>JAWXYG010000002.1:28926480-30419605 GCA_034222035.1 Acacia crassicarpa | reverse complement strand
CTCCGACTTTTGGTCAGAGTGGTGTCATATACCTGTACAGGATTGCAGCACAGCACAGCGTTGAATACAACCCATACTAGCACACTGCTACTTAGTTACTAAGTAGTATTTGCTAATTCACTAAGCAACAATGCACCAGTAGGGGCTGTATCCAACACTGTGGAGCAAGAGCGCAAAGTACCATATAATGAGACTTTGGTCAAAATAGGATGCCACCCCCCTAGCAGCAACCTTAACACAAGAGTATTACGGCAGCAGAGCTGTCCGATACTACCATAACACTCAAATATTGAGGTTGTTACTAGGGATCCTACATTCGCATTATGTCTAGCAGAGTCTAACAATCCTATCAAACTGGTAAACTCCACTTGGAGAAGCCATAGGTAGCGAGAAGTTACACTAGCTACGACAACCCCTGACCTTGTAACTGGCGTAACGCCGGTGTTCACCAACATTACACAAGCCGCAAGGTTCAACAATAATGCGAATGCCCTACGAAACCTGATGATGCCACCGAAAGGTGACACACCAGGACACAGGCAACAGTAAGCCTTGGAGAAGTGTGAGTAAGACTAACTCCCAGTCACAGCCATCATAGGTACCATGACAGAAATTAACATCTGGCACGGCACCCGGAGACCTTCCAAAGTCTCCCGCCAGGAACACATCCTAACTAGCCGAATAAATCGACTAGCAGGACGGGATCCACTCGTCCTGATGGTCGCATCATGTGCTTCCAATGATTGGCGCTGATCTTTGTGACTGACCAGTGTAGCGTACTTGAACTTCAACAAGTACCTACCCGGGAAGCGGCTGAAATGAGTTGCCTGTTACAGCAAAACCTTCAACCGTGCCCGTTTGGGCCTGAAGGGCTCTCGCCTCCTCAGACTAAGGGAACAACCCTCACATCAGAGTGTTTCCACTCTTGACGCCAAAGAGAAACTGATACTGAGACTGTACTGCCTGAGAGGTTAAATCAGTCTAACTTGACTTGACTCAATCAATATTCTTTCTTTAGTTACACTTAGTAAACAAGCAAGACAGCTAAGCAGGAATCGAGATTGATAGGAAGCAAGCAACTGATTGATTGCGCATAGCATAGCCCAAGGAATAGGAAAGCGGGAATGGCAATAATGGAAGAGCGCTTACAGTTAGACGTGAAGGCTTGGCTTAAAAGCTGAGTTAAAGTTACAATCAATTGAGAGACGAGCAAGGACCGGAGAAAACCTATTCCCCGGTCTAATTTGTTGGATTGGAATAATAGACTGCCCCTCCTGACCTAGTTGAGATTCCAATAGGATATGGTAATCACCTAAATGCACCATTTGTTTTCGTTGTTCTTGATACGAGATAGTTCTTCCGTTACCGAGTATGAGTTTCTTCTTATATTATAATGGAAAGAGAACATTTATTCTTATGCTTTATGCCTTTGGCACCCTTAGTATAAAAAAGATATGAGACTGCTAGCACCTTGCTCGTCGGATAGCTGAATCAGCTCTTACTGCTCAAGGACCAGCGGACGGGACGAAATGCTACCGCTAAATCTCCCATATGAGTTGTTTCACAAGGACATTCATTTGACTTTGACCTTTATCTTTCGCCTTGAGAGCACATAACATAACGCGTGTCAAGCGCACATCTTTCTCTTTCTAAGAGAATACGCCCCCCAAAGGTCTGTCTATCTGGGGTAAAGCCCGTACGTAGTTATAAAACAAGCATTTCCCTTGATGGAAGACGGGATAGGTTACTCAAACTACATTCAAGTCAAGAAAAAGAAGGCCCTAGATTCCAGAGCCAAGAAGGAAAACAAACTTGCAATATGCTTTACACAGAAAAGGCTGCTTCAGACGTATAAGGGAGGTTGCTTTCTTTTCCTCTTTGCCACGACAATATTGAACTCTTATTCATATTCTTCGAGACGATAAAGTGACTAGGGATGTTTGGAATGCTATTCACATCCCCACAACCATAGAAAACTTTTTAGTGCTTACAGTGAATGATTGGCTGAGACTAAATTGTCAGTCAAAGGGGATGTCCTACCTCCGTGCTGTCCCCTGGAGCATGGTTTTCCCTGTTGTGTGCTGGATCTTGTGGAATCACAGAAAGAACGTGGTCTTCAACTCGACAACAACTCCTGTCCTCAATCTGCTTGGTCGATCTATTGGCTACAATCCCCTATCCTATGGAAGGCGCCTCCCATAACTCTGCTCTGTATAAAGATGTATCAAAGGTGTACTCCAGAGGTGTAGCCCGCCTGTGACCTCTAGGAGGGTGATGCAAAACCAGGCATACGTATTTCAATTTCTATAAATGCACTTGTTTCCTTTTCCTTTATACAATTGTCCAAAATCATCATATTCCAAGCACTTCCATTAATCTCTGTCTTTTGTCTATTATTTCGGGTTCTTGTGCTATAATTCAGATCGATTAAAGTTAGTATGCTCAAACAAAACTGTTGAAACTCCGCTACACCGATGAAGAAGAAATTGAACCCCCGGATTCACTCCTTAGAATAATAGAGCGTAATGAAAAGGAAATTGTCCCTCTACAGGATTCCCTGGTAGGGAATTCCAGGACATACCAGGAGGAGGTTGAGAAAGTGAACTTAGGTAAAGATGGGGAGATAAAAGAGGTCAAAATCGGGACATCGTTCTAAAGACACAGCTTAGTCAGTTGCTCAGGGAATACAAAGACGTCTTCGCGTGGTCTTATGAATGAGGATATGCCTGGGTTAGACACTGACATGGTGGTCCACCATTTTCCGCTTAGACTGGAATGCAAGCCAAAAAAACAGAAGTTTAGGAGGATGAAAATGGTTGTCCAGTTGAAGATCAAAGAATAAGTTCAGACAGAAACAACTCAATGCCGGATTTCTAACGGTAGCAGGGTAGCAAAGAGAGTGCCAATCCCGAAGAAAGATGGCAAAGTCAGAATGTGTGTTGACTATCGAAACCTGAACAGGGCAAGCCCGAAAGATGATTTTCCGCTACCACACATAGAAATGCTCGTCGACAATACTGCGGGACATGAATAATTCTCCTTCATGGACGGATTCTCGGGTTACAACCAGATTAATATGGCTGAGGAAGACAGAGAGAAGACAACCTTCATTACAGAATGGGGCACTTTCTGCTACAAGGTGATGCCTTTTGGTCTAAACCGGGTCAACCTACCAGCGCGCCATGGTCACTCTATTTCATGATATGATGCATAAGGAGATCGAGGTGTATGTAGATGACATTCTTGCTAAATCTAGGCCATAAGAAGATCATTTAGTGAATTTGAAGAAGCTCTTTGATCGACTCAGGAAGTACCAGCTGCGTTTGAATCCGGCCAAGTGTACGTACGTTCAGAGCCAAATCGGGGAAATTGCTGGGTTTCATTGTCAGTAAACGAGGAAAGGAATCGAAGTTTACCACGATAAAGTGAAGGCCATTCAGGAGATGCCGATCCCACGAACCGAGAAAGAAAGAAGGGGTTTTCTGGGAAGGATCAACTACATTGCCCGCTTCATCTCAAACCTCACTGCAACCTGTAAACCCATTTTCAAGCTGCTAAAGAAGAATCACCCGAAAGAAGGCAGCAGGCCGGATGATTAGCACTAGAGAGCGCCTTTTGGAAGGAAGGCTCGTCGAGACCTCAATCACTGATCCAGCAAGAATGTCAGGTGAGACCTATGTTGAGTCAAATAGGCTTCCTGTTGACTATTGGTCTGTCTGCAACCGGGATTAGTGAAACCCGGACGGTAAAGGCTTTACCATGAGAGTAAGCGGAACAGATCCCATTTCCAAGCACTGAGCGGAACCATCCGAGCACACCGTGGGATATGAATCTTCACTCCCTCACGCTTGGGTCCGAGCTTTGGGATTAATTCGTTAATAAACTAGAGAACGACCTTGTTTTACTCTAAAGGTGGCCCCATATGTTGGTGTACTTTTTCCCTTGTCCTTTCTTGCTCTCGGTCCCACCCAGCAAGATACGGCTCAGCCAAAAAACGTGAGCCTTTTTAAATATTAAGCCCCTTGGTTAACTCTTAAATCAAGACAAAAAGTTACTTTATGCTTAACACACGTTTTCTGCTCCGAAAGAGTAAGCAGAGGGAATCGCCTTCTTCTGATGATATGGGATGTCGAGAATTGGTTGTTTAAGAAAGGCGTATAGGTCCTTTCTTGCCATCATGTGATGATCTCAGTATTCCCCCTACACCGGGTCGAGTCGGTTGTACTTTAGAGGGAGCTGGCAAGCGTCGTATATTTGCTATTGGCAATTATGTGAATCAGAGGTTACTGAAACCTGTTCACCTTTGGTTTGCTTCGGTTCTTCGGAGCATCCAAATGGATGGGACCTTTAACCAAACAAAGCCGAAGGTTCGCTTAGTTCCTAGCTACACCTGCTTCAGCTATGATTTAAAGAGTGCTTATGGCTCTTGGCCGATTTTCGCGTTCACTCGTCATTTATTGGTGTGGTGGGCTGCGGAACAGGTAAGGCCGGGGATCCGGTTCGATAAGTATGCGGTAGGTAATGATGTTCTCATCACTGACCCACTTGTGGCGGAGCAGTATCGTTTAGGATTGCAGAGATTAGGGGTGAAGATCTCACCTTCGAAGTCTCTGATATCTTCAACAAGATCCTAATTTGACTCGATGGAGGCTAATTTGGCGTGCCCACAACATTGTGCAAGATGTCGGTTATGATTACATGGGTTTAGTGTTAGGTCCTGGTCGGGGTCCTATCCCTCCAGTGCTTAATCCTGATCCGTGTGATTGTACAGACTCATCAGGGAGTACCTATCTGTCTTAGTTTCCTTGTTGCTACTGTGTATCCACTGTGCATAGTAGTCAGCCTGTGCATGGTCGTAAGACCCTGCATCGGTGACACCATCAGACCATAAGACTTATTAACCTACACAGAGTGCGTGAAGCTCTTGTGAAAAAGGTTTCGGTTCCGGTTGACCTTTTTTTGCTTTAGCTCGATGGAATAAACGAAAATCCGCTCCAGTCTTTTCTTTTTTGTCGTGTCTTATGCTGCCGCGATGGGCTTTCTCCGGGCTTTGACGTGAACCGAGGGGGGCGTAGGATTAGAGAAAGATAGTGAATAAGGAAGCATTCAGTACGGGAGAGAAGTTCCTTACTCGACTCCTCCATATGAAGAGAAGTTTGCAGACATTTGGGTTGGGAAAGGTGCAATTCAGAAATGACAAGATCCGCTCTTCCTGATTCAATTCTTGGAGGAAGGGAGGTGGATATGGGCTTATACAGCAAGTCAGCTAGTTTCGTTTCCTTTTTTTAGGGCCACTAGCTCGAACCAGAGGTTATTGCTTCTTGTTCAGCTACGACTCTTTATCAACGCCCATACCTTAGTCTGGTCACAAGTTTATTCGCACCTTTCGTCTGCTAACCTGACCTACGACCTAAGGCCCAAGCTATGGAAACATCCCGGTCTTCGTGCTCTTTGGTTCTTTTGAATAGCTTACCATCATTCACGATATGCCTTTTGGCCATCTTCTTTTTCGTCTTCTTGCTAAGATAAGGCATGTTATGCTTATCATAGCTTTCTTGGATCGGTTCCGAGTCCGCATCCGAGATGTAGTCATTGATGACTTCTTCCAATGACTTCCAAGAGAAGTCTCCAACCGGTTCGGGCGTGATGGATTGGGCAAGTCAAGTTATTCGGCTCTCCTCCATATTCTTTGGTGATGATGGTTGGCTTGCCGCCCCTCCTTCGTAGGTAGAGAACCGGGTAATGGGTACTTTTCCTTTGGAAATTCTGTTGATCTTGGCAATCATGCCTTCTTCCTTGAAATGAAAGTCAAGGGAAGGCCCAACTTGTGTTTGCGCCTAATGTAGGCAGCCTTTAAGGCGTTGTTGATCCTTCTCCGTGCTTGTTCGGCTTTGTGCGGAGCTTCTACCTTTGAGGAGCTAGGCTAACTTCATCGTTCTCCTTTTGTTCAAGGTACGGATTACGGTTTCTTCCTTCTCAACGCTATCTGCCCATGCAAGAGCGACAGCAGCTTTGTAGTCAAGAGAAGCAGATCTATGCTATTCCCTTGTTTAAGTTTAAGCAAAAGTCTCTTTCCTCCGGTTAGCGAAGTTCCCCTAGTCTGGAAAGTGAATCGAAGTTGCTTGCGCGCTTCTTTGCAGTGCTGTTCTCTACCGCATCTTATCCAGGACCCGCTACCCACATACCAAACGACAAGTGAGGCCGGTCATCTCTTTCGGGTGCCAGGTTGACTCCCATTTCTTTCTTTTTTTCCGATGATATGATGGGCTCGTTCTTCCTAACATAGACCCAGTAGGAATGAATGTCAAAAGGAGGACCTCGGGTATCCAATCAATCCTATCTGCCGCATTCCTCTTGCCTTTACTAAATGGACTCGAAAGGCTAACATAAGCTAGAGTGGAACGATTTGATATCTTGATGGCTGCGAAACTTGACTTGTAAGAACGATGTGCTTGCTTCATTCGAAAGAAGCACGAGATAAGAGCTTCTTCCAGTTAGGTGTAGACCGAAACTGTTGTTAATTCTCATAAATTGATAGTCTAAATCGAATCTCGTATTGCGAGGTTCGGCGCAAGAATCAAAGCATTTCCTTTTGGCAAGATCAGACCTAGAAATTCAGTTTTTTTAGTCAGCTAAGCAAGCATTCTGCTACCTTACCGTCAGAAATCTAAATATTGAGGGCATGTCTTCTGGTCCAGGCCTTCTTTATCTTAGGGATAACCTACACAGCAAGCCCCTGAACTTCATTTACGGGGCCGGCCTTCCGCACTACAGGAAGTTCTTTCCTTTTGTTTCAATGGCAGCTGGTATCTGGAGATTGCTAAGAAGTAGCCTGCCTCCGCCTGACTCGAGCCAACTAGGATCATAAGGTTAAGATAGGGCTAGGCTTTCTCTCATGCACCTTCAAATATTATATTACGATATAGACCGTTCGCCTTTTCATCGCTTTGGCCTAGAGCCAGTGTAGGCTCTATTCGCATAGGCTCGGGTCGGTAACTAAATATAGAGAGAAGAAAAGCCTTAGGTTGACCAAGGATAGGAAATCGACTCTATCTACTTATGCGGGAAAGGTTGTTGAGAAGGGGACATGTGATCAATTTATTCTCCTTTCTAACCGATCCATTGCGTGTCACGTCGCCCTATCCATAGAGGAAGAAGGCGTATGCTCAAGTCTAAAATCTTTCCTACCAATCGTATAGTCAAGCTTGAGTGCCTCCCTTTTTGATGATCTTGTCACTTCTCTTAAACTATAGCTTCAAGCTACTATTGATGCAGGAACAACCCACTATAGATAGGTATCTCTACGCGTAATAATGAATATATGATTCATTCAAATACATTAACCCGGCAAGAGTTGACCATGTAGGGGAAGTGACTAATGAGCGAGGTACCTTAGCTTATGCCAGGTTTCAGAGACAGAGGATCAAAGCAATGGAAAAGCAAGGGAACGAGGCGACCGGAAGGGAGGCGAGCGAAGTGAGAGGGAATTCTTGATTTCTTTTAGTCTATTGACTGCAGATAGGCCAACAAGTGGATTTATGATTTAGCCTGGCTATCTCTTTCAAGTCAGTCTGATTAGATATGTCAGACATTGAGCAATAGGAAGAGGAAGACCTGAGGAACTTGTTGGCTGGTATAGTTTGACCGTAGAGGCCTAAAATGTCTATATTTGGACAAGGGATCAAGGACAACAAAATGAGAGAATACCTATTCACCAATGGCAGAGCGGTGATCAAATGCATAGGAATGTCCTCCCCCACTCGTTCTGGGATTGGTAAGGGGCTTAATAAGGCAGAAGGATGCAGCTGAGAAGGCTTGGCACGTTGACAAACTAGGCAATGGCGCACAAATGTCTGAACATCGCGAGGCATCGAGGGCCAATAAAAGAAGTGAGCCAGACGATGAAATGTACGAAGCGAAGCAGCATGTCCAGCAATAACCGAAGAATGGAATGGAAAGAAGATAGGATGAATGAAGGCAGAATCATCATGTGGAATTACTAATCGATTCTTCAAAAAGAGACAAGCATCGCGTACAGAGTAATGAGGCATGGCCAATGGGTCCGCCACGAATTGAGCAATTCAAGATTGAAGACTGAAGAGCCGAACGAACCTCATCAAGGAAGGTAGATTGCGGTATGGAAACTGCCATAAAGCAAAGACGTGAAAGAGCATCTGCTGCTTGCTTAGATTGACCTGGCTTATACTCGATTGGGAATCGGTATCCCATCAACTTGGGTAAATACGCTTCCTGCTCCGGAGTCTGTATGACTTGATCACCGAGGTGCTTGAGACTTTCCTTGTACGTACGGATGATGAAGAAATGCCCAAATCCATAATGGCGAAACTTAGCGACGGCCTGAGTAATGGCATACAGTTCTCGGACATAGGCCAATTTTTCTTGCATACGAGGGGACAACTTCTTAGAAAAGAAGGCGATAGGGTGCCCATGAAGGCTTAGCACTGCGCCAATACCAAGACCTGAAGCATCGGTCTCGACGATGAAAGGTTGAGAGAAATTTGGCAAGGCCAAGACGGGAGCCTGCATCAAAGCCGCTTTCAAACGGTCAAAAGCTTGTTGGGCTTCGGTGGACCATTTCAAAGAATCCCGCTGCAGAAGATTCGTTAATGGGCCTGCGATGTTGGCATAATGACGTATGAAAGGTCTTTAGTAAGCGGTAAGCCCAAGGAAGCCACGCAATTGAGCCAACGTCGAAGGAATGGGCCAGGATTGCCTGGACTTTAGTGGCGTCCATTTCAACTCCTGAGGCCGAAACAATGTGACCTAAATACTCCACACGGGTCTGGCCAAAAGTTCACTTAGAGAGCTTTGCAAATAATTGGTTTCGAGCCAGCTGGTCCAGTACTCTTTCAACATGTGTCAAATGTCAGTCCCACGTAGGACTGTCTATGAGAATGTCATCGAAGAAGATGAGAACAAAGCGGGAAAACTGAGTTCATCAATGACTGAAAAGCAAAAACGTCGTATCCGAGGCAGTTTTTTATAAAAATCTTTCAAGAACATATCCATATGACTATCCTTCTTAGTTGAATAGGCTCTATAACAGAAAAAATAAGAACATCTCAGGTAAGGCTCATTAAAGCTTGCCTCAGCTAGTATGCACCCTTTATGAGCTTTCTTTTCTTTCTCTTCGCATGGGATTCGATTCAAAGATTGTAACTCAATCTGGGTTTTTTTGATTAATTTATGCTGAGAAGGAGTCACATCTGCTGAATGAGGTTTGGCATATCTGGGCTTCCGCTGTCGCATATGTGCTGTCACTGTACTAGGAAGAAGGGCTTTAGTTAGGCAGCGAATCTTCATTGAAGTGATGTTAGCTAGGTCCTTTCCTCGAGCCAGTCTTGAAGCAGGAAGTCTTTTACCTGGATACCCACTTGAAAATGACGTAGAGAGAGTGTTCGAGAACGTCTCTGTGCGGTTTCTCGGTTCCAAGTAGCGATGAAAGTCAAACCACTAGCACAGCGTGCAAATGTTGTTGCCATGTTTGATAGTTTGGCAAACTAGCTCCTGAGACCATAGAAGGGAGTCTTTGGTTGTGAACGTGATCGGGACCAGGCTAGTTGGCTCAGCAACATAGTGGTTTGGTAACTGGCAAGCACAAGGTAGTGGGGGGAATTAGAAAGCTCCTCTTATCTTTGAGATCATACGGGCGGACACTTGGTGCTGGTATGGGGCATATTCGAGTGCCCCGCCGCCAGCATCGCTCTTCTCTCCGAACAGAAGCGGGAGGAGAGCCTGCCGATCGAGCGAAGGGATCCATACGGCTTTCAGGGGGAGCTGCTTTTACTGCCTACTGGTATTTAAGTAACGGACGTGTTGAATTCATTTTCATGATGATTCATTCAATTCGTTCGCCGGGAAGTGCAAGCTTTGCGAACCAAAAGAGCCTGCCGATGAAACCCGTTCCCTCGTGCTTCCATTAATGACAGATACATCAGTAGAGGTCGGCCAAGCATGATCAAGGCAGGTGAGCCCTTCCCGCTAACCAAAGGAAAGGCAGAAATTAAGAGAAACTTGGACCCGAAAGGACTGGACCCATGGAAACAAAGTGATAATTCCCGCTCCGACCAGGGTAGACAACACCTGAGTTAACACTACACAACCGAACTGATCATGGGCCAGAACACCCCTATTGGGCGACAAAGTGGACCTTTACCCGAAGCGTAAAGCTGATTCTATGACGCTTCCAAGCCCACAAAGGCGAACGAAATGACGTATATAGATAGAAATCGCTACTGATGCAACTGTAAAAAAAGTTGTCTAGTGATCCGACGGTGCCGAGTAGAAGGGCTCTCGCCCAACGGAGATTCTTTAGTTGTTCCGTGAGAGGGGCCCTGGATGGAATATTGGGGTTCGATTCCCCCTACCCCGAAAAAGAATGATTTGGGCCTGGTTTCGACCCAATCATGATCTTTCTTTTTTTTTTTCCGGTATGCCGGGGAGCGAAACGAAAGAACCCAGTTGGTTATGGAATTTGCATCTATTTTGATTTGTTTAGTGATCAGTCTGCTAGTTTCTTTGATCCTACTTGGTCTTACTGTTCTTGTAATGTCCGAAAAAGGTAAGCACCTCTTATATTCATTTCTACTCTTGTTGACCTGTCTGGCAATGATCTATTCCGTTTTTATTGTTCTAGGTAGGATTTACCTTTTCTATAGCCTCCTAAAAAAGGCGCTCATCTCTCTGGGGGGTCAAGCCCTCGCCTGTGCTTTATGCAAATTGGGCCTACCAAGTGGACTTTATTTTGCCATAGGTCGTTTTGCGAGGGTCCTCATTACGGGGGAACAAGTCTCCGAAATGGTGAGCCCCCTTCGCATGATGCCCACAGGGTCCGATTCGGTGGGGGAAAGTGGCTCAAGCAGCTGGAAAAAATACCTCAACCTGTCGTCTGATTCGGAGGGTCAGGGTCCGGGTCAGGATCAGGGTCAGGGTCCGCAGGATCAGGAGCATAACGAGGCCGAGCCCGCTTCTAGAAAAAAAAAGGGGCACAGATGGTAGAGAGGACATCGGGACTTCCGGCGGATCGCCCTCGGGCGGGTGGATACGGTTAGACGCGGATGTCCTGTTGGAATCGGGCGCATCCAGTTCTAACACTAACCCATCGACAAATCAACCACAACCCGGTCAACAAGCTATGCCTCCCGCAAATCCCGTTGCTTCCGGGGAGGCGGAAGCCGGTCCATCTCATGTCCTTCCCTTTCCATATGCCGAAGACGAGGTAATAGGGGGAGATTCAGTTCTTTCGATCCATAATCGCCTTTTGGCGAAATATGACTCTCCTTCCGCGGAGGTCATAAAATGGGCTCGAATAACCGCGGAAGAACTTTTCGAGGTCAAGGTGGATATCATCCGCCTAATGGCACCCCTTGATCCTGAAGGGGATTGGGAGCGTCGAGGTGCTCGTGCACTCAATAACCCGCGGACCAAAACTGGGGAGCAGTCATATGCCAGACTCTGTCAAATAAGGGACAGTCTCTCTAATGAGGGGATCCAATCCTGGTTCTTTTTTGGTTTGAAGGAAAGGGTCTTTTTGCGGAAGGAGAATTTGGATGACGAGTCACAAGCGTAAAACACACTACGCTTTTGTCTCCCTCGGCATCTTCCTAATCTAGTACGCAAGACCCGTTCCAGATAAGGAAAAACCCAGAGATTGCTTCGACTCAGAAATACAGAATTACCGCCTAGAGTGCAGCCTGCCTGTTGAAGACCGTAACGTTTGTAACTCAGTGCTCCATACGGGGAAAATGAAAACAGAATTCGTTCGGATTCTCCCACATGTTCAATCTTTTTTTAGCGGTTTCCCCAGAGATCTTTATCATTAATGCAACCTCTATTTTGCTCATTCATGGAGTTGTATTTAGTACCTCTAAGAAATATGATTATCCACCGTTAGTCAGTAATGTGGGTTGGCTTGGATTACTTAGTGTTGCGCGCCTAGGGGGGCAGCGCGCTTTGGGATGCGGAGGAGCGAAGCAGCTCGAACGAACAAGCAAGGGCCCGAGCGCAAACGCGCGAAAGCAACAAGCAACGGCCTGAGCTAGCGCGAAAGCCGTTGTGCTTCCGACGCACATCCGTTTTCTTGCTTCCGACGCACAGGAGTTTTCTTGCTCGTTGCGCCTTAGCTATTGAGTTTGATTGCTGGGAGAGGAGCAAAAAAAGCCCAGCTCCCTAACCTAATGCGGCACCGGGTTCGGACCGCAGGGAACCGTAGCATGGGAGGACGTCTAATCCTTTTGCCGCCGCAAGGCTGTCTAATCGTACGCAGCAGGCTCGAATACCCCAGGTTCTGGAAGGCACATGAGTCCGAACGCTATGTTGAATGTGCGACCGACACTACACTACGTAGGTACCTGTGCAGGTGAGGCGACGGTCGGTCCTAGAAACGGCGGCAGCTAGCGAGGAGTTAACGACCGGACGTGCTGCAACCTAGGGATCACCAGGCAGCTCTTTCGCTCTATAGGGATCGGGGGGGCATAGCACAATTCTTCTTGGAGGAGGGTTGGTTTGTCCGGGTGACTGATCCTGCCATAATGTACTCCTACCTATATATAGCACCGGCAACCGAAGTCGAGCATACATACGACGATCTTCATGCGTGAATAGCCGGGAGGAAAGAAAGGGCGGTAGATGATAATGAAAAAGGGCGCCGCGTCTGGACGGGCGGGCGAAACGGCGCTTTACTAACGCCTAAAGTCTTATGGTCTGATAATCTGCAAGAGAGAGTCACTCTCTCCCAAGGAGATCACACTACAGGACCAGGTGATTAGTCGAGATGAGCTCAACGACCAATAACCTTATGACCCTTGCGAGTTTCCTCGCTGACCCAATCTATTATACGAAACATAACACCAAACCTAAAAGTAGAAAGATCTAGCGCGTGCCAAGTCCGTATAAAGATTGGTGGGTCAATGAAATCCTGCAAGCTAACACAGGGATCCATCGCTATCTGGACGTACCATTTTAGGTAACTCAGATAGGACCGCATCCACCCCTGATATAGAGACCATTCAAGAAAGTCTCTATGCCCGGGATATGCGAAGGCATCGAGTGGTGGTTCAACAGGATCACGGATTATAAAGAGACTTGAAGGCAAGGTTAAATCCGCTGTGTGAGAGAGAGAGAGATCCGCTGCGTGAGAGAGAGATATATAGAGAGAGAGATCCGCTGCGTGAGCAACCCGACTGTGCGTTACATGTGCTCTACAGGCCGCACTCCATCTTTCTTCCCAACGAGCCCTTTTTTTGATTTGGAAGACGGGCGGTTCGAAAGGCATGGTTTTCAGTATGTCTCTAGATAGGGCCCCCCACTAGTCCGGCTAGCTAGTGAGCGGTTCTTTCGGGCGAGAAGCGGGCCGGGCCCGTAGGGCGGGCATCTCCCGCAACGCAAGCTGCATTGTTCGCCACCACCCGAGAAGCAAAAGATTCGAGAGTCCAGGCTGAAAATACATGCATAGATAGTGGTCTAATGACAAGGGCCGACGACGGAAGCTCGGGACGGAGCCGTATGATGCGGAAGTCTCACGTACTAATCTAGCGCAAGAGTTTCACTGAGCTGAGCGAGCATGGAAGTGGTAGCACACAGGTTAGCGTGGAGTGGAGTGGTCAGTAGAGCTTCGTTCATCTATCTGTCCACTCCGTAGTAGGTGAAGCAAGAGGTTCCTTCCCAGCAGCTGCGATGTGAGACATTCAGACATTCCACTTCTCTGTTCTCTTTTTCCTCCCCTTGATTCATTCTCTTGATCCGTCCATTGAAGCATTCTTGTGTACCGGCACAAAAAAGAAAATTGGTTATTCAGGAACCAGCAAAGCGAACGGAGCTAGTCCGATCAGCTCAGTAATGCGTAGTAAGTATGATTTTCTTTATCAATGTCGGTAGGAAGAGCACTCATGTTGTTTTCCTAGCAAGAGAAAGGAACAGAGCTTTCGCTCGAATAGTTCGTCGTGAGACAGCTCATAGCTTGGGATTAGGCGTGGCCGGTCAGGATCAGAGTACAGGTACTGCCTTAGTTACAGTAGTAGACCATATCAATAGTACGGGGGCCTGCAGTTAGCTTTCATTTTGTTTTATTTAATATTAGAGGTGCGTAAACCGATCTATCAACGGCTAAGCTAAGCACCGAGACGTTGAAAAAAGTTCGTCTTCTTCTGCCTCAAGTAGTCCCAAATGGTTCAGGGCCCAAACGAAGGAATCTCGAAACATGTCCATGCATTCTGGAATCCTAACGAGAAATGAGGAGGGTGGGTGAGTTTCCAAGCAATTCCGAGACGTTGAAAAAATTTCGTCTTGTTCAGCCTCAAGTAGTCCCAAATGGTTCAGGGCCCAAACGGAGGAATCTCGAAACATGTTCATGCATTCTGGAATCCTCACGAGAAATAAGGGGGGTGGGTGAGTTTCCACGCAATTCCGAGACGTTGAAAAAAGTTCGTCTTCTTCTGCCTCAAGGTTTACCGCATGGTTCAGGCCCCAAACGGAGGAATCTCGAAACAAGTTCATGCATTCTGGAATCCTCACGAGAAATGAGGGGGGTGGATGAGTTTCCAAGAAATTCCGATACGTTGAAAAAAGTTCGTCTTCTTCTGCCTTAAATTGTCCCATATGGTTCAGGGCCCAAACGGAGGAATCTCGAAACAAGTTCATGCATTCTGGAATCCTCACGAGAAATGAGGTGGGTGGGTAAGTTTCCACGCAATTCCGAGACGTTGAAAAAAGTTCGTCTTCCTCTGCCTCAAGTTCTCCCATATAGTTCAGGGCACAATTGGAGGAATCTCGAAACAAGTTCATGCATTTTGGAATCCTCACGAGAAATGAGGGGGTGGGTGAGTTTCCACGCAATTATGAGACGTTGAAAAAATTTTGTCTTCTTCTGCCTCAAGGTTTACCACATGGTTCAGGCCCCAAACGGAGGAATCTCGAAACAAGTTCATGCATTCTGGAATCCTCACGAGAAATGAGGGGGGTGGATGAGTTTCCAAGAAATTCCGATACGTTGAAAAAAGTTCGTCTTCTTCTGCCTTAAATTGTCCCATATGGTTCAGGGCCCAAACGGAGGAATCTCGAAACAAGTTCATGCATTCTGGAATCCTCACGAGAAATGAGGTGGGTGGGTGAGTTTCCACGCAATTCCGAGACGTTGAAAAAAGTTCGTCTTCCTCTGCCTCAAGTTCTCCAATATAGTTCAGGGCACAATGGGAGGAATCTGGAAACAAGTTCATGCATTCTGGAATACTCTCGAGAAATGAGGAGGGTGGGTGAGTTTCCACGCAATTCCGACACGTTGAAAAAAGTTCGTCTTCTTCAGCCTCAAGTAGTCCCAAATGGTTCAGGGCCCAAACGGAGGAATCTCGAAACATGTCCATGCATTCTGGAATCCTAACGAGAAATGAGGAGGGTCGGTGAGTTTCCAAGCAATTCCGAGATGTTGAAAAAATTTCGTCTTCTTCTGCCTCAAGTTATGCCATATGGTTCAGGGCACAATCGGAGGAATCTCGAAACAAGTTCATGCATTCTGGAATCCTCACGAGAAATGAGGAGGGTGGGTGAGTTTCCACACAATTCCGAGACGTTGAAAAAAGTTCGTCTTCTTCTGCGTCAAGTAGTCCCAAATGGTTCAGGGCCTAAACGGAGGAATCTCGAAACATGTCCATGCATTCTGGAATCCTAACGAGAAATGAGGAGGGTGGGTGAGTTTCCAAGCAATTCCGAGACGTTGAAAAAATTTCGTCTTGTTCAGCCTCAAGTAGTCCGAAATGGTTCAGGGCCCAAACGGAGGAATCTCGAAACATGTTCATGCATTCTGGAATCCTCACGAGAAATGAGGGGGGTGGGTGAGTTTCCACGCAATTCCGAGACGTTGAAAAAATTTCGTCTTGTTCAGCCTCAAGTAGTCCCAAATGGTTCAGGGCCCAAACGGAGGAATCTCGAAACATGTTCATGCATTCTGGAATCCTCACGAGAAATGAGGGGGGTGGGTCAGTTTCCACGCAATTCCGAGACGTTGAAAAAAGTTCGTCTTCTTCCTCCTCAAGTAGTCCCAAATGGTTCAGGGCCCAAACGGAGGAATCTCGAAACATGTTCATGCATTCTGGAATCCTCACGAGAAATGAGGGGGGTGGGTGCGTTTCCACGCAATTCCGAGACGTTGAAAAAAGTTCGTCTTCTTCTGCCTCAAGGTTTACCGAATGGTTAATGCCCCAAACGGAGGAATCTCGAAACAAGTTCATGCATTCTGGAATCCTCACGAGAAATGAGGGGGGTGGATGAGTTTCCAAGAAATTCCGATACGTTGAAAAAAGTTCGTCTTCTTCTGCCTTAAATTGTCCCATATGGTTCAGGGCCCAAACGGAGGAATCTCGAAACATGTTCATGCATTCTGGAATCCTCACGAGAAATGAGGTGGGTGGGTGAGTTTCCACACAATTCCGAGACGTTGAAAAAAGTTCGTCTTCCTCTGCCTCAAGTTCTCCCATATAGTTCAGGGCACAATTGGAGGAATCTCGAAAAAGGGTTCATGCATTCTGGAATCCTCACGAGAAATGAGGGGGGTGGGTGAGTTTCCACGCAATTCCGAGACGTTGAAAAAATTTCGTCTTCTTCTGCCTCAAGGTTTACCGCATGGTTCAGGGCCCAAACGGAGGAATCTCGAAACAAGTTCATGCATTCTGGAATCCTCACGAGAAATGAGGAGGGTGGGTGATTTTCCACGCAATTCCGATACGTTGAAAAAAGTTCGTCTTCTTCTGCCCCAAGTTGTCCCAAATGGTTCAGGGCCCAAACGGAGGAATCTCGAAACATGTTCATGCATTCTGGAATCCTCACGAGAAATGAGGAGGGTGGGTGAGTTTCCACGCAATTCCGATACGTTGAAAAAAGTTCGTCTTTTTCTGCCTCAAGTTGTCCCGCATGGTTCAGGGCCCAAACGGAGGAATCTGGAAACAAGTTCATGCATTCTGGAATACTCACGAGAAATGAGGAGTGTGGGTGAGTTTCCACGCAATTCCGACACGTTGAAAAAAGTTCGTCTTCTTCAGCGTCAAGTAGTCCCAAATGGTTCAGGGCCCAAACGGAGGAATCTCGAAACATGTCCATGCATTCTGGAATCCTAACGAGAAATGAGGAGGGTCGGTGAGTTTCCAAGCAATTCCGAGACGTTGAAAAAATTTCGTCTTCTTCTGCCTCAAGTTGTGCCATATGCTTCAGGGCACAATCGGAGGAATCTCGAAACAAGTTCATGCATTCTGGAATCCTCACGAGAAATGAGGAGGGTGGGTGACTTTCCACGCAATTCCGAGACGTTGAAAAAAGTTCGTCTTCGTCTGTCTCAAGTTGTCCCAAATGGTTCAGGGCCCAAACGGAGGAATCTCGAAACAAGTTCATGCATTCTGGAATCCTCACGAGAAATGAGGAGGGTGGATGAGTTTGCAAGAAATTCCGATACGTTGAAAAAAGTTCGTCTTCTTCTGCCTTAAATTGTCCCATATGGTTCAGGGCCCAAACGGAGGAATCTCGAAACAAGTTCATGCATTCTGGAATCCTCACGAGAAATGAGGTGGGTGGGTGAGTTTCCACGCAATTCCGAGACGTTGAAAAAAGTTCGTCTTCCTCTGCCTCAAGTTCTCCCATATAGGTCAGGGCACAATTGGAGGAATCTCGAAACAAGTTCATGCATTCTGGAATCCTCACGAGAAATGAGGAGGGTGGGTGATTTTCCACGCAATTCCGATACGTTGAAAAAAGTTCGTCTTCTTCTGCCCCATGTTGTCCCAAATGGTTCAGGGCCCAAACGGAGGAATCTCGAAACATGTTCATGCATTCTGGAATCCTCACGAGAAATGAGGAGGGTGGGTGAGTTTCCACGCAATTGCGATACGTTGAAAAAAGTTCGTCTTCTTCTGCCTCAAGTTGTCCCGCATGGTTCAGGGCCCAAACGGAGGAATCTGGAAACAAGTTCATGCATTCTGGAATACTCTCGAGAAATGAGGAGGGTGGGTGAGTTTCCACGCAATTCCGACACGTTGAAAAAAGTTCGTCTTCTTCAGCCTCAAGTAGTCCCAAATGGTTCAGGGCCCAAACGGAGGAATCTCGAAACATGTCCATGCATTCTGGAATCCTAACGAGAAATGAGGAGGGTCGGTGAGTTTCCAAGCAATTCCGAGACGTTGAAAAAATTTCGTCTTCTTCTACCTCAAGTTGTGCCATATGGTTCAGGGCACAATCGGAGGAATCTCGAAACAAGTTCATGCATTCTGGAATCCTCACGAGAAATGAGGAGGGTGGGTGAGTTTCCACGATATTCAGAGACGTTGAAAAAAGTTCGTCTTCTTCTGCCTCAAGTAGTCCCAAATGGTTCAGGGCCCAAACGGAGGAATCTCGAAACATGTCCATGCATTCTGGAATCCTAACGAGAAATGAGGAGGGTGGGTGAGTTTCCAAGCAATTCCGAGACGTTGAAAAAATTTCGTCTTGTTCAGCCTCAAGTAGTCCTAAATGGTTCAGGGCCCAAACGGAGGAATCTCGAAACATGTTCATGCATTCTGGAATCCTCACGAGAAATGAGGGGGGTGGGTGAGTTTCCACGCAATTCCGAGACGTTGAAAAAATTTCGTCTTGTTCAGCCTCAAGTAGTCCCAAATGGTTCAGGGCCCAAACGGAGGAATCTCGAAACATGTTCATGCATTCTGGAATCCTCACGAGAAATGAGGGGAGTGGGTCAGTTTCCACGCAATTCCGAGACGTTGAAAAAAGTTCGTCTTCTTCTGCCTCAAGTAGTCCCAAATGGTTCAGGGCCCAAACGGAGGAATCTCGAAACATGTTCATGCATTCTGGAATCCTCACGAGAAATGAGGGGGGTGGGTGGGTTTCCACGCAATTCCGAGACGTTGAAAAAAGTTCGTCTTCTTCTGCCTCAAGGTTTACCGAATGGTTCAGGCCCCAAACGGAGGAATCTCGAAACAAGTTCATGCATTCTGGAATCCTCATGAGAAATGGGGGGGTGGATGAGTTTCCAAGAAATTCCGATACGTTGAAAAAAGTTCTTCTTCTTCTGCCTTAAATTGTCCCATATGGTTCAGGGCCCAAACGGAGGAATCTCGAAACATGTTCATGCATTCTGGAATCCTCACGAGAAATGAGGTGGGTGGGTGAGTTTCCACACAATTCCGAGACGTTGAAAAAAGTTCGTCTTCTTCTGCCTCAAGTAGTCCCAAATGGTTCAGGGCCCAAACGGAGGAATCTCGAAACATGTTCATGCATTCTGGAATCCTCACGAGAAATGAGGGGGGTGGGTGCGTTTCCACGCAATTCCGAGACGTTGAAAAAAGTTCGTCTTCTTCTGCCTCAAGGTTTACCGAATGGTTCAGGCCCCAAACGGAGGAATCTCGAAACAAGTTCATGCATTCTGGAATCCTCATGAGAAATGAGGGGGGTGGATGAGTTTCCAAGAAATTCCGATACGTTGAAAAAAGTTCGTCTTCTTCTGCCTTAAATTGTCCCATATGGTTCAGGGCCCAAACGGAGGAATCTCGAAACATGTTCATGCATTCTGGAATCCTCACGAGAAATGAGGTGGGTGGGTGAGTTTCCACACAATTCTGAGACGTTCAAAAAAGTTCGTCTTCCTCTGCCTCAAGTTCTCCCATATAGTTCAGGGCACAATTGGAGGAATCTCGAAACAAGTTCATGCATTCTGGAATCCTCACGAGAAATGAGGGGGGTGGGTGAGTTTCCACGCAATTCCGAGACGTTGAAAAAATTTCGTCTTCTTCTGCCTCAAGGTTTACCGCATGGTTCAGGCCCCAAACGGAGGAATCTCGAAACAAGTTCATGCATTCCGGAATCCTCACGAGAAATGAGGAGGGTGGGTGATTTTCCACGCAATTCCGATACGTTGAAAAAAGTTCGTCTTCTTCTGCCCCAAGTTGTCCCAAATGGTTCAGGGCCCAAACGGAGGAATCTCGAAACATGTTCATGCATTCTGGAATCCTCACGAGAAATGAGGAGGGTGGGTGAGTTTCCACGCAATTCCGATACGTTGAAAAAAGTTCGTCTTTTTCTGCCTCAAGTTGTCCCGCATGGTTCAGGGCCCAAACGGAGGAATCTGGAAACAAGTTCATGCATTCTGGAATACTCACGAGAAATGAGGAGGGTGGGTGAGTTTCCACGCAATTCCGACACGTTGAAAAAAGTTCGTCTTCTTCAGCGTCAAGTAGTCTCAAATGGTTCAGGGCCCAAACGGAGGAATCTCGAAACATGTCCATGCATTCTGGAATCCTCACGAGAAATGAGGAGGGTGGATGAGTTTCCAAGAAATTCCGATACGTTGAAAAAAGTTCGTCTTCTTCTGCCTTAAATTGTCCCATATGGTTCAGGGCCCAAACGGAGGAATCTCGAAACAAGTTCATGCATTCTGGAATCCTCACGAGAAATGAGGTGGGTGGGTGAGTTTCCACGCAATTCCGAGACGTTGAAAAAAGTTCGTCTTCCTCTGCCTCAAGTTCTCCCATATAGGTCAGGGCACAATTGGAGGAATCTCGAAACAAGTTCATGCATTCTGGAATCCTCACGAGAAATGAGGAGGGTGGGTGATTTTCCACGCAATTCCGATACGTTGAAAAAAGTTCGTCTTCTTCTGCCCCATGTTGTCCCAAATGGTTCAGGGCCCAAACGGAGGAATCTCGAAACATGTTCATGCATTCTGGAATCCTCACGAGAAATGAGGAGGGTGGGTGAGTTTCCACGCAATTGCGATACGTTGAAAAAAGTTCGTCTTCTTCTGCCTCAAGTTGTCCCGCATGGTTCAGGGCCCAAACGGAGGAATCTGGAAACAAGTTCATGCATTCTGGAATACTCTCGAGAAATGAGGAGGGTGGGTGAGTTTCCACGCAATTCCGACACGTTGAAAAAAGTTCGTCTTCTTCAGCCTCAAGTAGTCCCAAATGGTTCAGGGCCCAAACGGAGGAATCTCGAAACATGTCCATGCATTCTGGAATCCTAACGAGAAATGAGGAGGGTCGGTGAGTTTCCAAGCAATTCCGAGACGTTGAAAAAATTTCGTCTTCTTCTGCCTCAAGTTGTGCCATATGGTTCAGGGCACAATCGGAGGAATCTCGAAACAAGTTCATGCATTCTGAAATCCTCACGAGAAATGAGGAGGGTGGGTGAGTTTCCACGCAATTCAGAGACGTTGAAAAAAGTTCGTCTTCTTCTGCCTCAAGTAGTCCCAAATGGTTCAGGGCCCAAACGGAGGAATCTCGAAACAAGTTCATGCATTCTGGAATCCTCACGAGAAATGAGGGGGGTGGATGAGTTTCCAAGAAATTCCGATACGTTGAAAAAAGTTCGTCTTCTTCTGCCTTAAATTGTCCCATATGGTTCAGGGCCCAAACGGAGGAATCTCGAAACATGTTCATGCATTCTGGAATCCTCACGAGAAATGAGGGGGGTGGGTGAGTTTCCACGCAATTCCGAGACGTTGAAAAAATTTCGTCTTGTTCAGCCTCAAGTAGTCCCAAATGGTTCAGGGCCCAAACGGAGGAATCTCGAAACATGTTCATGCATTCTGGAATCCTCACGAGAAATGAGGGGGGTGGGTCAGTTTCCACGCAATTCCGAGACGTTGAAAAAAGTTCGTCTTCTTCTGCCTCAAGTAGTCCCAAATGGTTCAGGGCCCAAACGGAGGAATCTCGAAACATGTTCATGCATTCTGGAATCCTCACGAGAAATGAGGGGGGTGGGTGGGTTTCCACGCAATTCCGAGACGTTGAAAAAAGTTCGTCTTCTTCTGCCTCAAGGTTTACCGAATGGTTCAGGCCCCAAACGGAGGAATCTCGAAACAAGTTCATGCATTCTGGAATCCTCATGAGAAATGAGGGGGTGGATGAGTTTCCAAGAAATTCCGATACGTTGAAAAAAGTTTGTCTTCTTCTGCCTTAAATTGTCCCATATGGTTCAGGGCCCAAACGGAGGAATCTCGAAACATGTTCATGCATTCTGGAATCCTCACGAGAAATGAGGTGGGTGGGTGAGTTTCCACACAATTCCGAGACGTTCAAAAAAGTTCGTCTTCCTCTGCCTCAAGTTCTCCCATATAGTTCAGGGCACAATGGGAGGAATCTCGAAACAAGTTCATGCATTCTGGAATCCTCACGAGAAATGAGGGGGGTGGGTGAGTTTCCACGCAATTCCGAGACGTTGAAAAAATTTCGTCTTCTTCTGCCTCAAGGTTTACCGCATGGTTCAGGCCCCAAACGGAGGAATCTCGAAACAAGTTCATGCATTCCGGAATCCTCACGAGAAATGAGGAGGGTGGGTGATTTTCCACGCAATTCCGATACGTTGAAAAAAGTTCGTCTTCTTCTGCCCCAAGTTGTCCCAAATGGTTCAGGGCCCAAACGGAGGAATCTCGAAACATGTTCATGCATTCTGGAATCCTCACGAGAAATGAGGAGGGTGGGTGAGTTTCCACGCAATTCCGATACGTTGAAAAAAGTTCGTCTTTTTCTACCTCAAGTTGTCCCGCATGGTTCAGGGCCCAAACGGAGGAATCTGGAAACAAGTTCATGCATTCTGGAATACTCACGAGAAATGAGGAGGGTGGGTGAGTTTCCACGCAATTCCGACGCGTTGAAAAAAGTTCGTCTTCTTCAGCATCAAGTAGTCCCAAATGGTTCAGGGCCCAAACGGAGGAATCTCGAAACATGTCCATGCATTCTGGAATCCTAACGAGAAATGAGGAGGGTCGGTGAGTTTCCAAGCAATTCCGAGACGTTGAAAAAATTTCGTCTTCTTCTGCCTCAAGTTGTGCCATATGGTTCAGGGCACAATCGGAGGAATCTCGAAACAAGTTCATGCATTCTGGAATCCTCACGAGAAATGAGGAGGGTGGGTGACTTTCCACGCAATTCCGAGACGTTGAAAAAAGTTCGTCTTCGTCTGTCTCAAGTTGTCCCAAATGGTTCAGGGCCCAAACTGAGGAATCTCGAAACAAGTTCATGCATTCTGGAATCCTCACGAGAAATGAGGAGGGTGGATGAGTTTGCAAGAAATTCCGATACGTTGAAAAAAGTTCGTCTTTTTCTGCCTCAAGTTGTCCCGCATGGTTCAGGGCCCAAACGGAGGAATCTGGAAACAAGTTCATGCATTCTGGAATACTCACGAGAAATGAGGAGGGTGGGTGAGTTTCCACGCAATTCCGACACGTTGAAAAAAGTTCGTCTTCTTCAGCGTCAAGTAGTCTCAAATGGTTCAGGGCCCAAACGGAGGAATCTCGAAACATGTCCATGCATTCTGGAATCCTCACGAGAAATGAGGAGGGTGGATGAGTTTCCAAGAAATTCCGATACGTTGAAAAAAGTTCGTCTTCTTCTGCCTTAAATTGTCCCATATGGTTCAGGGCCCAAACGGAGGAATCTCGAAACAAGTTCATGCATTCTGGAATCCTCACGAGAAATGAGGTGGGTGGGTGAGTTTCCACGCAATTCCGAGACGTTGAAAAAAGTTCGTCTTCCTCTGCCTCAAGTTCTCCCATATAGGTCAGGGCACAATTGGAGGAATCTCGAAACAAGTTCATGCATTCTGGAATCCTCACGAGAAATGAGGAGGGTGGGTGATTTTCCACGCAATTCCGATACGTTGAAAAAAGTTCGTCTTCTTCTGCCCCATGTTGTCCCAAATGGTTCAGGGCCCAAACGGAGGAATCTCGAAACATGTTCATGCATTCTGGAATCCTCACGAGAAATGAGGAGGGTGGGTGAGTTTCCACGCAATTGCGATACGTTGAAAAAAGTTCGTCTTCTTCTGCCTCAAGTTGTCCCGCATGGTTCAGGGCCCAAACGGAGGAATCTGGAAACAAGTTCATGCATTCTGGAATACTCTCGAGAAATGAGGAGGGTGGGTGAGTTTCCACGCAATTCCGACACGTTGAAAAAAGTTCGTCTTCTTCAGCCTCAAGTAGTCCCAAATGGTTCAGGGCCCAAACGGAGGAATCTCGAAACATGTCCATGCATTCTGGAATCCTAACGAGAAATGAGGAGGGTCGGTGAGTTTCCAAGCAATTCCGAGACGTTGAAAAAATTTCGTCTTCTTCTGCCTCAAGTTGTGCCATATGGTTCAGGGCACAATCGGAGGAATCTCGAAACAAGTTCATGCATTCTGGAATCCTCACGAGAAATGAGGAGGGTGGGTGAGTTTCCACGCAATTCAGAGACGTTGAAAAAAGTTCGTCTTCTTCTGCCTCAAGTAGTCCCAAATGGTTCAGGGCCCAAACGGAGGAATCTCGAAACAAGTTCATGCATTCTGGAATCCTCACGAGAAATGAGGGGGGTGGATGAGTTTCCAAGAAATTCCGATACGTTGAAAAAAGTTCGTCTTCTTCTGCCTTAAATTGTCCCATATGGTTCAGGGCCCAAACGGAGGAATCTCGAAACATGTTCATGCATTCTGGAATCCTCACGAGAAATGAGGGGGGTGGGTGAGTTTCCACGCAATTCCGAGACGTTGAAAAAATTTCGTCTTGTTCAGCCTCAAGTAGTCCCAAATGGTTCAGGGCCCAAACGGAGGAATCTCGAAACATGTTCATGCATTCTGGAATCCTCACGAGAAATGAGGGGGGTGGGTCAGTTTCCACGCAATTCCGAGACGTTGAAAAAAGTTCGTCTTCTTCTGCCTCAAGTAGTCCCAAATGGTTCAGGGCCCAAACGGAGGAATCTCGAAACATGTTCATGCATTCTGGAATCCTCACGAGAAATGAGGGGGGTGGGTGGGTTTCCACGCAATTCCGAGACGTTGAAAAAAGTTCGTCTTCTTCTGCCTCAAGGTTTACCGAATGGTTCAGGCCCCAAACGGAGGAATCTCGAAACAAGTTCATGCATTCTGGAATCCTCATGAGAAATGAGGGGGTGGATGAGTTTCCAAGAAATTCCGATACGTTGAAAAAAGTTTGTCTTCTTCTGCCTTAAATTGTCCCATATGGTTCAGGGCCCAAACGGAGGAATCTCGAAACATGTTCATGCATTCTGGAATCCTCACG
The DNA here is from genome assembly GCA_034222035.1 of Acacia crassicarpa. Taxonomy (NCBI): domain Eukaryota; kingdom Viridiplantae; phylum Streptophyta; class Magnoliopsida; order Fabales; family Fabaceae; genus Acacia; species Acacia crassicarpa. The sequence continues at coordinate 30,394,563 of JAWXYG010000002.1, read as the reverse complement.
AGAAATGAGGTGGGTGGGTGAGTTTCCACACAATTCCGAGACGTTCAAAAAAGTTCGTCTTCCTCTGCCTCAAGTTCTCCCATATAGTTCAGGGCACAATGGGAGGAATCTCGAAACAAGTTCATGCATTCTGGAATCCTCACGAGAAATGAGGGGGGTGGGTGAGTTTCCACGCAATTCCGAGACGTTGAAAAAATTTCGTCTTCTTCTGCCTCAAGGTTTACCGCATGGTTCAGGCCCCAAACGGAGGAATCTCGAAACAAGTTCATGCATTCCGGAATCCTCACGAGAAATGAGGAGGGTGGGTGATTTTCCACGCAATTCCGATACGTTGAAAAAAGTTCGTCTTCTTCTGCCCCAAGTTGTCCCAAATGGTTCAGGGCCCAAACGGAGGAATCTCGAAACATGTTCATGCATTCTGGAATCCTCACGAGAAATGAGGAGGGTGGGTGAGTTTCCAAGCAATTCCGATACGTTGAAAAAAGTTCGTCTTTTTCTACCTCAAGTTGTCCCGCATGGTTCAGGGCCCAAACGGAGGAATCTGGAAACAAGTTCATGCATTCTGGAATACTCACGAGAAATGAGGAGGGTGGGTGAGTTTCCACGCAATTCCGACGCGTTGAAAAAAGTTCGTCTTCTTCAGCATCAAGTAGTCCCAAATGGTTCAGGGCCCAAACGGAGGAATCTCGAAACATGTCCATGCATTCTGGAATCCTAACGAGAAATGAGGAGGGTCGGTGAGTTTCCAAGCAATTCCGAGACGTTGAAAAAATTTCGTCTTCTTCTGCCTCAAGTTGTGCCATATGGTTCAGGGCACAATCGGAGGAATCTCGAAACAAGTTCATGCATTCTGGAATCCTCACGAGAAATGAGGAGGGTGGGTGACTTTCCACGCAATTCCGAGACGTTGAAAAAAGTTCGTCTTCGTCTGTCTCAAGTTGTCCCAAATGGTTCAGGGCCCAAACTGAGGAATCTCGAAACAAGTTCATGCATTCTGGAATCCTCACGAGAAATGAGGAGGGTGGATGAGTTTGCAAGAAATTCCGATACGTTGAAAAAAGTTCGTCTTCTTTTGCCTTAAATTGTCCCATATGGTTCAGGGCCCAAACGGAGGAATCTCGAAACAAGTTCATGCATTCTGGAATCCTCACGAGAAATGAGGTGGGTGGGTGAGTTTCCACGCAATTCCGAGACGTTGAAAAAAGTTCGTCTTCCTCTGCCTCAAGTTCTCCCATATAGGTCAGGGCACAATTGGTGGAATCTCGAAACAAGTTCATGCATTCTGGAATCCTCACGAGAAATGAGGAGGGTGGGTGATTTTCCACGCAATTCCGATACGTTGAAAAAAGTTCGTCTTCTTCTGCCCCATGTTGTCCCAAATGGTTCAGGGCCCAAACGGAGGAATCTCGAAACATGTTCATGCATTCTGGAATCCTCACGAGAAATGAGGAGGGTGGGTGAGTTTCCACGCAATTGCGATACGTTGAAAAAAGTTCGTCTTCTTCTGCCTCAAGTTGTCCCGCATGGTTCAGGGCCCAAACGGAGGAATCTGGAAACAAGTTCATGCATTCTGGAATACTCTCGAGAAATGAGGAGGGTGGGTGAGTTTCCACGCAATTCCGACACGTTGAAAAAAGTTCGTCTTCTTCAGCCTCAAGTAGTCCCAAATGGTTCAGGGCCCAAACGGAGGAATCTCGAAACATGTCCATGCATTCTGGAATCCTAACGAGAAATGAGGAGGGTCGGTGAGTTTCCAAGCAATTCCGAGACGTTGAAAAAATTTCGTCTTCTTCTGCCTCAAGTTGTGCCATATGGTTCAGGGCACAATCGGAGGAATCTCGAAACAAGTTCATGCATTCTGGAATCCTCACGAGAAATGAGGAGGGTGGGTGAGTTTCCACGCAATTCAGAGACGTTGAAAAAAGTTCGTCTTCTTCTGCCTCAAGTAGTCCCAAATGGTTCAGGGCCCAAACGGAGGAATCTCGAAACATGTCCATGCATTCTGGAATCCTAACGAGAAATGAGGAGGGTGGGTGAGTTTCCAAGCAATTCCGAGACGTTGAAAAAATTTCGTCTTGTTCAGCCTCAAGTAGTCCTAAATGGTTCAGGGCCCAAACGGAGGAATCTCGAAACATGTTCATGCATTCTGGAATCCTCACGAGAAATGAGGGGGGTGGGTCAGTTTCCACGCAATTCCGAGACGTTGAAAAAAGTTCGTCTTCTTCTGCCTCAAGTAGTCCCAAATGGTTCAGGGCCCAAACGGAGGAATCTCGAAACATGTTCATGCATTCTGGAATCCTCACGAGAAATGAGGGGGGTGGGTGGGTTTCCACGCAATTCCGAGACGTTGAAAAAAGTTCGTCTTCTTCTGCCTCAAGGTTTACCGAATGGTTCAGGCCCCAAACGGAGGAATCTCGAAACAAGTTCATGCATTCTGGAATCCTCATGAGAAATGAGGGGGGTGGATGAGTTTCCAAGAAATTCCGATACGTTGAAAAAAGTTCGTCTTCTTCTGCATTAAATTGTCCCATATGGTTCAGGGCCCAAACGGAGGAATCTCGAAACATGTTCATGCATTCTGGAATCCTCACGAGAAATGAGGTGGGTGGGTGAGTTTCCACACAATTCCGAGACGTTGAAAAAAGTTCGTCTTCTTCTGCCTCAAGTAGTCCCAAATGGTTCAGGGCCCAAACGGAGGAATCTCGAAACATGTTCATGCATTCTGGAATCCTCCCGAGAAATGAGGGGGGTGGGTGGGTTTCCACGCAATTCCGAGACGTTGAAAAAAGTTCGTCTTCTTCTGCCTCAAGGTTTACCGAATGGTTCAGGCCCCAAACGGAGGAATCTCGAAACAAGTTCATGCATTCTGGAATCCTCATGAGAAATGAGGGGGGTGGATGAGTTTCCAAGAAATTCCGATACGTTGAAAAAAGTTCGTCTTCTTCTGCCTTAAATTGTCCCATATGGTTCAGGGCCCAAACGGAGGAATCTCGAAACATGTTCATCCATTCTGGAATCCTCACGAGAAATGAGGTGGGTGGGTGAGTTTCCACACAATTCCGAGACGTTGAAAAAAGTTCGTCTTCCTCTGCCTCAAGTTCTCCCATATAGTTCAGGGCACAATTGGAGGAATCTCGAAACAAGTTCATGCATTCTGGAATCCTCACGAGAAATGAGGGGGGTGGGTGAGTTTCCACGCAATTCCGAGACGTTGAAAAAATTTCGTCTTCTTCTGCCTCAAGGTTTACCGCATGGTTCAGGCCCCAAACGGAGGAATCTCGAAACATGTTCATGCATTCTGGAATCCTCACGAGAAATGAGGGGGGTGGGTGGGTTTCCACGCAATTCCGAGACGTTGAAAAAAGTTCGTCTTCTTCTGCCTCAAGGTTTACCGAATGGTTCAGGCCCCAAACGGAGGAATCTCGAAACAAGTTCATGCATTCTGGAATCCTCATGAGAAATGAGGGGGGTGGATGAGTTTCCAAGAAATTCCGATACGTTGAAAAAAGTTCGTCTTCTTCTGCATTAAATTGTCCCATATGGTTCAGGGCCCAAACGGAGGAATCTCGAAACATGTTCATGCATTCTGGAATCCTCACGAGAAATGAGGTGGGTGGGTGAGTTTCCACACAATTCCGAGACGTTGAAAAAAGTTCGTCTTCTTCTGCCTCAAGTAGTCCCAAATGGTTCAGGGCCCAAACGGAGGAATCTCGAAACATGTTCATGCATTCTGGAATCCTCCCGAGAAATGAGGGGGGTGGGTGGGTTTCCACGCAATTCCGAGACGTTGAGAAAAGTTCGTCGTCTTCTGCCTCAAGGTTTACCGAATGGTTCAGGCCCCAAACGGAGGAATCTCGAAACAAGTTCATGCATTCTGGAATCCTCATGAGAAATGAGGGGGGTGGATGAGTTTCCAAGAAATTCCGATACGTTGAAAAAAGTTCGTCTTCTTCTGCCTTAAATTGTCCCATATGGTTCAGGGCCCAAACGGAGGAATCTCGAAACATGTTCATCCATTCTGGAATCCTCACGAGAAATGAGGTGGGTGGGTGAGTTTCCACACAATTCCGAGACGTTGAAAAAAGTTCGTCTTCCTCTGCCTCAAGTTCTCCCATATAGTTCAGGGCACAATTGGAGGAATCTCGAAACAAGTTCATGCATTCTGGAATCCTCACGAGAAATGAGGGGGGTGGGTGAGTTTCCACGCAATTCCGAGACGTTGAAAAAATTTCGTCTTCTTCTGCCTCAAGGTTTACCGCATGGTTCAGGCCCCAAACGGAGGAATCTCGAAACAAGTTCATGCATTCCGGAATCCTCACGAGAAATGAGGAGGGTGGGTGATTTTCCACGCAATTCCGATACGTTGAAAAAAGTTCGTCTTCTTCTGCCCCAAGTTGTCCCAAATGGTTCAGGGCCCAAACGGAGGAATCTCGAAACATGTTCATGCAATCTGGAATCCTCACGAGAAATGAGGAGGGTGGGTGAGTTTCCACGCAATTCCGAGAGGTTGAAAAAAGTTCGTCTTCTTCAGCGTCAAGTAGTCCCAAATGGTTCAGGGCCCAAACGGAGGAATCTCGAAACATGTCCATGCATTCTGGAATCCTAACGAGAAATGAGGAGGGTCGGTGAGTTTCCAAGCAATTCCGAGACGTTGAAAAAATTTCGTCTTCTTCTGCCTCAAGTTGTGCCATATGGTTCAGGGCACAATCGGAGGAATCTCGAAACAAGTTCATGCATTCTGGAATCCTCACGAGAAATGAGGAGGGTGGGTGACTTTCCACGCAATTCCGAGACGTTGAAAAAAGTTCGTCTTCGTCTGTCTCAAGTTGTCCCAAATGGTTCAGGGCCCAAACGGAGGAATCTCGAAACAAGTTCATGCATTCTGGAATCCTCACGAGAAATGAGGAGGGTGGGTGATATTCCAAGCAATTCCGACACGTTGAAAAAAGTTCGTCTTCTTCTGGCTTAAATTGTCCCATATGGTTCAGGGCCCAAACGGAGGAATCTCGAAACAAGTTCATGCATTCTGGAATCCTCACGAGAAATGAGGAGGGTGGGTGACTTTCCACTCAATTCCGAGACGTTGAAAAAAGTTCGTCTTCGTCTGTCTCAAGTAGTCCCAAATGGTTCAGGGCCCAAACAGAGGAATCTCGAAACAAGTTCATGCATTCTGGAATCCTCACGAGAAATGAGGAGGGTGGGTGATTTTCCACGCAATTCCGATACGTTGAAAAAAGTTGGTCTTCTTCCGCCTCAAGTTGTCCTGCATGGTTCAGGGCCCAAACGGAGGAATCTGGAAACAAGTTCATGCATTCTGGAATACTCACGAGAAATGAGGAGGGTGGGTGAGTTTCCACGCAATTCCGACACGTTGAAAAAAGTTCGTCTTCTTCTGCCTCAAGTAGTCCCAAATGGTTCAGGGCCCAAACGGAGGAATCTCGAAACAAGTTCATGCATTCTGGAATCGTCACGAGAAATGAGGAGGGTGGGTGAGTTTCCACGCAATTCCGAGACGTTGAAAAAAGTTCGTCTTCTTCTGCCCCAAGTTGTCCCAAATGGTTCAGGGCCCAAACGGAGGAATCTCGAAACATGTGCATGCATTTTGGAATCCTCACAAGAAATGAGGAGGGTGGGTGAGTTTCCACGTAATTCCGACACGTTGAAAAAAGTTCGTCTTCTTCAGCCTCAAGTAGTCCCAAATGGTTCAGGGCCCAAACTGAGGAATCTCGAAACATGTTCATGCATTCTGGAATCCTCACGAGAAATGAGGAGGGTGGGTGAGTTTCCACGCAATTCCGAGACGTTGAAAAAAGTTCGTCTTCTTCTGCCTCAAGTAGTCACAAATGGTTCAGGGCCCAAACGGAGGAATCTCGAAACATGTCCATGCATTCTGGAATCCTAACGAGAAATGAGGAGGGTGGGTAAGTTTCCACGCAATTCCGATACGTTGAAAAAAGTTCGTCTTGTTCTGCCTCAAGTTGTCCCGCATGGTTCAGGGCCCAAACGGAGGAATCTGGAAACAAGTTCATGCATTCTGGAATACTCACGAGAAATGAGGAGGGTGGGTGAGTTTCCACGCAATTCCGACACGTTGAAAAAAGTTCGTCTTCTTCAGCGTCAAGTAGTCCCAAATGGTTCAGGGCCCAAACGGAGGAATCTAGAAACATGTCCATGCATTCTGGAATCCTAACAAGAAATGAGGAGGGTCGGTGAGTTTCCAAGCAATTCCGAGACGTTGAAAAAATTTCGTCTTCTTCTGCCTCAAGTTGTGCCATATGGTTCAGGGCACAATCGGAGGAATCTCGAAACAAGTTCATGCATTCTGGAATCCTCACGAGAAATGAGGAGGGTGGGTGACTTTCCACGCAATTCCGAGACGTTGAAAAAAGTTCGTCTTCGTCTGTCTCAAGTTGTCCCAAATGGTTCAGGGCCCAAACGGAGGAATCTCGAAACAAGTTCATGCATTCTGGAATCCTCACGAGAAATGAGGAGGGTGGGTGATTTTCCAAGCAATTCTGACACGTTGAAAAAAGTTCGTCTTCTTCTGGCTTAAATTGTCCCATATGGTTCAGGGCCCAAACGGAGGAATCTCGAAACAAGTTCATGCATTCTGGAATCCTCACGAGAAATGAGGAGGGTGGGTGACTTTACACGCAATTCCGAGACGTTGAAAAAAGTTCGTCTTCGTCTGTCTCAAGTAGTCCCAAATGGTTCAGGGCCCAAACGGAGGAATCTCGAAACAAGTTCATGCATTCTCGAACCCTCACGAGAAATGAGGAGGGTGGGTGATTTTCCACGCAATTCCGATACGTTGAAAAAAGTTGGTCTTCTTCTGCCACAAGTTGTACCGCATGGTTCAGGGCCCAAACTGATGTGATTCCCGAAGGAAACGGACAATCGGATCAACTAGGAGTGGAATTTCGCACCAGAACAGCCTCTGACGCGTCCTAAAGAACGGAATGGATCTCACGCTACAGACCTCGGAATTGAGTGCTTCCAAAACGAGCTGAAAGATCACGTTCTGAAATACGATTTTGACTAATTAAACACCGAAAAACGATAAGAGAAACGGGAGATACGAAATGAACAAATTTAGAACGAAAACTGGATTAGGTAGGCGCCACAATTCCAAAGAATTGATAAGCCGAAGAACGCCACAAGGATTGAAGCCCTTGATAAGTTCAGAGATTCTCAAAAGAACCCTAGAGAACTTGTCTCTCACCAAAATGGTTGAAATCTCAATTCAAATCTGCCGTTACAAAAGCTATGGCGTTCCCTTATATGGGCAACATCCATATTAAGTTTAACCTAATTTTGCTTACACATAAAGCCCAATAAACAACCAATAAGCCTTATTACAAAAGTTTAACTAAATGTAAGAAAATAAAACTAAATGCAGAACTTGGGCTAAGGCCCAATGAAGCCTCCATGCATATCCATTAGGGCTTTTTCTTCAAGGTCTTCAATCTGGAGCCTTTTTAGTTCTTGCTCTTGTCATTGGATCTCCAAGACCTTGTATGTCCTCCAAGTTTGTTGCCTTGGTCATGTCGCCTCCTATGTCCGCATCATTCCCTCCTTCTTTAGAAGAATTTGTCCTCAAATTGCAATCCTCGTCTCCGTCTTTATGCACTTCCTTGAAGAACAAATCTACAGTGTGGATTGCATCATCAACCTCTTTAAATTCCTGCAACAAATCAGAAACCTCATTTGGAAGAAAGTTAGTAGGACTTGCATCTGTAACATTATTCTCTTTACTCAAAAGTAAGAGCATTGGCTTTTTTAAATGCATTGCCTTTTTCACCTCTTTTTCTTTTATAAGCAAGTTTGGCGCTTTTCTCTTTTCCTCTCCTTTTTTTTCTTGCTCTCTTCCACTCTCTTTTCTCTCTTGCTTTCTTTTTTCGCTCATTTTTAGATTATCCTCACTAACTTCTCTTGGTGTCAAGGATGCAAGAATAATCTTGCGTTCTTTATGTACAAAAGAGAACTTGTTGGTGTATCCATCATGCATAGCTTTCTTATCATATTGCCAAGGTCTCCCAAGTAGCAAATGACAAGCCTCCATTGGTACCACATCACATAAAACTGTATCATCATATTTCCCTATGGAGAAGTTCACCTCCACTTGTTTGCTTACAGTCACTTCACCATCCTCACTAAGCCATTGAAGCTTGTATGGCAGTGGGTGAGGTTTGGTTTCCATGCCCAATTTAGACACCATTCTAGCACTTGCAACATTGGTACAACTCCCTCCATCAATAATTAGAGAACATACCTTTTCTTGGATAAGGCATCTGGTATGAAAGACGTTCTCTCTTTGACTATCATCCATGTCTTTTGCTTGGCTGCCCAACATTCTTCTTACCATAAACAAATCTCCTTCTGGAATTATTTCTTCAATATCATCTTGTGAAGCAGAATCTGAAGAAGCAGAATCTTGCGAAGTAGAATCTGAAGAAGACTCACTAGTAAGCTCTCCATCCTCTTTAAGTAACATAGTCTTCTTAGTTGGACATTCAGAAGCTATGTGACCTCTCCCCAAACACTTGAAACATTTTATTTCACTACTCCTTGTCTTTTTAGGAACCTCATTGGATTTAGTTTGAGTCCTTTGAGGTGTAGCAGTGGGATTGCTTGATGATGTACCTTCCTTCTTCTTATTTCTATCCTTCCAACTTGAAGAATAAAAATTTGAAGAGTTTTTCCTCATGACACCCTTTCTCTTGAGTTGTTGTTCTACCTTACTAGCTTGTTGCACCAAATCCTCCAACTCCACATAATTTTGCAACTCCACAACATCCCTTATGTCATTATTCAGCCCATGCAAGAAACGTGCCATAGTAGCCTCCCGCTCTTCACTAATATTTGCTCTAATCAAGGACACCTCCATCTCTTTAAAATACTCATCTACACTCTTGTTACCTTGTGTGAGTCTTTGAAGTTTATTGTGAAGGTCTCGATGATAATGGGAAGGAACATATCTTCTTCTCATTAGTCTTTTCATCTCCACCCAACTATCCACCAATGGTTCTTCATATCTCGCCCTCTCCCTTTGCAATTGGTCCCACCAAATGAGAGCATAATCACTAAACTCCATGGCTGCCACCTTCATTTTCTTCTCTTCACTATAATTGTGACATGCAAACAAGTGCTCAATCTTCAGTTCCCACTCTAAATAGGCTTCCGGATCACTTTTTCCCTTGAAGGATGGTATATTAAGCTTCACTCCCTTAATTCTATCCTCTCTAGCATCATTCTCATGATCTCTTCTTCTCCTTCTTTCATCCCTCCCTCTCTGTCTATCTTCATCCTGATTCCTCTGATTTTCTATTCTCTCAATTCTCTCATATAACTCCTCTGTGTGTTCTCTCATCATCCTTTGCATTTGAGTTGTAATTGCTTCAATTAGCAATCTGTTATCTCCTATAGGAGGAGGAACGTCTTCACCACCTGCACCTGCCATAATTCAAGGAAAAGAACAAAAGTAATAGGACCTTACCACTCGCTCACGTGTTTACACTCTTAAAAATGTATCACTCGTGTTTGTTGCTCTCTATAAGGCTTTTGTGTAGTGTTCTCTCTTGCCTTTTACCACTCAATAGCCCCCTTTAAGTTCTTAACAGAATCTCTAAGAACACTCAAGAGTAGAATCCCAAACTTAGGAATTGGCGGTGACTCACAATACAATTTGGAAAAGATGTGAAAGAAGACAAGACAGAAAATTCAAATCAATTTGGAGGAACTATTCAAGAACACTTTGGACTCAAAGAAGACAAGACAAAGAAAATCCAAAACCAAAAAAAACAATTTGGAGGAATTATTCAAGGAAGACACTTTGGAAAAGATTCACACATAGTAGTGTGTGTAATTGAATACCAAGGTGCTATATAGCATTTTTTTTTCCTCTTTTTTTTTTTAATCACAACTGATTTTTTTTTTCTTTTTTTTTTAATAACACCTGATTCTTTTCTTTTTTTTTTTCTTTATATAGCAACTGATTTTTTTTTTTATATAACACCTGATTCTAAACAAGAGGAATTTGTGACTTTGGAATCAAACTTTGAAATTGTACTAATTCAGAATTGAACTAGATAGAATTCCCCACAAAACGAGCTATTACTTAACACACTAACAACACAACACTCAAGAAACACGAATCAAAAGGATTAAAATTGAAGAACAATGATGAACAAGGGATGAACACCAAGAACAAAGTGCAGAAATATGTGAACTGAACAAGAAATTGAAAGGAAAGACAACCAAAAGATTGAAAGACAAACTAAGAACGAAGAACGACGGCTAAAACAGAATTGCACAATTCAAAAATCAAAAACACAAATTTAGGGATTAGGGTTACCAGATCGGGATGTAAGCAATCAAGAAAATATAACCCAATTCCAATCCTAGAACAGTGCTCTGATACCAAATGATGTGATTCCCGAAGGAAACGGACAATCGGATCAACTAGGAGTGGAATTTCGCACCAGAACAGCCTCTGACGCGTCCTAAAGAACGGAATGGATCTCACGCTACAGACCTCGGAATTGAGTGCTTCCAAAACGAGCTGAAAGATCACGTTCTGAAATACGATTTTGACTAATTAAACACCGAAAAACGATAAGAGAAACGGGAGATACGAAATGAACAAATTTAGAACGAAAACTGGATTAGGTAGGCGCCACAATTCCAAAGAATTGATAAGCCGAAGAACGCCACAAGGATTGAAGCCCTTGATAAGTTCAGAGATTCTCAAAAGAACCCTAGAGAACTTGTCTCTCACCAAAATGGTTGAAATCTCAATTCAAATCTGCCGTTACAAAAGCTATGGCGTTCCCTTATATGGGCAACATCCATATTAAGTTTAACCTAATTTTGCTTACACATAAAGCCCAATAAACAACCAATAAGCCTTATTACAAAAGTTTAACTAAATGTAAGAAAATAAAACTAAATGCAGAACTTGGGCTAAGGCCCAATGAAGCCTCCATGCATATCCATTAGGGCTTTTTCTTCAAGGTCTTCAATCTGGAGCCTTTTTAGTTCTTGCTCTTGTCATTGGATCTCCAAGACCTTGTATGTCCTCCAAGTTTGTTGCCTTGGTCATGTCGCCTCCTATGTCCGCATCACAAACGGAGGAATCTCGAAACAAGTTCATGCATTCTGGAATACTCACGAGAAATGAGGAGGGTGGGTGAGTTTCCACGCAATTCCGACACGTTGAAAAAAGTTCGTCTTCTTCAGCCTCAAGTAGTCCCAAATGGTTCAGGGCCCAAACGGAGGAATCTCGAAACATGTTCATGCATTCTGGAATCCTCACGAGAAATGAGGAGGGTGGGTGAGTTTCCACGCAATTCCGAGACGTTGAAAAAAGTTCGTCTTCTTCTGCCTCAAGTAGTCCCAAATGGTTCAGGGCCCAAACGGAGGAATCTCGAAACATGTCCATGCATTCTGGAATCCTGACGAGAAATGAGGAGGGTGGGTGAGTTTCCACGCAAATCCGATACGTTGAAAAAAGTTCGTCTTGTTCTGCCTCAAGTTGTCCCGCATGGTTCAGGGCCCAAACGGAGGAATCTCGAAACAAGTTCATGCATTCTGGAATACTCACGAGAAATGAGGAGGGTGGGTGAGTTTCCACGCAATTCCGAGACGTTGAAAAAAGTTCGTCTTCTTCTGCCTCAAGTAGTCCCAAATGGTTCAGGGCCCAAACGGAGGAATCTCGAAACATGTCCATGCATTCTGGAATCCTGACGAGAAATGAGGAGGGTGGGTGAGTTTCCACGCAATTCCGATACGTTGGAAAAATTTCGTCTTCTTCTGCCTCAAGTTGTGCCATATGGTTTAGGGCACAATCGGAGGAATCTCGAAACAAGTTCATGCATTTTGGAATCCTCACGAGAAATGAGGGGGGTGGGTGAGTTTCCACGCAATTCCGAGACGTTGAAAAAAGTTCGTCCTCTTCTGCCTCAAGGTTTACCGCATGGTTCAGGCCCCAAACGGAGGAATCTCGAAACAAGTTCATGCATTCTGGAATCCTCACGAGAAATGAGGGGGGTGGGTGAGTTTCCAAGAAATTCCGATACGTTGAAAAAAGTTCGTCTTCTTCTGCCTTAAATTGTCCCATATGGTTCAGGGCCCAAACGGAGGAATCTCGAAACAAGTACATGCATTCTGGAATCCTCACGAGAAATGAGGTGGGTCGGTGAGTTTCCACGCAATTCCGAGACGTTGAAAAAAGTTCTTCTTCCTCTTCCTCAAGTTCTCCCATATGGTTCTGGGCACAATTGGAGGAATCTCGAAACATTTTCATGCATTCTGGAATCCTCACGAAAAATGAGGAGGGTGGGTGAGTTTCCAAGCAATTCCGACACGTTGAAAAAAGTTCGTCTTCCTCTGCCTCAAGTTGTCCCATATGGTTCAGGGCACAATCGGAGGAATCTCGAAACAAGTTCATGCATTCTGGAATCCTCACGAGAAATGAGGGAGGTGGGTGAGTTTCCAAGCAATTCCGAGACGTTTAAAAAAGTTCGTCTTCTTCTGCCTTAAATTGTCCCATATGGTTCAGGGCCCAAACAAAGGAATCTCGAAACAAGTTCATGCATTCTGGAATCCTCACGAGAAATGAGGAGGGTGGGTGACTTTCCACGCAATTCCGAGACGTTGAAAAAAGTTCGTCTTCGTCTGTCTCAAGTAGTCCCAAATGGTTCAGGGCCCAAACGGAGGAATCTCGAAACAAGTTCATGCATTCTGGAATCCTCACGAGAAATGAGGAGGGTGGGTGATTTTCCACGCAATTCCGATACGTTGAAAAAAGTTGGTCTTCTTCCGCCTCAAGTTGTCCTGCATGGTTCAGGGCCCAAACGGAGGAATCTCGAAACAAGTTCATGCATTCTGGAATACTCACGAGAAATGAGGAGGGTGGGTGAGTTTCCACGCAATTCCGAGACGTTGAAAAAAGTTCGTCTTCTTCAGGCTCAAGTAGTCCCAAATGGTTCAGGGCCCAAACGGAGGAATCTCGAAACATGTGCATGCATTCTGGAATCCTCACGAGAAAAGAGGGAGGTGGGTGAGTTTCCAAGCAATTCCGATACGTTGAAAAAATTTCGTCTTCTTCTGCCTCAAGGTTTACCGCATGGTTCAGGCCCCAAACGGAGGAATCTCGAAACAAGTTCATGCATTCTGGAATCGTCACAAGAAATGAGGAGGGTGGGTGAGTTTCCACGCAATTCCGAGACGTTGGTAAAAGTTCGTCTTCTTCTGCCCCAAGTTGTCCCAAATGGTTCAGGGCCCAAACGGAGGAATCTCGAAACATGTGCATGCATTCTGGAATCCTCACAAGAAATGAGGAGGGTGGGTGAGTTTCCACGCAATTCCGACACGTTGAAAAAAGTTCGTCTTCTTCAGCCTCAAGTAGTCCCAAATGGTTCAGGGCCCAAACGGAGGAATCTCGAAACATGTTCATGCATTCTGGAATCCTCACGAGAAATGAGGAGGGTGGGTGAGTTTCCACGCAATTCCGAGACGTTGAAAAAAGTTCGTCTTCATCTGCCTCAAGTAGTCCCAAATGGTTCAGGGCCCAAACGGAGGAATCTCGAAACATGTCCATGCATTCTGGAATCCTGACGAGAAATGAGGAGGGTGGGTGAGTTTCCACGCAAATCCGATACGTTGAAAAAAGTTCGTCTTGTTCTGCCTCAAGTTGTCCCGCATGGTTCAGGGCCCAAACGGAGGAATCTCGAAACAAGTTCATGCATTCTGGAATACTCACGAGAAATGAGGAGGGTGGGTGAGTTTCCACGCAATTCCGAGACGTTGAAAAAAGTTCGTCTTCTTCTGCCTCAAGTAGTCCCAAATGGTTCAGGGCCCAAACGGAGGAATCTCGAAACATGTCCATGCATTCTGGAATCCTGACGAGAAATGAGGAGGGTGGGTGAGTTTCCACGCAATTCCGATACGTTGGAAAAATTTCGTCTTCTTCTGCCTCAAGTTGTGCCATATGGTTTAGGGCACAATCGGAGGAATCTCGAAACAAGTTCATGCATTTTGGAATCCTCACGAGAAATGAGGGGGGTGGGTGAGTTTCCACGCAATTCCGAGACGTTGAAAAAAGTTCTTCCTCTTCTGCCTCAAGGTTTACCGCATGGTTCAGGCCCCAAACGGAGGAATCTCGAAACAAGTTCATGCATTCTGGAATCCTCACGAGAAATGAGGGGGGTGGGTGAGTTTCCAAGAAATTCCGATACGTTGAAAAAAGTTCGTCTTCTTCTGCCTTAAATTGTCCCATATGGTTCAGGGCCCAAACGGAGGAATCTCGAAACAAGTACATGCATTCTGGAATCCTCACGAGAAATGAGGTGGGTCGGTGAGTTTCCACGCAATTCCGAGACGTTGAAAAAAGTTCGTCTTCCTCTTCCTCAAGTTCTCCCATATGGTTCTGGGCACAATTGGAGGAATCTCGAAACATGTTCATGCATTCTGGAATCCTCACGAAAAATGAGGAGGGTGGGTGAGTTTCCAAGCAATTCCGACACGTTGAAAAAAGTTCGTCTTCCTCTGCCTCAAGTTGTCCCATATGGTTCAGGGCACAATCGGAGGAATCTCGAAACAAGTTCATGCATTCTGGAATCCTCACGAGAAATGAGGGAGGTGGGTGAGTTTCCAAGCAATTCCGAGACGTTTAAAAAAGTTCGTCTTCTTCTGCCTTAAATTGTCCCATATGGTTCAGGGCCCAAACGGAGGAATCTCGAAACAAGTTCATGCATTCTGGAATCCTCACGAGAAATGAGGAGGGTGGGTGACTTTCCACGCAATTCCGAGACGTTGAAAAAAGTTCGTCTTCGTCTGTCTCAAGTAGTCCCAAATGGTTCAGGGCCCAAACGGAGGAATCTCGAAACAAGTTCATTTATTCTTGAATCCTCACGAGAAATGAAGGGGGAGGGTGAGTTTCCACGCAATTCCGAGACGTTTAAAAAAGTTCGTCTTCTTCTGCCTCAAGTTGTCCCATATGGTTCAGGGCACAATCGGAGGAATCTCGAAACAAGTTCTTGGATTCTGGAATATTCACGCGAAATGAGGTTGGTGGGTGCGTTTCCACTCAATTCCGAGATGTTGAAAAAAGTTCGTCGTCTTCAGCCTCAAGTAGTCCCAAATGGTTCAGGGCCCAAACGGAGGAATCTCGAAACATGTCCATGCATTCTAGAATCCTCACGAGAAATGTGGAGGGTGGGTGAGTTTCCAAGCAATTCCGAGACGTTGAAAAAATTTCGTCTTCTTCTGCCTCAAGTTGTCCCATATGGTTCAGGGCACAATCGGAGGAATCTCGAAACAAGTTCATGCATTCTGGAATCCTCACGAGAAATGAGGGGGGTGGGTAAGTTTCCACGCAATTCTGCGACGTTGAAAAAAGTTCGTCTTCCTCTGCCTCAAGTTGTCCCATATGGTTCAGCGCCCAAACGGAGGAACCTCGAAACATGTTCATGCATTCTGGAATCCTCACGAGAAATGAGGAGGGTGGGTGAATTTCCACGCAATTCCGATACGTTGAAAAAAGTTCGTCTTCTTCAGCCTCAAGTTGTCCCGCATGGTTCAGGGCCCAAACGGAGGAATCTTAAAATAAGTTCATGCATTCTGGAATCCTCACGAGAAATGAGGAGGGTGGGTGAGTTTCCACGCAATTCCGAGACGTTGAAAAAAGTTCGTCTTCTTCTGCCTCAAGTTGTACCATATGGTTCAGGGCACAATCGGAGGAATCTCGGAACAAGTTCTTGGATTCTAGGATATTCACGCGAAATGAGGTGGGTGGGTGCGCTTCCACGCAATTCCGAGACGTTGAAAAAAGTTCGTCTTCTTCAGCCTCACGTAGTCCCAAATGGTTCAGGGCCCAAACGGAGGAATCTCGAAACATGTCCATGCATTCTGGAATCCTCACGAGAAATGAGGAGGGTGGGTGAGTTTCCAAGCAATTCCGAGACGTTGAAAAAATTTCGTCTTCTTCTGCCTCAAGTTGTCCCATATGATTCAGGGCACAATCGGAGGAATCTCGAAACAAGTTCATGCATTCTGGAATCCTCACGAGAAATGAGGAGGGTGGGAGGGTTTCCAGGCAATTCCGAGACGTTGAAAAAAGTTCGTCTTCCTCTGCCTCAAGTTGTCCCATATGGTTCAGGGCACAATCGGAGGAATCTCGAAACAAGTTCATGCATTCTGGAATCCTCACGAGAAATGAGGAGGGTGGGTGAGTTTCCACGCAATTCCGAGACGTTGAAAAAAGTTCGTCTTCCTCTGCCTCAAGTTGTCCCATATGGTTCAGGGCACAATCGGAGGAATCTCGAAACAAGTTCATGCATTCTGGAATCCTCACGAGAAATGAGGGGGGTGGGTGAGTTTCCACGCAATTCCGAGACGTTTAAAAAAGTTCGTCTTCTTTTTCCTCAAGTTGTCCCGCATGGTTCAGGGCCCAAACAGAGTAATCTCAAAACAAGTTCATGCATTCTGGAATGCTCACGAGAAATGAGGAGGGTGGGTGAGTTTCCACGCAATTCCGACATGTTGAAAAAAGTTCGTCTTCTTCAGCCTCAAGTAGTCCCAAATGGCTCAGGGACCAAACGGAGGAATCTCGAAACATGTCCATGCATTCTGGAATCCTCACGAGAAATGAGGGGGGTGGGTGAGTTTCCACGCAATTTCGAGACGTTGAAAAAAGTTTGTCTTCTTCTGCCTCAAGTTGTCCCGCTTGGTTCAGGGCCCAAACGGAGGAATCTCAAAACAAGTTCATGCATTCTAGAATCCTCACGAGAAATGAGGAGGGTGGGTGAGTTTCCACGCAATTCCGAGACGTTGAAAAAAGTTCGTCTTCTTCTGCCTCAAGTCGTCCCAAATTGTTCAGGGCCCAAACGTAGAAACCTCGAAACATGTTCATGCATTCTGGAATCCTCACGAGAAATGTGGAGGGTGAGTGGGTTTCCACGCAATTCCGAGACGTTGAAAAAATTTCGTCTTCTTCTGCCTCAAGTTGTCCCACATGGTTCAGGGCACAATCGGAGGAATCTCGGAACAAGTTCTTGGATTCTAGGATATTCACGCGAAATGAGGTGGGTGGGTGCGCTTCCACGCAATTCCGAGACGTTGAAAAAAGTTCGTCTTCTTCAGCCTCACGTAGTCCCAAATGGTTCAGGGCCCAAACGGAGGAATCTCGAAACATGTCCATGCATTCTGGAATCCTCACGAGAAATGAGGAGGGTGGGTGAGTTTCCAAGCAATTCCGAGACGTTGAAAAAATTTCGTCTTCTTCTGCCTCAAGTTGTCCCATATGATTCAGGGCACAATCGGAGGAATCTCGAAACAAGTTCATGCATTCTGGAATCCTCACGAGAAATGAGGAGGGTGGGAGGGTTTCCAGGCAATTCCGAGACGTTGAAAAAAGTTCGTCTTCCTCTGCCTCAAGTTGTCCCATATGGTTCAGGGCACAATCGGAGGAATCTCGAAACAAGTTCTTGGATTCTGGAATATTAACGCGAAATGAGGTGGGTGGGTGCGTTTCCACGCAATTCCGAGACGTTGAAAAAAGTTTGTCTTCTTCAGCCTCACGTAGTCCCAAATGGTTCAGGGCCCAAACGGAGGAATCTCGAAACATGTCCATGCATTCTGGAATCCTCACGAGAAATGAGGAGGGTGGGTGAATTTCCACGCAATTCAGAGACGTTGAAAAAAGTTCGTCTTCTTCTGCCTCAAGTAGTCCCATTTGGTTCAGGGCACAATCGGAGGAATCTCGAAACAAGTTCATGCATTCTGGAATCCTCACGAGAATTGAGGGTGGTGGGTGACTTTCCACGCAATTCCGAGACGTTGAAAAAAGTTCGTCTTCTTCTGCCTCAAGGTTTCCCGCATGGTTCAGGGCCCAAACGGAGGAATCTCGAAACAAGTTCATGCATTCTGGAATCCTCACGAGAAATGAGGCGGGTGGGAGATTTTCCACGCAATTCCGATACGTTGAAAAAAGTTCGTCTTCTTCTGCCTCAAGTTGTCCCGCATGGTTCAGGGCCCAAGCGGAGGAATCTCGAAACAAGTTCATGAATTCTGGAATCCTCACGAGAAATGAGGGGGGTGGGTAAGTTTCCACGCAATTCCGCGACGTTGAAAAAAGTTCGTCTTCCTCTGCCTCAAGTTGTCCCATATGGTTCAGGTCCCAAACGGAGGAATCTCGAAACAAGTTCATTTATTCTGGAATCCTCACGAGAAATGAAGGGGGAGGGTGAGTTTCCACGCAATTCCGAGACGTTTAAAAAAGTTCGTCTTCTTCTGCCTCAAGTTGTCCCATATGGTTCAGGGCACAATCGGAGGAATCTCGAAACAAGTTCTTGGATTCTGGAATATTCACGCGAAATGAGGTTGGTGGGTGCGTTTCCACGCAATTCCGAGATGTTGAAAAAAGTTCGTCGTCTTCAGCCTCAAGTAGTCCCAAATGGTTCAGGGCCCAAACGGAGGAATCTCGAAACATGTCCAAGCAATTCCGAGACGTTGAAAAAATTTCGTCTTCTTCTGCCTCAAGTTGTCCCATATGGTTCAGGGCACAATCGGAGGAATCTCGAAACAAGTTCATGCATTCTGGAATCCTCACGAGAAATGAGGGGGGTGGGTAAGTTTCCACGCAATTCTGCGACGTTGAAAAAAGTTCGTCTTCCTCTGCCTCAAGTTGTCCCATATGGTTCAGGGCCCAAACGGAGGAACCTCGAAACATGTTCATGCATTCTGGAATCCTCACGAGAAATGAGGAGGGTGGGTGAGTTTCCACGCAATTCCGATACGTTGAAAAAAGTTCGTCTTCTTCAGCCTCAAGTTGTCCCGCATGGTTCAGGGCCCAAACGGAGGAATCTTAAAATAAGTTCATGCATTCTGGAATCCTCACGAGAAATGAGGAGGGTGGGTGAGTTTCCAAGCAATTCCGAGACGTTGAAAAAAGTTCGTCTTCTTCTGCCTCAAGTTGTACCACATGGTTCAGGGCCCAAACGGAGGAATCTCGAAACAAGTTCATGCATTCTGGAATCCTCACGAGAAATGAGGGGGGTGGGTGAGTTTCCACGCAATTCCGAGACGTTGAAAAAAGTTCGTCTTCCTCTGCCTCAAGTTGTCCCATATGGTTCAGGGCACAATCGGAGGAATCTCGAAACAAGTTCATGCATTCTGGAATCCTCGCGAGGAATGAGGAGGGTGGGTGAGTTTCCAAGCAATTCCGAGACGTTGAAAAAATTTCGTCTTCTTCTGCCTCAAGTTGTCCCATATGGTTCAGGGCACAATCGGAGGAATCTCGAAACAAGTTCATGCATTCTGGAATCCTCACGAGAAATGAGGAGGGTGGGTGAGTTTCCACGCAATTCCGAGACGTTGAAAAAAGTTCGTCTTCTTCTGCCTCAAGGTTTCCCGCATGGTTCAGGGCCCAAACGGAGGAATCTCGAAACAAGTTCATGCATTCTGGAATTCTCACGAGAAATGAGGCGGGTGGGAGATTTTCCACGCAATTCCGATACGTTGAAAAAAGTTCGTCTTCTTCTGCCTCAAGTTGTCCCGCATTGTTCAGGGCCCAAGCGGAGGAATCTCGAAACAAGTTCATGCATTCTGGAATAGTCACGAGAAATGAGGAGGGTGGGTGAGTTTCCACGCAATTCCAACACGTTGAAAAAAGTTCGTCTTGCTCAGCCTCAAGTTGTCCCATATGGTTCAGGTCCCAAACGGAGGAATCTCGAAACAATTTCATGCATTCTGGAATCATCACGAGAAATGAGGAGGGTGGGTGAGTTTCCACGCAATTCCGAGACGTTGAAAAAAGTTCGTCTTGCTCTGCCTCAAGTTGTCCTATAAGGTTCAGGGCACAAACGGAGGAATCTCGAAACAAGTTCATGCATTCTGGAATCCTCACGAGAATTGAGGAGGGTGGGTGAGTTTCCACGCAATTCCGAGACGTTGAAAAAAGTTCGTCTTCCTCTGCCTCAAGTTGTCCCATATGGTTCAGGGCCCAAACGGAGGAATCTCGAAACAAGTTCATGCATTC
Source organism: Acacia crassicarpa (assembly GCA_034222035.1). Lineage (NCBI taxonomy): Eukaryota > Viridiplantae > Streptophyta > Magnoliopsida > Fabales > Fabaceae > Acacia > Acacia crassicarpa. Next base: position 30,374,525 of record JAWXYG010000002.1, on the reverse strand, counting down.
TGGAATCCTCACGAGAAATGAGGCGGGTGGGTGAGTTTCCGCGCAATTCCAACACGTTGAAAAAAGTTCGTCTTCCTCTGCCTCAAGTTGTCCCATATGGTTCAGGTCCCAAACGGAGGAATCTCGAAACAAGTTCATTTATTCTGGAATCCTCACGAGAAATGAAGGGGGTGGGTGTGTTTCCACGCAATTCCGAGACGTTTAAAAAAGTTCGTCTTCTTCTGCCTCAAGTTGTCCCAATTGGTTCAGGGCACAATCGGAGGAATCTCGAAACAAGTTCATGCATTCTGGAATCCTCGCGAGAAATGAGGAGGGTGGGTGAGTTTCAAAGCAATTCCGAGACGTTGAAAAAATTTCGTCTTCTTCTGCCTCAAGTTGTCCCATATGGTTCAGGGCACAATCGGAGGAATCTCGAAACAAGTTCATGCATTCTGGAATCCTCACGAGAAATGAGGGGGGTGGGTCAGTTTCCACCCAATTCCGACACGTTGAAAAAAGTTCGTCTTCCTCTGCCTCAAGTTGTCCCATATGGTTCAGGGCACAATCGGAGGAATCTTGAACCAAGTTCATGCATTCTGGAATCCTCACGAGAAATGAGGAGGGTGGGTAAGATTCCACGCAATTCCGAGACGATGAAAAAAGTTCGTCTTCCTCTGCCTCAAGTTGTCCCATAAGGTTCAGGGCACAAACGGAGGAATCTCGAAACATGTTCATGCATTCGGGAATCCTCACGAGAAATGACGGGGGTGGGTAAGTTTCTACGCCATTCCGAGACGTTGAAAAAAGTTCGTCTTCTTCTGCCTCAAGGTTTCCCGCATGGTTCAGGGCCCAAACGGAGGAATCTCGAAACAAGTTCATGCATTCTGGAATCCTCACGAGAAATGAGGCGGGTGGGAGATTTTCCAAGCAATTCCGATACGTTGAAAAAAGTTGGTTTTCCTCTGCCTCAAGTTGTCCCATATGGTTCAGGTCCCAAACGGAGGAATCTCGAAAAAAGTTCATTTATTCTGGAATCCTCAGGAGAAATGAAGGGGGTGGGTGTGTTTCCACGCAATTCCGAAACGTTTAAAAAAGTTCGTCTTCCTCTGCCTCAAGTTGTCCCATATGGTTCAGGTCCCAAACGGAGGTATCTCGAAACAATTTCATGCATTCTGGAATCATCACGAGAAATGAGGAGGGTGGGTGAGTTTCCACGCAATTCCGAGACGTTGATAAAAGTTCGTCTTGCTCTGCCTCAAGTAGTCCCATAAGGTTCAGGGCACAAACGGAGGAATCTCGAAACAAGTTCATGCATTCTGGAATCCTCACGAGAAATGAGCAGGGTGGGTAAGATTCCACGCAATTCCGAGACGTTGAAAAAAGTTCGTCTTCTTCTGCCTCAAGTTGTACCGCATGGTTCAGGGCCCAAACGAAGGAATCTCGAAACAATTTCATGCATTCTTGAATCATCACGAGAAATGAGGAGGGTGGGTGAGTTTCCACGCAATTCCGAGACGTTGAAAAAAGTTCGTCTTCCTCTGCCTCAAGTTGTCCCATAAGGTTCAGGGCACAAACGGAGGAATCTCGAAACATGTTCATGCATTCGGGAATCCTCACGAGAAATGACGGGGGTGGGTAAGTTTCCACGCCATTCCGAGACGTTGAAAAAAGTTCGTCTTCTTCTGCCTCAAGGTTTCCCGCATGGTTCAGGGCCCAAACGGAGGAATCTCGAAACAAGTTCATGCATTCTGGAATCCTCACGAGAAATGAGGCGGGTGGGAGATTTTCCAAGCAATTCCGATACGTTGAAAAAAGTTCGTCTTCCTCTGCCTCAAGTTGTCCCATATGGTTCAGGTCCCAAACGGAGGAATCTCGAAACAAGTTCATTTATTCTGGAATCCTCAGGAGAAATGAAGGGGGTGGGTGTGTTTCCACGCAATTCCGAAACGTTTAAAAAAGTTCGTCTTCCTCTGCCTCAAGTTGTCCCATATGGTTCAGGTCCCAAACGGAGGTATCTCGAAACAATTTCATGCATTCTGGAATCATCACGAGAAATGAGGAGGGTGGGTGAGTTTCCACGCAATTCCGAGACGTTGAAAAAAGTTCGTCTTGCTCTGCCTCAAGTTGTCCCATAAGGTTCAGGGCACAAACGGAGGAATCTCGAAACAAGTTCATGCATTCTGGAATCCTCACGAGAAATGAGCAGGGTGGGTAAGATTCCACGCAATTCCGAGACGTTGAAAAAAGTTCGTCTTCTTCTGCCTCAAGTTGTACCGCATGGTTCAGGGCCCAAACGGAGGAATCTCGAAACAATTTCATGCATTCTTGAATCATCACGAGAAATGGGGAGGGTGGGTGAGTTTCCAAGCAATTCCGAGACGTTGAAAAACTTTCATCTTCTTCTGCCTCAAGTTGTCCTATATGGTTCAGGGCACAATCGGAGGAATCTCGAAACAAGTTCATGCATTCTGGAATCCTCACGAGAAATGAGGGGGGTGGGTCAGTTTCCACGCAATTCCGAGACGTTGAAAAAAGTTCGTCTTCCTCTGCCTCAAGTTGTCCCAAATGGTTCAGGGCCCAAACGGAGGAATCTCGAAACAAGTTCATGCATTCTGGAATCCTCCCGTGAAATGAGGAGGGTGGGTGAGTTTCCAAGCAATTCCGAGACGTTGAAAAAATTTCGTCTTCTTCTGCCTCAAGTTGTCCCATATGGTTCAGGGCACAATCGGAGGAATCTCGAAACAAGTTCATGCATTCCGGAATCATCACGAGAAATGAGGAGGGTGGGTGAGTTTCCACGCAATTCCGAGACGTTGAAAAAATTTCATCTTCTTCTGCCTCAAGTTGTCCCATATGGTTCAGGGCACAATCGGAGGAATCTCGAAACAAGTTCATGCATTCTGGAATCCTCACGAGAAATGAGGGGGGTGGGTCAGTTTCCACGCAATTCCGAGACGTTGAAAAAAGTTCGACTTCCTCTGCGTCAAGTTGTCCCAAATGGTTCAGGGCCCAAACGGAGGAATCTCGGAACAAGTTCATGCATTCTGGAATCCTCACGAGAAATGAGGGGGGTGGGTCAGTTTCCACGCAATTCCGAGACGTTGAAAAAATTTCGTCTTCCTCTGCCTCAAGTTGTCCCATATGGTTCAGCGCATAATCGGAGGAATCTCGAAACAAGTTCATGCATTCTGGAATCCTCACGAGAAATGAAGAGGGCGGGTGAGTTTCCAAGCAATTCCGAGACGTTGAAAAAATTTCGTCTTCTTCTGCCTCAAGTTGTCCCATATGGTTCAGGGCACAATCGGAGGAATCTCGAAACAAGTTCATGCATTCTGGAATCCTCACGAGAAATGAGGGGGGTGGGTGAGTTTCCACGCAATTCCGAGACGTTGAAAAAAGTTCGTCTTCCTCTGCCTCAAGTTGTCCCAAATGGTTCAGGGCCCAAACGGAGGAATCTCGAAACAAGTTCATGCATTCTGGAATCCTCACGAGAAATGAGGAGGGTGGGTGAGTTTCCAAGCAATTCCGAGACGTTGAAAAAATTTCGTCTTCTTCTGCCTCAAGTTGTCCCATATGGTTTAGGGCACAATCGGAGGAATCTCGAAACAAGTTCATGCATTCTGGAATCCTCGCTAGAAATGAGGAGGGTGGGTGAGTTTCCAAGCAATTCCGAGACGTTGAAAAACTTTCGTCTTCTTCTGCCTCAAGTTGTCCCATATGGTTCAGGGCACAATCGGAGAAATCTCGAAACAAGTTCATGCATTCTGGAATCCTCACGAGAAATGAGGGGGGTGGGTCAGTTTCCACGCAATTCCAAGACGTTGAAAAAATTTCGTCTTCCTCTGCCTCAAGTTGTTCCATATGGTTCAGAGCATAATCGGAGGAATCTCGAAACAAGTTCATGCATTCTGGAATCCTCACGAGAAATGAAGAGGGCGGGTGAGTTTCCAAGCAATTCCGAGACGTTGAAAAAATTTCGTCTTCTCCTGCCTCAAGTTGTCCCATATGGTTCAGGGCACAATCGGAGGAATCTCGAAACAAGTTCATGCATTCTGGAATCCTCGCGAGAAATGGGGAGGGTGGGTGAGTTTCCAAGCAATTCCGAGACGTTGAAAAACTTTCGTCTTCTTCTGTCTCAAGTTGTCCCATATGGTTCAGGGCACAATCGGAGGAATCTCGAAACAAGTTCATGCATTCTGGAATCCTCACGAGAAATGAGGGGGGTGGGTCAGTTTCCACGCAATTCCGAGACGTTGAAAAAAGTTCATCTTCCTCTGCCTCAAGTTGTCCCAAATGGTTCAGGGCCCAAACGGAGGAATCTCGAAACAAGTTCATGCATTCTGGAATCCTCACGAGAAATGAGGAGGGTGGGTGAGTTTCCAAGCAATTCCGAGACGTTGAAAAAATTTCGTCTTCTTCTGCCTCAAGTTGTCCCATATGGTTCAGGGCACAATCGGAGGAATCTCGAAACAAGTTCATGCATTCTGGAATCCTCGCGAGAAATGGGGAGGGTGGGTGAGTTTCAAGCAATTCCGAGACGTTGAAAAAAGTTCGTCTTCCTCTGCCTCAAGTTGTCCCATATGATTCAGGGCATAATCGGAGGAATCTCGAAACAAGTTCATGCATTCTGGAATCCTCACGAGAAATGTGGGGGGTGGGTGAGTTTCCAAGCAATTCCGAGACGTTGAAAAATGTTCGTCATCTTCTGCCTTAAATTGTCCCATATGGTTTAGGGCCCAAACGGAGGAATCTCGAAACAATTTCATGCATTCTGGAATCATCACGAGAAATGAGGTGGGTGGGTGAGTTTCCACGCAATTCCGAGACGTTGAAAAAAGTTCGTCTTCCTCTGCCTCAAGTTGTCCCATAAGGTTCAGGGCACAAACGGAGGAATCTCGAAACATGTTCATGCATTCGGGAATCCTCATGAGAAATGACGGGGGTGGGTAAGTTTCCACGCCATTCCGAGACGTTGAAAAAAGTTCGTCTTCTTCTGCCTCAAGTTGTCCCATATGGTTCAGGGCACAATCGGAGGAATCTCGAAACAAGTTCATGCATGTGGAATCCTCGCGAGAAATGGGGAGGGTGGGTGAGTTTCCAAGCAATTCCGAGACGTTGAAAAACTTTCGTCTTCTTCTGCCTCAAGTTGTCCTATATGGTTCAGGGCACAATCGGAGGAATCTCGAAACAAGTTCATGCATTCTGGAATCCTCACGAGAAATGAGGGGGGTGGGTCAGTTTCCACGCAATTCCGAGACGTTGAAAAAAGTTCGTCTTCCTCTGCCTCAAGTTGTCCCAAATGGTTCAGGGCCCAAACGGAGGAATCTCGAAACAAGTTCATGCATTCTGGAATCCTCCCGAGAAATGAGGAGGGTGAGTGAGTTTCCAAGCAATTCCGAGACGTTGAAAAAATTTCGTCTTCTTCTGCCTCAAGTTGTCCCATATGGTTCAGGGCACAATCGGAGGAATCTCGAAACAAGTTCATGCATTCCGGAATCATCACGAGAAATGAGGAGGGTGGGTGAGTTTCCACGCAATTCCGAGACGTTGAAAAAATTTCATCTTCTTCTGCCTCAAGTTGTCCCATATGGTTCAGGGCACAATCGGAGGAATCTCGAAACAAGTTCATGCATTCTGGAATCCTCACGAGAAATGAGGGGGGTGGGTCAGTTTCCACGCAATTCCGAGACGTTGAAAAAAGCTCGACTTCCTCTGCGTCAAGTTGTCCCAAATGGTTCAGGGCCCAAACGGAGGAATCTCGGAACAAGTTCATGCATTCTGGAATACTCACGAGAAATGAGGGGGGTGGGTCAGTTTCCACGCAATTCCGAGACGTTGAAAAAATTTCGTCTTCCTCTGCCTCAAGTTGTCCCATATGGTTCAGAGCATAATCGGAGGAATCTCGAAACAAGTTCATGCATTCTGGAATCCTCACGAGAAATGAAGAGGGCGGGTGAGTTTCCAAGCAATTCCGAGACGTTGAAAAAATTTCGTCTTCTTCTGCCTCAAGTTGTCCGGTATGGTTCAGGGCACAATCGGAGGAATCTCGAAACAAGTTCATGCATTCTGGAATCCTCACGAGAAATGAGGGGGGTGGGTCAGTTTCCACGCAATTCCGAGACGTTGAAAAAAGTTCGTCTTCCTCTGCCTCAAGTTGTCCCAAATGGTTCAGGGCCCAAACGGAGGAATCTCGAAACAAGTTCATGCATTCTGGAATCCTCCCGAGAAATGAGGAGGATGGGTGAGTTTCCAAGCAATTCCGAGACGTTGAAAAAATTTCGTCTTCTTCTGCCTCAAGTTGTCCCATATGGTTCAGGGCACAATCGGAGGAATCTCGAAACAAGTTCATGCATTCGGGAATCATCACGAGAAATGAGGAAGGTGGGTGAGTTTCCACGCAATTCCGAGACGTTGAAAAAATTTCATCTTCTTCTGCCTCAAGTTGTCCCATATGGTTCAGGGCACAATCGGAGGAATCTCGAAACAAGTTCATGCATTCTGGAATCCTCACGAGAAATGAGGGGGGTGGGTCAGTTTCCACGCAATTCCGAGACGTTGAAAAAAGTTCGACTTCCTCTGCGTCAAGTTGTCCCAAATAGTTCAGGGCCCAAACGGAGGAATCTCGGAACAAGTTCATGCATTCTGGAATCCTCACGAGAAATGAGTGGGGTGGATCAGTTTCCACGCAATTCCGAGACGTTGAAAAAATTTCGTCTTCCTCTGCCTCAAGTTGTCCCATATGGTTCAGAGCATAATCGGAGGAATCTCGAAACAAGTTCATGCATTCTGGAATCCTCACGAGAAATGAAGAGGGCGGGTGAGTTTCCAAGCAATTCCGAGACGTTGAAAAAATTTCGTCTTCTTCTGCCTCAAGTTGTCCCATATGGTTCAGGGCACAATCGGAGGAATCTCGAAACAAGTTCATGCATTCTGGAATCCTCACGAGAAATGTGGGGGGTGGGTGAGTTTCCACGCAATTCCGAGACGTTGAAAAAAGTTCGTCTTCCTCTGCCTCAAGTTGTCCCAAATGGTTCAGGGCCCAAACGGAGGAATCTCGAAACAAGTTCATGCATTCTGGAATCCTCACGAGAAATGAGGAGGGTGGGTGAGTTTCCAAGCAATTCCGAGACGTTGAAAAAATTTCGTCTTCTTCTGCCTCAAGTTGTCCCATATGGTTTAGGGCACAATCGGAGGAATCTCGAAACAAGTTCATGCATTCTGGAATCCTCGCGAGAAATGGGGAGGGTGGGTGAGTTTCCAAGCAATTCCGAGACGTTGAAAAACTTTCGTCTTCTTCTGCCTCAAATTCTCCCATATGGTTCAGGGCACAATCGGAGGAATCTCGAAACAAGTTCATGCATTCTGGAATCCTCCCGTGAAATGAGGAGGGTGGGTGAGTTTCCAAGCAATTCCGAGACGTTGAAAAAATTTCGTCTTCTTCTGCCTCAAGTTGTACCGCATGGTTCAGGGCCCAAACGGAGGAATCTCGAAACAATTTCATGCATTCTTGAATCATCACGAGAAATGGGGAGGGTGGGTGAGTTTCCAAGCAATTCCGAGACGTTGAAAAACTTTCGTCTTCTTCTGCCTCAAGTTGTCCTATATGGTTCAGGGCACAATCGGAGGAATCTCGAAACAAGTTCATGCATTCTGGAATCCTCACGAGAAATGAGGGGGGTGGGTCAGTTTCCACGCAATTCCGAGACGTTGAAAAAAGTTCGTCTTCCTCTGCCTCAAGTTGTCCCAAATGGTTCAGGGCCCAAACGGAGGAATCTCGAAACAAGTTCAAGCATTCTGGAATCCTCCCGTGAAATGAGGAGGGTGGGTGAGTTTCCAAGCAATTCCGAGACGTTGAAAAAATTTCGTCTTCTTCTGCCTCAAGTTGTCCCATATGGTTCAGGGCACAATCGGAGGAATCTCGAAACAAGTTCATGCATTCCGGAATCATCACGAGAAATGAGGAGGGTGGGTGAGTTTCCACGCAATTCCGAGACGTTGAAAAAATTTCATCTTCTTCTGCCTCAAGTTGTCCCATATGGTTCAGGGCACAATCGGAGGAATCTCGAAACAAGTTCATGCATTCTGGAATCCTCACGAGAAATGAGGGGGGTGGGTCAGTTTCCACACAATTCCGAGACGTTGAAAAAAGTTCGACTTCCTCTGCGTCAAGTTGTCCCAAATGGTTCAGGGCCCAAACGGAGGAATCTCGGAACAAGTTCATGCATTCTGGAATCCTCACGAGAAATGAGGGGGGTGGGTCAGTTTCCACGCAATTCCGAGACGTTGAAAAAATTTCGTCTTCCTCTGCCTCAAGTTGTCCCATATGGTTCAGCGCATAATCGGAGGAATCTCGAAACAAGTTCATGCATTCTGGAATCCTCACGAGAAATGAAGAGGGCGGGTGAGTTTCCAAGCAATTCCGAGACGTTGAAAAAATTTCGTCTTCTTCTGCCTCAAGTTGTCCCATATGGTTTAGGGCACAATCGGAGGAATCTCGAAACAAGTTCATGCATTCTGGAATCCTCGCTAGAAATGGGGAGGGTGGGTGAGTTTCCAAGCAATTCCGAGACGTTGAAAAACTTTCGTCTTCTTCTGCCTCAAGTTGTCCCATATGGTTCAGGGCACAATCGGAGGAATCTCGAAACAAGTTCATGCATTCTGGAATCCTCACGAGAAATGAGGGGGGTGGGTCAGTTTCCACGCAATTCCAAGACGTTGAAAAAATTTCGTCTTCCTCTGCCTCAAGTTGTTCCATATGGTTCAGAGCATAATCGGAGGAATCTCGAAACAAGTTCATGCATTCTGGAATCCTCACGAGAAATGAAGAGGGCGGGTGAGTTTCCAAGCAATTCCGAGACGTTGAAAAAATTTCGTCTTCTCCTGCCTCAAGTTGTCCCATATGGTTCAGGGCACAATCGGAGGAATCTCGAAACAAGTTCATGCATTCTGGAATCCTCGCGAGAAATGGGGAGGGTGGGTGAGTTTCCAAGCAATTCCGAGACGTTGAAAAACTTTCGTCTTCTTCTGCCTCAAGTTGTCCCATATGGTTCAGGGCACAATCGGAGGAATCTCGAAACAAGTTCATGCATTCTGGAATCCTCACGAGAAATGAGGGGGGTGGGTCAGTTTCCACGCAATTCCGAGACGTTGAAAAAAGTTCGTCTTCCTCTGCCTCAAGTTGTCCCAAATGGTTCAGGGCCCAAACGGAGGAATCTCGAAACAAGTTCATGCATTCTGGAATCCTCACGAGAAATGAGGAGGGTGGGTGAGTTTCCAAGCAATTCCGAGACGTTGAAAAAATTTCGTCTTCTTCTGCCTCAAGTTGTCCCATATGGTTCAGGGCACAATCGGAGGAATCTCGAAACAAGTTCATGCATTCTGGAATCCTCGCGAGAAATGGGGAGGGTGGGTGAGTTTCAAGCAATTCCGAGACGTTGAAAAAAGTTCGTCTTCCTCTGCCTCAAGTTGTCCCATATGATTCAGGGCATAATCGGAGGAATCTCGAAACAAGTTCATGCATTCTGGAATCCTCACGAGAAATGTGGGGGGTGGGTGAGTTTCCAAGCAATTCCGAGACGTTGAAAAATGTTCGTCATCTTCTGCCTTAAATTGTCCCATATGGTTCAGGGCCCAAACGGAGGAATCTCGAAACAATTTCATGCATTCTGGAATCATCACGAGAAATGAGGTGGGTGGGTGAGTTTCCACGCAATTCCGAGACGTTGAAAAAAGTTCGTCTTCCTCTGCCTCAAGTTGTCCCATAAGGTTCAGGGCACAAACGGAGGAATCTCGAAACATGTTCATGCATTCGGGAATCCTCACGAGAAATGACGGGGGTGGGTAAGTTTCCACGCCATTCCGAGACGTTGAAAAAAGTTCGTCTTCTTCTGCCTCAAGTTGTCCCAAATGGTTCAGGGCACAATCGGAGGAATCTCGAAACAAGTTCATGCATGTGGAATCCTCGCGAGAAATGGGGAGGGTGGGTGAGTTTCCAAGCAATTCCGAGACGTTGAAAAACTTTCGTCTTCTTCTGCCTCAAGTTGTCCTATATGGTTCAGGGCACAATCGGAGGAATCTCGAAACAAGTTCATGCATTCTGGAATCCTCACGAGAAATGAGGGGGGTGGGTCAGTTTCCACGCAATTCCGAGACGTTGAAAAAAGTTCGTCTTCCTCTGCCTCAAGTTGTCCCAAATGGTTCAGGGCCCAAACGGAGGAATCTCGAAACAAGTTCATGCATTCTGGAATCCTCCCGAGAAATGAGGAGGGTGGGTGAGTTTCCAAGCAATTCCGAGACGTTGAAAAAATTTCGTCTTCTTCTGCCTCAAGTTGTCCCATATGGTTCAGGGCACAATCGGAGGAATCTCGAAACAAGTTCATGCATTCCGGAATCATCACGAGAAATGAGGAGGGTGGGTGAGTTTCCACGCAATTCCGAGACGTTGAAAAAATTTCATCTTCTTCTGCCTCAAGTTGTCCCATATGGTTCAGGGCACAATCGGAGGAATCTCGAAACAAGTTCATGCATTCTGGAATCCTCACGAGAAATGAGGGGGGTGGGTCAGTTTCCACGCAATTCCGAGACGTTGAAAAAAGTTCGACTTCCTCTGCGTCAAGTTGTCCCAAATGGTTCAGGGCCCAAACGGAGGAATCTCGGAACAAGTTCATGCATTCTGGAATACTCACGAGAAATGAGGGGGGTGGGTCAGTTTCCACGCAATTCCGAGACGTTGAAAAAATTTCGTCTTCCTCTGCCTCAAGTTGTCCCATATGGTTCAGAGCATAATCGGAGGAATCTCGAAACAAGTTCATGCATTCTGGAATCCTCACGAGAAATGAAGAGGGCGGGTGAGTTTCCAAGCAATTCCGAGACGTTGAAAAAATTTCGTCTTCTTCTGCCTCAAGTTGTCCGGTATGGTTCAGGGCACAATCGGAGGAATCTCGAAACAAGTTCATGCATTCTGGAATCCTCACGAGAAATGAGGAGGGTGGGTGAGTTTCCACGCAATTCCGAGACGTTGAAAAAATTTCATCTTCTTCTGCCTCAAGTTGTCCCATATGGTTCAGGGCACAATCGGAGGAATCTCGAAACAAGTTCATGCATTCTGGAATCCTCACGAGAAATGAGGGGGGTGGGTCAGTTTCCACGCAATTCCGAGACGTTGAAAAAAGTTCGTCTTCCTCTGCCTCAAGTTGTCCCAAATGGTTCAGGGCCCAAACGGAGGAATCTCGAAACAAGTTCAAGCATTCTGGAATCCTCCCGTGAAATGAGGAGGGTGGGTGAGTTTCCAAGCAATTCCGAGACGTTGAAAAAATTTCGTCTTCTTCTGCCTCAAGTTGTCCCATATGGTTCAGGGCACAATCGGAGGAATCTCGAAACAAGTTCATGCATTCCGGAATCATCACGAGAAATGAGGAGGGTGGGTGAGTTTCCACGCAATTCCGAGACGTTGAAAAAATTTCATCTTCTTCTGCCTCAAGTTGTCCCATATGGTTCAGGGCACAATCGGAGGAATCTCGAAACAAGTTCATGCATTCTGGAATCCTCGCGAGAAATGGGGAGGGTGGGTGAGTTTCCAAGCAATTCCGAGACGTTGAAAAACTTTCGTCTTCTTCTGCCTCAAGTTGTCCCATATGGTTCAGGGCACAATCGGAGGAATCTCGAAACAAGTCCATGCATTCTGGAATCCTCACGAGAAATGAGGGGGGTGGGTCAGTTTCCACGCAATTCCGAGACGTTGAAAAAAGTTCGTCTTCCTCTGCCTCAAGTTGTCCCAAATGGTTCAGGGCCCAAACGGAGGAATCTCGAAACAAGTTCATGCATTCTGGAATCCTCACGAGAAATGAGGAGGGTGGGTGAGTTTCCAAGCAATTCCGAGACGTTGAAAAAATTTCGTCTTCTTCTGCCTCAAGTTGTCCCATATGGTTCAGGGCACAATCGGAGGAATCTCGAAACAAGTTCATGCATTCTGGAATCCTCGCGAGAAATGGGGAGGGTGGGTGAGTTTCAAGCAATTCCGAGACGTTGAAAAAAGTTCGTCTTCCTCTGCCTCAAGTTGTCCCATATGATTCAGGGCATAATCGGAGGAATCTCGAAACAAGTTCATGCATTCTGGAATCCTCACGAGAAATGTGGGGGGTGGGTGAGTTTCCAAGCAATTCCGAGACGTTGAAAAATGTTCGTCATCTTCTGCCTTAAATTGTCCCATATGGTTCAGGGCCCAAACGGAGGAATCTCGAAACAATTTCATGCATTCTGGAATCATCACGAGAAATGAGGTGGGTGGGTGAGTTTCCACGCAATTCCGAGACGTTGAAAAAAGTTCGTCTTCCTCTGCCTCAAGTTGTCCCATAAGGTTCAGGGCACAAACGGAGGAATCTCGAAACATGTTCATGCATTCGGGAATCCTCACGAGAAATGACGGGGGTGGGTAAGTTTCCACGCCATTCCGAGACGTTGAAAAAGGTTCGTCTTCTTCTGCCTCAAGTTGTCCCAAATGGTTCAGGGCACAATCGGAGGAATCTCGAAACAAGTTCATGCATGTGGAATCCTCGCGAGAAATGGGGAGGGTGGGTGAGTTTCCAAGCAATTCCGAGACGTTGAAAAACTTTCGTCTTCTTCTGCCTCAAGTTGTCCTATATGGTTCAGGGCACAATCGGAGGAATCTCGAAACAAGTTCATGCATTCTGGAATCCTCACGAGAAATGAGGGGGGTGGGTCAGTTTCCACGCAATTCCGAGACGTTGAAAAAAGTTCGTCTTCCTCTGCCTCAAGTTGTCCCAAATGGTTCAGGGCCCAAACGGAGGAATCTCGAAACAAGTTCATGCATTCTGGAATCCTCCCGAGAAATGAGGAGGGTGGGTGAGTTTCCAAGCAATTCCGAGACGTTGAAAAAATTTCGTCTTCTTCTGCCTCAAGTTGTCCCATATGGTTCAGGGCACAATCGGAGGAATCTCGAAACAAGTTCATGCATTCCGGAATCATCACGAGAAATGAGGAGGGTGGGTGAGTTTCCACGCAATTCCGAGACGTTGAAAAAATTTCATCTTCTTCTGCCTCAAGTTGTCCCATATGGTTCAGGGCACAATCGGAGGAATCTCGAAACAAGTTCATGCATTCTGGAATCCTCACGAGAAATGAGGGGGGTGGGTCAGTTTCCACGCAATTCCGAGACGTTGAAAAAAGTTCGACTTCCTCTGCGTCAAGTTGTCCCAAATGGTTCAGGGCCCAAACGGAGGAATCTCGGAACAAGTTCATGCATTCTGGAATACTCACGAGAAATGAGGGGGGTGGGTCAGTTTCCACGCAATTCCGAGACGTTGAAAAAATTTCGTCTTCCTCTGCCTCAAGTTGTCCCATATGGTTCAGAGCATAATCGGAGGAATCTCGAAACAAGTTCATGCATTCTGGAATCCTCACGAGAAATGAAGAGGGCGGGTGAGTTTCCAAGCAATTCCGAGACGTTGAAAAAATTTCGTCTTCTTCTGCCTCAAGTTGTCCGGTATGGTTCAGGGCACAATCGGAGGAATCTCGAAACAAGTTCATGCATTCTGGAATCCTCACGAGAAATGAGGGGGGTGGGTCAGTTTCCACGCAATTCCGAGACGTTGAAAAAAGTTCGTCTTCCTCTGCCTCAAGTTGTCCCAAATGGTTCAGGGCCCAAACGGAGGAATCTCGAAACAAGTTCATGCATTCTGGAATCCTCCCGAGAAATGAGGAGGGTGGGTGAGTTTCCAAGCAATTCCGAGACGTTGAAAAAATTTCGTCTTCTTCTGCCTCAAGTTGTCCCATATGGTTCAGGGCACAATCGGAGGAATCTCGAAACAAGTTCATGCATTCGGGAATCATCACGAGAAATGAGGAAGGTGGGTGAGTTTCCACGCAATTCCGAGACGTTGAAAAAATTTCATCTTCTTCTGCCTCAAGTTGTCCCATATGGTTCAGGGCACAATCGGAGGAATCTCGAAACAAGTTCATGCATTCTGGAATCCTCACGAGAAATGAGGGGGGTGGGTCAGTTTCCACGCAATTCCGAGACGTTGAAAAAAGTTCGACTTCCTCTGCGTCAAGTTGTCCCAAATAGTTCAGGGCCCAAACGGAGGAATCTCGGAACAAGTTCATGCATTCTGGAATCCTCACGAGAAATGAGTGGGGTGGATCAGTTTCCACGCAATTCCGAGACGTTGAAAAAAGTTCGTCTTCCTCTGCCTCAAGTTGTCCCATAAGGTTCAGGGCACAAACGGAGGAATCTCGAAACATGTTCATGCATTCGGGAATCCTCACGAGAAATGACGGGGGTGGGTAAGTTTCCACGCCATTCCGAGACGTTGAAAAAGGTTCGTCTTCTTCTGCCTCAAGTTGTCCCAAATGGTTCAGGGCACAATCGGAGGAATCTCGAAACAAGTTCATGCATGTGGAATCCTCGCGAGAAATGGGGAGGGTGGGTGAGTTTCCAAGCAATTCCGAGACGTTGAAAAACTTTCGTCTTCTTCTGCCTCAAGTTGTCCTATATGGTTCAGGGCACAATCGGAGGAATCTCGAAACAAGTTCATGCATTCTGGAATCCTCACGAGAAATGAGGGGGGTGGGTCAGTTTCCACGCAATTCCGAGACGTTGAAAAAAGTTCGTCTTCCTCTGCCTCAAGTTGACCCAAATGGTTCAGGGCCCAAACGGAGGAATCTCGAAACAAGTTCATGCATTCTGGAATCCTCGCGAGAAATGAGGAGGGTGGGTGAGTTTCCAAGCAATTCCGAGACGTTGAAAAAATTTCGTCTTCTTCTGCCTCAAGTTGTCCCATATGGTTCAGGGCACAATCGGAGGAATCTCGAAACAAGTTCATGCATTCCGGAATCATCACGAGAAATGAGGAGGGTGGGTGAGTTTCCACGCAATTCCGAGACGTTGAAAAAATTTCATCTTCTTCTGCCTCAAGTTGTCCCATATGGTTCAGGGCACAATCGGAGGAATCTCGAAACAAGTTCATGCATTCTGGAATCCTCACGAGAAATGAGGGGGGTGGGTCAGTTTCCACGCAATTCCGAGACGTTGAAAAATGTTCGTCATCTTCTGCCTTAAATTGTCCCATATGGTTCAGGGCCCAAACGGAGGAATCTCGAAACAATTTCATGCATTCTGGAATCATCACGAGAAATGAGGTGGGTGGGTGAGTTTCCACGCAATTCCGAGACGTTGAAAAAAGTTCGTCTTCCTCTGCCTCAAGTTGTCCCAAATGGTTCAGGGCCCAAACGGAGGAATCTCGGAACAAGTTCATGCATTCTGGAATACTCACGAGAAATGAGGGGGGTGGGTCAGTTTCCACGCAATTCCGAGACGTTGAAAAAATTTCGTCTTCCTCTGCCTCAAGTTGTCCCATATGGTTCAGAGCATAATCGGAGGAATCTCGAAACAAGTTCATGCATTCTGGAATCCTCACGAGAAATGAAGAGGGCGGGTGAGTTTCCAAGCAATTCCGAGACGTTGAAAAAATTTCGTCTTCTTCTGCCTCAAGTTGTCCGATATGGTTCAGGGCACAATCGGAGGAATCTCGAAACAAGTTCATGCATTCTGGAATCCTCACGAGAAATGAGGGGGGGGGGGGGGGGTCAGTTTCCACGCAATTCCGAGACGTTGAAAAAAGTTCGTCTTCCTCTGCCTCAAGTTGTCCCAAATGGTTCAGGGCCCAAACGGAGGAATCTCGAAACAAGTTCATGCATTCGGGAATCATCACGAGAAATGAGGAAGGTGGGTGAGTTTCCACGCAATTCCGAGACGTTGAAAAAATTTCATCTTCTTCTGCCTCAAGTTGTCCCATATGGTTCAGGGCACAATCGGAGAAATCTCGAAACAAGTTCATGCATTCTGGAATCCTCACGAGAAATGAGGGGGGTGGGTCAGTTTCCACGAAATTCCGAGACGTTGAAAAAAGTTCGACTTCCTCTGCGTCAAGTTGTCCCAAATGGTTCAGGGCCCAAACGGAGGAATCTCGGAACAAGTTCATGCATTCTGGAATCCTCACGAGAAATGAGTGGGGAGGGTGAGTTTCCAAGCGATTCCGATACGTTGAAAAAAGTTCGTCTTCTTCTGCCTTAAATTGTCCCATATGGTTCAGGGCCCAAACGGAGGAATCTCGAAACAATTTCATGCATTCTGGAATCATCACGAGAAATGACGAGGGTGGGTGAGTTTCCACACAATTCCGAGACGTTGAAAAAAGTTCGTCTTCTTCTGCCTCAAGTTGTCCCATATGGTTCAGGGCCCAAACGGAGGAATCTCGAAACAATTTCATGCATTCTGGAATCATGACGAGAAATGAGGAGGGTGGGTGAGTTTCCACGCAATTCCGACACGTTGAAAAAAGTTCGTCTTCCTCTGCCTCAATTTGTCCCATATGGTTCAGGGCAGAATCGGAGCAATCTCGAAACAAGTTCATGCATTCTGGAATCCTCACGAGAAATGAGGGGGGTGGGTCAGTTTCCACGCAAATCCGAGACGTTGAAAAAAGTTCGTCTTCCTCTGCCTCAAGTTGTCCCATATGGTTCAGGGCACAATCGGAGGAATCTCGAAACAAGTTCATGCATTCTGGAATCCTCGCGAGAAATGAGGAGGGTGGGTGAGTTTCCAAGCAATTCCGAGACGTTGAAAAAATTTCGTCTTCTTCTGGCTCAAGTTGTCCCATATGGTTCAGGGCACAATCGGAGGAATCTCGAAAATAGTTCATGCATTCTGGAATCCTCACGAGAAATGAGGGGGGTGGGTCAGTTTCCACGCAATTCCGAGACGTTGAAAAAAGTTCGTCTTCCTCTGCCTCAAGTTGTCGCATATGGTTCAGGGCACAATCGGAGGAATCTCGAAACAAGTTCATCCATTCTGGAATCCTCACGAGAAATGAGGGGGGTGGGTGAGTTTCCACGCAATTCCGAGACGTTGAAAAAAGTTCGTCTTGCTCTGCCTCAAGTTGTCCCAAAAGGTTCAGGGCACAAACGGAGGAATCTCGAAACACGTTCATGCATTCTGGAATCCTCACGAGAAATGACGGGGGTGGGTAAGTTTCCACGCCATTCCGAGACGTTGAAAAAAGTTCGTCTTCTTCTGCCTCAAGTTGTCCCAAATGGTTCAGGGCCCAAACGGAGGAATCTCGAAACAAGTTCATGCATTCTGGAATCCTTGCGAGAAATGAGGAGGGTGGGTGAGTTTCCAAGCAATTCCGAGACGTGGAAAAAATTTCGTCTTCTTCTGCCTCAAGTTGTCCCATATGGTTCAGGGCACAATCGGAGGAATCTCGAAACAAGTTCATGCATTCTGGAATCCTCGCGAGAAATGAGGAGGGTGGGTGAGTTTCCACGCAATTCCGAGACGTTGAAAAAAGTTCGTCTTCCTCTGCCTCAAGTTGTCCCATATGGTTCAGGGCACAATCGGAGGAATCTCGAAACAAGTTCATGCATTCTGGAATCCTCGCGAGAAATGAGGAGGGTGGGTGAGTTTCCACGCAATTCTGAGACGTTGAAAAAAGTTCGTCTTCCTGTGCCTCAAGTTGTCCCATATGGTTCAGGGCACAATCGAAGGAATCTCGAAACAAGTTCATGCATTCTGGAATCCTCGCGAGAAATGAGGCGGGTGGGTGAGTTTCCAAGCAATTCCGAGACGTTGAAAAAATTTCGTCTTCTTCTGGCTCAAGTTGTCCCATATGGTTCAGGGCACAATCGGAGGAATCTCGAAAATAGTTCATGCATTCTGGAATCCTCACGAGAAATGAGGGGGGTGGGTCAGTTTCCACGCAATTCCGAGACGTTGAAAAAAGTTCGTCTTCCTCTGCCTCAAGTTGTCGCATATGGTTCAGGGCACAATCGGAGGAATCTCGAAACAAGTTCATCCATTCTGGAATCCTCACGAGAAATGAGGGGGGTGGGTGAGTTTCCACGCAATTCCGAGACGTTGAAAAAAGTTCGTCTTGCTCTGCCTCAAGTTGTCCCAAAAGGTTCAGGGCACAAACGGAGGAATCTCGAAACACGTTCATGCATTCTGGAATCCTCACGAGAAATGACGGGGGTGGGTAAGTTTCCACGCCATTCCGAGACGTTGAAAAAAGTTCGTCTTCTTCTGCCTCAAGTTGTCCCAAATGGTTCAGGGCCCAAACGGAGGAATCTCGAAACAAGTTCATGCATTCTGGAATCCTTGCGAGAAATGAGGAGGGTGGGTGAGTTTCCAAGCAATTCCGAGACGTGGAAAAAATTTCGTCTTCTTCTGCCTCAAGTTGTCCCATATGGTTCAGGGCACAATCGGAGGAATCTCGAAACAAGTTCATGCATTCTGGAATCCTCGCGAGAAATGAGGAGGGTGGGTGAGTTTCCACGCAATTCCGAGACGTTGAAAAAAGTTCGTCTTCCTCTGCCTCAAGTTGTCCCATATGGTTCAGGGCACAATCGGAGGAATCTCGAAACAAGTTCATGCATTCTGGAATCCTCGCGAGAAATGAGGAGGGTGGGTGAGTTTCCACGCAATTGTGAGACGTTGAAAAAAGTTCGTCTTCCTGTGCCTCAAGTTGTCCCATATGGTTCAGGGCACAATCGAAGGAATCTCGAAACAAGTTCATGCATTCTGGAATCCTCGCGAGAAATGAGGCGGGTGGGTGAGTTTCCAAGCAATTCCGAGACGTTGAAAAAATTTCGTCTTCTTCTGGCTCAAGTTGTCCCATATGGTTCAGGGCACAATCGGAGGAATCTCGAAAATAGTTCATGCATTCTGGAATCCTCACGAGAAATGAGGGGGGTGGGTCAGTTTCCACGCAATTCCGAGACGTTGAAAAAAGTTCGTCTTCCTCTGCCTCAAGTTGTCCCATATGGTTCAGGGCACAATCGAAGGAATCTCGAAACAAGTTCATGCATTCTGGAATCCTCGCGAGAAATGAGGCGGGTGGGTGAGTTTCCAAGCAATTCCGAGACGTTGAAAAAATTTCGTCTTCTTCTGGCTCAAGTTGTCCCATATGGTTCAGGGCACAATCGGAGGAATCTCGAAAATAGTTCATGCATTCTGGAATCCTCACGAGAAATGAGGGGGGTGGGTCAGTTTCCACGCAATTCCGAGACGTTGAAAAAAGTTCGTCTTCCTCTGCCTCAAGTTGTCGCATATGGTTCAGGGCACAATCGGAGGAATCTCGAAACAAGTTCATCCATTCTGGAATCCTCACGAGAAATGAGGGGGGTGGGTGAGTTTCCACGCAATTCCGAGACGTTGAAAAAAGTTCGTCTTCTTCTGCCTCAAGTTGTCCCATATGGTTCAGGGCACAATCGGAGGAATCTCGAAACAAGTTCATGCATTCTGGAATCCTCACGAGAAATGAGGGGGGTGGGTCAGTTTCCACACAATTCCGAGACGTTGAAAAAAGTTTGTCTTCCTCTGCCTCAAGTTGTCCCAAATGGTTCAGGGCCCAAACGGAGGAATCTCGAAACAAGTTCATGCATTCTGGAATCCTCACGAGAAATGAGGAGGGTGGGTGAGTTTCCAAGCAATTCCGAGACGTTGAAAAAATTTCGTCTTCTTCTGCCTCAAGTTGTCCCATATGGTTAAGGGCACAATCGGAGGAATCTCGAAACAAGTTCATGCATTCTGGAATCCTCACGAGAAATGAGGAGGGTGGGTGAGTTTCCACGCAATTCCGAGACGTTGAAAAAAGTTCGTCTTCTTCTGCCTCAAGTTGTCGCATATGGTTCAGGGCACAATCGGAGGAATCTCGAAACAAGTTCATGCATTCTGGAATCCTCACGAGAAATGAGGGGGGAGGGTGAGTTTCCAAGCGATTCCGATACGTTGAAAAAAGTTCGTCTTCTTCTGCCTTAAATTGTCCCATATGGTTCAGGGCCCAAACGGAGGAATCTCGAAACAATTTCATGCATTCTGGAATCATCACGAGAAATGACGAGGGTGGGTGAGTTTCCACGCAATTCCGAGACGTTGAAAAAAGTTCGTCTTTCTCTGCCTCAAGTTGTCCGATAAGGTTCAGGGCACAAACGGAGGAATCTCGAAACATATTCATGCATTCTGGAATCCTCACGAGAAATGAGGGGGGTCGGTAAGTTTCCACGCAATTCCGAGACGTTGAAAAAAGTTCGTCTTCTTCTGCCTCAAGTTGTCCCATATGGTTCAGGGCCCAAACGGAGGAATCTCGAAACAATTTCATGCATTCTGGAATCATGACGAGAAATGAGGAGGGTGGGTGAGTTTCCACGCAATTCCGACACGTTGAAAAAAGTTCGTCTTCCTCTGCCTCAAGTTGTCCCATATGGTTCAGGGCACAATCGGAGCAATCTCGAAACAAGTTCATGCATTCTGGAATCCTCACGAGAAATGAGGAGGGTGGGTGATTTTCCACGCAATTCCGATACGTTGAAAAAAGTTCGTCTTCTTCTGCCTCAAGTTGTACCGCATGGTTCAGGTCCCAACCAGAGGAATCTCGAAACAAGTTCATGCATTCTGAAATACTCACGAGAAATGAGGAGGGTGGGTGAGTTTCCACGCAATTCCGACACGTTGAAAAAAGGTCGTCTTCTTCTGCCTTAAATTGTCCCATATGGTTCAGGGCCCAAACAGAGGAATCTCGAAACAATTTCATGCATTCTGGAATCATCACGAGAAATGAGGAGGGTGGGTGAGTTTCCAAGCAATTCCGAGACGTTGAAAAAATTTCGTCTTCTTCTGCCTCAAGTTGTCCCATATGGTTCAGGGCACAATCGGAGGAATCTCGAAACAAGTTCATGCATTCTGGAATCCTCACGAGAAATGAGGGGGGTGGGTCAGTTTCCACACAATTCCGAGACGTTGAAAAAAGTTCGTCATCTTCTGCCTTAAATTGTCCCATATGGTTCAGGGCCCAAACGGAGGAATCTCGAAACAATTTCATGCATTCTGGAATCATCACGAGAAATGAGGAGGGTGGGTGAGTTTCCACGCAATTCCGAGACGTTGAAAAAAGTTCGTCTTGCTCTGCCTCAAGTTGTCCCATAAGGTTCAGGGCACAAACGGAGGAATCTTGAAACATGTTCATGCATTCTGGAATCCTCACGCGAAATGACGGGGGTGGGTAAGTTTCCACGCCATTCCGAGACGTTGAAAAAAGTTCGTCTTCTTCTGCCTCAAGTTGTCCCAAATGGTTCAGGGCCCAAATGGAGGAATCTCGAAACAAGTTCATGCATTCTGGAATCCTCGCGAGAAATGAGGAGGGTGGGTGAGTTTCCAAGCAATTCCGAGACGTGGAAAAAATTTCGTCTTCTTCTGCCTCAAGTTGTCCCATATGGTTCAGGGCACAATCGGAGGAATCTCGAAACAAGTTCATGCATTCTGGAATCCTCGCGAGAAATGAGGAGGGTGGGTGAGTTTCCACGCAATTCCGAGACGTTGAAAAAAGTTCGTCTTCCTCTGCCTCAAGTTGTCCCATATGGTTCAGGGCACAATCGGAGGAATCTCGAAACAAGTTCATGCATTCTGGAATCCTCGCGAGAAATGAGGAGGGTGGGTGAGTTTCCAAGCAATTCCGAGACGTTGAAAAAATTTCGTCTTCTTCTGCCTCAAGTTGTCCCATATGGTTAAGGGCACAATCGGAGGAATCTCGAAACAAGTTCATGCATTCTGGAATCCTCACGAGAAATGAGGGGGGTGGGTCAGTTTCCACACAATTCCGAGACGTTGAAAAAAGTTCGTCTTCCTCTGCCTCAAGTTGTCCCAAATGGTTCAGGGCCCAAACGGAGGAATCTCGAAACAAGTTCATGCATTCTGGAATCCTCACGAGAAATGAGGAGGGTGGGTGAGTTTCCAAGCAATTCCGAGACGTTGAAAAAATTTCGTCTTCTTCTGCCTCAAGTTGTCGCATATGGTTCAGGGCACAATCGGAGGAATCTCGAAACAAGTTCATGCATTCTGGAATCCTCACGAGAAATGAGGGGGGTGGGTCAGTTTCCAAGCAATTCCGAGACGTTGAAAAAGTTCGTCTTCTTCTGCCTCAAGTTGTACCGCATGGTTCAGGTCCCAACCAGAGGAATCTCGAAACAAGTTCATGCATTCTGAAATACTCACGAGAAATGAGGAGGGTGGGTGAGTTTCCACGCTATTCCGACACGTTGAAAAAAGGTCGTCTTCTTCTGCCTTAAATTGTCCCATATGGTTCAGGGCCCAAACAGAGGAATCTTGAAACAATTTCATGCATTCTGGAATCATCACGAGAAATGAGGAGGGTGGGTGAGTTTCCAAGCAATTCCGAGACGTTGAAAAAATTTCGTCTTCTTCTGCCTCAAGTTGTCCCATATGGTTCAGGGCACAATCGGAGGAATCTCGAAACAAGTTCATGCATTCTGGAATCCTCACGAGAAATGAGGGGGGTCGGTAAGTTTCCACGCAATTCCGAGACGTTGAAAAAAGTTCGTCTTCTTCTGCCTCAAGTTGTCCCATATGGTTCAGGGCCCAAACGGAGGAATCTCGAAACAATTTCATGCATTCTGGAATCATGACGAGAAATGAGGAGGGTGGGTGAGTTTCCACGCAATTCCGACACGTTGAAAAAAGTTCGTCTTCCTCTGCCTCAAGTTGTCCCATATGGTTCAGGGCACAATCGGAGCAATCTCGAAACAAGTTCATGCATTCTGGAATCCTCACGAGAAATGAGGAGGGTGGGTGATTTTCCACGCAATTCCGATACGTTGAAAAAAGTTCGTCTTCTTCTGCCTCAAGTTGTACCGCATGGTTCAGGTCCCAACCAGAGGAATCTCGAAACAAGTTCATGCATTCTGAAATACTCACGAGAAATGAGGAGGGTGGGTGAGTTTCCACGCAATTCCGACACGTTGAAAAAAGGTCGTCTTCTTCTGCCTTAAATTGTCCCATATGGTTCAGGGCCCAAACAGAGGAATCTCGAAACAATTTCATGCATTCTGGAATCATCACGAGAAATGAGGAGGGTGGGTGAGTTTCCAAGCAATTCCGAGACGTTGAAAAAATTTCGTCTTCTTCTGCATCAAGTTGTACCGCATGGTTCAGGTCCCAACCAGAGGAATCTCGAAACAAGTTCATGCATTCTGAAATACTCACGAGAAATGAGGAGGGTGGGTGAGTTTCCACGCAATTCCGACACGTTGAAAAAAGGTCGTCTTCTTCTGCCTTAAATTGTCCCATATGGTTCAGGGCCCAAACAGAGGAATCTCGAAACAATTTCATGCATTCTGGAATCATCACGAGAAATGAGGAGGGTGGGTGAGTTTCCAAGCAATTCCGAGACGTTGAAAAAATTTCGTCTTCTTCTGCCTCAAGTTGTCCCATATGGTTCAGGGCACAATCGGAGGAATCTCGAAACAAGTTCATGCATTCTGGAATCCTCACGAGAAATGAGGGGGGTGGGTCAGTTTCCACACCATTCCGAGACGTTGAAAAAAGTTCGTCATCTTCTGCCTTAAATTGTCCCATATGGTTCAGGGCCCAAACGGAGGAATCTCGAAACAATTTCATGCATTCTGGAATCATCACGAGAAATGAGGAGGGTGGGTGAGTTTCCACGCAATTCCGAGACGTTGAAAAAAGTTCGTCTTGCTCTGCCTCAAGTTGTCCCATAAGGTTAAGGGCACAAACGGAGGAATCTTGAAACATGTTCATGCATTCTGGAATCCTCACGAGAAATGACGGGGGTGGGTAAGTTTCCACGCCATTCCGAGACGTTGAAAAAAGTTCGTCTTCTTCTGCCTCAAGTTGTCCCAAATGGTTCAGGGCCCAAATGGAGGAATCTCGAAACAAGTTCATGCATTCTGGAATCCTCGCGAGAAATGAGGAGGGTGGGTGAGTTTCCAAGCAATTCCGAGACGTGGAAAAAATTTCGTCTTCTTCTGCCTCAAGTTGTCCCATATGGTTCAGGGCACAATCGGAGGAATCTCGAAACTAGTTCATGCATTCTGGAATCCTCGCGAGAAATGAGGAGGGTGGGTGAGTTTCCACGCAATTCCGAGACGTTGAAAAAAGTTCGTCTTCCTCTGCCTCAAGTTGTCCCATATGGTTCAGGGCACAATCGGAGGAATCTCGAAACAAGTTCATGCATTCTGGAATCCTCGCGAGAAATGAGGAGGGTGGGTGAGTTTCCAAGCAATTCCGAGACGTTGAAAAAATTTCGTCTTCTTCTGCCTCAAGTTGTCCCATATGGTTCAGGGCACAATCGGAGGAATCTCGAAAGAAGTTCATGCATTCTGGAATCCTCACGAGAAATGAGGGGGGTGGGTCAGTTTCCACACAATTCCGAGACGTTGAAAAAAGTTCGTCTTCCTCTGCCTCAAGTTGTCCCAAATGGTTCAGGGCCCAAACGGAGGAATCTCAAAACAAGTTCATGCATTCTGGAATCCTCACGAGAAATGAGGAGGGTGGGTGAGTTTCCAAGCAATTCCGAGACGTTGAAAAAATTTCGTCTTCTTCTGCCTCAAGTTGTCGCATATGGTTCAGGGCACAATCGGAGGAATCTCGAAACAAGTTCATCCATTCTGGAATCCTCACGAGAAATGAGGGGGGTGGGTCAGTTTCCAAGCAATTCCGAGACGTTGAAAAAGTTCGTCTTCTTCTGCCTTAAATTGTCCCATATGGTTCAGGGCCCAAACGGAGGAATCTCGAAAAAATTTCATGCATTTTGGAATCATCACAAGAAATGAGGAGGGTGGGTGAGTTTCCACGCAATTCCGAGACGTTGAAAAAAGTTCGTCTTGCTCTGCCTCAAGTTGTCCCATAAGGTTCAGGGCACAAACGGAGGAATCTCGAAACATGTTCATGCATTCTGGAATCCTCACGAGAAATGAGGGGGGTGGGTAACTTTCCACGCCATTCCGAGACGTTGAAAAAAGTTCGTCTTCTTCTGCCTCAAGTTGTCCCAAATGGTTCAGGGCCCAAACGGAGGAATCTCGAAACAAGTTCATGCATTCTGGAATCCTTGCGAGAAATGAGGAGGGTGGGTGAGTTTCCAAGCAATTCCGAGACGTGGAAAAAATTTCGTCTTCTTCTGCCTCAAGTTGTCCCATATGGTTCAGGGCACAATCGGAGGAATCTCGAAACAAGTTCATGCATTCTGCAATCCTCGCGAGAAATGAGGAGGGTGGGTGAGTTTCCACGCAATTCCGAGACGTTGAAAAAAGTTCGTCTTCCTCTGCCTCAAGTTGTCCCATATGGTTCAGGGCACAATCGGAGGAATCTCGAAACAAGTTCATGCATTCTGGAATCCTCGCGAGAAATGAGGAGGGTGGGTGAGTTTCCACGCAATTCCGAGACGTTGAAAAAAGTTCGTCGTCCTGTGCCTCAAGTTGTCCCATATGGTTCAGGGCACAATCGGAGGAATCTCGAAACAAGTTCATGCATTCTGGAATCCTCGCGAGAAATGAGGCGGGTGGGTGAGTTTCCTAGCAATTCCGAGACGTTGAAAAAATTTCGTCTTCTTCTGGCTCAAGTTGTCCCATATGGTTCAGGGCACAATCGGAGGAATCTCGAAAATAGTTCATGCATTCTGGAATCCTCACGAGAAATGAGGGGGGTGGGTCAGTTTCCACGCAATTCCGAGACGTTGAAAAAAGTTCGTCTTCCTCTGCCTCAAGTTGTCGCATATGGTTCAGGGCACAATCGGAGGAATCTCGAAACAAGTTCATCCATTCTGGAATCCTCACGAGAAATGAGGGGGGTGGGTCAGTTTCCAAGCAATTCCGAGACGTTGAAAAAAGTTCGTCTTCTTCTGCCTTAAATTGTCCCATATGGTTCAGGGCCCAAACGGAGGAATCTCGAAAAAATTTCATGCATTTTGGAATCATCACAAGAAATGAGGAGGGTGGGTGAGTTTCCACGCAATTCCGAGACGTTGAAAAAAGTTCGTCTTGCTCTGCCTCAAGTTGTCCCATAAGGTTCAGGGCACAAACGGAGGAATCTCGAAACATGTTCATGCATTCTGGAATCCTCACGAGAAATGAGGGGGGTGGGTAACTTTCCACGCCATTCCGAGACGTTGAAAAAAGTTCGTCTTCTTCTGCCTCAAGTTGTCCCAAATGGTTCAGGGCCCAAACGGAGGAATCTCGAAACAAGTTCATGCATTCTGGAATCCTTGCGAGAAATGAGGAGGGTGGGTGAGTTTCCAAGCAATTCCGAGACGTGGAAAAAATTTCGTCTTCTTCTGCCTCAAGTTGTCCCATATGGTTCAGGGCACAATCGGAGGAATCTCGAAACAAGTTCATGCATTCTGGAATCCTCGCGAGAAATGAGGAGGGTGGGTGAGTTTCCAAGCAATTCCGAGACGTTGAAAAAATTTCGTCTTCTTCTGCCTCAAGTTGTCCCATATGGTTCAGGGCACAATCGGAGGAATCTCGAAACAAGTTCATGCATTCTGGAATCCTCACGAGAAATGAAGGGGGTGGGTCAGTTTCCACACAATTCCAAGACGTTGAAAAAAGTTCGTCTTCCTCTGCCTCAAGTTGTCCCAAATGGTTCAGGGCCCAAACGGAGGAATCTCGAAACAAGTTCATGCATTCTGGAATCCTCACGAGAAATGAGGAGGGTGGGTGAGTTTCCAAGCAATTCCGAGACGTTGAAAAAATTTCGTCTTCTTCTGCCTCAAGTTGTCGCATATGGTTCAGGGCACAATCGGAGGAATCTCGAAACAAGTTCATCCATTCTGGAATCCTCACGAGAAATGAGGGGGGTGGGTCAGTTTCCAAGCAATTCCGAGACGTTGAAAAAGTTCTTCTTCTTCTGCCTTAAATTGTCCCATATGGTTCAGGGCCCAAACGGAGGAATCTCGAAAAAATTTCATGCATTTTGGAATCATCACAAGAAATGAGGAGGGTGGGTGAGTTTCCACGCAATTTCGAGACGTTGAAAAAAGTTCGTCTTGCTCTGCCTCAAGTTGTCCCATAAGGTTCAGGGCACAAACGGAGGAATCTCGAAACATGTTCATGCATTCTGGAATCCTCACGAGAAATGAGGGGGGTGGGTAACTTTCCACGCCATTCCGAGACGTTGAAAAAAGTTCGTCTTCTTCTGCCTTAAATTGTCCCATATGGTTCAGGGCCCAAACAGAGGAATCTCGAAACAATTTCATGCATTCTGGAATCATCACGAGAAATGAGGAGGGTGGGTGAGTTTCCAAGCAATTCCGAGACGTTGAAAAAATTTCGTCTTCTTCTGCCTCAAGTTGTCGCATATGGTTCAGGGCACAATCGGAGGAATCTCGAAACAAGTTCATGCATTCTGGAATCCTCACGAGAAATGAGGGGGGTGGGTCAGTTTCCACGCAATTCCGAGACGTTGAAAAAAGTTCGTCTTCCTCTGCCTCAAGTTGTCGCATATGGTTCAGGGCACAATCGGAGGAATCTCGAAACAAGTTCATCCATTCTGGAATCCTCACGAGAAATGAGGGGGGTGGGTCAGTTTCCAAGCAATTCCGAGACGTTGAAAAAAGTTCGTCTTCTTCTGCCTTAAATTGTCCCATATGGTTCAGGGCCCAAACGGAGGAATCTCGAAACATGTTCATGCATTCTGGAATCCTCACGAGAAATGAGGAGGGTGGGTGAGTTTCCACGCAATTCCGACACGTTGAAAAAAGGTCGTCTTCTTCTGCCTTAAATTGTCCCATATGGTTCAGGGCCCAAACAGAGGAATCTCGAAACAATTTCATGCATTCTGGAATCATCACGAGAAATGAGGAGGGTGGGTGAGTTTCCAAGCAATTCCGAGACGTTGAAAAAATTTCGTCTTCTTCTGCCTCAAGTTGTCCCATATGGTTCAGGGCACAATCGGAGGAATCTCGAAACAATTTCATGCATTCTGGAATCATGACGAGAAATGAGGAGGGTGGGTGAGTTTCCACGCAATTCCGACACGTTGAAAAAAGTTCGTCTTCCTCTGCCTCAAGTTGTCCCTTATGGTTCAGGGCACAATCGGAGCAATCTCGAAACAAGTTCATGCATTCTGGAATCCTCACGAGAAATGAGGAGGGTGGGTGATTTTCCACGCAATTCCGATACGTTGAAAAAAGTTCGTCTTCTTCTGCCTCAAGTTGTACCGCATGGTTCAGGTCCCAACCAGAGGAATCTCGAAACAAGTTCATGCATTCTGAAATACTCACGAGAAATGAGGAGGGTGGGTGAGTTTCCACGCAATTCCGACACGTTGAAAAAAGGTCGTCTTCTTCTGCCTTAAATTGTCCCATATGGTTCAGGGCCCAAACAGAGGAATCTCGAAACAATTTCATGCATTCTGGAATCATCACGAGAAATGAGGAGGGTGGGTGAGTTTCCAAGCAATTCCGAGACGTTGAAAAAATTTCGTCTTCTTCTGCCTCAAGTTGTCCCATATGGTTCAGGGCACAATCGGAGGAATCTCGAAACAAGTTCATGCATTCTGGAATCCTCACGAGAAATGAGGGGGGTGGGTCAGTTTCCACACAATTCCGAGACGTTGAAAAAAGTTCGTCATCTTCTGCCTTAAATTGTCCCATATGGTTCAGGGCCCAAACGGAGGAATCTCGAAACAATTTCATGCATTCTGGAATCATCACGAGAAATGAGGAGGGTGGGTGAGTTTCCACGCAATTCCGACACGTTGAAAAAATTTCGTCTTCTTCTGCCTCAAGTTGTCCCAAATGGTTCAGGGCCCAAACGGAGGAATCTCGAAACAAGTTCATGCATTCTGGAATCCTTGCGAGAAATGAGGAGGGTGGGTGAGTTTCCAAGCAATTCCGAGACGTGGAAAAAATTTCGTCTTCTTCTGCCTCAAGTTGTCCCATATGGTTCAGGGCACAATCGGAGGAATCTCGAAACAAGTTCATGCATTCTGGAATCCTCGCGAGAAATGAGGCGGGTGGGTGAGTTTCCAAGCAATTCCGAGACATTGAAAAAATTTCGTCTTCTTCTGGCTCAAGTTGTCCCATATGGTTCAGGGCACAATCGGAGGAATCTCGAAAATAGTTCATGCATTCTGGAATACTCACGAGAAATGAGGGGGGTGGGTCAGTTTCCACGCAATTCCGAGACGTTGAAAAAAGTTCGTCTTCCTCTGCCTCAAGTTGTCGCATATGGTTCAGGGCACAATCGGAGGAATCTCGAAACAAGTTCATCCATTCTGGAATCCTCACGAGAAATGAGGGGGGTGGGTCAGTTTCCAAGCAATTCCGAGACGTTGAAAAAAGTTCGTCTTCTTCTGCCTTAAATTGTCCCATATGGTTCAGGGCCCAAACGGAGGAATCTCGAAACATGTTCATGCATTCTGGAATCCTCACGAGAAATGAGGAGGGTGGGTGAGTTTCCACGCAATTCCGACACGTTGAAAAAAGGTCGTCTTCTTCTGCCTTAAATTGTCCCATATGGTTCAGGGCCCAAACAGAGGAATCTCGAAACAATTTCATGCATTCTGGAATCATCACGAGAAATGAGGAGGGTGGGTGAGTTTCCAAGCAATTCCGAGACGTTGAAAAAATTTCGTCTTCTTCTGCCTCAAGTTGTCCCATATGGTTCAGGGCACAATCGGAGGAATCTCGAAACAAGTTCATGCATTCTGGAATCCTCACGAGAAATGAGGGGGGTCGGTAAGTTTCCACGCAATTCCGAGACGTTGAAAAAAGTTCGTCTTCTTCTGCCTCAAGTTGTCCCATATGGTTCAGGGCCCAAACGGAGGAATCTCGAAACAATTTCATGCATTCTGGAATCATGACGAGAAATGAGGAGGGTGGGTGAGTTTCCACGCAATTCCGACACGTTGAAAAAAGTTCGTCTTCCTCTGCCTCAAGTTGTCCCATATGGTTCAGGGCACAATCGGAGCAATCTCGAAACAAGTTCATGCATTCTGGAATCCTCACGAGAAATGAGGAGGGTGGGTGATTTTCCACGCAATTCCGATACGTTGAAAAAAGTTCGTCTTCTTCTGCCTCAAGTTGTACCGCATGGTTCAGGTCCCAACCAGAGGAATCTCGAAACAAGTTCATGCATTCTGAAATACTCACGAGAAATGAGGAGGGTGGGTGAGTTTCCACGCAATTCCGACACGTTGAAAAAAGGTCGTCTTCTTCTGCCTTAAATTGTCCCATATGGTTCAGGGCCCAAACAGAGGAATCTCGAAACAATTTCATGCATTCTGGAATCATCACGAGAAATGAGGAGGGTGGGTGAGTTTCCAAGCAATTCCGAGACGTTGAAAAAATTTCGTCTTCTTCTGCCTCAAGTTGTCCCATATGGTTCAGGGCACAATCGGAGGAATCTCGAAACAAGTTCATGCATTCTGGAATCCTCACGAGAAATGAGGGGGGTGGGTCAGTTTCCACACAATTCCGAGACGTTGAAAAAAGTTCGTCATCTTCTGCCTTAAATTGTCCCATATGGTTCAGGGCCCAAACGGAGGAATCTCGAAACAATTTCATGCATTCTGGAATCATCACGAGAAATGAGGAGGGTGGGTGAGTTTCCACGCAATTCCGACACGTTGAAAAAATTTCGTCTTCTTCTGCCTCAAGTTGTCCCAAATGGTTCAGGGCCCAAACGGAGGAATCTCGAAACAAGTTCATGCATTCTGGAATCCTTGCGAGAAATGAGGAGGGTGGGTGAGTTTCCAAGCAATTCCGAGACGTGGAAAAAATTTCGTCTTCTTCTGCCTCAAGTTGTCCCATATGGTTCAGGGCACAATCGGAGGAATCTCGAAACAAGTTCATGCATTCTGGAATCCTCGCGAGAAATGAGGAGGGTGGGTGAGTTTCCAAGCAATTCCGAGACGTTGAAAAAATTTCGTCTTCTTCTGCCTCAAGTTGTCCCATATGGTTCAGGGCACAATCGGAGGAATCTCGAAACAAGTTCATGCATTCTGGAATCCTCACGAGAAATGAGGGGGGTGGGTCAGTTTCCACACAATTCCGAGACGTTGAAAAAAGTTCGTCTTCCTCTGCCTCAAGTTGTCCCAAATGGTTCAGGGCCCAAACGGAGGAATCTCGAAACAAGTTCATGCATTCTGGAATCCTCACGAGAAATGAGGAGGGTGGGTGAGTTTCCAAGCAATTCCGAGACGTTGAAAAAATTTCGTCTTCTTCTGCCTCAAGTTGTCGCATATGGTTCAGGGCACAATCGGAGGAATCTCGAAACAAGTTCATCCATTCTGGAATCCTCACGAGAAATGAGGGGGGTGGGTCAGTTTCCAAGCAATTCCGAGACGTTGAAAAAGTTCGTCTTCTTCTGCCTTAAATTGTCCCATATGGTTCAGGGCCCAAACGGAGGAATCTCGAAAAAATTTCATGCATTTTGGAATCATCACAAGAAATGAGGAGGGTGGGTGAGTTTCCACGCAATTTCGAGACGTTCAAAAAAGTTCGTCTTGCTCTGCCTCAAGTTGTCCCATAAGGTTCAGGGCACAAACGGAGGAATCTCGAAACATGTTCATGCATTCTGGAATCCTCACGAGAAATGAGGGGGGTGGGTAACTTTCCACGCCATTCCGAGACGTTGAAAAAAGTTCGTCTTCTTCTGCCTCAAGTTGTCCCAAATGGTTCAGGGCCCAAATGGAGGAATCTCGAAACAAGTTCATGCATTCTGGAATCCTTGCGAGAAATGAGGAGGGTGGGTGAGTTTCCAAGCAATTCCGAGACGTGGAAAAAATTTCGTCTTCTTCTGCCTCAAGTTGTCCCATATGGTTCAGGGCACAATCGGAGGAATCTCGAAACAAGTTCATGCATTCTGCAATCCTCGCGAGAAATGAGGAGGGTGGGTGAGTTTCCACGCAATTCCGAGACGTTGAAAAAAGTTCGTCTTCCTCTGCCTCAAGTTGTCCCATATGGTTCAGGGCACAATCGGAGGAATCTCGAAACAAGTTCATGCATTCTGGAATCCTCGCGAGAAATGAGGAGGGTGGGTGAGTTTCCACGCAATTCCGAGACGTTGAAAAAAGTTCGTCGTCCTGTGCCTCAAGTTGTCCCATATGGTTCAGGGCACAATCGGAGGAATCTCGAAACAAGTTCATGCATTCTGGAATCCTCGCGAGAAATGAGGCGGGTGGGTGAGTTTCCAAGCAATTCCGAGACGTTGAAAAAATTTCGTCTTCTTCTGCCTCAAGTTGTCGCATATGGTTCAGGGCACAATCGGAGGAATCTCGAAACAAGTTCATCCATTCTGGAATCCTCACGAGAAATGAGGGGGGTGGGTCAGTTTCCACGCAATTCCGAGACGTTGAAAAAAGTTCGTCTTCCTCTGCCTCAAGTTGTCGCATATGGTTCAGGGCACAATCGGAGGAATCTCGAAACAAGTTCATGCATTCTGGAATCCTCACGAGAAATGAGGGGGGTGGGTCAGTTTCCACGCAATTCCGAGACGTTGAAAAAAGTTCGTCTTGCTCTGCCTCAAGTTGTCCCATAAGGTTCAGGGCACAAACGGAGGAATCTCGAAACATGTTCATGCATTCTGGAATCCTCACGAGAAATGAGGGGGGTGGGTAACTTTCCACGCCATTCCGAGACGTTGAAAAAAGTTCGTCTTCTTCTGCCTCAAGTTGTCCCAAATGGTTCAGGGCCCAAACGGAGGAATCTCGAAACAAGTTCATGCATTCTGGAATCCTTGCGAGAAATGAGGAGGGTGGGTGAGTTTCCAAGCAATTCCGAGACGTGGAAAAAATTTCGTCTTCTTCTACCTCAAGTTGTCCCATATGGTTCAGGGCACAATCGGAGGAATCTCGAAACAAGTTCATGCATTCTGCAATCCTCGCGAGAAATGAGGAGGGTGGGTGAGTTTCCACGCAATTCCGAGACGTTGAAAAAAGTTCGTCTTCCTCTGCCTCAAGTTGTCCCATATGGTTCAGGGCACAATCGGAGGAATCTCGAAACAAGTTCATGCATTCTGGAATCCTCGCGAGAAATGAGGAGGGTGGGTGAGTTTCCACGCAATTCCGAGACGTTGAACAAAGTTCGTCGTCCTGTGCCTCAAGTTGTCCCATATGGTTCAGGGCACAATCGGAGGAATCTCGAAACAAGTTCATGCATTCTGGAATCCTCGCGAGAAATGAGGCGGGTGGGTGAGTTTCCAAGCAATTCCGAGACGTTGAAAAAATTTCGTCTTCTTCTGGCTCAAGTTGTTCCATATGGTTCAGGGCACAATCGGAGGAATCTCGAAAATAGTTCATGCATTCTGGAATCCTCACGAGAAATGAGGGGGGTGGGTCAGTTTCCACGCAATTCCGAGACGTTGAAAAAAGTTCGTCTTCCTCTGCCTCAAGTTGTCGCATATGGTTCAGGGCACAATCGGAGGAATCTCGAAACAAGTTCATCCATTCTGGAATCCTCACGAGAAATGAGGGGGGTGGGTCAGTTTCCAAGCAATTCCGAGACGTTGAAAAAAGTTCGTCTTCTTCTGCCTTAAATTGTCCCATATGGTTCAGGGCCCAAACGGAGGAATCTCGAAAAAATTTCATGCATTTTGGAATCATCACAAGAAATGAGGACGGTGGGTGAGTTTCCACGCAATTCCGAGACGTTGAAAAAAGTTCGTCTTGCTCTGCCTCAAGTTGTCCCATAAGGTTCAGGGCACAAACGGAGGAATCTCGAAACATGTTCATGCATTCTGGAATCCTCACGAGAAATGAGGGGGGTGGGTAAGTTTCCACGCCATTCCGAGACGTTGAAAAAAGTTCGTCTTCTTCTGCCTCAAGTTGTCCCAAATGGTTCAGGGCCCAAACGGAGGAATCTCGAAACAACTTCATGCATTCTGGAATCCTTGCGAGAAATGAGGAGGGTGGGTGAGTTTCCAAGCAATTCCGAGACGTGGAAAAAATTTCGTCTTCTTCTGCCTCAAGTTGTCCCATATGGTTCAGGGCACAATCGGAGGAATCTCGAAACAAGTTCATGCATTCTGGAATCCTCGCGAGAAATGAGGAGGGTGGGTGAGTTTCCACGCAATTCCGAGACGTTGAAAAAAGTTCGTCTTCCTCTGCCTCAAGTTGTCCCATATGGTTCAGGGCACAATCGGAGGAATCTCGAAACAAGTTCATGCATTCTGGAATCCTCGCGAGAAATGAGGAGGGTGGGTGAGTTTCCAAGCAATTCCGAGACGTTGAAAAAATTTCGTCTTCTTCTGCCTCAAGTTGTCCCATATGGTTCAGGGCACAATCGGAGGAATCTCGAAACAAGTTCATGCATTCTGGAATCCTCACGAGAAATGAGGGGGGTGGGTGAGTTTCCAAGCAATTCCGAGACGTGGAAAAAATTTCGTCTTCTTCTGCCTCAAGTTGTCCCATATGGTTCAGGGCACAATCGGAGGAATCTCGAAACAAGTTCATGCATTCTGCAATCCTCGCGAGAAATGAGGAGGGTGGGTGAGTTTCCACGCAATTCCGAGACGTTGAAAAAAGTTCGTCTTCCTCTGCCTCAAGTTGTCCCATATGGTTCAGGGCACAATCGGAGGAATCTCGAAACAAGTTCATGCATTCTGGAATCCTCGCGAGAAATGAGGAGGGTGGGTGAGTTTCCACGCAATTCCGAGACGTTGAAAAAAGTTCGTCGTCCTGTGCCTCAAGTTGTCCCATATGGTTCAGGGCACAATCGGAGGAATCTCGAAACAAGTTCATGCATTCTGGAATCCTCGCGAGAAATGAGGCGGGTGGGTGAGTTTCCACGCAATTCCGAGACGTTGAAAAAAGTTCGTCTTCCTCTGCCTCAAGTTGTCCCATATGGTTCAGGGCACAATCGGAGGAATCTCGAAACAATTTCATGCATTCTGGAATCATCACGAGAAATGAGGAGGGTGGGTGAGTTTCCAAGCAATTCCGAGACGTTGAAAAAATTTCGTCTTCTTCTGCCTCAAGTTGTCCCATATGGTTCAGGGCACAATCGGAGGAATCTCGAAACAAGTTCATGCATTCTGGAATCCTCACGAGAAATGAGGGGGGTCGGTAAGTTTCCACGCAATTCCGAGACGTTGAAAAAAGTTCGTCTTCTTCTGCCTCAAGTTGTCCCATATGGTTCAGGGCCCAAACGGAGGAATCTCGAAACAATTTCATGCATTCTGGAATCATGACGAGAAATGAGGAGGGTGGGTGAGTTTCCACGCAATTCCGACACGTTGAAAAAAGTTCGTCTTCCTCTGCCTCAAGTTGTCCCATATGGTTCAGGGCACAATCGGAGCAATCTCGAAACAAGTTCATGCATTCTGGAATCCTCACGAGAAATGAGGAGGGTGGGTGATTTTCCACGCAATTCCGATACGTTGAAAAAAGTTCGTCTTCTTCTGCCTCAAGTTGTACCGCATGGTTCAGGTCCCAACCAGAGGAATCTCGAAACAAGTTCATGCATTCTGAAATACTCACGAGAAATGAGGAGGGTGGGTGAGTTTCCAAGCAATTCCGAGACGTTGAAAAAATTTCGTCTTCTTCTGCCTCAAGTTGTCCCATATGGTTCAGGGCACAATCGGAGGAATCTCGAAACAAGTTCATGCATTCTGGAATCCTCACGAGAAATGAGGGGGGTGGGTCAGTTTCCACACAATTCCGAGACGTTGAAAAAAGTTCGTCATCTTCTGCCTTAAATTGTCCCATATGGTTCAGGGCCCAAACGGAGGAATCTCGAAACAATTTCATGCATTCTGGAATCATCACGAGAAATGAGGAGGGTGGGTGAGTTTCCACGCAATTCCGACACGTTGAAAAAATTTCGTCTTCTTCTGCCTCAAGTTGTCCCAAATGGTTCAGGGCCCAAACGGAGGAATCTCGAAACAAGTTCATGCATTCTGGAATCCTTGCGAGAAATGAGGAGGGTGGGTGAGTTTCCAAGCAATTCCGAGACGTGGAAAAAATTTCGTCTTCTTCTGCCTCAAGTTGTCCCATATGGTTCAGGGCACAATCGGAGGAATCTCGAAACAAGTTCATGCATTCTGGAATCCTCGCGAGAAATGAGGAGGGTGGGTGAGTTTCCAAGCAATTCCGAGACGTTGAAAAAATTTCGTCTTCTTCTGCCTCAAGTTGTCCCATATGGTTCAGGGCACAATCGGAGGAATCTCGAAACAAGTTCATGCATTCTGGAATCCTCACGAGAAATGAGGGGGGTGGGTCAGTTTCCACACAATTCCGAGACGTTGAAAAAAGTTCGTCTTCCTCTGCCTCAAGTTGTCCCAAATGGTTCAGGGCCCAAACGGAGGAATCTCGAAACAAGTTCATGCATTCTGGAATCCTCACGAGAAATGAGGAGGGTGGGTGAGTTTCCAAGCAATTCCGAGACGTTGAAAAAATTTCGTCTTCTTCTGCCTCAAGTTGTCCCAAATGGTTCAGGGCCCAAATGGAGGAATCTCGAAACAAGTTCATGCATTCTGGAATCCTTGCGAGAAATGAGGAGGGTGGGTGAGTTTCCAAGCAATTCCGAGACGTGGAAAAAATTTCGTCTTCTTCTGCCTCAAGTTGTCCCATATGGTTCAGGGCACAATCGGAGGAATCTCGAAACAAGTTCATGCATTCTGCAATCCTCGCGAGAAATGAGGAGGGTGGGTGAGTTTCCACGCAATTCCGAGACGTTGAAAAAAGTTCGTCTTCCTCTGCCTCAAGTTGTCCCATATGGTTCAGGGCACAATCGGAGGAATCTCGAAACAAGTTCATGCATTCTGGAATCCTCGCGAGAAATGAGGAGGGTGGGTGAGTTTCCACGCAATTCCGAGACGTTGAAAAAAGTTCGTCGTCCTGTGCCTCAAGTTGTCCCATATGGTTCAGGGCACAATCGGAGGAATCTCGAAACAAGTTCATGCATTCTGGAATCCTCGCGAGAAATGAGGCGGGTGGGTGAGTTTCCAAGCAATTCCGAGACGTTGAAAAAATTTCGTCTTCTTCTGCCTCAAGTTGTCGCATATGGTTCAGGGCACAATCGGAGGAATCTCGAAACAAGTTCATCCATTCTGGAATCCTCACGAGAAATGAGGGGGGTGGGTCAGTTTCCACGCAATTCCGAGACGTTGAAAAAAGTTCGTCTTCCTCTGCCTCAAGTTGTCGCATATGGTTCAGGGCACAATCGGAGGAATCTCGAAACAAGTTCATGCATTCTGGAATCCTCACGAGAAATGAGGGGGGTGGGTCAGTTTCCACGCAATTCCGAGACGTTGAAAAAAGTTCGTCTTGCTCTGCCTCAAGTTGTCCCATAAGGTTCAGGGCACAAACGGAGGAATCTCGAAACATGTTCATGCATTCTGGAATCCTCACGAGAAATGAGGGGGGTGGGTAACTTTCCACGCCATTCCGAGACGTTGAAAAAAGTTCGTCTTCTTCTGCCTCAAGTTGTCCCAAATGGTTCAGGGCCCAAACGGAGGAATCTCGAAACAAGTTCATGCATTCTGGAATCCTTGCGAGAAATGAGGAGGGTGGGTGAGTTTCCAAGCAATTCCGAGACGTGGAAAAAATTTCGTCTTCTTCTACCTCAAGTTGTCCCATATGGTTCAGGGCACAATCGGAGGAATCTCGAAACAAGTTCATGCATTCTGCAATCCTCGCGAGAAATGAGGAGGGTGGGTGAGTTTCCACGCAATTCCGAGACGTTGAAAAAAGTTCGTCTTCCTCTGCCTCAAGTTGTCCCATATGGTTCAGGGCACAATCGGAGGAATCTCGAAACAAGTTCATGCATTCTGGAATCCTCGCGAGAAATGAGGAGGGTGGGTGAGTTTCCACGCAATTCCGAGACGTTGAACAAAGTTCGTCGTCCTGTGCCTCAAGTTGTCCCATATGGTTCAGGGCACAATCGGAGGAATCTCGAAACAAGTTCATGCATTCTGGAATCCTTGCGAGAAATGAGGAGGGTGGGTGAGTTTCCACGCAATTCCGAGACGTTGAAAAAAGTTCGTCTTCCTCTGCCTCAAGTTGTCGCATATGGTTCAGGGCACAATCGGAGGAATCTCGAAACAAGTTCATGCATTCTGGAATCCTCACGAGAAATGAGGGGGGTGGGTCAGTTTCCACGCAATTCCGAGACGTTGAAAAAAGTTCGTCTTGCTCTGCCTCAAGTTGTCCCATAAGGTTCAGGGCACAAACGGAGGAATCTCGAAACATGTTCATGCATTCTGGAATCCTCACGAGAAATGAGGGGGGTGGGTAACTTTCCACGCCATTCCGAGACGTTGAAAAAAGTTCGTCTTCTTCTGCCTCAAGTTGTCCCAAATGGTTCAGGGCCCAAACGGAGGAATCTCGAAACAAGTTCATGCATTCTGGAATCCTTGCGAGAAATGAGGAGGGTGGGTGAGTTTCCAAGCAATTCCGAGACGTGGAAAAAATTTCGTCTTCTTCTACCTCAAGTTGTCCCATATGGTTCAGGGCACAATCGGAGGAATCTCGAAACAAGTTCATGCATTCTGCAATCCTCGCGAGAAATGAGGAGGGTGGGTGAGTTTCCACGCAATTCCGAGACGTTGAAAAAAGTTCGTCTTCCTCTGCCTCAAGTTGTCCCATATGGTTCAGGGCACAATCGGAGGAATCTCGAAACAAGTTCATGCATTCTGGAATCCTCGCGAGAAATGAGGAGGGTGGGTGAGTTTCCACGCAATTCCGAGACGTTGAACAAAGTTCGTCGTCCTGTGCCTCAAGTTGTCCCATATGGTTCAGGGCACAATCGGAGGAATCTCGAAACAAGTTCATGCATTCTGGAATCCTTGCGAGAAATGAGGAGGGTGGGTGAGTTTCCAAGCAATTCCGAGACGTGGAAAAAATTTCGTCTTCTTCTGCCTCAAGTTGTCCCATATGGTTCAGGGCACAATCGGAGGAATCTCGAAACAAGTTCATGCATTCTGCAATCCTCGCGAGAAATGAGGAGGGTGGGTGAGTTTCCACGCAATTCCGAGACGTTGAAAAAAGTTCGTCTTCCTCTGCCTCAAGTTGTCCCATATGGTTCAGGGCACAATCGGAGGAATCTCGAAACAAGTTCATGCATTCTGGAATCCTCGCGAGAAATGAGGAGGGTGGGTGAGTTTCCACGCAATTCCGAGACGTTGAAAAAAGTTCGTCGTCCTGTGCCTCAAGTTGTCCCATATGGTTCAGGGCACAATCGGAGGAATCTCGAAACAAGTTCATGCATTCTGGAATCCTCGCGAGAAATGAGGCGGGTGGGTGAGTTTCCAAGCAATTCCGAGACGTTGAAAAAATTTCGTCTTCTTCTGGCTCAAGTTGTCCCATATGGTTCAGGGCACAATCGGAGGAATCTCGAAAATAGTTCATGCATTCTGGAATCCTCACGAGAAATGAGGGGGGTGGGTCAGTTTCCACGCAATTCCGAGACGTTGAAAAAAGTTCGTCTTCCTCTGCCTCAAGTTGTCGCATATGGTTCAGGGCACAATCGGAGGAATCTCGAAACAAGTTCATCCATTCTGGAATCCTCACGAGAAATGAGGGGGGTGGGTCAGTTTCCAAGCAATTCCGAGACGTTGAAAAAAGTTCGTCTTCTTCTGCCTTAAATTGTCCCATATGGTTCAGGGCCCAAACGGAGGAATCTCGAAACATGTTCATGCATTCTGGAATCCTCACGAGAAATGAGGAGGGTGGGTGAGTTTCCACGCAATTCCGACACGTTGAAAAAAGGTCGTCTTCTTCTGCCTTAAATTGTCCCATATGGTTCAGGGCCCAAACAGAGGAATCTCGAAACAATTTCATGCATTCTGGAATCATCACGAGAAATGAGGAGGGTGGGTGAGTTTCCAAGCAATTCCGAGACGTTGAAAAAATTTCGTCTTCTTCTGCCTCAAGTTGTCCCATATGGTTCAGGGCACAATCGGAGGAATCTCGAAACAAGTTCATGCATTCTGGAATCCTCACGAGAAATGAGGGGGGTCGGTAAGTTTCCACGCAATTCCGAGACGTTGAAAAAAGTTCGTCTTCTTCTGCCTCAAGTTGTCCCATATGGTTCAGGGCCCAAACGGAGGAATCTCGAAACAATTTCATGCATTCTGGAATCATGACGAGAAATGAGGAGGGTGGGTGAGTTTCCACGCAATTCCGACACGTTGAAAAAAGTTCGTCTTCCTCTGCCTCAAGTTGTCCCATATGGTTCATGGCACAATCGGAGCAATCTCGAAACAAGTTCATGCATTCTGGAATCCTCACGAGAAATGAGGAGGGTGGGTGATTTTCCACGCAATTCCGATACGTTGAAAAAAGTTCGTCTTCTTCTGCCTCAAGTTGTACCGCATGGTTCAGGTCCCAACCAGAGGAATCTCGAAACAAGTTCATGCATTCTGAAATACTCACGAGAAATGAGGAGGGTGGGTGAGTTTCCACGCAATTCCGACACGTTGAAAAAAGGTCGTCTTCTTCTGCCTTAAATTGTCCCATATGGTTCAGGGCCCAAACAGAGGAATCTCGAAACAATTTCATGCATTCTGGAATCATCACGAGAAATGAGGAGGGTGGGTGAGTTTCCAAGCAATTCCGAGATGTTGAAAAAATTTCGTCTTCTTCTGCCTAGAGTTGTCCCATATCGTTCAGGGCACAATCGGAGGAATCTCGAAACAAGTTCATGCATTCTGGAATCCTCACGAGAAATGAGGGGGGTGGGTCAGTTTCCACACAATTCCGAGACGTTGAAAAAAGTTCGTCATCTTCTGCCTTAAATTGTCCCATATGGTTCAGGGCCCAAACGGAGGAATCTCGAAACAATTTCATGCATTCTGGAATCATCACGAGAAATGAGGAGGGTGGGTGAGTTTCCACGCAATTCCGAGACGTTGAAAAAAGTTCGTCTTGCTCTGCCTCAAGTTGTCCCATAAGGTTCAGGGCACAAACGGAGGAATCTTGAAACATGTTCATGCATTCTGGAATCCTCACGAGAAATGACGGGGGTGGGTAAGTTTCCACGCCATTCCGAGACGTTGAAAAAAGTTCGTCTTCTTCTGCCTCAAGTTGTCCCAAATGGTTCAGGGCCCAAATGGAGGAATCTCGAAACAAGTTCATGCATTCTGGAATCCTCGCGAGAAATGAGGAGGGTGGGTGAGTTTCCAAGCAATTCCGAGACGTGGAAAAAATTTCGTCTTCTTCTGCCTCAAGTTGTCCCATATGGTTCAGGGCACAATCGGAGGAATCTCGAAACAAGTTCATGCATTCTGGAATCCTCGCGAGAAATGAGGAGGGTGGGTGAGTTTCCAAGCAATTCCGAGACGTTGAAAAAATTTCGTCTTCTTCTGCCTCAAGTTGTCCCATATGGTTCAGGGCACAATCGGAGGAATCTCGAAACAAGTTCATGCATTCTGGAATCCTCACGAGAAATGAGGGGGGTGGGTCAGTTTCCACGCAATTCCGAGACGTTGAAAAAAGTTCGTCTTGCTCTGCCTCAAGTTGTCCCATAAGGTTCAGGGCACAAACGGAGGAATCTCGAAACATGTTCATGCATTCTGGAATCCTCACGAGAAATGAGGGGGGTGGGTAACTTTCCACGCCATTCCGAGACGTTGAAAAAAGTTCGTCTTCTTCTGCCTCAAGTTGTCCCAAATGGTTCAGGGCCCAAACGGAGGAATCTCGAAACAAGTTCATGCATTCTGGAATCCTTGCGAGAAATGAGGAGGGTGGGTGAGTTTCCAAGCAATTCCGAGACGTGGAAAAAATTTCGTCTTCTTCTGCCTCAAGTTGTCCCATATGGTTCAGGGCACAATCGGAGGAATCTCGAAACAAGTTCATGCATTCTGCAATCCTCGCGAGAAATGAGGAGGGTGGGTGAGTTTCCACGCAATTCCGAGACGTTGAAAAAAGTTCGTCTTCCTCTGCCTCAAGTTGTCCCATATGGTTCAGGGCACAATCGGAGGAATCTCGAAACAAGTTCATGCATTCTGGAATCCTCGCGAGAAATGAGGAGGGTGGGTGAGTTTCCACGCAATTCCGAGACGTTGAAAAAAGTTCGTCGTCCTGTGCCTCAAGTTGTCCCATATGGTTCAGGGCACAATCGGAGGAATCTCGAAACAAGTTCATGCATTCTGGAATCCTCGCGAGAAATGAGGCGGGTGGGTGAGTTTCCAAGCAATTCCGAGACGTTGAAAAAATTTCGTCTTCTTCTGGCTCAAGTTGTCCCATATGGTTCAGGGCACAATCGGAGGAATCTCGAAAATAGTTCATGCATTCTGGAATCCTCACGAGAAATGAGGGGGGTGGGTCAGTTTCCACGCAATTCCGAGACGTTGAAAAAAGTTCGTCTTCCTCTGCCTCAAGTTGTCGCATATGGTTCAGGGCACAATCGGAGGAATCTCGAAACAAGTTCATGCATTCTGGAATCCTCACGAGAAATGAGGGGGGTGGGTCAGTTTCCACGCAATTCCGAGACGTTGAAAAAAGTTCGTCTTGCTCTGCCTCAAGTTGTCCCATAAGGTTCCGGGCACAAACGGAGGAATCTCGAAACATGTTCATGCATTCTGGAATCCTCACGAGAAATGAGGGGGGTGGGTAACTTTCCACGCCATTCCGAGACGTTGAAAAAAGTTCGTCTTCTTCTGCCTCAAGTTGTCCCAAATGGTTCAGGGCCCAAACGGAGGAATCTCGAAACAAGTTCATGCATTCTGGAATCCTTGCGAGAAATGAGGAGGGTGGGTGAGTTTCCAAGCAATTCCGAGACGTGGAAAAAATTTCGTCTTCTTCTACCTCAAGTTGTCCCATATGGTTCAGGGCACAATCGGAGGAATCTCGAAACAAGTTCATGCATTCTGGAATCCTCGCGAGAAATGAGGAGGGTGGGTGAGTTTCCACGCAATTCCGAGACGTTGAAAAAAGTTCGTCTTCCTCTGCCTCAAGTTGTCCCATATGGTTCAGGGCACAATCGGAGGAATCTCGAAACAAGTTCATGCATTCTGGAATCCTCGCGAGAAATGAGGAGGGTGGGTGAGTTTCCACGCAATTCCGAGACGTTGAACAAAGTTCGTCGTCCTGTGCCTCAAGTTGTCCCATATGGTTCAGGGCACAATCGGAGGAATCTCGAAACAAGTTCATGCATTCTGGAATCCTCGCGAGAAATGAGGCGGGTGGGTGAGTTTCCAAGCAATTCCGAGACGTCGAAAAAATTTCGTCTTCTTCTGGCTCAAGTTGTTCCATATGGTTCAGGGCACAATCGGAGGAATCTCGAAAATAGTTCATGCATTCTGGAATCCTCACGAGAAATGAGGGGGGTGGGTCAGTTTCCACGCAATTCCGAGACGTTGAAAAAAGTTCGTCTTCCTCTGCCTCAAGTTGTCGCATATGGTTCAGGGCACAATCGGAGGAATCTCGAAACAAGTTCATCCATTCTGGAATCCTCACGAGAAATGAGGGGGGTGGGTCAGTTTCCAAGCAATTCCGAGACGTTGAAAAAAGTTCGTCTTCTTCTGCCTTAAATTGTCCCATATGGTTCAGGGCCCAAACGGAGGAATCTCGAAAAAATTTCATGCATTTTGGAATCATCACAAGAAATGAGGACGGTGGGTGAGTTTCCACGCAATTCCGAGACGTTGAAAAAAGTTCGTCTTGCTCTGCCTCAAGTTGTCCCATAAGGTTCAGGGCACAAACGGAGGAATCTCGAAACATGTTCATGCATTCTGGAATCCTCACGAGAAATGAGGGGGGTGGGTAAGTTTCCACGCCATTCCGAGACGTTGAAAAAAGTTCGTCTTCTTCTGCCTCAAGTTGTCCCAAATGGTTCAGGGCCCAAACGGAGGAATCTCGAAACAAGTTCATGCATTCTGGAATCCTTGCGAGAAATGAGGAGGGTGGGTGAGTTTCCAAGCAATTCCGAGACGTGGAAAAAATTTCGTCTTCTTCTGCCTCAAGTTGTCCCATATGGTTCAGGGCACAATCGGAGGAATCTCGAAACAAGTTCATGCATTCTGGAATCCTCGCGAGAAATGAGGAGGGTGGGTGAGTTTCCACGCAATTCCGAGACGTTGAAAAAAGTTCGTCTTCCTCTGCCTCAAGTTGTCCCATATGGTTCAGGGCACAATCGGAGGAATCTCGAAACAAGTTCATGCATTCTGGAATCCTCACGAGAAATGAGGGGGGTGGGTCAGTTTCCACGCAATTCCGAGACGTTGAAAAAAGTTCGTCTTGCTCTGCCTCAAGTTGTCCCATAAGGTTCAGGGCACAAACGGAGGAATCTCGAAACATGTTCATGCATTCTGGAATCCTCACGAGAAATGAGGGGGGTGGGTAACTTTCCACGCCATTCCGAGACGTTGAAAAAAGTTCGTCTTCTTCTGCCTCAAGTTGTCCCAAATGGTTCAGGGCCCAAACGGAGGAATCTCGAAACAAGTTCATGCATTCTGGAATCCTTGCGAGAAATGAGGAGGGTGGGTGAGTT
This sequence comes from Acacia crassicarpa, assembly GCA_034222035.1. Lineage (NCBI taxonomy): Eukaryota > Viridiplantae > Streptophyta > Magnoliopsida > Fabales > Fabaceae > Acacia > Acacia crassicarpa. The sequence continues at coordinate 30,330,285 of JAWXYG010000002.1, read as the reverse complement.
TCCAAGCAATTCCGAGACGTGGAAAAAATTTCGTCTTCTTCTGCCTCAAGTTGTCCCATATGGTTCAGGGCACAATCGGAGGAATCTCGAAACAAGTTCATGCATTCTGCAATCCTCGCGAGAAATGAGGAGGGTGGGTGAGTTTCCACGCAATTCCGAGACGTTGAAAAAAGTTCGTCTTCCTCTGCCTCAAGTTGTCCCATATGGTTCAGGGCACAATCGGAGGAATCTCGAAACAAGTTCATGCATTCTGGAATCCTCGCGAGAAATGAGGAGGGTGGGTGAGTTTCCACGCAATTCCGAGACGTTGAAAAAAGTTCGTCGTCCTGTGCCTCAAGTTGTCCCATATGGTTCAGGGCACAATCGGAGGAATCTCGAAACAAGTTCATGCATTCTGGAATCCTCGCGAGAAATGAGGCGGGTGGGTGAGTTTCCAAGCAATTCCGAGACGTTGAAAAAATTTCGTCTTCTTCTGGCTCAAGTTGTCCCATATGGTTCAGGGCACAATCGGAGGAATCTCGAAAATAGTTCATGCATTTTGGAATCCTCACGAGAAATGAGGGGGGTGGGTCAGTTTCCACGCAATTCCGAGACGTTGAAAAAAGTTCGTCTTCCTCTGCCTCAAGTTGTCGCATATGGTTCAGGGCACAATCGGAGGAATCTCGAAACAAGTTCATGCATTCTGGAATCCTCACGAGAAATGAGGGGGGTGGGTCAGTTTCCACGCAATTCCGAGACGTTGAAAAAAGTTCGTCTTGCTCTGCCTCAAGTTGTCCCATAAGGTTCAGGGCACAAACGGAGGAATCTCGAAACATGTTCATGCATTCTGGAATCCTCACGAGAAATGAGGGGGGTGGGTAACTTTCCACGCCATTCCGAGACGTTGAAAAAAGTTCGTCTTCTTCTGCCTCAAGTTGTCCCAAATGGTTCAGGGCCCAAACGGAGGAATCTCGAAACAAGTTCATGCATTCTGGAATCCTTGCGAGAAATGAGGAGGGTGGGTGAGTTTCCAAGCAATTCCGAGACGTGGAAAAAATTTCGTCTTCTTCTGCCTCAAGTTGTCCCATATGGTTCAGGGCACAATCGGAGGAATCTCGAAACAAGTTCATGCATTCTGCAATCCTCGCGAGAAATGAGGAGGGTGGGTGAGTTTCCACGCAATTCCGAGACGTTGAAAAAAGTTCGTCTTCCTCTGCCTCAAGTTGTCCCATATGGTTCAGGGCACAATCGGAGGAATCTCGAAACAAGTTCATGCATTCTGGAATCCTCGCGAGAAATGAGGAGGGTGGGTGAGTTTCCACGCAATTCCGAGACGTTGAAAAAAGTTCGTCGTCCTGTGCCTCAAGTTGTCCCATATGGTTCAGGGCACAATCGGAGGAATCTCGAAACAAGTTCATGCATTCTGGAATCCTCGCGAGAAATGAGGCGGGTGGGTGAGTTTCCAAGCAATTCCGAGACGTTGAAAAAATTTCGTCTTCTTCTGGCTCAAGTTGTCCCATATGGTTCAGGGCACAATCGGAGGAATCTCGAAAATAGTTCATGCATTCTGGAATCCTCACGAGAAATGAGAGGGGTGGGTCAATTTCCACGCAATTCCGAGACGTTGAAAAAAGTTCGTCTTCCTCTGCCTCAAGTTGTCGCATATGGTTCAGGGCACAATCGGAGGAATCTCGAAACAAGTTCATCCATTCTGGAATCCTCACGAGAAATGAGGGGGGTGGGTCAGTTTCCAAGCAATTCCGAGACGTTGAAAAAAGTTCGTCTTGCTCTGCCTCAAGTTGTCCCATAAGGTTCAGGGCACAAACGGAGGAATCTCGAAACATGTTCATGCATTCTGGAATCCTCACGAGAAATGAGGGGGGTGGGTAACTTTCCACGCCATTCCGAGACGTTGAAAAAAGTTCGTCTTCTTCTGCCTCAAGTTGTCCCAAATGGTTCAGGGCCCAAACGGAGGAATCTCGAAACAAGTTCATGCATTCTGGAATCCTTGCGAGAAATGAGGAGGGTGGGTGAGTTTCCAAGCAATTCCGAGACGTGGAAAAAATTTCGTCTTCTTCTGCCTCAAGTTGTCCCATATGGTTCAGGGCACAATCGGAGGAATCTCGAAACAAGTTCATGCATTCTGCAATCCTCGCGAGAAATGAGGAGGGTGGGTGAGTTTCCACGCAATTCCGAGACGTTGAAAAAAGTTCGTCTTCCTCTGCCTCAAGTTGTCCCATATGGTTCAGGGCACAATCGGAGGAATCTCGAAACAAGTTCATGCATTCTGGAATCCTCGCGAGAAATGAGGAGGGTGGGTGAGTTTCCACGCAATTCCGAGACGTTGAAAAAAGTTCGTCGTCCTGTGCCTCAAGTTGTCCCATATGGTTCAGGGCACAATCGGAGGAATCTCGAAACAAGTTCATGCATTCTGGAATCCTCGCGAGAAATGAGGAGGGTGGGTGAGTTTCCACGCAATTCCGAGACGTTGAACAAAGTTCGTCGTCCTGTGCCTCAAGTTGTCCCATATGGTTCAGGGCACAATCGGAGGAATCTCGAAACAAGTTCATGCATTCTGGAATCCTCGCGAGAAATGAGGCGGGTGGGTGAGTTTCCAAGCAATTCCGAGACGTTGAAAAAATTTCGTCTTCTTCTGGCTCAAGTTGTTCCATATGGTTCAGGGCACAATCGGAGGAATCTCGAAAATAGTTCATGCATTCTGGAATCCTCACGAGAAATGAGGGGGGTGGGTCAGTTTCCACGCAATTCCGAGACGTTGAAAAAAGTTCGTCTTCCTCTGCCTCAAGTTGTCGCATATGGTTCAGGGCACAATCGGAGGAATCTCGAAACAAGTTCATCCATTCTGGAATCCTCACGAGAAATGAGGGGGGTGGGTCAGTTTCCAAGCAATTCCGAGACGTTGAAAAAAGTTCGTCTTCTTCTGCCTTAAATTGTCCCATATGGTTCAGGGCCCAAACGGAGGAATCTCGAAAAAATTTCATGCATTTTGGAATCATCACAAGAAATGAGGACGGTGGGTGAGTTTCCACGCAATTCCGAGACGTTGAAAAAAGTTCGTCTTGCTCTGCCTCAAGTTGTCCCATAAGGTTCAGGGCACAAACGGAGGAATCTCGAAACATGTTCATGCATTCTGGAATCCTCACGAGAAATGAGGGGGGTGGGTAAGTTTCCACGCCATTCCGAGACGTTGAAAAAAGTTCGTCTTCTTCTGCCTCAAGTTGTCCCAAATGGTTCAGGGCCCAAACGGAGGAATCTCGAAACAAGTTCATGCATTCTGGAATCCTTGCGAGAAATGAGGAGGGTGGGTGAGTTTCCAAGCAATTCCGAGACGTGGAAAAAATTTCGTCTTCTTCTGCCTCAAGTTGTCCCATATGGTTCAGGGCACAATCGGAGGAATCTCGAAACAAGTTCATGCATTCTGGAATCCTCGCGAGAAATGAGGAGGGTGGGTGAGTTTCCACGCAATTCCGAGACGTTGAAAAAAGTTCGTCTTCCTCTGCCTCAAGTTGTCCCATATGGTTCAGGGCACAATCGGAGGAATCTCGAAACAAGTTCATGCATTCTGGAATCCTCGCGAGAAATGAGGAGGGTGGGTGAGTTTCCAAGCAATTCCGAGACGTTGAAAAAATTTCGTCTTCTTCTGCCTCAAGTTGTCCCATATGGTTCAGGGCACAATCGGAGGAATCTCGAAACAAGTTCATGCATTCTGGAATCCTCACGAGAAATGAGGGGGGTGGGTCAGTTTCCACGCAATTCCGAGACGTTGAAAAAAGTTCGTCTTGCTCTGCCTCAAGTTGTCCCATAAGGTTCAGGGCACAAACGGAGGAATCTCGAAACATGTTCATGCATTCTGGAATCCTCACGAGAAATGAGGGGGGTGGGTAACTTTCCACGCCATTCCGAGACGTTGAAAAAAGTTCGTCTTCTTCTGCCTCAAGTTGTCCCAAATGGTTCAGGGCCCAAACGGAGGAATCTCGAAACAAGTTCATGCATTCTGGAATCCTTGCGAGAAATGAGGAGGGTGGGTGAGTTTCCAAGCAATTCCGAGACGTGGAAAAAATTTCGTCTTCTTCTGCCTCAAGTTGTCCCATATGGTTCAGGGCACAATCGGAGGAATCTCGAAACAAGTTCATGCATTCTGCAATCCTCGCGAGAAATGAGGAGGGTGGGTGAGTTTCCACGCAATTCCGAGACGTTGAAAAAAGTTCGTCTTCCTCTGCCTCAAGTTGTCCCATATGGTTCAGGGCACAATCGGAGGAATCTCGAAACAAGTTCATGCATTCTGGAATCCTCGCGAGAAATGAGGAGGGTGGGTGAGTTTCCACGCAATTCCGAGACGTTGAAAAAAGTTCGTCGTCCTGTGCCTCAAGTTGTCCCATATGGTTCAGGGCACAATCGGAGGAATCTCGAAACAAGTTCATGCATTCTGGAATCCTCGCGAGAAATGAGGCGGGTGGGTGAGTTTCCAAGCAATTCCGAGACGTTGAAAAAATTTCGTCTTCTTCTGGCTCAAGTTGTCCCATATGGTTCAGGGCACAATCGGAGGAATCTCGAAAATAGTTCATGCATTCTGGAATCCTCACGAGAAATGAGAGGGGTGGGTCAATTTCCACGCAATTCCGAGACGTTGAAAAAAGTTCGTCTTCCTCTGCCTCAAGTTGTCGCATATGGTTCAGGGCACAATCGGAGGAATCTCGAAACAAGTTCATCCATTCTGGAATCCTCACGAGAAATGAGGGGGGTGGGTCAGTTTCCAAGCAATTCCGAGACGTTGAAAAAAGTTCGTCTTGCTCTGCCTCAAGTTGTCCCATAAGGTTCAGGGCACAAACGGAGGAATCTCGAAACATGTTCATGCATTCTGGAATCCTCACGAGAAATGAGGGGGGTGGGTAACTTTCCACGCCATTCCGAGACGTTGAAAAAAGTTCGTCTTCTTCTGCCTCAAGTTGTCCCAAATGGTTCAGGGCCCAAACGGAGGAATCTCGAAACAAGTTCATGCATTCTGGAATCCTTGCGAGAAATGAGGAGGGTGGGTGAGTTTCCAAGCAATTCCGAGACGTGGAAAAAATTTCGTCTTCTTCTGCCTCAAGTTGTCCCATATGGTTCAGGGCACAATCGGAGGAATCTCGAAACAAGTTCATGCATTCTGCAATCCTCGCGAGAAATGAGGAGGGTGGGTGAGTTTCCACGCAATTCCGAGACGTTGAAAAAAGTTCGTCTTCCTCTGCCTCAAGTTGTCCCATATGGTTCAGGGCACAATCGGAGGAATCTCGAAACAAGTTCATGCATTCTGGAATCCTCGCGAGAAATGAGGAGGGTGGGTGAGTTTCCACGCAATTCCGAGACGTTGAAAAAAGTTCGTCGTCCTGTGCCTCAAGTTGTCCCATATGGTTCAGGGCACAATCGGAGGAATCTCGAAACAAGTTCATGCATTCTGGAATCCTCGCGAGAAATGAGGCGGGTGGGTGAGTTTCCAAGCAATTCCGAGACGTTGAAAAAATTTCGTCTTCTTCTGGCTCAAGTTGTCCCATATGGTTCAGGGCACAATCGGAGGAATCTCGAAAATAGTTCATGCATTCTGGAATCCTCACGAGAAATGAGAGGGGTGGGTCAATTTCCACGCAATTCCGAGACGTTGAAAAAAGTTCGTCTTCCTCTGCCTCAAGTTGTCGCATATGGTTCAGGGCACAATCGGAGGAATCTCGAAACAAGTTCATCCATTCTGGAATCCTCACGAGAAATGAGGGGGGTGGGTCAGTTTCCAAGCAATTCCGAGACGTTGAAAAAAGTTCGTCTTCTTCTGCCTTAAATTGTCCCATATGGTTCAGGGCCCAAACGGAGGAATCTCGAAAAAATTTCATGCATTTTGGAATCATCACAAGAAATGAGGAGGGTGGGTGAGTTTCCACGCAATTCCGAGACGTTGAAAAAAGTTCGTCTTGCTCTGCCTCAAGTTGTCCCATAAGGTTCAGGGCACAAACGGAGGAATCTCGAAACATGTTCATGCATTCTGGAATCCTCACGAGAAATGAGGGGGGTGGGTAAGTTTCCACGCCATTCCGAGACGTTGAAAAAAGTTCGTCTTCTTCTGCCTCAAGTTGTCCCAAATGGTTCAGGGCCCAAACGGAGGAATCTCGAAACAAGTTCATGCATTCTGGAATCCTTGCGAGAAATGAGGAGGGTGGGTGAGTTTCCAAGCAATTCCGAGACGTGGAAAAAATTTCGTCTTATTCTGCCTCAAGTTGTCCCATATGGTTCAGGGCACAATCGGAGGAATCTCGAAACAAGTTCATGCATTCTGGAATCCTCGCGAGAAATGAGGAGGGTGGGTGAGTTTCCAAGCAATTCCGAGACGTTGAAAAAATTTCGTCTTCTTCTGCCTCAAGTTGTCCCATATGGTTCAGGGCACAATCGGAGGAATCTCGAAACAAGTTCATGCATTCTGGAATCCTCACGAGAAATGAGGGGGGTGGGTCAGTTTCCACACAATTCCGAGACGTTGAAAAAAGTTCGTCTTCCTCTGCCTCAAGTTGTCCCAAATGGTTCAGGGCACAATCGGAGGAATCTCGAAACAAGTTCATGCATTCTGGAATCCTCACGAGAAATGAGGAGGGTGGGTGAGTTTCCAAGCAATTCCGAGACGTTGAAAAAATTTCGTCTTCTTCTGCCTCAAGTTGTCGCATATGGTTCAGGGCACAATCGGAGGAATCTCGAAACAAGTTCATCCATTCTGGAATCCTCACGAGAAATGAGGGGGGTGGGTCAGTTTCCAAGCAATTCCGAGACGTTGAAAAAGTTCGTCTTCTTCTGCCTTAAATTGTCCCATATGGTTCAGGGCCCAAACGGAGGAATCTCGAAAAAATTTCATGCATTTTAGAATCATCACAAGAAATGAGGAGGGTGGGTGAGTTTCCACGCAATTTCGAGACGTTGAAAAAAGTTCGTCTTGCTCTGCCTCAAGTTGTCCCATAAGGTTCAGGGCACAAACGGAGGAATCTCGAAACATGTTCATGCATTCTGGAATCCTCACGAGAAATGAGGGGGGTGGGTAACTTTCCACGCCATTCCGAGACGTTGAAAAAAGTTTGTCTTCGTCTGCCTCAAGTTGTCCCAAATGGTTCAGGGCCCAAACGGAGGAATCTCGAAACAAGTTCATGCATTCTGGAATCCTTGCGAGAAATGAGGAGGGTGGGTGAGTTTCCAAGCAATTCCGAGACGTGGAAAAAAATTCGTCTTCTTCTGCCTCAAATTGTCCCATATGGTTCAGGGCACAATCGGAGGAATCTCGAAACAAGTTCATGCATTCTGGAATCCTCGCGAGAAATGAGGAGGGTGGGTGAGTTTCCACGCAATTCCGAGACGTTGAAAAAAGTTCGTCTTCCTCTGCCTCAAGTTGTCCCATATGGTTCAGGGCACAATCGGAGGAATCTCGAAACAAGTTCATGCATTCTGGAATCCTCGCGAGAAATGAGGAGGGTGGGTGAGTTTCCACGCAATTCCGAGACGTTGAAAAAAGTTCGTCGTCCTGTGCCTCAAGTTGTCCCATATGGTTCAGGGCACAATCGGAGGAATCTCGAAACAAGTTCATGCATTCTGGAATCCTCGCGAGAAATGAGGCGGGTGGGTGAGTTTCCAAGCAATTCCGAGACGTTGAAAAAATTTCGTCTTCTTCTGGCTCAAGTTGTCCCATATGGTTCAGGGCACAATCGGAGGAATCTCGAAAATAGTTCATGCATTCTGGAATCCTCACGAGAAATGAGGGGGGTGGGTCAGTTTCCACGCAATTCCGAGACGTTGAAAAAAGTTCGTCTTCCTCTGCCTCAAGTTGTCGCATATGGTTCAGGGCACAATCGGAGGAATCTCGAAACAAGTTCATCCATTCTGGAATCCTCACGAGAAATGAGGGGGGTGGGTCAGTTTCCAAGCAATTCCGAGACGTTGAAAAAGTTCGTCTTCTTCTGCCTTAAATTGTCCCATATGGTTCAGGGCCCAAACGGAGGAATCTCGAAAAAATTTCATGCATTTTAGAATCATCACAAGAAATGAGGAGGGTGGGTGAGTTTCCACGCAATTTCGAGACGTTGAAAAAAGTTCGTCTTGCTCTGCCTCAAGTTGTCCCATAAGGTTCAGGGCACAAACGGAGGAATCTCGAAACATGTTCATGCATTCTGGAATCCTCACGAGAAATGAGGGGGGTGGGTAACTTTCCACGCCATTCCGAGACGTTGAAAAAAGTTTGTCTTCGTCTGCCTCAAGTTGTCCCAAATGGTTCAGGGCCCAAACGGAGGAATCTCGAAACAAGTTCATGCATTCTGGAATCCTTGCGAGAAATGAGGAGGGTGGGTGAGTTTCCAAGCAATTCCGAGACGTGGAAAAAAATTCGTCTTCTTCTGCCTCAAATTGTCCCATATGGTTCAGGGCACAATCGGAGGAATCTCGAAACAAGTTCATGCATTCTGGAATCCTCGCGAGAAATGAGGAGGGTGGGTGAGTTTCCACGCAATTCCGAGACGTTGAAAAAAGTTCGTCTTCCTCTGCCTCAAGTTGTCCCATATGGTTCAGGGCACAATCGGAGGAATCTCGAAACAAGTTCATGCATTCTGGAATCCTCGCGAGAAATGAGGAGGGTGGGTGAGTTTCCACGCAATTCCGAGACGTTGAAAAAAGTTCGTCGTCCTGTGCCTCAAGTTGTCCCATATGGTTCAGGGCACAATCGGAGGAATCTCGAAACAAGTTCATGCATTCTGGAATCCTCGCGAGAAATGAGGCGGGTGGGTGAGTTTCCAAGCAATTCCGAGACGTTGAAAAAATTTCGTCTTCTTCTGGCTCAAGTTGTCCCATATGGTTCAGGGCACAATCGGAGGAATCTCGAAAATAGTTCATGCATTCTGGAATCCTCACGAGAAATGAGGGGGGTGGGTCAGTTTCCACGCAATTCCGAGACGTTGAAAAAAGTTCGTCTTCCTCTGCCTCAAGTTGTCGCATATGGTTCAGGGCACAATCGGAGGAATCTCGAAACAAGTTCATCCATTCTGGAATCCTCACGAGAAATGAGGGGGGTGGGTCAGTTTCCAAGCAATTCCGAGACGTTGAAAAAAGTTCGTCTTCTTCTGCCTTAAATTGTCCCATATGGTTCAGGGCCCAAACGGAGGAATCTCGAAAAAATTTCATGCATTTTGGAATCATCACAAGAAATGAGGAGGGTGGGTGAGTTTCCACGCAATTCCGAGACGTTGAAAAAAGTTCGTCTTGCTCTGCCTCAAGTTGTCCCATAAGGTTCAGGGCACAAACGGAGGAATCTCGAAACATGTTCATGCATTCTGGAATCGGTTTCCACGCCATTCCGAGACGTTGAAAAAAGTTCGTCTTCTTCTGCCTCAAGTTGTCCCAAATGGTTCAGGGCCCAAACGGAGGAATCTCGAAACAAGTTCATGCATTCTGGAATCCTTGCGAGAAATGAGGAGGGTGGGTGAGTTTCCAAGCAATTCCGAGACGTGGAAAAAATTTCGTCTTCTTCTGCCTCAAGTTGTCCCATATGATTCAGGGCACAATCGGAGGAATCTCGAAACAAGTTCATGCATTCTGGAATCCTCGCGAGAAATGAGGAGGGTGGGTGAGTTTCCACGCAATTCCGAGACGTTGAAAAAAGTTCGTCTTCCTCTGCCTCAAGTTGTCCCATATGGTTCAGGGCACAATCGGAGGAATCTCGAAACAAATTCATGCATTCTGGAATCCTCGCGAGAAATGAGGAGGGTGGGTGAGTTTCCAAGCAATTCCGAGACGTTGAAAAAATTTCGTCTTCTTCTGCCTCAAGTTGTCCCATATGGTTCAGGGCACAATCGGAGGAATCTCGAAACAAGTTCATGCATTCTGGAATCCTCACGAGAAATGAGGGGGGTGGGTCAGTTTCCACACAATTCCGAGACGTTGAAAAAAGTTCGTCTTCCTCTGCCTCAAGTTGTCCCAAATGGTTCAGGGCCCAAACGGAGGAATCTCGAAACAAGTTCATGCATTCTGGAATCCTCACGAGAAATGAGGAGGGTGGGTGAGTTTCCAAGCAATTCCGAGACGTTGAAAAAATTTCGTCTTCTTCTGCCTCAAGTTGTCCCATATGGTTAAGGGCACAATCGGAGGAATCTCGAAACAAGTTCATGCATTCTGGAATCCTCACGAGAAATGAGGAGGGTGGGTGAGTTTCCACGCAATTCCGAGACGTTGAAAAAAGTTCGTCTTCTTCTGCCTCAAGTTGTCGCATATGGTTCAGGGCACAATCGGAGGAATCTCGAAACAAGTTCATGCATTCTGGAATCCTCACGAGAAATGAGGGGGGAGGGTGAGTTTCCAAGCGATTCCGATACGTTGAAAAAAGTTCGTCTTCTTCTTCCTCAAATTGTCCCATATGGTTCAGGGCCCAAACGGAGGAATCTCGAAACAATTTCATGCATTCTGGAATCATCACGAGAAATGACGAGGGTGGGTGAGTTTCCACGCAATTCTGAGACGTTGAAAAAAGTTCGTCTTTCTCTGCCTCAAGTTGTCCGATAAGGTTCAGGGCACAAACGGAGGAATCTCGAAACATATTCATGCATTCTGGAATCCTCACGAGAAATGAGGGGGGTAGGTAAGTTTCCACGCAATTCCGAGACGTTGAAAAAAGTTCGTCTTCTTCTGCCTCAAGTTGTCCCATATGGTTCAGGGCCCAAACGGAGGAATCTCGAAACAATTTCATGCATTCTGGAATCATGACGAGAAATGAGGAGGGTGGGTGAGTTTCCACGCAATTCCGACACGTTGAAAAAAGTTCGTCTTCCTCTGCCTCAAGTTGTCCCATATGGTTCAGGGCACAATCGGAGCAATCTCGAAACAAGTTCATGCATTCTGGAATCCTCGCGAGAAATGAGGAGGGTGGGTGAGTTTCCAAGCAATTCCGAGACGTTGAAAAAATTTCGTCTTCTTCTGCCTCAAGTTGTCCCATATGGTTCAGGGCACAATCGGAGGAATCTCGAAACAAGTTCATGCATTCTGGAATCCTCACGAGAAATGAGGGGGGTGGGTCAGTTTCCACACAATTCCGAGACGTTGAAAAAAGTTCGTCTTCCTCTGCCTCAAGTTGTCCCAAATGGTTCAGGGCCCAAACGGAGGAATCTCGAAACAAGTTCATGCATTCTGGAATCCTCACGAGAAATGAGGAGGGTGGGTGAGTTTCCAAGCAATTCCGAGACGTTGAAAAAATTTCGTCTTCTTCTGCCTCAAGTTGTCGCATATGGTTCAGGGCACAATCGGAGGAATCTCGAAACAAGTTCATCCATTCTGGAATCCTCACGAGAAATGAGGGGGGTGGGTCAGTTTCCAAGCAATTCCGAGACGTTGAAAAAGTTCGTCTTCTTCTGCCTTAAATTGTCCCTTATGGTTCAGGGCCCAAACGGAGGAATCTCGAAAAATTTCATGCATTTTGGAATCATCACAAGAAATGAGGAGGGTGGGTGAGTTTCCACGCAATTCCGAGACGTTGAAAAAAGTTCGTCTTGCTCTGCCTCAAGTTGTCCCATAAGGTTCAGGGCACAAACGGAGGAATCTCGAAACATGTTCATGCATTCTGGAATCCTCACGAGAAATGAGGGGGGTGGGTAACTTTCCACGCCATTCCGAGACGTTGAAAAAAGTTCGTCTTCTTCTGCCTCAAGTTGTCCCAAATGGTTCAGGGCCCAAACGGAGGAATCTCGAAACAAGTTCATGCATTCTGGAATCCTTGCGAGAAATGAGGAGGGTGGGTGAGTTTCCAAGCAATTCCGAGACGTGGAAAAAATTTCGTCTTCTTCTGCCTCAAGTTGTCCCATATGGTTCAGGGCACAATCGGAGGAATCTCGAAACAAGTTCATGCATTCTGGAATCCTCGCGAGAAATGAGGAGGGTGGGTGAGTTTCCACGCAATTCCGAGACGTTGAAAAAAGTTCGTCTTCCTCTGCCTCAAGTTGTCCCATATGGTTCAGGGCACAATCGGAGGAATCTCGAAACAAGTTCATGCATTCTGGAATCCTCACGAGAAATGAGGAGGGTGGGTGAGTTTCCACGCAATTCCGAGACGTTGAAAAAAGTTCGTCGTCCTGTGCCTCAAGTTGTCCCATATGGTTCAGGGCACAATCGGAGGAATCTCGAAACAAGTTCATGCATTCTGGAATCCTGGCGAGAAATGAGGAGGGTGGGTGAGTTTCCAAGCAATTCCGAGACGTTGAAAAAATTTCGTCTTCTTCTGGCTCAAGTTGTCCCATATGGTTCAGGGCACAATCGGAGGAATCTCGAAAATAGTTCATGCATTCTGGAATCCTCACGAGAAATGAGGGGGGTGGGTCAGTTTCCACGCAATTCCGAGACGTTGAAAAAAGTTCGTCTTCCTCTGCCTCAAGTTGTCGCATATGGTTCAGGGCACAATCGGAGGAATCTCGAAACAAGTTCATCCATTCTGGAATCCTCACGAGAAATGAGGGGGGTGGGTCAGTTTCCAAGCAATTCCGAGACGTTGAAAAACTTTCGTCTTCTTCTGCCTCAAGTTGTCCTATATGGTTCAGGGCACAATCGGAGGAATCTCGAAACAAGTTCATGCATTCTGGAATCCTCACGAGAAATGAGGGGGGAGGGTGAGTTTCCAAGCGATTCCGATACGTTGAAAAAAGTTCGTCTTCTTCTTCCTCAAATTGTCCCATATGGTTCAGGGCCCAAACGGAGGAATCTCGAAACAATTTCATGCATTCTGGAATCATCACGAGAAATGACGAGGGTGGGTGAGTTTCCACGCAATTCTGAGACGTTGAAAAAAGTTCGTCTTTCTCTGCCTCAAGTTGTCCGATAAGGTTCAGGGCACAAACGGAGGAATCTCGAAACATATTCATGCATTCTGGAATCCTCACGAGAAATGAGGGGGGTAGGTAAGTTTCCACGCAATTCCGAGACGTTGAAAAAAGTTCGTCTTCTTCTGCCTCAAGTTGTCCCATATGGTTCAGGGCCCAAACGGAGGAATCTCGAAACAATTTCATGCATTCTGGAATCATGACGAGAAATGAGGAGGGTGGGTGAGTTTCCACGCAATTCCGACACGTTGAAAAAAGTTCGTCTTCCTCTGCCTCAAGTTGTCCCATATGGTTCAGGGCACAATCGGAGCAATCTCGAAACAAGTTCATGCATTCTGGAATCCTCGCGAGAAATGAGGAGGGTGGGTGAGTTTCCAAGCAATTCCGAGACGTTGAAAAAATTTCGTCTTCTTCTGCCTCAAGTTGTCCCATATGGTTCAGGGCACAATCGGAGGAATCTCGAAACAAGTTCATGCATTCTGGAATCCTCACGAGAAATGAGGGGGGTGGGTCAGTTTCCACACAATTCCGAGACGTTGAAAAAAGTTCGTCTTCCTCTGCCTCAAGTTGTCCCAAATGGTTCAGGGCCCAAACGGAGGAATCTCGAAACAAGTTCATGCATTCTGGAATCCTCACGAGAAATGAGGAGGGTGGGTGAGTTTCCAAGCAATTCCGAGACGTTGAAAAAATTTCGTCTTCTTCTGCCTCAAGTTGTCGCATATGGTTCAGGGCACAATCGGAGGAATCTCGAAACAAGTTCATCCATTCTGGAATCCTCACGAGAAATGAGGGGGGTGGGTCAGTTTCCAAGCAATTCCGAGACGTTGAAAAAGTTCGTCTTCTTCTGCCTTAAATTGTCCCTTATGGTTCAGGGCCCAAACGGAGGAATCTCGAAAAATTTCATGCATTTTGGAATCATCACAAGAAATGAGGAGGGTGGGTGAGTTTCCACGCAATTCCGAGACGTTGAAAAAAGTTCGTCTTGCTCTGCCTCAAGTTGTCCCATAAGGTTCAGGGCACAAACGGAGGAATCTCGAAACATGTTCATGCATTCTGGAATCCTCACGAGAAATGAGGGGGGTGGGTAACTTTCCACGCCATTCCGAGACGTTGAAAAAAGTTCGTCTTCTTCTGCCTCAAGTTGTCCCAAATGGTTCAGGGCCCAAACGGAGGAATCTCGAAACAAGTTCATGCATTCTGGAATCCTTGCGAGAAATGAGGAGGGTGGGTGAGTTTCCACGCAATTCCGAGACGTTGAAAAAAGTTCGTCTTCCTCTGCCTCAAGTTGTCCCATATGGTTCAGGGCACAATCGGAGGAATCTCGAAACAAGTTCATGCATTCTGGAATCCTCACGAGAAATGAGGAGGGTGGGTGAGTTTCCACGCAATTCCGAGACGTTGAAAAAAGTTCGTCGTCCTGTGCCTCAAGTTGTCCCATATGGTTCAGGGCACAATCGGAGGAATCTCGAAACAAGTTCATGCATTCTGGAATCCTCGTGAGAAATGAGGAGGGTGGGTGAGTTTCCAAGCAATTCCGAGACGTTGAAAAAATTTCGTCTTCTTCTGGCTCAAGTTGTCCCATATGGTTCAGGGCACAATCGGAGGAATCTCGAAAATAGTTCATGCATTCTGGAATCCTCACGAGAAATGAGGGGGGTGGGTCAGTTTCCACGCAATTCCGAGACGTTGAAAAAAGTTCGTCTTCCTCTGCCTCAAGTTGTCGCATATGGTTCAGGGCACAATCGGAGGAATCTCGAAACAAGTTCATCCATTCTGGAATCCTCACGAGAAATGAGGGGGGTGGGTCAGTTTCCAAGCAATTCCGAGACGTTGAAAAACTTTCGTCTTCTTCTGCCTCAAGTTGTCCTATATGGTTCAGGGCACAATCGGAGGAATCTCGAAACAAGTTCATGCATTCTGGAATCCTCACGAGAAATGAGGGGGGAGGGTGAGTTTCCAAGCGATTCCGATACGTTGAAAAAAGTTCGTCTTCTTCTTCCTCAAATTGTCCCATATGGTTCAGGGCCCAAACGGAGGAATCTCGAAACAATTTCATGCATTCTGGAATCATCACGAGAAATGACGAGGGTGGGTGAGTTTCCACGCAATTCCGAGACGTTGAAAAAAGTTCGTCTTTCTCTGCCTCAAGTTGTCCGATAAGGTTCAGGGCACAAACGGAGGAATCTCGAAACATATTCATGCATTCTGGAATCCTCACGAGAAATGAGGGGGGTAGGTAAGTTTCCACGCAATTCCGAGACGTTGAAAAAAGTTCGTCTTCTTCTGCCTCAAGTTGTCCCATATGGTTCAGGGCACAATCGGAGCAATCTCGAAACAAGTTCATGCATTCTGGAATCCTCACGAGAAATGAGGAGGGTGGGTGAGTTTCCAAGCAATTCCGAGACGTGGAAAAAATTTCGTCTTCTTCTGCCTCAAGTTGTCCCATATGGTTCAGGGCACAATCGGAGGAATCTCGAAACAAGTTCATGCATTCTGGAATCCTCGCGAGAAATGAGGAGGGTGGGTGAGTTTCCACGCAATTCCGAGACATTGAAAAAAGTTCGTCTTCCTTTGCCTCAAGTTGTCCCATATGGTTCAGGGCACAATCGGAGGAATCTCGAAACAAGTTCATGCATTATGGAATCCTCGCGAGAAATGAGGAGGGTGGGTGAGTTTCCAAGCAATTCCGAGACGTTGAAAAAATTTCGTCTTCTTCTGCCTCAAGTTGTCCCATATGGTTCAGGGCACAATCGGAGGAATCTCGAAACAAGTTCATGCATTCTGGAATCCTCACGAGAAATGAGGGGGGTGGGTCAGTTTCCACACAATTCCGAGACGTTGAAAAAAGTTCGTCTTCCTCTGCCTCAAGTTGTCCCAAATGGTTCAGGGCCCAAACGGAGGAATCTCGAAACAAGTTCATGCATTCTGGAATCCTCACGAGAAATGAGGAGGGTGGGTGAGTTTCCAAGCAATTCCGAGACGTTGAAAAAATTTCGTCTTCTTCTGCCTCAAGTTGTCGCATATGGTTCAGGGCACAATCGGAGGAATCTCGAAACAAGTTCATCCATTCTGGAATCCTCACGAGAAATGAGGGGGGTGGGTCAGTTTCCAAGCAATTCCGAGACGTTGAAAAAGTTCGTCTTCTTCTGCCTTAAATTGTCCCATATGGTTCAGGGCCCAAACGGAGGAATCTCGAAACAATTTCATGCATTCTGGAATCATCACGAGAAATGACGAGGGTGGGTGAGTTTCCACGCAATTCCGAGACGTTGAAAAAAGTTCGTCTTTCTCTGCCTCAAGTTGTCCGATAAGGTTCAGGGCACAAACGGAGGAATCTCGAAACATATTCATGCATTCTGGAATCCTCACGAGAAATGAGGGGGGTAGGTAAGTTTCCACGCAATTCCGAGACGTTGAAAAAAGTTCGTCTTCTTCTGCCTCAAGTTGTCCCATATGGTTCAGGTCCCAAACGGAGGAATCTCGAAACAATTTCATGCATTCTGGAATCATGACGAGAAATGAGGAGGGTGGGTGAGTTTCCACGCAATTCCGACACGTTGAAAAAAGTTCGTCTTCCTCTGCCTCAAGTTGTCCCATATGGTTCAGGGCACAATCGGAGCAATCTCGAAACAAGTTCATGCATTCTGGAATCCTCACGAGAAATGAGGAGGGTGGGTGAGTTTCCAAGCAATTCCGAGACGTGGAAAAAATTTCGTCTTCTTCTGCCTCAAGTTGTCCCATATGGTTCAGGGCACAATCGGAGGAATCTCGAAACAAGTTCATGCATTCTGGAATCCTCGCGAGAAATGAGGAGGGTGGGTGAGTTTCCACGCAATTCCGAGACATTGAAAAAAGTTCGTCTTCCTTTGCCTCAAGTTGTCCCATATGGTTCAGGGCACAATCGGAGGAATCTCGAAACAAGTTCATGCATTATGGAATCCTCGCGAGAAATGAGGAGGGTGGGTGAGTTTCCAAGCAATTCCGAGACGTTGAAAAAATTTCGTCTTCTTCTGCCTCAAGTTGTCCCATATGGTTCAGGGCACAATCGGAGGAATCTCGAAACAAGTTCATGCATTCTGGAATCCTCACGAGAAATGAGGGGGGTGGGTCAGTTTCCACACAATTCCGAGACATTGAAAAAAGTTCGTCTTCCTCTGCCTCAAGTTGTCCCAAATGGTTCAGGGCCCAAACGGAGGAATCTCGAAACAAGTTCATGCATTCTGGAATCCTCACGAGAAATGAGGAGGGTGGGTGAGTTTCCAAGCAATTCCGAGACGTTGAAAAAATTTCGTCTTCTTCTGCCTCAAGTTGTCGCATATGGTTCAGGGCACAATCGGAGGAATCTCGAAACAAGTTCATCCATTCTGGAATCCTCACGAGAAATGAGGGGGGTGGGTCAGTTTCCAAGCAATTCCGAGACGTTGAAAAAGTTCGTCTTCTTCTGCCTTAAATTGTCCCATATGGTTCAGGGCCCAAACGGAGGAATCTCGAAAAAATTTCATGCATTTTGGAATCATCACAAGAAATGAGGAGGGTGGGTGAGTTTCCACGCAATTCCGAGACGTTGAAAAAAGTTCGTCTTCCTCTGCCTCAAGTTGTCCCATATGGTTCAGGGCACAATCGGAGGAATCTCGAAACAAGTTCATGCATTCTGGAATCCTCGCGAGAAATGAGGAGGGTGGGTGAGTTTCCACGCAATTCCGAGACGTTGAAAAAAGTTCGTCGTCCTGTGCCTCAAGTTGTCCCATATGGTTCAGGGCACAATCGGAGGAATCTCGAAACAAGTTCATGCATTCTGGAATCCTCGTGAGAAATGAGGAGGGTGGGTGAGTTTCCAAGCAATTCCGAGACGTTGAAAAAATTTCGTCTTCTTCTGGCTCAAGTTGTCCCATATGGTTCAGGGCACAATCGGAGGAATCTCGAAAATAGTTCATGCATTCTGGAATCCTCACGAGAAATGAGGGGGGTGGGTCAGTTTCCACGCAATTCCGAGACGTTGAAAAAAGTTCGTCATCCTCTGCCTCAAGTTGTCGCATATGGTTCAGGGCACAATCAGAGGAATCTCGAAACAAGTTCATCCATTCTGGAATCCTCACGAGAAATGAGGGGGGTGGGTCAGTTTCCAAGCAATTCCGAGACGTTGAAAAAAGTTCGTCTTCTTCTGCCTTAAATTGTCCGATATGGTTCAGGGCCCAAACGGAGGAATCTCGAAAAAATTTCAAGCATTTTGGAATCATCTCAAGAAATGAGGAGGGTGGGTGAGTTTCCACGCAATTCCGAGACGTTGAAAAAAGTTCGTCTTGCTCTGCCTCAAGTTGTCCCATAAGGTTCAGGGCACAAACGGAGGAATCTCGAAACATGTTCATGCATTCTGGAATCCTCACGAGAAATGAGGGGGGTGGGTAAGTTTCCACGCCATTCCGAGACGTTGAAAAAAGTTCGTCTTCTTCTGTCTCAAGTTGTCCCAAATGGTTCAGGGCCCAAACGGAGGAATCTCGAAACAAGTTCATGCATTCTGGAATCCTTGCGAGAAATGTGGAGGGTGGGTGAGTTTCCAAGCAATTCCGAGACGTGGAAAAAATTTCGTCTTCTTCTGCCTCAAGTTGTCCCATATGGTTCAGGGCACAATCGGAGGAATCTCGAAACAAGTTCATGCATTCTGGAATCCTCGCGAGAAATGAGGACGGTGGGTGAGTTTCCACGCAATTCCGAGACGTTGAAAAAAGTTCGTCTTCCTCTGCCTCAAGTTGTCCCATATGGTTCAGGGCACAATCGGAGGAATCTCGAAACAAGTTCATGCATTCTGGAATCCTCGCGAGAAATGAGGAGGGTGGGTGAGTTTCCAAGCAATTCCGAGACGTTGAAAAAATTTCGTCTTCTTCTGCCTCAAGTTGTCCCATATGGTTCAGGGCACAATCGGAGGAATCTCGAAACAAGTTCATGCATTCTGGAATCCTCATGAGAAATGAGGGGGGTGGGTCAGTTTCCACACAATTCCGAGACGTTGAAAAAAGTTCGTCTTCCTCTGCCTCAAGTTGTCCCAAATGGTTCAGGGCCCAAACGGAGGAATTTCGAAACAAGTTCATGCATTCTGGAATCCTCACGAGAAATGAGGAGGCTGGGTGAGTTTCCAAGCAATTCCGAGACGTTGAAAAAATTTCGTCTTCTTCTGGCTCAAGTTGTCCCATATGGTTCAGGGCACAATCGGAGGAATCTCGAAAATAGTTCATGCATTCTGGAATCCTCACGAGAAATGAGGGGGGTGGGTCAGTTTCCACGCAATTCCGAGACGTTGAAAAAAGTTCGTCTTCCTCTGCCTCAAGTTGTCGCATATGGTTCAGGGCACAATCGGAGGAATCTCGAAACAAGTTCATCCATTCTGGAATCCTCACGAGAAATGAGGGGGGTGGGTCAGTTTCCAAGCAATTCCGAGACGTTGAAAAAAGTTCGTCTTCTTCTGCCTTAAATTGTCCCATATGGTTCAGGGCCCAAACGGAGGAATCTCGAAAAAATTTCATGCATTTTGGAATCATCACAAGAAATGAGGAGGGTGGGTGAGTTTCCACGCAATTCCGAGACGTTGAAAAAAGTTCGTCTTGCTCTGCCTCAAGTTGTCCCATAAGGTTCAGGGCACAAACGGAGGAATCTCGAAACATGTTCATGCATTCTGGAATCCTCACGAGAAATGAGGGGGGTGGGTAAGTTTCCACGCCATTCCGAGACGTTGAAAAAAGTTCGTCTTCTTCTGCCTCAAGTTGTCCCAAATGGTTCAGGGCCCAAACGGAGGAATCTCGAAACAAGTTCATGCATTCTGGAATCCTCGCGAGAAATGAGGAGGGTGGGTGAGTTTCCACGCAATTCCGAGACGTTGAAAAAAGTTCGTCTTCCTCTGCCTCAAGTTGTCCCATATGGTTCAGGGCACAATCGGAGGAATCTCGAAACAAGTTCATGCATTCTGGAATCCTCGCGAGAAATGAGGAGGGTGGGTGAGTTTCCACGCAATTCCGAGACGTTGAAAAAAGTTCGTCGTCCTGTGCCTCAAGTTGTCCCATATGGTTCAGGGCACAATCGGAGGAATCTCGAAACAAGTTCATGCATTCTGGAATCCTCGCGAGAAATGAGGAGGGTGGGTGAGTTTCCAAGCAATTCCGAGACGTTGAAAAAATTTCGTCTTTTTCTGGCTCAAGTTGTCCCATATGGTTCAGGGCACAATCGGAGGAATCTCGAAAATAGTTCATGCATTCTGGAATCCTCACGAGAAATGAGGGGGGTGGGTCAGTTTCCAAGCAATTCCGAGACGTTGAAAAAAGTTCGTCTTGTTCTGCCTTAAATTGTCCGATATGGTTCAGGGCACAAACGGAGGAATCTCGAAACATGTTCATGCATTCTGGAATCCTCACGAGAAATGAGGGGCATGGGTAAGTTTCCACGCCATTCCGAGACGTTGAAAAAAGTTCGTCTTCTTCTGCCTCAAGTTGTCCCAAATGGTTCAGGGCCCAAACGGAGGAATCTCGAAACAAGTTCATGCATTCTGGAATCCTTGCGAGAAATGAGGAGGGTGGGTGAGTTTCCAAGCAATTCCGAGACGTGGAAAAAATTTCGTCTTCTTCTGCCTCAAGTTGTCCCATATGGTTCAGGGCACAATCGGAGGAATCTCGAAACAAGTTCATGCATTCTGGAATCCTCGCGAGAAATGAGGAGGGTGGGTGAGTTTCCACGCAATTCCGAGACGTTGAAAAAAGTTCGTCTTCCTCTGCCTCAAGTTGTCCCATATGGTTCAGGGCACAATCGGAGGAATCTCGAAACAAGTTCATGCATTCTGGAATCCTCGCGAGAAATGAGGAGGGTGGGTGAGTTTCCACGCAATTCCGAGACGTTGAAAAAAGTTCGTCTTCCTCTGCCTCAAGTTGTCCCATATGGTTCAGGGCACAATCGGAGGAATCTCGAAACAAGTTCATGCATTCTGGAATCCTTGCGAGAAATGAGGAGGGTGGGTGAGTTTCCAAGCAATTCCGAGACGTTGAAAAAATTTCGTCTTCTTCTGCCTCAAGTTGTCCCATATGGTTCAGGGCACAATCGGAGGAATCTCGAAACAAGTTCATGCATTCTGGAATCCTCACGAGAAATGAGGGGGGTGGGTCAGTTTCCACACAATTCCGAGACGTTGAAAAAAGTTCGTCTTCCTCTGACTCAAGTTGTCCCAAATGGTTCAGGGCCCAAACGGAGGAATCTCGAAACAAGTTCATGCATTCTGGAATCCTCACGAGAAATGAGGAGGCTGGGTGAGTTTCCAAGCAATTCCGAGACGTTGAAAAAATTTCGTCTTCTTCTGGCTCAAGTTGTCCCATATGGTTCAGGGCACAATCGGAGGAATCTCGAAAATAGTTCATGCATTCTGGAATCCTCACGAGAAATGAGGGGGGTGGGTCAGTTTCCACGCAATTCCGAGACGTTGAAAAAAGTTCGTCTTCCTCTGCCTCAAGTTGTCGCATATGGTTCAGGGCACAATCGGAGGAATCTCGAAACAAGTTCATCCATTCTGGAATCCTCACGAGAAATGAGGGGGGTGGGTCAGTTTCCAAGCAATTCCGAGACGTTGAAAAAAGTTCGTCTTCTTCTGCCTTAAATTGTCCCATATGGTTCAGGGCCCAAACGGAGGAATCTCGAAAAAATTTCATGCATTTTGGAATCATCACAAGAAATGAGGCGGGTGGGTGAGTTTCCACGCAATTCCGAGACGTTGAAAAAACTTCGTCTTGCTCTGCCTCAAGTTGTCCCATAAGGTTCAGGGCACAAACGGAGGAATCTCGAAACATGTTCATGCATTCTGGAATCCTCACGAGAAATGAGGGGGGTGGGTAACTTTCCACGCCATTCCGAGACGTTGAAAAAAGTTCGTCTTCTTCTGCCTCAAGTTGTCCCAAATGGTTCAGGGCCCAAACGGAGGAATCTCGAAACAAGTTCATGCATTCTGGAATCCTTGCGAGAAATGAGGAGGGTGGGTGAGTTTCCAAGCAATTCCGAGACGTGGAAAAAATTTCGTCTTCTTCTGCCTCAAGTTGTCCCATATGGTTCAGGGCACAATCGGAGGAATCTCGAAACAAGTTCATGCATTCTGGAATCCTCGCGAGAAATGAGGAGGGTGGGTGAGTTTCCACGCAATTCCGAGACGTTGAAAAAAGTTCGTCTTGCTCTGCCTCAAGTTGTCCCATAAGGTTCAGGGCACAAACGGAGGAATCTCGAAACATGTTCATGCATTCTGGAATCCTCACGAGAAATGAGGGGGGTGGGTCAGTTTCCACGCAATTCCGAGACGTTGAAAAAAGTTCGTCTTCCTCTGCCTCAAGTTGTCGCATATGGTTCAGGGCACAATCGGAGGAATCTCGAAACAAGTTCATCCATTCTGGAATCCTCACGAGAAATGAGGGGGGTGGGTCAGTTTCCAAGCAATTCCGAGACGTTGAAAAAAGTTCGTCTTCTTCTGCCTTAAATTGTCCCATATGGTTCAGGGCCCAAACGGAGGAATCTCGAAAAAATTTCATGCATTTTGGAATCATCACAAGAAATGAGGCGGGTGGGTGAGTTTCCACGCAATTCCGAGACGTTGAAAAAAGTTCGTCTTGCTCTGCCTCAAGTTGTTCCATAAGGTTCAGGGCACAAACGGAGGAATCTCGAAACATGTTCATGCATTCTGGAATCCTCACGAGAAATGAGGGGGGTGGGTAACTTTCCACGCCATTCCGAGACGTTGAAAAAAGTTCGTCTTCTTCTGCCTCAAGTTGTCCCAAATGGTTCAGGGCCCAAACGGAGGAATCTCGAAACAAGTTCATGCATTCTGGAATCCTTGCGAGAAATGAGGAGGGTGGGTGAGTTTCCAAGCAATTCCGAGACGTGGAAAAAATTTCGTCTTCTTCTGCCTCAAGTTGTCCCATATGGTTCAGGGCACAATCGGAGGAATCTCGAAACAAGTTCATGCATTCTGGAATCCTCGCGAGAAATGAGGAGGGTGGGTGAGTTTCCACGCAATTCCGAGACGTTGAAAAAAGTTCGTCTTCCTCTGCCTCAAGTTGTCCCATATGGTTCAGGGCACAATCGGAGGAATCTCGAAACAAGTTCATGCATTCTGGAATCCTCACGAGAAATGAGGAGGCTGGGTGAGTTTCCAAGCAATTCCGAGACGTTGAAAAAATTTCGTCTTCTTCTGGCTCAAGTTGTCCCATATGGTTCAGGGCACAATCGGAGGAATCTCGAAAATAGTTCATGCATTCTGGAATCCTCACGAGAAATGAGGGGGGTGGGTCAGTTTCCACGCAATTCCGAGACGTTGAAAAAAGTTCGTCTTCCTCTGCCTCAAGTTGTCGCATATGGTTCAGGGCACAATCGGAGGAATCTCGAAACAAGTTCATCCATTCTGGAATCCTCACGAGAAATGAGGGGGGTGGGTCAGTTTCCAAGCAATTCCGAGACGTTGAAAAAAGTTCGTCTTCTTCTGCCTTAAATTGTCCCATATGGTTCAGGGCCCAAACGGAGGAATCTCGAAAAAATTTCATGCATTTTGGAATCATCACAAGAAATGAGGAGGGTGGGTGAGTTTCCACGCAATTCCGAGACGTTGAAAAAAGTTCGTCTTGCTCTGCCTCAAGTTGTCCCATAAGGTTCAGGGCACAAACGGAGGAATCTCGAAACATGTTCATGCATTCTGGAATCCTCACGAGAAATGACGGGGGTGGGTAAGTTTCCACGCCATTCCGAGACGTTGAAATAAGTTCGTCTTCTTCTGCCTCAAGTTGTCCCAAATGGTTCAGGGCCCAAACGGAGGAATCTCGAAACAAGTTCATGCATTCTGGAATCCTTGCGAGAAATGAGGAGGGTGGGTGAGTTTCCAAGCAATTCCGAGACGTGGAAAAAATTTCGTCTTCTTCTGCCTCAAGTTGTCCCATATGGTTCAGGGCACAATCGGAGGAATCTCGAAACAAGTTCATGCATTCTGGAATCCTCGCGAGAAATGAGGAGGGTGGGTGAGTTTCCACGCAATTCCGAGACGTTGAAAAAAGTTCGTCTTCCTCTGCCTCAAGTTGTCCCATATGGTTCAGGGCACAATCGGAGGAATCTCGAAACAAGTTCATGCATTCTGGAATCCTCGCGAGAAATGAGGAGGGTGGGTGAGTTTCCAAGCAATTCCGAGACGTTGAAAAAATTTCGTCTTCTTCTGCCTCAAGTTGTCCCATATGGTTCAGGGCACAATCGGAGGAATCTCGAAACAAGTTCATGCATTCTGGAATCCTCACGAGAAATGAGGGGGGTGGGTCAGTTTCCACACAATTCCGAGACGTTGAAAAAAGTTCGTCTTCCTCTGCCTCAAGTTGTCCCAAATGGTTCAGGGCCCAAACGGAGGAATCTCGAAACAAGTTCATGCATTCTGGAATCCTCACGAGAAATGAGGAGGGTGGGTGAGTTTCCAAGCAATTCCGAGACGTTGAAAAAATTTCGTCTTCTTCTGCCTCAAGTTGTCCCATATGGTTAAGGGCACAATCGGAGGAATCTCGAAACAAGTTCATGCATTCTGGAATCCTCACGAGAAATGAGGAGGGTGGGTGAGTTTCCACGCAATTCCGAGACGTTAAAAAAAGTTCGTCTTCTTCTGCCTCAAGTTGTCGCATATGGTTCAGGGCACAATCGGAGGAATCTTGAAACAAGTTCATGCATTCTGGAATCCTCACGAGAAATGAGGGGGGAGGGTGAGTTTCCAAGCGATTCCGATACGTTGAAAAAAGTTCGTCTTCTTCTTCCTCAAATTGTCCCATATGGTTCAGGGCCCAAACGGAGGAATCTCGAAACAATTTCATGCATTCTGGAATCATCACGAGAAATGACGAGGGCGGGTGAGTTTCCACGCAATTCCGAGACGTTGAAAAAAGTTCGTCTTTCTCTGCCTCAAATTGTCCGATAAGGTTCAGGGCACAAACGGAGGAATCTCGAAACAT
This sequence comes from Acacia crassicarpa, assembly GCA_034222035.1. Taxonomy (NCBI): domain Eukaryota; kingdom Viridiplantae; phylum Streptophyta; class Magnoliopsida; order Fabales; family Fabaceae; genus Acacia; species Acacia crassicarpa. The sequence continues at coordinate 30,305,456 of JAWXYG010000002.1, read as the reverse complement.
ATTCATGCATTCTGGAATCCTCACGAGAAATGAGGGGGGTAGGTAAGTTTCCACGCAATTCCGAGACGTTGAAAAAAGTTCGTCTTCTTCTGCCTCAAGTTGTCCCATATGGTTCAGGGCCCAAACGGAGGAATCTCGAAACAATTTCATGCATTCTGGAATCATGACGAGAAATGAGGAGGGTGGGTGAGTTTCCACGCAATTCCGAGACGTGGAAAAAAGTTCGTCTTCCTCTGCCTCAAGTTGTCCCATATGGTTCAGGGCACAATCGGACCAATCTCGAAACAAGTTAATGCATTCTGGAATCCTCACGAGAAATGAGGAGGGTGGGTGATTTTCCACGCAATTCCGATACGTTGAAAAAAGTTCGTCTTCTTCTGCCTCAAGTTGTACCGCATGGTTCCGGTCCCAACCAGAGGAATCTCGAAACAAGTTCATGCATTCTGAAATACTCACGAGAAATGAGGAGGGTGGGTGAGTTTCCACGCAATTCCGACACGTTGAAAAAAGGTCGTCTTCTTCTGCCTTAAATTGTCCCATATGGTTCAGGGCTCAAACAGAGGAATCTCGAAACAATTTCATGCATTCTGGAATCATCACGAGAAATGAGGAGGGTGGGTGAGTTTCCTAGCAATTCCGAGACGTTGAAAAAATTTCGTCTTCTTCTGCCTCAAGTTGTCCCATATGGTTCAGGGCACAATCGGAGGAATCTCGAAACAAGTTCATGCATTCTGGAATCCTCACAAGAAATGAGGGGGGTGGGTCAGTTTCCACACAATTCCGAGACGTTGAAAAAAGTTCGTCATCTTCTGCCTTAAATTGTCCCATATGGTTCAGGGCCCAAACGGAGGAATCTCGAAACAATTTCATGCATTCTGGAATCATCACGAGAAATGAGGAGGGTGGGTGAGTTTCCACGCAATTCCGAGACGTTGAAAAAAGTTCGTCTTGCTCTGCCTCAAGTTGTCCCATAAGGTTCAGGGCACAAACGGAGGAATCTCGAAACAAGTTCATGCATTCTGGAATCCTCACAAGAAATGAGGGGGGTGGGTCAGTTTCCACACAATTCCGAGACGTTGAAAAAAGTTCGTCATCTTCTGCCTTAAATTGTCCCATATGGTTCAGGGCCCAAACGGAGGAATCTCGAAACAATTTCATGCATTCTGGAATCATCACGAGAAATGACGAGGGTGGGTGAGTTTCCACGCAATTCCGAGACGTTGAAAAAAGTTCGTCTTTCTCTGCCTCAAGTTGTCCGATAAGGTTCAGGGCACAAACGGAGGAATCTCGAAACATATTCATGCATTCTGGAATCCTCACGAGAAATGAGGGGGGTAGGTAAGTTTCCACGCAATTCCGAGACGTTGAAAAAAGTTCGTCTTCTTCTGCCTCAAGTTGTCCCATATGGTTCAGGGCCCAAACGGAGGAATCTCGAAACAATTTCATGCATTCTGGAATCATGACGAGAAATGAGTAGGGTGGGTGAGTTTCCACGCAATTCCGACACGTTGAAAAAAGTTCGTCTTCCTCTGCCTCAAGTTGTCCCATATGGTTCAGGGCACAATCGGAGCAATCTCGAAACAAGTTCATGCATTCTGGAATCCTCACGAGAAATGAGGAGGGTGGGTGATTTTCCACGCAATTCCGATACGTTGAAAAAAGTTCGTCTTCTTCTGCCTCAAGTTGTACCGCATGGTTCAGGTCCCAACCAGAGGAATCTCGAAACAAGTTCATGCATTCTGAAATACTCACGAGAAATGAGGAGGGTGGGTGAGTTTCCACGCAATTCCGACACGTTGAAAAAAGGTCGTCTTCTTCTGCCTTAAATTGTCCCATATGGTTCAGGGCCCAAACAGAGGAATCTCGAAACAATTTCATGCATTCTGGAATCATCACGAGAAATGAGGAGGGTGGGTGAGTTTCCAAGCAATTCCGAGACGTTGAAAAAATTTCATCTTCGTCTGCCTCAAGTTGTCCCATATGGTTCAGGGCACAATCGGAGGAATCTCGAAACAAGTTCATGCATTCTGGAATCCTCACAAGAAATGAGGGGGGTGGGTCAGTTTCCACACAATTCCGAGACGTTGAAAAAAGTTCGTCATCTTCTGCCTTAAATTGTCCCATATGGTTCAGGGCCCAAACGGAGGAATCTCGAAACAATTTCATGCATTCTGGAATCATCACGAGAAATGAGGAGGGTGGGTGAGTTTCCACGCAATTCCGAGACGTTGAAAAAAGTTCGTCTTGCTCTGCCTCAAGTTGTCCCATAAGGTTCAGGGCACAAACGGAGGAATCTCGAAACATGTTCATGCATTCTGGAATCCTCACGAGAAATGACGGGGGTGGGTAAGTTTCCACACCATTCCGAGACGTTGAAAAAAGTTCGTCTTCTTCTGCCTCAAGTTGTCCCAAATGGTTCAGGGCCCAAATGGAGGAATCTCGAAACAAGTTCATGCATTCTGGAATCCTCGCGAGAAATGAGGAGGGTGGGTGAGTTTCCAAGCAATTCCGAGACGTGGAAAAAATTTCGTCTTCTTCTGCCTCAAGTTGTCCCATATGGTTCAGGGCACAATCGAAGGAATCTCGAAACAAGTTCATGCATTCTGGAATCCTCGCGAGAAATGAGGAGGGTGGGTGAGTTTCCACGCAATTCCGAAACGTTGAAAAAAGTTCGTCTTCCTTTGCCTCAAGTTGTCCCATATGGTTCAGGGCACAATCGGAGGAATCTCGAAACAAGTTCATGCATTCTGGAATCCTCACGAGAAATGAGGAGGGTGGGTGAGTTTCCACGCAATTCCGACACGTTGAAAAAAGTTCGTCTTCCTTTGCCTCAAGTTGTCCCATATGGTTCAGGGCACAATCGGAGCAATCTCGAAACAAGTTCATGCATTCTGGAATCCTCACGAGAAATGAGGAGGGTGGGTGATTTTCCACGCAATTCCGATACGTTGAAAAAAGTTCGTCTTCTTCTGCCTCAAGTTGTACCGCATGGTTCAGGTCCCAACCAGAGGAATCTCGAAACAAGTTCATGCATTCTGAAATACTCACGAGAAATGAGGAGGGTGGGTGAGTTTCCACGCAATTCCGACACGTTGAAAAAAGGTCGTCTTCTTCTGCCTTAAATTGTCCCATATGGTTCAGGGCCCAAACAGAGGAATCTCGAAACAATTTCATGCATTCTGGAATCATCACGAGAAATGAGGAGGGTGGGTGAGTTTCCAAGCAATTCCGAGACGTTGAAAAAATTTCGTCTTCTTCTGCCTCAAGTTGTCCCATATGGTTCAGGGCACAATCGGAGGAATCTCGAAACAAGTTCATGCATTCTGGAATCCTCACGAGAAATGAGGGGGGTGGGTCAGTTTCCACACAATTCCGAGACGTTGAAAAAAGTTCGTCATCTTCTGCCTTAGATTGTCCCATATGGTTCAGGGCCCAAACGGAGGAATCTCGAAACAATTTCATGCATTCTGGAATCATCACGAGAAATGAGGAGGGTGGGTGAGTTTCCACGCAATTCCGAGACGTTGAAAAAAGTTCGTCTTGCTCTGCCTCAAGTTGTCCCATTAGGTTCAGGGCACAAACGGAGGAATCTCGAAACATGTTCATGCATTCTGGAATCCTCACGAGAAATGACGGGGGTGGGTAAGTTTCCACGCCATTCCGAGACGTTGAAAAAAGTTCGTCTTCTTCTGCCTCAAGTTGTCCCAAATGGTTCAGGGCCCAAATGGAGGAATCTCGAAACAAGTTCATGCATTCTGGAATCCTCGCGAGAAATGAGGAGGGTGGGTGAGTTTCCAAGCAATTCCGAGACGTGGAAAAAATTTCGTCTTCTTCTGCCTCAAGTTGTCCCATATGGTTCAGGGCACAATCGGAGGAATCTCGAAACAAGTTCATGCATTCTGGAATCCTCGCGAGAAATGAGGAGGGTGGGTGAGTTTCCACGCAATTCCGAAACGTTGAAAAAAGTTCGTCTTCCTTTGCCTCAAGTTGTCCCATATGGTTCAGGGCACAATCGGAGGAATCTCGAAACAAGTTCATGCATTCTGGAATCCTCGCGAGAAATGAGGAGGGTGGGTGAGTTTCCAAGCAATTCCGAGACGTTGAAAAAATTTCGTCTTCTTCTGCCTCAAGTTGTCCCATATGGTTCAGGGCACAATCGGAGGAATCTCGAAACAAGTTCATGCATTCTGGAATCCTCAGGAGAAATGAGGGGGGTGGGTGAGTTTCCAAGCGATTCAGATACGCTGAAAAAAGTTCGTCTTCTTCTGCCTCAAATTGTCCCATATGGTTCAGGGCCCAAACGTAGGAATCTCGAAACAATTTCATGCATTCTGGAATCATCACGAGAAATGAGGAGGGTGGGTGAGTTTCAACGCAATTCCGAGACGTTGAAGAAAGTTCGTCTTTCTCTGCCTCAAGTTGTCCCATATGGTTCAGGGCACAATCGAAGGAATCTCGAAACAAGTTCATGCATTCTGGAATCCTCACGAGAAATGAGGGGGGTGGGTCAGTTTCCACGCAATTCCGAGACGTTGAAAAAATTTCGTGTTCTTCTGCCTCAAGTTGTCCCATATGGTTCAGGGCACAATCGGAGGAATCTCGAAACAAGTTCATGCATTCTGGAATCATCACGAGAAATGAGGAGGGTGGGTGAGTTTCCACGCAATTCCGAGACGTTGAAAAAATTTCCTCTTCTTCTGCCTCAAGTTGTCCCATATGGTTCAGGGCCCAAACGGAGGAATCTCGAAACAAGTTCATGCATTCTGGAATCCTCACGAGAAATGAGGGGGGTGGGTCAGTTTCCACGCAATTCCGAGACGTTGAAAAAAGTTCGTCTTCCTCTGCCTCAAGTTGTCCCAAATGGTTCAGGGCCCAAACGGAGGAATCTCGAAACAAGTTCATGCATTCTGGAATCCTCACGAGAAATGAGGGGGGTGGGTCAGTTTCCACCCAATTCCGAGACGTTGAAAAAATTTCGTCTTCCTCTGCCTCAAGTTGTCCCATATAGTTCAGAGCATAATCGGAGGAATCTCGAAACAAGTTCATGCATTCTGGAATCCTCAGGAGAAATGAGGGGGGTGGGTGAGTTTCCAAGCGATTCAGATACGTTGAAAAAAGTTCGTCTTCTTCTGCCTCAAATTGTCCCATATGGTTCAGGGCCCAAACGGAGGAATCTCGAAAAAATTTCATGCATTTTGGAATCATCACGAGAAATGAGGAGGGTGGGTGAGTTTCCACGCAATTCCGAGACGTTGAAAAAATTTCCTCTTCTTCTGCCTCAAGTTGTCCCATATGGTTCAGGGCCCAAACGGAGGAATCTCGAAACAAGTTCATGCATTCTGGAATCCTCACGAGAAATGAGGGGGTGGGTCAGTTTCCACGCAATTCCGAGACGTTGAAAAAAGTTCGTCTTCCTCTGCCTCAAGTTGTCCCAAATGGTTCAGGGCCCAAACGGAGGAATCTCGAAACAAGTGCATGCATTCTGGAATGCTCACGAGAAATGAGGAGGGTGGGTGAGTTTCCAAGCAATTCCGAGACGTTGAAAAAATTTCGTCTTCTTCTGCCTCAAGTTGTCCCATATGGTTCAGGGCCCAAACGGAGGAATCTCGAAACAAGTTCATGCATTCTGGAATCCTCACGAGAAATGAGGAGGGTGGGTGAGTTTCCACGCAATTCCGAGACGTTGAAAAAAGTTCGTCTTCTTCTGCCTCAAGTTGTACCGCATGGTTCGAAGCCCAAACGGAGGAATCTCGAAACAAGTTCATGCATTCTGGAATACTCACGAGAAATGAGGAGGGTGGGTGAGTTTCCACGCAATTCCGAGACGTTGAAAAAAGTTCGTCTTCCTCTGCCTCAAGTTGTCCCATATGGTTCAGGGCACAATCGGAGGAATCTCGAAAGAAGTTCATGCATTCTGGAATCCTCCCGAGAAATGAGTGGGGAGGGTGAGTTTCCAAGCGATTCCGATACGTTGAAAAAAGTTCGTCTTCTTCTGCCTCAAATTGTCCCATATGGTTCAGGGCCCAAACGGAGGAATCTCGAAACAATTTCATGCATTCTGGAATCATCACGAGAAATGAGGAGGGTGGGTGAGTTTCCACGCAATTCCGAGACGTTGAAGAAAGTTCGTCTTTCTCTGCCTCAAGTTGTCCCATATGGTTCAGGGCACAATCGGAGGAATCTCGAAACAAGTTCATGCATTCTGGAATCCTCACGAGAAATGAGGGGGGTGGGTCAGTTTCCACGCAATTCCGAGACGTTGAAAAAATTTCGTGTTCTTCTGCCTCAAGTTGTCCCATATGGTTCAGGGCACAATCGGAGGAATCTCGAAACAAGTTCATGCATTCTGGAATCATCACGAGAAATGAGGAGGGTGGGTGAGTTTCCACGCAATTCCGAGACGTTGAAAAAATTTCGTCTTCTTCTGCCTCAAGTTGTCCCATATGGTTCAGGGCACAATCGGAGGAATCTCGAAACAAGTTCATGCATTCTGGAATCCTCACGAGAAATGAGGGGGGTGGGTCAGTTTCTACGCAATTCCGAGACGTTGAAAAAATTTCGTCTTCCTCTGCCTCAAGTTGTCCCATATAGTTCAGAGCATAATCGGAGGAATCTCGAAACAAGTTCATGCATTCTGGAATCCTCAGGAGAAATGAGGGGGGTGGGTGAGTTTCCAAGCGATTCAGGTACGTTGAAAAAAGTTCGTCTTCTTCTGCCTCAAATTGTCCCATATGGTTCAGGGCCCAAACGGAGGAATCTCGAAACAATTTCATGCATTCTGGAATCATCACGAGAAATGAGGAGGGTGGGTGAGTTTCAACGCAATTCCGAGACGTTGAAGAAAGTTCGTCTTTCTCTGCCTCAAGTTGTCCCATATGGTTCAGGGCACAATCGGAGGAATCTCGAAACAAGTTCATGCATTCTGGAATCCTCACGAGAAATGAGGGGGGTGGGTCAGTTTCCACGCAATTCCGAGACGTTGAAAAAATTTCGTGTTCTTCTGCCTCAAGTTGTCCCATATGGTTCAGGGCACAATCGGAGGAATCTCGAAACAAGTTCATGCATTCTGGAATCATCATGAGAAATGAGGAGGGTGGGTGAGTTTCCACGCAATTCCGAGACGTTGAAAAAATTTCCTCTTCTTCTGCCTCAAGTTGTCCCATATGGTTCAGGGCCCAAACGGAGGAATCTCGAAACAAGTTCATGCATTCTGGAATCCTCACGAGAAATGAGGGGGGTGGGTCAGTTTCCACGCAATTCCGAGACGTTGAAAAAAGTTCGTCTTCCTCTGCCTCAAGTTGTCCCAAATGGTTCAGGGCCCAAACGGAGGAATCTCGAAACAAGTGCATGCATTCTGGAATGCTCACGAGAAATGAGGAGGGTGGGTGAGTTTCCAAGCAATTCCGAGACGTTGAAAAAATTTCGTCTTCTTCTGCCTCAAGTTGTCCCATATGGTTCAGGGCCCAAACGGAGGAATCTCGAAACAAGTTCATGCATTCTGGAATCCTCACGAGAAATGAGGAGGGTGGGTGAGTTTCCACGCAATTCCGAGACGTTGAAAAAAGTTCGTCTTCCTCTGCCTCAAGTTGTCCCATATGGTTCAGGGCACAATCGGAGGAATCTCGAAAGAAGTTCATGCATTCTGGAATCCTCCCGAGAAATGAGGGGGGAGGGTGAGTTTCCAAGCGATTCCGATACGTTGAAAAAAGTTCGTCTTCTTCTGCCTCAAATTGTCCCATATGGTTCAGGGCCCAAACGGAGGAATCTCGAAACAATTTCATGCATTCTGGAATCATCACGAGAAATGAGGAGGGTGGGTGAGTTTCCACGCAATTCCGAGACGTTGAAGAAAGTTCGTCTTTCTCTGCCTCAAGTTGTCCCATATGGTTCAGGGCACAATCGGAGGAATCTCGAAACAAGTTCATGCATTCTGGAATCCTCACGAGAAATGAGGGGGGTGGGTCAGTTTCCACGCAATTCCGAGACGTTGAAAAAATTTCGTGTTCTTCTGCCTCAAGTTGTCCCATATGGTTCAGGGCACAATCGGAGGAATCTCGAAACAAGTTCATGCATTCTGGAATCATCACGAGAAATGAGGAGGGTGGGTGAGTTTCCACGCAATTCCGAGACGTTGAAAAAATTTCGTCTTCTTCTGCCTCAAGTTGTCCCATATGGTTCAGGGCACAATCGGAGGAATCTCGAAACAAGTTCACGCATTCTGGAATCCTCACGAGAAATGAGGGGGGTGGGTCAGTTTCCACGCAATTCCGAGACGTTGAAAAAATTTCGTCTTCCTCTGCCTCAAGTTGTCCCATATAGTTCAGAGCATAATCGGAGGAATCTCGAAACAAGTTCATGCATTCTGGAATCCTCAGGAGAAATGAGGGGGGTGGGTGAGTTTCCAAGCGATTCAGATACGTTGAAAAAAGTTCGTCTTCTTCTGCCTCAAATTGTCCCATATGGTTCAGGGCCCAAACGGAGGAATCTCGAAACAAGTTCATGCATTCTGGAATCCTCACGAGAAATGAGGGGGGTGGGTCAGTTTCCACGCAATTCCGAGACGTTGAAAAAAGTTCGTCTTCCTCTGCCTCAAGTTGTCCCAAATGGTTCAGGGCCCAAACGGAGGAATCTCGATACAAGTGCATGCATTCTGGAATGCTCACGAGAAATGAGGAGGGTGTGTGAGTTTCCAAGCAATTCCGAGACGTTGAAAAAATTTCGTCTTCTTCTGCCTCAAGTTGTCCCATATGGTTCAGGGCCCAAACGGAGGAATCTCGAAACAAGTTCATGCATTCTGGAATCCTCACGAGAAATGAGGAGGGTGGGTGAGTTTCCACGCAATTCCGAGACGTTGAAAAAAGTTCGTCTTCTTCTGCCTCAAGTTGTACCGCATGGTTCAAAGCCCAAACGGAGGAATCTCGAAACAAGTTCATGCATTCTGGAATACTCACGAGAAATGAGGAGGGTGGGTGAGTTTCCACGCAATTCCGAGACGTTGAAAAAAGTTCGTCTGCCTCTGCCTCAAGTTGTCCCATATGGTTCAGGGCACAATCGGAGGAATCTCGAAAGAAGTTCATGCATTCTGGAATCCTCCCGAGAAATGAGGGGGGAGGGTGAGTTTCCAAGCGATTCCGATACGTTGAAAAAAGTTCGTCTTCTTCTGCCTCAAATTGTCCCATATGGTTCAGGGCCCAAACGGAGGAATCTCGAAACAATTTCATGCATTCTGGAATCATCACGAGAGATGAGGAGGGTGGGTGAGTTTCCACGCAATTCCGAGACGTTGAAGAAAGTTCGTCTTTCTCTGCCTCAAGTTGTCCCATATGGTTCAGGGCACAATCGGAGGAATCTCGAAACAAGTTCATGCATTCTGGAATCCTCACGAGAAATGAGGGGGGTGGGTCAGTTTCCACGCAATTCCGAGACGTTGAAAAAATTTCGTGTTCTTCTGCCTCAAGTTGTCCCATATGGTTCAGGGCACAATCGGAGGAATCTCGAAACAAGTTCATGCATTCTGGAATCATCACGAGAAATGAGGAGGGTGGGTGAGTTTCCACGCAATTCCGAGACGTTGAAAAAATTTCGTCTTCTTCTGCCTCAAGTTGTCCCATATGGTTCAGGGCACAATCGGAGGAATCTCGAAACAAGTTCATGCATTCTGGAATCCTCACGAGAAATGAGGGGGGTGGGTCAGTTTCCACGCAATTCCGAGACGTTGAAAAAAGTTCGACTTCCTCTGCGTCAAGTTGTCCCAAATGGTTCAGGGCCCAAACGGAGGAATCTCGAAACAAGTTCATGCATTCTGGAATCCTCACGAGAAATGAGGGGGGTGGGTCAGTTTCCACGCAATTCCGAGACGTTGAAAAAATTTCGTCTTCCTCTGTCTCAAGCTGTCCCATATGGTTCAGAGCATAATCGGAGGAATCTCGAAAGAAGTTCATGCATTCTGGAATCCTCCCGAGAAATGAGGGGGGAGGGTGAGTTTCCAAGCGATTCCGATACGTTGAAAAAAGTTCGTCTTCTTCTGCCTCAAATTGTCCCATATGGTTCAGGGCCCAAACGGAGGAATCTTGAAACAATTTCATGCATTCTGGAATCATCACGAGAAATGAGGAGGGTGGGTGAGTTTCCACGCAATTCCGAGACGTTGAAGAAAGTTCGTCTTTCTCTGCCTCAAGTTGTCCCATATGGTTCAGGGCACAATCGGAGGAATCTCGAAACAAGTTCATGCATTCTGGAATCCTCACGAGAAATGAGGGGGGTGGGTCAATTTCCACGCAATTCCGAGACGTTGAAAAAATTTCGTGTTCTTCTGCCTCAAGTTGTCCCATATGGTTCAGGGCACAATCGGAGGAATCTCGAAACAAGTTCATGCATTCTGGAATCATCACGAGAAATGAGGAGGGTGGGTGAGTTTCCACGCAATTCCGAGACGTTGAAAAAATTTCGTCTTCTTCTGCCTCAAGTTGTCCCATATGGTTCAGGGCACAATCGGAGGAATCTCGAAACAAGTTCATGCATTCTGGAATCCTCACGAGAAATGAGGGGGGTGGGTCAGTTTCCACGCAATTCCGAGACGTTGAAAAAAGTTCGACTTCCTCTGCGTCAAGTTGTCCCAAATGGTTCAGGGCCCAAACGGAGGAATCTCGAAACAAGTTCATGCATTCTGGAATCCTCACGAGAAATGAGGGGGGTGGGTCAGTTTCCACGCAATTCCGAGACGTTGAAAAAATTTCGTCTTCCTCTGTCTCAAGCTGTCCCATATGGTTCAGAGCATAATCGGAGGAATCTCGAAACAAGTTCATGCATTCTGGAATCCTCACGAGAAATGAGGGGGGTGGGTCAGTTTCCACGCAATTCCGAGACGTTGAAAAAAGTTCGTCTTCCTCTGCCTCAAGTTGTCCCAAATGGTTCAGGGCCCAAACGGAGGAATCTCGAAACAAGTGCATGCATTCTGGAATGCTCACGAGAAATGAGGAACGTGGGTGAGTTTCCAAGCAATTCCGAGACGTTGAAAAAATTTCGTCTTCTTCTGCCTCAAGTTGTCCCATATGGTTCAGGGCCAAACGGAGGAATCTCGAAACAAGTTCATGCATTCTGGAATGCTCACGAGAAATGAGGAGGGTGGGTGAGTTTCCACGCAATTCCGAGACGTTGAAAAAAGTTCGTCTTCTTCTGCGTCAAGTTGTCCCATATGGTTCAGGGCCCAAACGGAGGAATCTCGAAACAAGTTCATGCATTCTGGAATCCTCACGAGAAATGAGGGGGGTGGGTCAGTTTCCACGCAATTCCGAGACGTTGAAAAAAGTTCGTCTTCCTCTGCCTCAAGTTGTCCCAAATGGTTCAGGGCCCAAACGGAGGAATCTCGAAACAAGTTCATGCATTCTGGAATCCTCACGAGAAATGAGGGGGGTGGGTCAGTTTCCACCCAATTCCGAGACGTTGAAAAAATTTCGTCTTCCTCTGCCTCAAGTTGTCCCATATAGTTCAGAGCATAATCGGAGGAATCTCGAAACAAGTTCATGCATTCTGGAATCCTCAGGAGAAATGAGGGGGGTGGGTGAGTTTCCAAGCGATTCAGATACGTTGAAAAAAGTTCTTCTTCTTCTGCCTCAAATTGTCCCATATGGTTCAGGGCCCAAACGGAGGAATCTCGAAAAAATTTCATGCATTTTGGAATCATCACGAGAAATGAGGAGGGTAGGTGAGTTTCCACGCAATTCCGAGACGTTGAAAAAATTTCCTCTTCTTCTGCCTCAAGTTGTCCCATATGGTTCAGGGCACAATCGGAGGAATCTCGAAACAAGTTCATGCATTCTGGAATCTTCACGAGAAATGAGGGGGGTGGGTCAGTTTCCACGCAATTCCGAGACGTTGAAAAAAGTTCGACTTCCTCTGCGTCAAGTTGTCCCAAATGGTTCAGGGCCCAAACGGAGGAATCTCGAAACAAGTTCATGCATTCTGGAATCCTCACGAGAAATGAGGGGGGTGGGTCAGTTTCCACGCAATTCCGAGACGTTGAAAAAATTTCGTCTTCCTCTGCCTCAAGCTGTCCCATATGGTTCAGAGCATAATCGGAGGAATCTCGAAACAAGTACATGCATTCTGGAATCCTCACGAGAAATGAAGAGGGCGGGTGAGTTTCCAAGCAATTCCGAGACGTTGAAAAAATTTCGTCTTCTTCTGCCTCAAGTTGTCCCATATGGTTCAGGGCACAATCGGAGGAATCTCGAAACAAGTTCATGCATTCTGGAATCCTCACGAGAAATGAGGGGGGTGGGTCAGTTTCCACGCAATTCCGAGACGTTGAAAAAAGTTCGTCTTCCTCTGCCTCAAGTTGTCCCAAATGGTTCAGGACCCAAACGGAGGAATCTCGAAAGAAGTTCATGCATTCTGGAATCCTCACGAGAAATGAGGAGGGTGGGTGAGTTTCCAAGCAATTCCGAGACGTTGAAAAAATTTTGTCTTCTTCTTCCTCAAGTTGTCCCATATGGTTCAGGGCACAATCGGAGGAATCTCGAAACAAGTTCATGCATTCTGGAATCCTCGCGAGAAATGGGGAGGGTGGGTGAGTTTCCAAGCAATTCCGAGACGTTGAAAAACTTTCGTCTTCTTCTGTCTCAAGTTGTCCCATATGGTTCAGGGCACAATCGGAGGAATCTCGAAACAAGTTCATGCATTCTGGAATCCTCACGAGAAATGAGGGGGGTGGGTCAGTTTCCACGCAATTCCGAGACGTTGAAAAAAGTTCGTCTTCCTCTGCCTCAAGTTGTCCCAAATGGTTCAGGGCCCAAACGGAGGAATCTCGAAACAAGTGCATGCATTCTGGAATGCTCACGAGAAATGAGGAGGGTGGGTGAGTTTCCAAGCAATTCCGAGACGTTGAAAAAATTTCGTCTTCTTCTGCCTCAAGTTGTCCCATATGGTTCAGGGCCCAAACGGAGGAATCTCGAAACAAGTTCATGCATTCTGGAATCCTCACGAGAAATGAGGAGGGTGGGTGAGTTTCCACGCAATTCCGAGACGTTGAAAAAAGTTCGTCTTCTTCTGCCTCAAGTTGTACCGCATGGTTCAAAGCCCAAACGGAGGAATCTCGAAACAAGTTCATGCATTCTGGAATACTCACGAGAAATGAGGAGGGTGGGTGAGTTTCCACGCAATTCCGAGACGTTGAAAAAAGTTCGTCTTCCTCTGCCTCAAGTTGTCCCATATGGTTCAGGGCACAATCGGAGGAATCTCGAAAGAAGTTCATGCATTCTGGAATCCTCCCGAGAAATGAGGGGGGAGGGTGAGTTTCCAAGCGATTCCGATACGTTGAAAAAAGTTCGTCTTCTTCTGCCTCAAATTGTCCCATATGGTTCAGGGCCCAAACGGAGGAATCTCGAAACAATTTCATGCATTCTGGAATCATCACGAGAAATGAGGAGGGTGGGTGAGTTTCCACGCAATTCCGAGACGTTGAAGAAAGTTCGTCTTTCTCTGCCTCAAGTTGTCCCATATGGTTCAGGGCACAATCGGAGGAATCTCGAAACAAGTTCATGCATTCTGGAATCCTCACGAGAAATGAGGGGGGTGGGTCAGTTTCCACGCAATTCCGAGACGTTGAAAAAATTTCGTGTTCTTCTGCCTCAAGTTGTCCCATATGGTTCAGGGCACAATCGGAGGAATCTCGAAACAAGTTCATGCATTCTGGAATCATCACGAGAAATGAGGAGGGTGGGTGAGTTTCCACGCAATTCCGAGACGTTGAAAAAATTTCGTCTTCTTCTGCCTCAAGTTGTCCCATATGGTTCAGGGCACAATCGGAGGAATCTCGAAACAAGTTCATGCATTCTGGAATCCTCACGAGAAATGAGGGGGGTGGGTCAGTTTCCACGCAATTCCGAGACGTTGAAAAAAGTTCGTCTTCCTCTGCCTCAAGTTGTCCCAAATGGTTCAGGACCCAAACGGAGGAATCTCGAAAGAAGTTCATGCATTCTGGAATCCTCACGAGAAATGAGGAGGGTGGGTGAGTTTCCAAGCAATTCCGAGACGTTGAAAAAATTTTGTCTTCTTCTTCCTCAAGTTGTCCCATATGGTTCAGGGCACAATCGGAGGAATCTCGAAACAAGTTCATGCATTCTGGAATCCTCGCGAGAAATGGGGAGGGTGGGTGAGTTTCCAAGCAATTCCGAGACGTTGAAAAACTTTCGTCTTCTTCTGTCTCAAGTTGTCCCATATGGTTCAGGGCACAATCGGAGGAATCTCGAAACAAGTTCATGCATTCTGGAATCCTCACGAGAAATGAGGGGGGTGGGTCAGTTTCCACGCAATTCCGAGACGTTGAAAAAAGTTCGTCTTCCTCTGCCTCAAGTTGTCCCAAATGGTTCAGGGCCCAAACGGAGGAATCTCGAAACAAGTGCATGCATTCTGGAATGCTCACGAGAAATGAGGAGGGTGGGTGAGTTTCCAAGCAATTCCGAGACGTTGAAAAAATTTCGTCTTCTTCTGCCTCAAGTTGTCCCATATGGTTCAGGGCCCAAACGGAGGAATCTCGAAACAAGTTCATGCATTCTGGAATCCTCACGAGAAATGAGGAGGGTGGGTGAGTTTCCACGCAATTCCGAGACGTTGAAAAAAGTTCGTCTTCTTCTGCCTCAAGTTGTACCGCATGGTTCAAAGCCCAAACGGAGGAATCTCGAAACAAGTTCATGCATTCTGGAATACTCACGAGAAATGAGGAGGGTGGGTGAGTTTCCACGCAATTCCGAGACGTTGAAAAAAGTTCGTCTTCCTCTGCCTCAAGTTGTCCCATATGGTTCAGGGCACAATCGGAGGAATCTCGAAAGAAGTTCATGCATTCTGGAATCCTCCCGAGAAATGAGGGGGGAGGGTGAGTTTCCAAGCGATTCCGATACGTTGAAAAAAGTTCGTCTTCTTCTGCCTCAAATTGTCCCATATGGTTCAGGGCCCAAACGGAGGAATCTCGAAACAATTTCATGCATTCTGGAATCATCACGAGAAATGAGGAGGGTGGGTGAGTTTCCACGCAATTCCGAGACGTTGAAGAAAGTTCGTCTTTCTCTGCCTCAAGTTGTCCCATATGGTTCAGGGCACAATCGGAGGAATCTCGAAACAAGTTCATGCATTCTGGAATCCTCACGAGAAATGAGGGGGGTGGGTCAGTTTCCACGCAATTCCGAGACGTTGAAAAAATTTCGTGTTCTTCTGCCTCAAGTTGTCCCATATGGTTCAGGGCACAATCGGAGGAATCTCGAAACAAGTTCATGCATTCTGGAATCATCACGAGAAATGAGGAGGGTGGGTGAGTTTCCACGCAATTCCGAGACGTTGAAAAAATTTCGTCTTCTTCTGCCTCAAGTTGTCCCATATGGTTCAGGGCACAATCGGAGGAATCTCGAAACAAGTTCATGCATTCTGGAATCCTCACGAGAAATGAGGGGGGTGGGTCAGTTTCCACGCAATTCCGAGACGTTGAAAAAAGTTCGACTTCCTCTGCGTCAAGTTGCCCAAATGGTTCAGGGCCCAAACGGAGGAATCTCGAAACAAGTGCATGCATTCTGGAATGCTCACGAGAAATGAGGAGGGTGGGTGAGTTTCCAAGCAATTCCGAGACGTTGAAAAAATTTCGTCTTCTTCTGCCTCAAGTTGTCCCATATGGTTCAGGGCCCAAACGGAGGAATCTCGAAACAAGTTCATGCATTCTGGAATCATCACGAGAAATGAGGAGGGTGGGTGAGTTTCCACGCAATTCCGAGACGTTGAAAAAATTTCGTCTTCTTCTGCCTCAAGTTGTCCCATATGGTTCAGGGCACAATCGGAGGAATCTCGAAACAAGTTCATGCATTCTGGAATCCTCACGAGAAATGAGGGGGGTGGGTCAGTTTCCACGCAATTCCGAGACGTTGAAAAAAGTTCGACTTCCTCTGCGTCAAGTTGTCCCAAATGGTTCAGGGCCCAAACGGAGGAATCTCGAAACAAGTTCATGCATTCTGGAATCCTCACGAGAAATGAGGGGGGTGGGTCAGTTTCCACGCAATTCCGAGACGTTGAAAAAATTTCGTCTTCCTCTGTCTCAAGCTGTCCCATATGGTTCAGAGCATAATCGGAGGAATCTCGAAAGAAGTTCATGCATTCTGGAATCCTCCCGAGAAATGAGGGGGGAGGGTGAGTTTCCAAGCGATTCCGATACGTTGAAAAAAGTTCGTCTTCTTCTGCCTCAAATTGTCCCATATGGTTCAGGGCCCAAACGGAGGAATCTCGAAACAATTTCATGCATTCTGGAATCATCACGAGAAATGAGGAGGGTGGGTGAGTTTCCACGCAATTCCGAGACGTTGAAGAAAGTTCGTCTTTCTCTGCCTCAAGTTGTCCCATATGGTTCAGGGCACAATCGGAGGAATCTCGAAACAAGTTCATGCATTCTGGAATCCTCACGAGAAATGAGGGGGGTGGGTCAGTTTCCACGCAATTCCGAGACGTTGAAAAAATTTCGTGTTCTTCTGCCTCAAGTTGTCCCATATGGTTCAGGGCACAATCGGAGGAATCTCGAAACAAGTTCATGCATTCTGGAATCATCACGAGAAATGAGGAGGGTGGGTGAGTTTCCACGCAATTCTGAGACGTTGAAAAAATTTCGTCTTCTTCTGCCTCAAGTTGTCCCATATGGTTCAGGGCACAATCGGAGGAATCTCGAAACAAGTTCATGCATTCTGGAATCCTCACGAGAAATGAGGGGGGTGGGTCAGTTTCCACGCAATTCCGAGACGTTGAAAAAAGTTCGACTTCCTCTGCGTCAAGTTGTCCCAAATGGTTCAGGGCCCAAACGGAGGAATCTCGAAACAAGTTCATGCATTCTGGAATCCTCACGAGAAATGAGGGGGGTGGGTCAGTTTCCACGCAATTCCGAGACGTTGAAAAAATTTCGTCTTCCTCTGTCTCAAGCTGTCCCATATGGTTCAGAGCATAATCGGAGGAATCTCGAAACAAGTTCATGCATTCTGGAATCCTCACGAGAAATGAGGGGGGTGGGTCAGTTTCCACGCAATTCCGAGACGTTGAAAAAAGTTCGTCTTCCTCTGCCTCAAGTTGTCCCAAATGGTTCAGGGCCCAAACGGAGGAATCTCGAAACAAGTGCATGCATTCTGGAATGCTCACGAGAAATGAGGAACGTGGGTGAGTTTCCAAGCAATTCCGAGACGTTGAAAAAATTTCGTCTTCTTCTGCCTCAAGTTGTCCCATATGGTTCAGGGCCACACGGAGGAATCTCGAAACAAGTTCATGCATTCTGGAATGCTCACGAGAAATGAGGAGGGTGGGTGAGCTTCCACGCAATTCCGAGACGTTGAAAAAAGTTCGTCTTCTTCTGCGTCAAGTTGTCCCATATGGTTCAGGGCCCAAACGGAGGAATCTCGAAACAAGTTCATGCATTCTGGAATCCTCACGAGAAATGAGGGGGGTGGGTCAGTTTCCACGCAATTCCGAGACGTTGAAAAAATTTCGTGTTCTTCTGCCTCAAGTTGTCCCATATGGTTCAGGGCACAATCGGAGGAATCTCGAAACAAGTTCATGCATTCTGGAATCATCACGAGAAATGAGGAGGGTGGGTGAGTTTCCACGCAATTCCGAGACGTTGAAAAAATTTCATCTTCTTCTGCCTCAAGTTGTCCCATATGGTTCAGGGCACAATCGGAGGAATCTCGAAACAAGTTCATGCATTCTGGAATCTTCACGAGAAATGAGGGGGGTGGGTCAGTTTCCACGCAATTCCGAGACGTTGAAAAAAGTTCGACTTCCTCTGCGTCAAGTTGTCCCAAATGGTTCAGGGCCCAAACGGAGGAATCTCGAAACAAGTTCATGCATTCTGGAATCCTCACGAGAAATGAGGGGGGTGGGTCAGTTTCCACGCAATTCCGAGACGTTGAAAAAATTTCGTCTTCCTCTGCCTCAAGCTGTCCCATATGGTTCAGAGCATAATCGGAGGAATCTCGAAACAAGTACATGCATTCTGGAATCCTCACGAGAAATGAAGAGGGCGGGTGAGTTTCCAAGCAATTCCGAGACGTTGAAAAAATTTCGTCTTCTTCTGCCTCAAGTTGTCCCATATGGTTCAGGGCACAATCGGAGGAATCTCGAAACAAGTTCATGCATTCTGGAATCCTCACGAGAAATGAGGGGGGTGGGTCAGTTTCCACGCAATTCCGAGACGTTGAAAAAAGTTCGTCTTCCTCTGCCTCAAGTTGTCCCAAATGGTTCAGGACCCAAACGGAGGAATCTCGAAAGAAGTTCATGCATTCTGGAATCCTCACGAGAAATGAGGAGGGTGGGTGAGTTTCCAAGCAATTCCGAGACGTTGAAAAAATTTTGTCTTCTTCTTCCTCAAGTTGTCCCACATGGTTCAGGGCACAATCGGAGGAATCTCGAAACAAGTTCATGCATTCTGGAATCCTCGCGAGAAATGGGGAGGGTGGGTGAGTTTCCAAGCAATTCCGAGACGTTGAAAAACTTTCGTCTTCTTCTGTCTCAAGTTGTCCCATATGATTCAGGGCACAATCGGAGGAATCTCGAAACAAGTTCATGCATTCTGGAATCCTCACGAGAAATGAGGGGGGTGGGTCAGTTTCCACGCAATTCCGAGACGTTGAAAAAAGTTCGTCTTCCTCTGCCTCAAGTTGTCCCAAATGGTTCAGGGCCCAAACGGAGGAATCTCGAAACAAGTGCATGCATTCTGGAATGCTCACGAGAAATGAGGAGGGTGGGTGAGTTTCCAAGCAATTCCGAGACGTTGAAAAAATTTCGTCTTCTTCTGCCTCAAGTTGTCCCATATGGTTCAGGGCCCAAACGGAGGAATCTCGAAACAAGTTCATGCATTCTGGAATCCTCACGAGAAATGAGGAGGGTGGGTGAGTTTCCACGCAATTCCGAGACGTTGAAAAAAGTTCGTCTTCTTCTGCCTCAAGTTGTACCGCATGGTTCAAAGCCCAAACGGAGGAATCTCGAAACAAGTTCATGCATTCTGGAATACTCACGAGAAATGAGGAGGGTGGGTGAGTTTCCACGCAATTCCGAGACGTTGAAAAAAGTTCGTCTTCCTCTGCCTCAAGTTGTCCCATATGGTTCAGGGCACAATCGGAGGAATCTCGAAAGAAGTTCATGCATTCTGGAATCCTCCCGAGAAATGAGGGGGGAGGGTGAGTTTCCAAGCGATTCCGATACGTTGAAAAAAGTTCGTCTTCTTCTGCCTCAAATTGTCCCATATGGTTCAGGGCCCAAACGGAGGAATCTCGAAACAATTTCATGCATTCTGGAATCATCACGAGAAATGAGGAGGGTGGGTGAGTTTCCACGCAATTCCGAGACGTTGAAGAAAGTTCGTCTTTCTCTGCCTCAAGTTGTCCCATATGGTTCAGGGCACAATCGGAGGAATCTCGAAACAAGTTCATGCATTCTGGAATCCTCACGAGAAATGAGGGGGGTGGGTCAGTTTCCACGCAATTCCGAGACGTTGAAAAAATTTCGTGTTCTTCTGCCTCAAGTTGTCCCATATGGTTCAGGGCACAATCGGAGGAATCTCGAAACAAGTTCATGCATTCTGGAATCATCACGAGAAATGAGGAGGGTGGGTGAGTTTCCACGCAATTCCGAGACGTTGAAAAAATTTCGTCTTCTTCTGCCTCAAGTTGTCCCATATGGTTCAGGGCACAATCGGAGGAATCTCGAAACAAGTTCATGCATTCTGGAATCCTCACGAGAAATGGGGGGGGTGGGTCAGTTTCCACGCAATTCCGAGACGTTGAAAAAAGTTCGACTTCCTCTGCGTCAAGTTGCCCAAATGGTTCAGGGCCCAAACGGAGGAATCTCGAAACAAGTGCATGCATTCTGGAATGCTCACGAGAAATGAGGAGGGTGGGTGAGTTTCCAAGCAATTCCGAGACGTTGAAAAAATTTCGTCTTCTTCTGCCTCAAGTTGTCCCATATGGTTCAGGGCCCAAACGGAGGAATCTCGAAACAAGTTCATGCATTCTGGAATCCTCACGAGAAATGAGGAGGGTGGGTGAGTTTCCACGCAATTCCGAGACGTTGAAAAAAGTTCGTCTTCTTCTGCCTCAAGTTGTACCGCATGGTTCAAAGCCCAAACGGAGGAATCTCGAAACAAGTTCATGCATTCTGGAATACTCACGAGAAATGAGGAGGGTGGGTGAGTTTCCACGCAATTCCGAGACGTTGAAAAAAGTTCGTCTTCCTCTGCCTCAAGTTGTCCCATATGGTTCAGGGCACAATCGGAGGAATCTCGAAAGAAGTTCATGCATTCTGGAATCCTCCCGAGAAATGAGGGGGGAGGGTGAGTTTCCAAGCGATTCCGATACGTTGAAAAAAGTTCGTCTTCTTCTGCCTCAAATTGTCCCATATGGTTCAGGGCCCAAACGGAGGAATCTCGAAACAATTTCATGCATTCTGGAATCATCACGAGAAATGAGGAGGGTGGGTGAGTTTCCACGCAATTCCGAGACGTTGAAGAAAGTTCGTCTTTCTCTGCCTCAAGTTGTCCCATATGGTTCAGGGCACAATCGGAGGAATCTCGAAACAAGTTCATGCATTCTGGAATCCTCACGAGAAATGAGGGGGGTGGGTCAGTTTCCACGCAATTCCGAGACGTTGAAAAAATTTCGTGTTCTTCTGCCTCAAGTTGTCCCATATGGTTCAGGGCACAATCGGAGGAATCTCGAAACAAGTTCATGCATTCTGGAATCCTCACGAGAAATGAGGGGGGTGGGTCAGTTTCCACGCAATTCCGAGACGTTGAAAAAAGTTCGTCTTCTTCTTCCTCAAGTTGTACCGCTTGGTTCAGGGCCCAAACGGAAGAATCTCGAAATAAGTTCATGCATTCTGGAATACTCGCGAGAAATGAGGAGGGTGGGTGAGTTTCCACGCAATTCCGAGACGTTGAAAAATGTTCGTCTTCCTCTACCTCAAGTTGTCCCATATGGTTCAGGGAACAATCGGAGGAATCTCGAAACAAGTTCATGCATTCTGGAATCCTCGCGAGAAATGAGGAGGGTGGGTGAGTTTCCAAGCAATTCCGAGACGTTGAAAAAATTTCGTCTTCTTCTGCCTCAAGTTGTCCCATATGGTTCAGGGCACAATCAGAGGAATCTCGAAACAAGTTCATGCATTCTGGAGTCATCACGAGAAATGAGGAGGGTGGGTGAGTTTCCACGCAATTCCGAGACGTTGAAAAAATTTCATCTTCTTCTTCCTCAAGTTGTCCCATATGGTTCAGGGCCCAAACGGAGGAATCTCGAAACAAGTTCATGCATTCTGGAATCCTCACGAGAAATGAGGGGGGTGGGTCAGTTTCCACGCAATTCCGAGACGTTGAAAAAAGTTCGTCTTCCTCTGCCTCAAGTTGTCCCAAATGGTTCAGGGCCCAAACGGAGGAATCTCGAAACAAGTGCATGCATTCTGGAATGCTCACGAGAAATGAGGAGGGTGGGTGAGTTTCCAAGCAATTCCGAGACGTTGAAAAAATTTCGTCTTCTTCTGCCTCAAGTTGTCCCATATGGTTCAGGGCCCAAACGGAGGAATCTCGAAACAAGTTCATGCATTCTGGAATCCTCACGAGAAATGAGGAGGGTGGGTGAGTTTCCACGCAATTCCGAGACGTTGAAAACAGTTCGTCTTCTTCTGCCTCAAGTTGTACCGCATGGTTCAAAGCCCAAACGGAGGAATCTCGAAACAAGTTCATGCATTCTGGAATACTCACGAGAAATGAGGAGGGTGGGTGAGTTTCCACGCAATTCCGAGACGTTGAAAAAAGTTCGTCTTCCTCTGCCTCAAGTTGTCCCATATGGTTCAGGGCACAATCGGAGGAATCTCGAAAGAAGTTCATGCATTCTGGAATCCTCCCGAGAAATGAGGGGGGTGGGTCAGTTTCCACGCAATTCCGAGACGTTGGAAAAAGTTCGTCTTCCTCTGCCTCAAGTTGTCCCAAATGGTTCAGGACCCAAACGGAGGAATCTCGAAAGAAGTTCATGCATTCTGGAATCCTCACGAGAAATGAGGAGGGTGGGTGAGTTTCCAAGCAATTCCGAGACGTTGAAAAAATTTTGTCTTCTTCTTCCTCAAGTTGTCCCATATGGTTAAGGGCACAATCGGAGGAATCTCGAAACAAGTTCATGCATTCTGGAATCCTCGCGAGAAATGGGGAGGGTGGGTGAGTTTCCAAGCAATTCCGAGACGTTGAAAAACTTTCGTCTTCTTCTGTCTCAAGTTGTCCCATATGGTTCAGGGCACAATGGGAGGAATCTCGAAACAAGTTCATGCATTCTGGAATCCTCACGAGAAATGAGGGGGGTGGGTGAGTTTCCACGCAATTCCGAGACGTTGAAAAAAGTTCGTCTTCCTCTGCCTCAAGTTGTCCCAAATGGTTCAGGACCCAAACGGAGGAATCTCGAAACAAGTTCATGCATTCTGGAATCCTCACGAGAAATGAGGGGGGTGGGGCAGTTTCCACGCAATTCCGAGACGTTGAAAAAATTTCGTCTTCCTCTGCCTCAAGCTGTCCCATATGGTTCAGAGCATAATCGGAGGAATCTCGAAACAAGTACATGCATTCTGGAATCCTCACGAGAAATGAAGAGGGCGGGTGAGTTTCCAAGCAATTCCGAGACGTTGAAAAAATTTCGTCTTCTTCTGCCTCAAGTTGTCCCATATGGTTCAGGGCACAATCGGAGGAATCTCGAAACAAGTTCATGCATTCTGGAATCCTCACGAGAAATGAGGGGGGTGGGTCAGTTTCCACGCAATTCCGAGACGTTGAAAAAAGTTCGTCTTCCTCTGCCTCAAGTTGTCCCAAATGGTTCAGGACCCAAACGGAGGAATCTCGAAAGAAGTTCATGCATTCTGGAATCCTCACGAGAAATGAGGAGGGTGGGTGAGTTTCCAAGCAATTCCGAGACGTTGAAAAAATTTTGTCTTCTTCTTCCTCAAGTTGTCCCATATGGTTCAGGGCACAATCGGAGGAATCTCGAAACAAGTTCATGCATTCTGGAATCCTCGCGAGAAATGGGGAGGGTGGGTGAGTTTCCAAGCAATTCCGAGACGTTGAAAAACTTTCGTCTTCTTCTGTCTCAAGTTGTCCCATATGATTCAGGGCACAATCGGAGGAATCTCAAAACAAGTTCATGCATTCTGGAATCCTCACGAGAAATGAGGGGGGTGGGTCAGTTTCCACGCAATTCCGAGACGTTGAAAAAAGTTCGTCTTCCTCTGCCTCAAGTTGTCCCAAATGGTTCAGGGCCCAAACGGAGGAATCTCGAAACAAGTGCATGCATTCTGGAATGCTCACGAGAAATGAGGAGGGTGGGTGAGTTTCCAAGCAATTCCGAGACGTTGAAAAAATTTCGTCTTCTTCTGCCTCAAGTTGTCCCATATGGTTCAGGGCCCAAACGGAGGAATCTCGAAACAAGTTCATGCATTCTGGAATCCTCACGAGAAATGAGGAGGGTGGGTGAGTTTCCACGCAATTCCGAGACGTTGAAAAAAGTTCGTCTTCTTCTGCCTCAAGTTGTACCGCATGGTTCAAAGCCCAAACGGAGGAATCTCGAAACAAGTTCATGCATTCTGGAATACTCACGAGAAATGAGGAGGGTGGGTGAGTTTCCACGCAATTCCGAGACGTTGAAAAAAGTTCGTCTTCCTCTGCCTCAAGTTGTCCCATATGGTTCAGGGCACAATCGGAGGAATCTCGAAAGAAGTTCATGCATTCTGGAATCCTCCCGAGAAATGAGGGGGGAGGGTGAGTTTCCAAGCGATTCCGATACGTTGAAAAAAGTTCGTCTTCTTCTGCCTCAAATTGTCCCATATGGTTCAGGGCCCAAACGGAGGAATCTCGAAACAATTTCATGCATTCTGGAATCATCACGAGAAATGAGGAGGGTGGGTGAGTTTCCACGCAATTCCGAGACGTTGAAGAAAGTTCGTCTTTCTCTGCCTCAAGTTGTCCCATATGGTTCAGGGCACAATCGGAGGAATCTCGAAACAAGTTCATGCATTCTGGAATCCTCACGAGAAATGAGGGGGGTGGGTCAGTTTCCACGCAATTCCGAGACGTTGAAGAAAGTTCGTCTTTCTCTGCCTCAAGTTGTCCCATATGGTTCAGGGCACAATCGGAGGAATCTCGAAACAAGTTCATGCATTCTGGAATCCTCACGAGAAATGAGGGGGGTGGGTCAGTTTCCACGCAATTCCGAGACGTTGAAAAAATTTCGTGTTCTTCTGCCTCAAGTTGTCCCATATGGTTCAGGGCACAATCGGAGGAATCTCGAAACAAGTTCATGCATTCTGGAATCCTCACGAGAAATGAGGGGGGTGGGTCAGTTTCCACGCAATTCCGAGACGTTGAAAAAAGTTCGTCTTCTTCTTCCTCAAGTTGTACCGCTTGGTTCAGGGCCCAAACGGAAGAATCTCGAAATAAGTTCATGCATTCTGGAATACTCGCGAGAAATGAGGAGGGTGGGTGAGTTTCCACGCAATTCCGAGACGTTGAAAAATGTTCGTCTTCCTCTACCTCAAGTTGTCCCATATGGTTCAGGGAACAATCGGAGGAATCTCGAAACAAGTTCATGCATTCTGGAATCCTCGCGAGAAATGAGGAGGGTGGGTGAGTTTCCAAGCAATTCCGAGACGTTGAAAAAATTTCGTCTTCTTCTGCCTCAAGTTGTCCCATATGGTTCAGGGCACAATCAGAGGAATCTCGAAACAAGTTCATGCATTCTGGAGTCATCACGAGAAATGAGGAGGGTGGGTGAGTTTCCACGCAATTCCGAGACGTTGAAAAAATTTCATCTTCTTCTTCCTCAAGTTGTCCCATATGGTTCAGGGCCCAAACGGAGGAATCTCGAAACAAGTTCATGCATTCTGGAATCCTCACGAGAAATGAGGGGGGTGGGTCAGTTTCCACGCAATTCCGAGACGTTGAAAAAAGTTCGTCTTCCTCTGCCTCAAGTTGTCCCAAATGGTTCAGGGCCCAAACGGAGGAATCTCGAAACAAGTGCATGCATTCTGGAATGCTCACGAGAAATGAGGAGGGTGGGTGAGTTTCCAAGCAATTCCGAGACGTTGAAAAAATTTCGTCTTCTTCTGCCTCAAGTTGTCCCATATGGTTCAGGGCCCAAACGGAGGAATCTCGAAACAAGTTCATGCATTCTGGAATCCTCACGAGAAATGAGGAGGGTGGGTGAGTTTCCACGCAATTCCGAGACGTTGAAAACAGTTCGTCTTCTTCTGCCTCAAGTTGTACCGCATGGTTCAAAGCCCAAACGGAGGAATCTCGAAACAAGTTCATGCATTCTGGAATACTCACGAGAAATGAGGAGGGTGGGTGAGTTTCCACGCAATTCCGAGACGTTGAAAAAAGTTCGTCTTCCTCTGCCTCAAGTTGTCCCATATGGTTCAGGGCACAATCGGAGGAATCTCGAAAGAAGTTCATGCATTCTGGAATCCTCCCGAGAAATGAGGGGGGTGGGTCAGTTTCCACGCAATTCCGAGACGTTGGAAAAAGTTCGTCTTCCTCTGCCTCAAGTTGTCCCAAATGGTTCAGGACCCAAACGGAGGAATCTCGAAAGAAGTTCATGCATTCTGGAATCCTCACGAGAAATGAGGAGGGTGGGTGAGTTTCCAAGCAATTCCGAGACGTTGAAAAAATTTTGTCTTCTTCTTCCTCAAGTTGTCCCATATGGTTAAGGGCACAATCGGAGGAATCTCCAAACAAGTTCATGCATTCTGGAATCCTCGCGAGAAATGGGGAGGGTGGGTGAGTTTCCAAGCAATTCCGAGACGTTGAAAAACTTTCGTCTTCTTCTGTCTCAAGTTGTCCCATATGGTTCAGGGCACAATGGGAGGAATCTCGAAACAAGTTCATGCATTCTGGAATCCTCACGAGAAATGAGGGGGGTGGGTGAGTTTCCACGCAATTCCGAGACGTTGAAAAAAGTTCGTCTTCCTCTGCCTCAAGTTGTCCCAAATGGTTCAGGACCCAAACGGAGGAATCTCGAAACAAGTTCATGCATTCTGGAATCCTCACGAGAAATGAGGGGGGTGGGGCAGTTTCCACGCAATTCCGAGACGTTGAAAAAATTTCGTCTTCCTCTGCCTCAAGCTGTCCCATATGGTTCAGAGCATAATCGGAGGAATCTCGAAACAAGTACATGCATTCTGGAATCCTCACGAGAAATGAAGAGGGCGGGTGAGTTTCCAAGCAATTCCGAGACGTTGAAAAAATTTCGTCTTCTTCTGCCTCAAGTTGTCCCATATGGTTCAGGGCACAATCGGAGGAATCTCGAAACAAGTTCATGCATTCTGGAATCCTCACGAGAAATGAGGGGGGTGGGTCAGTTTCCACGCAATTCCGAGACGTTGAAAAAAGTTCGTCTTCCTCTGCCTCAAGTTGTCCCAAATGGTTCAGGACCCAAACGGAGGAATCTCGAAAGAAGTTCATGCATTCTGGAATCCTCACGAGAAATGAGGAGGGTGGGTGAGTTTCCAAGCAATTCCGAGACGTTGAAAAAATTTTGTCTTCTTCTTCCTCAAGTTGTCCCATATGGTTCAGGGCACAATCGGAGGAATCTCGAAACAAGTTCATGCATTCTGGAATCCTCGCGAGAAATGGGGAGGGTGGGTGAGTTTCCAAGCAATTCCGAGACGTTGAAAAACTTTCGTCTTCTTCTGTCTCAAGTTGTCCCATATGATTCAGGGCACAATCGGAGGAATCTCAAAACAAGTTCATGCATTCTGGAATCCTCACGAGAAATGAGGGGGGTGGGTCAGTTTCCACGCAATTCCGAGACGTTGAAAAAAGTTCGTCTTCCTCTGCCTCAAGTTGTCCCAAATGGTTCAGGGCCCAAACGGAGGAATCTCGAAACAAGTGCATGCATTCTGGAATGCTCACGAGAAATGAGGAGGGTGGGTGAGTTTCCAAGCAATTCCGAGACGTTGAAAAAATTTCGTCTTCTTCTGCCTCAAGTTGTCCCATATGGTTCAGGGCCCAAACGGAGGAATCTCGAAACAAGTTCATGCATTCTGGAATCCTCACGAGAAATGAGGAGGGTGGGTGAGTTTCCACGCAATTCCGAGACGTTGAAAAAAGTTCGTCTTCTTCTGCCTCAAGTTGTACCGCATGGTTCAAAGCCCAAACGGAGGAATCTCGAAACAAGTTCATGCATTCTGGAATACTCACGAGAAATGAGGAGGGTGGGTGAGTTTCCACGCAATTCCGAGACGTTGAAAAAAGTTCGTCTTCCTCTGCCTCAAGTTGTCCCATATGGTTCAGGGCACAATCGGAGGAATCTCGAAAGAAGTTCATGCATTCTGGAATCCTCCCGAGAAATGAGGGGGGAGGGTGAGTTTCCAAGCGATTCCGATACGTTGAAAAAAGTTCGTCTTCTTCTGCCTCAAATTGTCCCATATGGTTCAGGGCCCAAACGGAGGAATCTCGAAACAATTTCATGCATTCTGGAATCATCACGAGAAATGAGGAGGGTGGGTGAGTTTCCACGCAATTCCGAGACGTTGAAGAAAGTTCGTCTTTCTCTGCCTCAAGTTGTCCCATATGGTTCAGGGCACAATCGGAGGAATCTCGAAACAAGTTCATGCATTCTGGAATCCTCACGAGAAATGAGGGGGGTGGGTCAGTTTCCACGCAATTCCGAGACGTTGAAGAAAGTTCGTCTTTCTCTGCCTCAAGTTGTCCCATATGGTTCAGGGCACAATCGGAGGAATCTCGAAACAAGTTCATGCATTCTGGAATCCTCACGAGAAATGAGGGGGGTGGGTCAGTTTCCACGCAATTCCGAGACGTTGAAAAAATTTCGTGTTCTTCTGCCTCAAGTTGTCCCATATGGTTCAGGGCCCAAACGGAGGAATCTCGAAACAAGTTCATGCATTCTGGAATCCTCACGAGAAATGAGGAGGGTGGGTCAGTTTCCACGCAATTCCGAGACGTTGAAGAAAGTTCGTCTTTCTCTGCCTCAAGTTGTCCCATATGGTTCAGGGCACAATCGGAGGAATCTCGAAACAAGTTCATGCATTCTGGAATCCTCACGAGAAATGAGGGGGGTGGGTCAGTTTCCACGCAATTCCGAGACGTTGAAAAAATTTCGTCTTCCTCTGTCTCAAGCTGTCCCATATGGTTCAGAGCACAATCGGAGGAATCTCGAAACAAGTTCATGCATTCTGGAATCATCACGAGAAATGAGGAGGGTGGGTGAGTTTCCACGCAATTCCGAGACGTTGAAGAAAGTTCGTCTTTCTCTGCCTCAAGTTGTCCCATATGGTTCAGGGCACAATCGGAGGAATCTCGAAACAAGTTCATGCATTCTGGAATCCTCACGAGAAATGAGGGGGGTGGGTCAGTTTCCACGCAATTCCGAGACGTTGAAAAAATTTCGTCTTCCTCTGTCTCAAGCTGTCCCATATGGTTCAGAGCATAATCGGAGGAATCTCGAAACAAGTTCATGCATTCTGGAATCCTCACGAGAAATGAGGGGGGTGGGTCAGTTTCCACGCAATTCCGAGACGTTGAAAAAAGTTCGTCTTCCTCTGCCTCAAGTTGTCCCAAATGGTTCAGGGCCCAAACGGAGGAATCTCGAAACAAGTGCATGCATTCTGGAATGCTCACGAGAAATGAGGAACGTGGGTGAGTTTCCAAGCAATTCCGAGACGTTGAAAAAATTTCGTCTTCTTCTGCCTCAAGTTGTCCCATATGGTTCAGGGCCAAACGGAGGAATCTCGAAACAAGTTCATGCATTCTGGAATGCTCACGAGAAATGAGGAGGGTGGGTGAGTTTCCACGCAATTCCGAGACGTTGAAAAAAGTTCGTCTTCTTCTGCGTCAAGTTGTCCCATATGGTTCAGGGCCCAAACGGAGGAATCTCGAAACAAGTTCATGCATTCTGGAATCCTCACGAGAAATGAGGGGGGTGGGTCAGTTTCCACGCAATTCCGAGACGTTGAAAAAAGTTCGTCTTCCTCTGCCTCAAGTTGTCCCAAATGGTTCAGGGCCCAAACGGAGGAATCTCGAAACAAGTTCATGCATTCTGGAATCCTCACGAGAAATGAGGGGGGTGGGTCAGTTTCCACCCAATTCCGAGACGTTGAAAAAATTTCGTCTTCCTCTGCCTCAAGTTGTCCCATATAGTTCAGAGCATAATCGGAGGAATCTCGAAACAAGTTCATGCATTCTGGAATCCTCAGGAGAAATGAGGGGGGTGGGTGAGTTTCCAAGCGATTCAGATACGTTGAAAAAAGTTCGTCTTCTTCTGCCTCAAATTGTCCCATATGGTTCAGGGCCCAAACGGAGGAATCTCGAAAAAATTTCATGCATTTTGGAATCATCACGAGAAATGAGGAGGGTGGGTGAGTTTCCACGCAATTCCGAGACGTTGAAAAAATTTCCTCTTCTTCTGCCTCAAGTTGTCCCATATGGTTCAGGGCACAATCGGAGGAATCTCGAAACAAGTTCATGCATTCTGGAATCTTCACGAGAAATGAGGGGGGTGGGTCAGTTTCCACGCAATTCCGAGACGTTGAAAAAAGTTCGACTTCCTCTGCGTCAAGTTGTCCCAAATGGTTCAGGGCCCAAACGGAGGAATCTCGAAACAAGTTCATGCATTCTGGAATCCTCACGAGAAATGAGGGGGGTGGGTCAGTTTCCACGCAATTCCGAGACGTTGAAAAAATTTCGTCTTCCTCTGCCTCAAGCTGTCCCATATGGTTCAGAGCATAATCGGAGGAATCTCGAAACAAGTACATGCATTCTGGAATCCTCACGAGAAATGAAGAGGGCGGGTGAGTTTCCAAGCAATTCCGAGACGTTGAAAAAATTTCGTCTTCTTCTGCCTCAAGTTGTCCCATATGGTTCAGGGCACAATCGGAGGAATCTCGAAACAAGTTCATGCATTCTGGAATCCTCACGAGAAATGAGGGGGGTGGGTCAGTTTCCACGCAATTCCGAGACGTTGAAAAAAGTTCGTCTTCCTCTGCCTCAAGTTGTCCCAAATGGTTCAGGACCCAAACGGAGGAATCTCGAAAGAAGTTCATGCATTCTGGAATCCTCACGAGAAATGAGGAGGGTGGGTGAGTTTCCAAGCAATTCCGAGACGTTGAAAAAATTTTGTCTTCTTCTTCCTCAAGTTGTCCCATATGGTTCAGGGCACAATCGGAGGAATCTCGAAACAAGTTCATGCATTCTGGAATCCTCGCGAGAAATGGGGAGGGTGGGTGAGTTTCCAAGCAATTCCGAGACGTTGAAAAACTTTTGTCTTCTTCTGTCTCAAGTTGTCCCATATGGTTCAGGGCACAATCGGAGGAATCTCGAAACAAGTTCATGCATTCTGGAATCCTCACGAGAAATGAGGGGGGTGGGTCAGTTTCCACGCAATTCCGAGACGTTGAAAAAAGTTCGTCTTCCTCTGCCTCAAGTTGTCCCAAATGGTTCAGGGCCCAAACGGAGGAATCTCGAAACAAGTGCATGCATTCTGGAATGCTCACGAGAAATGAGGAGGGTGGGTGAGTTTCCAAGCAATTCCGAGACGTTGAAAAAATTTCGTCTTCTTCTGCCTCAAGTTGTCCCATATGGTTCAGGGCCCAAACGGAGGAATCTCGAAACAAGTTCATGCATTCTGGAATCCTCACGAGAAATGAGGAGGGTGGGTGAGTTTCCACGCAATTCCGAGACGTTGAAAAAAGTTCGTCTTCTTCTGCCTCAAGTTGTACCGCATGGTTCAAAGCCCAAACGGAGGAATCTCGAAACAAGTTCATGCATTCTGGAATACTCACGAGAAATGAGGAGGGTGGGTGAGTTTCCACGCAATTCCGAGACGTTGAAAAAAGTTCGTCTTCCTCTGCCTCAAGTTGTCCCATATGGTTCAGGGCACAATCGGAGGAATCTCGAAAGAAGTTCATGCATTCTGGAATCCTCCCGAGAAATGAGGGGGGAGGGTGAGTTTCCAAGCGATTCCGATACGTTGAAAAAAGTTCGTCTTCTTCTGCCTCAAATTGTCCCATATGGTTCAGGGCCCAAACGGAGGAATCTCGAAACAATTTCATGCATTCTGGAATCATCACGAGAAATGAGGAGGGTGGGTGAGTTTCCACGCAATTCCGAGACGTTGAAGAAAGTTCGTCTTTCTCTGCCTCAAGTTGTCCCATATGGTTCAGGGCACAATCGGAGGAATCTCGAAACAAGTTCATGCATTCTGGAATCCTCACGAGAAATGAGGGGGGTGGGTCAGTTTCCACGCAATTCCGAGACGTTGAAAAAATTTCGTGTTCTTCTGCCTCAAGTTGTCCCATATGGTTCAGGGCACAATCGGAGGAATCTCGAAACAAGTTCATGCATTCTGGAATCATCACGAGAAATGAGGAGGGTGGGTGAGTTTCCACGCAATTCCGAGACGTTGAAAAAATTTCGTCTTCTTCTGCCTCAAGTTGTCCCATATGGTTCAGGGCACAATCGGAGGAATCTCGAAACAAGTTCATGCATTCTGGAATCCTCACGAGAAATGAGGGGGGTGGGTCAGTTTCCACGCAATTCCGAGACGTTGAAAAAAGTTCGACTTCCTCTGCGTCAAGTTGCCCAAATGGTTCAGGGCCCAAACGGAGGAATCTCGAAACAAGTGCATGCATTCTGGAATGCTCACGAGAAATGAGGAGGGTGGGTGAGTTTCCAAGCAATTCCGAGACGTTGAAAAAATTTCGTCTTCTTCTGCCTCAAGTTGTCCCATATGGTTCAGGGCCCAAACGGAGGAATCTCGAAACAAGTTCATGCATTCTGGAATCATCACGAGAAATGAGGAGGGTGGGTGAGTTTCCACGCAATTCCGAGACGTTGAAAAAATTTCGTCTTCTTCTGCCTCAAGTTGTCCCATATGGTTCAGGGCACAATCGGAGGAATCTCGAAACAAGTTCATGCATTCTGGAATCCTCACGAGAAATGAGGGGGGTGGGTCAGTTTCCACGCAATTCCGAGACGTTGAAAAAAGTTCGACTTCCTCTGCGTCAAGTTGTCCCAAATGGTTCAGGGCCCAAACGGAGGAATCTCGAAACAAGTTCATGCATTCTGGAATCCTCACGAGAAATGAGGGGGGTGGGTCAGTTTCCACGCAATTCCGAGACGTTGAAAAAATTTCGTCTTCCTCTGTCTCAAGCTGTCCCATATGGTTCAGAGCATAATCGGAGGAATCTCGAAAGAAGTTCATGCATTCTGGAATCCTCCCGAGAAATGAGGGGGGAGGGTGAGTTTCCAAGCGATTCCGATACGTTGAAAAAAGTTCGTCTTCTTCTGCCTCAAATTGTCCCATATGGTTCAGGGCCCAAACGGAGGAATCTCGAAACAATTTCATGCATTCTGGAATCATCACGAGAAATGAGGAGGGTGGGTGAGTTTCCACGCAATTCCGAGACGTTGAAGAAAGTTCGTCTTTCTCTGCCTCAAGTTGTCCCATATGGTTCAGGGCACAATCGGAGGAATCTCGAAACAAGTTCATGCATTCTGGAATCCTCACGAGAAATGAGGGGGGTGGGTCAGTTTCCACGCAATTCCGAGACGTTGAAAAAATTTCGTGTTCTTCTGCCTCAAGTTGTCCCATATGGTTCAGGGCACAATCGGAGGAATCTCGAAACAAGTTCATGCATTCTGGAATCATCACGAGAAATGAGGAGGGTGGGTGAGTTTCCACGCAATTCCGAGACGTTGAAAAAATTTCGTCTTCTTCTGCCTCAAGTTGTCCCATATGGTTCAGGGCACAATCGGATGAATCTCGAAACAAGTTCATGCATTCTGGAATCCTCACGAGAAATGAGGGGGGTGGGTCAGTTTCCACGCAATTCCGAGACGTTGAAAAAAGTTCGACTTCCTCTGCGTCAAGTTGTCCCAAATGGTTCAGGGCCCAAACGGAGGAATCTCGAAACAAGTTCATGCATTCTGGAATCCTCACGAGAAATGAGGGGGGTGGGTCAGTTTCCACGCAATTCCGAGACGTTGAAAAAATTTCGTCTTCCTCTGTCTCAAGCTGTCCCATATGGTTCAGAGCATAATCGGAGGAATCTCGAAACAAGTTCATGCATTCTGGAATCCTCACGAGAAATGAGGGGGGTGGGTCAGTTTCCACGCAATTCCGAGACGTTGAAAAAAGTTCGTCTTCCTCTGCCTCAAGTTGTCCCAAATGGTTCAGGGCCCAAACGGAGGAATCTCGAAACAAGTGCATGCATTCTGGAATGCTCACGAGAAATGAGGAACGTGGGTGAGTTTCCAAGCAATTCCGAGACGTTGAAAAAATTTCGTCTTCTTCTGCCTCAAGTTGTCCCATATGGTTCAGGGCCAAACGGAGGAATCTCGAAACAAGTTCATGCATTCTGGAATGCTCACGAGAAATGAGGAGGGTGGGTGAGCTTCCACGCAATTCCGAGACGTTGAAAAAAGTTCGTCTTCTTCTGCGTCAAGTTGTCCCATATGGTTCAGGGCCCAAACGGAGGAATCTCGAAACAAGTTCATGCATTCTGGAATCCTCACGAGAAATGAGGGGGGTGGGTCAGTTTCCACGCAATTCCGAGACGTTGAAAAAATTTCGTGTTCTTCTGCCTCAAGTTGTCCCATATGGTTCAGGGCACAATCGGAGGAATCTCGAAACAAGTTCATGCATTCTGGAATCATCACGAGAAATGAGGAGGGTGGGTGAGTTTCCACGCAATTCCGAGACGTTGAAAAAATTTCATCTTCTTCTGCCTCAAGTTGTCCCATATGGTTCAGGGCACAATCGGAGGAATCTCGAAACAAGTTCATGCATTCTGGAATCTTCACGAGAAATGAGGGGGGTGGGTCAGTTTCCACGCAATTCCGAGACGTTGAAAAAAGTTCGACTTCCTCTGCGTCAAGTTGTCCCAAATGGTTCAGGGCCCAAACGGAGGAATCTCGAAACAAGTTCATGCATTCTGGAATCCTCACGAGAAATGAGGGGGGTGGGTCAGTTTCCACGCAATTCCGAGACGTTGAAAAAATTTCGTCTTCCTCTGCCTCAAGCTGTCCCATATGGTTCAGAGCATAATCGGAGGAATCTCGAAACAAGTACATGCATTCTGGAATCCTCACGAGAAATGAAGAGGGCGGGTGAGTTTCCAAGCAATTCCGAGACGTTGAAAAAATTTCGTCTTCTTCTGCCTCAAGTTGTCCCATATGGTTCAGGGCACAATCGGAGGAATCTCGAAACAAGTTCATGCATTCTGGAATCCTCACGAGAAATGAGGGGGGTGGGTCAGTTTCCACGCAATTCCGAGACGTTGAAAAAAGTTCGTCTTCCTCTGCCTCAAGTTGTCCCAAATGGTTCAGGACCCAAACGGAGGAATCTCGAAAGAAG
Source organism: Acacia crassicarpa (assembly GCA_034222035.1). NCBI lineage: Eukaryota > Viridiplantae > Streptophyta > Magnoliopsida > Fabales > Fabaceae > Acacia > Acacia crassicarpa. The sequence continues at coordinate 30,271,047 of JAWXYG010000002.1, read as the reverse complement.
TTCATGCATTCTGGAATCCTCACGAGAAATGAGGAGGGTGGGTGAGTTTCCAAGCAATTCCGAGACGTTGAAAAAATTTTGTCTTCTTCTTCCTCAAGTTGTCCCATATGGTTCAGGGCACAATCGGAGGAATCTCGAAACAAGTTCATGCATTCTGGAATCCTCGCGAGAAATGGGGAGGGTGGGTGAGTTTCCAAGCAATTCCGAGACGTTGAAAAACTTTCGTCTTCTTCTGTCTCAAGTTGTCCCATATGGTTCAGGGCACAATCGGAGGAATCTCGAAACAAGTTCATGCATTCTGGAATCCTCACGAGAAATGAGGGGGGTGGGTCAGTTTCCACGCAATTCCGAGACGTTGAAAAAAGTTCGTCTTCCTCTGCCTCAAGTTGTCCCAAATGGTTCAGGGCCCAAACGGAGGAATCTCGAAACAAGTGCATGCATTCTGGAATGCTCACGAGAAATGAGGAGGGTGGGTGAGTTTCCAAGCAATTCCGAGACGTTGAAAAAATTTCGTCTTCTTCTGCCTCAAGTTGTCCCATATGGTTCAGGGCCCAAACGGAGGAATCTCGAAACAAGTTCATGCATTCTGGAATCCTCACGAGAAATGAGGAGGGTGGGTGAGTTTCCACGCAATTCCGAGACGTTGAAAAAAGTTCGTCTTCTTCTGCCTCAAGTTGTACCGCATGGTTCAAAGCCCAAACGGAGGAATCTCGAAACAAGTTCATGCATTCTGGAATACTCGCGAGAAATGGGGAGGGTGGGTGAGTTTCCAAGCAATTCCGAGACGTTGAAAAACTTTCGTCTTCTTCTGTCTCAAGTTGTCCCATATGGTTCAGGGCACAATCGGAGGAATCTCGAAACAAGTTCATGCATTCTGGAATCCTCACGAGAAATGAGGGGGGTGGGTCAGTTTCCACGCAATTCCGAGACGTTGAAAAAAGTTCGTCTTCCTCTGCCTCAAGTTGTCCCAAATGGTTCAGGGCCCAAACGGAGGAATCTCGAAACAAGTGCATGCATTCTGGAATGCTCACGAGAAATGAGGAGGGTGGGTGAGTTTCCAAGCAATTCCGAGACGTTGAAAAAATTTCGTCTTCTTCTGCCTCAAGTTGTCCCATATGGTTCAGGGCCCAAACGGAGGAATCTCGAAACAAGTTCATGCATTCTGGAATCCTCACGAGAAATGAGGAGGGTGGGTGAGTTTCCACGCAATTCCGAGACGTTGAAAAAAGTTCGTCTTCTTCTGCCTCAAGTTGTACCGCATGGTTCAAAGCCCAAACGGAGGAATCTCGAAACAAGTTCATGCATTCTGGAATACTCACGAGAAATGAGGAGGGTGGGTGAGTTTCCACGCAATTCCGAGACGTTGAAAAAAGTTCGTCTTCCTCTGCCTCAAGTTGTCCCATATGGTTCAGGGCACAATCGGAGGAATCTCGAAAGAAGTTCATGCATTCTGGAATCCTCCCGAGAAATGAGGGGGAAGGGTGAGTTTCCAAGAGATTCCGATACGTTGAAAAAAGTTCGTCTTCTTCTGCCTCAAATTGTCCCATATGGTTCAGGGCCCAAACGGAGGAATCTCGAAACAATTTCATGCATTCTGGAATCATCACGAGAAATGAGGAGGGTGGGTGAGTTTCCACGCAATTCCGAGACGGTGAAGAAAGTTCGTCTTTCTCTGCCTCAAGTTGTCCCATATGGTTCAGGGCACAATCGGAGGAATCTCGAAACAAGTTCATGCATTCTGGAATCCTCACGAGAAATGAGGGGGGTGGGTCAGTTTCCACGCAATTCCGAGACGTTGAAAAAATTTCGTGTTCTTCTGCCTCAAGTTGTCCCATATGGTTCAGGGCACAATCGGAGGAATCTCGAAACAAGTTCATGCATTCTGGAATCATCACGAGAAATGAGGAGGGTGGGTGAGTTTCCACGCAATTCCGAGACGTTGAAAAAATTTCGTCTTCTTCGGCCTCAAGTTGTCCCATATGGTTCAGGGCACAATCGGAGGAATCTCGAAACAAGTTCATGCATTCTGGAATCCTCACGAGAAATGAGGGGGGTGGGTCAGTTTCCACGCAATTCCGAGACGTTGAAAAAAGTTCGACTTCCTCTGCGTCAAGTTGCCCAAATGGTTCAGGGCCCAAACGGAGGAATCTCGAAACAAGTGCATGCATTCTGGAATGCTCACGAGAAATGAGGAGGGTGGGTGAGTTTCCAAGCAATTCCGAGACGTTGAAAAAATTTCGTCTTCTTCTGCCTCAAGTTGTCCCATATGGTTCAGGGCCCAAACGGAGGAATCTCGAAACAAGTTCATGCATTCTGGAATCATCACGAGAAATGAGGAGGGTGGGTGAGTTTCCACGCAATTCCGAGACGTTGAAAAAATTTCGTCTTCTTCTGCCTCAAGTTGTCCCATATGGTTCAGGGCACAATCGGAGGAATCTCGAAACAAGTTCATGCATTCTGGAATCCTCACGAGAAATGAGGGGGGTGGGTCAGTTTCCACGCAATTCCGAGACGTTGAAAAAAGTTCGACTTCCTCTGCGTCAAGTTGTCCCAAATGGTTCAGGGCCCAAACGGAGGAATCTCGAAACAAGTTCATGCATTCTGGAATCCTCACGAGAAATGAGGGGGGTGGGTGAGTTTCCACGCAATTCCGAGACGTTGAAAAAATTTCGTCTTCCTCTGTCTCAAGCTGTCCCATATGGTTCAGAGCATAATCGGAGGAATCTCGAAAGAAGTTCATGCATTCTGGAATCCTCCCGAGAAATGAGGGGGGAGGGTGAGTTTCCAAGCGATTCCGATACGTTGAAAAAAGTTCGTCTTCTTCTGCCTCAAATTGTCCCATATGGTTCAGGGCCCAAACGGAGGAATCTCGAAACAATTTCATGCATTCTGGAATCATCACGAGAAATGAGGAGGGTGGGTGAGTTTCCACGCAATTCCGAGACGTTGAAGAAAGTTCGTCTTTCTCTGCCTCAAGTTGTCCCATATGGTTCAGGGCACAATCGGAGGAATCTCGAAACAAGTTCATGCATTCTGGAATCCTCACGAGAAATGAGGGGGGTGGGTCAGTTTCCACGCAATTCCGAGACGTTGAAAAAATTTCGTGTTCTTCTGCCTCAAGTTGTCCCATATGGTTCAGGGCACAATCGGAGGAATCTCGAAACAAGTTCATGCATTCTGGAATCATCACGAGAAATGAGGAGGGTGGGTGAGTTTCCACGCAATTCCGAGACGTTGAAAAAATTTCGTCTTCTTCTGCCTCAAGTTGTCCCATATGGTTCAGGGCACAATCGGATGAATCTCGAAACAAGTTCATGCATTCTGGAATCCTCACGAGAAATGAGGGGGGTGGGTCAGTTTCCACGCAATTCCGAGACGTTGAAAAAAGTTCGACTTCCTCTGCGTCAAGTTGTCCCAAATGGTTCAGGGTCCAAACGGAGGAATCTCGAAACAAGTTCATGCATTCTGGAATCCTCACGAGAAATGAGGGGGGTGGGTCAGTTTCCACGCAATTCCGAGACGTTGAAAAAATTTCGTCTTCCTCTGTCTCAAGCTGTCCCATATGGTTCAGAGCATAATCGGAGGAATCTCGAAACAAGTTCATGCATTCTGGAATCCTCACGAGAAATGAGGGGGGTGGGTCAGTTTCCACGCAATTCCGAGACGTTGAAAAAAGTTCGTCTTCCTCTGCCTCAAGTTGTCCCAAATGGTTCAGGGCCCAAACGGAGGAATCTCGAAACAAGTGCATGCATTCTGGAATGCTCACGAGAAATGAGGAACGTGGGTGAGTTTCCAAGCAATTCCGAGACGTTGAAAAAATTTCGTCTTCTTCTGCCTCAAGTTGTCCCATATGGTTCAGGGCCAAACGGAGGAATCTCGAAACAAGTTCATGCATTCTGGAATGCTCACGAGAAATGAGGAGGGTGGGTGAGCTTCCACGCAATTCCGAGACGTTGAAAAAAGTTCGTCTTCTTCTGCGTCAAGTTGTCCCATATGGTTCAGGGCCCAAACGGAGGAATCTCGAAACAAGTTCATGCATTCTGGAATCCTCACGAGAAATGAGGGGGGTGGGTCAGTTTCCACGCAATTCCGAGACGTTGAAAAAATTTCGTGTTCTTCTGCCTCAAGTTGTCCCATATGGTTCAGGGCACAATCGGAGGAATCTCGAAACAAGTTCATGCATTCTGGAATCATCACGAGAAATGAGGAGGGTGGGTGAGTTTCCACGCAATTCCGAGACGTTGAAAAAATTTCATCTTCTTCTGCCTCAAGTTGTCCCATATGGTTCAGGGCACAATCGGAGGAATCTCGAAACAAGTTCATGCATTCTGGAATCTTCACGAGAAATGAGGGGGGTGGGTCAGTTTCCACGCAATTCCGAGACGTTGAAAAAAGTTCGACTTCCTCTGCGTCAAGTTGTCCCAAATGGTTCAGGGCCCAAACGGAGGAATCTCGAAACAAGTTCATGCATTCTGGAATCCTCACGAGAAATGAGGGGGGTGGGTCAGTTTCCACGCAATTCCGAGACGTTGAAAAAATTTCGTCTTCCTCTGCCTCAAGCTGTCCCATATGGTTCAGAGCATAATCGGAGGAATCTCGAAACAAGTACATGCATTCTGGAATCCTCACGAGAAATGAAGAGGGCGGGTGAGTTTCCAAGCAATTCCGAGACGTTGAAAAAATTTCGTCTTCTTCTGCCTCAAGTTGTCCCATATGGTTCAGGGCACAATCGGAGGAATCTCGAAACAAGTTCATGCATTCTGGAATCCTCACGAGAAATGAGGGGGGTGGGTCAGTTTCCACGCAATTCCGAGACGTTGAAAAAAGTTCGTCTTCCTCTGCCTCAAGTTGTCCCAAATGGTTCAGGACCCAAACGGAGGAATCTCGAAAGAAGTTCATGCATTCTGGAATCCTCACGAGAAATGAGGAGGGTGGGTGAGTTTCCAAGCAATTCCGAGACATTGAAAAAATTTTGTCTTCTTCTTCCTCAAGTTGTCCCATATGGTTCAGGGCACAATCGGAGGAATCTCGAAACAAGTTCATGCATTCTGGAATCCTCGCGAGAAATGGGGAGGGTGGGTGAGTTTCCAAGCAATTCCGAGACGTTGAAAAACTTTCGTCTTCTTCTGTCTCAAGTTGTCCCATATGGTTCAGGGCACAATCGGAGGAATCTCGAAACAAGTTCATGCATTCTGGAATCCTCACGAGAAATGAGGGGGGTGGGTCAGTTTCCACGCAATTCCGAGACGTTGAAAAAAGTTCGTCTTCCTCTGCCTCAAGTTGTCCCAAATGGTTCAGGGCCCAAACGGAGGAATCTCGAAACAAGTGCATGCATTCTGGAATGCTCACGAGAAATGAGGAGGGTGGGTGAGTTTCCAAGCAATTCCGAGACGTTGAAAAAATTTCGTCTTCTTCTGCCTCAAGTTGTCCCATATGGTTCAGGGCCCAAACGGAGGAATCTCGAAACAAGTTCATGCATTCTGGAATCCTCACGAGAAATGAGGAGGGTGGGTGAGTTTCCACGCAATTCCGAGACGTTGAAAAAAGTTCGTCTTCTTCTGCCTCAAGTTGTACCGCATGGTTCAAAGCCCAAACGGAGGAATCTCGAAACAAGTTCATGCATTCTGGAATACTCGCGAGAAATGGGGAGGGTGGGTGAGTTTCCAAGCAATTCCGAGACGTTGAAAAACTTTCGTCTTCTTCTGTCTCAAGTTGTCCCATATGGTTCAGGGCACAATCGGAGGAATCTCGAAACAAGTTCATGCATTCTGGAATCCTCACGAGAAATGAGGGGGGTGGGTCAGTTTCCACGCAATTCCGAGACGTTGAAAAAAGTTCGTCTTCCTCTGCCTCAAGTTGTCCCAAATGGTTCAGGGCCCAAACGGAGGAATCTCGAAACAAGTGCATGCATTCTGGAATGCTCACGAGAAATGAGGAGGGTGGGTGAGTTTCCAAGCAATTCCGAGACGTTGAAAAAATTTCGTCTTCTTCTGCCTCAAGTTGTCCCATATGGTTCAGGGCCCAAACGGAGGAATCTCGAAACAAGTTCATGCATTCTGGAATCCTCACGAGAAATGAGGAGGGTGGGTGAGTTTCCACGCAATTCCGAGACGTTGAAAAAAGTTCGTCTTCTTCTGCCTCAAGTTGTACCGCATGGTTCAAAGCCCAAACGGAGGAATCTCGAAACAAGTTCATGCATTCTGGAATACTCACGAGAAATGAGGAGGGTGGGTGAGTTTCCACGCAATTCCGAGACGTTGAAAAAAGTTCGTCTTCCTCTGCCTCAAGTTGTCCCATATGGTTCAGGGCACAATCGGAGGAATCTCGAAAGAAGTTCATGCATTCTGGAATCCTCCCGAGAAATGAGGGGGAAGGGTGAGTTTCCAAGCGATTCCGATACGTTGAAAAAAGTTCGTCTTCTTCTGCCTCAAATTGTCCCATATGGTTCAGGGCCCAAACGGAGGAATCTCGAAACAATTTCATGCATTCTGGAATCATCACGAGAAATGAGGAGGGTGGGTGAGTTTCCACGCAATTCCGAGACGTTGAAGAAAGTTCGTCTTTCTCTGCCTCAAGTTGTCCCATATGGTTCAGGGCACAATCGGAGGAATCTCGAAACAAGTTCATGCATTCTGGAATCCTCACGAGAAATGAGGGGGGTGGGTCAGTTTCCACGCAATTCCGAGACGTTGAAAAAATTTCGTGTTCTTCTGCCTCAAGTTGTCCCATATGGTTCAGGGCACAATCGGAGGAATCTCGAAACAAGTTCATGCATTCTGGAATCATCACGAGAAATGAGGAGGGTGGGTGAGTTTCCACGCAATTCCGAGACGTTGAAAAAATTTCGTCTTCTTCGGCCTCAAGTTGTCCCATATGGTTCAGGGCACAATCGGAGGAATCTCGAAACAAGTTCATGCATTCTGGAATCCTCACGAGAAATGAGGGGGGTGGGTCAGTTTCCACGCAATTCCGAGACGTTGAAAAAAGTTCGACTTCCTCTGCGTCAAGTTGCCCAAATGGTTCAGGGCCCAAACGGAGGAATCTCGAAACAAGTGCATGCATTCTGGAATGCTCACGAGAAATGAGGAGGGTGGGTGAGTTTCCAAGCAATTCCGAGACGTTGAAAAAATTTCGTCTTCTTCTGCCTCAAGTTGTCCCATATGGTTCAGGGCCCAAACGGAGGAATCTCGAAACAAGTTCATGCATTCTGGAATCATCACGAGAAATGAGGAGGGTGGGTGAGTTTCCACGCAATTCCGAGACGTTGAAAAAATTTCGTCTTCTTCTGCCTCAAGTTGTCCCATATGGTTCAGGGCACAATCGGAGGAATCTCGAAACAAGTTCATGCATTCTGGAATCCTCACGAGAAATGAGGGGGGTGGGTCAGTTTCCACGCAATTCCGAGACGTTGAAAAAAGTTCGACTTCCTCTGCGTCAAGTTGTCCCAAATGGTTCAGGGCCCAAACGGAGGAATCTCGAAACAAGTTCATGCATTCTGGAATCCTCACGAGAAATGAGGGGGGTGGGTCAGTTTCCACGCAATTCCGAGACGTTGAAAAAATTTCGTCTTCCTCTGTCTCAAGCTGTCCCATATGGTTCAGAGCATAATCGGAGGAATCTCGAAAGAAGTTCATGCATTCTGGAATCCTCCCGAGAAATGAGGGGGGAGGGTGAGTTTCCAAGCGATTCCGATACGTTGAAAAAAGTTCGTCTTCTTCTGCCTCAAATTGTCCCATATGGTTCAGGGCCCAAACGGAGGAATCTCGAAACAATTTCATGCATTCTGGAATCATCACGAGAAATGAGGAGGGTGGGTGAGTTTCCACGCAATTCCGAGACGTTGAAGAAAGTTCGTCTTTCTCTGCCTCAAGTTGTCCCATATGGTTCAGGGCACAATCGGAGGAATCTCGAAACAAGTTCATGCATTCTGGAATCCTCACGAGAAATGAGGGGGGTGGGTCAGTTTCCACGCAATTCCGAGACGTTGAAAAAATTTCGTGTTCTTCTGCCTCAAGTTGTCCCATATGGTTCAGGGCACAATCGGAGGAATCTCGAAACAAGTTCATGCATTCTGGAATCATCACGAGAAATGAGGAGGGTGGGTGAGTTTCCACGCAATTCCGAGACGTTGAAAAAATTTCGTCTTCTTCTGCCTCAAGTTGTCCCATATGGTTCAGGGCACAATCGGATGAATCTCGAAACAAGTTCATGCATTCTGGAATCCTCACGAGAAATGAGGGGGGTGGGTCAGTTTCCACGCAATTCCGAGACGTTGAAAAAAGTTCGACTTCCTCTGCGTCAAGTTGTCCCAAATGGTTCAGGGCCCAAACGGAGGAATCTCGAAACAAGTTCATGCATTCTGGAATCCTCACGAGAAATGAGGGGGGTGGGTCAGTTTCCACGCAATTCCGAGACGTTGAAAAAATTTCGTCTTCCTCTGTCTCAAGCTGTCCCATATGGTTCAGAGCATAATCGGAGGAATCTCGAAACAAGTTCATGCATTCTGGAATCCTCACGAGAAATGAGGGGGGTGGGTCAGTTTCCACGCAATTCCGAGACGTTGAAAAAAGTTCGTCTTCCTCTGCCTCAAGTTGTCCCAAATGGTTCAGGGCCCAAACGGAGGAATCTCGAAACAAGTGCATGCATTCTGGAATGCTCACGAGAAATGAGGAACGTGGGTGAGTTTCCAAGCAATTCCGAGACGTTGAAAAAATTTCGTCTTCTTCTGCCTCAAGTTGTCCCATATGGTTCAGGGCCAAACGGAGGAATCTCGAAACAAGTTCATGCATTCTGGAATGCTCACGAGAAATGAGGAGGGTGGGTGAGCTTCCACGCAATTCCGAGACGTTGAAAAAAGTTCGTCTTCTTCTGCGTCAAGTTGTCCCATATGGTTCAGGGCCCAAACGGAGGAATCTCGAAACAAGTTCATGCATTCTGGAATCCTCACGAGAAATGAGGGGGGTGGGTCAGTTTCCACGCAATTCCGAGACGTTGAAAAAATTTCGTGTTCTTCTGCCTCAAGTTGTCCCATATGGTTCAGGGCACAATCGGAGGAATCTCGAAACAAGTTCATGCATTCTGGAATCATCACGAGAAATGAGGAGGGTGGGTGAGTTTCCACGCAATTCCGAGACGTTGAAAAAATTTCATCTTCTTCTGCCTCAAGTTGTCCCATATGGTTCAGGGCACAATCGGAGGAATCTCGAAACAAGTTCATGCATTCTGGAATCTTCACGAGAAATGAGGGGGGTGGGTCAGTTTCCACGCAATTCCGAGACGTTGAAAAAAGTTCGACTTCCTCTGCGTCAAGTTGTCCCAAATGGTTCAGGGCCCAAACGGAGGAATCTCGAAACAAGTTCATGCATTCTGGAATCCTCACGAGAAATGAGGGGGGTGGGTCAGTTTCCACGCAATTCCGAGACGTTGAAAAAATTTCGTCTTCCTCTGCCTCAAGCTGTCCCATATGGTTCAGAGCATAATCGGAGGAATCTCGAAACAAGTACATGCATTCTGGAATCCTCACGAGAAATGAAGAGGGCGGGTGAGTTTCCAAGCAATTCCGAGACGTTGAAAAAATTTCGTCTTCTTCTGCCTCAAGTTGTCCCATATGGTTCAGGGCACAATCGGAGGAATCTCGAAACAAGTTCATGCATTCTGGAATCCTCACGAGAAATGAGGGGGGTGGGTCAGTTTCCACGCAATTCCGAGACGTTGAAAAAAGTTCGTCTTCCTCTGCCTCAAGTTGTCCCAAATGGTTCAGGACCCAAACGGAGGAATCTCGAAAGAAGTTCATGCATTCTGGAATCCTCACGAGAAATGAGGAGGGTGGGTGAGTTTCCAAGCAATTCCGAGACATTGAAAAAATTTTGTCTTCTTCTTCCTCAAGTTGTCCCATATGGTTCAGGGCACAATCGGAGGAATCTCGAAACAAGTTCATGCATTCTGGAATCCTCGCGAGAAATGGGGAGGGTGGGTGAGTTTCCAAGCAATTCCGAGACGTTGAAAAACTTTCGTCTTCTTCTGTCTCAAGTTGTCCCATATGGTTCAGGGCACAATCGGAGGAATCTCGAAACAAGTTCATGCATTCTGGAATCCTCACGAGAAATGAGGGGGGTGGGTCAGTTTCCACGCAATTCCGAGACGTTGAAAAAAGTTCGTCTTCCTCTGCCTCAAGTTGTCCCATATGGTTCAGGGCACAATCGGAGGAATCTCGAAAGAAGTTCATGCATTCTGGAATCCTCCCGAGAAATGAGGGGGGAGGGTGAGTTTCCAAGCGATTCCGATACGTTGAAAAAAGTTCGTCTTCTTCTGCCTCAAATTGTCCCATATGGTTCAGGGCCCAAACGGAGGAATCTCGAAACAATTTCATGCATTCTGGAATCATCACGAGAAATGAGGAGGGTGGGTGAGTTTCCACGCAATTCCGAGACGTTGAAGAAAGTTCGTCTTTCTCTGCCTCAAGTTGTCCCATATGGTTCAGGGCACAATCGGAGGAATCTCGAAACAAGTTCATGCATTCTGGAATCCTCACGAGAAATGAGGGGGGTGGGTCAGTTTCCACGCAATTCCGAGACGTTGAAAAAATTTCGTGTTCTTCTGCCTCAAGTTGTCCCATATGGTTCAGGGCACAATCGGAGGAATCTCGAAACAAGTTCATGCATTCTGGAATCATCACGAGAAATGAGGAGGGTGGGTGAGTTTCCACGCAATTCCGAGACGTTGAAAAAATTTCGTCTTCTTCTGCCTCAAGTTGTCCCATATGGTTCAGGGCACAATCGGAGGAATCTCGAAACAAGTTCATGCATTCTGGAATCCTCACGAGAAATGAGGGGGGTGGGTCAGTTTCCACGCAATTCCGAGACGTTGAAAAAAGTTCGACTTCCTCTGCGTCAAGTTGCCCAAATGGTTCAGGGCCCAAACGGAGGAATCTCGAAACAAGTGCATGCATTCTGGAATGCTCACGTGAAATGAGGAGGGTGGGTGAGTTTCCAAGCAATTCCGAGACGTTGAAAAAATTTCGTCTTCTTCTGCCTCAAGTTGTCCCATATGGTTCAGGGCCCAAACGGAGGAATCTCGAAACAAGTTCATGCATTCTGGAATCCTCACGAGAAATGAGGAGGGTGGGTGAGTTTCCACGCAATTCCGAGACGTTGAAAAAAGTTCGTCTTCTTCTGCCTCAAGTTGTACCGCATGGTTCAAAGCCCAAACGGAGGAATCTCGAAACAAGTTCATGCATTCTGGAATACTCACGAGAAATGAGGAGGGTGGGTGAGTTTCCACGCAATTCCGAGACGTTGAAAAAAGTTCGTCTTCCTCTGCCTCAAGTTGTCCCATATGGTTCAGGGCACAATCGGAGGAATCTCGAAAGAAGTTCATGCATTCTGGAATCCTCCCGAGAAATGAGGGGGGAGGGTGAGTTTCCAAGCGATTCCGATACGTTGAAAAAAGTTCGTCTTCTTCTGCCTCAAATTGTCCCATATGGTTCAGGGCCCAAACGGAGGAATCTCGAAACAATTTCATGCATTCTGGAATCATCACGAGAAATGAGGAGGGTGGGTGAGTTTCCACGCAATTCCGAGACGTTGAAGAAAGTTCGTCTTTCTCTGCCTCAAGTTGTCCCATATGGTTCAGGGCACAATCGGAGGAATCTCGAAACAAGTTCATGCATTCTGGAATCCTCACGAGAAATGAGGGGGGTGGGTCAGTTTCCACGCAATTCCGAGACGTTGAAAAAATTTCGTGTTCTTCTGCCTCAAGTTGTCCCATATGGTTCAGGGCACAATCGGAGGAATCTCGAAACAAGTTCATGCATTCTGGAATCCTCACGAGAAATGAGGGGGGTGGGTCAGTTTCCACGCAATTCCGAGACGTTGAAAAAAGTTCGTCTTCTTCTTCCTCAAGTTGTACCGCTTGGTTCAGGGCCCAAACGGAAGAATCTCGAAATAAGTTCATGCATTCTGGAATACTCGCGAGAAATGAGGAGGGTGGGTGAGTTTCCACGCAATTCCGAGACGTTGAAAAATGTTCGTCTTCCTCTACCTCAAGTTGTCCCATATGGTTCAGGGAACAATCGGAGGAATCTCGAAACAAGTTCATGCATTCTGGAATCCTCGCGAGAAATGAGGAGGGTGGGTGAGTTTCCAAGCAATTCCGAGACGTTGAAAAAATTTCGTCTTCTTCTGCCTCAAGTTGTCCCATATGGTTCAGGGCACAATCAGAGGAATCTCGAAACAAGTTCATGCATTCTGGAGTCATCACGAGAAATGAGGAGGGTGGGTGAGTTTCCACGCAATTCCGAGACGTTGAAAAAATTTCATCTTCTTCTTCCTCAAGTTGTCCCATATGGTTCAGGGCCCAAACGGAGGAATCTCGAAACAAGTTCATGCATTCTGGAATCCTCACGAGAAATGAGGGGGGTGGGTCAGTTTCCACGCAATTCCGAGACGTTGAAAAAAGTTCGTCTTCCTCTGCCTCAAGTTGTCCCAAATGGTTCAGGGCCCAAACGGAGGAATCTCGAAACAAGTGCATGCATTCTGGAATGCTCACGAGAAATGAGGAGGGTGGGTGAGTTTCCAAGCAATTCCGAGACGTTGAAAAAATTTCGTCTTCTTCTGCCTCAAGTTGTCCCATATGGTTCAGGGCCCAAACGGAGGAATCTCGAAACAAGTTCATGCATTCTGGAATCCTCACGAGAAATGAGGAGGGTGGGTGAGTTTCCACGCAATTCCGAGACGTTGAAAAAAGTTCGTCTTCTTCTGCCTCAAGTTGTACCGCATGGTTCAAAGCCCAAACGGAGGAATCTCGAAACAAGTTCATGCATTCTGGAATACTCACGAGAAATGAGGAGGGTGGGTGAGTTTCCACGCAATTCCGAGACGTTGAAAAAAGTTCGTCTTCCTCTGCCTCAAGTTGTCCCATATGGTTCAGGGCACAATCGGAGGAATCTCGAAAGAAGTTCATGCATTCTGGAATCCTCCCGAGAAATGAGGGGGGTGGGTGAGTTTCCACGCAATTCCGAGACGTTGGAAAAAGTTCGTCTTCCTCTGCCTCAAGTTGTCCCAAATGGTTCAGGACCCAAACGGAGGAATCTCGAAAGAAGTTCATGCATTCTGGAATCCTCACGAGAAATGAGGAGGGTGGGTGAGTTTCCAAGCAATTCCGAGACGTTGAAAAAATTTTGTCTTCTTCTTCCTCAAGTTGTCCCATATGGTTCAGGGCACAATCGGAGGAATCTCGAAACAAGTTCATGCATTCTGGAATCCTCGCGAGAAATGGGGAGGGTGGGTGAGTTTCCAAGCAATTCCGAGACGTTGAAAAAATTTCGTCTTCTTCTGCCTCAAGTTGTCCCATATGGTTCAGGGCACAATCGGAGGAATCTCGAAACAAGTTCATGCATTCTGGAATCCTCACGAGAAATGAGGGGGGTGGGTCAGTTTCCACGCAATTCCGAGACGTTGAAAAAAGTTCGTCTTCCTCTGCGTCAAGTTGTCCCATATGGTTCAGGGCACAATCGGAGGAATCTTGAAACAAGTTCATGCACTCTGGAATCCTCACGAGAAATGAGGGGGGAGGGTGAGTTTCCAAGCGATTCCGATACGTTGAAAAAAGTTCGTCTTCTTCTGCCTTAAATTGTCCCATATGGTTCAGGGCCCAAACGGAGGAATCTCGAAACAATTTCATGCATTCTGGAATCATCACGAGAAATGAGGAGGGTGGGTGAGTTTCCACGCAATTCCGAGACGTTGAAAAAAGTTCGTCTTTCTCTGCCTCAAGTTGTCCCATAAGGTTCAGGGCACAAACGGAGGAATCTCGAAACATGTTCATGCATTCTGGAATCCTCACGAGAAATGAGGGGGGTGGGTAAGTTTCCACGCAATTCTGAGACGTTGAAAAAATTTCGTCTTCTTCTGCCTCAAGTTGTCCCATATGGTTCAGGGCACAATCGGAGGAATCTCGAAACAAGTTCATGCATTCTGGAATCCTCACGAGAAATGAGGGGGGTGGGTCAGTTTCCACGCAATTCCGAGACGTTGAAAAAAGTTCGTCTTCCTCTGCGTCAAGTTGTCCCATATGGTTCAGGGCACAATCGGAGGAATCTTGAAACAAGTTCATGCACTCTGGAATCCTCACGAGAAATGAGGGGGGAGGGTGAGTTTCCAAGCGATTCCGATACGTTGAAAAAAGTTCGTCTTCTTCTGCCTTAAATTGTCCCATATGGTTCAGGGCCCAAACGGAGGAATCTCGAAACAATTTCATGCATTCTGGAATCATCACGAGAAATGAGGAGGGTGGGTGAGTTTCCACGCAATTCCGAGACGTTGAAAAAAGTTCGTCTTTCTCTGCCTCAAGTTGTCCCATAAGGTTCAGGGCACAAACGGAGGAATCTCGAAACATGTTCATGCATTCTGGAATCCTCACGAGAAATGAGGGGGGTGGGTCAGTTTCCACGCAATTCCGAGACGTTGAAAAAAGTTCGACTTCCTCTGCGTCAAGTTGCCCAAATGGTTCAGGGCCCAAACGGAGGAATCTCGAAACAAGTGCATGCATTCTGGAATGCTCACGTGAAATGAGGAGGGTGGGTGAGTTTCCAAGCAATTCCGAGACGTTGAAAAAATTTCGTCTTCTTCTGCCTCAAGTTGTCCCATATGGTTCAGGGCCCAAACGGAGGAATCTCGAAACAAGTTCATGCATTCTGGAATCCTCACGAGAAATGAGGAGGGTGGGTGAGTTTCCACGCAATTCCGAGACGTTGAAAAAAGTTCGTCTTCTTCTGCCTCAAGTTGTACCGCATGGTTCAAAGCCCAAACGGAGGAATCTCGAAACAAGTTCATGCATTCTGGAATACTCACGAGAAATGAGGAGGGTGGGTGAGTTTCCACGCAATTCCGAGACGTTGAAAAAAGTTCGTCTTCCTCTGCCTCAAGTTGTCCCATATGGTTCAGGGCACAATCGGAGGAATCTCGAAAGAAGTTCATGCATTCTGGAATCCTCCCGAGAAATGAGGGGGGAGGGTGAGTTTCCAAGCGATTCCGATACGTTGAAAAAAGTTCGTCTTCTTCTGCCTCAAATTGTCCCATATGGTTCAGGGCCCAAACGGAGGAATCTCGAAACAATTTCATGCATTCTGGAATCATCACGAGAAATGAGGAGGGTGGGTGAGTTTCCACGCAATTCCGAGACGTTGAAGAAAGTTCGTCTTTCTCTGCCTCAAGTTGTCCCATATGGTTCAGGGCACAATCGGAGGAATCTCGAAACAAGTTCATGCATTCTGGAATCCTCACGAGAAATGAGGGGGGTGGGTCAGTTTCCACGCAATTCCGAGACGTTGAAAAAATTTCGTGTTCTTCTGCCTCAAGTTGTCCCATATGGTTCAGGGCACAATCGGAGGAATCTCGAAACAAGTTCATGCATTCTGGAATCCTCACGAGAAATGAGGGGGGTGGGTCAGTTTCCACGCAATTCCGAGACGTTGAAAAAAGTTCGTCTTCTTCTTCCTCAAGTTGTACCGCTTGGTTCAGGGCCCAAACGGAAGAATCTCGAAATAAGTTCATGCATTCTGGAATACTCGCGAGAAATGAGGAGGGTGGGTGAGTTTCCACGCAATTCCGAGACGTTGAAAAATGTTCGTCTTCCTCTACCTCAAGTTGTCCCATATGGTTCAGGGAACAATCGGAGGAATCTCGAAACAAGTTCATGCATTCTGGAATCCTCGCGAGAAATGAGGAGGGTGGGTGAGTTTCCAAGCAATTCCGAGACGTTGAAAAAATTTCGTCTTCTTCTGCCTCAAGTTGTCCCATATGGTTCAGGGCACAATCAGAGGAATCTCGAAACAAGTTCATGCATTCTGGAGTCATCACGAGAAATGAGGAGGGTGGGTGAGTTTCCACGCAATTCCGAGACGTTGAAAAAATTTCATCTTCTTCTTCCTCAAGTTGTCCCATATGGTTCAGGGCCCAAACGGAGGAATCTCGAAACAAGTTCATGCATTCTGGAATCCTCACGAGAAATGAGGGGGGTGGGTCAGTTTCCACGCAATTCCGAGACGTTGAAAAAAGTTCGTCTTCCTCTGCCTCAAGTTGTCCCAAATGGTTCAGGGCCCAAACGGAGGAATCTCGAAACAAGTGCATGCATTCTGGAATGCTCACGAGAAATGAGGAGGGTGGGTGAGTTTCCAAGCAATTCCGAGACGTTGAAAAAATTTCGTCTTCTTCTGCCTCAAGTTGTCCCATATGGTTCAGGGCCCAAACGGAGGAATCTCGAAACAAGTTCATGCATTCTGGAATCCTCACGAGAAATGAGGAGGGTGGGTGAGTTTCCACGCAATTCCGAGACGTTGAAAAAAGTTCGTCTTCTTCTGCCTCAAGTTGTACCGCATGGTTCAAAGCCCAAACGGAGGAATCTCGAAACAAGTTCATGCATTCTGGAATACTCACGAGAAATGAGGAGGGTGGGTGAGTTTCCACGCAATTCCGAGACGTTGAAAAAAGTTCGTCTTCCTCTGCCTCAAGTTGTCCCATATGGTTCAGGGCACAATCGGAGGAATCTCGAAAGAAGTTCATGCATTCTGGAATCCTCCCGAGAAATGAGGGGGGTGGGTGAGTTTCCACGCAATTCCGAGACGTTGGAAAAAGTTCGTCTTCCTCTGCCTCAAGTTGTCCCAAATGGTTCAGGACCCAAACGGAGGAATCTCGAAAGAAGTTCATGCATTCTGGAATCCTCACGAGAAATGAGGAGGGTGGGTGAGTTTCCAAGCAATTCCGAGACGTTGAAAAAATTTTGTCTTCTTCTTCCTCAAGTTGTCCCATATGGTTCAGGGCACAATCGGAGGAATCTCGAAACAAGTTCATGCATTCTGGAATCCTCGCGAGAAATGGGGAGGGTGGGTGAGTTTCCAAGCAATTCCGAGACGTTGAAAAAATTTCGTCTTCTTCTGCCTCAAGTTGTCCCATATGGTTCAGGGCACAATCGGAGGAATCTCGAAACAAGTTCATGCATTCTGGAATCCTCACGAGAAATGAGGGGGGTGGGTCAGTTTCCACGCAATTCCGAGACGTTGAAAAAAGTTCGTCTTCCTCTGCGTCAAGTTGTCCCATATGGTTCAGGGCACAATCGGAGGAATCTTGAAACAAGTTCATGCACTCTGGAATCCTCACGAGAAATGAGGGGGGAGGGTGAGTTTCCAAGCGATTCCGATACGTTGAAAAAAGTTCGTCTTCTTCTGCCTTAAATTGTCCCATATGGTTCAGGGCCCAAACGGAGGAATCTCGAAACAATTTCATGCATTCTGGAATCATCACGAGAAATGAGGAGGGTGGGTGAGTTTCCACGCAATTCCGAGACGTTGAAAAAAGTTCGTCTTTCTCTGCCTCAAGTTGTCCCATAAGGTTCAGGGCACAAACGGAGGAATCTCGAAACATGTTCATGCATTCTGGAATCCTCACGAGAAATGAGGGGGGTGGGTAAGTTTCCACGCAATTCTGAGACGTTGAAAAAAGTTCGTCTTCTTCTGCCTCAAGTTGTCCCAAATGGTTCAGGGCCCAAATGGAGGAATCTCGAAACAAGTTCATGCATTCTGGAATCCTCATGAGAAATGAGGCGGGTGGGTGATTTTCCACGCAATTCCGATACATTGAAAAAAGTTCATCTTCTTCTGCCTCAAGTTGTCCCGCTCGTCTCGGAATTTTTTCAACGTCCCATATGGTTCAGGGCACAATCGAAGGAATCTCGACACAAGTTCATGCATTCTGGAATCCTCACGAGAAATGAGGAGGGTGGGTGAGTTTCCAAGCAATTCCGAGACGTTGAAAAAATTTCGTCTTCTTCTGCCTCAAGTTGTCCCATATGGTTCAGGGCACAATCGGAGGAATCTCGAAACAAGTTCATGCATTCTGGAATCCTCACGAGAAATGAGGAGGGTGGGTGAGTTTCCACGCAATTCCGAGACGTTGAAAAAAGTTCGTCTTCTTCTGCGTCAAGTTGTACCGCATGGTTCAGGGCCCAAACGGAGGAATCTCAAAACAAGTTCATGCATTCTGGAATACTCACGAGAAATGAGGAGGGTGGGTGAGTTTCCACGCAATTCCGAGACGTTGAAAAAAGTTCGTCTTCCTCTACCTCAAGTTGTCCCATATGGTTCAGGGAACAATCGGAGGAATCTCGAAACAAGTTCATGCATTCTGGAATCCTCACGAGAAATGAGGGGGGTGGGTCAGTTTCCACGCAATTCCGAGACGTTGAAAAAAGTTCGTCTTCCTCTGCCTCAAGTTGTCCCAAATGGTTCAGGACCCAAACGGAGGAATCTCGAAAGAAGTTCATGCATTCTGGAATCCTCACGAGAAATGAGGAGGGTGGGTGAGTTTCCAAGCAATTCCGAGACGTTTAAAAAATTTTGTCTTCTTCTTCCTCAAGTTGTCCCATATGGTTCAGGGCACAATCGGAGGAATCTCGAAACAAGTTCATGCATTCTGGAATCCTCGCGAGAAATGGGGAGGGTGGGTGAGTTTCCAAGCAATTCCGAGACGTTGAAAAACTTTCGTCTTCTTCTGTCTCAAGTTGTCCCATATGGTTCAGGGCACAATCGGTGGAATCTCGAAACAAGTTCATGCATTCTGGAATACTCACGAGAAATGAGGGGGGTGGGTCAGTTTCCACGCAATTCCGAGACGTTGAAAAAAGTTCGTCTTCCTCTGCGTCAAGTTGTCCCATATGGTTCAGGGCACAATCGGAGGAATCTTGAAACAAGTTCATGCACTCTGGAATCCTCACGAGAAATGAGGGGGGAGGGTGAGTTTCCAAGCGATTCCGATACGTTGAAAAAAGTTCGTCTTCTTCTGCCTTAAATTGTCCCATATGGTTCAGGGCCCAAACGGAGGAATCTCGAAACAATTTCATGCATTCTGGAATTCTCACGAGAAATGAGGAGGGTGGGTGAGTTTCCACGCAATTCCGAGACGTTGAAAAAAGTTCGTCTTTCTCTGCCTCAAGTTGTCCCATAAGGTTCAGGGCACAAACGGAGGAATCTCGAAACATGTTCATGCATTCTGGAATCCTCACGAGAAATGAGGGGGGTGGGTAAGTTTCCACGCAATTCCGAGACGTTGAAAAAAGTTCGTCTTCTTCTGCCTCAAGTTGTCCCAAATGGTTCAGGGCCCAAATGGAGGAATCTCGAAACAAGTTCATGCATTCTGGAATCCTCATGAGAAATGAGGCGGGTGGGTGATTTTCCACGCAATTCCGATACATTGAAAAAAGTTCATCTTCTTCTGCCTCAAGTTGTCCCGCTCGTCTCGGAATTTTTTCAACGTCCCATATGGTTCAGGGCACAATCGAAGGAATCTCGACACAAGTTCATGCATTCTGGAATCCTCACGAGAAATGAGGAGGGTGGGTGAGTTTCCAAGCAATTCCGAGACGTTGAAAAAATTTCGTCTTCTTCTGCCTCAAGTTGTCCCATATGGTTCAGGGCACAATCGGAGGAATCTCGAAACAAGTTCATGCATTCTGGAATCCTCACGAGAAATGAGGAGGGTGGGTGAGTTTCCACGCAATTCCGAGACGTTGAAAAAAGTTCGTCTTCTTCTGCGTCAAGTTGTACCGCATGGTTCAGGGCCCAAACGGAGGAATCTCAAAACAAGTTCATGCATTCTGGAATACTCACGAGAAATGAGGAGGGTGGGTGAGTTTCCACGCAATTCCGAGACGTTGAAAAAAGTTCGTCTTCCTCTACCTCAAGTTGTCCCATATGGTTCAGGGAACAATCGGAGGAATCTCGAAACAAGTTCATGCATTCTGGAATCCTCACGAGAAATGAGGGGGGTGGGTCAGTTTCCACGCAATTCCGAGACGTTGAAAAAAGTTCGTCTTCCTCTGCCTCAAGTTGTCCCAAATGGTTCAGGACCCAAACGGAGGAATCTCGAAAGAAGTTCATGCATTCTGGAATCCTCACGAGAAATGAGGAGGGTGGGTGAGTTTCCAAGCAATTCCGAGACGTTTAAAAAATTTTGTCTTCTTCTTCCTCAAGTTGTCCCATATGGTTCAGGGCACAATCGGAGGAATCTCGAAACAAGTTCATGCATTCTGGAATCCTCGCGAGAAATGGGGAGGGTGCGTGAGTTTCCAAGCAATTCCGAGACGTTGAAAAACTTTCGTCTTCTTCTGTCTCAAGTTGTCCCATATGGTTCAGGGCACAATCGGTGGAATCTCGAAACAAGTTCATGCATTCTGGAATACTCACGAGAAATGAGGGGGGTGGGTCAGTTTCCACGCAATTCCGAGACGTTGAAAAAAGTTCGTCTTCCTCTGCGTCAAGTTGTCCCATATGGTTCAGGGCACAATCGGAGGAATCTTGAAACAAGTTCATGCACTCTGGAATCCTCACGAGAAATGAGGGGGGAGGGTGAGTTTCCAAGCGATTCCGATACGTTGAAAAAAGTTCGTCTTCTTCTGCCTTAAATTGTCCCATATGGTTCAGGGCCCAAACGGAGGAATCTCGAAACAATTTCATGCATTCTGGAATTCTCACGAGAAATGAGGAGGGTGGGTGAGTTTCCACGCAATTCCGAGACGTTGAAAAAAGTTCGTCTTTCTCTGCCTCAAGTTGTCCCATAAGGTTCAGGGCACAAACGGAGGAATCTCGAAACATGTTCATGCATTCTGGAATCCTCACGAGAAATGAGGGGGGTGGGTAAGTTTCCACGCAATTCCGAGACGTTGAAAAAAGTTCGTCTTCTTCTGCCTCAAGTTGTCTCAAATGGTTCAGGGCCCAAATGGAGGAATCTCGAAACAAGTTCATGCATTCTGGAATCCTCATGAGAAATGAGGCGGGTGGGTGATTTTCCACGCAATTCCGATACATTGAAAAAAGTTCATCTTCTTCTGCCTCAAGTTGTCCCGCTCGTCTCGGAATTTTTTCAACGTCCCATATGGTTCAGGGCACAATCGAAGGAATCTCGACACAAGTTCATGCATTCTGGAAACCTCACGAGAAATGAGGAGGGTGGGTGAGTTTCCAAGCAATTCCGAGACGTTGAAAAAATTTCGTCTTCTGCTGCCTCAAGTTGTCCCATATGGTTCAGGGCACAATCGGAGGAATCTCGAAACAAGTTCATGCATTCTGGAATCCTCACGAGAAATGAGGAGGGTGGGTGAGTTTCCACGCAATTCCGAGACGTTGAAAAAAGTTCGTCTTCTTCTGCGTCAAGTTGTACCGCATGGTTCAGGGCCCAAACGGAGGAATCTCGAAACAAGTTCATGCATTCTGGAATACTCACGAGAAATGAGGAGGGTGGGTGAGTTTCCACGCAATTCCGAGACGTTGAAAAAAGTTCGTCTTCCTCTACCTCAAGTTGTCCCATATGGTTCAGGGAACAATCGGAGGAATCTCGAAACAAGTTCATGCATTCTGGAATCCTCGCGAGAAATGAGGGGGGTGGGTCAGTTTCCAAGCAATTCCGAGACGTTGAGAAAATTTCGTCCTCTTCTGCCTCAAGTTGTCCCATATGGTTCAGGGCACAATCGGAGGAATCTCGAAACAAGTTCATGCATTCTGGAGTCATCACGAGAAATGAGGAGGGTGGGTGAGTTTCCAAGCAATTCCGAGACGTTGAAAAAATTTCGTCTTCTTCTGCCTCAAGTTGTCCCATATGGTTCAGGGCACAATCGGAGGAATCTCGAAACAAGTTGATGCATTCTGGAATCCTCACGAGAAATGAGGGGGGTGGGTCAGTTTCCACGCAATTCCGAGACGTTGAAAAAAGTTCGTCTTCCTCTGCCTCAAGTTGTCCCAAATGGTTCAGGGCCCAAACGGAGGAATCTCGAAACAAGTGCATGCATTCTGGAATGCTCACGAGAAATGAGGAGGGTGGGTGAGTTTCCAAGCAATTCCGAGACGTTGAAAAAATTTCGTCTTCTTCTCCCTCAAGTTGTCCCATATGGTTCAGGGCCCAAACGGAGGAATCTCGAAACAAGTTCATGCATTCTGGAATCCTCACGAGAAATGAGGAGGGTGGGTGAGTTTCCACGCAATTCCGAGACGTTGAAAAAAGTTCGTCTTCTTCTGCCTCAAGTTGTACCACATGGTTCAAAGCCCAAACGGAGGAATCTCGAAACAAGTTCATGCATTCTGGAATACTCACGAGAAATGAGGAGGGTGGGTGAGTTTCCACGCAATTCCGAGACGTTGAAAAAAGTTCGTCTTCCTCTGCCTCAAGTTGTCCCATATGGTTCAGGGCACAATCGGAGGAATCTCGAAACAAGTTCATGCATTCTGGAATCCTCCCGAGAAATGATGGGGGAGGGTGAGTTTCCAAGCGATTCCGATACGTTGAAAAAAGTTCGTCTTCTTCTGCCTCAAATTGTCCCATATGGTTCAGGGCCCAAACGGAGGAATCTCGAAACAATTTCATGCATTCTGGAATCATCACGAGAAATAAGGAGGGTGGGTGAGTTTCCACGCAATTCCGAGATGTTGAAGAAAGTTCGTCTTTCTCTGCCTCAAGTTGTCCCATATGGTTCAGGGCACAATCGGAGGAATCTCGAAACAAGTTTATGCATTCTGGAATCCTCACGAGAAATGAGGGGGGTGGGTCAGTTTCCACGCAATTCCGAGACGTTGAAAAAATTTCGTGTTCTTCTGCCTCAAGTTGTCCCATATGGTTCAGGGCACAAACGGAGGAATCTCGAAACAAGTTCATGCATTCTGGAATCCTCACGAGAAATGAGGGGGGTGGGTCAGTTTCCACGCAATTCCGAGACGTTGAAAAAGTTCGTCTTCCTCTGCGTCAAGTTGTCCCATATGGTTCAGGGCACAATCGGAGGAATCTTGAAACAAGTTCATGCACTCTGGAATCCTCACGAGAAATGAGGGGGGAGGGTGAGTTTCCAAGCGATTCCGATACGTTGAAAAAAGTTCGTCTTCTTCTGCCTTAAATTGTCCCATATGGTTCAGGGCCCAAACGGAGGAATCTCGAAACAATTTCATGCATTCTGGAATCATCACGAGAAATGAGGAGGGTGGGTGAGTTTCCACGCAATTCCGAGACGTTGAACAAAGTTCGTCTTTCTCTGCCTCAAGTTGTCCCATAAGGTTCAGGGCACAAACGGAGGAATCTCGAAACATGTTCATGCATTCTGGAATCCTCACGAGAAATGAGGGGGGTGGGTAAGTTTCCACGCAATTCCGAGACGTTGAAAAAAGTTCGTCTTCTTCTGCCTCAAGTTGTCCCAAATGGTTCAGGGCCCAAATGGAGGAATCTCGAAACAAGTTCATGCATTCTGGAATACTCATGAGAAATGAGGCGGGTGGGTGATTTTCCACGCAATTCCGATACATTGAAAAAAGTTCATCTTCTTCTGCCTCAAGTTGTCCCGCTCGTCTCGGAATTTTTTCAACGTCCCATATGGTTCAGGGCACAATCGAAGGAATCTCGACACAAGTTCATGCATTCTGGAAACATCACGAGAAATGAGGAGGGTGGGTGAGTTTCCAAGCAATTCCGAGACGTTGAAAAAATTTCGTCTTCTTCTTCCTCAAGTTGTCCCATATGGTTCAGGGCACAATCGGAGGAATCTCGAAACAAGTTCATGCATTCTGGAATCCTCACGAGAAATGAGGAGGGTGGGTGAGTTTCCACGCAATTCCGAGACGTTGAAAAAAGTTCGTCTTCTTCTGCCTCAAGTTGTACCGCATGGTTCAGGGCCCAAACGGAGGAATCTCGAAACAAGTTCATGCATTCTGGAATACTCACGAGAAATGAGGAGGGTGGGTGAGTTTCCACGCAATTCCGAGACGTTGAAAAAAGTTCGTCTTCCTCTACCTCAAGTTGTCCCATATGGTTCAGGGAACAATCGGAGGAATCTCGAAACAAGTTCATGCATTCTGGAATCCTCGCGAGAAATGAGGGGGGTGGGTCAGTTTCCAAGCAATTCCGAGACGTTGAAAAAATTTCGTCTTCTTCTGCCTCAAGTTGTCCCATATGGTTCAGGGCACAATCGGAGGAATCTCGAAACAAGTTCATGCATTCTGGAGTCATCACGAGAAATGAGGAGGGTGGGTGAGTTTCCAAGCAATTCCGAGACGTTGAAAAAATTTCGTCTTCTTCTGCCTCAAGTTGTCCCATATGGTTCAGGGCACAATCGGAGGAATCTCGAAACAAGTTCATGCATTCTGGAATCCTCACGAGAAATGAGGGGGGTGGGTCAGTTTCCACGCAATTCCGAGACGTTGAAAAAAGTTCGTCTTCCTCTGCCTCAAGTTGTCCCAAATGGTTCAGGGCCCAAACGGAGGAATCTCGAAACAAGTGCATGCATTCTGGAATGCTCACGAGAAATGAGGAGGGTGGGTGAGTTTCCAAGCAATTCCGAGACGTTGAAAAAATTTCGTCTTCTTCTCCCTCAAGTTGTCCCATATGGTTCAGGGCCCAAACGGAGGAATCTCGAAACAAGTTCATGCATTCTGGAATCCTCACGAGAAATGAGGAGGGTGGGTGAGTTTCCACGCAATTCCGAGACGTTGAAAAAAGTTCGTCTTCTTCTGCCTCAAGTTGTACCACATGGTTCAAAGCCCAAACGGAGGAATCTCGAAACAAGTTCATGCATTCTGGAATACTCACGAGAAATGAGGAGGGTGGGTGAGTTTCCACGCAATTCCGAGACGTTGAAAAAAGTTCGTCTTCCTCTGCCTCAAGTTGTCCCATATGGTTCAGGGCACAATCGGAGGAATCTCGAAACAAGTTCATGCATTCTGGAATACTCCCGAGAAATGATGGGGGAGGGTGAGTTTCCAAGCGATTCCGATACGTTGAAAAAAGTTCGTCTTCTTCTGCCTCAAATTGTCCCATATGGTTCAGGGCCCAAACGGAGGAATCTCGAAACAATTTCATGCATTCTGGAATCATCACGAGAAATAAGGAGGGTGGGTGAGTTTCCACGCAATTCCGAGACGTTGAAGAAAGTTCGTCTTTCTCTGCCTCAAGTTGTCCCATATGGTTCAGGGCACAATCGGAGGAATCTCGAAACAAGTTCATGCATTCTGGAATCCTCACGAGAAATGAGGGGGGTGGGTCAGTTTCCACGCAATTCCGAGACGTTGAAAAAATTTCGTGTTCTTCTGCCTCAAGTTGTCCCATATGGTTCAGGGCACAAACGGAGGAATCTCGAAACAAGTTCATGCATTCTGGAATCCTCACGAGAAATGAGGGGGGTGGGTCAGTTTCCACGCAATTCCGAGACGTTGAAAAAAGTTCGTCTTCTTCTGCGTCAAGTTGTACCGCATGGTTCAGGGCCCAAACGGAGGAATCTCGAAACAAGTTCATGCATTCTGGAATACTCACGAGAAATGAGGAGGGTGGGTGAGTTTCCACGCAATTCCGAGACGTTGAAAAAAGTTCGTCTTCCTCTACCTCAAGTTGTCCCATATGGTTCAGGGAACAATCGGAGGAATCTCGAAACAATTTCATGCATTCTGGAATCATCACGAGAAATGACGAGGGTGGGTGAGTTTCCACGCAATTCCGAGACGTTGAAAAAAGTTCGTCTTTCTCTGCCTCAAGTTGTCCCATATGGTTCAGGGCACAATCGGAGGAATCTCGAAACAAGTTCATGCATTCTGGAATCCTCACGAGAAATGAGGGGGGTGGGTCAGTTTCCACGCAATTCCGAGACGTTGAAAAAATTTCGTGTTCTTCTGCCTCAAGTTGTCCCATATGGTTCAGGACCCAAACGGAAGAATCTCGAAAGAAGTTCATGCATTCTGGAATCCTCACGAGAAATGAGGAGGGTGGGTGAGTTTCCAAGCAATTCCGAGACGTTTAAAAAATTTTGTCTTCTTCTTCCTCAAGTTGTCCCATATGGTTCAGGGCACAATCGGAGGAATCTCGAAACAAGTTCATGCATTCTGGAATCCTCGCGAGAAATGGGGAGGGTGGGTGAGTTTCCAAGCAATTCCGAGACGTTGAAAAACTTTCGTCTTCTTCTGTCTCAAGTTGTCCCATATGGTTCAGGGCACAATCGGTGGAATCTCGAAACAAGTTCATGCATTCTGGAATACTCACGAGAAATGAGGGGGGTGGGTCAGTTTCCACGCAATTCCGAGACGTTGAAAAAAGTTCGTCTTCCTCTGCGTCAAGTTGTCCCATATGGTTCAGGGCACAATCGGAGGAATCTTGAAACAAGTTCATGCACTCTGGAATCCTCACGAGAAATGAGGGGGGAGGGTGAGTTTCCAAGCGATTCCGATACGTTGAAAAAAGTTCGTCTTCTTCTGCCTTAAATTGTCCCATATGGTTCAGGGCCCAAACGGAGGAATCTCGAAACAATTTCATGCATTCTGGAATTATCACGAGAAATGAGGAGGGTGGGTGGGTTTCCACGCAATTCCGAGACGTTGAAAAAAGTTCGTCTTTCTCTGCCTCAAGTTGTCCCATATGGTTCAGGGCACAATCGGAGGAATCTCGAAACAAGTTCATGCATTCTGGAATCCTCACGAGAAATGAGGGGGGTGGGTCAGTTTCCACGCAATTCCGAGACGTTGAAAAAATTTCGTGTTCTTCTGCCTCAAGTTGTCCCATATGGTTCAGGGCACAAACGGAGGAATCTCGAAACAAGTTCATGCATTCTGGAATCCTCACGAGAAATGAGGGGGGTGGGTCAGTTTCCACGCAATTCCGAGACGTTGAAAAAAGTTCGTCTTCCTCTGCGTCAAGTTGTCCCATATGGTTCAGGGCACAATCGGAGGAATCTTGAAACAAGTTCATGCACTCTGGAATCCTCACGAGAAATGAGGGGGGAGGGTGAGTTTCCAAGCGATTCCGATACGTTGAAAAAAGTTCGTCTTCTTCTGCCTTAAATTGTCCCATATGGTTCAGGGCCCAAACGGAGGAATCTCGAAACAATTTCATGCATTCTGGAATCATCACGAGAAATGAGGAGGGTGGGTGAGTTTCCACGCAATTCCGAGACGTTGAACAAAGTTCGTCTTTCTCTGCCTCAAGTTGTCCCATAAGGTTCAGGGCACAAACGGAGGAATCTCGAAACATGTTCATGCATTCTGGAATCCTCACGAGAAATGAGGGGGGTGGGTAAGTTTCCACGCAATTCCGAGACGTTGAAAAAAGTTCGTCTTCTTCTGCCTCAAGTTGTCCCAAATGGTTCAGGGCCCAAATGGAGGAATCTCGAAACAAGTTCATGCATTCTGGAATCCTCATGAGAAATGAGGCGGGTGGGTGATTTTCCACGCAATTCCGATACATTGAAAAAAGTTCATCTTCTTCTGCCTCAAGTTGTCCCGCTCGTCTCGGAATTTTTTCAACGTCCCATATGGTTCAGGGCACAATCGAAGGAATCTCGACACAAGTTCATGCATTCTGGAAACCTCACGAGAAATGAGGAGGGTGGGTGAGTTTCCAAGCAATTCCGAGACGTTGAAAAAATTTCGTCTTCTTCTGCCTCAAGTTGTCCCATATGGTTCAGGGCACAATCGGAGGAATCTCGAAACAAGTTCATGCACTCTGGAATCCTCACGAGAAATGAGGGGGGAGGGTGAGTTTCCAAGCGATTCCGATACGTTGAAAAAAGTTCGTCTTCTTCTGCCTTAAATTGTCCCATATGGTTCAGGGCCCAAACGGAGGAATCTCGGAACAATTTCATGCATTCTGGAATCATCACGAGAAATGAGGAGGGTGGGTGAGTTTCCACGCAATTCCGAGACGTTGAACAAAGTTCGTCTTTCTCTGCCTCAAGTTGTCCCATAAGGTTCAGGGCACAAACGGAGGAATCTCGAAACATGTTCATGCATTCTGGAATCCTCACGAGAAATGAGGGGGGTGGGTAAGTTTCCACGCAATTCCGAGACGTTGAAAAAAGTTCGTCTTCTTCTGCCTCAAGTTGTCCCAAATGGTTCAGGGCCCAAATGGAGGAATCTCGAAACAAGTTCATGCATTCTGGAATCCTCATGAGAAATGAGGCGGGTGGGTGATTTTCCACGCAATTCCGATACATTGAAAAAAGTTCATCTTCTTCTGCCTCAAGTTGTCCCGCTCGTCTCGGAATTTTTTCAACGTCCCATATGGTTCAGGGCACAATCGAAGGAATCTCGACACAAGTTCATGCATTCTGGAAACCTCACGAGAAATGAGGAGGGTGGGTGAGTTTCCAAGCAATTCCGAGACGTTGAAAAAATTTCGTCTTCTTCTGCCTCAAGTTGTCCCATATGGTTCAGGGCACAATCGGAGGAATCTCGAAACAAGTTCATGCATTCTGGAATCCTCACGAGAAATGAGGAGGGTGGGTGAGTTTCCACGCAATTCCGAGACGTTGAAAAAAGTTCGTCTTCTTCTGCCTCAAGTTGTACCGCATGGTTCAGGGCCCAAACGGAGGAATCTCGAAACAAGTTCATGCATTCTGGAATACTCACGAGAAATGAGGAGGGTGGGTGAGTTTCCACGCAATTCCGAGACGTTGAAAAAAGTTCGTCTTCCTCTACCTCAAGTTGTCCCATATGGTTCAGGGAACAATCGGAGGAATCTCGAAACAAGTTCATGCATTCTGGAATCCTCGCGAGAAATGAGGGGGGTGGGTCAGTTTCCAAGCAATTCCGAGACGTTGAAAAAATTTCGTCTTCCTCTGCCTCAAGTTGTCCCAAATGGTTCAGGGCCCAAACGGAGGAATCTCGAAACAAGTGCATGCATTCTGGAATGCTCACGAGAAATGAGGAGGGTGGGTGAGTTTCCAAGCAATTCCGAGACGTTGAAAAAATTTCGTCTTCTTCTCCCTCAAGTTGTCCCATATGGTTCAGGGCCCAAACGGAGGAATCTCGAAACAAGTTCATGCATTCTGGAATCCTCACGAGAAATGAGGAGGGTGGGTGAGTTTCCACGCAATTCCGAGACGTTGAAAAAAGTTCGTCTTCTTCTGCCTCAAGTTGTACCACATGGTTCAAAGCCCAAACGGAGGAATCTCGAAACAAGTTCATGCATTCTGGAATACTCACGAGAAATGAGGAGGGTGGGTGAGTTTCCACGCAATTCCGAGACGTTGAAAAAAGTTCGCCTTCCTCTGCCTCAAGTTGTCCCATATGGTTCAGGGCACAATCGGAGGAATCTCGAAACAAGTTCATGCATTCTGGAATACTCTCGAGAAATGATGGGGGAGGGTGAGTTTCCAAGCGATTCCGATACGTTGAAAAAAGTTCGTCTTCTTCTGCCTCAAATTGTCCCATATGGTTCAGGGCCCAAACGGAGGAATCTCGAAACAATTTCATGCATTCTGGAATCATCACGAGAAATAAGGAGGGTGGGTGAGTTTCCACGCAATTCCGAGACGTTGAAGAAAGTTCGTCTTTCTCTGCCTCAAGTTGTCCCATATGGTTCAGGGCACAATCGGAGGAATCTCGAAACAAGTTCATGCATTCTGGAATCCTCACGAGAAATGAGGGGGGTGGGTCAGTTTCCACGCAATTCCGAGACGTTGAAAAAATTTCGTGTTCTTCTGCCTCAAGTTGTCCCATATGGTTCAGGGCACAAACGGAGGAATCTCGAAACAAGTTCATGCATTCTGGAATCCTCACGAGAAATGAGGGGGGTGGGTCAGTTTCCACGCAATTCCGAGACGTTGAAAAAAGTTCGTCTTCTTCTGCCTCAAGTTGTACCGCATGGTTCAGGGCCCAAACGGAGGAATCTCGAAACAAGTTCATGCATTCTGGAATACTCACGAGAAATGAGGAGGGTGGGTGAGTTTCCACGCAATTCCGAGACGTTGAAAAAAGTTCGTCTTCCTCTACCTCAAGTTGTCCCATATGGTTCAGGGAACAATCGGAGGAATCTCGAAACAAGTTCATGCATTCTGGAATCCTCGCGAGAAATGAGGGGGGTGGGTCAGTTTCCAAGCAATTCCGAGACGTTGAAAAAATTTCGTCTTCCTCTGCCTCAAGTTGTCCCAAATGGTTCAGGGCCCAAACGGAGGAATCTCGAAACAAGTGCATGCATTCTGGAATGCTCACGAGAAATGAGGAGGGTGGGTGAGTTTCCAAGCAATTCCGAGACGTTGAAAAAATTTCGTCTTCTTCTGCCTCAAGTTGTACCGCATGGTTCAGGGCCCAAACGGAGGAATCTCGAAACAAGTTCATGCATTCTGGAATACTCACGAGAAATGAGGAGGGTGGGTGAGTTTCCACGCAATTCCGAGACGTTGAAAAAAGTTCGTCTTCCTCTACCTCAAGTTGTCCCATATGGTTCAGGGAACAATCGGAGGAATCTCGAAACAAGTTCATGCATTCTGGAATCCTCGCGAGAAATGAGGGGGGTGGGTCAGTTTCCAAGCAATTCCGAGACGTTGAAAAAATTTCGTCTTCCTCTGCCTCAAGTTGTCCCAAATGGTTCAGGGCCCAAACGGAGGAATCTCGAAACAAGTGCATGCATTCTGGAATGCTCACGAGAAATGAGGAGGGTGGGTGAGTTTCCAAGCAATTCCGAGACGTTGAAAAAATTTCGTCTTCTTCTCCCTCAAGTTGTCCCATATGGTTCAGGGCCCAAACGGAGGAATCTCGAAACAAGTTCATGCATTCTGGAATCCTCACGAGAAATGAGGAGGGTGGGTGAGTTTCCACGCAATTCCGAGACGTTGAAAAAAGTTCGTCTTCTTCTGCCTCAAGTTGTACCACATGGTTCAAAGCCCAAACGGAGGAATCTCGAAACAAGTTCATGCATTCTGGAATACTCACGAGAAATGAGGAGGGTGGGTGAGTTTCCACGCAATTCCGAGACGTTGAAAAAAGTTCGCCTTCCTCTGCCTCAAGTTGTCCCATATGGTTCAGGGCACAATCGGAGGAATCTCGAAACAAGTTCATGCATTCTGGAATACTCCCGAGAAATGATGGGGGAGGGTGAGTTTCCAAGCGATTCCGATACGTTGAAAAAAGTTCGTCTTCTTCTGCCTCAAATTGTCCCATATGGTTCAGGGCCCAAACGGAGGAATCTCGAAACAATTTCATGCATTCTGGAATCATCACGAGAAATAAGGAGGGTGGGTGAGTTTCCACGCAATTCCGAGACGTTGAAGAAAGTTCGTCTTTCTCTGCCTCAAGTTGTCCCATATGGTTCAGGGCACAATCGGAGGAATCTCGAAACAAGTTCATGCATTCTGGAATCCTCACGAGAAATGAGGGGGGTGGGTCAGTTTCCACGCAATTCCGAGACGTTGAAAAAATTTCGTGTTCTTCTGCCTCAAGTTGTCCCATATGGTTCAGGGCACAAACGGAGGAATCTCGAAACAAGTTCATGCATTCTGGAATCCTCACGAGAAATGAGGGGGGTGGGTCAGTTTCCACGCAATTCCGAGACGTTGAAAAAAGTTCGTCTTCTTCTGCGTCAAGTTGTACCGCATGGTTCAGGGCCCAAACGGAGGAATCTCGAAACAAGTTCATGCATTCTGGAATACTCACGAGAAATGAGGAGGGTGGGTGAGTTTCCACGCAATTCCGAGACGTTGAAAAAAGTTCGTCTTCCTCTACCTCAAGTTGTCCCATATGGTTCAGGGAACAATCGGAGGAATCTCGAAACAAGTTCATGCATTCTGGAATCCTCACGAGAAATGAGGGGGGTGGGTCAGTTTCCACGCAATTCCGAGACGTTGAAAAAAGTTCGTCTTCCTCTGCCTCAAGTTGTCCCAAATGGTTCAGGACCCAAACGGAGGAATCTCGAAAGAAGTTCATGCATTCTGGAATCCTCACGAGAAATGAGGAGGGTGGGTGAGTTTCCAAGCAATTCCGAGACGTTTAAAAAATTTTGTCTTCTTCTTCCTCAAATTGTCCCATATGGTTCAGGGCACAATCGGAGGAATCTCGAAACAAGTTCATGCATTCTGGAATCCTCGCGAGAAATGGGGAGGGTGGGTGAGTTTCCAAGCAATTCCGAGACGTTGAAAAACTTTCGTCTTCTTCTGTCTCAAGTTGTCCCATATGGTTCAGGGCACAATCGGTGGAATCTCGAAACAAGTTCATGCATTCTGGAATACTCACGAGAAATGAGGGGGGTGGGTCAGTTTCCACGCAATTCCGAGACGTTGAAAAAAGTTCGTCTTCCTCTGCGTCAAGTTGTCCCATATGGTTCAGGGCACAATCGGAGGAATCTTGAAACAAGTTCATGCACTCTGGAATCCTCACGAGAAATGAGGGGGGAGGGTGAGTTTCCAAGCGATTCCGATACGTTGAAAAAAGTTCGTCTTCTTCTGCCTTAAATTGTCCCATATGGTTCAGGGCCCAAACGGAGGAATCTCGAAACAATTTCATGCATTCTGGAATTATCACGAGAAATGAGGAGGGTGGGTGAGTTTCCACGCAATTCCGAGACGTTGAAAAAAGTTCGTCTTTCTCTGCCTCAAGTTGTCCCATATGGTTCAGGGCACAATCGGAGGAATCTCGAAACAAGTTCATGCATTCTGGAATCCTCACGAGAAATGAGGGGGGTGGGTCAGTTTCCACGCAATTCCGAGACGTTGAAAAAATTTCGTGTTCTTCTGCCTCAAGTTGTCCCATATGGTTCAGGGCACAAACGGAGGAATCTCGAAACAAGTTCATGCATTCTGGAATCCTCACGAGAAATGAGGGGGGTGGGTCAGTTTCCACGCAATTCCGAGACGTTGAAAAAAGTTCGTCTTCCTCTGCGTCAAGTTGTCCCATATGGTTCAGGGCACAATCGGAGGAATCTTGAAACAAGTTCATGCACTCTGGAATCCTCACGAGAAATGAGGGGGGAGGGTGAGTTTCCAAGCGATTCCGATACGTTGAAAAAAGTTCGTCTTCTTCTGCCTTAAATTGTCCCATATGGTTCAGGGCCCAAACGGAGGAATCTCGAAACAATTTCATGCATTCTGGAATCATCACGAGAAATGAGGAGGGTGGGTGAGTTTCCACGCAATTCCGAGACGTTGAACAAAGTTCGTCTTTCTCTGCCTCAAGTTGTCCCATAAGGTTCAGGGCACAAACGGAGGAATCTCGAAACATGTTCATGCATTCTGGAATCCTCACGAGAAATGAGGGGGGTGGGTAAGTTTCCACGCAATTCCGAGACGTTGAAAAAAGTTCGTCTTCTTCTGCCTCAAGTTGTCCCAAATGGTTCAGGGCCCAAATGGAGGAATCTCGAAACAAGTTCATGCATTCTGGAATCCTCATGAGAAATGAGGCGGGTGGGTGATTTTCCACGCAATTCCGATACATTGAAAAAAGTTCATCTTCTTCTGCCTCAAGTTGTCCCGCTCGTCTCGGAATTTTTTCAACGTCCCATATGGTTCAGGGCACAATCGAAGGAATCTCGACACAAGTTCATGCATTCTGGAAACCTCCCGAGAAATGAGGAGGGTGGGTGAGTTTCCAAGCAATTCCGAGACGTTGAAAAAATTTCGTCTTCTTCAGCCTCAAGTTGTCCCATATGGTTCAGGGCACAATCGGAGGAATCTCGAAACAAGTTCATGCATTCTGGAATCCTCACGAGAAATGAGGAGGGTGGGTGAGTTTCCACGCAATTCCGAGACGTTGAAAAAAGTTCGTCTTCTTCTGCCTCAAGTTGTACCGCATGGTTCAGGGCCCAAACGGAGGAATCTCGAAACAAGTTCATGCATTCTGGAATACTCACGAGAAATGAGGAGGGTGGGTGAGTTTCCACGCAATTCCGAGACGTTGAAAAAAGTTCGTCTTCCTCTACCTCAAGTTGTCCCATATGGTTCAGGGAACAATCGGAGGAATCTCGAAACAAGTTCATGCATTCTGGAATCCTCGCGAGAAATGAGGGGGGTGGGTCAGTTTCCAAGCAATTCCGAGACGTTGAAAAAATTTCGTCTTCTTCTGCCTCAAGTTGTCCCATATGGTTCAGGGCACAATCGGAGGAATCTCGAATCAAGTTCATGCATTCTGGAGTCATCACGAGAAATGAGGAGGGTGGGTGAGTTTCCAAGCAATTCCGAGACGTTGAAAAAATTTCGTCTTCTTCTGCCTCAAGTTGTCCCATATGGTTCAGGGCACAATCGGAGGAATCTCGAAACAAGTTCATGCATTCTGGAATCCTCACGAGAAATGAGGGGGGTGGGTCAGTTTCCACGCAATTCCGAGACGTTGAAAAAAGTTCGTCTTCCTCTGCCTCAAGTTGTCCCAAATGGTTCAGGGCCCAAACGGAGGAATCTCGAAACAAGTGCATGCATTCTGGAATGCTCACGAGAAATGAGGAGGGTGGGTGAGTTTCCAAGCAATTCCGAGACGTTGAAAAAATTTCGTCTTCTTCTCCCTCAAGTTGTCCCATATGGTTCAGGGCCCAAACGGAGGAATCTCGAAACAAGTTCATGCATTCTGGAATCCTCACGAGAAATGAGGAGGGTGGGTGAGTTTCCACGCAATTCCGAGACGTTGAAAAAAGTTCGTCTTCTTCTGCCTCAAGTTGTACCACATGGTTCAAAGCCCAAACGGAGGAATCTCGAAACAAGTTCATGCATTCTGGAATACTCACGAGAAATGAGGAGGGTGGGTGAGTTTCCACGCAATTCCGAGACGTTGAAAAAAGTTCGTCTTCCTCTGCCTCAAGTTGTCCCATATGGTTCAGGGCACAATCGGAGGAATCTCGAAACAAGTTCATGCATTCTGGAATACTCCTGAGAAATGATGGGGGAGGGTGAGTTTCCAAGCGATTCCGATACGTTGAAAAAAGTTCGTCTTCTTCTGCCTCAAATTGTCCCATATGGTTCAGGGCCCAAACGGAGGAATCTCGAAACAATTTCATGCATTCTGGAATCATCACGAGAAATAAGGAGGGTGGGTGAGTTTCCACGCAATTCCGAGACGTTGAAGAAAGTTCGTCTTTCTCAACCTCAAGTTGTCCCATATGGTTCAGGGCACAATCGGAGGAATCTCGAAACAAGTTCATGCATTCTGGAATCCTCACGAGAAATGAGGGGGGTGGGTCAGTTTCCACGCAATTCCGAGACGTTGAAAAAATTTCGTGTTCTTCTGCCTCAAGTTGTCCCATATGGTTCAGGGCACAAACGGAGGAATCTCGAAACAAGTTCATGCATTCTGGAATCCTCACGAGAAATGAGGGGGGTGGGTCAGTTTCCACGCAATTCCGAGACGTTGAAAAAAGTTCGTCTTCTTCTGCGTCAAGTTGTACCGCATGGTTCAGGGCCCAAACGGAGGAATCTCGAAACAAGTTCATGCATTCTGGAATACTCACGAGAAATGAGGAGGGTGGGTGAGTTTCCACGCAATTCCGAGACGTTGAAAAAAGTTCGTCTTCCTCTACCTCAAGTTGTCCCATATGGTTCAGGGAACAATCGGAGGAATCTCGAAACAAGTTCATGCATTCTGGAATCCTCACGAGAAATGAGGGGGTGGGTCAGTTTCCACGCAATTCCGAGACGTTGAAAAAAGTTCGTCTTCCTCTGCCTCAAGTTGTCCCAAATGGTTCAGGACCCAAACGGAGGAATCTCGAAAGAAGTTCATGCATTCTGGAATCCTCACGAGAAATGAGGAGGGTGGGTGAGTTTCCAAGCAATTCCGAGACGTTTAAAAAAGTTCGTCTTCCTCTACCTCAAGTTGTCCCATATGGTTCAGGGAACAATCGGAGGAATCTCGAAACAATTTCATGCATTCTGGAATCATCACGAGAAATGACGAGGGTGGGTGAGTTTCCACGCAATTCCGAGACGTTGAAAAAAGTTCGTCTTCTTCTGCCTCAAGTTGTCCCAAATGGTTCAGGGCCCAAATGGAGGAATCTCGAAACAAGTTCATGCATTCTGGAATCCTCATGAGAAATGAGGCGGGTGGATGATTTTCCACGCAATTCCGATACATTGAAAAAAGTTCATCTTCTTCTGCCTCAAGTTGTCCCGCTCGTCTCGGAATTTTTTCAACGTCCCATATGGTTCAGGGCACAATCGAAGGAATCTCGACACAAGTTCATGCATTCTGGAATCCTCACGAGAAATGAGGAGGGTGGGTGAGTTTCCAAGCAATTCCGAGACGTTGAAAAAATTTCGTCTTCTTCTGCCTCAAGTTGTCCCATATGGTTCAGGGCACAATCGGAGGAATCTCGAAACAAGTTCATGCATTCTGGAATACTCACGAGAAATGAGGAGGGTGGGTGAGTTTCCACGCAATTCCGAGACGTTGAAAAAAGTTCGTCTTCTTCTGCCTCAAGTTGTACCGCATGGTTCAGGGCCCAAACGGAGGAATCTCGAAACAAGTTCATGCATTCTGGAATACTCACGAGAAATGAGGAGGGTGGGTGAGTTTCCACGCAATTCCGAGACGTTGAAAAAAGTTCGTCTTCCTCTACCTCAAGTTGTCCCATATGGTTCAGGGAACAATCGGAGGAATCTCGAAACAAGTTCATGCATTCTGGAATCCTCGTGAGAAATGAGGAGGGTGGGTGAGTTTCCACGCAATTCCGAGACGTTGAAAAAAGTTCGTCTTCTTCTGCCTCAAGTTGTACCGCATGGTTCAGGGCCCAAACGGAGGAATCTCGAAACAAGTTCATGCATTCTGGAATACTCACGAGAAATGAGGAGGGTGGGTGAGTTTCCAAGCAATTCCGAGACGTTGAAAAAATTTCGTCTTCTTCTGCCTCAAGTTGTCCCATATGGTTCAGGGCACAATCGGAGGAATCTCGAAACAAGTTCAGGCATTCTGGAGTCATCACGAGAAATGAGGAGGGTGGGTGAGTTTCCACGCAATTCCGAGACGTTGAAAAAATTTCATCTTCTTCTGCCTCAAGTTGTCCCATATGGTTCAGGGCACAATCGGAGGAATCTCGAAACAAGTTCATGCATTCTGGAATCCTCACGAGAAATGAGGAGGGTGGGTGAGTTTCCAAGCAATTCCGAGACGTTGAAAAAATTTCGTCTTCTTCTGCCTCAAGTTGTCCCATATGGTTCAGGGCACAATCGGAGGAATCTCGAAACAAGTTCATGCATTCTGGAATACTCACGAGAAATGAGGAGGGTGGGTGAGTTTCCACGCAATTCCGAGACGTTGAAAAAAGTTCGTCTTCTTCTGCCTCAAGTTGTACCGCATGGTTCAGGGCCCAAACGGAGGAATCTCGAAACAAGTTCATGCATTCTGGAATACTCACGAGAAATGAGGAGGGTGGGTGAGTTTCCAAGCAATTCCGAGACGTTGAAAAAATTTCGTCTTCTTCTGCCTCAAGTTGTCCCATATGGTTCAGGGCACAATCGGAGGAATCTCGAAACAAGTTCAGGCATTCTGGAGTCATCACGAGAAATGAGGAGGGTGGGTGAGTTTCCACGCAATTCCGAGACGTTGAAAAAATTTCATCTTCTTCTGCCTCAAGTTGTCCCATATGGTTCAGGGCACAATCGGAGGAATCTCGAAACAAGTTCATGCATTCTGGAATCCTCACGAGAAATGAGGAGGGTGGGTGAGTTTCCACGCAATTCCGAGACGTTGAAAAAAGTTCGACTTCCTCTGCGTCAAGTTGTCCCAAATGGTTCAGGGCCCAAACGAAGGAATCTCGAAACAAGTTCATGCATTCTGGAATACTCACGAGAAATGAGGAGGGTGGGTGAGTTTCCACGCAATTCCGAGACGTTGAAAAAAGTTCGTCTTCCTCTGCCTCAAGTTGTCCCATATGGTTCAGGGCACAATCGGAGGAATCTCGAAAGAAGTTCATGCATTCTGGAATCCTCCCGAGAAATGATGGGGGAGGGTGAGTTTCCAAGCGATTCCGATACGTTGATAAAAGTTCGTCTTCCTCTGCCTCAAGTTGTCCCAAATGGTTCAGGGCCCAAACGGAGGAATCTCGAAACAAGTGCATGCATTCTGGAATGCTCACGAGAAATGAGGAGGGTGGGTGAGTTTCCAAGCAATTCCGAGACGTTGAAAAAATTTCGTCTTCTTCTCCCTCAAGTTGTCCCATATGGTTCAGGGCCCAAACGGAGGAATCTCGAAACAAGTTCATGCATTCTGGAATCCTCACGAGAAATGAGGAGGGTGGGTGAGTTTCCACGCAATTCCGAGACGTTGAAAAAAGTTCGTCTTCTTCTGCCTCAAGTTGTACCACATGGTTCAACGCCCAAACGGAGGAATCTCGAAACAAGTTCATGCATTCTGGAATACTCACGAGAAATGAGGAGGGTGGGTGAGTTTCCACGCAATTCCGAGACGTTGAAAAAAGTTCGCCTTCCTCTGCCTCAAGTTGTCCCATATGGTTCAGGGCACAATCGGAGGAATCTCGAAACAAGTTCATGCATTCTGGAATACTCCCGAGAAATGATGGGGGAGGGTGAGTTTCCAAGCGATTCCGATACGTTGAAAAAAGTTCGTCTTCT
Organism: Acacia crassicarpa; assembly: GCA_034222035.1. Taxonomy (NCBI): domain Eukaryota; kingdom Viridiplantae; phylum Streptophyta; class Magnoliopsida; order Fabales; family Fabaceae; genus Acacia; species Acacia crassicarpa. The sequence continues at coordinate 30,232,728 of JAWXYG010000002.1, read as the reverse complement.
TCTGCCTCAAATTGTCCCATATGGTTCAGGGCCCAAACGGAGGAATCTCGAAACAATTTCATGCATTCTGGAATCATCACGAGAAATAAGGAGGGTGGGTGAGTTTCCACGCAATTCCGAGACGTTGAAGAAAGTTCGTCTTTCTCTGCCTCAAGTTGTCCCATATGGTTCAGGGCACAATCGGAGGAATCTCGAAACAAGTTCATGCATTCTGGAATCCTCACGAGAAATGAGGGGGGTGGGTCAGTTTCCACGCAATTCCGAGACGTTGAAAAAATTTCGTGTTCTTCTGCCTCAAGTTGTCCCATATGGTTCAGGGCACAAACGGAGGAATCTCGAAACAAGTTCATGCATTCTGGAATCCTCACGAGAAATGAGGGGGGTGGGTCAGTTTCCACGCAATTCCGAGACGTTGAAAAAAGTTCGTCTTCTTCTGCGTCAAGTTGTACCGCATGGTTCAGGGCCCAAACGGAGGAATCTCGAAACAAGTTCATGCATTCTGGAATACTCACGAGAAATGAGGAGGGTGGGTGAGTTTCCACGCAATTCCGAGACGTTGAAAAAAGTTCGTCTTCCTCTACCTCAAGTTGTCCCATATGGTTCAGGGAACAATCGGAGGAATCTCGAAACAAGTTCATGCATTCTGGAATCCTCACGAGAAATGAGGGGGGTGGGTCAGTTTCCACGCAATTCCGAGACGTTGAAAAAAGTTCGTCTTCCTCTGCCTCAAGTTGTCCCAAATGGTTCAGGACCCAAACGGAGGAATCTCGAAAGAAGTTCATGCATTCTGGAATCCTCACGAGAAATGAGGAGGGTGGGTGAGTTTCCAAGCAATTCCGAGACGTTTAAAAAATTTTGTCTTCTTCTTCCTCAAGTTGTCCCATATGGTTCAGGGCACAATCGGAGGAATCTCGAAACAAGTTCATGCATTCTGGAATCCTCGCGAGAAATGGGGAGGGTGGGTGAGTTTCCAAGCAATTCCGAGACGTTGAAAAACTTTCGTCTTCTTCTGTCTCAAGTTGTCCCATATGGTTCAGGGCACAATCGGTGGAATCTCGAAACAAGTTCATGCATTCTGGAATACTCACGAGAAATGAGGGGGGTGGGTCAGTTTCCACGCAATTCCGAGACGTTGAAAAAAGTTCGTCTTCCTCTGCGTCAAGTTGTCCCATATGGTTCAGGGCACAATCGGAGGAATCTTGAAACAAGTTCATGCACTCTGGAATCCTCACGAGAAATGAGGGGGGAGGGTGAGTTTCCAAGCGATTCCGATACGTTGAAAAAAGTTCGTCTTCTTCTGCCTTAAATTGTCCCATATGGTTCAGGGCCCAAACGGAGGAATCTCGAAACAATTTCATGCATTCTGGAATTATCACGAGAAATGAGGAGGGTGGGTGAGTTTCCACGCAATTCCGAGACGTTGAAAAAAGTTCGTCTTTCTCTGCCTCAAGTTGTCCCATATGGTTCAGGGCACAATCGGAGGAATCTCGAAACAAGTTCATGCATTCTGGAATCCTCACGAGAAATGAGGGGGGTGGGTCAGTTTCCACGCAATTCCGAGACGTTGAAAAAATTTCGTGTTCTTCTGCCTCAAGTTGTCCCATATGGTTCAGGGCACAAACGGAGGAATCTCGAAACAAGTTCATGCATTCTGGAATCCTCACGAGAAATGAGGGGGGTGGGTCAGTTTCCACGCAATTCCGAGACGTTGAAAAAAGTTCGTCTTCCTCTGCGTCAAGTTGTCCCATATGGTTCAGGGCACAATCGGAGGAATCTTGAAACAAGTTCATGCACTCTGGAATCCTCACGAGAAATGAGGGGGGAGGGTGAGTTTCCAAGCGATTCCGATACGTTGAAAAAAGTTCGTCTTCTTCTGCCTTAAATTGTCCCATATGGTTCAGGGCCCAAACGGAGGAATCTCGAAACAATTTCATGCATTCTGGAATCATCACGAGAAATGAGGAGGGTGGGTGAGTTTCCACGCAATTCCGAGACGTTGAACAAAGTTCGTCTTTCTCTGCCTCAAGTTGTCCCATAAGGTTCAGGGCACAAACGGAGGAATCTCGAAACATGTTCATGCATTCTGGAATCCTCACGAGAAATGAGGGGGGTGGGTAAGTTTCCACGCAATTCCGAGACGTTGAAAAAAGTTCGTCTTCTTCTGCCTCAAGTTGTCCCAAATGGTTCAGGGCCCAAATGGAGGAATCTCGGAACAAGTTCATGCATTCTGGAATCCTCATGAGAAATGAGGCGGGTGGGTGATTTTCCACGCAATTCCGATACATTGAAAAAAGTTCATCTTCTTCTGCCTCAAGTTGTCCCGCTCGTCTCGGAATTTTTTCAACGTCCCATATGGTTCAGGGCACAATCGAAGGAATCTCGACACAAGTTCATGCATTCTGGAAACCTCCCGAGAAATGAGGAGGGTGGGTGAGTTTCCAAGCAATTCCGAGACGTTGAAAAAATTTCGTCTTCTTCTGCCTCAAGTTGTCCCATATGGTTCAGGGCACAATCGGAGGAATCTCGAAACAAGTTCATGCATTCTGGAATCCTCACGAGAAATGAGGAGGGTGGGTGAGTTTCCACGCAATTCCGAGACGTTGAAAAAAGTTCGTCTTCTTCTGCCTCAAGTTGTACCGCATGGTTCAGGGCCCAAACGGAGGAATCTCGAAACAAGTTCATGCATTCTGGAATACTCACGAGAAATGAGGAGGGTGGGTGAGTTTCCACGCAATTCCGAGACGTTGAAAAAAGTTCGTCTTCCTCTACCTCAAGTTGTCCCATATGGTTCAGGGAACAATCGGAGGAATCTCGAAACAAGTTCATGCATTCTGGAATCCTCGCGAGAAATGAGGGGGGTGGGTCAGTTTCCAAGCAATTCCGAGACGTTGAAAAAATTTCGTCTTCTTCTGCCTCAAGTTGTCCCATATGGTTCAGGGCACAATCGGAGGAATCTCGAATCAAGTTCATGCATTCTGGAGTCATCACGAGAAATGAGGAGGGTGGGTGAGTTTCCAAGCAATTCCGAGACGTTGAAAAAATTTCGTCTTCTTCTGCCTCAAGTTGTCCCATATGGTTCAGGGCACAATCGGAGGAATCTCGAAACAAGTTCATGCATTCTGGAATCCTCACGAGAAATGAGGGGGGTGGGTCAGTTTCCACGCAATTCCGAGACGTTGAAAAAAGTTCGTCTTCCTCTGGCTCAAGTTGTCCCAAATGGTTCAGGGCCCAAACGGAGGAATCTCGAAACAAGTGCATGCATTCTGGAATGCTCACGAGAAATGAGGAGGGTGGGTGAGTTTCCAAGCAATTCCGAGACGTTGAAAAAATTTCGTCTTCTTCTCCCTCAAGTTGTCCCATATGGTTCAGGGCCCAAACGGAGGAATCTCGAAACAAGTTCATGCATTCTGGAATCCTCACGAGAAATGAGGAGGGTGGGTGAGTTTCCACGCAATTCCGAGACGTTGAAAAAAGTTCGTCTTCTTCTGCCTCAAGTTGTACCACATGGTTCAAAGCCCAAACGGAGGAATCTCGAAACAAGTTCATGCATTCTGGAATACTCACGAGAAATGAGGAGGGTGGGTGAGTTTCCACGCAATTCCGAGACGTTGAAAAAAGTTCGTCTTCCTCTGCCTCAAGTTGTCCCATATGGTTCAGGGCACAATCGGAGGAATCTCGAAACAAGTTCATGCATTCTGGAATACTCCTGAGAAATGATGGGGGAGGGTGAGTTTCCAAGCGATTCCGATACGTTGAAAAATGTTCGTCTTCTTCTGCCTCAAATTGTCCCATATGGTTCAGGGCCCAAACGGAGGAATCTCGAAACAATTTCATGCATTCTGGAATCATCACGAGAAATAAGGAGGGTGGGTGAGTTTCCACGCAATTCCGAGACGTTGAAGAAAGTTCGTCTTTCTCAACCTCAAGTTGTCCCATATGGTTCAGGGCACAATCGGAGGAATCTCGAAACAAGTTCATGCATTCTGGAATCCTCACGAGAAATGAGGGGGGTGGGTCAGTTTCCACGCAATTCCGAGACGTTGAAAAAATTTCGTGTTCTTCTGCCTCAAGTTGTCCCATATGGTTCAGGGCACAAACGGAGGAATCTCGAAACAAGTTCATGCATTCTGGAATCCTCACGAGAAATGAGGGGGGTGGGTCAGTTTCCACGCAATTCCGAGACGTTGAAAAAAGTTCGTCTTCTTCTGCGTCAAGTTGTACCGCATGGTTCAGGGCCCAAACGGAGGAATCTCGAAACAAGTTCATGCATTCTGGAATACTCACGAGAAATGAGGAGGGTGGGTGAGTTTCCACGCAATTCCGAGACGTTGAAAAAAGTTCGTCTTCCTCTACCTCAAGTTGTCCCATATGGTTCAGGGAACAATCGGAGGAATCTCGAAACAAGTTCATGCATTCTGGAATCCTCACGAGAAATGAGGGGGTGGGTCAGTTTCCACGCAATTCCGAGACGTTGAAAAAAGTTCGTCTTCCTCTGCCTCAAGTTGTCCCAAATGGTTCAGGACCCAAACGGAGGAATCTCGAAAGAAGTTCATGCATTCTGGAATCCTCACGAGAAATGAGGAGGGTGGGTGAGTTTCCAAGCAATTCCGAGACGTTTAAAAAAGTTCGTCTTCCTCTACCTCAAGTTGTCCCATATGGTTCAGGGAACAATCGGAGGAATCTCGAAACAATTTCATGCATTCTGGAATCATCACGAGAAATGACGAGGGTGGGTGAGTTTCCACGCAATTCCGAGACGTTGAAAAAAGTTCGTCTTCTTCTGCCTCAAGTTGTCCCAAATGGTTCAGGGCCCAAATGGAGGAATCTCGAAACAAGTTCATGCATTCTGGAATCCTCATGAGAAATGAGGCGGGTGGATGATTTTCCACGCAATTCCGATACATTGAAAAAAGTTCATCTTCTTCTGCCTCAAGTTGTCCCGCTCGTCTCGGAATTTTTTCAACGTCCCATATGGTTCAGGGCACAATCGAAGGAATCTCGACACAAGTTCATGCATTCTGGAATCCTCACGAGAAATGAGGAGGGTGGGTGAGTTTCCAAGCAATTCCGAGACGTTGAAAAAATTTCGTCTTCTTCTGCCTCAAGTTGTCCCATATGGTTCAGGGCACAATCGGAGGAATCTCGAAACAAGTTCATGCATTCTGGAATACTCACGAGAAATGAGGAGGGTGGGTGAGTTTCCACGCAATTCCGAGACGTTGAAAAAAGTTCGTCTTCTTCTGCCTCAAGTTGTACCGCATGGTTCAGGGCCCAAACGGAGGAATCTCGAAACAAGTTCATGCATTCTGGAATACTCACGAGAAATGAGGAGGGTGGGTGAGTTTCCACGCAATTCCGAGACGTTGAAAAAAGTTCGTCTTCCTCTACCTCAAGTTGTCCCATATGGTTCAGGGAACAATCGGAGGAATCTCGAAACAAGTTCATGCATTCTGGAATCCTCGCGAGAAATGAGGAGGGTGGGTGAGTTTCCACGCAATTCCGAGACGTTGAAAAAAGTTCGTCTTCTTCTGCCTCAAGTTGTACCGCATGGTTCAGGGCCCAAACGGAGGAATCTCGAAACAAGTTCATGCATTCTGGAATACTCACGAGAAATGAGGAGGGTGGGTGAGTTTCCAAGCAATTCCGAGACGTTGAAAAAATTTCGTCTTCTTCTGCCTCAAGTTGTCCCATATGGTTCAGGGCACAATCGGAGGAATCTCGAAACAAGTTCAGGCATTCTGGAGTCATCACGAGAAATGAGGAGGGTGGGTGAGTTTCCACGCAATTCCGAGACGTTGAAAAAATTTCATCTTCTTCTGCCTCAAGTTGTCCCATATGGTTCAGGGCACAATCGGAGGAATCTCGAAACAAGTTCATGCATTCTGGAATCCTCACGAGAAATGAGGAGGGTGGGTGAGTTTCCAAGCAATTCCGAGACGTTGAAAAAATTTCGTCTTCTTCTGCCTCAAGTTGTCCCATATGGTTCAGGGCACAATCGGAGGAATCTCGAAACAAGTTCATGCATTCTGGAATACTCACGAGAAATGAGGAGGGTGGGTGAGTTTCCACGCAATTCCGAGACGTTGAAAAAAGTTCGTCTTCTTCTGCCTCAAGTTGTACCGCATGGTTCAGGGCCCAAACGGAGGAATCTCGAAACAAGTTCATGCATTCTGGAATACTCACGAGAAATGAGGAGGGTGGGTGAGTTTCCACGCAATTCCGAGACGTTGAAAAAAGTTCGTCTTCCTCTACCTCAAGTTGTCCCATATGGTTCAGGGAACAATCGGAGGAATCTCGAAACAAGTTCATGCATTCTGGAATCCTCGCGAGAAATGAGGAGGGTGGGTGAGTTTCCACGCAATTCCGAGACGTTGAAAAAAGTTCGTCTTCTTCTGCCTCAAGTTGTACCGCATGGTTCAGGGCCCAAACGGAGGAATCTCGAAACAAGTTCATGCATTCTGGAATACTCACGAGAAATGAGGAGGGTGGGTGAGTTTCCAAGCAATTCCGAGACGTTGAAAAAATTTCGTCTTCTTCTGCCTCAAGTTGTCCCATATGGTTCAGGGCACAATCGGAGGAATCTCGAAACAAGTTCAGGCATTCTGGAGTCATCACGAGAAATGAGGAGGGTGGGTGAGTTTCCACGCAATTCCGAGACGTTGAAAAAATTTCATCTTCTTCTGCCTCAAGTTGTCCCATATGGTTCAGGGCACAATCGGAGGAATCTCGAAACAAGTTCATGCATTCTGGAATCCTCACGAGAAATGAGGAGGGTGGGTGAGTTTCCACGCAATTCCGAGACGTTGAAAAAAGTTCGACTTCCTCTGCGTCAAGTTGTCCCAAATGGTTCAGGGCCCAAACGAAGGAATCTCGAAACAAGTTCATGCATTCTGGAATACTCACGAGAAATGAGGAGGGTGGGTGAGTTTCCACGCAATTCCGAGACGTTGAAAAAAGTTCGTCTTCCTCTGCCTCAAGTTGTCCCATATGGTTCAGGGCACAATCGGAGGAATCTCGAAAGAAGTTCATGCATTCTGGAATCCTCCCGAGAAATGATGGGGGAGGGTGAGTTTCCAAGCGATTCCGATACGTTGATAAAAGTTCGTCTTCTTCTGCCTCAAATTGTCCCATATGGTTCAGGGCCCAAACGGAGGAATCTCGAAACAATTTCATGCATTCTGGAATCATCACGAGAAATAAGGAGGGTGGGTGAGTTTCCACGCAATTCCGAGACGTTGAAGAAAGTTCGTCTTTCTCTGCCTCAAGTTGTCCCATATGGTTCAGGGCACAATCGGAGGAATCTCGAAACAAGTTCATGCATTCTGGAATCCTCACGAGAAATGAGGGGGGTGGGTCAGTTTCCACGCAATTCCTAGACGTTGAAAAAATTTCGTGTTCTTCTGCCTCAAGTTGTCCCATATGGTTCAGGGCACAAACGGAGGAATCTCGAAACAAGTTCATGCATTCTGGAATCCTCACGAGAAATGAGGGGGGTGGGTCAGTTTCCACGCAATTCCGAGACGTTGAAAAAATTTTGTCTTCCTCTGCCTCAAGTTGTCCCATATAGTTCAGAGCATAATCGGAGGAATCTCGAAACAAGTTCATGCATTCTGGAATCCTCAGGAGAAATGAGGGGGGTGGGTGAGTTTCCAAGCGATTCAGATACGTTGAAAAAAGTTCGTCTTCTTCTGCCTCAAATTGTCCCATATGGTTCAGGGCCCAAACGGAGGAATCTCGAAACAATTTCATGCATTCTGGAATCATCACGAGAAATGAGGAGGGTGGGTGAGTTTCAACGCAATTCCGAGACGTTGAAGAAAGTTCGTCTTTCTCTGCCTCAAGTTGTCCCATATGGTTCAGGGCACAATCGGAGGAATCTCGAAACAAGTTCATGCATTCTGGAATCCTCACGAGAAATGAGGGGGGTGGGTCAGTTTCCACGCAATTCCGAGACGTTGAAAAAATTTCGTGTTCTTCTGCCTCAAGTTGTCCCATATGGTTCAGGGCACAATCGGAGGAATCTCGAAACAAGTTCATGCATTCTGGAATCATCACGAGAAATGAGGAGGGTGGGTGAGTTTCCACGCAATTCCGAGACGTTGAAAAAATTTCATCTTCTTCTGCCTCAAGTTGTCCCATATGGTTCAGGGCCCAAACGGAGGAATCTCGAAACAAGTTCATGCATTCTGGAATCCTCACGAGAAATGAGGGGGGTGGGTCAGTTTCCACGCAATTCCGAGACGTTGAAAAAAGTTCGTCTTCCTCTGCCTCAAGTTGTCCCAAATGGCTCAGGGCCCAAACGGAGGAATCTCGAAACAAGTGCATGCATTCTGGAATGCTCACGAGAAATGAGGAGGGTGGGTGAGTTTCCAAGCAATTCCGAGACGTTGAAAAAATTTCGTCTTCTTCTGCCTCAAGTTGTCCCATATGGTTCAGGGCCCAAACGGAGGAATCTCGAAACAAGTTCATGCATTCTGGAATCCTCACGAGAAATGAGGAGGGTGGGTGAGTTTCCACGCAATTCCGAGACGTTGAAAAAAGTTCGTCTTCTTCTGCCTCAAGTTGTACCGCATGGTTCAAAGCCCAAACGGAGGAATCTCGAAACAAGTTCATGCATTCTGGAATACTCACGAGAAATGAGGAGGGTGGGTGAGTTTCCACGCAATTCCGAGACGTTGAAAAAAGTTCGTCTTCCTCTGCCTCAAGTTGTCCCATATGGTTCAGGGCACAATCGGAGGAATCTCGAAAGAAGTTCATGCATTCTGGAATCCTCCCGAGAAATGAGGGGGGTGGGTCAGTTTCCACGCAATTCCGAGACGTTGAAAAAAGTTCGTCTTCCTCTGCCTCAAGTTGTCCCAAATGGTTCAGGACCCAAACGGAGGAATCTCGAAAGAAGTTCATGCATTCTGGAATCCGCACGAGAAATGAGGAGGGTGGGTGAGTTTCCAAGCAATTCCGAGACGTTGAAAAAATTTTGTCTTCTTCTTCCTCAAGTTGTCCCATATGGTTCAGGGCACAATCGGAGGAATCTCGAAACAAGTTCATGCATTCTGGAATCCTCGCGAGAAATGGGGAGGGTGGGTGAGTTTCCAAGCAATTCCGAGACGTTGAAAAACTTTCGTCTTCTTCTGTCTCAAGTTGTCCCATATGGTTCAGGGCACAATCGGAGGAATCTCGAAACAAGTTCATGCATTCTGGAATCCTCACGAGAAATGAGGGGGGTGGGTCAGTTTCCACGCAATTCCGAGACGTTGAAAAAAGTTCGTCTTCCTCTGCGTCAAGTTGTCCCATATGGTTCAGGGCACAATCGGAGGAATCTTGAAACAAGTTCATGCACTCTGGAATCCTCACGAGAAATGAGGGGGGAGGGTGAGATTCCAATCGATTCCGATACGTTGAAAAAAGTTCGTCTTCTTCTGCCTTAAATTGTCCCATATGGTTCAGGGCCCAAACGGAGGAATCTCGAAACAATTTCATGCATTCTGGAATCATCACGAGAAATGAGGAGGGTGGGTGAGTTTCCACGCAATTCCGAGACGTTGAAAAAAGTTCGTCTTTCGCTGCCTCAAGTTGTCCCATAAGGTTCAGGGCACAAACGGAGGAATCTCGAAACATGTTCATGCATTCTGGAATCCTCACGAGAAATGAGGGGGGTGGGTAAGTTTCCACGCAATTCCGAGACGTTGAAAAAAGTTCGTCTTCTTCTGCCTCAAGTTGTCCCAAATGGTTCAGGGCCCAAATGGAGGAATCTCGAAACAAGTTCATGCATTCTGGAATCCGCATGAGAAATGAGGCGGGTGGGTGATTTTCCACGCAATTCCGATACATTGAAAAAAGTTCATCTTCTTCTGCCTCAAGTTGTCCCGCTCGTCTCGGAATTTTTTCAACGTCCCATATGGTTCAGGGCACAATCGAAGGAATCTCGACACAAGTTCATGCATTCTGGAATCGTCACGAGAAATGAGGAGGGTGGGTGAGTTTCCAAGCAATTCCGAGACGTTGAAAAAATTTCGTCTTCTTCTGCCTCAAGTTGTCCCATTTGGTTCAGGGCACAATCGAAGGAATCTCGAAACAAGTTCATGCATTCTGGAATCCTCACGAGAAATGAGGAGGGTGGGTGAGTTTCCACGCAATTCCGAGACGTTGAAAAAAGTTCGTCTTCTTCTGCCTCAAGTTGTACCGCATGGTTCAGGGCCCAAACGGAGGAATCTCGAAACAAGTTCATGCATTCTGGAATACTCACGAGAAATGAGGAGGGTGGGTGAGTTTCCACGCAATTCCGAGACGTTGAAAAAAGTTCGTCTTCCTCTACCTCAAGTTGTCCCATATGGTTCAGGGAACAATCGGAGGAATCTCGAAACAAGTTCATGCATTCTGGAATCCTCGCGAGAAATGAGGAGGGTGGGTGAGTTTCCAAGCAATTCCGAGACGTTGAAAAAATTTCGTCTTCTTCTGGCTCAAGTTGTCCCATATGGTTCAGGGCACAATCGGAGGAATCTCGAAAGAAGTTCATGCATTCTGGACTCATCACGAGAAATGAGGAGGGTGGGTGAGTTTCCACGCAATTCCGAGACGTTGAAAAAATTTCCTCTTCTTCTGCCTCAAGTTGTCCCATATGGTTCAGGGCACAATCGGAGGAATCTCGAAACAAGTTCATGCATTCTGGAATCCTCACGAGAAATGAGGAGGGTGGGTGAGTTTCCAAGCAATTCCGAGACGTTGAAAAAATTTCGTCTTCTTCTGCCTCAAGTTGTCCCATATGGTTCAGGGCCCAAACGGAGGAATCTCGAAACAAGATCATGCATTCTGGAATCCTCACGAGAAATGAGGAGGGTGGGTGAGTTTCCACGCAATTCCGAGACGTTGAAAAAAGTTCGTCTTCTTCTGCCTCAAGTTGTACCACATGGTTCAAAGCCCAAACGGAGGAATCTCGAAACAAGTTCATGCATTCTGGAATACTCACGAGAAATGAGGGGGGTGGGTCAGTTTCCACGCAATTCCGAGACGTTGAAAAAAGTTCGACTTCCTCTGCGTCAAGTTGTCCCAAATGGTTCAGGGCCCAAACGAAGGAATCTCGAAACAAGTTCATGCATTCTGGAATGCTCACGAGAAATGAGGGGGGTGGGTCAGTTTCCACGCAATTCCGAGACGTTGAAAAAAGTTCGACTTCCTCTGCGTCAAGTTGTCCCAAATGGTTCAGGGCCCAAACGAAGGAATCTCGAAACAAGTTCATGCATTCTGGAATGCTCACGAGAAATGAGGGGGGTGGGTCAGTTTCCACGCAATTCCGAGACGTTGAAAAAATTTCATCTTCCTCTGCCTCAAGTTGTCCCATATAGTTCAGAGCATAATCGGAGAAATCTCGAAACAAGTTCATGCATTCTGGAATCATCACGAGAAATAAGGAGGGTGGGTGAGTTTCCACGCAATTCCGAGACGTTGAAGAAAGTTCGTCTTTCTCTGCCTCAAGTTGTCCCATATGGTTCAGGGCACAATCGGAGGAATCTCGAAACAAGTTCATGCATTCTGGAATCCTCACGAGAAATGAGGGGGGTGGGTCAGTTTCCACGCAATTCCGAGACGTTGAAAAAATTTCGTGTTCTTCTGCCTCAAGTTGTCCCATATGGTTCAGGGCACAAACGGAGGAATCTCGAAACAAGTTCATGCATTCTGGAATCCTCACGAGAAATGAAGGGGGTGGGTCAGTTTCCACGCAATTCCGAGACGTTGAAAAAATTTCGTCTTCCTCTGCCTCAAGTTGTACCGCATGGTTCAAAGCCCAAACGGAGGAATCTCGAAACAAGTTCATGCATTCTGGAATACTCACGAGAAATGAGGAGGGTGGGTGAGTTTCCACGCAATTCCGAGACGTTGAAAAAAGTTCGTCTTCCTCTGCCTCAAGTTGTCCCATATGGTTCAGGGCACAATCGGAGGAATCTCGAAAGAAGTTCATGCATTCTGGAATCCTCCCGAGAAATGAGGGGGGTGGGTCAGTTTCCACGCAATTCCGAGACGTTGAAAAAAGTTCGTCTTCCTCTGCCTCAAGTTGTCCCAAATGGTTCAGGACCCAAACGGAGGAATCTCGAAAGAAGTTCATGCATTCTGGAATCCGCACGAGAAATGAGGAGGGTGGGTGAGTTTCCAAGCAATTCCGAGACGTTGAAAAAATTTTGTCTTCTTCTTCCTCAAGTTGTCCCATATGGTTCAGGGTACAATCGGAGGAATCTCGAAACAAGTTCATGCATTCTGGAATCCTCGCGAGAAATGGGGAGGGTGGGTGAGTTTCCAAGCAATTCCGAGACGTTGAAAAACTTTCGTCTTCTTCTGTCTCAAGTTGTCCCATATGGTTCAGGGCACAATCGGAGGAATCTCGAAACAAGTTCATGCATTCTGGAATCCTCACGAGAAATGAGGGGGGTGGGTCAGTTTCCACGCAATTCCGAGACGTTGAAAAAAGTTCGTCTTCCTCTGCGTCAAGTTGTCCCATATGGTTCAGGGCACAATCGGAGGAATCTTGAAACAAGTTCATGCACTCTGGAATCCTCACGAGAAATGAGGGGGGAGGGTGAGATTCCAATCGATTCCGATACGTTGAAAAAAGTTCGTCTTCTTCTGCCTTAAATTGTCCCATATGGTTCAGGGCCCAAACGGAGGAATCTCGAAACAATTTCATGCATTCTGGAATCATCACGAGAAATGAGGAGGGTGGGTGAGTTTCCACGCAATTCCGAGACGTTGAAAAAAGTTCGTCTTTCGCTGCCTCAAGTTGTCCCATAAGGTTCAGGGCACAAACGGAGGAATCTCGAAACATGTTCATGCATTCTGGAATCCTCACGAGAAATGAGGGGGGTGGGTAAGTTTCCACGCAATTCCGAGACGTTGAAAAAAGTTCGTCTTCTTCTGCCTCAAGTTGTCCCAAATGGTTCAGGGCCCAAATGGAGGAATCTCGAAACAAGTTCATGCATTCTGGAATCCGCATGAGAAATGAGGCGGGTGGGTGATTTTCCACGCAATTCCGATACATTGAAAAAAGTTCATCTTCTTCTGCCTCAAGTTGTCCCGCTCGTCTCGGAATTTTTTCAACGTCCCATATGGTTCAGGGCACAATCGAAGGAATCTCGACACAAGTTCATGCATTCTGGAATCCTCACGAGAAATGAGGAGGGTGGGTGAGTTTCCAAGCAATTCCGAGACGTTGAAAAAATTTCGTCTTCTTCTGCCTCAAGTTGTCCCATATGGTTCAGGGCACAATCGAAGGAATCTCGAAACAAGTTCATGCATTCTGGAATCCTCACGAGAAATGAGGAGGGTGGGTGAGTTTCCACGCAATTCCGAGACGTTGAAAAAAGTTCGTCTTCTTCTGCCTCAAGTTGTACCGCATGGTTCAGGGCCCAAACGGAGGAATCTCGAAACAAGTTCATGCATTCTGGAATACTCACGAGAAATGAGGAGGGTGGGTGAGTTTCCACGCAATTCCGAGACGTTGAAAAAAGTTCGTCTTCCTCTACCTCAAGTTGTCCCATATGGTTCAGGGAACAATCGGAGGAATCTCGAAACAAGTTCATGCATTCTGGAATCCTCGCGAGAAATGAGGAGGGTGGGTGAGTTTCCAAGCAATTCCGAGACGTTGAAAAAATTTCGTCTTCTTCTGGCTCAAGTTGTCCCATATGGTTCAGGGCACAATCGGAGGAATCTCGAAAGAAGTTCATGCATTCTGGAGTCATCACGAGAAATGAGGAGGGTGGGTGAGTTTCCACGCAATTCCGAGACGTTGAAAAAATTTCCTCTTCTTCTGCCTCAAGTTGTCCCATATGGTTCAGGGCACAATCGGAGGAATCTCGAAACAAGTTCATGCATTTTGGAATCCTCACGAGAAATGAGGGGGGTGGGTCAGTTTCCACGCAATTCCGAGACGTTGAAAAAAGTTCGACTTCCTCTGCGTCAAGTTGTCCCAAATGGTTCAGGGCCCAAACGAAGGAATCTCGAAACAAGTTCATGCATTCTGGAATGCTCATGAGAAATGAGGGGGGTGGGTCAGTTTCCACGCAATTCCGAGACGTTGAAAAAAGTTCGACTTCCTCTGCGTCAAGTTGTCCCAAATGGTTCAGGGCCCAAACGAAGGAATCTCGAAAGAAGTTCATGCATTCTGGATTCCTCACGAGAAATGAGGAGGGTGGGTGAGTTTCCAAGCAATTCCGAGACGTTGAAAAAATTTTGTCTTCTTCTTCCTCAAGTTGTCCCATATGGTTCAGGGCACAATCGGAGGAATCTCGAAACAAGTTCATGCATTCTGGAATCCTCGCGAGAAATGGGGAGGGTGGGTGAGTTTCCAAGCAATTCCGAGACGTTGAAAAACTTTCGTCTTCTTCTGTCTCAAGTTGTCCCATATGGTTCAGGGCCCAAACGGAGGAATCTCGAAACAAGTTCATGCATTCTGGAATCCTCACGAGAAATGAGGGGGGTGGGTCAGTTTCCACGCAATTCCGAGACGTTGAAAAAAGTTCGTCTTCCTCTACCTCAAGTTGTCCCATATGGTTCAGGGAACAATCGGAGGAATCTCGAAACAAGTTCATGCATTCTGGAATCCTCGCGAGAAATGAGGAGGGTGGGTGAGTTTCCAAGCAATTCCGAGACGTTGAAAAAATTTCGTCTTCTTCTGCCTCAAGTTGTCCCATATGGTTCAGGGCACAATCGGAGGAATCTCGAAAGAAGTTCATGCATTCTGGAGTCATCACGAGAAATGAGGAGGGTGGGTGAGTTTCCACGCATTTCCGAGACGTTGAAAAAAGTTCGTCTTCCTCTGCGTCAAGTTGTCCCATATGGTTGTTGGCACAATCGGAGGAATCTCGAAACAAGTTCATGCATTCTGGAATCCTCACGAGAAATGAGGGGGGTGGGTCAGTTTCCACGCAATTCCGAGACGTTGAAAAAAGTTCGTCTTCCTCTGCGTCAAGTTGTCCCATATGGTTCAGGGCACAATCGGAGGAATCTTGAAACAAGTTCATACACTCTGGAATCCTCACGAGAAATGAAGGGGGAGGGTGAGTTTCCAAGCGATTCCGATACGTTGAAAAAAGTTCGTCTTCTTCTGCCTTAAATTGTCCCATATGGTTCAGGGCCCAAACGGAGGAATCTCGAAACAATTTCATGCATTCTGGAATCATCACGAGAAATGAGGAGGGTGGGTGAGTTTCCACGCAATTCCGAGACGTTGAAAAAAGTTCGTCTTTCTCTGCCTCAAGTTGTCCCATAAGGTTCAGGGCACAAACGGAGGAATCTCGAAACATGTTCATGCATTCTGGAATCCTCACGAGAAATGAGGGGGGTGGGTAAGTTTCCACGCAATTCCGAGACGTTGAAAAAAGTTCGTCTTCTTCTGCCTCAAGTTGTCCCAAATGGTTCAGGGCCCAAATGGAGGAATCTCGAAACAAGTTCATGCATTCTGGAATCCTCATGAGAAATGAGGCGGGTGGGTGATTTTCCACGCAATTCCGATACATTGAAAAAAGTTCATCTTCTTCTGCCTCAAGTTGTCCCGCTCGTCTCGGAATTTTTTCAACGTCCCATATGGTTCAGGGCACAATCGAAGGAATCTCGACACAAGTTCATGCATTCTGGAATCCTCACGAGAAATGAGGAGGGTGGGTGAGTTTCCAAGCAATTCCGAGACGTTGAAAAAATTTCGTCTTCTTCTGCCTCAAGTTGTCCCATATGGTTCAGGGCACAATCGAAGGAATCTCGAAACAAGTTCATGCATTCTGGAATCCTCACGAGAAATGAGGAGGGTGGGTGAGTTTCCACGCAATTCCGAGACGTTGAAAAAAGTTCGTCTTCTTCTGCCTCAAGTTGTACCGCATGGTTCAGGGCCCAAACGGAGGAATCTCGAAACAAGTTCATGCATTCTGGAATACTCACGAGAAATGAGGAGGGTGGGTGAGTTTCCACGCAATTCCGAGACGTTGAAAAAAGTTCGTCTTCCTCTACCTCAAGTTGTCCCATATGGTTCAGGGAACAATCGGAGGAATCTCGAAACAAGTTCATGCATTCTGGAATCCTCGCGAGAAATGAGGAGGGTGGGTGAGTTTCCAAGCAATTCCGAGACGTTGAAAAAATTTCGTCTTCTTCTGCCTCAAGTTGTCCCATATGGTTCAGGGCACAATCGGAGGAATCTCGAAAGAAGTTCATGCATTCTGGAGTCATCACGAGAAATGAGGAGGGTGGGTGAGTTTCCACGCAATTCCGAGACGTTGAAAAAATTTTCTCTTCTTCTGCCTCAAGTTGTCCCATATGGTTCAGGGCACAATCGGAGGAATCTCGAAACAAGTTCATGCATTCTGGAATCCTCACGAGAAATGAGGGGGGTGGGTCAGTTTCCACGCAATTCCGAGACGTTGAAAAAAGTTCGACTTCCTCTGCGTCAAGTTGTCCCAAATGGTTCAGGGCCCAAACGAAGGAATCTCGAAACAAGTTCATGCATTCTGGAATGCTCATGAGAAATGAGGGGGGTGGGTCAGTTTCCACGCAATTCCGAGACGTTGAAAAAATTTCGTCTTCCTCTGCCTCAAGTTGTCCCATATAGTTCAGAGCATAATCGGAGGAATCTCGAAACAAGTTCATGCATTCTGGAATCCTCACGAGAAATGAAGAGGGCGGGTGAGTTTCCAAGCAATTCCGAGACGTTGAAAAAATTTCGTCTTCTTCTGCCTCAAGTTGTCCCATATGGTTCAGGGCACAATCGGAGGAATCTCGAAACAAGTTCATGCATTCTGGAATCCTCACGAGAAATGAGGGGGGTGGGTCAGTTTCCACGCAATTCCGAGACGTTGAAAAAAGTTCGTCTTCCTCTGCCTCAAGTTGTCCCAAATGGTTCAGGGCCCAAACGGAGGAATCTCGAAACAAGTGCATGCATTTTGGAATGCTCACGAGAAATGAGGAGGGTGGGTGAGTTTCCAAGCAATTCCGAGATGTTGAAAAAATTTCGTCTTCTTCTGCCTCAAGTTGTCCCATATGGTTCAGGGCCCAAACGGAGGAATCTCGAAACAAGTTCATGCATTCTGGAATCCTCACGAGAAATGTGGAGGGTGTGTGAGTTTCCACGCAATTCCGAGACGTTGAAAAAAGTTCGTCTTCTTCTGCCTCAAGTTGTACCACATGGTTCAAAGCCCAAACGGAGGAATCTCGAAACAAGTTCATGCATTCTGGAATACTCACGAGAAATGAGGAGGGTGGGTGAATTTCCACGCAATTCCGAGACGTTGAAAAAAGTTCGTCTTCCTCTGCCTCAAGTTGTCCCATATGGTTCAGGGCACAATCGGAGGAATCTCGAAAGAAGTTCATGCATTCTGGAATCCTCCCGAGAAATGATGGGGGAGGGTGAGTTTCCAAGCGATTCCGATACGTTGAAAAAAGTTCGTCTTCTTCTGCCTCAACTTGTCCCATATGGTTCAGGGCCCAAACGGAGGAATCTCGAAACAATTTCATGCATTCTGGAATCATCACGAGAAATAAGGAGGGTGGGTGAGTTTCCACGCAATTCCGAGACGTTGAAGAAAGTTCGTCTTTCTCTGCCTCAAGTTGTCCCATATGGTTCAGGGCACAATCGGAGGAATCTCGAAACAAGTTCATGCATTCTGGAATCCTCACGAGAAATGAGGGGGGTGGGTCAGTTTCCACGCAATTCCGAGACGTTGAAAAAATTTCGTGTTCTTCTGCCTCAAGTTGTCCCATATGGTTCAGGGCACAATCGGAGGAATCTCGAACTAAGTTCATGCATTCTGGAATCATCACGAGAAATGAGGAGGGTGGGTGAGTTTCCACGCAATTCCGAGACGTTGAAAAAATTTCATCTTCTTCTGCCTCAAGTTGTCCCATATGGTTCAGGGCGCAATCGGAGGAATCTCGAAACAAGTTCATGCATTCTGGAATCCTCACGAGAAATGAGGGGGGTGGGTCAGTTTCCACGCAATTCCGAGACGTTGAAAAAAGTTCGTCTTCCTCTGCCTCAAGTTGTCCCAAATGGTTCAGGACCCAAACGGAGGAATCTCGAAAGAAGTTCATGCATTCTGGAATCCTCACGAGAAATGAGGAGGGTGGGTGAGTTTCCAAGCAATTCCGAGACGTTGAAAAAATTTTGTCTTCTTCTTCCTCAAGTTGTCGCATATGGTTCAGGGCACAATCGGAGGAATCTCGAAACAAGTTCATGCATTCTGGAATCCTCGCGAGAAATGGGGAGGGTGGGTGAGTTTCCAAGCAATTCCGAGACGTTGAAAAACTTTCGTCTTCTTCTGTCTCAAGTTGTCCCATATGGTTCAGGGCACAATCGGAGGAATCTCGAAACAAGTTCATGCATTCTGGAATCCTCACGAGAAATGAGGGGGGTGGGTCAGTTTCCACGCAATTCTGAGACGTTGAAAAAAGTTCGTCTTCCTCTGCGTCAAGTTGTCCCATATGGTTCAGGGCACAATCGGAGGAATCTTGAAACAAGTTCATGCACTCTGGAATCCTCACGAGAAATGAGGGGGGAGGGTGAGTTTCCAAGCGATTCCGATACGTTGAAAAAAGTTCGTCTTCTTCTGCCATAAATTGTCCCATATGGTTCAGGGCCCAAACGGAGGAATCTCGAAACAATTTCATGCATTCTGGAATCATCACGAGAAATGAGGAGGGTGGGTGAGTTTCCACGCAATTCCGAGACGTTGAAAAAAGTTCGTCTTTCTCTGCCTCAAGGTGTCCCATAAGGTTCAGGGCACAAACGGAGGAATCTCGAAACATGTTCATGCATTCTGGAATCCTCACGAGAAATGAGGGGGGTGGGTAAGTTTCCACGCAATTCCGAGACGTTAAAAAAAGTTCGTCTTCTTCTGCCTCAAGTTGTCCCAAATGGTTCAGGGCCCAAATGGAGGAATCTCGAAACAAGTTCATGCATTCTGGAATCCTCATGAGAAATGAGGCGGGTGGGTGATTTTCCACGCAATTCCAATACATTGAAAAAAGTTCGTCTTCTTCTGCCTCAAGTTGTCCCGCTCGTCTCGGAATTTTTTCAACGTCCCATATGGTTCAGGGCACAATCGAAGGAATCTCGACACAAGTTCATGCATTCTTGAATCCTCACGAGAAATGAGGAGGGTGGGTGAGTTTCCAAGCAATTCCGAGACGTTGAAAAAATTTCGTCTTCTTCTGCCTCAAGTTGTCCCATATGGTTCGGGGCACAATCGGAGGAATCTCGAAACAAGTTCATGCATTCTGGAATCCTCCCGAGAAATGAGGAGGGTGGGTGAGTTTCCACGCAATTCCGAGACGTTGAAAAAAGTTCGTCTTCTTCTGCCTCACGTTGTACCGCATTGTTCAGGGCCCAAACGGAGGAATCTCGAAACAAGTTCATCCATTCTGGAATACTCACCAGAAATGAGGAGGGTGGGTGAGTTTCCACGCAATTCCGAGACGTTGAAAAAAGTTCGTCTTCCTCTACCTCAAGTTGTCCCATATGGTTCAGGGAACAATCGGAGGAATCTTGAAACAAGTTCATGCATTCTGGAATCCTCGCGAGAAATGAGGAGGGTGGGTGAGTTTCCAAGCAATTCCGAGACGTTGAAAAAATTTCGTCTTCTTCTGCCTCAAGTTGTCCCATATGGTTCAGGCCACAATCGGAGGAATCTCGAAACAAGTTCATGCATTCTGGAGTCATCACGAGAAATGAGGAGGGTGGGTGAGTTTCCACGCAATTCCGAGACGTTGAAAAAATTTCATCTTTTTCTGCCTCAAGTTGTCCCATATGGTTCAGGGCACAATCGGAGGAATCTCGAAACAAGTTCATGCATTCTGGAATCCTCACGAGAAATGAGGGGGGTGGGTCAGTTTCCACGCAATTCCGAGACGTTGAAAAAAGTTCGACTTCCTCTGCGTCAAGTTGTCCCAAATGGTTCAGGGCCCAAACGGAGGAATCTCGAAACAAGTTCATGCATTCTGGAATGCTCACGAGAAATGAGGGGGGTGGGTCAGTTTCCACGCAATTCCGAGACGTTGAAAAAATTTCGTCTTCCTCTGCCTCAAGTTGTCCCATATAGTTCAGAGCATAATCGGAGGAATCTCGAAACAAGTTCATGCATTCTGGAATCCTCACGAGAAATGAAGCGGGCGGGTGAGTTTCCAAGCAATTCCGAGACGTTGAAAAAATTTCGTCTTCTTCTGCCTCAAGTTGTCCCATATGGTTCAGGGCACAATCGGAGGAATCTCGAAACAAGTTCATGCATTCTGGAATCCTCACGAGAAATGAGGGAGGTGGGTCAGTTTCCACGCAATTCCGAGACGTTGAAAAAAGTTCGTCTTCCTCTGCCTCAAGTTGTCCCAAATGGTTCAGGGCCCAAACGGAGGAATCTCGAAACAAGTGCATGCATTCTGGAATGCTCACGAGAAATGAGGAGGGTGGGCGAGTTTCCAAGCAATTCCGAGACGTTGAAAAAATTTCGTCTTCTTCTGCCTCAAGTTGTCCCATATGGTTCAGGGCCCAAACGGAGGAATCTCGAAACAAGTTCATGCATTCTGGAATCCTCACGAGAAATGAGGAGGGTGGGTGAGTTTCCACGCAATTCCGAGACGTTGAAAAAAGTTCGTCTTCTTCTGCCTCAAGTTGTACCACATGGTTCAAAGCCCAAACGGAGGAATCTCGAAACAAGTTCATGCATTCTGGAATACTCACGAGAAATGAGGAGGGTGGGTGAGTTTCCACGCAATTCCGAGACGTTGAAAAAAGTTCGTCTTCCTCTGCCTCAAGTTGTCCCATATGGTTCAGGGCACAATCGGAGGAATCTCGAAACAAGTTCATGCATTCTGGAATCCTCCCGAGAAATGATGGGGGAGGGTGAGTTTCCAAGCGATTCCGATACGTTGAAAAAAGTTCGTCTTCTTCTGCCTCAAATTGTCCCATATGGTTCAGGGCCCAAACGGAGGAATCTCGAAACAATTTCATGCATTCTGGAATCATCACAAGAAATAAGGAGGGTGGGTGAGTTTCCACGCAATTCCGAGACGTTGAAGAAAGTTCGTCTTTCTCTGCCTCAAGTTGTCCCATATGGTTCAGGGCACGATCGGAGGAATCTCGAAACAAGTTCATGCATTCTGGAATCCTCACGAGAAATGAGGGGGGTGGGTCAGTTTCCACGCAATTCCGAGACGTTGAAAAAATTTCGTGTTCTTCTGCCTCAAGTTGTCCCATATGGTTCAGGGCACAATCGGAGGAATCTTGAACTAAGTTCATGCATTCTGGAATCATCACGAGAAATGAGGAGGGTGGGTGAGTTTCCACGCAATTCCGAGACGTTGAAAAAATTTCATCTTCTTCTGCCTCAAGTTGTCCCATATGGTTCAGGGCACAATCGGAGGAATCTCGAAACAAGTTCATGCATTCTGGAATCCTCACGAGAAATGAGGGGGGTGGGTCAGTTTCCACGCAATTCCGAGACGTTGAAAAAAGTTCGTCTTCCTCTGCCTCAAGTTGTCCCAAATGGTTCAGGACCCAAACGGAGGAATCTCGAAAGAAGTTCATGCATTCTGGAATCCTCACGAGAAATGAGGAGGGTGGGTGAGTTTCCAAGCAATTCCGAGACGTTGAAAAAATTTTGTCTTCTTCTTCCTCAAGTTGTCCCATATGGTTCAGGGCACAATCAGAGGAATCTCGAAACAAGTTCATGCATTCTGGAATCCTCGCGAGAAATGGGGAGGGTGGGTGAGTTTCCAAGCAATTCCGAGACGTTGAAAAACTTTCGTCTTCTTCTGTCTCAAGTTGTCCCATATGGTTCAGGGCACAATCGGAGGAATCTCGAAACAAGTTCATGCATTCTGGAATCCTCACGAGAAATGAGGGGGGTGGGTCAGTTTCCACGCAATTCCGAGACGTTGAAAAAAGTTCGTCTTCCTCTGCGTCAAGTTGTCCCATATGGTTCAGGGCACAATCGGAGGAATCTTGAAATAAGTTCATGCACTCTGGAATCCTCACGAGAAATGAGGGGGGAGGGTGAGTTTCCAAGCGATTCCGATACGTTGAAAAAAGTTCGTCTTCTTCTGCCTTAAATTGTCCCATATGGTTCAGGGCGCAAACGGAGGAATCTCGAAAGAAGTTCATGCATTCTGGAATCCTCACGAGAAATGAGGAGGGTGGGTGAGTTTCCAAGCAATTCCGAGACGTTGAAAAAATTTTGTCTTCTTCTTCCTCAAGTTGTCCCATATGGTTCAGGGCACAATCGGAGGAATCTCGAAACAAGTTCATGCATTCTGGAATCCTCGCGAGAAATGGGGAGGGTGGGTGAGTTTCCAAGCAATTCCGAGACGTTGAAAAACTTTCGTCTTCTTCTGTCTCAAGTTGTCCCATATGGTTCAGGGCACAATCGGAGGAATCTTGAAACAAGTTCATGCACTCTGGAATCCTCACGAGAAATGAGGGGGGAGGGTGAGTTTCCAAGCGATTCCGATACGTTGAAAAAAGTTCGTCTTCTTCTGCCTTAAATTGTCCCATATGGTTCAGGGCCCAAACGGAGGAATCTCGAAACAATTTCATGCATTCTGGAATCATCACGAGAAATGAGGAGGGTGGGTGAGTTTCCACGCAATTCCGAGACGTTGAAAAAAGTTCGTCTTTCTCTGCCTCAAGTTGTCCCATAAGGTTCAGGGCACAAACGGAGGAATCTCGAAACATGTTCATGCATTCTGGAATCCTCACGAGAAATGAGGGGGGTGGGTAAGTTTCCACGCAATTCCGAGACGTTGAAAAAAGTTCGTCTTCTTCTGCCTCAAGTTGTCCCAAATGGTTCAGGGCCCAAATGGAGGAATCTCGAAACAAGTTCATGCATTCTGGAATCCTCATGAGAAATGAGGCGGGTGGGTGATTTTCCACGCAATTCCAATACATTGAAAAAAGTTCGTCTTCTTCTGCCTCAAGTTGTCCCGCTCGTCTCGGAATTTTTTCAACGTCCCATATGGTTCAGGGCACAATCGAAGGAATCTCGACACAAGTTCATGCATTCTGGAATCCTCACGAGAAATGAGGAGGGTGGGTGAGTTTCCAAGCAATTCCGAGACGTTGAAAAAATTTCGTCTTCTTCTGCCTCAAGTTGTCCCATATGGTTCAGGGCACAATCGGAGGAATCTCGAAACAAGTTCATGCATTCTGGAATCCTCACGAGAAATGAGGAGGGTGGGTGAGTTTCCACGCAATTCCGAGACGTTGAAAAAAGTTCGTCTTCTTCTGCCTCAAGTTGTACCGCATGGTTCAGGGCCCAAACGGAGGAATCTCGAAACAAGTTCATGCATTCTGGAATACTCACGAGAAATGAGGAGGTTGGGTGAGTTTCCACGCAATTCCGAGACGTTGAAAAAAGTTCGTCTTCCTCTACCTCAAGTTGTCCCATATGGTTCAGGGAACAATCGGAGGAATCTCGAAACAAGTTCATGCATTCTGGAATCCTCGCGAGAAATGAGGAGGGTGGGTGAGTTTCCAAGCAACTCCGAGACGTTGAAAAAATTTCGTCTTCTTCTGCCTCAAGTTGTCCCATATGGTTCAGGGCACAATCGGAGGAATCTCGAAACAAGTTCATGCATTCTGGAGTCATCACGAGAAATGAGGAGGGTGGGTGAGTTTCCACGCAATTCCGAGACATTGAAAAAATTTCATCTTCTTCTGCCTCAAGTTGTCCCATATGGTTCAGGGCACAATCGGAGGAATCTCGAAACAAGTTCATGCATTCTGGAATCCTCACGAGAAATGAGGAGGGTGGGTGAGTTTCCACGCAATTCCGAGACATTGAAAAAAGTTCGTCTTCTTCTGCCTCAAGTTGTACCGCATGGTTCAGGGCCCAAACGGAGGAATCTCGAAACAAGTTCATGCATTCTGGAATACTCACGAGAAATGAGGAGGGTGGGTGAGTTTCCACGCAATTCCGAGACGTTGAAAAAAGTTCGTCTTCCTCTCCCTCAAGTTGTCCCATATGGTTCAGGGAACAATCGGAGGAATCTCGAAACAAGTTCATGCATTCTGGAATCCTCGCGAGAAATGAGGAGGGTGGGTGAGTTTCCAAGCAATTCCGAGACGTTGAAAAAAGTTCGTCTTCTTCTGCCTCAAGTTGTACCACATGGTTCAAAGCCCAAACGGAGGAATCTCGAAACAAGTTCATGCATTCTGGAATCCTCACGAGAAATGAGGGGGGTGGGTCAGTTTCCACGCAATTCCGAGACGTTGAAAAAATTTCGTGTTCTTCTGCCTCAAGTTGTCCCATATGGTTCAGGGCACAATCGGAGGAATCTCGAACTAAGTTCATGCATTCTGGAATCCTCACGAGAAATGAGGGGGGTGGGTCAGTTTCCACGCAATTCCGAGACGTTGAAAAAGGTTCGACTTCCTCTGCGTCAAGTTGTCCGAAATGGTTCAGGGCCCAAACGGAGGAATCTCGAAACAAGTTCATGCATTCTGGAATCCTCACGAGAAATGAGGAGGGTGGGTGAGTTTCCACGCAATTCCGAGACGTTGAAAAAAGTTCGTCTTCTTCTGCCTCAAGTTGTCCCATATAGTTCAGAGCATAATCGGAGGAATCTCGAAACAAGTTCATGCATTCTGGAATCCTCACGAGAAATGAAGAGGGCGGGTGAGTTTCCAAGCAATTCCGAGACGTTGAAAAAATTTCGTCTTCCTCTGCCTCAAGTTGTCCCATATAGTTCAGAGCATAATCGGAGGAATCTCGAAACAAGTTCATGCATTCTGGAATCCTCACGAGAAATGAGGAGGGCGGGTGAGTTTCCAAGCAATTCCGAGACGTTGAAAAAATTTCGTCTTCTTCTGCCTCAAGTTGTCCCATATGGTTCAGGGCACAATCGGAGGAATCTCAAAACAAGTTCATGCATTCTGGAATCCTCACGAGAAATGAGGGAGGTGGGTCAGTTTCCACACAATTCCGAGACGTTGAAAAAATTTCGTCTTCCTCTGCCTCAAGTTGTCCCATATAGTTCAGAGCATAATCGGAGGAATCTCGAAACAAGTTCATGCATTCTGGAATCCTCACGAGAAATGAGGAGGGTGGGTGAGTTTCCACGCAATTCCGAGACGTTGAAAAAAGTTCGTCTTCTTCTGCCTCAAGTTGTCCCATATGGTTCAGGGCACAATCGGAGGAATCTCGAAACAAGTTCATGCATTCTGGAATCCTCACGAGAAATGAGGGAGGTGGGTCAGTTTCCACGCAATTCCGAGACGTTGAAAAAAGTTCGTCTTCCTCTGCCTCAAGTTGACCCAAATGGTTCAGGGCCCAAACGGAGGAATCTCGAAACAAGTGCATGCATTCTGGAATGCTCACGAGAAATGAGGAGGGTGGGTGAGTTTCCAAGCAATTCCGAGACGTTGAAAAAATTTCGTCTTCTTCTGCCTAAAGTTGTCCCATATGGTTCAGGGCCCAAACGGAGGAATCTCGAAACAAGTTCATGCATTCTGGAATCCTCACGAGAAATGAGGAGGGTGGGTGAGTTTCCACGCAATTCCGAGACGTTGAAAAAAGTTCGTCTTCTTCTGCCTCAAGTTGTACCACATGGTTCAAAGCCCAAACGGAGGAATCTCGAAACAAGTTCATGCATTCTGGAATACTCACGAGAAATGAGGAGGGTGGGTGAGTTTCCACGCAATTCCGAGACGTTGAAAAAAGTTCGTCTTCCTCTGCCTCAAGTTGTCCCATATGGTTCAGGGCACAATCGGAGGAATCTCGAAACAAGTTCATGCATTCTGGAATCCTCCCGAGAAATGATGGGGGAGGGTGAGTTTCCAAGCGATTCCGATACGTTGAAAAAAGTTCGTCTTCTTCTGCCTCAAATTGTCCCATATGGTTCAGGCCCCAAACGGAGGAATCTCGAAACAATTTCATGCATTCTGGAATCATCACGAGAAATAAGGAGGGTGGGTGAGTTTCCACGCAATTCCGAGACGTTGAAGAAAGTTCGTCTTTCTCTGCCTCAAGTTGTCCCATATGGTTCAGGGCACAATCGGAGGAATCTCGAAACAAGTTCATGCATTCTGGAATCCTCACGAGAAATGAGGAGGGTGGGTGAGTTTCCACGCAATTCCGAGACGTTGAAAAAAGTTCGTCTTCTTCTGCCTCAAGTTGTCCCATATAGTTCAGAGCATAATCGGAGGAATCTCGAAACAAGTTCATGCATTCTGGAATCCTCACGAGAAATGGGGAGGGTGGGTGAGTTTCCAAGCAATTCCGAGACGTTGAAAAACTTTCGTCTTCTTCTGTCTCAAGTTGTCCCATATGGTTCAGGGCACAATCGGAGGAATCTCGAAACAAGTTCATGCATTCTGGAGTCATCACGAGAAATGAGGAGGGTGGGTGAGTTTCCACGCAATTCCGAGACATTGAAAAAATTTCATCTTCTTCTGCCTCAAGTTGTCCCATATGGTTCAGGGCACAATCGGAGGAATCTCGAAACAAGTTCATGCATTCTGGAATCCTCCCGAGAAATGATGGGGGAGGGTGAGTTTCCAAGCGATTCCGATACGTTGAAAAAAGTTCGTCTTCTTCTGCCTCAAATTGTCCCATATGGTTCAGGGCCCAAACGGAGGAATCTCGAAACAATTTCATGCATTCTGGAATCATCACAAGAAATAAGGAGGGTGGGTGAGTTTCCACGCAATTCCGAGACGTTGAAGAAAGTTCGTCTTTCTCTGCCTCAAGTTGTCCCATATGGTTCAGGGCACGATCGGAGGAATCTCGAAACAAGTTCATGCATTCTGGAATCCTCACGAGAAATGAGGGGGGTGGGTCAGTTTCCACGCAATTCCGAGACGTTGAAAAAATTTCGTGTTCTTCTGCCTCAAGTTGTCCCATATGGTTCAGGGCACAATCGGAGGAATCTCGAACTAAGTTCATGCATTCTGGAATCATCACGAGAAATGAGGAGGGTGGGTGAGTTTCCACGCAATTCCGAGACGTTGAAAAAATTTCATCTTCTTCTGCCTCAAGTTGTCCCATATGGTTCAGGGCACAATCGGAGGAATCTCGAAACAAGTTCATGCATTCTGGAATCCTCACGAGAAATGAGGGGGGTGGGTCAGTTTCCACTCAATTCCGAGACGTGTAAAAAAGTTCGTCTTCCTCTGCCTCAAGTTGTCCCAAATGGTTCAGGACCCAAACGGAGGAATCTCGAAAGAAGTTCATGCATTCTGGAATCCTCACGAGAAATGAGGAGGGTGGGTGAGTTTCCAAGCAATTCCGAGACGTTGAAAAAATTTTGTCTTCTTCTTCCTCAAGTTGTCCCATATGGTTCAGGGCACAATCAGAGGAATCTCGAAACAAGTTCATGCATTCTGGAATCCTCGCGAGAAATGGGGAGGGTGGGTGAGTTTCCAAGCAATTCCGAGACGTTGAAAAACTTTCGTCTTCTTCTGTCTCAAGTTGTCCCATATGGTTCAGGGCACAATCGGAGGAATCTCGAAACAAGTTCATGCATTCTGGAATCCTCACGAGAAATGAGGGGGGTGGGTCAGTTTCCACGCAATTCCGAGACGTTGAAAAAAGTTCGTCTTCCTCTGCGTCAAGTTGTCCCATATGGTTCAGGGCACAATCGGAGGAATCTTGAAATAAGTTCATGCACTCTGGAATCCTCACGAGAAATGAGGGGGGAGGGTGAGTTTCCAAGCGATTCCGATACGTTGAAAAAAGTTCGTCTTCTTCTGCCTTAAATTGTCCCATATGGTTCAGGGCCCAAACGGAGGAATCTCGAAAGAAGTTCATGCATTCTGGAATCCTCACGAGAAATGAGGAGGGTGGGTGAGTTTCCAAGCGATTCCGAGACGTTGAAAAAATTTTGTCTTCTTCTTCCTCAAGTTGTCCCATATGGTTCAGGGCACAATCGGAGGAATCTCGAAACAAGTTCATGCATTCTGGAATCCTCGCGAGAAATGGGGAGGGTGGGTGAGTTTCCAAGCAATTCCGAGACGTTGAAAAACTTTCGTCTTCTTCTGTCTCAAGTTGTCCCATATGGTTCAGGGCACAATCGGAGGAATCTTGAAACAAGTTCATGCACTCTGGAATCCTCACGAGAAATGAGGGGGGAGGGTGAGTTTCCAAGCGATTCCGATACGTTGAAAAAAGTTCGTCTTCTTCTGCCTTAAATTGTCCCATATGGTTCAGGGCCCAAACGGAGGAATCTCGAAACAATTTCATGCATTCTGGAATCATCACGAGAAATGAGGAGGGTGGGTGAGTTTCCACGCAATTCCGAGACGTTGAAAAAAGTTCGTCTTTCTCTGCCTCAAGTTGTCCCATAAGGTTCAGGGCACAAACGGAGGAATCTCGAAACATGTTCATGCATTCTGGAATCCTCACGAGAAATGAGGGGGGTGGGTAAGTTTCCACGCAATTCCGAGACGTTGAAAAAAGTTCGTCTTCTTCTGCCTCAAGTTGTCCCAAATGGTTCAGGGCCCAAATGGAGGAATCTCGAAACAAGTTCATGCATTCTGGAATCCTCATGAGAAATGAGGCGGGTGGGTGATTTTCCACGCAATTCCAATACATTGAAAAAAGTTCGTCTTCTTCTGCCTCAAGTTGTCCCGCTCGTCTCGGAATTTTTTCAACGTCCCATATGGTTCAGGGCACAATCGAAGGAATCTCGACACAAGTTCATGCATTCTGGAATCCTCACGAGAAATGAGGAGGGTGGGTGAGTTTCCAAGCAATTCCGAGACGTTGAAAAAATTTCGTCTTCTTCTGCCTCAAGTTGTCCCATATGGTTCAGGGCACAATCGGAGGAATCTCGAAACAAGTTCATGCATTCTGGAATCCTCACGAGAAATGAGGGGGGAGGGTGAGTTTCCAAGCGATTCCGATACGTTGAAAAAAGTTCGTCTTCTTCTGCCTTAAATTGTCCCATATGGTTCAGGGCGCAAACGGAGGAATCTCGAAAGAAGTTCATGCATTCTGGAATCCTCACGAGAAATGAGGAGGGTGGGTGAGTTTCCAAGCAATTCCGAGACGTTGAAAAAATTTTGTCTTCTTCTTCCTCAAGTTGTCCCATATGGTTCAGGGCACAATCGGAGGAATCTCGAAACAAGTTCATGCATTCTGGAATCCTCGCGAGAAATGGGGAGGGTGGGTGAGTTTCCAAGCAATTCCGAGACGTTGAAAAACTTTCGTCTTCTTCTGTCTCAAGTTGTCCCATATGGTTCAGGGCACAATCGGAGGAATCTTGAAACAAGTTCATGCACTCTGGAATCCTCACGAGAAATGAGGGGGGAGGGTGAGTTTCCAAGCGATTCCGATACGTTGAAAAAAGTTCGTCTTCTTCTGCCTTAAATTGTCCCATATGGTTCAGGGCCCAAACGGAGGAATCTCGAAACAATTTCATGCATTCTGGAATCATCACGAGAAATGAGGAGGGTGGGTGAGTTTCCACGCAATTCCGAGACGTTGAAAAAAGTTCGTCTTTCTCTGCCTCAAGTTGTCCCATAAGGTTCAGGGCACAAACGGAGGAATCTCGAAACATGTTCATGCATTCTGGAATCC
The DNA here is from genome assembly GCA_034222035.1 of Acacia crassicarpa. Taxonomy (NCBI): domain Eukaryota; kingdom Viridiplantae; phylum Streptophyta; class Magnoliopsida; order Fabales; family Fabaceae; genus Acacia; species Acacia crassicarpa. Next base: position 30,203,197 of record JAWXYG010000002.1, on the reverse strand, counting down.
TCACGAGAAATGAGGGGGGTGGGTAAGTTTCCACGCAATTCCGAGACGTTGAAAAAAGTTCGTCTTCTTCTGCCTCAAGTTGTCCCAAATGGTTCAGGGCCCAAATGGAGGAATCTCGAAACAAGTTCATGCATTCTGGAATCCTCATGAGAAATGAGGCGGGTGGGTGATTTTCCACGCAATTCCAATACATTGAAAAAAGTTCGTCTTCTTCTGCCTCAAGTTGTCCCGCTCGTCTCGGAATTTTTTCAACGTCCCATATGGTTCAGGGCACAATCGAAGGAATCTCGACACAAGTTCATGCATTCTGGAATCCTCACGAGAAATGAGGAGGGTGGGTGAGTTTCCAAGCAATTCCGAGACGTTGAAAAAATTTCGTCTTCTTCTGCCTCAAGTTGTCCCATATGGTTCAGGGCACAATCGGAGGAATCTCGAAACAAGTTCATGCATTCTGGAATCCTCACGAGAAATGAGGAGGGTGGGTGAGTTTCCACGCAATTCCGAGACGTTGAAAAAAGTTCGTCTTCTTCTGCCTCAAGTTGTACCGCATGGTTCAGGGCCCAAACGGAGGAATCTCGAAACAAGTTCATGCATTCTGGAATACTCACGAGAAATGAGGAGGTTGGGTGAGTTTCCACGCAATTCCGAGACGTTGAAAAAAGTTCGTCTTCCTCTACCTCAAGTTGTCCCATATGGTTCAGGGAACAATCGGAGGAATCTCGAAACAAGTTCATGCATTCTGGAATCCTCGCGAGAAATGAGGAGGGTGGGTGAGTTTCCAAGCAACTCCGAGACGTTGAAAAAATTTCGTCTTCTTCTGCCTCAAGTTGTCCCATATGGTTCAGGGCACAATCGGAGGAATCTCGAAACAAGTTCATGCATTCTGGAGTCATCACGAGAAATGAGGAGGGTGGGTGAGTTTCCACGCAATTCCGAGACATTGAAAAAATTTCATCTTCTTCTGCCTCAAGTTGTCCCATATGGTTCAGGGCACAATCGGAGGAATCTCGAAACAAGTTCATGCATTCTGGAATCCTCACGAGAAATGAGGAGGGTGGGTGAGTTTCCACGCAATTCCGAGACATTGAAAAAAGTTCGTCTTCTTCTGCCTCAAGTTGTACCGCATGGTTCAGGGCCCAAACGGAGGAATCTCGAAACAAGTTCATGCATTCTGGAATACTCACGAGAAATGAGGAGGGTGGGTGAGTTTCCACGCAATTCCGAGACGTTGAAAAAAGTTCGTCTTCCTCTCCCTCAAGTTGTCCCATATGGTTCAGGGAACAATCGGAGGAATCTCGAAACAAGTTCATGCATTCTGGAATCCTCGCGAGAAATGAGGAGGGTGGGTGAGTTTCCAAGCAATTCCGAGACGTTGAAAAAAGTTCGTCTTCTTCTGCCTCAAGTTGTACCACATGGTTCAAAGCCCAAACGGAGGAATCTCGAAACAAGTTCATGCATTCTGGAATCCTCACGAGAAATGAGGGGGGTGGGTCAGTTTCCACGCAATTCCGAGACGTTGAAAAAATTTCGTGTTCTTCTGCCTCAAGTTGTCCCATATGGTTCAGGGCACAATCGGAGGAATCTCGAACTAAGTTCATGCATTCTGGAATCCTCACGAGAAATGAGGGGGGTGGGTCAGTTTCCACGCAATTCCGAGACGTTGAAAAAGGTTCGACTTCCTCTGCGTCAAGTTGTCCGAAATGGTTCAGGGCCCAAACGGAGGAATCTCGAAACAAGTTCATGCATTCTGGAATCCTCACGAGAAATGAGGAGGGTGGGTGAGTTTCCACGCAATTCCGAGACGTTGAAAAAAGTTCGTCTTCTTCTGCCTCAAGTTGTCCCATATAGTTCAGAGCATAATCGGAGGAATCTCGAAACAAGTTCATGCATTCTGGAATCCTCACGAGAAATGAAGAGGGCGGGTGAGTTTCCAAGCAATTCCGAGACGTTGAAAAAATTTCGTCTTCCTCTGCCTCAAGTTGTCCCATATAGTTCAGAGCATAATCGGAGGAATCTCGAAACAAGTTCATGCATTCTGGAATCCTCACGAGAAATGAGGAGGGCGGGTGAGTTTCCAAGCAATTCCGAGACGTTGAAAAAATTTCGTCTTCTTCTGCCTCAAGTTGTCCCATATGGTTCAGGGCACAATCGGAGGAATCTCAAAACAAGTTCATGCATTCTGGAATCCTCACGAGAAATGAGGGAGGTGGGTCAGTTTCCACACAATTCCGAGACGTTGAAAAAATTTCGTCTTCCTCTGCCTCAAGTTGTCCCATATAGTTCAGAGCATAATCGGAGGAATCTCGAAACAAGTTCATGCATTCTGGAATCCTCACGAGAAATGAGGAGGGTGGGTGAGTTTCCACGCAATTCCGAGACGTTGAAAAAAGTTCGTCTTCTTCTGCCTCAAGTTGTCCCATATGGTTCAGGGCACAATCGGAGGAATCTCGAAACAAGTTCATGCATTCTGGAATCCTCACGAGAAATGAGGGGGGTGGGTCAGTTTCCACGCAATTCCGAGACGTTGAAAAAAGTTCGACTTCCTCTGCGTCAAGTTGTCCCAAATGGTTCAGGGCCCAAACGAAGGAATCTCGAAACAAGTTCATGCATTCTGGAATGCTCACGAGAAATGAGGGGGGTGGGTCAGTTTCCACGCAATTCCGAGACGTTGAAAAAATTTCGTCTTCCTCTGCCTCAAGTTGTCCCATATAGTTCAGAGCATAATCGGAGGAATCTCGAAACAAGTTCATGCATTCTGGAATCCTCACGAGAAATGAAGAGGGCGGGTGAGTTTCCAAGCAATTCCGAGACGTTGAAAAAATTTCGTCTTCTTCTGCCTCAAGTTGTCCCATATGGTTCAGGGCACAATCGGAGGAATCTCGAAACAAGTTCATGCATTCTGGAATCCTCACGAGAAATGAGGGAGGTGGGTCAGTTTCCACGCAATTCCGAGACGTTGAAAAAAGTTCGTCTTCCTCTGCCTCAAGTTGACCCAAATGGTTCAGGGCCCAAACGGAGGAATCTCGAAACAAGTGCATGCATTCTGGAATGCTCACGAGAAATGAGAAGGGTGGGTGAGTTTCCAAGCAATTCCGAGACGTTGAAAAAATTTCGTCTTCTTCTGCCTAAAGTTGTCCCATATGGTTCAGGGCCCAAACGGAGGAATCTCGAAACAAGTTCATGCATTCTGGAATCCTCACGAGAAATGAGGAGGGTGGGTGAGTTTCCACGCAATTCCGAGACGTTGAAAAAAGTTCGTCTTCTTCTGCCTCAAGTTGTACCACATGGTTCAAAGCACAAACGGAGGAATCTCGAAACAAGTTCATGCATTCTGGAATACTCACGAGAAATGAGGAGGGTGGGTGAGTTTCCACGCAATTCCGAGACGTTGAAAAAAGTTCGTCTTCCTCTGCCTCAAGTTGTCCCATATGGTTCAGGGCACAATCGGAGGAATCTCGAAACAAGTTCATGCATTCTGGAATCCTCCCGAGAAATGATGGGGGAGGGTGAGTTTCCAAGCGATTCCGATACGTTGAAAAAAGTTCGTCTTCTTCTGCCTCAAATTGTCCCATATGGTTCAGGCCCCAAACGGAGGAATCTCGAAACAATTTCATGCATTCTGGAATCATCACGAGAAATAAGGAGGGTGGGTGAGTTTCCACGCAATTCCGAGACGTTGAAGAAAGTTCGTCTTTCTCTGCCTCAAGTTGTCCCATATGGTTCAGGGCACAATCGGAGGAATCTCGAAACAAGTTCATGCATTCTGGAATCCTCACGAGAAATGAGGAGGGTGGGTGAGTTTCCACGCAATTCCGAGACGTTGAAAAAAGTTCGTCTTCTTCTGCCTCAAGTTGTCCCATATAGTTCAGAGCATAATCGGAGGAATCTCGAAACAAGTTCATGCATTCTGGAATCCTCACGAGAAATGGGGAGGGTGGGTGAGTTTCCAAGCAATTCCGAGACGTTGAAAAACTTTCGTCTTCTTCTGTCTCAAGTTGTCCCATATGGTTCAGGGCACAATCGGAGGAATCTCGAAACAAGTTCATGCATTCTGGAGTCATCACGAGAAATGAGGAGGGTGGGTGAGTTTCCACGCAATTCCGAGACATTGAAAAAATTTCATCTTCTTCTGCCTCAAGTTGTCCCATATGGTTCAGGGCACAATCGGAGGAATCTCGAAACAAGTTCATGCATTCTGGAATCCTCCCGAGAAATGATGGGGGAGGGTGAGTTTCCAAGCGATTCCGATACGTTGAAAAAAGTTCGTCTTCTTCTGCCTCAAATTGTCCCATATGGTTCAGGGCCCAAACGGAGGAATCTCGAAACAATTTCATGCATTCTGGAATCATCACAAGAAATAAGGAGGGTGGGTGAGTTTCCACGCAATTCCGAGACGTTGAAGAAAGTTCGTCTTTCTCTGCCTCAAGTTGTCCCATATGGTTCAGGGCACGATCGGAGGAATCTCGAAACAAGTTCATGCATTCTGGAATCCTCACGAGAAATGAGGGGGGTGGGTCAGTTTCCACGCAATTCCGAGACGTTGAAAAAATTTCGTGTTCTTCTGCCTCAAGTTGTCCCATATGGTTCAGGGCACAATCGGAGGAATCTCGAACTAAGTTCATGCATTCTGGAATCATCACGAGAAATGAGGAGGGTGGGTGAGTTTCCACGCAATTCCGAGACGTTGAAAAAATTTCATCTTCTTCTGCCTCAAGTTGTCCCATATGGTTCAGGGCACAATCGGAGGAATCTCGAAACAAGTTCATGCATTCTGGAATCCTCACGAGAAATGAGGGGGGTGGGTCAGTTTCCACTCAATTCCGAGACGTTGAAAAAAGTTCGTCTTCCTCTGCCTCAAGTTGTCCCAAATGGTTCAGGACCCAAACGGAGGAATCTCGAAAGAAGTTCATGCATTCTGGAATCCTCACGAGAAATGAGGAGGGTGGGTGAGTTTCCAAGCAATTCCGAGACGTTGAAAAAATTTTGTCTTCTTCTTCCTCAAGTTGTCCCATATGGTTCAGGGCACAATCAGAGGAATCTCGAAACAAGTTCATGCATTCTGGAATCCTCGCGAGAAATGGGGAGGGTGGGTGAGTTTCCAAGCAATTCCGAGACGTTGAAAAACTTTCGTCTTCTTCTGTCTCAAGTTGTCCCATATGGTTCAGGGCACAATCGGAGGAATCTCGAAACAAGTTCATGCATTCTGGAATCCTCACGAGAAATGAGGGGGGTGGGTCAGTTTCCACGCAATTCCGAGACGTTGAAAAAAGTTCGTCTTCCTCTGCGTCAAGTTGTCCCATATGGTTCAGGGCACAATCGGAGGAATCTTGAAATAAGTTCATGCACTCTGGAATCCTCACGAGAAATGAGGGGGGAGGGTGAGTTTCCAAGCGATTCCGATACGTTGAAAAAAGTTCGTCTTCTTCTGCCTTAAATTGTCCCATATGGTTCAGGGCCCAAACGGAGGAATCTCGAAAGAAGTTCATGCATTCTGGAATCCTCACGAGAAATGAGGAGGGTGGGTGAGTTTCCAAGCGATTCCGAGACGTTGAAAAAATTTTGTCTTCTTCTTCCTCAAGTTGTCCCATATGGTTCAGGGCACAATCGGAGGAATCTCGAAACAAGTTCATGCATTCTGGAATCCTCGCGAGAAATGGGGAGGGTGGGTGAGTTTCCAAGCAATTCCGAGACGTTGAAAAACTTTCGTCTTCTTCTGTCTCAAGTTGTCCCATATGGTTCAGGGCACAATCGGAGGAATCTTGAAACAAGTTCATGCACTCTGGAATCCTCACGAGAAATGAGGGGGGAGGGTGAGTTTCCAAGCGATTCCGATACGTTGAAAAAAGTTCGTCTTCTTCTGCCTTAAATTGTCCCATTTGGTTCAGGGCCCAAACGGAGGAATCTCGAAACAATTTCATGCATTCTGGAATCATCACGAGAAATGAGGAGGGTGGGTGAGTTTCCACGCAATTCCGAGACGTTGAAAAATGTTCGTCTTTCTCTGCCTCAAGTTGTCCCATAAGGTTCAGGGCACAAACGGAGGAATCTCGAAACATGTTCATGCATTCTGGAATCCTCACGAGAAATGAGGGGGGTGGGTAAGTTTCCACGCAATTCCGAGACGTTGAAAAAAGTTCGTCTTCTTCTGCCTCAAGTTGTCCCAAATGGTTCAGGGCCCAAATGGAGGAATCTCGAAACAAGTTCATGCATTCTGGAATCCTCATGAGAAATGAGGCGGGTGGGTGATTTTCCACGCAATTCCAATACATTGAAAAAAGTTCGTCTTCTTCTGCCTCAAGTTGTCCTGCTCGTCTCGGAATTTTTTCAACGTCCCATATGGTTCAGGGCACAATCGAAGGAATCTCGACACAAGTTCATGCATTCTGGAATCCTCACGAGAAATGAGGAGGGTGGGTGAGTTTCCAAGCAATTCCGAGACGTTGAAAAAATTTCGTCTTCTTCTGCCTCAAGTTGTCCCATATGGTTCAGGGCACAATCGGAGGAATCTCGAAACAAGTTCATGCATTCTGGAATCCTCACGAGAAATGAGGAGGGTGGGTGAGTTTCCACGCAATTCCGAGACGTTGAAAAAAGTTCGTCTTCTTCTGCCTCAAGTTGTACCGCATGGTTCAGGGCCCAAACGGAGGAATCTCGAAACAAGTTCATGCATTCTGGAATACTCACGAGAAATGAGGAGGGTGGGTGAGTTTCCACGCAATTCCGAGACGTTGAAAAAAGTTCGTCTTCCTCTACCTCAAGTTGTCCCATATGGTTCAGGGAACAATCGGAGGAATCTCGAAACAAGTTCATGCATTCTGGAATCCTCGCGAGAAATGAGGAGGGTGGGTGAGTTTCCAAGCAACTCCGAGACGTTGAAAAAATTTCGTCTTCTTCTGCCTCAAGTTGTCCCATATGGTTCAGGGCACAATCGGAGGAATCTCGAAACAAGTTCATGCATTCTGGAGTCATCACGAGAAATGAGGAGGGTGGGTGAGTTTCCACGCAATTCCGAGACATTGAAAAAATTTCATCTTCTTCTGCCTCAAGTTGTCCCATATGGTTCAGGGCACAATCGGAGGAATCTCGAAACAAGTTCATGCATTCTGGAATCCTCACGAGAAATGAGGAGGGTGGGTGAGTTTCCACGCAATTCCGAGACATTGAAAAAAGTTCGTCTTCTTCTGCCTCAAGTTGTACCGCATGGTTCAGGGCCCAAACGGAGGAATCTCGAAACAAGTTCATGCATTCTGGAATACTCACGAGAAATGAGGAGGGTGGGTGAGTTTCCACGCAATTCCGAGACGTTGAAAAAAGTTCGTCTTCCTCTCCCTCAAGTTGTCCCATATGGTTCAGGGAACAATCGGAGGAATCTCGAAACAAGTTCATGCATTCTGGAATCCTCGCGAGAAATGAGGAGGGTGGGTGAGTTTCCAAGCAATTCCGAGACGTTGAAAAAAGTTCGTCTTCTTCTGCCTCAAGTTGTACCACATGGTTCAAACCCAAACGGAGGAATCTCGAAACAAGTTCATGCATTCTGGAATCCTCACGAGAAATGAGGGGGGTGGGTCAGTTTCCACGCAATTCCGAGACGTTGAAAAAATTTCGTGTTCTTCTGCCTCAAGTTGTCCCATATGGTTCAGGGCACAATCGGAGGAATCTCGAACTAAGTTCATGCATTCTGGAATCCTCACGAGAAATGAGGGGGGTGGGTCAGTTTCCACGCAATTCCGAGACGTTGAAAAAGGTTCGACTTCCTCTGCGTCAAGTTGTCCGAAATGGTTCAGGGCCCAAACGGAGGAATCTCGAAACAAGTTCATGCATTCTGGAATCCTCACGAGAAATGAGGAGGGTGGGTGAGTTTCCACGCAATTCCGAGACGTTGAAAAAAGTTCGTCTTCTTCTGCCTCAAGTTGTCCCATATAGTTCAGAGCATAATCGGAGGAATCTCGAAACAAGTTCATGCATTCTGGAATCCTCACGAGAAATGAAGAGGGCGGGTGAGTTTCCAAGCAATTCCGAGACGTTGAAAAAATTTCGTCTTCCTCTGCCTCAAGTTGTCCCATATAGTTCAGAGCATAATCGGAGGAATCTCGAAACAAGTTCATGCATTCTGGAATCCTCACGAGAAATGAGGAGGGCGGGTGAGTTTCCAAGCAATTCCGAGACGTTGAAAAAATTTCGTCTTCTTCTGCCTCAAGTTGTCCCATATGGTTCAGGGCACAATCGGAGGAATCTCAAAACAAGTTCATGCATTCTGGAATCCTCACGAGAAATGAGGGAGGTGGGTCAGTTTCCACGCAATTCCGAGACGTTGAAAAAATTTCGTCTTCCTCTGCCTCAAGTTGTCCCATATAGTTCAGAGCATAATCGGAGGAATCTCGAAACAAGTTCATGCATTCTGGAATCCTCACGAGAAATGAGGGGGGTGGGTCAGTTTCCACGCAATTCCGAGACGTTGAAAAAAGTTCGTCTTCCTCTGCGTCAAGTTGTCCCATATGGTTCAGGGCACAATCGGAGGAATCTTGAAATAAGTTCATGCACTCTGGAATCCTCACGAGAAATGAGGGGGGAGGGTGAGTTTCCAAGCGATTCCGATACGTTGAAAAAAGTTCGTCTTCTTCTGCCTTAAATTGTCCCATATGGTTCAGGGCCCAAACGGAGGAATCTCGAAAGAAGTTCATGCATTCTGGAATCCTCACGAGAAATGAGGAGGGTGGGTGAGTTTCCAAGCAATTCCGAGACGTTGAAAAAATTTTGTCTTCTTCTTCCTCAAGTTGTCCCATATGGTTCAGGGCACAATCGGAGGAATCTCGAAACAAGTTCATGCATTCTGGAATCCTCGCGAGAAATGGGGAGGGTGGGTGAGTTTCCAAGCAATTCCGAGACGTTGAAAAACTTTCGTCTTCTTCTGCCTCAAGTTGTCCCATATGGTTCAGGGCACAATCGGAGGAATCTCGAAACAAGTTCATGCATTCTGGAATCCTCACGAGAAATGAGGGAGTTGGGTCAGTTTCCACGCAATTCCGAGACGTTGAAAAAAGTTCGTCTTCCTCTGCCTCAAGTTGACCCAAATGGTTCAGGGCCCAAACGGAGGAATCTCGAAACAAGTGCATGCATTCTGGAATGCTCACGAGAAATGAGGAGGGTGGGTGAGTTTCCAAGCAATTCCGAGACGTTGAAAAAATTTCGTCTTCTTCTGCCTAAAGTTGTCCCATATGGTTCAGGGCCCAAACGGAGGAATCTCGAAACAAGTTCATGCATTCTGGAATCCTCACGAGAAATGAGGAGGGTGGGTGAGTTTCCACGCAATTCCGAGACGTTGAAAAAAGTTCGTCTTCTTCTGCCTCAAGTTGTACCACATGGTTCAAAGCCCAAACGGAGGAATCTCGAAACAAGTTCATGCATTCTGGAATACTCACGAGAAATGAGGAGGGTGGGTGAGTTTCCACGCAATTCCGAGACGTTGAAAAAAGTTCGTCTTCCTCTGCCTCAAGTTGTCCCATATGGTTCAGGGCACAATCGGAGGAATCTCGAAACAAGTTCATGCATTCTGGAATCCTCCCGAGAAATGATGGGGGAGGGTGAGTTTCCAAGCGATTCCGATACGTTGAAAAAAGTTCGTCTTCTTCTGCCTCAAATTGTCCCATATGGTTCAGGGCCCAAACGGAGGAATCTCGAAACAATTTCATGCATTCTGGAATCATCACGAGAAATAAGGAGGGTGGGTGAGTTTCCACGCAATTCCGAGACGTTGAAGAAAGTTCGTCTTTCTCTGCCTCAAGTTGTCCCATATGGTTCAGGGCACAATCGGAGGAATCTCGAAACAAGTTCATGCATTCTGGAATCCTCACGAGAAATGAGGAGGGTGGGTGAGTTTCCACGCAATTCCGAGACGTTGAAAAAAGTTCGACTTCTTCTGCCTCAAGTTGTCCCATATAGTTCAGAGCATAATCGGAGGAATCTCGAAACAAGTTCATGCATTCTGGAATCCTCACGAGAAATGAAGGGGGTGGGTCAGTTTCCACGCAATTCCGAGACGTTGAAAAAATTTTGTCTTCTTCTTCCTCAAGTTGTCCCATATGGTTCAGGGCACAATCGGAGGAATCTCGAAACAAGTTCATGCATTCTAGAATCCTCGCGAGAAATGGGGAGGGTGGGTGAGTTTCCAAGCAATTCCGAGACGTTGAAAAACTTTCGTCTTCTTCTGTCTCAAGTTGTCCCATATGGTTCAGGGCACAATCGGAGGAATCTCGAAACAAGTTCATGCATTCTGGAATCCTCACGAGAAATGAGGGGGGGTGGGTCAGTTTCCCCGCAATTCCGAGACGTTGAAAAAAGTTCGTCTTCCTCTGCGTCAAGTTGTCCCATATGGTTCAGGGCACAATCGGAGGAATCTTGAAACAAGTTCATGCACTCTGGAATCCTCACGAGAAATGAGGGGGGAGGGTGAGTTTCCAAGCGATTCCGATACGTTGAAAAAAGTTCGTCTTCTTCTGCCTTAAATTGTCCCATATGGTTCAGGGCCCAAACGGAGGAATCTCGAAACAATTTCATGCATTCTGGAATCATCACGAGAAATGAGGAGGGTGGGTGAGTTTCCACGCAATTCCGAGACGTTGAAAAAAGTTCGTCTTCCTCTGCCTCAAGTTGTCCCATATGGTTCAGGGCACAATCGGAGGAATCTCGAAACAAGTTCATGCATTCTGGAATCCTCCCGAGAAATGATGGGGGAGGGTGAGTTTCCAAGCGATTCCGATACGTTGAAAAAAGTTCGTCTTCTTCTGCCTCAAATTGTCCCATATGGTTCAGGGCCCAAACGGAAGAATCTCGAAACAATTTCATGCATTCTGGAATCATCACGAGAAATAAGGAGGGTGGGTGAGTTTCCACGCAATTCCGAGACGTTGAAGAAAGTTCGTCTTTCTCTGCCTCAAGTTGTCCCATATGGTTCAGGGCACAATCGGAGGAATCTCGAAACAAGTTCATGCATTCTGGAATCCTCACGAGAAATGAGGGGGGTGGGTCAGTTTCCACGCAATTCCGAGACGTTGAAAAAATTTCATCTTCTTCTGCCTCAAGTTGTCCCATATGGTTCAGGGCACAATCGGAGGAATCTCGAAACAAGTTCATGCATTCTGGAATCCTCACGAGAAATGAGGGGGGTGGGTCAGTTTCCACGCAATTCCGAGACGTTGAAAAAAGTTCGTCTTCTTCTGCCTCAAGTTGTCCCATATAGTTCAGAGCATAATCGGAGGAATCTCGAAACAAGTTCATGCATTCTGGAATCCTCACGAGAAATGAGGGGGGTGGGTCAGTTTCCACGCAATTTCGACACGTTGAAAAAAGTTCGTCTTCTTCTTCCTCAAGTTGTCCCATATGGTTCAGGGCACAATCGGAGGAATCTCGAAACAAGTTCATGCATTCTGGAATCCTCGCGAGAAATGGGGAGGGTGGGTGAGTTTCCAAGCAATTCCGAGACGTTGAAAAACTTTCGTCTTCTTCTGTCTCAAGTTGTCCCATATGGTTCAGGGCACAATCGGAGGAATCTCGAAACAAGTTCATGCATTCTGGAATCCTCACGAGAAATGAGGGGGGGTGGGTCAGTTTCCCCGCAATTCCGAGACGTTGAAAAAAGTTCGTCTTCCTCTGCGTCAAGTTGTCCCATATGGTTCAGGGCACAATCGGAGGAATCTTGAAACAAGTTCATGCACTCTGGAATCCTCACGAGAAATGAGGGGGGAGGGTGAGTTTCCAAGCGATTCCGATACGTTGAAAAAAGTTCGTCTTCTTCTGCCTTAAATTGTCCCATATGGTTCAGGGCCCAAACGGAGGAATCTCGAAACAATTTCATGCATTCTGGAATCATCACGAGAAATGAGGAGGGTGGGTGAGTTTCCACGCAATTCCGAGACGTTGAAAAAAGTTCGTCTTTCTCTGCCTCAAGTTGTCCCATAAGGTTCAGGGCACAAACGGAGGAATCTCGAAACATGTTCATGCATTCTGGAATCCTCACGAGAAATGAGGGGGGTGGGTAAGTTTCCACGCAATTCCGAGACGTTGAAAAAAGTTCGTCTTCTTCTGCCTCAAGTTGTCCCAAATGGTTCAGGGCCCAAATGGAGGAATCTCGAAACAAGTTCATGCATTCTGGAATCCTCATGAGAAATGAGGCGGGTGGGTGATTTTCCACGCAATTCCAATACATTGAAAAAAGTTCGTCTTCTTCTGCCTCAAGTTGTCCCGCTCGTCTCGGAATTTTTTCAACGTCCCATATGGTTCAGGGCACAATCGAAGGAATCTCGACACAAGTTCATGCATTCTGGAATCCTCACGAGAAATGAGGAGGGTGTTTGAGTTTCCAAGCAATTCCGAGACGTTGAAAAAATTTCGTCTTCTTCTGCCTCAAGTTGTCCCATATGGTTCAGGGCACAATCGGAGGAATCTCGAAACAAGTTCATGCATTCTGGAATCCTCACGAGAAATGAGGAGGGTGGGTGAGTTTCCACGCAATTCCGAGACGTTGAAAAAAGTTCGTCTTCTTCTGCCTCAAGTTGTACCGCATGGTTCAGGGCCCAAACGGAGGAATCTCGAAACAAGTTCATGCATTCTGGAATACTCACGAGAAATGAGGAGGGTGGGTGAGTTTCCACGCAATTCCGAGATGTTGAAAAAAGTTCGTCTTCCTCTACCTCAAGTTGTCCCATATGGTTCAGGGAACAATCGGAGGAATCTCGAAACAAGTTCATGCATTCTGGAATCCTCGCGAGAAATGAGGAGGGTGGGTGAGTTTCCAAGCAATTCCGAGACGTTGAAAAAATTTCGTCTTCTTCTGCCTCAAGTTGTCCCATATGGTTCAGGGCACAATCGGAGGAATCTCGAAACAAGTTCATGCATTCTGGAGTCATCACGAGAAATGAGGAGGGTGGGTGAGTTTCCACGCAATTCCCAGACGTTGAAAAAATTTCGTCTTCTTCTGCCTCAAGTTGTCCCATATGGTTCAGGGCACAATCGGAGGAATCTCGAAACAAGTTCATGCATTCTGGAATCCTCACGAGAAATGAGGGGGGTGGGTCAGTTTCCACGCAATTCCGAGACGTTGAAAAAAGTTCGACTTCCTCTGCGTCAAGTTGTCCCAAATGGTTCAGGGCCCAAACGAAGGAATCTCGAAACAAGTTCATGCATTCTGGAATGCTCACGAGAAATGAGGGGGGTGGGTCAGTTTCCACGCAATTCCGAGACGTTGAAAAAATTTCGTCTTCCTCTGCCTCAAGTTGTCCCATATACTTCAGGGCAAAATCGGAGGAATCTCGAAACAAGTTCAAGCATTCTGGAATCCTCACGAGAAATGAAGAGGGCGGGTGAGTTTCCAAGCAATTCCGAGACGTTGAAAAAATTTCGTCTTCTTCTGCCTCAAGTTGTCCCATATGGTTCAGGGCACAATCGGAGGAATCTCGAAACAAGTTCATGCATTCTGGAATCCTCACGAGAAATGAGGGGGGTGGGTCAGTTTCCACGCAATTCCGAGACGTTGAAAAAAGTTCGTCTTCCTCTGCCTCAAGTTGTCCCAAATGGTTCAGGGCCCAAACGGAGGAATCTCGAAAGAAGTGCATGCATTCTGGAATGCTCACGAGAAATGAGGAGGGTGGGTGAGTTTCCAAGAAATTCCGAGACGTTGAAAAAATTTCGTCTTCTTCTGCCTCAAGTTGTCCCATATGGTTCAGGGCCCAAACGGAGGAATCTCGAAACAAGTTCATGCATTCTGGAATCCTCACGAGAAATGAGGAGGGTGGGTGAGTTTCCACGTAATTCCGAGACGTTGAAAAAAGTTCGTCTTCTTCTGCCTCAAGTTGTACCACATGGTTCAAAGCCCAAACGAAGAATCTCGAAACAAGTTCATGCATTCTGGAATACTCACGAGAAATGAGGAGGGTGGGTGAGTTTCCACGCAATTCCGAGACGTTGAAAAAAGTTCGTCTTCCTCTGCCTCAAGTTGTCCCATATGGTTCAGGGCACAATCGGAGGAATCTCGAAACAAGTTCATGCATTCTGGAGTCATCACGAGAAATGAGGAGGGTGGGTGAGTTTCCACGCAATTCCGAGACGTTGAAAAAATTTCATCTTCTTCTGCCTCAAGTTGTCCCATATGGTTCAGGGCACAATCGGAGGAATCTCGAAACAAGTTCATGCATTCTGGAATCCTCACGAGAAATGAGGGGGGTGGGTCAGTTTCCACGCAATTCCGAGACGTTGAAAAAAGTTCGACTTCCTCTGCGTCAAGTTGTCCCAAATGGTTCAGGGCCCAAACGAAGGAATCTCGAAACAAGTTCATGCATTCTGGAATGCTCACGAGAAATGAGGGGGGTGGGTCAGTTTCCACGCAATTCCGAGACGTTGAAAAAAGTTCGACTTCCTCTGCGTCAAGTTGTCCCAAATGGTTCAGGGCCCAAACGAAGGAATCTCGAAACAAGTTCATGCATTCTGGAATGCTCACGAGAAATGAGGGGGGTGGGTCAGTTTCCACGCAATTCCGAGACGTTGAAAAAATTTCGTCTTCCTCTGCCTCAAGTTGTCCCATATACTTCAGAGCATAATCGGAGGAATCTCGAAACAAGTTCAAGCATTCTGGAATCCTCACGAGAAATGAAGAGGGCGGGTGAGTTTCCAAGCAATTCCGAGACGTTGAAAAAATTTCGTCTTCTTCTGCCTCAAGTTGTCCCATATGGTTCAGGGCACAATCGGAGGAATCTCGAAACAAGTTCATGCATTCTGGAATCCTCACGAGAAATGAGGGGGGTGGGTCAGTTTCACGCAATTCCGAGACGTTGAAAAAAGTTCGTCTTCCTCTGCCTCAAGTTGTCCCAAATGGTTCAGGGCCCAAACGGAGGAATCTCGAAATAAGTGCATGCATTCTGGAATGCTCACGAGAAATGAGGAGGGTGGGTGAGTTTCCAAGCCATTCCGAGACGTTGAAAAAATTTCGTCTTCTTCTGCCTCAAGTTGTCCCATATGGTTCAGGGCACAATCGGAGGAATCTCGAAACAAGTTCATGCATTCTGGAGTCATCACGAGAAATGAGGAGGGTGGGTGAGTTTCCACGCAATTCCGAGACGTTGAAAAAAGTTCGTCTTCCTCTGCGTCAAGTTGTCCCATATGGTTCTGGGCACAATCGGAGGACTCTTGAAACAAGTTCATGCACTCTGGAATCCTCACGAGAAATGAGGGGGGAGGGTGAGTTTCCAAGCGATTCCGATACGTTGAAAAAAGTTCGTCTTCTTCTGCCTTAAATTGTCCCATATGGTTCAGGGCCCAAACGGAGGAATCTCGAATCAAGTTCATGCATTCTGGAATCCTCATGAGAAATGAGGCGGGTGGGTGATTTTCCACGCAATTCCAATACATTGAAAAAAGTTCGTCTTCTTCTGCCTCAAGTTGTCCCGCTCGTCTCGGAATTTTTTCAACGTCCCATATGGTTCAGGGCACAATCGAAGGAATCTCGACACAAGTTCATGCATTCTGGAATCCTCACGAGAAATGAGGAGGGTGTTTGAGTTTCCAAGCAATTCCGAGACGTTGAAAAAATTTCGTCTTCTTCTGCCTCAAGTTGTCCCATATGGTTCAGGGCACAATCGGAGGAATCTCGAAACAAGTTCATGCATTCTGGAATCCTCACGAGAAATGAGGAGGGTGGGTGAGTTTCCACGCAATTCCGAGACGTTGAAAAAAGTTCGTCTTCTTCTGCCTCAAGTTGTACCGCATGGTTCAGGGCCCAAACGGAGGAATCCCGAAACAAGTTCATGCATTCTGGAATACTCACGAGAAATGAGGAGGGTGGGTGAGTTTCCACGCAATTCCGAGACGTTGAAAAAAGTTCGTCTTCTTCTACCTCAAGTTGTCCCATATGGTTCAGGGAACAATCGGAGGAATCTCGAAACAAGTTCATGCATTCTGGAATCCTCGCGAGAAATGAGGAGGGTGGGTGAGTTTCCAAGCAATTCCGAGACGTTGAAAAAATTTCGTCTTCTTCTGCCTCAAGTTGTCCCATATGGTTCAGGGCACAATCGGAGGAATCTCGAAACAAGTTCATGCATTCTGGAGTCATCACGAGAAATGAGGAGGGTGGGTGAGTTTCCACGCAATTCCGAGATGTTGAAAAAATTTCATCTTCTTCTGCCTCAAGTTGTCCCATATGGTTCAGGGCACAATCGGAGGAATCTCGAAACAAGTTCATGCATTTTGGAATCCTCACGAGAAATGAGGGGGGTGGGTCAGTTTCCACGCAATTCCGAGACGTTGAAAAAAGTTCGACTTCCTCTGCGTCAAGTTGTCCCAAATGGTTCAGGGCCCAAACGAAGGAATCTCGAAACAAGTTCATGCATTCTGAAATGCTCACGAGAAATGAGGGGGGTGGGTCAGTTTCCACGCAATTCCGAGACGTTGAAAAAATTTCGTCTTCCTCTGCCTCAAGTTGTCCCATATACTTCAGAGCATAATCGGAGGAATCTCGAAACAAGTTCAAGCATTCTGGAATCCTCACGAGAAATGAAGAGGGCGGGTGAGTTTCCAAGCAATTCCGAGACGTTGAAAAAATTTCGTCTTCTTCTGCCTCAAGTTGTCCCATATGGTTCAGGGCACAATCGGAGGAATCTCGAAACAAGTTCATGCATTCTGGAATCCTCACGAGAAATGAGGGCGGTGGGTCAGTTTCCACGCAATTCCGAGACGTTGAAAAAAGTTCGTCTTCCTCTGCCTCAAGTTGTCCCAAATGGTTCAGGGCCCAAACGGAGGAATCTCGAAACAAGTGCATGCATTCTGGAATGCTCACGAGAAATGAGGAGGGTGGGTGAGTTTCCAAGAAATTCCGAGACGTTGAAAAAATTTCGTCTTCTTCTGCCTCAAGTTGTCCCATATGGTTCAGGGCCCAAACGGAGGAATCTCGAAACAAGTGCATGCATTCTGGAATGCTCACGAGAAATGAGGAGGGTGGGTGAGTTTCCAAGAAATTCCGAGACGTTGAAAAAATTTCGTCTTCTTCTGCCTCAAGTTGTCCCATATGGTTCAGGGCCCAAACGGAGGAATCTCGAAACAAGTTCATGCATTCTGGAATCCTCACGAGAAATGAGGAGGGTGGGTGAGTTTCCACGTAATTCCGAGACGTTGAAAAAAGTTCGTCTTCTTCTGCCTCAAGTTCTACCACATGGTTCAAAGCCCAAACGGAGGAATCTCGAAACAAGTTCATGCATTCTGGAATACTCACGAGAAATGAGGAGGGTGGGTGAGTTTCCACGCAATTCCGAGACGTTGAAAAAAGTTCGTCTTCCTCTGCCTCAAGTTGTCCCAAATGGTTCAGGGCCCAAACGGAGGAATCTCGAAATAAGTGCATGCATTCTGGAATGCTCACGAGAAATGAGGAGGGTGGGTGAGTTTCCAAGCAATTCCGAGACGTTGAAAAAATTTCGTCTTCTTCTGCCTCAAGTTGTCCCATATGGTTCAGGGCACAATCGGAGGAATCTCGAAACAAGTTCATGCATTCTGGAATCCTCACGAGAAATGAGGGGGGTGGGTCAGTTTCCACGCAATTCCGAGACGTTGAAAAAAGTTCGACTTCCTCTGCGTCAAGTTGTCCCATATACTTCAGAGCATAATCGGAGGAATCTCGAAACAAGTTCAAGCATTCTGGAATCCTCAGGAGAAATGAAGAGGGCGGGTGAGTTTCCAAGCAATTCCGAGACGTTGAAAAAATTTCGTCTTCTTCTGCCTCAAGTTGTCCCATATGGTTCAGGGCACAATCGGAGGAATCTCGAAACAAGTTCATGCATTCTGGAATCCTCACGAGAAATGAGGGGGGTGGGTCAGTTTCCACGCAATTCCGAGACGTTGAAAAAAGTTCGTCTTCCTCTGCCTCAAGTTGTCCCAAATGGTTCAGGGCCCAAACGGAGGAATCTCGAAATAAGTGCATGCATTCTGGAATGCTCACGAGAAATGAGGAGGGTGGGTGAGTTTCCAAGCAATTCCGAGACGTTGAAAAAAGTTCGTCTTCCTCTGCCTCAAGTTGTCCCATATGGTTCAGGGCACAATCGAAGGAATCTCGACACAAGTTCATGCATTCTGGAATCCTCACGAGAAATGAGGAGGGTGTTTGAGTTTCCAAGCAATTCCGAGACGTTGAAAAAATTTCGTCTTCTTCTGCCTCAAGTTGTCCCATATGGTTCAGGGCACAATCGGAGGAATCTCGAAACAAGTGCATGCATTCTGGAATGCTCACGAGAAATGAGGAGGGTGGGTGAGTTTCCAAGAAATTCCGAGACGTTGAAAAAATTTCGTCTTCTTCTGCCTCAAGTTGTCCCATATGGTTCAGGGCCCAAACGGAGGAATCTCGAAACAAGTGCATGCATTCTGGAATGCTCACGAGAAATGAGGAGGGTGGGTGAGTTTCCAAGAAATTCCGAGACGTTGAAAAAATTTCGTCTTCTTCTGCCTCAAGTTGTCCCATATGGTTCAGGGCCCAAACGGAGGAATCTCGAAACAAGTTCATGCATTCTGGAATCCTCACGAGAAATGAGGAGGGTGGGTGAGTTTCCACGTAATTCCGAGACGTTGAAAAAAGTTCGTCTTCTTCTGCCTCAAGTTGTACCACATGGTTCAAAGCCCAAACGGAGGAATCTCGAAACAAGTTCATGCATTCTGGAATACTCACGAGAAATGAGGAGGGTGGGTGAGTTTCCACGCAATTCCGAGACGTTGAAAAAAGTTCGTCTTCCTCTGCCTCAAGTTGTCCCAAATGGTTCAGGGCCCAAACGGAGGAATCTCGAAACAAGTTCATGCATTCTGGAATGCTCACGAGAAATGAGGAGGGCGGGTGAGTTTCCAAGCAATTCCGAGACGTTGAAAAAATTTCGTCTTCTTCTGCCTCAAGTTGTCCCATATGGTTCAGGGCACAATCGGAGGAATCTCGAAACAAGTTCATGCATTCTGGAATCCTCACGAGAAATGAGGGGGTGGGTCAGTTTCCACGCAATTCCGAGACGTTGAAAAAAGTTCGACTTCCTCTGCGTCAAGTTGTCCCAAATGGTTCAGGGCCCAAACGAAGGAATCTCGAAACAAGTTCATGCATTCTGGAATGCTCACGAGAAATGAGGGGGGTGGGTCAGTTTCCACGCAATTCCGAGACGTTGAAAAAATTTCGTCTTCCTCTGCCTCAAGTTGTCCCATATACTTCAGAGCATAATCGGAGGAATCTCGAAACAAGTTCAAGCATTCTGGAATCCTCACGAGAAATGAAGAGGGCGGGTGAGTTTCCAAGCAATTCCGAGACGTTGAAAAAATTTCGTCTTCTTCTGCCTCAAGTTGTCCCATATGGTTCAGGGCACAATCGGAGGAATCTCGAAACAAGTTCATGCATTCTGGAATCCTCACGAGAAATGAGGGGGGTGGGTCAGTTTCTACGCAATTCCGAGACGTTGAAAAAAGTTCGTCTTCCTCTGCCTCAAGTTGTCCCAAATGGTTCAGGGCCCAAACGGAGGAATCTCGAAACAAGTGCATGCATTCTGGAATGCTCACGAGAAATGAGGAGGGTGGGTGAGTTTCCCAGAAATTCCGAGACGTTGAAAAAATTTCGTCTTCTTCTGCCTCAAGTTGTCCCATATGGTTCAGGGCCCAAACGGAGGAATCTCGAAACAAGTTCATGCATTCTGGAATCCTCACGACAAATGAGGAGGGTGGGTGAGTTTCCACGTAATTCCGAGACGTTGAAAAAAGTTCGTCTTCTTCTGCCTCAAGTTGTACCACATGGTTCAAAGCCCAAACGGAGGAATCTCGAAACAAGTTCATGCATTCTGGAATACTCACGAGAAATGAGGAGGGTGGGTGAGTTTCCACGCAATTCCGAGACGTTGAAAAAAGTTCGTCTTCTTCTGCCTCAAGTTGTACCACATGGTTCAAAGCCCAAACGGAGGAATCTCGAAACAAGTTCATGCATTCTGGAATACTCACGAGAAATGAGGAGGGTGGGTGAGTTTCCACGCAATTCCGAGACGTTGAAAAAAGTTCGTCTTCCTCTGCCTCAAGTTGTCCCAAATGGTTCAGGGCCCAAACGGAGGAATCTCGAAAGAAGTGCATGCATTCTGGAATGCTCACGAGAAATGAGGAGGGTGGGTGAGTTTCCAAGCAATTCCGAGACGTTGAAAAAATTTCGTCTTCTTCTGCCTCAAGTTGTCCCATATGGTTCAGGGCACAATCGGAGGAATCTCGAAACAAGTTCATGCATTCTGGAGTCATCACGAGAAATGAGGAGGGTGGGTGAGTTTCCACGCAATTCCGAGACGTTGAAAAAAGTTCGTCTTCCTCTGCCTCAAGTTGTCCCAAATGGTTCAGGGCCCAAACGGAGGAATCTCGAAACAAGTTCATGCATTCTGGAATGCTCACGAGAAATGAGGAGGGCGGGTGAGTTTCCAAGCAATTCCGAGACGTTGAAAAAATTTCGTCTTCTTCTGCCTCAAGTTGTCCCATATGGTTCAGGGCACAATCGGAGGAATCTCGAAACAAGTTCATGCATTCTGGAATCCTCACGAGAAATGAGGGGGTGGGTCAGTTTCCACGCAATTCCGAGACGTTGAAAAAAGTTCGACTTCCTCTGCGTCAAGTTGTCCCAAATGGTTCAGGGCCCAAACGAAGGAATCTCGAAACAAGTTCATGCATTCTGGAATGCTCACGAGAAATGAGGGGGGTGGGTCAGTTTCCACGCAATTCCGAGACGTTGAAAAAATTTCGTCTTCCTCTGCCTCAAGTTGTCCCATATACTTCAGAGCATAATCGGAGGAATCTCGAAACAAGTTCAAGCATTCTGGAATCCTCACGAGAAATGAAGAGGGCGGGTGAGTTTCCAAGCAATTCCGAGACGTTGAAAAAATTTCGTCTTCTTCTGCCTCAAGTTGTCCCATATGGTTCAGGGCACAATCGGAGGAATCTCGAAACAAGTTCATGCATTCTGGAATCCTCACGAGAAATGAGGGGGGTGGGTCAGTTTCCACGCAATTCCGAGACGTTGAAAAAAGTTCGTCTTCCTCTGCCTCAAGTTGTCCCAAATGGTTCAGGGCCCAAACGGAGGAATCTCGAAACAAGTGCATGCATTCTGGAATGCTCACGAGAAATGAGGAGGGTGGGTGAGTTTCCCAGAAATTCCGAGACGTTGAAAAAATTTCGTCTTCTTCTGCCTCAAGTTGTCCCATATGGTTCAGGGCCCAGACGGAGGAATCTCGAAACAAGTTCATGCATTCTGGAATCCTCACGACAAATGAGGAGGGTGGGTGAGTTTCCACGTAATTCCGAGACGTTGAAAAAAGTTCGTCTTCTTCTGCCTCAAGTTGTACCACATGGTTCAAAGCCCAAACGGAGGAATCTCGAAACAAGTTCATGCATTCTGGAATACTCACGAGAAATGAGGAGGGTGGGTGAGTTTCCACGCAATTCCGAGACGTTGAAAAAAGTTCGTCTTCTTCTGCCTCAAGTTGTACCACATGGTTCAAAGCCCAAACGGAGGAATCTCGAAACAAGTTCATGCATTCTGGAATACTCACGAGAAATGAGGAGGGTGGGTGAGTTTCCACGCAATTCCGAGACGTTGAAAAAAGTTCGTCTTCCTCTGCCTCAAGTTGTCCCAAATGGTTCAGGGCCCAAACGGAGGAATCTCGAAAGAAGTGCATGCATTCTGGAATGCTCACGAGAAATGAGGAGGGTGGGTGAGTTTCCAAGCAATTCCGAGACGTTGAAAAAATTTCGTCTTCTTCTGCCTCAAGTTGTCCCATATGGTTCAGGGCACAATCGGAGGAATCTCGAAACAAGTTCATGCATTCTGGAGTCATCACGAGAAATGAGGAGGGTGGGTGAGTTTCCACGCAATTCCGAGACGTTGAAAAAAGTTCGTCTTCCTCTGCGTCAAGTTGTCCCATATGGTTCTGGGCACAATCGGAGGAATCTTGAAACAAGTTCATGCACTCTGGAATCCTCACGAGAAATGAGGGGGGAGGGTGAGTTTCCAAGCGATTCCGATACGTTGAAAAAAGTTCGTCTTCTTCTGCCTTAAATTGTCCCATATGGTTCAGGGCCCAAACGGAGGAATGTCGAAACAAGTTCATGCATTCTGGAATCCTCATGAGAAATGAGGCGGGTGGGTGATTTTCCACGCAATTCCAATACATTGAAAAAAGTTCGTCTTCTTCTGCCTCAAGTTGTCCCGCTCGTCTCGGAATTTTTTCAACGTCCCATATGGTTCAGGGCACAATCGAAGGAATCTCGACACAAGTTCATGCATTCTGGAATCCTCACGAGAAATGAGGAGGGTGTTTGAGTTTCCAAGCAATTCCGAGACGTTGAAAAAATTTCGTCTTCTTCTGCCTCAAATTGTCCCATATGGTTCAGGGCACAATCGGAGGAATCTCGAAACAAGTTCATGCATTCTGGAATCCTCACGAGAAATGAGGAGGGTGGGTGAGTTTCCACGCAATTCCGAGACGTTGAAAAAAGTTCGTCTTCTTCTGCCTCAAGTTGTACCGCATGGTTCAGGGCCCAAACGGAGGAATCTCGAAACAAGTTCATGCATTCTGGAATACTCACGAGAAATGAGGAGGGTGGGTGAGTTTCCACGCAATTCCGAGACGTTGAAAAAAGTTCGTCTTCTTCTACCTCAAGTTGTCCCATATGGTTCAGGGAACAATCGGAGGAATCTCGAAACAAGTTCAAGCATTCTGGAATCCTCACGAGAAATGAAGAGGGCGGGTGAGTTTCCAAGCAATTCCGAGACGTTGAAAAAATTTCGTCTTCTTCTGCCTCAAGTTGTCCCATATGGTTCAGGGCACAATCGGAGGAATCTCGAAACAAGTTCATGCATTCTGGAGTCATCACGAGAAATGAGGAGGGTGGGTGAGTTTCCACGCAATTCCGAGACGTTGAAAAAATTTCATCTTCTTCTGCCTCAAGTTGTCCCATATGGTTCAGGGCACAATCGGAGGAATCTCGAAACAAGTTCATGCATTCTGGAATCCTCACGAGAAATGAGGGGGGTGGGTCAGTTTCCACGTAATTCCGAGACGTTGAAAAAAGTTCGACTTCCTCTGCGTCAAGTTGTCCCAAATGGTTCAGGGCCCAAACGAAGGAATCTCGAAACAAGTTCATGCATTCTGGAATGCTCACGAGAAATGAGGGGGGTGGGTCAGTTTCCACGCAATTCCGAGACGTTGAAAAAATTTCGTCTTCCTCTGCCTCAAGTTGTCCCATATACTTCAGAGCATAATCGGAGGAATCTCGAAACAAGTTCAAGCATTCTGGAATCCTCACGAGAAATGAAGAGGGCGGGTGAGTTTCCAAGCAATTCCGAGACGTTGAAAAAATTTCGTCTTCTTCTGCCTCAAGTTGTCCCATATGGTTCAGGGCACAATCGGAGGAATCTCGAAACAAGTTCATGCATTCTGGAATCCTCACGAGAAATGAGGGGGGTGGGTCAGTTTCCACGCAATTCCGAGACGTTGAAAAAAGTTCGACTTCCTCTGCGTCAAGTTGTCCCAAATGGTTCAGGGCCCAAACGAAGGAATCTCGAAACAAGTTCATGCATTCTGGAATGCTCACGAGAAATGAGGGGGGTGGGTCAGTTTCCACGCAATTCCGAGACGTTGAAAAAATTTCGTCTTCCTCTGCCTCAAGTTGTCCCATATACTTCAGAGCATAATCGGAGGAATCTCGAAACAAGTTCAAGCATTCTGGAATCCTCACGAGAAATGAAGAGGGCGGGTGAGTTTCCAAGCAATTCCGAGACGTTGAAAAAATTTCGTCTTCTTCTGCCTCAAGTTGTCCCATATGGTTCAGGGCACAATCGGAGGAATCTCGAAACAAGTTCATGCATTCTGGAATCCTCACGAGAAATGAGGGGGGTGGGTCAGTTTCCACGCAATTCCGAGACGTTGAAAAAAGTTCGTCTTCTTCTGCCTCAAGTTGTCCCAAATGGTTCAGGGCCCAAACGGAGGAATCTCGAAACAAGTGCATGCATTCTGGAATGCTCACGAGAAATGAGGAGGGTGGGTGAGTTTCCAAGAAATTCCGAGACGTTGAAAAAATTTCGTCTTCTTCTGCCTCAAGTTGTCCCATATGGTTCAGGGCCCAAACGGAGGAATCTCGAAACAAGTTCATGCATTCTGGAATCCTCACGAGAAATGAGGAGGGTGGGTGAGTTTCCACGTAATTCCGAGACGTTGAAAAGAGTTCGTCTTCTTCTGCCTCAAGTTGTACCACATGGTTCAAAGCCCAAACGGAGGAATCTCGAAACAAGTTCATGCATTCTGGAATACTCACGAGAAATGAGGAGGGTGGGTGAGTTTCCACGCAATTCCGAGACGTTGAAAAAAGTTCGTCTTCCTCTGCCTCAAGTTGTCCCATATGGTTCAGGGCACAATCGGAGGAATCTCGAAACAAGTTCATGCATTCTGGAGTCATCACGAGAAATGAAGAGGGTGGGTGAGTTTCCACGCAATTCCGAGACGTTGAAAAAATTTCATCTTCTTCTGCCTCAAGTTGTCCCATATGGTTCAGGGCACAATGGGAGGAATCTCGAAACAAGTTCATGCATTCTGGAATCCTCACGAGAAATGAGGGGGGTGGGTCAGTTTCCACGCAATTCCGAGACGTTGAAAAAAGTTCGACTTCCTCTGCGTCAAGTTGTCCCAAATGGTTCAGGGCCCAAACGAAGGAATCTCGAAACAAGTTCATGCATTCTGGAATGCTCACGAGAAATGAGGGGGGTGGGTCAGTTTCCACGCAATTCCGAGACGTTGAAAAAAGTTCGACTTCCTCTGCGTCAAGTTGTCCCAAATGGTTCAGGGCCCAAACGAAGGAATCTCGAAACAAGTTCATGCATTCTGGAATGCTCACGAGAAATGAGGGGGGTGGGTCAGTTTCCACGCAATTCCGAGACGTTGAAAAAATTTCGTCTTCCTCTGCCTCAAGTTGTCCCATATACTTCAGAGCATAATCGGAGGAATCTCGAAACAAGTTCAAGCATTCTGGAATCCTCACGAGAAATGAAGAGGGCGGGTGAGTTTCCAAGCAATTCCGAGACGTTGAAAAAATTTCGTCTTCTTCTGCCTCAAGTTGTCCCATATGGTTCAGGGCACAATCGGAGGAATCTCGAAACAAGTTCATGCATTCTGGAATCCTCACGAGAAATGAGGGGGGTGGGTCAGTTTCCACGCAATTCCGAGACGTTGAAAAAAGTTCGTCTTCCTCTGCCTCAAGTTGTCCCAAATGGTTCAGGGCCCAAACGGAGGAATCTCGAAATAAGTGCATGCATTCTGGAATGCTCACGAGAAATGAGGAGGGTGGGTGAGTTTCCAAGCAATTCCGAGACGTTGAAAAGATTTCGTCTTCTTCTGCCTCAAGTTGTCCCATATGGTTCAGGGCACAATCGGAGGAATCTCGAAACAAGTTCATGCATTCTGGAGTCATCACGAGAAATGAGGAGGGTGGGTGAGTTTCCACGCAATTCCGAGACGTTGAAAAAAGTTCGTCTTCCTCTGCGTCAAGTTGTCCCATATGGTTCTGGGCACAATCGGAGGAATCTTGAAACAAGTTCATGCACTCTGGAATCCTCACGAGAAATGAGGGGGGAGGGTGAGTTTCCAAGCGATTCCGATACGTTGAAAAAAGTTCGTCTTCTTCTGCCTTAAATTGTCCCATATGGTTCAGGGCCCAAACGGAGGAATCTCGAAACAAGTTCATGCATTCTGGAATCCTCATGAGAAATGAGGCGGGTGGGTGATTTTCCACGCAATTCCAATACATTGAAAAAAGTTCGTCTTCTTCTGCCTCAAGTTGTCCCGCTCGTCTCGGAATTTTTTCAACGTCCCATATGGTTCAGGGCACAATCGAAGGAATCTCGACACAAGTTCATGCATTCTGGAATCCTCACGAGAAATGAGGAGGGTGTTTGAGTTTCCAAGCAATTCCGAGACGTTGAAAAAATTTCGTCTTCTTCTGCCTCAAGTTGTCCCATATGGTTCAGGGCACAATCGGAGGAATCTCGAAACAAGTTCATGCATTCTGGAATCCTCACGAGAAATGAGGAGGGTGGGTGAGTTTCCACGCAATTCCGAGACGTTGAAAAAAGTTCGTCTTCTTCTGCCTCAAGTTGTACCGCATGGTTCAGGGCCCAAACGGAGGAATCTCGAAACAAGTTCATGCATTCTGGAATACTCACGAGAAATGAGGAGGGTGGGTGAGTTTCCACGCAATTCCGAGACGTTGAAAAAAGTTCGTCTTCTTCTACCTCAAGTTGTCCCATATGGTTCAGGGAACAATCGGAGGAATCTCGAAACAAGTTCATGCATTCTGGAATCCTCGCGAGAAATGAGGAGGGTGGGTGAGTTTCCAAGCAATTCCGAGACGTTGAAAAAATTTCGTCTTCTTCTGCCTCAAGTTGTCCCATATGGTTCAGGGCACAATCGGAGGAATCTCGAAACAAGTTCATGCATTCTGGAGTCATCACGAGAAATGAGGAGGGTGGGTGAGTTTCCACGCAATTCCGAGACGTTGAAAAAATTCCATCTTCTTCTGCCTCAAGTTGTCCCATATGGTTCAGGGCACAATCGGAGGAATCTCGAAACAAGTTCATGCATTCTGGAATCCTCACGAGAAATGAGGGGGGTGGGT
This sequence comes from Acacia crassicarpa, assembly GCA_034222035.1. Taxonomy (NCBI): domain Eukaryota; kingdom Viridiplantae; phylum Streptophyta; class Magnoliopsida; order Fabales; family Fabaceae; genus Acacia; species Acacia crassicarpa. Next base: position 30,176,512 of record JAWXYG010000002.1, on the reverse strand, counting down.
CAGTTTCCACGTAATTCCGAGACGTTGAAAAAAGTTCGACTTCCTCTGCGTCAAGTTGTCCCAAATGGTTCAGGGCCCAAACGAAGGAATCTCGAAACAAGTTCATGCATTCTGGAATGCTCACGAGAAATGAGGGGGGTGGGTCAGTTTCCACGCAATTCCGAGACGTTGAAAAAATTTCGTCTTCCTCTGCCTCAAGTTGTCCCATATACTTCAGAGCATAATCGGAGGAATCTCGAAACAAGTTCAAGCATTCTGGAATCCTCACGAGAAATGAAGAGGGCGGGTGAGTTTCCAAGCAATTCCGAGACGTTGAAAAAATTTCGTCTTCTTCTGCCTCAAGTTGTCCCATATGGTTCAGGGCACAATCGGAGGAATCTCGAAACAAGTTCATGCATTCTGGAATCCTCACGAGAAATGAGGGGGGTGGGTCAGTTTCCACGCAATTCCGAGACGTTGAAAAAAGTTCGTCTTCCTCTGCCTCAAGTTGTCCCAAATGGTTCAGGGCCCAAACGGAGGAATCTCGAAAGAAGTGCATGCATTCTGGAATGCTCACGAGAAATGAGGAGGGTGGGTGAGTTTCCAAGCAATTCCGAGACGTTGAAAAAATTTCGTCTTCTTCTGCCTCAAGTTGTCCCATATGGTTCAGGGCACAATCGGAGGAATCTCGAAACAAGTTCATGCATTCTGGAGTCATCACGAGAAATGAGGAGGGTGGGTGAGTTTCCACGCAATTCCGAGACGTTGAAAAAAGTTCGTCTTCCTCTGCGTCAAGTTGTCCCATATGGTTGTTGGCACAATCGGAGGAATCTTGAAACAAGTTCATGCACTCTGGAATCCTCACGAGAAATGAGGGGGGAGGGTGAGTTTCCAAGCGATTCCGATACGTTGAAAAAAGTTCGTCTTCTTCTGCCTTAAATTGTCCCATATGGTTCAGGGCCCAAACGGAGGAATCTCGAAACAAGTTCATGCATTCTGGAATCCTCATGAGAAATGAGGCGGGTGGGTGATTTTCCACGCAATTCCAATACATTGAAAAAAGTTCGTCTTCTTCTGCCTCAAGTTGTCCCGCTCGTCTCGGAATTTTTTCAACGTCCCATATGGTTCAGGGCACAATCGAAGGAATCTCGACACAAGTTCATGCATTCTGGAATCCTCACGAGAAATGAGGAGGGTGTTTGAGTTTCCAAGCAATTCCGAGACGTTGAAAAAATTTCGTCTTCTTCTGCCTCAAGTTGTCCCATATGGTTCAGGGCACAATCGGAGGAATCTCGAAACAAGTTCATGCATTCTGGAATCCTCACGAGAAATGAGGAGGGTGGGTGAGTTTCCACGCAATTCCGAGACGTTGAAAAAAGTTCGTCTTCTTCTGCCTCAAGTTGTACCGCATGGTTCAGGGCCCAAACGGAGGAATCTCGAAACAAGTTCATGCATTCTGGAATACTCACGAGAAATGAGGAGGGTGGGTGAGTTTCCACGCAATTCCGAGACGTTGAAAAAAGTTCGTCTTCTTCTACCTCAAGTTGTCCCATATGGTTCAGGGAACAATCGGAGGAATCTCGAAACAAGTTCATGCATTCTGGAATCCTCGCGAGAAATGAGGAGGGTGGGTGAGTTTCCAAGCAATTCCGAGACGTTGAAAAAATTTCGTCTTCTTCTGCCTCAAGTTGTCCCATATGGTTCAGGGCACAATCGGAGGAATCTCGAAACAAGTTCATGCATTCTGGAGTCATCACGAGAAATGAGGAGGGTGGGTGAGTTTCCACGCAATTCCGAGACGTTGAAAAAATTTCATCTTCTTCTGCCTCAAGTTGTCCCATATGGTTCAGGGCACAATCGGAGGAATCTCGAAACAAGTTCATGCATTCTGGAATCCTCACGAGAAATGAGGGGGGTGGGTCAGTTTCCACGCAATTCCGAGACGTTGAAAAAAGTTCGACTTCCTCTGCGTCAAGTTGTCCCAAATGGTTCAGGGCCCAAACGAAGGAATCTCGAAACAAGTTCATGCATTCTGGAATGCTCACGAGAAATGAGGGGGGTGGGTCAGTTTCCACGCAATTCCGAGACGTTGAAAAAATTTCGTCTTCCTCTGCCTCAAGTTGTCCCATATACTTCAGAGCATAATCGGAGGAATCTCGAAACAAGTTCAAGCATTCTGGAATCCTCACGAGAAATGAAGAGGGCGGGTGAGTTTCCAAGCAATTCCGAGACGTTGAAAAAATTTCGTCTTCTTCTGCCTCAAGTTGTCCCATATGGTTCAGGGCACAATCGGAGGAATCTCGAAACAAGTTCATGCATTCTGGAATCCTCACGAGAAATGAGGGGGGTGGGTCAGTTTCCACGCAATTCCGAGACGTTGAAAAAAGTTCGTCTTCCTCTGCCTCAAGTTGTCCCAAATGGTTCAGGGCCCAAACGGAGGAATCTCGAAAGAAGTGCATGCATTCTGGAATGCTCACGAGAAATGAGGAGGGTGGGTGAGTTTCCAAGCAATTCCGAGACGTTGAAAAAATTTCGTCTTCTTCTGCCTCAAGTTGTCCCATATGGTTCAGGGCACAATCGGAGGAATCTCGAAACAAGTTCATGCATTCTGGAGTCATCACGAGAAATGAGGAGGGTGGGTGAGTTTCCACGCAATTCCGAGACGTTGAAAAAAGTTCGTCTTCCTCTGCGTCAAGTTGTCCCATATGGTTCTGGGCACAATCGGAGGAATCTTGAAACAAGTTCATGCACTCTGGAATCCTCACGAGAAATGAGGGGGGAGGGTGAGTTTCCAAGCGATTCCGATACGTTGAAAAAAGTTCGTCTTCTTCTGCCTTAAATTGTCCCATATGGTTCAGGGCCCAAACGGAGGAATCTCGAAACAAGTTCATGCATTCTGGAATCCTCATGAGAAATGAGGCGGGTGGGTGATTTTCCACGCAATTCCAATACATTGAAAAAAGTTCGTCTTCTTCTGCCTCAAGTTGTCCCGCTCGTCTCGGAATTTTTTCAACGTCCCATATGGTTCAGGGCACAATCGAAGGAATCTCGACACAAGTTCATGCATTCTGGAATCCTCACGAGAAATGAGGAGGGTGTTTGAGTTTCCAAGCAATTCCGAGACGTTGAAAAAATTTCGTCTTCTTCTGCCTCAAGTTGTCCCATATGGTTCAGGGCACAATCGGAGGAATCTCGAAACAAGTTCATGCATTCTGGAATCCTCACGAGAAATGAGGAGGGTGGGTGAGTTTCCACGCAATTCCGAGACGTTGAAAAAAGTTCGTCTTCTTCTGCCTCAAGTTGTACCGCATGGTTCAGGGCCCAAACGGAGGAATCTCGAAACAAGTTCATGCATTCTGGAATACTCACGAGAAATGAGGAGGGTGGGTGAGTTTCCACGCAATTCCGAGACGTTGAAAAAAGTTCGTCTTCTTCTACCTCAAGTTGTCCCATATGGTTCAGGGAACAATCGGAGGAATCTCGAAACAAGTTCATGCATTCTGGAATCCTCGCGAGAAATGAGGAGGGTGGGTGAGTTTCCAAGCAATTCCGAGACGTTGAAAAAATTTCGTCTTCTTCTGCCTCAAGTTGTCCCATATGGTTCAGGGCACAATCGGAGGAATCTCGAAACAAGTTCATGCATTCTGGAGTCATCACGAGAAATGAGGAGGGTGGGTGAGTTTCCACGCAATTCCGAGACGTTGAAAAAATTTCATCTTCTTCTGCCTCAAGTTGTCCCATATGGTTCAGGGCACAATCGGAGGAATCTCGAAACAAGTTCATGCATTCTGGAATCCTCACGAGAAATGAGGGGGGTGGGTCAGTTTCCACGTAATTCCGAGACGTTGAAAAAAGTTCGACTTCCTCTGCGTCAAGTTGTCCCAAATGGTTCAGGGCCCAAACGAAGGAATCTCGAAACAAGTTCATGCATTCTGGAATGCTCACGAGAAATGAGGGGGGTGGGTCAGTTTCCACGCAATTCCGAGACGTTGAAAAAATTTCGTCTTCCTCTGCCTCAAGTTGTCCCATATACTTCAGAGCATAATCGGAGGAATCTCGAAACAAGTTCAAGCATTCTGGAATCCTCACGAGAAATGAAGAGGGCGGGTGAGTTTCCAAGCAATTCCGAGACGTTGAAAAAATTTCGTCTTCTTCTGCCTCAAGTTGTCCCATATGGTTCAGGGCACAATCGGAGGAATCTCGAAACAAGTTCATGCATTCTGGAATCCTCACGAGAAATGAGGGGGGTGGGTCAGTTTCCACGCAATTCCGAGACGTTGAAAAAAGTTCGTCTTCCTCTGCCTCAAGTTGTCCCAAATGGTTCAGGGCCCAAACGGAGGAATCTCGAAAGAAGTGCATGCATTCTGGAATGCTCACGAGAAATGAGGAGGGTGGGTGAGTTTCCAAGCAATTCCGAGACGTTGAAAAAATTTCGTCTTCTTCTGCCTCAAGTTGTCCCATATGGTTCAGGGCACAATCGGAGGAATCTCGAAACAAGTTCATGCATTCTGGAGTCATCACGAGAAATGAGGAGGGTGGGTGAGTTTCCACGCAATTCCGAGACGTTGAAAAAAGTTCGTCTTCCTCTGCGTCAAGTTGTCCCATATGGTTCTGGGCACAATCGGAGGAATCTTGAAACAAGTTCATGCACTCTGGAATCCTCACGAGAAATGAGGGGGGAGGGTGAGTTTCCAAGCGATTCCGATACGTTGAAAAAAGTTCGTCTTCTTCTGCCTTAAATTGTCCCATATGGTTCAGGGCCCAAACGGAGGAATCTCGAAACAAGTTCATGCATTCTGGAATCCTCATGAGAAATGAGGCGGGTGGGTGATTTTCCACGCAATTCCAATACATTGAAAAAAGTTCGTCTTCTTCTGCCTCAAGTTGTCCCGCTCGTCTCGGAATTTTTTCAACGTCCCATATGGTTCAGGGCACAATCGAAGGAATCTCGACACAAGTTCATGCATTCTGGAATCCTCACGAGAAATGAGGAGGGTGTTTGAGTTTCCAAGCAATTCCGAGACGTTGAAAAAATTTCGTCTTCTTCTGCCTCAAGTTGTCCCATATGGTTCAGGGCACAATCGGAGGAATCTCGAAACAAGTTCATGCATTCTGGAATCCTCACGAGAAATGAGGAGGGTGGGTGAGTTTCCACGCAATTCCGAGACGTTGAAAAAAGTTCGTCTTCTTCTGCCTCAAGTTGTACCGCATGGTTCAGGGCCCAAACGGAGGAATCTCGAAACAAGTTCATGCATTCTGGAATACTCACGAGAAATGAGGAGGGTGGGTGAGTTTCCACGCAATTCCGAGACGTTGAAAAAAGTTCGTCTTCTTCTACCTCAAGTTGTCCCATATGGTTCAGGGAACAATCGGAGGAATCTCGAAACAAGTTCATGCATTCTGGAATCCTCGCGAGAAATGAGGAGGGTGGGTGAGTTTCCAAGCAATTCCGAGACGTTGAAAAAATTTCGTCTTCTTCTGCCTCAAGTTGTCCCATATGGTTCAGGGCACAATCGGAGGAATCTCGAAACAAGTTCATGCATTCTGGAGTCATCACGAGAAATGAGGAGGGTGGGTGAGTTTCCACGCAATTCCGAGACGTTGAAAAAATTTCATCTTCTTCTGCCTCAAGTTGTCCCATATGGTTCAGGGCACAATCGGAGGAATCTCGAAACAAGTTCATGCATTCTGGAATCCTCACGAGAAATGAGGGGGGTGGGTCAGTTTCCACGTAATTCCGAGACGTTGAAAAAAGTTCGACTTCCTCTGCGTCAAGTTGTCCCAAATGGTTCAGGGCCCAAACGAAGGAATCTCGAAACAAGTTCATGCATTCTGGAATGCTCACGAGAAATGAGGGGGGTGGGTCAGTTTCCACGCAATTCCGAGACGTTGAAAAAATTTCGTCTTCCTCTGCCTCAAGTTGTCCCATATACTTCAGAGCATAATCGGAGGAATCTCGAAACAAGTTCAAGCATTCTGGAATCCTCACGAGAAATGAAGAGGGCGGGTGAGTTTCCAAGCAATTCCGAGACGTTGAAAAAATTTCGTCTTCTTCTGCCTCAAGTTGTCCCATATGGTTCAGGGCACAATCGGAGGAATCTCGAAACAAGTTCATGCATTCTGGAATCCTCACGAGAAATGAGGGGGGTGGGTCAGTTTCCACGCAATTCCGAGACGTTGAAAAAAGTTCGTCTTCCTCTGCCTCAAGTTGTCCCAAATGGTTCAGGGCCCAAACGGAGGAATCTCGAAAGAAGTGCATGCATTCTGGAATGCTCACGAGAAATGAGGAGGGTGGGTGAGTTTCCAAGCAATTCCGAGACGTTGAAAAAATTTCGTCTTCTTCTGCCTCAAGTTGTCCCATATGGTTCAGGGCACAATCGGAGGAATCTCGAAACAAGTTCATGCATTCTGGAGTCATCACGAGAAATGAGGAGGGTGGGTGAGTTTCCACGCAATTCCGAGACGTTGAAAAAAGTTCGTCTTCCTCTGCGTCAAGTTGTCCCATATGGTTGTTGGCACAATCGGAGGAATCTTGAAACAAGTTCATGCACTCTGGAATCCTCACGAGAAATGAGGGGGGAGGGTGAGTTTCCAAGCGATTCCGATACGTTGAAAAAAGTTCGTCTTCTTCTGCCTTAAATTGTCCCATATGGTTCAGGGCCCAAACGGAGGAATCTCGAAACAAGTTCATGCATTCTGGAATCCTCATGAGAAATGAGGCGGGTGGGTGATTTTCCACGCAATTCCAATACATTGAAAAAAGTTCGTCTTCTTCTGCCTCAAGTTGTCCCGCTCGTCTCGGAATTTTTTCAACGTCCCATATGGTTCAGGGCACAATCGAAGGAATCTCGACACAAGTTCATGCATTCTGGAATCCTCACGAGAAATGAGGAGGGTGTTTGAGTTTCCAAGCAATTCCGAGACGTTGAAAAAATTTCGTCTTCTTCTGCCTCAAGTTGTCCCATATGGTTCAGGGCACAATCGGAGGAATCTCGAAACAAGTTCATGCATTCTGGAATCCTCACGAGAAATGAGGAGGGTGGGTGAGTTTCCACGCAATTCCGAGACGTTGAAAAAAGTTCGTCTTCTTCTGCCTCAAGTTGTACCGCATGGTTCAGGGCCCAAACGGAGGAATCTCGAAACAAGTTCATGCATTCTGGAATACTCACGAGAAATGAGGAGGGTGGGTGAGTTTCCACGCAATTCCGAGACGTTGAAAAAAGTTCGTCTTCTTCTACCTCAAGTTGTCCCATATGGTTCAGGGAACAATCGGAGGAATCTCGAAACAAGTTCATGCATTCTGGAATCCTCGCGAGAAATGAGGAGGGTGGGTGAGTTTCCAAGCAATTCCGAGACGTTGAAAAAATTCCGTCTTCTTCTGCCTCAAGTTGTCCCATATGGTTCAGGGCACAATCGGAGGAATCTCGAAACAAGTTCATGCATTCTGGAGTCATCACGAGAAATGAGGAGGGTGGGTGAGTTTCCACGCAATTCCGAGACGTTGAAAAAATTTCATCTTCTTCTGCCTCAAGTTGTCCCATATGGTTCAGGGCACAATCGGAGGAATCTCGAAACAAGTTCATGCATTCTGGAATCCTCACGAGAAATGAGGGGGGTGGGTCAGTTTCCACGCAATTCCGAGACGTTGAAAAAAGTTCGACTTCCTCTGCGTCAAGTTGTCCCAAATGGTTCAGGGCCCAAACGAAGGAATCTCGAAACAAGTTCATGCATTCTGGAATGCTCACGAGAAATGAGGGGGGTGGGTCAGTTTCCACGCAATTCCGAGACGTTGAAAAAATTTCGTCTTCCTCTGCCTCAAGTTGTCCCATATACTTCAGAGCATAATCGGAGGAATCTCGAAACAAGTTCAAGCATTCTGGAATCCTCACGAGAAATGAAGAGGGCGGGTGAGTTTCCAAGCAATTCCGAGACGTTGAAAAAATTTCGTCTTCTTCTGCCTCAAGTTGTCCCATATGGTTCAGGGCACAATCGGAGGAATCTCGAAACAAGTTCATGCATTCTGGAATCCTCACGAGAAATGAGGGGGGTGGGTCAGTTTCCACGCAATTCCGAGACGTTGAAAAAAGTTCGTCTTCCTCTGCCTCAAGTTGTCCCAAATGGTTCAGGGCCCAAACGGAGGAATCTCGAAAGAAGTGCATGCATTCTGGAATGCTCACGAGAAATGAGGAGGGTGGGTGAGTTTCCAAGCAATTCCGAGACGTTGAAAAAATTTCGTCTTCTTCTGCCTCAAGTTGTCCCATATGGTTCAGGGCACAATCGGAGGAATCTCGAAACAAGTTCATGCATTCTGGAGTCATCACGAGAAATGAGGAGGGTGGGTGAGTTTCCACGCAATTCCGAGACGTTGAAAAAAGTTCGTCTTCCTCTGCGTCAAGTTGTCCCATATGGTTGTTGGCACAATCTGAGGAATCTCGACACAAGTTCATGCATTCTGGAATCCTCGCGAGAAATGAGGAGGGTGGGTGAGTTTCCAAGCAATTCCGAGACGTTGAAAAAATTTCGTCTTCTTCTGCCTCAAGTTGTCCCATATGGTTCAGGGCACAATCGAAGGAATCTCGAAACAAGTTCATGCATTCTGGAGTCATCACGAGAAATGAGGAGGGTGGGTGAGTTTCCACGCAATTCCGAGACGTTGAAAAAATTTCATCTTCTTCTGCCTCAAGTTGTCCCATATGGTTCAGGGCACAATCGGAGGAATCTCGAAACAAGTTCATGCATTCTGGAATCCTCACGAGAAATGAGGGGGGTGGGTCAGTTTCCACGCAATTCCGAGACGTTGAAAAAAGTTCGACTTCCTCTGCGTCAAGTTGTCCCAAATGGTTCAGGGCCCAAACGAAGGAATCTCGAAACAAGTTCATGCATTCTGGAATGCTCACGAGAAATGAGGGGGGTGGGTCAGTTTCCACGCAATTCCGAGACGTTGAAAAAATTTCGTCTTCCTCTGCCTCAAGTTGTCCCATATACTTCAGAGCATAATCGGAGGAATCTCGAAACAAGTTCAAGCATTCTGGAATCCTCACGAGAAATGAAGAGGGCGGGTGAGTTTCCAAGCAATTCCGAGACGTTGAAAAAATTTCGTCTTCTTCTGCCTCAAGTTGTCCCATATGGTTCAGGGCACAATCGGAGGAATCTCGAAACAAGTTCATGCATTCTGGAATCCTCACGAGAAATGAGGGGGGTGGGTCAGTTTCCACGCAATTCCGAGACGTTGAAAAAAGTTCGTCTTCCTCTGCCTCAAGTTGTCCCAAATGGTTCAGGGCCCAAACGGAGGAATCTCGAAAGAAGTGCATGCATTCTGGAATGCTCACGAGAAATGAGGAGGGTGGGTGAGTTTCCAAGCAATTCCGAGACGTTGAAAAAATTTCGTCTTCTTCTGCCTCAAGTTGTCCCATATGGTTCAGGGCACAATCGGAGGAATCTCGAAACAAGTTCATGCACTCTGGAATCCTCACGAGAAATGAGGGGGGAGGGTGAGTTTCCAAGCGATTCCGATACGTTGAAAAAAGTTCGTCTTCTTCTGCCTTAAATTGTCCCATATGGTTCAGGGCCCAAACGGAGGAATCTCGAAACAAGTTCATGCATTCTGGAATCCTCATGAGAAATGAGGCGGGTGGGTGATTTTCCACGCAATTCCAATACATTGAAAAAAGTTCGTCTTCTTCTGCCTCAAGTTGTCCCGCTCGTCTCGGAATTTTTTCAACGTCCCATATGGTTCAGGGCACAATCGAAGGAATCTCGACACAAGTTCATGCATTCTGGAATCCTCACGAGAAATGAGGAGGGTGTTTGAGTTTCCAAGCAATTCCGAGACGTTGAAAAAATTTCGTCTTCTTCTGCCTCAAGTTGTCCCATATGGTTCAGGGCACAATCGGAGGAATCTCGAAACAAGTTCATGCATTCTGGAATCCTCACGAGAAATGAGGAGGGTGGGTGAGTTTCCACGCAATTCCGAGACGTTGAAAAAAGTTCGTCTTCTTCTGCCTCAAGTTGTACCGCATGGTTCAGGGCCCAAACGGAGGAATCTCGAAACAAGTTCATGCATTCTGGAATACTCACGAGAAATGAGGAGGGTGGGTGAGTTTCCACGCAATTCCGAGACGTTGAAAAAAGTTCGTCTTCTTCTACCTCAAGTTGTCCCATATGGTTCAGGGAACAATCGGAGGAATCTCGAAACAAGTTCATGCATTCTGGAATCCTCGCGAGAAATGAGGAGGGTGGGTGAGTTTCCAAGCAATTCCGAGACGTTGAAAAAATTTCGTCTTCTTCTGCCTCAAGTTGTCCCATATGGTTCAGGGCACAATCGGAGGAATCTCGAAACAAGTTCATGCATTCTGGAGTCATCACGAGAAATGAGGAGGGTGGGTGAGTTTCCACGCAATTCCGAGACGTTGAAAAAATTTCATCTTCTTCTGCCTCAAGTTGTCCCATATGGTTCAGGGCACAATCGGAGGAATCTCGAAACAAGTTCATGCATTCTGGAATCCTCACGAGAAATGAGGGGGGTGGGTCAGTTTCCACGCAATTCCGAGACGTTGAAAAAAGTTCGACTTCCTCTGCGTCAAGTTGTCCCAAATGGTTCAGGGCCCAAACGAAGGAATCTCGAAACAAGTTCATGCATTCTGGAATGCTCACGAGAAATGAGGGGGGTGGGTCAGTTTCCACGCAATTCCGAGACGTTGAAAAAATTTCGTCTTCCTCTGCCTCAAGTTGTCCCATATACTTCAGAGCATAATCGGAGGAATCTCGAAACAAGTTCAAGCATTCTGGAATCCTCACGAGAAATGAAGAGGGCGGGTGAGTTTCCAAGCAATTCCGAGACGTTGAAAAAATTTCGTCTTCTTCTGCCTCAAGTTGTCCCATATGGTTCAGGGCACAATCGGAGGAATCTCGAAACAAGTTCATGCATTCTGGAATCCTCACGAGAAATGAGGGGGGTGGGTCAGTTTCCACGCAATTCCGAGACGTTGAAAAAAGTTCGTCTTCCTCTGCCTCAAGTTGTCCCAAATGGTTCAGGGCCCAAACGGAGGAATCTCGAAAGAAGTGCATGCATTCTGGAATGCTCACGAGAAATGAGGAGGGTGGGTGAGTTTCCAAGCAATTCCGAGACGTTGAAAAAATTTCGTCTTCTTCTGCCTCAAGTTGTCCCATATGGTTCAGGGCACAATCGGAGGAATCTCGAAACAAGTTCATGCATTCTGGAGTCATCACGAGAAATGAGGAGGGTGGGTGAGTTTCCACGCATTTCCGAGACGTTGAAAAAAGTTCGTCTTCCTCTGCGTCAAGTTGTCCCATATGGTTGTTGGCACAATCGGAGGAATCTTGAAACAAGTTCATGCACTCTGGAATCCTCACGAGAAATGAGGGGGGAGGGTGAGTTTCCAAGCGATTCCGATACGTTGAAAAAAGTTCGTCTTCTTCTGCCTTAAATTGTCCCATATGGTTCAGGGCCCAAACGGAGGAATCTCGAAACAAGTTCATGCATTCTGGAATCCTCATGAGAAATGAGGCGGGTGGGTGATTTTCCACGCAATTCCAATACATTGAAAAAAGTTCGTCTTCTTCTGCCTCAAGTTGTCCCGCTCGTCTCGGAATTTTTTCAACGTCCCATATGGTTCAGGGCACAATCGAAGGAATCTCGACACAAGTTCATGCATTCTGGAATCCTCACGAGAAATGAGGAGGGTGTTTGAGTTTCCAAGCAATTCCGAGACGTTGAAAAAATTTCGTCTTCTTCTGCCTCAAGTTGTCCCATATGGTTCAGGGCACAATCGGAGGAATCTCGAAACAAGTTCATGCATTCTGGAATCCTCACGAGAAATGAGGAGGGTGGGTGAGTTTCCACGCAATTCCGAGACGTTGAAAAAAGTTCGTCTTCTTCTGCCTCAAGTTGTACCGCATGGTTCAGGGCCCAAACGGAGGAATCTCGAAACAAGTTCATGCATTCTGGAATACTCACGAGAAATGAGGAGGGTGGGTGAGTTTCCACGCAATTCCGAGACGTTGAAAAAAGTTCGTCTTCTTCTACCTCAAGTTGTCCCATATGGTTCAGGGAACAATCGGAGGAATCTCGAAACAAGTTCATGCATTCTGGAATCCTCGCGAGAAATGAGGAGGGTGGGTGAGTTTCCAAGCAATTCCGAGACGTTGAAAAAATTTCGTCTTCTTCTGCCTCAAGTTGTCCCATATGGTTCAGGGCACAATCGGAGGAATCTCGAAACAAGTTCATGCATTCTGGAGTCATCACGAGAAATGAGGAGGGTGGGTGAGTTTCCACGCAATTCCGAGACGTTGAAAAAATTTCATCTTCTTCTGCCTCAAGTTGTCCCATATGGTTCAGGGCACAATCGGAGGAATCTCGAAACAAGTTCATGCATTCTGGAATCCTCACGAGAAATGAGGGGGGTGGGTCAGTTTCCACGCAATTCCGAGACGTTGAAAAAAGTTCGACTTCCTCTGCGTCAAGTTGTCCCAAATGGTTCAGGGCCCAAACGAAGGAATCTCGAAACAAGTTCATGCATTCTGGAATGCTCACGAGAAATGAGGGGGGTGGGTCAGTTTCCACGCAATTCCGAGACGTTGAAAAAATTTCGTCTTCCTCTGCCTCAAGTTGTCCCATATACTTCAGAGCATAATCGGAGGAATCTCGAAACAAGTTCAAGCATTCTGGAATCCTCACGAGAAATGAAGAGGGCGGGTGAGTTTCCAAGCAATTCCGAGACGTTGAAAAAATTTCTTCTTCTTCTGCCTCAAGTTGTCCCATATGGTTCAGGGCACAATCGGAGGAATCTCGAAACAAGTTCATGCATTCTGGAATCCTCACGAGAAATGAGGGGGGTGGGTCAGTTTCCACGCAATTCCGAGACGTTGAAAAAAGTTCGTCTTCCTCTGCCTCAAGTTGTCCCAAATGGTTCAGGGCCCAAACGGAGGAATCTCGAAACAAGTGCATGCATTCTGGAATGCTCACGAGAAATGAGGAGGGTGGGTGAGTTTCCAAGAAATTCCGAGACGTTGAAAAAATTTCGTCTTCTTCTGCCTCAAGTTGTCCCATATGGTTCAGGGCACAATCGGAGGAATCTCGAAACAAGTTCATGCATTCTGGAGTCATCACGAGAAATGAGGAGGGTGGGTGAGTTTCCACGCAGTTCCGAGACGTTGAAAAAAGTTCGTCTTCCTCTGCGTCAAGTTGTCCCATATGGTTCTGGGCACAATCGGAGGAATCTTGAAACAAGTTCATGCACTCTGGAATCCTCATGAGAAATGAGGGGGGAGGGTGAGTTTCCAAGCGATTCCGATACGTTGAAAAAAGTTCGTCTTCTTCTGCCTTAAATTGTCCCATATGGTTCAGGGCCCAAACGGAGGAATCTCGAAACAATTTCATGCATTCTGGAATCATCACGAGAAATGAGGAGGGTGGGTGAGTTTCCACGCAATTCCGAGACGTTGAAAAAAGTTCGTCTTTCTCTGCCTCAAGTTGTCCCATATGGTTCAGGGCACAAACGGAGGAATCTCGAAACATGTTCATGCATTCTGGAATCCTCACGAGAAATGAGGGGGGTGGGTAAGTTTCCACGCAATTCCGAGACGTTGAAAAAAGTTCGTCTTCTTCTGCCTCAAGTTGTCCCAAATGGTTCAGGGCCCAAATGGAGGAATCTCGAAACAAGTTCATGCATTCTGGAATCCTCATGAGAAATGAGGCGGGTGGGTGATTTTCCACGCAATTCCAATACATTGAAAAAAGTTCGTCTTCTTCTGCCTCAAGTTGTCCCGCTCGTCTCGGAATTTTTTCAACGTCCCATATAGTTCAGGGCACAATCGAAGGAATCTCGACACAAGTTCATGCATTCTGGAATCCTCACGAGAAATGAGGAGGGTGGGTGAGTTTCCAAGCAATTCCGAGACATTGAAAAAATTTCGTCTTCTTCTGCCTCAAGTTGTCCCATTTGGTTCAGGGCACAATCGGAGGAATCTCGAAACAAGTTCATGCATTCTGGAATCCTCACGAGAAATGAGGAGGGTGGGTGAGTTTCCACGCAATTCCGAGACGTTGAAAAAAGTTCGTCTTCTTCTGCCTCAAGTTGTACCGCATGGTTCAGGGCCCAAACGGAGGAATCTCGAAACAAGTTCATGCATTCTGGAATACTCACGAGAAATGAGGAGGGTGGGTGAGTTTCCACGCAATTCCGAGACGTTGAAAAAAGTTCGTCTTCCTCTACCTCAAGTTGTCCCATATGGTTCAGGGAACAATCGGAGGAATCTCGAAACAAGTTCATGCATTCTGGAATCCTCGCGAGAAATGAGGAGGGTGGGTGAGTTTCCAAGCAATTCCGAGACGTTGAAAAAATTTCGTCTTCTTCTGCCTCAAGTTGTCCCATATGGTTCAGGGCACAATCGGAGGAATCTCGAAACAAGTTCATGCATTCTGGAGTCATCACGAGAAATGATGAGGGTGGGTGAGTTTCCACGCAATTCCGAGACGTTGAAAAAAGTTCGTCTTCCTCTGCGTCAAGTTGTCCCATATGGTTCTGGGCACAATCGGAGGAATCTTGAAACAAGTTCATGCACTCTGGAATCCTCATGAGAAATGAGGGGGGAGGGTGAGTTTCCAAGCGATTCCGATACGTTGAAAAAAGTTCGTCTTCTTCTGCCTTAAATTGTCCCATATGGTTCAGGGCCCAAACGGAGGAATCTCGAAACAATTTCATGCATTCTGGAATCATCACGAGAAATGAGGAGGGTGGGTGAGTTTCCACGCAATTCCGAGACGTTGAAAAAAGTTCGTCTTTCTCTGCCTCAAGTTGTCCCATAAGGTTCAGGGCACAAACGGAGGAATCTCGAAACATGTTCATGCATTCTGGAATCCTCACGAGAAATAAGGGGGGTGGGTAAGTTTCCACGCAATTCCGAGACGTTGAAAAAAGTTCGTCTTCTTCTGCCTCAAGTTGTCCCAAATGGTTCAGGGCCCAAATGGAGGAATCTCGAAACAAGTTCATGCATTCTGGAATCCTCATGAGAAATGAGGCGGGTGGGTGATTTTCCACGCAATTCCAATACATTGAAAAAAGTTCGTCTTCTTCTGCCTCAAGTTGTCCCGCTCGTCTCGGAATTTTTTCAACGTCCCATATAGTTCAGGGCACAATCGAAGGAATCTCGACACAAGTTCATGCATTCTGGAATCCTCACGAGAAATGAGGAGGGTGGGTGAGTTTCCAAGCAATTCCGAGACGTTGAAAAAATTTCGTCTTCTTCTGCCTCAAGTTGTCCCATATGGTTCAGGGCACAATCGGAGGAATCTCGAAACAAGTTCATGCATTCTGGAATCCTCACGAGAAATGAGGAGGGTGGGTGAGTTTCCACGCAATTCCGAGACGTTGAAAAAAGTTCGTCTTCTTCTGCCTCAAGTTGTACCGCATGGTTCAGGGCCCAAACGGAGGAATCTCGAAACAAGTTCATGCATTCTGGAATACTCACGAGAAATGAGGAGGGTGGGTGAGTTTCCACGCAATTCCGAGACGTTGAAAAAAGTTCGTCTTCCTCTACCTCAAGTTGTCCCATATGGTTCAGGGAACAATCGGAGGAATCTCGAAACAAGTTCATGCATTCTGGAATCCTCGCGAGAAATGAGGAGGGTGGGTGAGTTTCCAAGCAATTCCGAGACGTTGAAAAAATTTCGTCTTCTTCTGCCTCAAGTTGTCCCATATGGTTCAGGGCACAATCGGAGGAATCTCGAAACAAGTTCATGCATTCTGGAGTCATCACGAGAAATGAGGAGGGTGGGTGAGTTTCCACGCAATTCCGAGACGTTGAAAAAATTTCATCTTCTTCTGCCTCAAGTTGTCCCATATGGTTCAGGGCACAATCGGAGGAATCTCGAAACAAGTTCATGCATTCTGGAATCCTCACGAGAAATGAGGGGGGTGGGTCAGTTTCCACGCAATTCCGAGACGTTGAAAAAAGTTCGACTTCCTCTGCCTCAAGTTGTCCCATATAGTTCAGAGCATAATCGGAGGAATCTCGAAACAAGTTCAAGCATTCTGGAATCCTCCCGAGAAATGACGAGGGCGGGTGAGTTTCCAAGCAATTCCGAGACGTTGAAAAAATTTCGTCTTCTTCTGCCTCAAGTTGTCCCATATGGTTCAGGGCACAATCGGAGGAATCTCGAAACAAGTTCATGCATTCTGGAATCCTCACGAGAAATGAGGGGGGTGGGTCAGTTTCCACGCAATTCCGAGACGCTGAAAAAAGTTCGTCTTCTTCTGCCTCAAGTTGTACCACATGGTTCAAAGCCCAAACGGAGGAATCTCTAAACAAGTTCATGCATTCTGGAATACTCACGAGAAATGAGGAGGGTGGGTGAGTTTCCACGCAATTCCGAGACGTTGAAAAAAGTTCGTCTTCCTCTGCCTCAAGTTGTCCCATATGGTTCAGGGCACAATCGGAGGAATCTCGAAAGAAGTTCATGCATTCTGGAATCCTCCCGAGAAATGATGGGGGAGGGTGAGTTTCCAAGCGATTCCGATACGTTGAAAAAAGTTCGTCTTCTTCTGCCTTAAATTGTCCCATATGGTTCAGGGCCCAAACGGAGGAATCTCGAAACAATTTCATGCATTCTGGAATCATCACGAGAAATGAGGAGGGTGGGTGAGTTTCCACGCAATTCCGAGACGTTGAAAAAAGTTCGTCTTTCTCTGCCTCAAGTTGTCCCATAAGGTTCAGGGCACAAACGGAGGAATCTCGAAACATGTTCATGCATTCTGGAATCCTCACGAGAAATAAGGGGGGTGGGTAAGTTTCCACGCAATTCCGAGACGTTGAAAAAAGTTCGTCTTCTTCTGCCTCAAGTTGTCCCAAATGGTTCAGGGCCCAAATGGAGGAATCTCGAAACAAGTTCATGCATTCTGGAATCCTCATGAGAAATGAGGCGGGTGGGTGATTTTCCACGCAATTCCAATACATTGAAAAAAGTTCGTCTTCTTCTGCCTCAAGTTGTCCCGCTCGTCTCGGAATTTTTTCAACGTCCCATATAGTTCAGGGCACAATCGAAGGAATCTCGATACAAGTTCATGCATTCTGGAATCCTCACGAGAAATGAGGAGGGTGGGTGAGTTTCCAAGCAATTCCGAGACGTTGAAAAAATTTCGTCTTCTTCTGCCTCAAGTTGTCCCATATGGTTCAGGGCACAATCGGAGGAATCTCGAAACAAGTTCATGCATTCTGGAATCCTCACGAGAAATGAGGAGGGTGGGTGAGTTTCCACGCAATTCCGAGACGTTGAAAAAAGTTCGTCTTCTTCTGCCTCAAGTTGTACCGCATGGTTCAGGGCCCAAACGGAGGAATCTCGAAACAAGTTCATGCATTCTGGAATACTCACGAGAAATGAGGAGGGTGGGTGAGTTTCCACGCAATTCCGAGACGTTGAAAAAAGTTCGTCTTCCTCTACCTCAAGTTGTCCCATATGGTTCAGGGAACAATCGGAGGAATCTCGAAACAAGTTCATGCATTCTGGAATCCTCGCGAGAAATGAGGAGGGTGGGTGAGTTTCCAAGCAATTCCGAGACGTTGAAAAAATTTCGTCTTCTTCTGCCTCAAGTTGTCCCATATGGTTCAGGGCACAATCGGAGGAATCTCGAAACAAGTTCATGCATTCTGGAGTCATCACGAGAAATGAGGAGGGTGGGTGAGTTTCCACGCAATTCCGAGACGTTGAAAAAATTTCATCTTCTTCTGCCTCAAGTTGTCCCATATGGTTCAGGGCACAATCGGAGGAATCTCGAAACAAGTTCATGCATTCTGGAATCCTCACGAGAAATGAGGGGGGTGGGTCAGTTTCCACGCAATTCCGAGACGTTGAAAAAAGTTCGACTTCCTCTGCCTCAAGTTGTCCCATATAGTTCAGAGCATAATCGGAGGAATCTCGAAACAAGTTCAAGCATTCTGGAATCCTCCCGAGAAATGAAGAGGGCGGGTGAGTTTCCATGCAATTCCGAGACGTTGAAAAAATTTCGTCTTCTTCTGCCTCAAGTTGTCCCATATGGTTCAGGGCACAATCGGAGGAATCTCGAAACAAGTTCATGCATTCTGGAATCCTCACGAGAAATGAGGGGGGTGGGTCAGTTTCCACGCAATTCCGAGACGTTGAAAAAATTTCATCTTCTTCTGCCTCAAGTTGTCCCATATGGTTCAGGGCACAATCGGAGGAATCTCGAAACAAGTTCATGCATTCTGGAATCCTCACGAGAAATGAGGGGGGTGGGTCAGTTTCCACGCAATTCCGAGACGTTGAAAAAATTTCGTCTTCTTCTGCCTCAAGTTGTACCACATGGTTCAAAGCCCAAACGGAGGAATCTCGAAACAAGTTCATGCATTCTGGAATACTCACGAGAAATGAGGAGGGTGGGTGAGTTTCCACGCAATTCCGAGACGTTGAAAAAAGTTCGTCTTCCTCTGCCTCAAGTTGTCCCATATGGTTCAGGGCACAATCGGAGGAATCTCGAAAGAAGTTCATGCATTCTGGAATCCTCCCGAGAAATGATGGGGGAGGGTGAGTTTCCAAGCGATTCCGATACGTTGAAAAAAGTTCGTCTTCTTCTGCCTCAAATTGTCCCATATGGTTCAGGGCCCAAACGGAGGAATCTCGAAACAATTTCATGCATTCTGGAATCATCACGAGAAATAAGGAGGGTGGGTGAGTTTCCACGCAATTCCGAGACGTTGAAGAAAGTTCGTCTTTCTCTGCCTCAAGTTGTCCCATATGGTTCAGGGCACAATCGGAGGAATCTCGAAACAAGTTCATGCATTCTGGAATCCTCACGAGAAATGAGGGGGGTGGGTCAGTTTCCACGCAATTCCGAGACGTTGAAAAAATTTCGTCTTCCTCTGCCTCAAGTTGTCCCAAATGGTTCAGGGCCCAAACGGAGGAATCTCGAAACAAGTGCATGCATTCTGGAATCCTCACGAGAAATTAGGGGGGTGGGTCAGTTTCCACGCAATTCCGAGACGTTGAAAAAATTTCGGGTTCTTCTGCCTCAAGTTGTCCCATATGGTTCAGGGCACAATCGGAGGAATCTCGAACTAAGTTCATGCATTCTGGAATCATCACTAGAAATGAGGAGGGTGGGTGAGTTTCCACGCAATTCCGAGACGTTGAAAAAATTTCATCTTCTTCTGCCTCAAGTTGTCCCATATGGTTCAGGGCACAATCGGAGGAATCTCGAAAAAAGTTCATGCATTCTGGAATCCTCACGAGAAATGAGGGGGGTGGGTCAGTTTCCACGCAATTCCGAGACGTTGAAAAAAGTTCGACTTCCTCCGCGACAAGTTGTCCCAAATGGTTCAGGGCCCAAACGGAGGAATCTCGAAACAAGTTCATGCATTCTGGAATCCTCACGAGAAATGAGGGGGGTGGGTCAGTTTCCACGCAATTCCGAGACGTTGAAAAAATTTCGTCTTCCTCTGCCTCAAGCTGTCCCATATGGTTCAGAGCATAATCGGAGGAATCTCGAAACAAGTTCATGCATTCTAGAATCCTCACGAGAAATGAAGAGGGCGGGAGAGTTTCCAAGCAATTCCGAGACGTTGAAAAAATTTCGTCTTCTTCTGCCTCAAGTTGTCCCATATGGTTCAGGGCACAATCGGAGGAATCTCGAAACAAGTTCATGCATTCTGGAATCCTCACGAGAAATGAGGGGGGTGGGTCAGTTTCCACGCAATTCCGAGACGTTGAAAAAAGTTCGTCTTCCTCTGCCTCAAGTTGTCCCAAATGGTTCAGGACCCAAACGGAGGAATCTCGAAACAAGTTCATGCATTCTGGAATCCACACGAGAAATGAGGAGGGTGGGTGAGTTTCCAAGCAATCCCGAGACGTTGAAAAACTTTCGTCTTCTTCTGTCTCAAGTTGTCCCATATGGTTCAGGGCACAATCGGAGGAATCTCGAAACAAGTTCATGCATTCTGGAGTCATCACGAGAAATGAGGAGGGTGGGTGAGTTTCCACGCAATTCCGAGACGTTGAAAAAATTTCATCTTCTTCTGCCTCAAGTTGTCCCATATGGTTCAGGGCACAATCGGAGGAATCTCGAAACAAGTTCATGCATTCTGGAATCCTCACGAGAAATGAGGGGGGTGGGTCAGTTTTCACGCAATTCCGAGACGTTGAAAAAATTTCGTCTTCCTCTGCCTCAAGTTGTCCCAAATGGTTCAGGGCCCAAACGGAGGAATCTCGAAACAAGTGCATGCATTCTGGAATCCTCACGAGAAATGAGGGGGGTGGGTCAGTTTCCACACAATTCCGAGAGGTTGAAAAAAGTTCGTCTTCCTCTGCCTCAAGTTGTCCCATATGGTTCAGGGCACAATCGGAGGAATCTTGAAACAAGTTCATGCACTCTGGAATCCTCACGAGAAATAAGGGGGGTGGGTCAGTTTCCACGCAATTCCGAGACGTTGAAAAAAGTTCGTCTTCCTCTGCCTCAAGTTGTCCCAAATGGTTCAGGGCCCAAACGGAGGAATCTCGAAACAAGTTCATGCATTCTGGAATCCTCACGAGAAATGAGGAGGGTGGGTGAGTTTCCAAGCAATTCCGAGACGTTGAAAAAATTTCGTCTTCTTCTGCCTCAAGTTGTCCCATATGGTTCAGGGCACAATCGGAGGAATCTCGAAACAAGTTCATGCATTCTGGAATCCTCGCGAGAAATGGGGAGGGTGGGTGAGTTTCCAAGCAATTCCGAGACGTTGAAAAACTTTCGTCTTCTTCTGCCTCAAGTTGTCCCATATGGTTCAGGGCACAATCGGAGGAATCTCGAAACAAGTTCATGCATTCTGGAATCCTCACGAGAAATGAGGGGGGTGGGTCAGTTTCCACGCAATTCCGAGACGTTGAAAAAAGATTGTGTTCCTCTGCCTCAAGTTGTCCCAAATGGTTCAGGGCCCAAACGGAGGAATCTCGAAACAAGTTCATGCGTTCTGGAATCCTCACGAGAAATGAGGGGGGTGGGTCAGTTTCCACGCAATTCCGAGACGTTGAAAAAATTTCGTCTTCTTCTGCCTCAAGTTGTCCCATATGGTTCAGGGCACAATCGGAGGAATCTCGAAACAAGTTCATGCATTCTGGAATCCTCACGAGAAATGAGGGTGGTGGGTCAGTTTCCACGCAATTCCGAGACGTTGAAAAAAGTTCGTCTTCCTCTGCCTCAAGTTGTCCCAAATGGTTCAGGGCCCAAACGGAGGAATCTCGAAACAAGTTCATGCATTCTGGAATCCTCACGAGAGATGAGGAGGGTGGGTGAGTTTCCAAGCAATTCCGAGACGTTGAAAAAATTTCGTCTTCTTCTGCCTCAAGTTGTCCCATATGGTTCAGGGCACAATCGGAGGAATCTCGAAACAAGTTCATGCATTCTGGAATCCTCGCGAGAAATGGGGAGGGTGGGTGAGTTTCCAAGCAATTCCGAGACGTTGAAAAACTTTCGTCTTCTTCTACCTCAAGTTGTCCCATATGGTTCAGGGCACAATCGGAGGAATCTCGAAACAAGTTCATGCATTCTGGAATCTTCACGAGAAATGAGGGGGGTGGGTCAGTTTCCACGCAATTCCGAGACGTTGAAAAAAGTTCGTCTTCCTCTGCCTCAAGTTGTCCCAAATGGTTCAGGGCCCAAACGGAGGAATCTCGAAACAAGTTCATGCATTCTGGAATCCTGACGAGAAATGAGGAGGGTGGGTGAGTTTCCAAGCAATTCCGAGACGTTGAAAAAATTTCGTCTTCTTCTGCCTCAAGTTGTCCCATATGGTTCAGGGCACAATCGGAGGAATCTCGAAACAAGTTCATGCATTCTGGAATCTTCACGAGAAATGAGGGGGGTGGGTCAGTTTCCACGCAATTCCGAGACGTTGAAAAAAGTTCGTCTTCCTCTGCCTCAAGTTGTCCCAAATGGTTCAGGGCCCAAACGGAGGAATCTCGAAACAAGTTCATGCATTCTGGAATCCTCACGAGAAATGAGGGGGGTGGGTCAGTTTTCACGCAATTCCGAGACGTTGAAAAAATTTCGTCTTCCTCTGCCTCAAGTTGTCCCAAATGGTTCAGGGCCCAAACGGAGGAATCTCGAAACAAGTGCATGCATTCTGGAATCCTCACGAGAAATGAGGGGGGTGGGTCAGTTTCCACACAATTCCGAGAGGTTGAAAAAAGTTCGTCTTCCTCTGCCTCAAGTTGTCCCATATGGTTCAGGGCACAATCGGAGGAATCTTGAAACAAGTTCATGCACTCTGGAATCCTCACGAGAAATAAGGGGGGTGGGTCAGTTTCCACGCAATTCCGAGACGTTGAAAAAAGTTCGTCTTCCTCTGCCTCAAGTTGTCCCAAATGGTTCAGGGCCCAAACGGAGGAATCTCGAAACAAGTTCATGCATTCTGGAATCCTCACGAGAAATGAGGAGGGTGGGTGAGTTTCCAAGCAATTCCGAGACGTTGAAAAAATTTCGTCTTCTTCTGCCTCAAGTTGTCCCATATGGTTCAGGGCACAATCGGAGGAATCTCGAAACAAGTTCATGCATTCTGGAATCCTCGCGAGAAATGGGGAGGGTGGGTGAGTTTCCAAGCAATTCCGAGACGTTGAAAAACTTTCGTCTTCTTCTGCCTCAAGTTGTCCCATATGGTTCAGGGCACAATCGGAGGAATCTCGAAACAAGTTCATGCATTCTGGAATCCTCACGAGAAATGAGGGGGGTGGGTCAGTTTCCACGCAATTCCGAGACGTTGAAAAAAGTTCGTCTTCCTCTGCCTCAAGTTGTCCCAAATGGTTCAGGGCCCAAACGGAGGAATCTCGAAACAAGTTCATGCATTCTGGAATCCTCACGAGAAATGAGGGGGGTGGGTCAGTTTCCACGCAATTCCGAGACGTTGAAAAAATTTCGTCTTCTTCTGCCTCAAGTTGTCCCATATGGTTCAGGGCACAATCGGAGGAATCTCGAAACAAGTTCATGCATTCTGGAATCCTCACGAGAAATGAGGGGGGTGGGTCAGTTTCCACGCAATTCCGAGACGTTGAAAAAATTTCATCTTCTTCTGCCTCAAGTTGTCCCATATGGTTCAGGGCACAATCGGAGGAATCTTGAAACAAGTTCATGCATTCTGGAATCCTCACGAGAAATGAGGGGGGTGGGTCAGTTTCCACGCAATTCCGAGACGTTGAAAAAAGTTCGTCTTCCTCTGCCTCAAGTTGTCCCAAATGGTTCAGGGCCCAAACGGAGGAATCTCGAAACAAGTTCATGCATTCTGGAATCCTGACGAGAAATGAGGAGGGTGGGTGAGTTTCCAAGCAATTCCGAGACGTTGAAAAAATTTCGTCTTCTTCTGCCTCAAGTTGTCCCATATGGTTCAGGGCACAATCGGAGGAATCTCGAAACAAGTTCATGCATTCTGGAATCCTCACGAGAAATGAGGAGGGTGGACGAGTTTCCACGCAATTCCGAGACGTTGAAAAAAGTTCGTCTTCCTCTGCCTCAAGTTGTCCCATATGGTTCAGGGCACAATCGGAGGAATCTCGAACTAAGTTCATGCATTCTGGAATCATCACGAGAAATGAGGAGGGTGGGTGAGTTTCCACGCAATTCCGAGACGTTGAAAAAATTTCATCTTCTTCTGCCTCAAGTTGTCCCATATGGTTCAGGGCACAATCGGAGGAATCTCGAAAAAAGTTCATGCATTCTGGAATCCTCACGAGAAATGAGGGGGGTGGGTCAGTTTCCACGCAATTCCGAGACGTTGAAAAAAGTTCGACTTCCTCCGCGTCAAGTTGTCCCAAATGGTTCAGGGCCCAAACGGAGGAATCTCGAAACAAGTTCATGCATTCTGGAATCCTCACGAGAAATGAGGGGGGTGGGTCAGTTTCCACGCAATTCCGAGACGTTGAAAAAATTTCGTCTTCCTCTGCCTCAAGCTGTCCCATATGGTTCAGAGCATAATCGGAGGAATCTCGAAACAAGTTCATGCATTCTAGAATCCTCACGAGAAATGAAGAGGGCGGGAGAGTTTCCAAGCAATTCCGAGACGTTGAAAAAATTTCGTCTTCTTCTGCCTCAAGTTGTCCCATATGGTTCAGGGCACAATCGGAGGAATCTCGAAACAAGTTCATGCGTTCTGGAATCCTCACGAGAAATGAGGGGGGTGGGTCAGTTTCCACGCAATTCCGAGACGTTGAAAAAAGTTCGTCTTCCTCTGCCTCAAGTTGTCCCAAATGGTTCAGGACCCAAACGGAGGAATCTCGAAACAAGTTCATGCATTCTGGAATCCACACGAGAAATGAGGAGGGTGGGTGAGTTTCCAAGCAATTCCGAGACGTTGAAAAAATTTCGTCTTCTTCTTCCTCAAGTTGTCCCATATGGTTCAGGGCACAATCGGAGGAATCTCGAAACAAGTTCATGCATTCTGGAATCCTCGCGAGAAATGGGGAGTGTGGGTGAGTTTCCAAGCAATCCCGAGACGTTGAAAAACTTTCGTCTTCTTCTGTCTCAAGTTGTCCCATATGGTTCAGGGCACAATCGGAGGAATCTCGAAACAAGTTCATGCATTCTGGAATCCTCACGAGAAATGAGGAGGGTGGACGAGTTTCCACGCAATTCCGAGACGTTGAAAAAAGTTCGTCTTCCTCTGCCTCAAGTTGTCCCAAATGGTTCAGGGCCCAGACGGAGGAATCTCGAAACAAGTTCATGCATTCTGGAATCCTGACGAGAAATGAGGAGGGTGGGTGAGTTTCCAAGCAATTCCGAGACGTTGAAAAAATTTCGTCTTCTTCTGCCTCAAGTTGTCCCATATGGTTCAGGGCACAATCGAAGGAATCTCGAAACAAGTTCATGCATTCTGGAATCCTCGCGAGAAATGGGGAGGGTGGGTGAGTTTCCAAGCAATTCCGAGACGTTGAAAAACTTTCGTCTTCTTCTGCCTCAAGTTGTCCCATATGGTTCAGGGCACAATCGGAGGAATCTCGAAACAAGTTCATGCATTCTGGAATCTTCACGAGAAATGAGGGGGGTGGGTCAGTTTCCACGCAATTCCGAGACGTTGAAAAAAGTTCGTCTTCCTCTGCCTCAAGTTGTCCCAAATGGTTCAGGGCCCAAACGGAGGAATCTCGAAACAAGTTCATGCATTCTGGAATCCTGACGAGAAATGAGGAGGGTGGGTGAGTTTCCAAGCAATTCCGAGACGTTGAAAAAATTTCGTCTTCTTCTGCCTCAAGTTGTCCCATATGGTTCAGGGCACAATCGGAGGAATCTCGAAACAAGTTCATGCATTCTGGAATCCTCACGAGAAATGAGGAGGGTGGACGAGTTTCCACGCAATTCCGAGACGTTGAAAAAAGTTCGTCTTCCTCTGCCTCAAGTTGTCCCATATGGTTCAGGGCACAATCGGAGGAATCCCGAACTAAGTTCATGCATTCTGGAATCATCACGAGAAATGAGGAGGGTGGGTGAGTTTCCACGCAATTCCGAGACGTTGAAAAAATTTCATCTTCTTCTGCCTCAAGTTGTCCCATATGGTTCAGGGCACAATCGGAGGAATCTCGAAAAAAGTTCATGCATTCTGGAATCCTCACGAGAAATGAGGGGGGTGGGTCAGTTTCCACGCAATTCCGAGACGTTGAAAAAAGTTCGACTTCCTCCGCGTCAAGTTGTCCCAAATGGTTCAGGGCCCAAACGGAGGAATCTCGAAACAAGTTCATGCATTCTGGAATCCTCACGAGAAATGAGGGGGGTGGGTCAGTTTCCACGCAATTCCGAGACGTTGAAAAAATTTCGTCTTCCTCTGCCTCAAGCTGTCCCATATGGTTCAGAGCATAATCGGAGGAATCTCGAAACAAGTTCATGCATTCTAGAATCCTCACGAGAAATGAAGAGGGCGGGAGAGTTTCCAAGCAATTCCGAGACGTTGAAAAAATTTCGTCTTCTTCTGCCTCAAGTTGTCCCATATGGTTCAGGGCACAATCGGAGGAATCTCGAAACAAGTTCATGCGTTCTGGAATCCTCACGAGAAATGAGGGGGGTGGGTCAGTTTCCACGCAATTCCGAGACGTTGAAAAAAGTTCGTCTTCCTCTGCCTCAAGTTGTCCCAAATGGTTCAGGACCCAAACGGAGGAATCTCGAAACAAGTTCATGCATTCTGGAATCCACACGAGAAATGAGGAGGGTGGGTGAGTTTCCAAGCAATTCCGAGACGTTGAAAAAATTTCGTCTTCTTCTTCCTCAAGTTGTCCCATATGGTTCAGGGCACAATCGGAGGAATCTCGAAACAAGTTCATGCATTCTGGAATCCTCGCGAGAAATGGGGAGTGTGGGTGAGTTTCCAAGCAATCCCGAGACGTTGAAAAACTTTCGTCTTCTTCTGTCTCAAGTTGTCCCATATGGTTCAGGGCACAATCGGAGGAATCTCGAAACAAGTTCATGCATTCTGGAATCCTCACGAGAAATGAGGAGGGTGGACGAGTTTCCACGCAATTCCGAGACGTTGAAAAAAGTTCGTCTTCCTCTGCCTCAAGTTG
Organism: Acacia crassicarpa; assembly: GCA_034222035.1. Taxonomy (NCBI): domain Eukaryota; kingdom Viridiplantae; phylum Streptophyta; class Magnoliopsida; order Fabales; family Fabaceae; genus Acacia; species Acacia crassicarpa. Next base: position 30,149,994 of record JAWXYG010000002.1, on the reverse strand, counting down.
TCCCAAATGGTTCAGGGCCCAGACGGAGGAATCTCGAAACAAGTTCATGCATTCTGGAATCCTGACGAGAAATGAGGAGGGTGGGTGAGTTTCCAAGCAATTCCGAGACGTTGAAAAAATTTCGTCTTCTTCTGCCTCAAGTTGTCCCATATGGTTCAGGGCACAATCGAAGGAATCTCGAAACAAGTTCATGCATTCTGGAATCCTCGCGAGAAATGGGGAGGGTGGGTGAGTTTCCAAGCAATTCCGAGACGTTGAAAAACTTTCGTCTTCTTCTGCCTCAAGTTGTCCCATATGGTTCAGGGCACAATCGGAGGAATCTCGAAACAAGTTCATGCATTCTGGAATCTTCACGAGAAATGAGGGGGGTGGGTCAGTTTCCACGCAATTCCGAGACGTTGAAAAAAGTTCGTCTTCCTCTGCCTCAAGTTGTCCCAAATGGTTCAGGGCCCAAACGGAGGAATCTCGAAACAAGTTCATGCATTCTGGAATCCTGACGAGAAATGAGGAGGGTGGGTGAGTTTCCAAGCAATTCCGAGACGTTGAAAAAATTTCGTCTTCTTCTGCCTCAAGTTGTCCCATATGGTTCAGGGCACAATCGGAGGAATCTCGAAACAAGTTCATGCATTCTGGAATCCTCACGAGAAATGAGGAGGGTGGACGAGTTTCCACGCAATTCCGAGACGTTGAAAAAAGTTCGTCTTCCTCTGCCTCAAGTTGTCCCATATGGTTCAGGGCACAATCGGAGGAATCTCGAACTAAGTTCATGCATTCTGGAATCATCACGAGAAATGAGGAGGGTGGGTGAGTTTCCACGCAATTCCGAGACGTTGAAAAAATTTCATCTTCTTCTGCCTCAAGTTGTCCCATATGGTTCAGGGCACAATCGGAGGAATCTCGAAAAAAGTTCATGCATTCTGGAATCCTCACGAGAAATGAGGGGGGTGGGTCAGTTTCCACGCAATTCCGAGACGTTGAAAAAAGTTCGACTTCCTCCGCGTCAAGTTGTCCCAAATGGTTCAGGGCCCAAACGGAGGAATCTCGAAACAAGTTCATGCATTCTGGAATCCTCACGAGAAATGAGGGGGGTGGGTCAGTTTCCACGCAATTCCGAGACGTTGAAAAAATTTCGTCTTCCTCTGCCTCAAGCTGTCCCATATGGTTCAGAGCATAATCGGAGGAATCTCGAAACAAGTTCATGCATTCTAGAATCCTCACGAGAAATGAAGAGGGCGGGAGAGTTTCCAAGCAATTCCGAGACGTTGAAAAAATTTCGTCTTCTTCTGCCTCAAGTTGTCCCATATGGTTCAGGGCACAATCGGAGGAATCTCGAAACAAGTTCATGCGTTCTGGAATCCTCACGAGAAATGAGGGGGGTGGGTCAGTTTCCACGCAATTCCGAGACGTTGAAAAAAGTTCGTCTTCCTCTGCCTCAAGTTGTCCCAAATGGTTCAGGACCCAAACGGAGGAATCTCGAAACAAGTTCATGCATTCTGGAATCCACACGAGAAATGAGGAGGGTGGGTGAGTTTCCAAGCAATTCCGAGACGTTGAAAAAATTTCGTCTTCTTCTTCCTCAAGTTGTCCCATATGGTTCAGGGCACAATCGGAGGAATCTCGAAACAAGTTCATGCATTCTGGAATCCTCGCGAGAAATGGGGAGTGTGGGTGAGTTTCCAAGCAATCCCGAGACGTTGAAAAACTTTCGTCTTCTTCTGTCTCAAGTTGTCCCATATGGTTCAGGGCACAATCGGAGGAATCTCGAAACAAGTTCATGCATTCTGGAGTCATCACGAGAAATGAGGAGGGTGGGTGAGTTTCCACGCAATTCCGAGACGTTGAAAAAATTTCATCTTCTTCTGCCTCAAGTTGTCCCATATGGTTCAGGGCACAATCGGAGGAATCTCGAAACAAGTTCATGCATTCTGGAATCCTCACGAGAAATGAGGGGGGTGGGTCAGTTTTCACGCAATTCCGAGACGTTGAAAAAATTTCGTCTTCCTCTGCCTCAAGTTGTCCCAAATGGTTCAGGGCCCAAACGGAGGAATCTCGAAACAAGTGCATGCATTCTGGAATCCTCACGAGAAATGAGGGGGGTGGGTCAGTTTCCACACAATTCCGAGAGGTTGAAAAAAGTTCGTCTTCCTCTGCCTCAAGTTGTCCCATATGGTTCAGGGCACAATCGGAGGAATCTTGAAACAAGTTCATGCACTCTGGAATCCTCACGAGAAATAAGGGGGGTGGGTCAGTTTCCACGCAATTCCGAGACGTTGAAAAAAGTTCGTCTTCCTCTGCCTCAAGTTGTCCCAAATGGTTCAGGGCCCAAACGGAGGAATCTCGAAACAAGTTCATGCATTCTGGAATCCTCCCGAGAAATGAGGAGGGTGGGTGAGTTTCCAAGCAATTCCGAGACGTTGAAAAAATTTCGTCTTCTTCTGCCTCAAGTTGTCCCATATGGTTCAGGGCACAATCGGAGGAATCTCGAAACAAGTTCATGCATTCTGGAATCCTCGCGAGAAATGGGGAGGGTGGGTGAGTTTCCAAGCAATTCCGAGACGTTGAAAAACTTTCGTCTTCTTCTGCCTCAAGTTGTCCCATATGGTTCAGGGCACAATCGGAGGAATCTCGAAACAAGTTCATGCATTCTGGAATCCTCACGAGAAATGAGGGGGGTGGGTCAGTTTCCACGCAATTCCGAGACGTTGAAAAAAGTTCGTCTTCCTCTGCCTCAAGTTGTCCCAAATGGTTCAGGGCCCAAACGGAGGAATCTCGAAACAAGTTCATGCATTCTGGAATCCTCACGAGAAATGAGGGGGGTGGGTCAGTTTCCACGCAATTCCGAGACGTTGAAAAAATTTCGTCTTCTTCTGCCTCAAGTTGTCCCATATGGTTCAGGGCACAATCGGAGGAATCTCGAAACAAGTTCATGCATTCTGGAATCCTCACGAGAAATGAGGGGGGTGGGTCAGTTTCCACGCAATTCCGAGACGTTGAAAAAAGTTCGTCTTCCTCTGCCTCAAGTTGTCCCAAATGGTTCAGGGCCCAAACGGAGGAATCTCGAAACAAGTTCATGCATTCTGGAATCCTGACGAGAAATGAGGAGGGTGGGTGAGTTTCCAAGCAATTCCGAGACGTTGAAAAAATTTCGTCTTCTTCTGCCTCAAGTTGTCCCATATGGTTCAGGGCACAATCGGAGGAATCTCGAAACAAGTTCATGCATTCTGGAATCCTCACGAGAAATGAGGAGGGTGGACGAGTTTCCACGCAATTCCGAGACGTTGAAAAAAGTTCGTCTTCCTCTGCCTCAAGTTGTCCCATATGGTTCAGGGCACAATCGGAGGAATCTCGAACTAAGTTCATGCATTCTGGAATCATCACGAGAAATGAGGAGGGTGGGTGAGTTTCCACGCAATTCCGAGACGTTGAAAAAATTTCATCTTCTTCTGCCTCAAGTTGTCCCATATGGTTCAGGGCACAATCGGAGGAATCTCGAAAAAAGTTCATGCATTCTGGAATCCTCACGAGAAATGAGGGGGGTGGGTCAGTTTCCACGCAATTCCGAGACGTTGAAAAAAGTTCGACTTCCTCCGCGTCAAGTTGTCCCAAATGGTTCAGGGCCCAAACGGAGGAATCTCGAAACAAGTTCATGCATTCTGGAATCCTCACGAGAAATGAGGGGGGTGGGTCAGTTTCCACGCAATTCCGAGACGTTGAAAAAATTTCGTCTTCCTCTGCCTCAAGCTGTCCCATATGGTTCAGAGCATAATCGGAGGAATCTCGAAACAAGTTCATGCATTCTAGAATCCTCACGAGAAATGAAGAGGGCGGGAGAGTTTCCAAGCAATTCCGAGACGTTGAAAAAATTTCGTCTTCTTCTGCCTCAAGTTGTCCCATATGGTTCAGGGCACAATCGGAGGAATCTCGAAACAAGTTCATGCGTTCTGGAATCCTCACGAGAAATGAGGGGGGTGGGTCAGTTTCCACGCAATTCCGAGACGTTGAAAAAAGTTCGTCTTCCTCTGCCTCAAGTTGTCCCAAATGGTTCAGGACCCAAACGGAGGAATCTCGAAACAAGTTCATGCATTCTGGAATCCACACGAGAAATGAGGAGGGTGGGTGAGTTTCCAAGCAATTCCGAGACGTTGAAAAAATTTCGTCTTCTTCTTCCTCAAGTTGTCCCATATGGTTCAGGGCACAATCGGAGGAATCTCGAAACAAGTTCATGCATTCTGGAATCCTCGCGAGAAATGGGGAGTGTGGGTGAGTTTCCAAGCAATCCCGAGACGTTGAAAAACTTTCGTCTTCTTCTGTCTCAAGTTGTCCCATATGGTTCAGGGCACAATCGGAGGAATCTCGAAACAAGTTCATGCATTCTGGAGTCATCACGAGAAATGAGGAGGGTGGGTGAGTTTCCACGCAATTCCGAGACGTTGAAAAAATTTCATCTTCTTCTGCCTCAAGTTGTCCCATATGGTTCAGGGCACAATCGGAGGAATCTCGAAACAAGTTCATGCATTCTGGAATCCTCACGAGAAATGAGGGGGGTGGGTCAGTTTTCACGCAATTCCGAGACGTTGAAAAAATTTCGTCTTCCTCTGCCTCAAGTTGTCCCAAATGGTTCAGGGCCCAAACGGAGGAATCTCGAAACAAGTGCATGCATTCTGGAATCCTCACGAGAAATGAGGGGGGTGGGTCAGTTTCCACACAATTCCGAGAGGTTGAAAAAAGTTCGTCTTCCTCTGCCTCAAGTTGTCCCATATGGTTCAGGGCACAATCGGAGGAATCTTGAAACAAGTTCATGCACTCTGGAATCCTCACGAGAAATAAGGGGGGTGGGTCAGTTTCCACGCAATTCCGAGACGTTGAAAAAAGTTCGTCTTCCTCTGCCTCAAGTTGTCCCAAATGGTTCAGGGCCCAAACGGAGGAATCTCGAAACAAGTTCATGCATTCTGGAATCCTCACGAGAAATGAGGAGGGTGGGTGAGTTTCCAAGCAATTCCGAGACGTTGAAAAAATTTCGTCTTCTTCTGCCTCAAGTTGTCCCATATGGTTCAGGGCACAATCGGAGGAATCTCGAAACAAGTTCATGCATTCTGGAATCCTCGCGAGAAATGGGGAGGGTGGGTGAGTTTCCAAGCAATTCCGAGACGTTGAAAAACTTTCGTCTTCTTCTGCCTCAAGTTGTCCCATATGGTTCAGGGCACAATCGGAGGAATCTCGAAACAAGTTCATGCATTCTGGAATCCTCACGAGAAATGAGGGGGGTGGGTCAGTTTCCACGCAATTCCGAGACGTTGAAAAAAGTTCGTCTTCCTCTGCCTCAAGTTGTCCCAAATGGTTCAGGGCCCAAACGGAGGAATCTCGAAACAAGTTCATGCATTCTGGAATCCTCACGAGAAATGAGGGGGGTGGGTCAGTTTCCACGCAATTCCGAGACGTTGAAAAAATTTCGTCTTCTTCTGCCTCAAGTTGTCCCATATGGTTCAGGGCACAATCGGAGGAATCTCGAAACAAGTTCATGCATTCTGGAATCCTCACGAGAAATGAGGGGGGTGGGTCAGTTTCCACGCAATTCCGAGACGTTGAAAAAAGTTCGTCTTCCTCTGCCTCAAGTTGTCCCAAATGGTTCAGGGCCCAAACGGAGGAATCTCGAAACAAGTTCATGCATTCTGGAATCCTCACGAGAAATGAGGAGGGTGGGTGAGTTTCCAAGCAATTCCGAGACGTTGAAAAAATTTCGTCTTCTTCTGCCTCAAGTTGTCCCATATGGTTCAGGGCACAATCGGAGGAATCTCGAAACAAGTTCATGCATTCTGGAATCCTCGCGAGAAATGGGGAGGGTGGGTGAGTTTCCAAGCAATTCCGAGACGTTGAAAAACTTTCGTCTTCTTCTGCCTCAAGTTGTCCCATATGGTTCAGGGCACAATCGGAGGAATCTCGAAACAAGTTCATGCATTCTGGAATCTTCACGAGAAATGAGGGGGGTGGGTCAGTTTCCACGCAATTCCGAGACGTTGAAAAAAGTTCGTCTTCCTCTGCCTCAAGTTGTCCCATATGGTTCAGGGCACAATCGAAGGAATCTCGAAACAAGTTCATGCATTCTGGAATCCTCGCGAGAAATGAGGAGGGTGGGTGAGTTTCCAAGCAATTCCGAGACGTTGAAAAACTTTCGTCTTCTTCTGCCTCAAGTTGTCCCATATGGTTCAGGGCACAATCGGAGGAATCTCGAAACAAGTTCATGCATTCTGGAATCTTCACGAGAAATGAGGGGGGTGGGTCAGTTTCCACGCAATTCCGAGACGTTGAAAAAAGTTCGTCTTCCTCTGCCTCAAGTTGTCCCAAATGGTTCAGGGCCCAAACGGAGGAATCTCGAAACAAGTTCATGCATTCTGGAATCCTGACGAGAAATGAGGAGGGTGGGTGAGTTTCCAAGCAATTCCGAGACGTTGAAAAAATTTCGTCTTCTTCTGCCTCAAGTTGTCCCATATGGTTCAGGGCACAATCGGAGGAATCTCGAAACAAGTTCATGCATTCTGGAATCCTCACGAGAAATGAGGAGGGTGGACGAGTTTCCACGCAATTCCGAGACGTTGAAAAAAGTTCGTCTTCCTCTGCCTCAAGTTGTCCCATATGGTTCAGGGCACAATCGGAGGAATCTCGAAACAAGTTCATGCATTCTGGAATCCTCACGAGAAATGAGGAGGGTGGGTGAGTTTCCAAGCAATTCCGAGACGTTGAAAAAATTTCGTCTTCTTCTGCCTCAAGTTGTCCCATATGGTTCAGGGCACAATCGGAGGAATCTCGAAACAAGTTCATGCATTCTGGAATCCTCGCGAGAAATGGGGAGGGTGGGTGAGTTTCCAAGCAATTCCGAGACGTTGAAAAAATTTCGTCTTCTTCTGCCTCAAGTTGTCCCATATGGTTCAGGGCACAATCGGAGGAATCTCGAAACAAGTTCATGCATTCTGGAATCCTCACGAGAAATGAGGGGGGTGGGTCAGTTTCCACGCAATTCCGAGACGTTGAAAAAAGTTCGTCTTCCTCTGCCTCAAGTTGTTCCAAATGGTTCAGGGCCCAAACGGAGGAATCTCGAAACAAGTTCATGCATTCTGGAATCCTCACGAGAAATGAGGAGGGTGGGTGAGTTTCCAAGCAATTCCGAGACGTTGAAAAAATTTCGTCTTCTTCTGCCTCAATTTGTCCCATATGGTTCAGGGCACAATCGAAGGAATCTCGAAACAAGTTCATGCATTCTGGAATCCTCGCGAGAAATGGGGAGGGTGGGTGAGTTTCCAAGCAATTCCGAGACGTTGAAAAACTTTCGTCTTCTTCTGCCTCAAGTTGTCCCATATGGCTCAGGGCACAATCGGAGGAATCTCGAAACAAGTTCATGCATTCTGGAATCCTCACGAGAAACGAGGAGGGTGGGTGAGTTTCCACGCAATTCCGAGATGTTGAAAAAAGTTCGTCTTCCTCTGCCTCAAGTTGTCCCATATGGTTCAGGGCACAATCGGAGGAATCTTGAAACAAGTTCATGCACTCTGGAATCCTCACGAGAAATAAGGGGGGTGGGTCAGTTTCCACGCAATTCCGAGACGTTGAAAAAAGTTCGTCTTCCTCTGCCTCAAGTTGTCCCAAATGGTTCAGGGCCCAAACGGAGGAATCTCGAAACAAGTTCATGCATTCTGGAATCCTCCCGAGAAATGAGGAGGGTGGGTGAGTTTCCAAGCAATTCCGAGACGTTGAAAAAATTTCGTCTTCTTCTGCCTCAAGTTGTCCCATATGGTTCAGGGCACAATCGGAGGAATCTCGAAACAAGTTCATGCATTCTGGAATCCTCGCGAGAAATGGGGAGGGTGGGTGAGTTTCCAAGCAATTCCGAGACGTTGAAAAACTTTCGTCTTCTTCTGCCTCAAGTTGTCCCATATGGTTCAGGGCACAATCGGAGGAATCTCGAAACAAGTTCATGCATTCTGGAATCTTCACGAGAAATGAGGGGGGTGGGTCAGTTTCCACGCAATTCCGAGACGTTGAAAAAATTTCATCTTCTTCTGCCTCAAGTTGTCCCATATGGTTCAGGGCACAATCGGAGGAATCTCGAAACAAGTTCATGCATTCTGGAATCCTCACGAGAAATGAGGGGGGTGGGTCAGTTTTCACGCAATTCCGAGACGTTGAAAAAATTTCGTCTTCCTCTGCCTCAAGTTGTCCCAAATGGTTCAGGGCCCAAACGGAGGAATCTCGAAACAAGTGCATGCATTCTGGAATCCTCACGAGAAATGAGGGGGGTGGGTCAGTTTCCACACAATTCCGAGAGGTTGAAAAAAGTTCGTCTTCCTCTGCCTCAAGTTGTCCCATATGGTTCAGGGCACAATCGGAGGAATCTTGAAACAAGTTCATGCACTCTGGAATCCTCACGAGAAATAAGGGGGGTGGGTCAGTTTCCACGCAATTCCGAGACGTTGAAAAAAGTTCGTCTTCCTCTGCCTCAAGTTGTCCCAAATGGTTCAGGGCCCAAACGGAGGAATCTCGAAACAAGTTCATGCATTCTGGAATCCTCACGAGAAATGAGGAGGGTGGGTGAGTTTCCAAGCAATTCCGAGACGTTGAAAAAATTTCGTCTTCTTCTGCCTCAAGTTGTCCCATATGGTTCAGGGCACAATCGGAGGAATCTCGAAACAAGTTCATGCATTCTGGAATCCTCGCGAGAAATGGGGAGGGTGGGTGAGTTTCCAAGCAATTCCGAGACGTTGAAAAACTTTCGTCTTCTTCTGCCTCAAGTTGTCCCATATGGTTCAGGGCACAATCGGAGGAATCTTGAAACAAGTTCATGCACTCTGGAATCCTCACGAGAAATAAGGGGGGTGGGTCAGTTTCCACGCAATTCCGAGACGTTGAAAAAAGTTCGTCTTCCTCTGCCTCAAGTTGTCCCAAATGGTTCAGGGCCCAAACGGAGGAATCTCGAAACAAGTTCATGCATTCTGGAATCCTCACGAGAAATGAGGAGGGTGGGTGAGTTTCCAAGCAATTCCGAGACGTTGAAAAAATTTCGTCTTCTTCTGCCTCAAGTTGTCCCATATGGTTCAGGGCACAATCGGAGGAATCTCGAAACAAGTTCATGCATTCTGGAATCCTCGCGAGAAATGGGGAGGGTGGGTGAGTTTCCAAGCAATTCCGAGACGTTGAAAAACTTTCGTCTTCTTCTGCCTCAAGTTGTCCCATATGGTTCAGGGCACAATCGGAGGAATCTCGAAACAAGTTCATGCATTCTGGAATCCTCACGAGAAATGAGGGGGGTGGGTCAGTTTCCACGCAATTCCGAGACGTTGAAAAAAGTTCGTCTTCCTCTGCCTCAAGTTGTCCCAAATGGTTCAGGGCCCAAACGGAGGAATCTCGAAACAAGTTCATGCATTCTGGAATCCTCACGAGAAATGAGGGGGGTGGGTCAGTTTCCACGCAATTCCGAGACGTTGAAAAAATTTCGTCTTCTTCTGCCTCAAGTTGTCCCATATGGTTCAGGGCACAATCGGAGGAATCTCGAAACAAGTTCATGCATTCTGGAATCCTCACGAGAAATGAGGGGGGTGGGTCAGTTTCCACGCAATTCCGAGACGTTGAAAAAAGTTCGTCTTCCTCTGCCTCAAGTTGTCCCAAATGGTTCAGGGCCCAAACGGAGGAATCTCGAAACAAGTTCATGCATTCTGGAATCCTCACGAGAAATGAGGAGGGTGGGTGAGTTTCCAAGCAATTCCGAGACGTTGAAAAAATTTCGTCTTCTTCTGCCTCAAGTTGTCCCATATGGTTCAGGGCACAATCGGAGGAATCTCGAAACAAGTTCATGCATTCTGGAATCCTCGCGAGAAATGGGGAGGGTGGGTGAGTTTCCAAGCAATTCCGAGACGTTGAAAAACTTTCGTCTTCTTCTGCCTCAAGTTGTCCCATATGGTTCAGGGCACAATCGGAGGAATCTCGAAACAAGTTCATGCATTCTGGAATCTTCACGAGAAATGAGGGGGGTGGGTCAGTTTCCACGCAATTCCGAGACGTTGAAAAAAGTTCGTCTTCCTCTGCCTCAAGTTGTCCCATATGGTTCAGGGCACAATCGAAGGAATCTCGAAACAAGTTCATGCATTCTGGAATCCTCGCGAGAAATGAGGAGGGTGGGTGAGTTTCCAAGCAATTCCGAGACGTTGAAAAACTTTCGTCTTCTTCTGCCTCAAGTTGTCCCATATGGTTCAGGGCACAATCGGAGGAATCTCGAAACAAGTTCATGCATTCTGGAATCTTCACGAGAAATGAGGGGGGTGGGTCAGTTTCCACGCAATTCCGAGACGTTGAAAAAAGTTCGTCTTCCTCTGCCTCAAGTTGTCCCAAATGGTTCAGGGCCCAAACGGAGGAATCTCGAAACAAGTTCATGCATTCTGGAATCCTGACGAGAAATGAGGAGGGTGGGTGAGTTTCCAAGCAATTCCGAGACGTTGAAAAAATTTCGTCTTCTTCTGCCTCAAGTTGTCCCATATGGTTCAGGGCACAATCGGAGGAATCTCGAAACAAGTTCATGCATTCTGGAATCCTCACGAGAAATGAGGAGGGTGGACGAGTTTCCACGCAATTCCGAGACGTTGAAAAAAGTTCGTCTTCCTCTGCCTCAAGTTGTCCCATATGGTTCAGGGCACAATCGGAGGAATCTCGAAACAAGTTCATGCATTCTGGAATCCTCACGAGAAATGAGGAGGGTGGGTGAGTTTCCAAGCAATTCCGAGACGTTGAAAAAATTTCGTCTTCTTCTGCCTCAAGTTGTCCCATATGGTTCAGGGCACAATCGGAGGAATCTCGAAACAAGTTCATGCATTCTGGAATCCTCGCGAGAAATGGGGAGGGTGGGTGAGTTTCCAAGCAATTCCGAGACGTTGAAAAAATTTCGTCTTCTTCTGCCTCAAGTTGTCCCATATGGTTCAGGGCACAATCGGAGGAATCTCGAAACAAGTTCATGCATTCTGGAATCCTCACGAGAAATGAGGGGGGTGGGTCAGTTTCCACGCAATTCCGAGACGTTGAAAAAAGTTCGTCTTCCTCTGCCTCAAGTTGTTCCAAATGGTTCAGGGCCCAAACGGAGGAATCTCGAAACAAGTTCATGCATTCTGGAATCCTCACGAGAAATGAGGAGGGTGGGTGAGTTTCCAAGCAATTCCGAGACGTTGAAAAAATTTCGTCTTCTTCTGCCTCAATTTGTCCCATATGGTTCAGGGCACAATCGAAGGAATCTCGAAACAAGTTCATGCATTCTGGAATCCTCGCGAGAAATGGGGAGGGTGGGTGAGTTTCCAAGCAATTCCGAGACGTTGAAAAACTTTCGTCTTCTTCTGCCTCAAGTTGTCCCATATGGCTCAGGGCACAATCGGAGGAATCTCGAAACAAGTTCATGCATTCTGGAATCCTCACGAGAAACGAGGAGGGTGGGTGAGTTTCCACGCAATTCCGAGATGTTGAAAAAAGTTCGTCTTCCTCTGCCTCAAGTTGTCCCATATGGTTCAGGGCACAATCGGAGGAATCTTGAAACAAGTTCATGCACTCTGGAATCCTCACGAGAAATAAGGGGGGTGGGTCAGTTTCCACGCAATTCCGAGACGTTGAAAAAAGTTCGTCTTCCTCTGCCTCAAGTTGTCCCAAATGGTTCAGGGCCCAAACGGAGGAATCTCGAAACAAGTTCATGCATTCTGGAATCCTCCCGAGAAATGAGGAGGGTGGGTGAGTTTCCAAGCAATTCCGAGACGTTGAAAAAATTTCGTCTTCTTCTGCCTCAAGTTGTCCCATATGGTTCAGGGCACAATCGGAGGAATCTCGAAACAAGTTCATGCATTCTGGAATCCTCGCGAGAAATGGGGAGGGTGGGTGAGTTTCCAAGCAATTCCGAGACGTTGAAAAACTTTCGTCTTCTTCTGCCTCAAGTTGTCCCATATGGTTCAGGGCACAATCGGAGGAATCTCGAAACAAGTTCATGCATTCTGGAATCCTCACGAGAAATGAGGGGGGTGGGTCAGTTTCCACGCAATTCCGAGACGTTGAAAAAAGTTTGTGTTCCTCTGCCTCAAGTTGTCCCAAATGGTTCAGGGCCCAAACGGAGGAATCTCGAAACAAGTTCATGCATTCTGGAATCCTCACGAGAAATGAGGGGGGTGGGTCAGTTTCCACGCAATTCCGAGACGTTGAAAAAATTTCGTCTTCTTCTGCCTCAAGTTGTCCCATATGGTTCAGGGCACAATCGGAGGAATCTCGAAACAAGTTCATGCATTCTGGAATCCTCACGAGAAATGAGGAGGGTGGGTGAGTTTCCACGCAATTCCGAGATGTTGAAAAAAGTTCGTCTTCCTCTGCCTCAAGTTGTCCCATATGGTTCAGGGCACAATCGGAGGAATATCGAAACAAGTTCATGCATTCTGGAATCCTCACGAGAAATGAGGAGGGTGGGTGACTTTCCAAACAATTCCGAGACGTTGAAAAAATTTCGTCTTGTTCTGCCTCAAGTTGTCCCATATGGTCTAGGGCACAATCGGAGGAATCTCGAAACAAGTTCATGCATTCTGGAATCCTCACGAGAAATGAAGAGGGCGGGTGAGTTTCCAAGCAATTCCGAGACGTTGAAAAAATTTCGTCTTCTTCTGCCTCAAGTTGTCCCATATGGTTCAGGGCACAATCGGAGGAATCTCGAAACAAGTTCATGCATTCTGGAATCCTGACGAGAAATGAGGAGGGTGGGTGAGTTTCCAAGCAATTCCGAGACGTTGAAAAAATTTCGTCTTCTTCTGCCTCAAGTTGTCCCATATGGTTCAGGGCACAATCGGAGGAATCTCGAAACAAGTTCATGCATTCTGGAATCCTCACGAGAAATGAGGAGGGTGGACGAGTTTCCACGCAATTCCGAGACGTTGAAAAAAGTTCGTCTTCCTCTGCCTCAAGTTGTCCCAAATGGTTCAGGGCCCAGACGGAGGAATCTCGAAACAAGTTCATGCATTCTGGAATCCTGACGAGAAATGAGGAGGGTGGGTGAGTTTCCAAGCAATTCCGAGACGTTGAAAAAATTTCGTCTTCTTCTGCCTCAAGTTGTCCCATATGGTTCAGGGCACAATCGAAGGAATCTCGAAACAAGTTCATGCATTCTGGAATCCTCGCGAGAAATGGAGAGGGTGGGTGAGTTTCCAAGCAATTCCGAGACGTTGAAAAACTTTCGTCTTCTTCTGCCTCAAGTTGTCCCATATGGTTCAGGGCACAATCGGAGGAATCTCGAAACAAGTTCATGCATTCTGGAATCTTCACGAGAAATGAGGGGGGTGGGTCAGTTTCCACGCAATTCCGAGACGTTGAAAAAAGTTCGTCTTCCTCTGCCTCAAGTTGTCCCAAATGGTTCAGGGCCCAAACGGAGGAATCTCGAAACAAGTTCATGCATTCTGGAATCCTGACGAGAAATGAGGAGGGTGGGTGAGTTTCCAAGCAATTCCGAGACGTTGAAAAAATTTCGTCTTCTTCTGCCTCAAGTTGTCCCATATGGTTCAGGGCACAATCGGAGGAATCTCGAAACAAGTTCATGCATTCTGGAATCCTCACGAGAAATGAGGAGGGTGGGTGAGTTTCCAAGCAATTCCGAGACGTTGAAAAAATTTCGTCTTCTTCTGCCTCAAGTTGTCCCATATGGTTCAGGGCACAATCGAAGGAATCTCGAAACAAGTTCATGCATTCTGGAATCCTCGCGAGAAATGGGGAGGGTGGGTGAGTTTCCAAGCAATTCCGAGACGTTGAAAAACTTTCGTCTTCTTCTGCCTCAAGTTGTCCCATATGGTTCAGGGCACAATCGGAGGAATCTCGAAACAAGTTCATGCATTCTGGAATCTTCACGAGAAATGAGGGGGGTGGGTCAGTTTCCACGCAATTCCGAGACGTTGAAAAACGTTCGTCTTCCTCTGCCTCAAGTTGTCCCAAATGGTTCAGGGCCCAAACGGAGGAATCTCGAAACAAGTTCATGCATTCTGGAATCCTGACGAGAAATGAGGAGGGTGGGTGAGTTTCCAAGCAATTCCGAGACGTTGAAAAAATTTCGTCTTCTTCTGCCTCAAGTTGTCCCATATGGTTCAGGGCACAATCGGAGGAATCTCGAAACAAGTTCATGCATTCTGGAATCCTCACGAGAAATGAGGAGGGTGGACGAGTTTCCACGCAATTCCGAGACGTTGAAAAAAGTTCGTCTTCCTCTGCCTCAAGTTGTCCCATATGGTTCAGGGCACAATCGGAGGAATCTCGAAACAAGTTCATGCATTCTGGAATCCTCACGAGAAATGAGGAGGGTGGGTGAGTTTCCAAGCAATTCCGAGACGTTGAAAAAATTTCGTCTTCTTCTGCCTCAAGTTGTCCCATATGGTTCAGGGCACAATCGGAGGAATCTCGAAACAAGTTCATGCATTCTGGAATCCTCGCGAGAAATGGGGAGGGTGGGTGAGTTTCCAAGCAATTCCGAGACGTTGAAAAAATTTCGTCTTCTTCTGCCTCAAGTTGTCCCATATGGTTCAGGGCACAATCGGAGGAATCTCGAAACAAGTTCATGCATTCTCGAATCCTCACGAGAAATGAGGGGGGTGGGTCAGTTTCCACGCAATTCCGAGACGTTGAAAAAAGTTCGTCTTCCTCTGCCTCAAGTTGTCCCAAATGGTTCAGGGCCCAAACGGAGGAATCTCGAAACAAGTTCATGCATTCTGGAATCCTCACGAGAAATGAGGAGGGTGGGTGAGTTTCCAAGCAATTCCGAGACGTTGAAAAAATTTCGTCTTCTTCTGCCTCAAGTTGTCCCATATGGTTCAGGGCACAATCGGAGGAATCTCGAAACAAGTTCATGCATTCTGGAATCCTGACGAGAAATGAGGAGGGTGGGTGAGTTTCCAAGCAATTCCGAGACGTTGAAAAAATTTCGTCTTCTTCTGCCTCAAGTTGTCCCATATGGTTCAGGGCACAATCGGAGGAATCTCGAAACAAGTTCATGCATTCTGGAATCCTCACGAGAAATGAGGAGGGTGGACGAGTTTCCACGCAATTCCGAGACGTTGAAAAAAGTTCGTCTTCCTCTGCCTCAAGTTGTCCCAAATGGTTCAGGGCCCAGACGGAGGAATCTCGAAACAAGTTCATGCATTCTGGAATCCTGACGAGAAATGAGGAGGGTGGGTGAGTTTCCAAGCAATTCCGAGACGTTGAAAAAATTTCGTCTTCTTCTGCCTCAAGTTGTCCCATATGGTTCAGGGCACAATCGAAGGAATCTCGAAACAAGTTCATGCATTCTGGAATCCTCGCGAGAAATGGAGAGGGTGGGTGAGTTTCCAAGCAATTCCGAGACGTTGAAAAACTTTCGTCTTCTTCTGCCTCAAGTTGTCCCATATGGTTCAGGGCACAATCGGAGGAATCTCGAAACAAGTTCATGCATTCTGGAATCTTCACGAGAAATGAGGGGGGTGGGTCAGTTTCCACGCAATTCCGAGACGTTGAAAAAAGTTCGTCTTCCTCTGCCTCAAGTTGTCCCAAATGGTTCAGGGCCCAAACGGAGGAATCTCGAAACAAGTTCATGCATTCTGGAATCCTGACGAGAAATGAGGAGGGTGGGTGAGTTTCCAAGCAATTCCGAGACGTTGAAAAAATTTCGTCTTCTTCTGCCTCAAGTTGTCCCATATGGTTCAGGGCACAATCGGAGGAATCTCGAAACAAGTTCATGCATTCTGGAATCCTCACGAGAAATGAGGAGGGTGGGTGAGTTTCCAAGCAATTCCGAGACGTTGAAAAAATTTCGTCTTCTTCTGCCTCAAGTTGTCCCATATGGTTCAGGGCACAATCGAAGGAATCTCGAAACAAGTTCATGCATTCTGGAATCCTCGCGAGAAATGGGGAGGGTGGGTGAGTTTCCAAGCAATTCCGAGACGTTGAAAAACTTTCGTCTTCTTCTGCCTCAAGTTGTCCCATATGGTTCAGGGCACAATCGGAGGAATCTCGAAACAAGTTCATGCATTCTGGAATCTTCACGAGAAATGAGGGGGGTGGGTCAGTTTCCACGCAATTCCGAGACGTTGAAAAACGTTCGTCTTCCTCTGCCTCAAGTTGTCCCAAATGGTTCAGGGCCCAAACGGAGGAATCTCGAAACAAGTTCATGCATTCTGGAATCCTGACGAGAAATGAGGAGGGTGGGTGAGTTTCCAAGCAATTCCGAGACGTTGAAAAAATTTCGTCTTCTTCTGCCTCAAGTTGTCCCATATGGTTCAGGGCACAATCGGAGGAATCTCGAAACAAGTTCATGCATTCTGGAATCCTCACGAGAAATGAGGAGGGTGGACGAGTTTCCACGCAATTCCGAGACGTTGAAAAAAGTTCGTCTTCCTCTGCCTCAAGTTGTCCCATATGGTTCAGGGCACAATCGGAGGAATCTCGAAACAAGTTCATGCATTCTGGAATCCTCACGAGAAATGAGGAGGGTGGGTGAGTTTCCAAGCAATTCCGAGACGTTGAAAAAATTTCGTCTTCTTCTGCCTCAAGTTGTCCCATATGGTTCAGGGCACAATCGGAGGAATCTCGAAACAAGTTCATGCATTCTGGAATCCTCGCGAGAAATGGGGAGGGTGGGTGAGTTTCCAAGCAATTCCGAGACGTTGAAAAAATTTCGTCTTCTTCTGCCTCAAGTTGTCCCATATGGTTCAGGGCACAATCGGAGGAATCTCGAAACAAGTTCATGCATTCTCGAATCCTCACGAGAAATGAGGGGGGTGGGTCAGTTTCCACGCAATTCCGAGACGTTGAAAAAAGTTCGTCTTCCTCTGCCTCAAGTTGTCCCAAATGGTTCAGGGCCCAAACGGAGGAATCTCGAAACAAGTTCATGCATTCTGGAATCCTCACGAGAAATGAGGAGGGTGGGTGAGTTTCCAAGCAATTCCGAGACGTTGAAAAAATTTCGTCTTCTTCTGCCTCAAGTTGTCCCATATGGTTCAGGGCACAATCGGAGGAATCTCGAAACAAGTTCATGCATTCTGGAATCCTCACGAGAAATGAGGAGGGTGGACGAGTTTCCACGCAATTCCGAGACGTTGAAAAAAGTTCGTCTTCCTCTGCCTCAAGTTGTCCCATATGGTTCAGGGCACAATCGGAGGAATCTCGAAACAAGTTCATGCATTCTGGAATCCTCACGAGAAATGAGGAGGGTGGGTGAGTTTCCAAGCAATTCCGAGACGTTGAAAAAATTTCGTCTTCTTCTGCCTCAAGTTGTCCCATATGGTTCAGGGCACAATCGGAGGAATCTCGAAACAAGTTCATGCATTCTGGAATCCTCACGAGAAATGAGGAGGGTGGACGAGTTTCCACGCAATTCCGAGACGTTGAAAAAAGTTCGTCTTCCTCTGCCTCAAGTTGTCCCATATGGTTCAGGGCACAATCGGAGGAATCTCGAAACAAGTTCATGCATTCTGGAATCCTCACGAGAAATGAGGAGGGTGGGTGAGTTTCCAAGCAATTCCGAGACGTTGAAAAAATTTCGTCTTCTTCTGCCTCAAGTTGTCCCATATGGTTCAGGGCACAATCGAAGGAATCTCGAAACAAGTTCATGCATTCTGGAATCCTCGCGAGAAATGGGGAGGGTGGGTGAGTTTCCAAGCAATTCCGAGACGTTGAAAAACTTTCGTCTTCTTCTGCCTCAAGTTGTCCCATATGGTTCAGGGCACAATCGGAGGAATCTCGAAACAAGTTCATGCATTCTGGAATCTTCACGAGAAATGAGGGGGGTGGGTCAGTTTCCACGCAATTCCGAGACGTTGAAAAAAGTTCGTCTTCCTCTGCCTCAAGTTGTCCCAAATGGTTCAGGGCCCAAACGGAGGAATCTCGAAACAAGTTCATGCATTCTGGAATCCTGACGAGAAATGAGGAGGGTGGGTGAGTTTCCAAGCAATTCCGAGACGTTGAAAAAATTTCGTCTTCTTCTGCCTCAAGTTGTCCCATATGGTTCAGGGCACAATCGGAGGAATCTCGAAACAAGTTCATGCATTCTGGAATCCTCACGAGAAATGAGGAGGGTGGACGAGTTTCCACGCAATTCCGAGACGTTGAAAAAAGTTCGTCTTCCTCTGCCTCAAGTTGTCCCATATGGTTCAGGGCACAATCGGAGGAATCTCGAAACAAGTTCATGCATTCTGGAATCCTCACGAGAAATGAGGAGGGTGGGTGAGTTTCCAAGCAATTCCGAGACGTTGAAAAAATTTCGTCTTCTTCTGCCTCAAGTTGTCCCATATGGTTCAGGGCACAATCGAAGGAATCTCGAAACAAGTTCATGCATTCTAGAATCCTCACGAGAAATGAGGCGGGTGGGTCAGTTTCCACGCAATTCCGAGACGTTGAAAAAAGTTCGTCTTCCTCTGCCTCAAGTTGTCCCAAATGGTTCAGGGCCCAAACGGAGGAATCTCGAAACAAGTTCATGCATTCTGGAATCCTCACGAGAAATGAGGAGGGTGGGTGAGTTTCCAAGCAATTCCGAGACGTTGAAAAAATTTCGTCTTCTTCTGCCTCAAGTTGTCCCATATGGTTCAGGGCACAATCGAAGGAATCTCGAAACAAGTTCATGCATTCTGGAATCCTCGCGAGAAATGGGGAGGGTGGGTGAGTTTCCAAGCAATTCCGAGACGTTGAAAAACTTTCGTCTTCTTCTGCCTCAAGTTGTCCCAGATGGTTCAGGCCACAATCGGAGGAATCTCGAAACAAGTTCATGCATTCTGGAATCCTCACGAGAAATGAGGAGGGTGGGTGAGTTTCCACGCAATTCCGAGATGTTGAAAAAAGTTCGTCTTCCTCTGCCTCAAGTTGTCCCATATGGTTCAGGGCACAATCGGAGGAATCTTGAAACAAGTTCATGCACTCTGGAATCCTCACGAGAAATAAGGGGGGTGGGTCAGTTTCCACGCAATTCCGAGACGTTGAAAAAAGTTCGTCTTCCTCTGCCTCAAGTTGTCCCAAATGGTTCAGGGCCCAAACGGAGGAATCTCGAAACAAGTTCATGCATTCTGGAATCCTCACGAGAAATGAGGAGGGTGGGTGAGTTTCCAAGCAATTCCGAGACGTTGAAAAAATTTCGTCTTTTTCTGCCTCAAGTTGTCCAGTATGGTTCAGGGCACAATCGGAGGAATCTCGAAACAAGTTCATGCATTCTGGAATCCTCGCGAGAAATGGGGAGGGTGGGTGAGTTTCCAAGCAATTCCGAGACGTTGAAAAACTTTCGTCTTCTTCTGCCTCAAGTTGTCCCATATGGTTCAGGGCACAATCGGAGGAATCTCGAAACAAGTTCATGCATTCTGGAATCCTCACGAGAAATGAGGGGGGTGGGTCAGTTTCCACGCAATTCCGAGACGTTGAAAAAAGTTTGTGTTCCTCTGCCTCAAGTTGTCCCAAATGGTTCAGGGCCCAAACGGAGGAATCTCGAAACAAGTTCATGCATTCTGGAATCCTCACGAGAAATGAGGGGGGTGGGTCAGTTTCCACGCAATTCCGAGACGTTGAAAAAATTTCGTCTTCTTCTGCCTCAAGTTGTCCCATATGGTTCAGGGCACAATCGGAGGAATCTCGAAACAAGTTCATGCATTCTGGAATCCTCACGAGAAATGAGGAGGGTGGGTGAGTTTCCACGCAATTCCGAGATGTTGAAAAAAGTTCGTCTTCCTCTGCCTCAAGTTGTCCCATATGGTTCAGGGCACAATCGGAGGAATATCGAAACAAGTTCATGCATTCGGGAATCCTCACGAGAAATGAGGAGGGTGGGTGAGTTTCCAAGCAATTCCGAGACGTTGAAAAAATTTCGTCTTGTTCTGCCTCAAGTTGTCCCATTTGGTTTAGGGCATAATCGGAGGAATCTCGAAACAAGTTCATGCATTCTGGAATCCTCACGAGAAATGACGAGGGCGGGTGAGTTTCCAAGCAATTCCGAGACGTTGAAAAAATTTCGTCTTCTTCTGCCTCAAGTTGTCCCATATGGTTCAGGGCACAATCGGAGGAATCTCGAAACAAGTTCATGCATTCTGGAATCCTCACGAGAAATGAGGGGGGTGGGTCAGTTTCCACGCAATTCCGAGACGTTGAAAAAAGTTCGTCTTCCTCTGCCTCAAGTTGTCCCAAATGGTTCAGGGCCCAAACGGAGGAATCTCGAAACAAGTTCATGCATTCTGGAATCCTGACGAGAAATGAGGAGGGTGGGTGAGTTTCCAAGCAATTCCGAGACGTTGAAAAAATTTCGTCTTCTTCTGCCTCAAGTTGTCCCATATGGTTCAGGGCACAATCGGAGGAATCTCGAAACAAGTTCATGCATTCTGGAATCCTCGCGAGAAATGGGGAGGGTGGGTGAGTTTCCAAGCAATTCCGAGACGTTGAAAAAATTTCGTCTTCTTCTGCCTCAAGTTGTCCCATATGGTTCAGGGCACAATCGGAGGAATCTCGAAACAAGTTCATGCATTCTGGAATCCTCACGAGAAATGAGGGGGGTGGGTCAGTTTCCACGCAATTCCGAGACGTTGAAAAAAGTTCGTCTTCCTCTGCCTCAAGTTGTCCCAAATGGTTCAGGGCCCAAACGGAGGAATCTCGAAACAAGTTCATGCATTCTGGAATCCTCACGAGAAATGAGGAGGGTGGGTGAGTTTCCAAGCAATTCCGAGACGTTGAAAAAATTTCGTCTTCTTCTGCCTCAAGTTATCCCATATGGTTCAGGGCACAATCGGAGGAATCTCGAAACAAGTTCATGCATTCTGGAATCCTCGCGAGAAATGGGGAGGGTGGGTGAGTTTCCAAGCAATTCCGAGACGTTGAAAAACTTTCGTCTTCTTCTGCCTCAAGTTGTCCCATATGGTTCAGGGCACAATCGGAGGAATCTCGAAACAAGTTCATGCATTCTGGAATCCTCACGAGAAATGAGGAGGGTGGGTGAGTTTCCAAGCAATTCCGAGACGTTGAAAAAATTTCGTCTTGTTCTGCCTCAAGTTGTCCCATATGGTTCAGGGCACAATCGGAGGAATCTCGAAACAAGTTCATGCATTCTGGAATCCTCACGAGAAATGAGGAGGGTGGGTGAGTTTCCAAGCAATTCCGAGACGTTGAAAAAATTTCGTGTTCTTCTGCCTCAAGTTGTCCCATATGGTTCAGGGCACAATCGGAGGAATCTCGAAACAAGTTCATGCATTCTGGAATCCTCACGAGAAATGAGGAGGGTGGGTGAGTTTCCAAGCAATTCCGAGACGTTGAAAAAATTTCGTCTTCTTCTGCCTCAAGTTGTCCCATATGGTTCAGGGCACAATCGGAGGAATCTCGAAACAAGTTCATGCATTCTGGAATCCTCACGAGAAATGAGGAGGGTGGGTGAGTTTCCACGCAATTCCGAGACGTTGAAAAAAGTTCGTCTTCCTCTGCCTCAAGTTGTCCCATATGGTTCAGGGCACAATCGGAGGAATCTCGAAACAAGTTCATGCATTCTGGAATCCTCACGAGAAATGAGGAGGGTGGGTGAGTTTCCAAGCAATTCCGAGACGTTGAAAAAATTTCGTCTTCTTCTGCCTCAAGTTGTCCCATATGGTTCAGGGCACAATCGGAGGAATCTCGAAACAAGTTCATGCATTCTGGAATCCTCGCGAGAAATGGGGAGGGTGGGTGAGTTTCCAAGCAATTCCGAGACGTTGAAAAAATTTCGTCTTCTTCTGCCTCAAGTTGTCCCATATGGTTCAGGGCACAATCGGAGGAATCTCGAAACAAGTTCATGCATTCCTGAATCCTCACGAGAAATGAGGAGGGTGGGTGAGTTTCCAAGCAATTCCGAGACGTTGAAAAAATTTCGTCTTTTTCTGCCTCAAGTTGTCCCAAATGGTTCAGGGCCCACACGGAGGAATCTCGAAACAAGTTCATGCATTCTGGAATCCTCACGAGAAATGAGGAGGGTGGGTGAGTTTCCAAGCAATTCCGAGACGTTGAAAAAATTTCGTCTTCTTCTGCCTCAAGTTGTCCCATATGGTTCAGGGCACAATCGGAGGAATCTCGAAACAAGTTCATGCATTCTGGAATCCTCGCGAGAAATGGGGAGGGTGGGTGAGTTTCCAATCAATTCCGAGACGTTGAAAAACTTTCGTCTTCTTCTGCCTCAAGTTGTCCCATATGGTTCAGGGCACAATCGGAGGAATCTCGAAACAAGTTCATGCATTCTGGAATCCTCACGAGAAATGGGGAGGGTGGGTGAGTTTCCAAGCAATTCCGAGACGTTGAAAAACTTTCGTCTTCGTCTGCCTCAAGTTGTCCCATATGGTTCAGGGCACAATCGGAGGAATCTCGAAACAAGTTCATGCATTCTGGAATCCTCACGAGAAATGAGGAGGGTGGGTGAGTTTCCACGCAATTCCGAGACGTTGAAAAAAGTTCGTCTTCCTCTGCCTCAAGTTGTCCCATATGGTTCAGGGCACAATCGGAGGAATCTCGAAACAAGTTCATGCATTCTGGAATCCTCACGAGAAATGAGGAGGGTGGGTGAGTTTCCAAGCAATTCCGAGACGTTGAAAAAATTTCGTCTTCTTCTGCCTCAAGTTGTCCCATATGGTTCAGGGCACAATCGGAGGAATCTCGAAACAAGTTCATGCATTCTGGAATCCTCGCGAGAAATGGGGAGGGTGGGTGAGTTTCCAATCAATTCCGAGACGTTGAAAAACTTTCGTCTTCTTCTGCCTCAAGTTGTCCCATATGGTTCAGGGCACAATCGGAGGAATCTCGAAACAAGTTCATGCATTCTGGAATCCTCACGAGAAATGAGGAGGGTGGGTGAGTTTCCAAGCAATTCCGAGACGTTGAAAAACTTTCGTCTTCTTGTGCCTCAAGTTGTCCCATATGGTTCAGGGCACAATCGGAGGAATCTCGAAACAAGTTCATGCATTCTGGAATCCTCACGAGAAATGAGGAGGGTGGACGAGTTTCCACGCAATTCCGAGACGTTGAAAAAAGTTCGTCTTCCTCTGCCTCAAGTTGTCCCATATGGTTCAGGGCACAATCGGAGGAATCTCGAAAGAAGTTCATGCATTCTGGAATCCTCACGAGAAATGAGGAGGGTGGGTGAGTTTCCAAGCAATTCCGAGACGTTGAAAAAATTTCGTCTTCTTCTGCCTCAAGTTGTCCCAAATGGATCAGGGCCCAAACGAAGGAATCTCGAAACAAGTTCATGCATTCTGGAATCCTCCCGAGAAATGAGGAGGGTGGGTGAGTTTCCAAGCAATTCCGAGACGTTGAAAAAATTTCGTCTTCTTCTGCCTCAAGTTGTCCCATATGGTTCAGGGCACAATCGGAGGAATCTCGAAACAAGTTCATGCATTCTGGAATCCTCACGAGAAATGAGGAGGGTGGGTGAGTTTCCAAGCAATTCCGAGACGTTGAAAAAATTTCGTCTTCTTCTGCCTCAAGTTGTCCCATATGGTTCAGGGCACAATCGGAGGAATCTCGAAACAAGTTCATGCATTCTGGAATCCTCGCGAGAAATGGGGAGGGTGGGTGAGTTTCAGAGCAATTCCGAGACGTTGAAAAACTTTCGTCTTCGTCTGCCTCAAGTTGTCCCATATGGTTCAGGGCACAATCGGAGGAATCTCGAAACAAGTTCATGCATTCTGGAATCCTCACGAGAAATGAGTGGGGTGGGTCAGTTTCCACGCAATTCCGAGACGTTGAAAAAAGTTCGTCTTCTTCTGCCTCAAGTTGTCCCAAATGGATCAGGGCCCAAACGAAGGAATCTCGAAACAAGTTCATGCATTCTGGAATCCTCACGAGAAATGAGGAGGGTGGGTGAGTTTCCACGCAATTCCGAGACGTTGAAAAAAGTTCGTCTTCCTCTGCCTCAAGTTGTCCCATATGGTTCAGGGCACAATCGGAGGAATCTCGAAACAAGTTCATGCATTCTGGAATCCTCACGAGAAATGAGGAGGGTGGGTGAGTTTCCAAGCAATTCCGAGACGTTGAAAAAATTTCGTCTTGTTCTGCCTCAAGTTGTCCCATATGGTTCAGGGCACAATCGGAGGAATCTCGAAACAAGTTCATGCATTCTGGAATCCTCACGAGAAATGAGGAGGGTGGGTGAGTTTCCAAGCAATTCCGAGACGTTGAAAAAATTTCGTGTTCTTCTGCCTCAAGTTGTCCCATATGGTTCAGGGCACAATCGGAGGAATCTCGAAACAAGTTCATGCATTCTGGAATCCTCACGAGAAATGAGGAGGGTGGGTGAGTTTCCAAGCAATTCCGAGACGTTGAAAAAATTTCGTCTTCTTCTGCCTCAAGTTGTCCCATATGGTTCAGGGCACAATCGGAGGAATCTCGAAACAAGTTCATGCATTCTGGAATCCTCACGAGAAATGAGGAGGGTGGGTGAGTTTCCACGCAATTCCGAGACGTTGAAAAAAGTTCGTCTTCCTCTGCCTCAAGTTGTCCCATATGGTTCAGGGCACAATCGGAGGAATCTCGAAACAAGTTCATGCATTCTGGAATCCTCACGAGAAATGAGGAGGGTGGGTGAGTTTCCAAGCAATTCCGAGACGTTGAAAAAATTTCGTCTTCTTCTGCCTCAAGTTGTCCCATATGGTTCAGGGCACAATCGGAGGAATCTCGAAACAAGTTCATGCATTCTGGAATCCTCGCGAGAAATGGGGAGGGTGGGTGAGTTTCCAAGCAATTCCGAGACGTTGAAAAAATTTCGTCTTCTTCTGCCTCAAGTTGTCCCATATGGTTCAGGGCACAATCGGAGGAATCTCGAAACAAGTTCATGCATTCCTGAATCCTCACGAGAAATGAGGAGGGTGGGTGAGTTTCCAAGCAATTCCGAGACGTTGAAAAAATTTCGTCTTTTTCTGCCTCAAGTTGTCCCAAATGGTTCAGGGCCCACACGGAGGAATCTCGAAACAAGTTCATGCATTCTGGAATCCTCACGAGAAATGAGGAGGGTGGGTGAGTTTCCAAGCAATTCCGAGACGTTGAAAAAATTTCGTCTTCTTCTGCCTCAAGTTGTCCCATATGGTTCAGGGCACAATCGGAGGAATCTCGAAACAAGTTCATGCATTCTGGAA
This sequence comes from Acacia crassicarpa, assembly GCA_034222035.1. Classification (NCBI taxonomy): domain Eukaryota; kingdom Viridiplantae; phylum Streptophyta; class Magnoliopsida; order Fabales; family Fabaceae; genus Acacia; species Acacia crassicarpa. The sequence goes on along the minus strand of JAWXYG010000002.1, from coordinate 30,124,879 downwards.
TCCTCGCGAGAAATGGGGAGGGTGGGTGAGTTTCCAATCAATTCCGAGACGTTGAAAAACTTTCGTCTTCTTCTGCCTCAAGTTGTCCCATATGGTTCAGGGCACAATCGGAGGAATCTCGAAACAAGTTCATGCATTCTGGAATCCTCACGAGAAATGGGGAGGGTGGGTGAGTTTCCAAGCAATTCCGAGACGTTGAAAAACTTTCGTCTTCGTCTGCCTCAAGTTGTCCCATATGGTTCAGGGCACAATCGGAGGAATCTCGAAACAAGTTCATGCATTCTGGAATCCTCACGAGAAATGAGGAGGGTGGGTGAGTTTCCACGCAATTCCGAGACGTTGAAAAAAGTTCGTCTTCCTCTGCCTCAAGTTGTCCCATATGGTTCAGGGCACAATCGGAGGAATCTCGAAACAAGTTCATGCATTCTGGAATCCTCACGAGAAATGAGGAGGGTGGGTGAGTTTCCAAGCAATTCCGAGACGTTGAAAAAATTTCGTCTTCTTCTGCCTCAAGTTGTCCCATATGGTTCAGGGCACAATCGGAGGAATCTCGAAACAAGTTCATGCATTCTGGAATCCTCGCGAGAAATGGGGAGGGTGGGTGAGTTTCCAATCAATTCCGAGACGTTGAAAAACTTTCGTCTTCTTCTGCCTCAAGTTGTCCCATATGGTTCAGGGCACAATCGGAGGAATCTCGAAACAAGTTCATGCATTCTGGAATCCTCACGAGAAATGAGGAGGGTGGGTGAGTTTCCAAGCAATTCCGAGACGTTGAAAAACTTTCGTCTTCTTGTGCCTCAAGTTGTCCCATATGGTTCAGGGCACAATCGGAGGAATCTCGAAACAAGTTCATGCATTCTGGAATCCTCACGAGAAATGAGGAGGGTGGACGAGTTTCCACGCAATTCCGAGACGTTGAAAAAAGTTCGTCTTCCTCTGCCTCAAGTTGTCCCATATGGTTCAGGGCACAATCGGAGGAATCTCGAAAGAAGTTCATGCATTCTGGAATCCTCACGAGAAATGAGGAGGGTGGGTGAGTTTCCAAGCAATTCCGAGACGTTGAAAAAATTTCGTCTTCTTCTGCCTCAAGTTGTCCCAAATGGATCAGGGCCCAAACGAAGGAATCTCGAAACAAGTTCATGCATTCTGGAATCCTCCCGAGAAATGAGGAGGGTGGGTGAGTTTCCAAGCAATTCCGAGACGTTGAAAAAATTTCGTCTTCTTCTGCCTCAAGTTGTCCCATATGGTTCAGGGCACAATCGGAGGAATCTCGAAACAAGTTCATGCATTCTGGAATCCTCACGAGAAATGAGGAGGGTGGGTGAGTTTCCAAGCAATTCCGAGACGTTGAAAAAATTTCGTCTTCTTCTGCCTCAAGTTGTCCCATATGGTTCAGGGCACAATCGGAGGAATCTCGAAACAAGTTCATGCATTCTGGAATCCTCGCGAGAAATGGGGAGGGTGGGTGAGTTTCAGAGCAATTCCGAGACGTTGAAAAACTTTCGTCTTCGTCTGCCTCAAGTTGTCCCATATGGTTCAGGGCACAATCGGAGGAATCTCGAAACAAGTTCATGCATTCTGGAATCCTCACGAGAAATGAGTGGGGTGGGTCAGTTTCCACGCAATTCCGAGACGTTGAAAAAAGTTCGTCTTCTTCTGCCTCAAGTTGTCCCAAATGGATCAGGGCCCAAACGAAGGAATCTCGAAACAAGTTCATGCATTCTGGAATCCTCACGAGAAATGAGGAGGGTGGGTGAGTTTCCACGCAATTCCGAGACGTTGAAAAAAGTTCGTCTTCCTCTGCCTCAAGTTGTCCCATATGGTTCAGGGCACAATCGGAGGAATCTCGAAACAAGTTCATGCATTCTGGAATCCTCACGAGAAATGAGGAGGGTGGGTGAGTTTCCAAGCAATTCCGAGACGTTGAAAAAATTTCGTCTTGTTCTGCCTCAAGTTGTCCCATATGGTTCAGGGCACAATCGGAGGAATCTCGAAACAAGTTCATGCATTCTGGAATCCTCACGAGAAATGAGGAGGGTGGGTGAGTTTCCAAGCAATTCCGAGACGTTGAAAAAATTTCGTGTTCTTCTGCCTCAAGTTGTCCCATATGGTTCAGGGCACAATCGGAGGAATCTCGAAACAAGTTCATGCATTCTGGAATCCTCACGAGAAATGAGGAGGGTGGGTGAGTTTCCAAGCAATTCCGAGACGTTGAAAAAATTTCGTCTTCTTCTGCCTCAAGTTGTCCCATATGGTTCAGGGCACAATCGGAGGAATCTCGAAACAAGTTCATGCATTCTGGAATCCTCACGAGAAATGAGGAGGGTGGGTGAGTTTCCACGCAATTCCGAGACGTTGAAAAAAGTTCGTCTTCCTCTGCCTCAAGTTGTCCCATATGGTTCAGGGCACAATCGGAGGAATCTCGAAACAAGTTCATGCATTCTGGAATCCTCACGAGAAATGAGGAGGGTGGGTGAGTTTCCAAGCAATTCCGAGACGTTGAAAAAATTTCGTCTTCTTCTGCCTCAAGTTGTCCCATATGGTTCAGGGCACAATCGGAGGAATCTCGAAACAAGTTCATGCATTCTGGAATCCTCGCGAGAAATGGGGAGGGTGGGTGAGTTTCCAAGCAATTCCGAGACGTTGAAAAAATTTCGTCTTCTTCTGCCTCAAGTTGTCCCATATGGTTCAGGGCACAATCGGAGGAATCTCGAAACAAGTTCATGCATTCCTGAATCCTCACGAGAAATGAGGAGGGTGGGTGAGTTTCCAAGCAATTCCGAGACGTTGAAAAAATTTCGTCTTTTTCTGCCTCAAGTTGTCCCAAATGGTTCAGGGCCCACACGGAGGAATCTCGAAACAAGTTCATGCATTCTGGAATCCTCACGAGAAATGAGGAGGGTGGGTGAGTTTCCAAGCAATTCCGAGACGTTGAAAAAATTTCGTCTTCTTCTGCCTCAAGTTGTCCCATATGGTTCAGGGCACAATCGGAGGAATCTCGAAACAAGTTCATGCATTCTGGAATCCTCGCGAGAAATGGGGAGGGTGGGTGAGTTTCCAATCAATTCCGAGACGTTGAAAAACTTTCGTCTTCTTCTGCCTCAAGTTGTCCCATATGGTTCAGGGCACAATCGGAGGAATCTCGAAACAAGTTCATGCATTCTGGAATCCTCACGAGAAATGGGGAGGGTGGGTGAGTTTCCAAGCAATTCCGAGACGTTGAAAAACTTTCGTCTTCGTCTGCCTCAAGTTGTCCCATATGGTTCAGGGCACAATCGGAGGAATCTCGAAACAAGTTCATGCATTCTGGAATCCTCACGAGAAATGAGGAGGGTGGGTGAGTTTCCACGCAATTCCGAGACGTTGAAAAAAGTTCGTCTTCCTCTGCCTCAAGTTGTCCCATATGGTTCAGGGCACAATCGGAGGAATCTCGAAACAAGTTCATGCATTCTGGAATCCTCACGAGAAATGAGGAGGGTGGGTGAGTTTCCAAGCAATTCCGAGACGTTGAAAAAATTTCGTCTTCTTCTGCCTCAAGTTGTCCCATATGGTTCAGGGCACAATCGGAGGAATCTCGAAACAAGTTCATGCATTCTGGAATCCTCGCGAGAAATGGGGAGGGTGGGTGAGTTTCCAATCAATTCCGAGACGTTGAAAAACTTTCGTCTTCTTCTGCCTCAAGTTGTCCCATATGGTTCAGGGCACAATCGGAGGAATCTCGAAACAAGTTCATGCATTCTGGAATCCTCACGAGAAATGAGGAGGGTGGGTGAGTTTCCAAGCAATTCCGAGACGTTGAAAAACTTTCGTCTTCTTGTGCCTCAAGTTGTCCCATATGGTTCAGGGCACAATCGGAGGAATCTCGAAACAAGTTCATGCATTCTGGAATCCTCACGAGAAATGAGGAGGGTGGACGAGTTTCCACGCAATTCCGAGACGTTGAAAAAAGTTCGTCTTCCTCTGCCTCAAGTTGTCCCATATGGTTCAGGGCACAATCGGAGGAATCTCGAAAGAAGTTCATGCATTCTGGAATCCTCACGAGAAATGAGGAGGGTGGGTGAGTTTCCAAGCAATTCCGAGACGTTGAAAAAATTTCGTCTTCTTCTGCCTCAAGTTGTCCCAAATGGATCAGGGCCCAAACGAAGGAATCTCGAAACAAGTTCATGCATTCTGGAATCCTCCCGAGAAATGAGGAGGGTGGGTGAGTTTCCAAGCAATTCCGAGACGTTGAAAAAATTTCGTCTTCTTCTGCCTCAAGTTGTCCCATATGGTTCAGGGCACAATCGGAGGAATCTCGAAACAAGTTCATGCATTCTGGAATCCTCACGAGAAATGAGGAGGGTGGGTGAGTTTCCAAGCAATTCCGAGACGTTGAAAAAATTTCGTCTTCTTCTGCCTCAAGTTGTCCCATATGGTTCAGGGCACAATCGGAGGAATCTCGAAACAAGTTCATGCATTCTGGAATCCTCGCGAGAAATGGGGAGGGTGGGTGAGTTTCAGAGCAATTCCGAGACGTTGAAAAACTTTCGTCTTCGTCTGCCTCAAGTTGTCCCATATGGTTCAGGGCACAATCGGAGGAATCTCGAAACAAGTTCATGCATTCTGGAATCCTCACGAGAAATGAGTGGGGTGGGTCAGTTTCCACGCAATTCCGAGACGTTGAAAAAAGTTCGTCTTCTTCTGCCTCAAGTTGTCCCAAATGGATCAGGGCCCAAACGAAGGAATCTCGAAACAAGTTCATGCATTCTGGAATCCTCCCGAGAAATGAGGAGGGTGGGTGAGTTTCCAAGCAATTCCGAGACGTTGAAAAAATTTCGTCTTCTTCTGCCTCAAGTTGTCCCATATGGTTCAGGGCACAATCGGAGGAATCTCGAAACAAGTTCATGCATTCTGGAATCCTCACGAGAAATGAGGAGGGTGGGTGAGTTTCCACGCAATTCCGAGACGTTGAAAAAAGTTCGTCTTCCTCTGCCTCAAGTTGTCCCATATGGTTCAGGGCACAATCGGAGGAATCTCGAAACAAGTTCATGCATTCTGGAATCCTCACGAGAAATGAGGAGGGTGGGTGAGTTTCCAAGCAATTCCGAGACGTTGAAAAAATTTCATCTTCTTCTGCCTCAAGTTGTCCCATATGGTTCAGGGCACAATCGGAGGAATCTCGAAACAAGTTCATGCATTCTGGAATCCTCGCGAGAAATGGGGAGGGTGGGTGAGTTTCCAAGCAACTCCGAGACGTTGAAAAAATTTCGTCTTCTTCTGCCTCAAGTTGTCCCATATGGTTCAGGGCACAATCGGAGGAATCTCGAAACAAGTTCATGCATTCTGGAATCCTCACGAGAAATGAGGGGGGTGGGTCAGTTTCCACGCAATTCCGAGACGTTGAAAAAAGTTCGTCTTCTTCTGCCTCAAGTTGTACCACATGGTTCAAAGCCCAAACGGAGGAATCTCGAAACAAGTTCATGCATTCTGGAATACTCACGAGAAATGAGGAGGGTGGATGAGTTTCCACGCAATTCCGAGACGTTGAAAAAAGTTCGTCTTCCTCTGCCTCAAGTTGTCCCATATGGTTCAGGGCACAATCGGAGGAATCTAGAAAGAAGTTCATGCATTCTGGAATCCTCCCGAGAAATGATGGGGGAGGGTGAGTTTCCAAGCGATTCCGATACGTTGAAAAAAGTTCGTCTTCTTCTGCCTCAAATTGTCCCATATGGTTCAGGGCCCAAACGGAGGAATCTCGAAACAATTTCATGCATTCTGGAATCATCACGAGAAATGAGGAGGGTGGGTGAGTTTCCAAGCAATTCCGAGACGTTGAAAAAATTTCGTCTTCTTCTGCCTCAAGTTGTCCCATATGGTTCAGGGCACAATCGGAGGAATCTCGAAACAAGTTCATGCATTCTGGAATCCTCGCGAGAAATGGGGAGGGTGGGTGAGTTTCCAAGCAATTCCGAGACGTTGAAAAAATTTCGTCTTCTTCTGCCTCAAGTTGTCCCATATGGTTCAGGGCACAATCGGAGGAATCTCGAAACAAGTTCATGCATTCTGGAATCCTCAAGAGAAATGAGGGGGGTGGGTCAGTTTCCACGCAATTCCGAGACGTTGAAAAAAGTTCGTCTTCTTCTGCCTCAAGTTGTACCACATGGTTCAAAGCCCAAACGGAGGAATCTCGAAACAAGTTCATGCATTCTGGAATACTCACGAGAAATGAGGAGGGTGGGTGAGTTTCCACGCAATTCCGAGACGTTGAAAAAAGTTCGTCTTCCTCTGCCTCAAGTTGTCCCATATGGTTCAGGGCACAATCGGAGGAATCTCGAAAGAAGTTCATGCATTCTGGAATCCTCCCGAGAAATGATGGGGGAGGGTGAGTTTCCAAGCGATTCCGATACGTTGAAAAAAGTTCGTCTTCTTCTGCCTCAAATTGTCCCATATGGTTCAGGGCCCAAACGGAGGAATCTCGAAACAATTTCATGCATTCTGGAATCCTCACGAGAAATGAGGGGGGTGGGTCAGTTTCCACGCAATTCCGAGACGTTGAAAAAATTTCGTGTTCTTCTGCCTCAAGTTGTCCCATATGGTTCAGGGCACAATCGGAGGAATCTCGAAACAAGTTCATGCATTCTGGAATCCTCACGAGAAATGAGGAGGGTGGGTGAGTTTCCACGCAATTCCGAGACGTTGAAAAAATTTCGTCTTCCTCTGCCTCAAGTTGTCCCATATGGTTCAGGGCACAATCGGAGGAATCTCGAAACAAGTTCATGCATTCTGGAATCCTCACGAGAAATGAGGAGGGTGGGTGAGTTTCCAAGCAATTCCGAGACGTTGAAAAAATTTCGTCTTCTTCTGCCTCAAGTTGTCCCATATGGTTCAGGGCACAATCGGAGGAATCTCGAAACAAGTTCATGCATTCTGGAATCCTCGCGAGAAATGGGGAGGGTGGGTGAGTTTCCAAGCAATTCCGAGACGTTGAAAAAATTTCGTCTTCTTCTGCCTCAAGTTGTCCCATATGGTTCAGGGCACAATCGGAGGAATCTCGAAACAAGTTCATGCATTCTGGAATCCTCACGAGAAATGAGGGGGGTGGGTCAGTTTCCACGCAATTCCGAGACGTTGAAAAAAGTTCGTCTTCCTCTGCCTCAAGTTGTCCCAAATGGTTCAGGGCCCAAACGGAGGAATCTCGAAACAAGTTCATGCATTCTGGAATCCTCACGAGAAATGAGGAGGGTGGGTGAGTTTCCAAGCAATTCCGAGACGTTGAAAAAATTTCGTCTTCTTCTGCCTCAAGTTGTCCCATATGGTTCAGGGCACAATCGGAGGAATCTCGAAACAAGTTCATGCATTCTGGAATCCTCGCGAGAAATGGGGAGGGTGGGTGAGTTTCCAAGCAATTCCGAGACGTTGAAAAACTTTCGTCTTCTTCTGCCTCAAGTTGTCCCATATGGTTCAGGGCACAATCGGAGGAATCTTGAAACAAGTTCATGCATTCTGGAATCCTCACGAGAAATGAGGAGGGTGGGTGAGTTTCCAAGCAATTCCGAGACGTTGAAAAAATTTCGTCTTCTTCTGCCTCAAGTTGTCCCATATGGTTCAGGGCACAATCGGAGGAATCTCGAAACAAGTTCATGCATTCTGGAATCCTCGCGAGAAATGGGGAGGGTGGGTGAGTTTCCAAGCAATTCCGAGACGTTGAAAAAATTTCGTCTTCTTCTGCCTCAAGTTGTCCCATATGGTTCAGGGCACAATCGGAGGAATCTCGAAACAAGTTCATGCATTCTGGAATCCTCACGAGAAATGAGGGGGGTGGGTCAGTTTCCACGCAATTCCGAGACGTTGAAAAAAGTTCGTCTTCCTCTGCCTCAAGTTGTCCCAAATGGTTCAGGGCCCAAACGGAGGAATCTCGAAACAAGTTCATGCATTCTGGAATCCTCACGAGAAATGAGGAGGGTGGGTGAGTTTCCAAGCAATTCCGAGACGTTGAAAAAATTTCGTCTTCTTCTGCCTCAAGTTGTCCCATATGGTTCAGGGCACAATCGGAGGAATCTCGAAACAAGTTCATGCATTCTGGAATCCTCGCGAGAAATGGGGAGGGTGGGTGAGTTTCCAAGCAATTCCGAGACGTCGAAAAACTTTCGTCTTCTTCTGCCTCAAGTTGTCCCATATGGTTCAGGGCACAATCGGAGGAATCTTGAAACAAGTTCATGCATTCTGGAATCCTCACGAGAAATGAGGAGGGTGGGTGAGTTTCCAAGCAATTCCGAGACGTTGAAAAAATTTCGTCTTCTTCTGCCTCAAGTTGTCCCATATGGTTCAGGGCACAATCGGAGGAATCTCGAAACAAGTTCATGCATTCTGGAATCCTCGCGAGAAATGGGGAGGGTGGGTGAGTTTCCAAGCAATTCCGAGACGTTGAAAAAATTTCGTCTTCTTCTGCCTCAAGTTGTCCCATATGGTTCAGGGCACAATCGGAGGAATCTCGAAACAAGTTCATGCATTCTGGAATCCTCACGAGAAATGAGGGGGGTGGGTCAGTTTCCACGCAATTCCGAGACGTTGAAAAAAGTTCGTCTTCCTCTGCCTCAAGTTGTCCCAAATGGTTCAGGGCCCAAACGGAGGAATCTCGAAACAAGTTCATGCATTCTGGAATCCTCACGAGAAATGAGGAGGGTGGGTGAGTTTCCAAGCAATTCCGAGACGTTGAAAAAATTTCGTCTTCTTCTGCCTCAAGTTGTCCCATATGGTTCAGGGCACAATCGGAGGAATCTCGAAACAAGTTCATGCATTCTGGAATCCTCGCGAGAAATGGGGAGGGTGGGTGAGTTTCCAAGCAATTCCGAGACGTTGAAAAACTTTCGTCTTCTTCTGCCTCAAGTTGTCCCATATGGTTCAGGGCACAATCGGAGGAATCTCGAAACAAGTTCATGCATTCTGGAATCCTCACGAGAAATGAGGAGGGTGGGTGAGTTTCCACGCAATTCCGAGAGGTTGAAAAAAGTTCGTCTTCCTCTGCCTCAAGTTGTCCCATATGGTTCAGGGCACAATCGGAGGAATCTCGAAACAAGTTCATGCATTCTGGAATCCTCACGAGAAATGAGGAGGGTGGGTGAGTTTCCAAGCAATTCCGAGACGTTGAAAAAATTTCGTCTTGTTCTGCCTCAAGTTGTCCCATATGGTTCAGGGCACAATCGGAGGAATCTCGAAACAAGTTCATGCATTCTGGAATCCTCACGAGAAATGAGGAGGGTGGGTGAGTTTCCAAGCAATTCCGAGACGTTGAAAAAATTTCGTGTTCTTCTGCCTCAAGTTGTCCCATATGGTTCAGGGCACAATCGGAGGAATCTCGAAACAAGTTCATGCATTCTGGAATCCTCGCGAGAAATGGGGAGGGTGGGTGAGTTTCAGAGCAATTCCGAGACGTTGAAAAACTTTCGTCTTCGTCTGCCTCAAGTTGTCCCATATGGTTCAGGGCACAATCGGAGGAATCTCGAAACAAGTTCATGCATTCTGGAATCCTCACGAGAAATGAGGAGGGTGGGTGAGTTTCCACGCAATTCCGAGACGTTGAAAAAAGTTCGTCTTCCTCTGCCTCAAGTTGTCCCATATGGTTCAGGGCACAATCGGAGGAATCTCGAAACAAGTTCATGCATTCTGGAATCCTCACGAGAAATGAGGAGGGTGGGTGAGTTTCCAAGCAATTCCGAGACGTTGAAAAAATTTCGTCTTCTTCTGCCTCAAGTTGTCCCATATGGTTCAGGGCACAATCGGAGGAATCTCGAAACAAGTTCATGCATTCTGGAATCCTCGCGAGAAATGGGGAGGGTGGGTGAGTTTCCAAGCAGTTCCGAGACGTTGAAAAACTTTCGTCTTCTTCTGCCTCAAGTTGTCCCATATGGTTCAGGGCACAATCGGAGGAATCTCGAAACGAGTTCATGCATTCTGGAATCCTCACGAGAAATGAGGAGGGTGGGTGAGTTTCCACGCAATTCCGAGAGGTTGAAAAAAGTTCGTCTTCCTCTGCCTCAAGTTGTCCCATATGGTTCAGGGCACAATCGGAGGAATCTCGAAACAAGTTCATGCATTCTGGAATCCTCACGAGAAATGAGGAGGGTGGGTGAGTTTCCAAGCAATTCCGAGACGTTGAAAAAATTTCGTCTTGTTCTGCCTCAAGTTGTCCCATATGGTTCAGGGCACAATCGGAGGAATCTCGAAACAAGTTCATGCATTCTGGAATCCTCATGAGAAATGAGGAGGGTGGGTGAGTTTCCAAGCAATTCCGAGACGTTGAAAAAATTTCGTCTTCTTCTGCCTCAAGTTGTCCCATATGGTTCAGGGCACAATCGGAGGAATCTCGAAACAAGTTCATGCATTCTGGAATCCTCGCGAGAAATGGGGAGGGTGGGTGAGTTTCAGAGCAATTCCGAGACGTTGAAAAACTTTCGTCTTCGTCTGCCTCAAGTTGTCCCATATGGTTCAGGGCACAATCGGAGGAATCTCGAAACAAGTTCATGCATTCTGGAATCCTCACGAGAAATGAGGGGGGTGGGTCAGTTTCCACGCAATTCCGAGACGTTGAAAAAAGTTCGTCTTCTTCTGCCTCAAGTTGTCCCAAATGGATCAGGGCCCAAACGAAGGAATCTCGAAACAAGTTCATGCATTCTGGAATCCTCCCGAGAAATGAGGAGGGTGGGTGAGTTTCCAAGCAATTCCGAGACGTTGAAAAAATTTCGTCTTCTTCTGCCTCAAGTTGTCCCATATGGTTCAGGGCACAATCGGAGGAATCTCGAAACAAGTTCATGCATTCTGGAATCCTCACGAGAAATGAGGAGGGTGGGTGAGTTTCCACGCAATTCCGAGACGTTGAAAAAAGTTCGTCTTCCTCTGCCTCAAGTTGTCCCATATGGTTCAGGGCACAATCGGAGGAATCTCGAAACAAGTTCATGCATTCTGGAATCCTCACGAGAAATGAGGAGGGTGGGTGAGTTTCCAAGCAATTCCGAGACGTTGAAAAAATTTCATCTTCTTCTGCCTCAAGTTGTCCCATATGGTTCAGGGCACAATCGGAGGAATCTCGAAACAAGTTCATGCATTCTGGAATCCTCGCGAGAAATGGGGAGGGTGGGTGAGTTTCCAAGCAACTCCGAGACGTTGAAAAAATTTCGTCTTCTTCTGCCTCAAGTTGTCCCATATGGTTCAGGGCACAATCGGAGGAATCTCGAAACAAGTTCATGCATTCTGGAATCCTCACGAGAAATGAGGGGGGTGGGTCAGTTTCCACGCAATTCCGAGACGTTGAAAAAAGTTCGTCTTCTTCTGCCTCAAGTTGTACCACATGGTTCAAAGCCCAAACGGAGGAATCTCGAAACAAGTTCATGCATTCTGGAATACTCACGAGAAATGAGGAGGGTGGGTGAGTTTGCACGCAATTCCGAGACGTTGAAAAAAGTTCGTCTTCCTCTGCCTCAAGTTGTCCCATATGGTTCAGGGCACAATCGGAGGAATCTCGAAAGAAGTTCATGCATTCTGGAATCCTCGCGAGAAATGGGGAGGGTGGGTGAGTTTCCAAGCAATTCCGAGACGTTGAAAAAATTTCGTCTTGTTCTGCCTCAAGTTGTCCCATATGGTTCAGGGCACAATCGGAGGAATCTCGAAACAAGTTCATGCATTCTGGAATCCTCACGAGAAATGAGGGGGGTGGGTCAGTTTCCACGCAATTCCGAGACGTTGAAAAAAGTTCGTCTTCTTCCTCCTCAAGTTGTACCACATGGTTCAAAGCCCAAACGGAGGAATCTCGAAACAAGTTCATGCATTCTGGAATACTCACGAGAAATGAGGAGGGTGGGTGAGTTTCCACGCAATTCCGAGACGTTGAAAAAAGTTCGTCTTCCTCTGCCTCAAGTTGTCCCATATGGTTCAGGGCACAATCGGAGGAATCTCGAAAGAAGTTCATGCATTCTGGAATCCTCCCGAGAAATGATGGGGGAGGGTGAGTTTCCAAGCGATTCCGATACGTTGAAAAAAGTTCGTCTTCTTCTGCCTCAAATTGTCCCATATGGTTCAGGGTCCAAACGGAGGAATCTCGAAACAATTTCATGCATTCTGGAATCATCACGAGAAATAAGGAGGGTGGGTGAGTTTCCACGCAATTCCGAGACGTTGAAGAAAGTTCGTCTTTCTCTGCCTCAAGTTGTCCCATATGGTTCAGGGCACAATCGGAGGAATCTCGAAACAAGTTCATGCATTCTGGAATCCTCACGAGAAATGAGGGGGGTGGGTCAGTTTCCACGCAATTCCGAGACGTTGAAAAAAGTTCGTCTTCTTCTGCCTCAAGTTGTCCCAAATGGATCAGGGCCCAAACGAAGGAATCTCGAAACAAGTTCATGCATTCTGGAATCCTCCCGAGAAATGAGGAGGGTGGGTGAGTTTCCAAGCAATTCCGAGACGTTGAAAAAATTTCGTCTTCTTCTGCCTCAAGTTGTCCCATATGGTTCAGGGCACAATCGGAAGAATCTCGAAACAAGTTCATGCATTCTGGAATCCTCACGAGAAATGAGGAGGGTGGGTGAGTTTCCAAGCAATTCCGAGACGTTGAAAAAAGTTCGTCTTCCTCTGCCTCAAGTTGTCCCATATTGTTCAGGGCACAATCGGAGGAATCTCGAAACAAGTTCATGCATTCTGGAATCCTCACGAGAAATGAGGAGGGTGGGTGAGTTTCCAAGCAATTCCGAGACGTTGAAAAAATTTCGTCTTCTTCTGCCTCAAGTTGTCCCATATGGTTCAGGGCACAATCGGAGGAATCTCGAAACAAGTTCATGCATTCTGGAATCCTCGCGAGAAATGGGGAGGGTGGGTGAGTTTCCAAGCAATTCCGAGACGTTGAAAAAATTTCGTCTTCTTCTGCCTCAAGTTGTCCCATATGGTTCAGGGCACAATCGGAGGAATCTCGAAACAAGTTCATGCATTCTGGAATCCTCACGAGAAATGAGGGGGGTGGGTCAGTTTCCACGCAATTCCGAGACGTTGAAAAAAGTTCGTCTTCCTCTGCCTCAAGTTGTCCCAAATGGTTCAGGGCCCAAACGGAGGAATCTCGAAACAAGTTCATGCATTCTGGAATCCTCACGAGAAATGAGGAGGGTGGGTGAGTTTCCAAGCAATTCCGAGACGTTGAAAAAATTTCGTCTTCTTCTGCCTCAAGTTGTCCCATATGGTTCAGGGCACAATCGGAGGAATCTCGAAACAAGTTCATGCATTCTAGAATCCTCGCGAGAAATGGGGAGGGTGGGTGAGTTTCCAAGCAATTCCGAGACGTTGAAAAACTTTCGTCTTCTTCTGCCTCAAGTTGTCCCATATGGTTCAGGGCACAATCGGAGGAATCTCGAAACAAGTTCATGCATTCTGGAATCCTCGCGAGAAATGGGGAGGGTGGGTGAGTTTCCAAGCAATTCCGAGACGTTGAAAAAATTTCGTCTTGTTCTGCCTCAAGTTGTCCCATATGGTTCAGGGCACAATCGGAGGAATCTCGAAACAAGTTCATGCATTCTGGAATCCTCACGAGAAATGAGGGGGGTGGGTCAGTTTCCACGCAATTCCGAGACGTTGAAAAAAGTTCGTCTTCTTCCTCCTCAAGTTGTACCACATGGTTCAAAGCCCAAACGGAGGAATCTCGAAACAAGTTCATGCATTCTGGAATACTCACGAGAAATGAGGAGGGTGGGTGAGTTTCCACGCAATTCCGAGACGTTGAAAAAAGTTCGTCTTCCTCTGCCTCAAGTTGTCCCATATGGTTCAGGGCACAATCGGAGGAATCTCGAAAGAAGTTCATGCATTCTGGAATCCTCCCGAGAAATGATGGGGGAGGGTGAGTTTCCAAGCGATTCCGATACGTTGAAAAAAGTTCGTCTTCTTCTACCTCAAATTGTCCCATATGGTTCAGGGCCCAAACGGAGGAATCTCGAAACAATTTCATGCATTCTGGAATCATCACGAGAAATAAGGAGGGTGGGTGAGTTTCCACGCAATTCCGAGACGTTGAAGAAAGTTCGTCTTTCTCTGCCTCAAGTTGTCCCATATGGTTCAGGGCACAATCGGAGGAATCTCGAAACAAGTTCATGCATTCTGGAATCCTCACGAGAAATGAGGGGGGTGGGTCAGTTTCCACGCAATTCCGAGACGTTGAAAAAAGTTCGTCTTCTTCTGCCTCAAGTTGTCCCAAATGGATCAGGGCCCAAACGAAGGAATCTCGAAACAAGTTCATGCATTCTGGAATCCTCCCGAGAAATGAGGAGGGTGGGTGAGTTTCCAAGCAATTCCGAGACGTTGAAAAAATTTCGTCTTCTTCTGCCTCAAGTTGTCCCATATGGTTCAGGGCACAATCGGAGGAATCTCGAAACAAGTTCATGCATTCTGGAATCCTCACGAGAAATGAGGAGGGTGGGTGAGTTTCCAAGCAATTCCGAGACGTTGAAAAAAGTTCGTCTTCCTCTGCCTCAAGTTGTCCCATATTGTTCAGGGCACAATCGGAGGAATCTCGAAACAAGTTCATGCATTCTGGAATCCTCACGAGAAATGAGGAGGGTGGGTGAGTTTCCAAGCAATTCCGAGACGTTGAAAAAATTTCGTCTTCTTCTGCCTCAAGTTGTCCCATATGGTTCAGGGCACAATCGGAGGAATCTCGAAACAAGTTCATGCATTCTGGAATCCTCGCGAGAAATGGGGAGGGTGGGTGAGTTTCCAAGCAATTCCGAGACGTTGAAAAAATTTCGTCTTCTTCTGCCTCAAGTTGTCCCATATGGTTCAGGGCACAATCGGAGGAATCTCGAAACAAGTTCATGCATTCTGGAATCCTCACGAGAAATGAGGGGGGTGGGTCAGTTTCCACGCAATTCCGAGACGTTGAAAAAAGTTCGTCTTCCTCTGCCTCAAGTTGTCCCAAATGGTTCAGGGCCCAAACGGAGGAATCTCGAAACAAGTTCATGCATTCTGGAATCCTCACGAGAAATGAGGAGGGTGGGTGAGTTTCCAAGCAATTCCGAGACGTTGAAAAAATTTCGTCTTCTTCTGCCTCAAGTTGTCCCATATGGTTCAGGGCACAATCGGAGGAATCTCGAAACAAGTTCATGCATTCTGGAATCCTCGCGAGAAATGGGGAGGGTGGGTGAGTTTCCAAGCAATTCCGAGACGTTGAAAAACTTTCGTCTTCTTCTGCCTCAAGTTGTCCCATATGGTTCAGGGCACAATCGGAGGAATCTCGAAACAAGTTCATGCATTCTGGAATCCTCGCGAGAAATGGGGAGGGTGGGTGAGTTTCCAAGCAATTCCGAGACGTTGAAAAAATTTCGTCTTGTTCTGCCTCAAGTTGTCCCATATGGTTCAGGGCACAATCGGAGGAATCTCGAAACAAGTTCATGCATTCTGGAATCCTCACGAGAAATGAGGGGGGTGGGTCAGTTTCCACGCAATTCCGAGACGTTGAAAAAAGTTCGTCTTCTTCCTCCTCAAGTTGTACCACATGGTTCAAAGCCCAAACGGAGGAATCTCGAAACAAGTTCATGCATTCTGGAATACTCACGAGAAATGAGGAGGGTGGGTGAGTTTCCACGCAATTCCGAGACGTTGAAAAAAGTTCGTCTTCCTCTGCCTCAAGTTGTCCCATATGGTTCAGGGCACAATCGGAGGAATCTCGAAAGAAGTTCATGCATTCTGGAATCCTCCCGAGAAATGATGGGGGAGGGTGAGTTTCCAAGCGATTCCGATACGTTGAAAAAAGTTCGTCTTCTTCTGCCTCAAATTGTCCCATATGGTTCAGGGCCCAAACGGAGGAATCTCGAAACAATTTCATGCATTCTGGAATCATCACGAGAAATAAGGAGGGTGGGTGAGTTTCCACGCAATTCCGAGACGTTGAAGAAAGTTCGTCTTTCTCTGCCTCAAGTTGTCCCATATGGTTCAGGGCACAATCGGAGGAATCTCGAAACAAGTTCATGCATTCTGGAATCCTCACGAGAAATGAGGGGGGTGGGTCAGTTTCCACGCAATTCCGAGACGTTGAAAAAAGTTCGTCTTCTTCTGCCTCAAGTTGTCCCAAATGGATCAGGGCCCAAACGAAGGAATCTCGAAACAAGTTCATGCATTCTGGAATCCTCCCGAGAAATGAGGAGGGTGGGTGAGTTTCCAAGCAATTCCGAGACGTTGAAAAAATTTCGTCTTCTTCTGCCTCAAGTTGTCCCATATGGTTCAGGGCACAATCGGAGGAATCTCGAAACAAGTTCATGCATTCTGGAATCCTCACGAGAAATGAGGAGGGTGGGTGAGTTTCCAAGCAATTCCGAGACGTTGAAAAAAGTTCGTCTTCCTCTGCCTCAAGTTGTCCCATATGGTTCAGGGCACAATCGGAGGAATCTCGAAACAAGTTCATGCATTCTGGAATCCTCACGAGAAATGAGGAGGGTGGGTGAGTTTCCAAGCAATTCCGAGACGTTGAAAAAATTTCGTCTTCTTCTGCCTCAAGTTGTCCCATATGGTTCAGGGCACAATCGGAGGAATCTCGAAACAAGTTCATGCATTCTGGAATCCTCACGAGAAATGAGGGGGGTGGGTCAGTTTCCACGCAATTCCGAGACGTTGAAAAAAGTTCGTCTTCCTCTGCCTCAAGTTGTCCCAAATGGTTCAGGGCCCAAACGGAGGAATCTCGAAACAAGTTCATGCATTCTGGAATCCTCACGAGAAATGAGGAGGGTGGGTGAGTTTCCAAGCAATTCCGAGACGTTGAAAAAATTTCGTCTTCTTCTGCCTCAAGTTGTCCCATATGGTTCAGGGCACAATCGGAGGAATCTCGAAACAAGTTCATGCATTCTGGAATCCTCGCGAGAAATGGGGAGGGTGGGTGAGTTTCCAAGCAATTTCGAGACGTTGAAAAACTTTCATCTTCTTCTGCCTCAAGTTGTCCCATATGGTTCAGGGCACAATCGGAGGAATCTCGAAACAAGTTCATGCATTCTGGAATCCTCGCGAGAAATGGGGAGGGTGGGTGAGTTTCCAAGCAATTCCGAGACGTTGAAAAAATTTCGTCTTCTTCTGCCTCAAGTTGTCCCATATGGTTCAGGGCACAATCGGAGGAATCTCGAAACAAGTTCATGCATTCTGGAATCCTCACGAGAAATGAGGAGGGTGGGTGAGTTTCCAAGCAATTCCGAGACGTTGAAAAAAGTTCGTCTTCCTCTGCCTCAAGTTGTCCCATATGGTTCAGGGCACAATCGGAGGAATCTCGAAACAAGTTCATGCATTCTGGAATCCTCACGAGAAATGAGGAGGGTGGGTGAGTTTCCAAGCAATTCCGAGACGTTGAAAAAATTTCGTCTTCTTCTGCCTCAAGTTGTCCCATATGGTTCAGGGCACAATCGGAGGAATCTCGAAACAAGTTCATGCATTCTGGAATCCTCGCGAGAAATGGGGAGGGTGGGTGAGTTTCCAAGCAATTCCGAGACGTTGAAAAACTTTCGTCTTCTTCTGCCTCAAGTTGTCCCATATGGTTCAGGGCACAATCGGAGGAATCTCGAAACAAGTTCATGCATTCTGGAATCCTCGCGAGAAATGGGGAGGGTGGGTGAGTTTCCAAGCAATTCCGAGACGTTGAAAAACTTTCGTCTTCTTCTGCCTCAAGTTGTCCCATATGGTTCAGGGCACAATCGGAGGAATCTCGAAACAAGTTCATGCATTCTGGAATCCTCGCGAGAAATGGGGAGGGTGGGTGAGTTTCCAAGCAATTCCGAGACGTTGAAAAAATTTCGTCTTCTTCTGCCTCAAGTTGTCCCATATGGTTCAGGGCACAATCGGAGGAATCTCGAAACAAGTTCATGCATTCTGGAATCCTCACGAGAAATGAGGGGGGTGGGTCAGTTTCCACGCATTTCCGAGACGTTGAAAAAAGTTCGTCTTCTTCTGCCTCAAGTTGTACCACATGGTTCAAAGCCCAAACGGAGGAATCTCGAAACAAGTTCATGCATTCTGGAATACTCACGAGAAATGAGGAGGGTGGGTGAGTTTCCACGCAATTCCGAGACGTTGAAAAAAGTTCGTCTTCCTCTGCCTCAAGTTGTCCCATATGGTTCAGGGCACAATCGGAGGAATCTCGAAAGAAGTTCATGCATTCTGGAATCATCACCAGAAATAAGGAGGGTGGGTGAGTTTCCAAGCAATTCCGAGACGTTGAAAAAAGTTCGTCTTCTTCTGCCTCAAGTTGTCCCATATGGTTCAGGGCACAATCGGAGGAATCTCGAAACAAGTTCATGCATTCTGGAATCCTCACGAGAAATGAGGGGGGTGGGTCAGTTTCCACGCAATTCCGAGACGTTGAAAAAAGTTCGTCTTCTTCTGCCTCAAGTTGTACCACATGGTTCAAAGCCCAAACGGAGGAATCTCGAAACAAGTTCATGCATTCTGGAATACTCACGAGAAATGAGGAGGGTGGGTGAGTTTCCACGCAATTCCGAGACGTTGAAAAAATTTCGTCTTCTTCTTCCTCAAGTTGTCCCATATGGTTCAGGGCCCAAACGGAGGAATCTCGAAACAATTTCATGCATTCTGGAATCATCACGAGAAATAAGGAGGGTGGGTGAGTTTCCACGCAATTCCGAGACGTTGAAGAAAGTTCGTCTTTCTCTGCCTCAAGTTGTCCCATATGGTTCAGGGCACAATCGGAGGAATCTCGAAACAAGTTCATGCATTCTGGAATCCTCACGAGAAATGAGGGGGGTGGGTCAGTTTCCACGCAATTCCGAGACGTTGAAAAAAGTTCGTCTTCTTCTGCCTCAAGTTGTCCCAAATGGATCAGGGCCCAAACGAAGGAATCTCGAAACAAGTTCATGCATTCTGGAATCCTCCCGAGAAATGAGGAGGGTGGGTGAGTTTCCAAGCAATTCCGAGACGTTGAAAAAATTTCGTCTTCTTCTTCCTCAAGTTGTCCCATATGGTTCAGGGCCCAAACGGAGGAATCTCGAAACAATTTCATGCATTCTGGAATCATCACGAGAAATAAGGAGGGTGGGTGAGTTTCCACGCAATTCCGAGACGTTGAAAAAAGTTCGTCTTCCTCTGCCTCAAGTTGTCCCATATGGTTCAGGGCACAATCGGAGGAATCTCGAAAGAAGTTCATGCATTCTGGAATCCACACGAGAAATGAGGAGGGTGGGTGAGTTTCCAAGCAATTCCGAGACGTTGAAAAAATTTCGTCTTCTTCTTCCTCAAGTTGTCCCATATGGTTCAGGGCCCAAACGGAGGAATCTCGAAACAATTTCATGCATTCTGGAATCATCACGAGAAATAAGGAGGGTGGGTGAGTTTCCACGCAATTCCGAGACGTTGAAGAAAGTTCGTCTTTCTCTGCCTCAAGTTGTCCCATATGGTTCAGGGCACAATCGGAGGAATCTCGAAACAAGTTCATGCATTCTGGAATCCTCACGAGAAATGAGGGGGGTGGGTCAGTTTCCACGCAATTCCGAGACGTTGAAAAAAGTTCGTCTTCTTCTGCCTCAAGTTGTCCCATATGGTTCAGGGCCCAAACGAAGGAATCTCGAAACAAGTTCATGCATTCTGGAATTCTCCCGAGAAATGAGGAGGGTGGGTGAGTTTCCAAGCAATTCCGAGACGTTGAAAAACTTTCGTCTTCTTCTGCCTCAAGTTGTCCCATATGGTTCAGGGCACAATCGGAGGAATCTCGAAACAAGTTCATGCATTCTGGAATCCTCACGAGAAATGAGGAGGGTGGGTGAGTTTCCAAGCAATTCCGAGACGTTGAAAAAAGTTCGTCTTCTTCTGCCTCAAGTTGTCCCATATGGTTCAGGGCACAATCGGAGGAATCTCGAAACAAGTTCATGCATTCTGGAATCCTCACGAGAAATGAGGGGGGTGGGTCAGTTTCCACGCAATTCCGAGACGTTGAAAAAAGTTCGTCTTCTTCTGGCTCAAGTTGTACCACATGGTTCAAAGCCCAAACGGAGGAATCTCGAAACAAGTTCATGCATTCTGGAATACTCACGAGAAATGAGGAGGGTGGGTGAGTTTCCACGCAATTCCGAGACGTTGAAAAAAGTTCGTCTTCCTCTGCCTCAAGTTGTCCCATATGGTTCAGGGCACAATCGGAGGAATCTCGAAAGAAGTTCATGCATTCTGGAATCCACACGAGAAATGAGGAGGGTGGGTGAGTTTCCAAGCAATTCCGAGACGTTGAAAAAATTTCGTCTTCTTCTTCCTCAAGTTGTCCCATATGGTTCAGGGCCCAAACGGAGGAATCTCGAAACAATTTCATGCATTCTGGAATCATCACGAGAAATAAGGAGGGTGGGTGAGTTTCCACGCAATTCCGAGACGTTGAAGAAAGTTCGTCTTTCTCTGCCTCAAGTTGTCCCATATGGTTCAGGGCACAATCGGAGGAATCTCGAAACAAGTTCATGCATTCTGGAATCCTCACGAGAAATGAGGGGGGTGGGTCAGTTTCCACGCAATTCCGAGACGTTGAAAAAAGTTCGTCTTCTTCTGCCTCAAGTTGTCCCAAATGGATCAGGGCCCAAACGAAGGAATCTCGAAACAAGTTCATGCATTCTGGAATCCTCCCGAGAAATGAGGAGGGTGGGTGAGTTTCCAAGCAATTCCGAGACGTTGAAAAAATTTCGTCTTCTTCTGCCTCAAGTTGTCCCATATGGTTCAGGGCACAATCGGAGGAATCTCGAAACAAGTTCATGCATTCTGGAATCCTCACGAGAAATGAGGAGGGTGGGTGAGTTTCCAAGCAATTCCGAGACGTTGAAAAAAGTTCGTCTTCCTCTGCCTCAAGTTGTCCCATATGGTTCAGGGCACAATCGGAGGAATCTCGAAACAAGTTCATGCATTCTGGAATCCTCACGAGAAATGAGGAGGGTGGGTGAGTTTCCAAGCAATTCCGAGACGTTGAAAAAATTTCGTCTTCTTCTGCCTCAAGTTGTCCCATATGGTTCAGGGCACAATCGGAGGAATCTCGAAACAAGTTCATGCATTCTGGAATCCTCACGAGAAATGAGGGGGGTGGGTCAGTTTCCACGCAATTCCGAGACGTTGAAAAAAGTTCGTCTTCCTCTGCCTCAAGTTGTCCCAAATGGTTCAGGGCCCAAACGGAGGAATCTCGAAACAAGTTCATGCATTCTGGAATCCTCACGAGAAATGAGGAGGGTGGGTGAGTTTCCAAGCAATTCCGAGACGTTGAAAAAATTTCGTCTTCTTCTGCCTCAAGTTGTCCCATATGGTTCAGGGCACAATCGGAGGAATCTCGAAACAAGTTCATGCATTCTGGAATCCTCGCGAGAAATGGGGAGGGTGGGTGAGTTTCCAAGCAATTTCGAGACGTTGAAAAACTTTCATCTTCTTCTGCCTCAAGTTGTCCCATATGGTTCAGGGCACAATCGGAGGAATCTCGAAACAAGTTCATGCATTCTGGAATCCTCGCGAGAAATGGGGAGGGTGGGTGAGTTTCCAAGCAATTCCGAGACGTTGAAAAAATTTCGTCTTCTTCTGCCTCAAGTTGTCCCATATGGTTCAGGGCACAATCGGAGGAATCTCGAAACAAGTTCATGCATTCTGGAATCCTCACGAGAAATGAGGAGGGTGGGTGAGTTTCCAAGCAATTCCGAGACGTTGAAAAAAGTTCGTCTTCCTCTGCCTCAAGTTGTCCCATATGGTTCAGGGCACAATCGGAGGAATCTCGAAACAAGTTCATGCATTCTGGAATCCTCACGAGAAATGAGGAGGGTGGGTGAGTTTCCAAGCAATTCCGAGACGTTGAAAAAATTTCGTCTTCTTCTGCCTCAAGTTGTCCCATATGGTTCAGGGCACAATCGGAGGAATCTCGAAACAAGTTCATGCATTCTGGAATCCTCGCGAGAAATGGGGAGGGTGGGTGAGTTTCCAAGCAATTCCGAGACGTTGAAAAACTTTCGTCTTCTTCTGCCTCAAGTTGTCCCATATGGTTCAGGGCACAATCGGAGGAATCTCGAAACAAGTTCATGCATTCTGGAATCCTCGCGAGAAATGGGGAGGGTGGGTGAGTTTCCAAGCAATTCCGAGACGTTGAAAAAATTTCGTCTTCTTCTGCCTCAAGTTGTCCCATATGGTTCAGGGCACAATCGGAGGAATCTCGAAACAAGTTCATGCATTCTGGAATCCTCACGAGAAATGAGGGGGGTGGGTCAGTTTCCACGCAATTCCGAGACGTTGAAAAAAGTTCGTCTTCTTCTGCCTCAAGTTGTACCACATGGTTCAAAGCCCAAACGGAGGAATCTCGAAACAAGTTCATGCATTCTGGAATACTCACGAGAAATGAGGAGGGTGGGTGAGTTTCCACGCAATTCCGAGACGTTGAAAAAAGTTCGTCTTCCTCTGCCTCAAGTTGTCCCATATGGTTCAGGGCACAATCGGAGGAATCTCGAAAGAAGTTCATGCATTCTGGAATCCTCCCGAGAAATGATGGGGGAGGGTGAGTTTCCAAGCGATTCCGATACGTTGAAAAAAGTTCGTCTTCTTCTGCCTCAAATTGTCCCATATGGTTCAGGGCCCAAACGGAGGAATCTCGAAACAATTTCATGCATTCTGGAATCATCACGAGAAATAAGGAGGGTGGGTGAGTTTCCACGCAATTCCGAGACGTTGAAGAAAGTTCGTCTTTCTCTGCCTCAAGTTGTCCCATATGGTTCAGGGCACAATCGGAGGAATCTCGAAACAAGTTCATGCATTCTGGAATCCTCACGAGAAATGAGGGGGGTGGGTCAGTTTCCACGCAATTCCGAGACGTTGAAAAAAGTTCGTCTTCTTCTGCCTCAAGTTGTCCCAAATGGATCAGGGCCCAAACGAAGGAATCTCGAAACAAGTTCATGCATTCTGGAATCCTCGCGAGAAATGGGGAGGGTGGGTGAGTTTCCAAGCAATTCCGAGACGTTGAAAAAATTTCGTCTTCTTCTGCCTCAAGTTGTCCCATATGGTTCAGGGCACAATCGGAGGAATCTCGAAACAAGTTCATGCATTCTGGAATCCTCACGAGAAATGAGGAGGGTGGGTGAGTTTCCAAGCAATTCCGAGACGTTGAAAAAAGTTCGTCTTCCTCTGCCTCAAGTTGTCCCATATGGTTCAGGGCACAATCGGAGGAATCTCGAAACAAGTTCATGCATTCTGGAATCCTCACGAGAAATGAGGAGGGTGGGTGAGTTTCCAAGCAATTCCGAGACGTTGAAAAAATTTCGTCTTCTTCTGCCTCAAGTTGTCCCATATGGTTCAGGGCACAATCGGAGGAATCTCGAAACAAGTTCATGCATTCTGGAATCCTCGCGAGAAATGGGGAGGGTGGGTGAGTTTCCAAGCAATTCCGAGACGTTGAAAAACTTTCGTCTTCTTCTGCCTCAAGTTGTCCCATATGGTTCAGGGCACAATCGGAGGAATCTCGAAACAAGTTCATGCATTCTGGAATCCTCGCGAGAAATGGGGAGGGTGGGTGAGTTTCCAAGCAATTCCGAGACGTTGAAAAAATTTCGTCTTCTTCTGCCTCAAGTTGTCCCATATGGTTCAGGGCACAATCGGAGGAATCTCGAAACAAGTTCATGCATTCTGGAATCCTCACGAGAAATGAGGGGGGTGGGTCAGTTTCCACGCAATTCCGAGACGTTGAAAAAAGTTCGTCTTCTTCTGCCTCAAGTTGTACCACATGGTTCAAAGCCCAAACGGAGGAATCTCGAAACAAGTTCATGCATTCTGGAATACTCACGAGAAATGAGGAGGGTGGGTGAGTTTCCACGCAATTCCGAGACGTTGAAAAAAGTTCGTCTTCCTCTGCCTCAAGTTGTCCCATATGGTTCAGGGCACAATCGGAGGAATCTCGAAAGAAGTTCATGCATTCTGGAATCCTCCCGAGAAATGATGGGGGAGGGTGAGTTTCCAAGCGATTCCGATACGTTGAAAAAAGTTCGTCTTCTTCTGCCTCAAATTGTCCCATATGGTTCAGGGCCCAAACGGAGGAATCTCGAAACAATTTCATGCATTCTGGAATCATCACGAGAAATAAGGAGGGTGGGTGAGTTTCCACGCAATTCCGAGACGTTGAAGAAAGTTCGTCTTTCTCTGCCTCAAGTTGTCCCATATGGTTCAGGGCACAATCGGAGGAATCTCGAAACAAGTTCATGCATTCTGGAATCCTCACGAGAAATGAGGGGGGTGGGTCAGTTTCCACGCAATTCCGAGACGTTGAAAAAAGTTCGTCTTCTTCTGCCTCAAGTTGTCCCAAATGGATCAGGGCCCAAACGAAGGAATCTCGAAACAAGTTCATGCATTCTGGAATCCTCCCGAGAAATGAGGAGGGTGGGTGAGTTTCCAAGCAATTCCGAGACGTTGAAAAAATTTCGTCTTCTTCTGCCTCAAGTTGTCCCATATGGTTCAGGGCACAATCGGAGGAATCTCGAAACAAGTTCATGCATTCTGGAATCCTCACGAGAAATGAGGAGGGTGGGTGAGTTTCCAAGCAATTCCGAGACGTTGAAAAAAGTTCGTCTTCCTCTGCCTCAAGTTGTCCCATATGGTTCAGGGCACAATCGGAGGAATCTCGAAACAAGTTCATGCATTCTGGAATCCTCACGAGAAATGAGGAGGGTGGGTGAGTTTCCAAGCAATTCCGAGACGTTGAAAAAATTTCGTCTTCTTCTGCCTCAAGTTGTCCCATATGGTTCAGGGCACAATCGGAGGAATCTCGAAACAAGTTCATGCATTCTGGAATCCTCGCGAGAAATGGGGAGGGTGGGTGAGTTTCCAAGCAATTCCGAGACGTTGAAAAAATTTCGTCTTCTTCTGCCTCAAGTTGTCCCATATGGTTCAGGGCACAATCGGAGGAATCTCGAAACAAGTTCATGCATTCTGGAATCCTCACGAGAAATGAGGGGGGTGGGTCAGTTTCCACGCAATTCCGAGACGTTGAAAAAAGTTCGTCTTCCTCTGCCTCAAGTTGTCCCAAATGGTTCAGGGCCCAAACGGAGGAATCTCGAAACAAGTTCATGCATTCTGGAATCCTCACGAGAAATGAGGAGGGTGGGTGAGTTTCCAAGCAATTCCGAGACGTTGAAAAAATTTCGTCTTCTTCTGCCTCAAGTTGTCCCATATAGTTCAGGGCACAATCGGAGGAATCTCGAAACAAGTTCATGCATTCTGGAATCCTCGCGAGAAATGGGGAGGGTGGGTGAGTTTCCAAGCAATTCCGAGACGTTGAAAAACTTTCGTCTTCTTCTGCCTCAAGTTGTCCCATATGGTTCAGGGCACAATCGGAGGAATCTCGAAACAAGTTCATGCATTCTGGAATCCTCGCGAGAAATGGGGAGGGTGGGTGAGTTTCCAAGCAATTCCGAGACGTTGAAAAAATTTCGTCTTCTTCTGCCTCAAGTTGTCCCATATGGTTCAGGGCACAATCGGAGGAATCTCGAAACAAGTTCATGCATTCTGGAATCCTCACGAGAAATGAGGGGGGTGGGTCAGTTTCCACGCAATTCCGAGACGTTGAAAAAAGTTCGTCTTCTTCTGCCTCAAGTTGTACCACATGGTTCAAAGCCCAAACGGAGGAATCTCGAAACAAGTTCATGCATTCTGGAATACTCACGAGAAATGAGGAGGGTGGGTGAGTTTCCACGCAATTCCGAGACGTTGAAAAAAGTTCGTCTTCCTCTGCCTCAAGTTGTCCCATATGGTTCAGGGCACAATCGGAGGAATCTCGAAAGAAGTTCATGCATTCTGGAATCCTCCCGAGAAATGATGGGGGAGGGTGAGTTTCCAAGCGATTCCGATACGTTGAAAAAAGTTCGTCTTCTTCTGCCTCAAATTGTCCCATATGGTTCAGGGCCCAAACGGAGGAATCTCGAAACAATTTCATGCATTCTGGAATCATCACGAGAAATAAGGAGGGTGGGTGAGTTTCCAAGCAATTCCGAGACGTTGAAAAACTTTCGTCTTCTTCTGCCTCAAGTTGTCCCATATGGTTCAGGGCACAATCGGAGGAATCTCGAAACAAGTTCATGCATTCTAGAATCCTCGCGAGAAATGGGGAGGGTGGGTGAGTTTCCAAGCAATTCCGAGACGTTGAAAAAATTTCGTCTTCTTCTGCCTCAAGTTGTCCCATATGGTTCAGGGCACAATCGGAGGAATCTCGAAACAAGTTCATGCATTCTGGAATCCTCACGAGAAATGAGGGGGGTGGGTCAGTTTCCACGCAATTCCGAGACGTTGAAAAAAGTTCGTCTTCTTCTGCCTCAAGTTGTACCACATGGTTCAAAGCCCAAACGGAGGAATCTCGAAACAAGTTCATGCATTCTGGAATACTCACGAGAAATGAGGAGGGTGGGTGAGTTTCCACGCAATTCCGAGACGTTGAAAAAAGTTCGTCTTCCTCTGCCTCAAGTTGTCCCATATGGTTCAGGGCACAATCGGAGGAATCTCGAAAGAAGTTCATGCATTCTGGAATCCTCCCGAGAAATGATGGGGGAGGGTGAGTTTCCAAGCGATTCCGATACGTTGAAAAAAGTTCGTCTTCTTCTGCCTCAAATTGTCCCATATGGTTCAGGGCCCAAACGGAGGAATCTCGAAACAATTTCATGCATTCTGAAATCATCACGAGAAATAAGGAGGGTGGGTGAGTTTCCACGCAATTCCGAGACGTTGAAGAAAGTTCGTCTTTCTCTGCCTCAAGTTGTCCCATATGGTTCAGGGCACAATCGGAGGAATCTCGAAACAAGTTCATGCATTCTGGAATCCTCACGAGAAATGAGGGGGGTGGGTCAGTTTCCACGCAATTCCGAGACGTTGAAAAAAGTTCGTCTTCTTCTGCCTCAAGTTGTCCCAAATGGATCAGGGCCCAAACGAAGGAATCTCGAAACAAGTTCATGCATTCTGGAATCCTCCCGAGAAATGAGGAGGGTGGGTGAGTTTCCAAGCAATTCCGAGACGTTGAAAAAATTTCGTCTTCTTCTGCCTCAAGTTGTCCCATATGGTTCAGGGCACAATCGGAGGAATCTCGAAACAAGTTCATGCATTCTGGAATCCTCACGAGAAATGAGGAGGGTGGGTGAGTTTCCAAGCAATTCCGAGACGTTGAAAAAAGTTCGTCTTCCTCTGCCTCAAGTTGTCCCATATGGTTCAGGGCACAATCGGAGGAATCTCGAAACAAGTTCATGCATTCTGGAATCCTCACGAGAAATGAGGAGGGTGGGTGAGTTTCCAAGCAATTCCGAGACGTTGAAAAAATTTCGTCTTCTTCTGCCTCAAGTTGTCCCATATGGTTCAGGGCACAATCGGAGGAATCTCGAAACAAGTTCATGCATTCTGGAATCCTCGCGAGAAATGGGGAGGGTGGGTGAGTTTCCAAGCAATTCCGAGACGTTGAAAAAATTTTGTCTTCTTCTGCCTCAAGTTGTCCCATATGGTTCAGGGCACAATCGGAGGAATCTCGAAACAAGTTCATGCATTCTGGAATCCTCACGAGAAATGAGGGGGGTGGGTCAGTTTCCACGCAATTCCGAGACGTTGAAAAAAGTTCGTCTTCCTCTGCCTCAAGTTGTCCCAAATGGTTCAGGGCCCAAACGGAGGAATCTCGAAACAAGTTCATGCATTCTGGAATCCTCACGAGAAATGAGGTGGGTGGGTGAGTTTCCAAGCAATTCCGAGACGTTGAAAAAATTTCGTCTTCTTCTGCCTCAAGTTGTCCCATATGGTTCAGGGCACAATCGGAGGAATCTCGAAACAAGTTCATGCATTCTGGAATCCTCGCGAGAAATGGGGAGGGTGGGTGAGTTTCCAAGCAATTCCGAGACGTTGAAAAACTTTCGTCTTCTTCTGCCTCAAGTTGTCCCATATGGTTCAGGACACAATCGGAGGAATCTCGAAACAAGTTCATGCATTCTGGAATCCTCGCGAGAAATGGGGAGGGTGGGTGAGTTTCCAAGCAATTCCGAGACGTTGAAAAAATTTCGTCTTCCTCTGCCTCAAGTTGTCCCATATGGTTCAGGGCACAATCGGAGGAATCTCGAAACAAGTTCATGCATTCTGGAATCCTCACGAGAAATGAGGAGGGTGGGTGAGTTTCCAAGCAATTCCGAGACGTTGAAAAAATTTCGTCTTCTTCTGCCTCAAGTTGTCCCATATGGTTCAGGGCACAATCGGAGGAATCTCGAAACAAGTTCATGCATTCTGGAATCCTCGCGAGAAATGGGGAGGGTGGGTGAGTTTCCAAGCAATTCCGAGACGTTGAAAAAATTTCGTCTTCTTCTGCCTCAAGTTGTCCCATATGGTTCAGGGCACAATCGGAGGAATCTCGAAACAAGTTCATGCATTCTGGAATCCTCACGAGAAATGAGGGGGGTGGGTCAATTTCCACGCAATTCCGAGACGTTGAAAAAAGTTCGTCTTCCTCTGCCTCAAGTTGTCCCAAATGGTTCAGGGCCCAAACGGAGGAATCTCGAAACAAGTTCATGCATTCTGGAATCCTCACGAGAAATGAGGAGGGTGGGTGAGTTTCCAAGCAATTCCGAGACGTTGAAAAAATTTCGTCTTCTTCTGCCTCAAGTTGTCCCATATGGTTCAGGGCACAATCGGAGGAATCTCGAAACAAGTTCATGCATTCTGGAATCCTCGCGTGAAATGGGGAGGGTGGGTGAGTTTCCAAGCAATTCCGAGACGTTGAAAAACTTTCGTCTTCTTCTGCCTCAAGTTGTCCCATATGGTTCAGGGCACAATCGGAGGAATCTCGAAACAAGTTCATGCATTCTGGAATCCTCGCGAGAAATGGGGAGGGTGGGTGAGTTTCCAAGCAATTCCGAGACGTTGAAAAAATTTCGTCTTCTTCTGCCTCAAGTTGTCCCATATGGTTCAGGGCACAATCGGAGGAATCTCGAAACAAGTTCATGCATTCTGGAATCCTCACGAGAAATGAGGGGGGTGGGTCAGTTTCCACGCATTTCCGAGACGTTGAAAAAAGTTCGTCTTCTTCTGCCTCAAGTTGTACCACATGGTTCAAAGCCCAAACGGAGGAATCTCGAAACAAGTTCATGCATTCTGGAATACTCACGAGAAATGAGGAGGGTGGGTGAGTTTCCACGCAATTCCGAGACGTTGAAAAAAGTTCGTCTTCCTCTGCCTCAAGTTGTCCCATATGGTTCAGGGCACAATCGGAGGAATCTCGAAAGAAGTTCATGCATTCTGGAATCCTCCCGAGAAATGATGGGGGAGGGTGAGTTTCCAAGCGATTCCGATACGTTGAAAAAAGTTCGTCTTCTTCTGCCTCAAATTGTCCCATATGGTTCAGGGCCCAAACGGAGGAATCTCGAAACAATTTCATGCATTCTGGAATCATCACGAGAAATAAGGAGGGTGGGTGAGTTTCCACGCAATTCCGAGACGTTGAAGAAAGTTCGTCTTTCTCTGCCTCAAGTTGTCCCATATGGTTCAGGGCACAATCGGAGGAATCTCGAAACAAGTTCATGCATTCTGGAATCCTCACGAGAAATGAGGGGGGTGGGTCAGTTTCCACGCAATTCCGAGACGTTGAAAAAAGTTCGTCTTCTTCTGCCTCAAGTTGTCCCAAATGGATCAGGGCCCAAACGAAGGAATCTTGAAACAAGTTCATGCATTCTGGAATCCTCCCGAGAAATGAGGAGGGTGGGTGAGTTTCCAAGCAATTCCGAGACGTTGAAAAAATTTCGTCTTCTTCTGCCTCAAGTTGTCCCATATGGTTCAGGGCACAATCGGAGGAATCTCGAAACAAGTTCATGCATTCTGGAATCCTCACCAGAAATGAGGAGGGTGGGTGAGTTTCCAAGCAATTCCGAGACGTTGAAAAAAGTTCGTCTTCCTCTGCCTCAAGTTGTCCCATATGGTTCAGGGCACAATCGGAGGAATCTCGAAACAAGTTCATGCATTCTGGAATCCTCACGAGAAATGAGGAGGGTGGGTGAGTTTCCAAGCAATTCCGAGACGTTGAAAAAATTTCGTCTTCTTCTGCCTCAAGTTGTCCCATATGGTTCAGGGCACAATCGGAGGAATCTCGAAACAAGTTCATGCATTCTGGAATCCTCGCGAGAAATGGGGAGGGTGGGTGAGTTTCCAAGCAATTCCGAGACGTTGAAAAAATTTCGTCTTCCTCTGCCTCAAGTTGTCCCAAATGGTTCAGGACCCAAACGGAGGAATCTCGAAACAAGTTCATGCATTCTGGAATCCACACGAGAAATGAGGAGGGTGGGTGAGTTTCCAAGCAATTCCGAGACGTTGAAAAAATTTCGTCTTCTTCTTCCTCAAGTTGTCCCAAATGGTTCAGGGCACAATCGGAGGAATCTCGAAACAAGTTCATGCATTCTGGAATCCTCGCGAGAAATGGGGAGTGTGGGTGAGTTTCCAAGCAATCCCGAGACGTTGAAAAACTTTCGTCTTCTTCTGTCTCAAGTTGTCCCATATGGTTCAGGGCACAATCGGAGGAATCTCGAAACAAGTTCATGCATTCTGGAGTCATCACGAGAAATGAGGAGGGTGGGTGAGTTTCCACGCAATTCCGAGACGTTGAAAAAATTTCATCTTCTTCTGCCTCAAGTTGTCCCATATGGTTCAGGGCACAATCGGAGGAATCTCGAAACAAGTTCATGCATTCTGGAATCCACACGAGAAATGAGGAGGGTGGGTGAGTTTCCAAGCAATTCCGAGACGTTGAAAAAATTTCGTCTTCTTCTTCCTCAAGTTGTCCCATATGGTTCAGGGCACAATCGGAGGAATCTCGAAACAAGTTCATGCATTCTGGAATCCTCGCGAGAAATGGGGAGTGTGGGTGAGTTTCCAAGCAATCCCGAGACGTTGAAAAACTTTCGTCTTCTTCTGTCTCAAGTTGTCCCATATGGTTCAGGGCACAATCGGAGGAATCTCGAAACAAGTTCATGCATTCTGGAGTCATCACGAGAAATGAGGAGGGTGGGTGAGTTTCCACGCAATTCCGAGACGTTGAAAAAATTTCATCTTCTTCTGCCTCAAGTTGTCCCATATGGTTCAGGGCACAATCGGAGGAATCTCGAAACAAGTTCATGCATTATGGAATCCTCACGAGAAATGAGGGGGGTGGGTCAGTTTCCACGCAATTCCGAGACGTTGAAAAAATTTCGTCTTCCTCTGCCTCAAGTTGTCCCAAATGGTTCAGGGCCCAAACGGAGGAATCTCGAAACAAGTGCATGCATTCTGGAATCCTCACGAGAAATGAGGGGGGTGGGTCAGTTTCCACACAATTCCGAGAGGTTGAAAAAAGTTCGTCTTCCTCTGCCTCAAGTTGTCCCATATGGTTCAGGGCACAATCGGAGGAATCTTGAAACAAGTTCATGCACTCTGGAATCCTCACGAGAAATAAGGGGGGTGGGTCAGTTTCCACGCAATTCCGAGACGTTGAAAAAAGTTCGTCTTCCTCTGCCTCAAGTTGTCCCAAATGGTTCAGGGCCCAAACGGAGGAATCTCGAAACAAGTTCATGCATTCTGGAATCCTCACGAGAAATGAGGAGGGTGGGTGAGTTTCCAAGCAATTCCGAGACGTTGAAAAAATTTCGTCTTCTTCTGCCTCAAGTTGTCCCATATGTTTCAGGGCACAATCGGAGGAATCTCGAAACAAGTTCATGCATTCTGGAATCCTCGCGAGAAATGGGGAGGGTGGGTGAGTTTCCAAGCAATTCCGAGACGTTGAAAAACTTTCGTCTTCTTCTGCCTCAAGTTGTCCCATATGGTTCAGGGCACAATCGGAGGAATCTCGAAACAAGTTCATGCATTCTGGAATCCTCACGAGAAATGAGGGGGGTGGGTCAGTTTCCACGCAATTCCGAGACGTTGAAAAAAGATTGTGTTCCTCTGCCTCAAGTTGTCCCAAATGGTTCAGGGCCCAAACGGAGGAATCTCGAAACAAGTTCATGTTGGAAATTATGCCCTAGGGGCAATTCATTGTACTTTGGATATTTAAGTTATTTAAAGTATTCTCTTTTGTTATCATTTTCGTTTGCATGTTCGTATTGATAACTGCATCCCTGGATAATCTTATAGATTATCCTAAAAGTCCCTGGTCGGTCATCTACACGGGAGTGAAGATGAAATAAGATCAGTATGACTTTGATGAGGTATGGAGATACGAATCAAAGTCATGGGCACTTGTAAGAGTACAAGGTGCTGGACCGACCCACTATGAGAAAGCTGCATGGATTAAGTCATAAGCTTGTCTCATGTATAACCACGTCACGACGCCCTATGACCTGAGACCATCATAGATTCCTACATGATGAGTACTGGTCTTTGACCTAGTCAAAAGTCACCTTTGACCGGGTGATGATAAAGGCTAGGACCAGGATCAGTGGTTTTCATGCGGAGGAATGTGAGTGGTCAAGATGGGATTTGTCCCTCACATATGTAGAGAGATAATGCTGGGCCCCTCGATGAGTGAGTCTAAGAAATGTATGGCCATACTATGATGGAAAGGAGTTTCCATTTCACTTATTAGACTACTCGAGAATCGAGAAAGCATTGGTCAAGAAAAGGAAGTTGACATTATCCATGCCTCATCCTTGACCGAATTATCGCGTGACAAAAGGGACGTGACATGGTTGTACGATAGGTAGTATCGTGTCATCGATCCCCATGTGAATTGGGTAGTTGCAATGTCTTGCTAGAGGCCGCTTGCGACTTGTGGGCTGATACAGTGTTGGCCCACTGCCAATCTCATATGGGCCTGCAGGGTCGCACACAAGAATAATCCAACACGGGTGAAGGTGTCCAGGTTCATTGAATCTCAGATTAATCTGAGATTAAATGAATGCTAAATTTGATCTAGGATTTATATATATATATATATATATATATAGATAATTCGAAATTAATATATATATTATAAATTGAGATTATAATATTATATATGATATTTGTTTAGTATTTAATTTATTTGATAAATTAAATATCTGAAACAAATAGAGATATTGTATCTCATTTAATTTCGAATAAAGATATCGTATATCTGTTTAATATTAAATTGAGATATGGTATCTCAGATTTAATTAAATAGATAGATATCATATCTCGGATTTAATTTATGATGATAAATTAAATCAAAAAGGCTTTAAATTTAGATTTGATTTAAATTTAAAAATTCGAATTTCCAAATCTGGCTTTTAATATATTCAATTACATTTATGAGATAGATGTGATTGATATGCTGACCAGATTCAAAATCCGAATTTCCAAAATTAATAAAGGATTAATTTTGGTTATATAATACGCCTATCGGGTTTAGAAAAACCTACGGGATTTTCAGTCGAGCGTATTGAGAAAAGCCGCGAGAAACCCTAGAGCAATTTGAGAGAGAGAGACGCACAAGAAGCGCTAGCACGCTGCCGCAACCGTTTAGGGGATTGTTCGTGTGGATACCAGTAGAGGAAGCCGATCCAAGAGTCGACTTCTGCTGATCGAAAGAACAAGACGCGGACGTGTTGATCGCCCACCTGATCAAAGGAACGAGACGCGGACGTGTTGTTCGAGAAGGTAGCCCACCTGATCAAAGGAACGGAACGCGGACTAGTTCAACAAAGGTATGATTCGGTTTCCTTAACTCTGATTTAAACGTCGTTGAGTGATCCTTCGGAAGGATTCGTAAGAAATTTTTAATCCGCTGCGTGTACGAATCCCAACAGTTCATGCATTCTGGAATCCTCACGAGAAATGAGGGGGGTGGGTCAGTTTCCACGCAATTCCGAGACGTTGAAAAAATTTCGTCTTCTTCTGCCTCAAGTTGTCCCATATGGTTCAGGGCACAATCGGAGGAATCTCGAAACAAGTTCATGCATTCTGGAATCCTCACGAGAAATGAGGGGGGTGGGTCAGTTTCCACGCAATTCCGAGACGTTGAAAAAAGTTCGTCTTCCTCTGCCTCAAGTTGTCCCAAATGGTTCAGGGCCCAAACGGAGGAATCTCGAAACAAGTTCATGCATTCTGGAATCCTCACGAGAAATGAGGAGGGTGGGTGAGTTTCCAAGCAATTCCGAGACGTTGAAAAAATTTCGTCTTCTTCTGCCTCAAGTTGTCCCATATGGTTCAGGGCACAATCGGAGGAATCTCGAAACAAGTTCATGCATTCTGGAATCCTCGCGAGAAATGGGGAGGGTGGGTGAGTTTCCAAGCAATTCCGAGACGTTGAAAAACTTTCGTCTTCTTCTGCCTCAAGTTGTCCCATATGGTTCAGGGCACAATCGGAGGAATCTCGAAACAAGTTCATGCATTCTGGAATCCTCACGAGAAATGAGGGGGGTGGGTCAGTTTCCACGCAATTCCGAGACGTTGAAAAAAGATTGTGTTCCTCTGCCTCAAGTTGTCCCAAATGGTTCAGGGCCCAAACGGAGGAATCTCGAAACAAGTTCATGCATTCTGGAATCCTCACGAGAAATGAGGGGGGTGGGTCAGTTTCTGATGTGATTCCCGAAGGAAACGGACAATCGGATCAACTAGGAGTGGAATTTCGCACCAGAACAGCCTCTGACGCGTCCTAAAGAACGGAATGGATCTCACGCTACAGACCTCGGAATTGAGTGCTTCCAAAACGAGCTGAAAGATCACATTCTGAAATACGATTTTCACTAATTAAACACCGAAAAACGATAAGGGAAACGGGAGATACGAAATGAACAAATTTAGAATGAAAACTGGATTAGGTAGGCGCCACAATTCCAAAGAATTGATAAGCCGAAGAACGCCACAAGGATTGAAGCCCTTGATAAGTTCAGAGATTCTCAAAAGAACCCTAGAGAACTTGTCTCTCACCAAAATGGTTGAAATCTCAATTCAAATCTGCCGTTCTCATGGCCATGGTGTGCCTTATACATATCAAGCTTAACCTAATTCTGCTTACACACAAATGAAGAACAAGAAAGCCCAATAAGCGAGCCCAATAATCCTTATTACAAAAGTTCAACTAAATGTAAGAAAAATAAAACTAAGGGTAGAATTTGGGCCAAGGCCCAATGAAGCCTCCATGCATATCCATTGGGGCTTATTCTTCAAGGTCTTCAATCTGGAGCCTTTTCAGTTTTTGCTCTTCTCATTGGATCTCCAAGACCTTGTATGTCCTCCAAGTTTGTTGCCTTGGTCATGCCGCCTCCTATGTCCTCATCATTCCCTCCTTCTTTAGAAGAATTTGTCCTCAAATTGCAATCCTCGTCTCCGTCTTTATGCACTTCCTTGAAGAACAAATCTGCAATGTGGGTTGCATCATCAACCTCTTTAGGAAAAACACCTTTAAATTCCTGCAACAAATCAGAAACCTCATTTGGAGGACAGTTAGTAAGGCTTGCACCTGTAAAATTATTCTCTTTACTCAAAAGTAAGAGCATTGGCTTTTTCAAATGCATTGCCTTTTTCACCTCTTTTTCTTTTATAAGCAAGTTTGGTGCTTTTCTCTCTTCCTCTCCTTTTTTTTCTTGCTCTCTTCCACTCTCTTTTCTCTCTTGCTTTCTTTTTTCTCTCATTTTTAGATTATCCTCACTAACTTCTCTTGGTGTCAAGGATGCAAGAATAATCTTGCGTTCTTTATGTACAAAAGAGAACTTGTTGGTGTATCCATCATGCATAGCTTTCTTATCATATTGCCAAGGTCTCCCAAGTAGCAAATGACAAGCCTCCATTGGTACCACATCACATAAAACTGTATCATCATATTTCCCTATGGAGAAGTTCACCTCCACTTGTTTGCTTACGGTCACTTCACCATCCTCACTAAGCCATTGAAGCTTGTATGGCAGTGGGTGAGGTTTCGTTTCCATGCCCAATTTAGACACCATTCTAGCACTTGCAACATTGGTACAACTCCCTCCATCAATAATTAGAGAACATACCTTTTCTTGGATAAGGCATCTAGTATGAAAGACGTTCTCTCTTTGACTTTCATCCATGTCTTCTGCTTGGCTACCCAACATCCTTCTTACCATAAACAGATCTCCTTCTGGAATTATTTCTTCAATATCATCTTGTGAAGTAGAATCTGAAGAAGCAGAATCTTGCGAAGTAGAATCTGAAGAAGAATCACTAGTAAGCTCTCCATCTTCTTTAAGTAACATAGTCTTCTTAGTTGGACATTCAGAAGCTATGTGACCTCTCCCCAAACACTTGAAGCATTTTATTTCACTACTCCTTGTCTTTTTAGGGACCTCATTGGATTTAGTTTGAGTCCTTTGAGGTGTGGCAGTGGGATTGCTTGATGATGTACCTCCCTCCTTCTTATTTCTATCCTTCCAAATTGAAGAATAAAAATTTGAATAGTTTTTTCTCATGACACCCTTTCTCTTGAGTTGTTGTTCTACCTTACTAGCTTGTTGCACCAAATCCTCTAACTCCACATAATTTTGCAACTCCACAACATCCCTTATGTCATTATTCAGCCCATGCAAGAAACGTGCCATAGTAGCCTCCCGCTCTTCACTAATATTTGCTCTAATCAAGGACACCTCCATCTCTTTAAAATACTCATCTACACTCTTGTTACCTTGTGTGAGTCTTTGAAGTTTATTGTGAAGGTCTCGATGATAATGGGAAGGAACATATCTTCTTCTCATTAGCCTTTTCATCTCCACCCAACTATCCACCAATGGTTCTTCATATCTCGCCCTCTCCTTTTGCAATTGATCCCACCAAATGAGAGCATAATCACTAAACTCCATGGCTGCCACCTTCATTTTCTTCTCTTCAGTATAATTGTGACATGCAAACAAGTGCTCAATCTTCATTTCCCACTCTAAATAGGCCTCCGGATCACTTTTTCCCTTGAAGGATGGTATATTAAGCTTCACTCCCTTAATTCTATCCTCTCTAGCATCATTCTCATGATCTCTTCTTCTCCTTCTTTCATCCCTCCCTCTCTGTTGATCTTCATCATGATTTCCCTGATTTTCTATTCTCTCAATTCTCTCATATAACTCCTCTGTGTGTTCTCTCATCATCCTTTGCATTTGAGTTGTAATGGCTTCAATCAGCAACCTATTATCTTGACCACCTGCCATAATTCAAGGAAAAGAACAAGAATAAAAGTAATAGGACCTTACCACTCGCTCACGTGTTTACACTCTTAAGAATGTATCACTCGTGTTTGTTGGTCTCTATAAGGCTTTTGTGTAGTGTGCTCTCTTGCCTTTTACCACTCAATAGCTCTCTTTAAGTTCTTAACAGAATCTCCAAGAACACTCAAAGAGTACAATCCCAGACTCAGGAATTGGCGGTGACTCACAATACAATTTGGAACAGATGTCAAAGAGGACAACAAGACAGAAAATCCAAATCAATTTGGAGGAATTATTTAAAGAAGACACTTTGGACTCAAAGAAGACAAGACAAAGAAAATCCAAAATCAAAACAATTTGTAGGGATTATTCAAGGAAAACACTGATTCACACGTAGTAGTGTGCGTAATTGAATAATATAGCAAGGTGCTGTATAGTTTTTTTTTTTTTTAACACCTGATTCTTTTTTTTCTTTTTTTTTTATATAGCAACTGATTTTTTTTTTTTATATAACACCTGATTCTAAACAAGAGGAATTTGTGACTTTGGAATCAAACTTTGAAATTGTACTAATTCAGAATTGAACTAGATAGAATTCCCCACAAAACGAGCTATTACTTAACACACTAACAACACAACACTCAAGAAACACGAATCAAAAGGATTAAAATTGAAGAACAATGATGAACAAGGGATGAACACCAAGAACAAAGTGCAGAAATATGTGAACTGAACAAGAAATTGAAAGGAAAGACAACCAGAAGATTGAAAGACAAACTAAGAACAAAGAACGACGGCTAAAACAGAATTGCACAATTCAAAAATCAAAAACACAAATTTAGGGATTAGGGTTACCAGATTGGGATGTAAGCAATCAAGAATATATAACCCAATTCCAATCCTAGAACCGTGCTCTGATACCAAATGATGTGATTCCCGAAGGAAACGGACAATCGGATCAACTAGGAGTGGAATTTCGCACCAGAACAGCCTCTGACGCGTCCTAAAGAACGGAATGGATCTCACGCTACAGACCTCGGAATTGAGTGCTTCCAAAACGAGCTGAAAGATCACATTCTGAAATACGATTTTCACTAATTAAACACCGAAAAACGATAAGGGAAACGGGAGATACAAAATGAACAAATTTAGAATGAAAACTGGATTAGGTAGGCGCCACAATTCCAAAGAATTGATAAGCCGAAGAACGCCACAAGGATTGAAGCCCTTGATAAGTTCAGAGATTCTCAAAAGAACCCTAGAGAACTTGTCTCTCACCAAAATGGTTGAAATCTCAATTCAAATCTGCCGTTCTCATGGCCATGGTGTGCCTTATACATATCAAGCTTAACCTAATTCTGCTTACACACAAATGAAGAACAAGAAAGCCCAATAAGCGAGCCCAATAATCCTTATTACAAAAGTTCAACTAAATGTAAGAAAAATAAAACTAAGGGTAGAATTTGGGCCAAGGCCCAATGAAGCCTCCATGCATATCCATTGGGGCTTATTCTTCAAGGTCTTCAATCTGGAGCCTTTTCAGTTTTTGCTCTTCTCATTGGATCTCCAAGACCTTGTATGTCCTCCAAGTTTGTTGCCTTGGTCATGCCGCCTCCTATGTCCTCATCAGTTTCCACGCAATTCCGAGACGTTGAAAAAATTTCGTCTTCTTCTGCCTCAAGTTGTCCCATATGGTTCAGGGCACAATCAGAGGAATCTCGAAACAAGTTCATGCATTCTGGAATCCTCACGAGAAATGAGGGGGGTGGGTCAGTTTCCACGCAAT
Organism: Acacia crassicarpa; assembly: GCA_034222035.1. Lineage (NCBI taxonomy): Eukaryota > Viridiplantae > Streptophyta > Magnoliopsida > Fabales > Fabaceae > Acacia > Acacia crassicarpa. Next base: position 30,086,023 of record JAWXYG010000002.1, on the reverse strand, counting down.
TCCGAGACGTTGAAAAAAGTTCGTCTTCCTCTGCCTCAAGTTGTCCCAAATGGTTCAGGGCCCAAACGGAGGAATCTCGAAACAAGTTCATGCATTCTAGAATCCTCACGAGAAATGAGGAGGGTGGGTGAGTTTCCAAGCAATTCCGAGACGTTGAAAAAATTTCGTCTTCTTCTGCCTCAAGTTGTCCCATATGGTTCAGGGCACAATCGGAGGAATCTCGAAACAAGTTCATGCATTCTGGAATCCTCGCGAGAAATGGGGAGGGTGGGTGAGTTTCCAAGCAATTCCGAGACGTTGAAAAACTTTCGTCTTCTTCTGCCTCAAGTTGTCCCATATGGTTCAGGGCACAATCGGAGGAATCTCGAAACAAGTTCATGCATTCTGGAATCTTCACGAGAAATGAGGAGGGTGGACGAGTTTCCACGCAATTCCGAGACGTTGAAAAAAGTTCGTCTTCCTCTGCCTCAAGTTGTCCCAAATGGTTCAGGGCCCAGACGGAGGAATCTCGAAACAAGTTCATGCATTCTGGAATCCTGACGAGAAATGAGGAGGGTGGGTGAGTTTCCAAGCAATTCTGAGACGTTGAAAAAATTTCGTCTTCTTCTGCCTCAAGTTGTCCCATATGGTTCAGGGCACAATCGAAGGAATCTCGAAACAAGTTCATGCATTCTGGAATCCTCGCGAGAAATGGGGAGGGTGGGTGAGTTTCCAAGCAATTCCGAGACGTTGAAAAACTTTCGTCTTCTTCTGCCTCAAGTTGTCCCATATGGTTCAGGGCACAATCGGAGGAATCTCGAAACAAGTTCATGCATTCTGGAATCTTCACGAGAAATGAGGGGGGTGGGTCAGTTTCCACGCAATTCCGAGACGTTGAAAAAAGTTCGTCTTCCTCTGCCTCAAGTTGTCCCAAATGGTTCAGGGCCCAAACGGAGGAATCTCGAAACAAGTTCATGCATTCTGGAATCCTGACGAGAAATGAGGAGGGTGGGTGAGTTTCCAAGCAATTCCGAGACGTTGAAAAAATTTCGTCTTCTTCTGCCTCAAGTTGTCCCATATGGTTCAGGGCACAATCGGAGGAATCTCGAAACAAGTTCATGCTTTCTGGAATCCTCACGAGAAATGAGGAGGGTGGACGAGTTTCCACGCAATTCCGAGACGTTGAAAAAAGTTCGTCTTCCTCTGCCTCAAGTTGTCCCAAATGGTTCAGGGCCCAGACGGAGGAATCTCGAAACAAGTTCATGCATTCTGGAATCCTGACGAGAAATGAGGAGGGTGGGTGAGTTTCCAAGCAATTCCGAGACGTTGAAAAAATTTCGTCTTCTTCTGCCTCAAGTTGTCCCATATGGTTCAGGGCACAATCGGAGGAATCTCGAAACAAGTTCATGCATTCTGGAATCCTCGCGAGAAATGGGGAGGGTGGGTGAGTTTCCAAGCAATTCCGAGACGTTGAAAAACTTTCGTCTTCTTCTGCCTCAAGTTGTCCCATATGGTTCAGGGCACAATCGGAGGAATCTCGAAACAAGTTCATGCATTCTGGAATCTTCACGAGAAATGAGGGGGGTGGGTCAGTTTCCACGCAATTCCGAGACGTTGAAAAAAGTTCGTCTTCCTCTGCCTCAAGTTGTCCCAAATGGTTCAGGGCCCAAACGGAGGAATCTCGAAACAAGTTCATGCATTCTGGAATCCTGACGAGAAATGAGGAGGGTGGGTGAGTTTCCAAGCAATTCCGAGACGTTGAAAAAATTTCGTCTTCTTCTGCCTCAAGTTGTCCCATATGGTTCAGGGCACAATCGGAGGAATCTCGAAACAAGTTCATGCTTTCTGGAATCCTCACGAGAAATGAGGAGGGTGGACGAGTTTCCACGCAATTCCGAGACGTTGAAAAAAGTTCGTCTTCCTCTGCCTCAAGTTGTCCCAAATGGTTCAGGGCCCAGACGGAGGAATCTCGAAACAAGTTCATGCATTCTGGAATCCTGACGAGAAATGAGGAGGGTGGGTGAGTTTCCAAGCAATTCCGAGACGTTGAAAAAATTTCGTCTTCTTCTGCCTCAAGTTGTCCCATATGGTTCAGGGCACAATCGAAGGAATCTCGAAACAAGTTCATGCATTCTGGAATCCTCGCGAGAAATGGGGAGGGTGGGTGAGTTTCCAAGCAATTCCGAGACGTTGAAAAACTTTCGTCTTCTTCTGCCTCAAGTTGTCCCATATGGTTCAGGGCACAATCGGAGGAATCTCGAAACAAGTTCATGCATTCTGGAATCTTCACGAGAAATGAGGGGGGTGGGTCAGTTTCCACGCAATTCCGAGACGTTGAAAAAAGTTCGTCTTCCTCTGCCTCAAGTTGTCCCAAATGGTTCAGGGCCCAAACGGAGGAATCTCGAAACAAGTTCATGCATTCTGGAATCCTGACGAGAAATGAGGAGGGTGGGTGAGTTTCCAAGCAATTCCGAGACGTTGAAAAAATTTCGTCTTCTTCTGCCTCAAGTTGTCCCATATGGTTCAGGGCACAATCGGAGGAATCTCGAAACAAGTTCATGCATTCTGGAATCCTCACGAGAAATGAGGAGGGTGGACGAGTTTCCACGCAATTCCGAGACGTTGAAAAAAGTTCGTCTTCCTCTGCCTCAAGTTGTCCCAAATGGTTCAGGGCCCAGACGGAGGAATCTCGAAACAAGTTCATGCATTCTGGAATCCTGACGAGAAATGAGGAGGGTGGGTGAGTTTCCAAGCAATTCCGAGACGTTGAAAAAATTTCGTCTTCTTCTGCCTCAAGTTGTCCCATATGGTTCAGGGCACAATCGCAGGAATCTCGAAACAAGTTCATGCATTCTGGAATCCTCGCGAGAAATGGGGAGGGTGGGTGAGTTTCCAAGCAATTCCGAGACGTTGAAAAACTTTCGTCTTCTTCTGCCTCAAGTTGTCCCATATGGTTCAGGGCACAATCGGAGGAATCTCGAAACAAGTTCATGCATTCTGGAATCTTCACGAGAAATGAGGGGGGTGGGTCAGTTTCCACGCAATTCCGAGACGTTGAAAAAAGTTCGTCTTCCTCTGCCTCAAGTTGTCCCAAATGGTTCAGGGCCCAAACGGAGGAATCTCGAAACAAGTTCATGCATTCTGGAATCCTGACGAGAAATGAGGAGGGTGGGTGAGTTTCCAAGCAATTCCGAGACGTTGAAAAAATTTCGTCTTCTTCTGCCTCAAGTTGTCCCATATGGTTCAGGGCACAATCGGAGGAATCTCGAAACAAGTTCATGCTTTCTGGAATCCTCACGAGAAATGAGGAGGGTGGACGAGTTTCCACGCAATTCCGAGACGTTGAAAAAAGTTCGTCTTCCTCTGCCTCAAGTTGTCCCAAATGGTTCAGGGCCCAGACGGAGGAATCTCGAAACAAGTTCATGCATTCTGGAATCCTGACGAGAAATGAGGAGGGTGGGTGAGTTTCCAAGCAATTCCGAGACGTTGAAAAAATTTCGTCTTCTTCTGCCTCAAGTTGTCCCATATGGTTCAGGGCACAATCGAAGGAATCTCGAAACAAGTTCATGCATTCTGGAATCCTCGCGAGAAATGGGGAGGGTGGGTGAGTTTCCAAGCAATTCCGAGACGTTGAAAAACTTTCGTCTTCTTCTGCCTCAAGTTGTCCCATATGGTTCAGGGCACAATCGGAGGAATCTCGAAACAAGTTCATGCATTCTGGAATCTTCACGAGAAATGAGGGGGGTGGGTCAGTTTCCACGCAATTCCGAGACGTTGAAAAAAGTTCGTCTTCCTCTGCCTCAAGTTGTCCCAAATGGTTCAGGGCCCAAACGGAGGAATCTCGAAACAAGTTCATGCATTCTGGAATCCTGACGAGAAATGAGAAGGGTGGGTGAGTTTCCAAGCAATTCCGAGACGTTGAAAAAATTTCGTCTTCTTCTGCCTCAAGTTGTCCCATATGGTTCAGGGCACAATCGAAGGAATCTCGAAACAAGTTCATGCATTCTGGAATCCTCGCGAGAAATGGGGAGGGTGGGTGAGTTTCCAAGCAATTCCGAGACGTTGAAAAACTTTCGTCTTCTTCTGCCTCAAGTTGTCCCATATGGTTCAGGGCACAATCGGAGGAATCTCGAAACAAGTTCATGCATTCTGGAATCTTCACGAGAAATGAGGGGGGTGGGTCAGTTTCCACGCAATTCCGAGACGTTGAAAAAAGTTCGTCTTCCTCTGCCTCAAGTTGTCCCAAATGGTTCAGGGCCCAAACGGAGGAATCTCGAAACAAGTTCATGCATTCTGGAATCCTGACGAGAAATGAGGAGGGTGGGTGAGTTTCCAAGCAATTCCGAGACGTTGAAAAAATTTCGTCTTCTTCTGCCTCAAGTTGTCCCATATGGTTCAGGGCACAATCGGAGGAATCTCGAAACAAGTTCATGCATTCTGGAATCCTCACGAGAAATGAGCAGGGTGGACGAGTTTCCACGCAATTCCGAGACGTTGAAAAAAGTTCGTCTTCCTCTGCCTCAAGTTGTCCCATATGGTTCAGGGCACAATCGGAGGAATCTCGAAACAAGTTCATGCATTCTGGAATCCTCACGAGAAATGAGGAGGGTGGGTGAGTTTCCAAGCAATTCCGAGACGTTGAAAAAATTTCGTCTTCTTCTGCCTCAAGTTGTCCCATATGGTTCAGGGCACAATCGGAGGAATCTCGAAACAAGTTCATGCATTCTGGAATCCTCGCGAGAAATGGGGAGGGTGGGTGAGTTTCCAAGCAATTCCGAGACGTTGAAAAAATTTCGTCTTCTTCTGCCTCAAGTTGTCCCATATGGTTTAGGGCACAATCGGAGGAATCTCGAAACAAGTTCATGCATTCTGGAATCCTCACGAGAAATGAGGGGGGTGGGTCAGTTTCCACGCAATTCCGAGACGTTGAAAAAAGTTCGTCTTCCTCTGCCTCAAGTTGTCCCAAATGGTTCAGGGCCCAAACGGAGGAATCTCGAAACAAGTTCATGCATTCTGGAATCCTCACGAGAAATGAGGAGGGTGGGTGAGTTTCCAAGCAATTCCGAGACGTTGAAAAAATTTCGTCTTCTTCTGCCTCAAGTTGTCCCATATGGTTCAGGGCACAATCGAAGGAATCTCGAAACAAGTTCATGCATTCTGGAATCCTCGCGAGAAATGGGGAGGGTGGGTGAGTTTCCAAGCAATTCCGAGACGTTGAAAAACTTTCGTCTTCTTCTGCCTCAAGTTGTCCCATATGGTTCAGGGCACAATCGGAGGAATCTCGAAACAAGTTCATGCATTCTGGAATCCTCACGAGAAATGAGGAGGGTGGGTGAGTTTCCACGCAATTCCGAGATGTTGAAAAAAGTTCGTCTTCCTCTGCCTCAAGTTGTCCCATATGGTTCAGGGCACAATCGGAGGAATCTTGAAACAAGTTCATGCACTCTGGAATCCTCACGAGAAATAAGGGGGGTGGGTCAGTTTCCACGCAATTCCGAGACGTTGAAAAAAGTTCGTCTTCCTCTGCCTCAAGTTGTCCCAAATGGTTCAGGGCCCAAACGGAGGAATCTCGAAACAAGTTCATGCATTCTGGAATCCTCACGAGAAATGAGGAGGGTGGGTGAGTTTCCAAGCAATTCCGAGACGTTGAAAAACTTTCGTCTTCTTCTGCCTCAAGTTGTCCCATATGGTTCAGGGCACAATCGGAGGAATCTCGAAACAAGTTCATGCATTCTGGAATCCTCACGAGAAATGAGGGGGGTGGGTCAGTTTCCACGCAATTCCGAGACGTTGAAAAAAGTTTGTGTTCCTCTGCCTCAAGTTGTCCCAAATGGTTCAGGGCCCAAACGGAGGAATCTCGAAACAAGTTCATGCATTCTGGAATCCTCACGAGAAATGAGGGGGGTGGGTCAGTTTCCACGCAATTCCGAGACGTTGAAAAAATTTCGTCTTCTTCTGCCTCAAGTTGTCCCATATGGTTCAGGGCACAATCGGAGGAATCTTGAAACAAGTTCATGCACTCTGGAATCCTCACGAGAAATGAGGGGGGTGGGTCAGTTTCCACGCAATTCCGAGACGTTGAAAAAAGTTCGTCTTCCTCTGCCTCAAGTTGTCCCAAATGGTTCAGGGCCCAAACGGAGGAATCTCGAAACAAGTTCATGCATTCTGGAATCCTGACGAGAAATGAGGAGGGTGGGTGAGTTTCCAAGCAATTCCGAGACGTTGAAAAAATTTCGTCTTCTTCTGCCTCAAGTTGTCCCATATGGTTCAGGGCACAATCGGAGGAATCTCGAAACAAGTTCATGCATTCTGGAATCCTCACGAGAAATGAGGGGGGTGGGTCAGTTTCCACGCAATTCCGAGACGTTGAAAAAATTTCGTCTTCTTCTGCCTCAAGTTGTCCCATATGGTTCAGGGCACAATCGGAGGAATCTCGAAACAAGTTCATGCATTCTGGAATCCTCACGAGAAATGAGGAGGGTGGGTGAGTTTCCACGCAATTCCGAGAAGTTGAAAAAAGTTCGTCTTCCTCTGCCTCAAGTTGTCCCATATGGTTCAGGGCACAATCGGAGGAATATCGAAACAAGTTCATGCATTCTGGAATCCTCACGAGAAATGAGGAGGGTGGGTGAGTTTCCAAGCAATTCCGAGACGTTGAAAAAATTTCGTCTTGTTCTGCCTCAAGTTGTCCCATATGGTTTAGGGCACAATCGGAGGAATCTCGAAACAAGTTCATGCATTCTGGAATCCTCGCGAGAAATGGGGAGGGTGGGTGAGTTTCCACGCAATTCCGAGACGTTGAAAAAAGTTCGTCTTCCTCTGCCTCAAGTTGTCCCAAATGGTTCAGGGCCCAAACGGAGGAATCTCGAAACAAGTTCATGCATTCTGGAATCCTGACGAGAAATGAGGAGGGTGGGTGAGTTTCCAAGCAATTCCGAGACGTTGAAAAAATTTCGTCTTCTTCTGCCTCAAGTTGTCCCATATGGTTCAGGGCACAATCGGAGGAATCTCGAAACAAGTTCATGCATTCTGGAATCCTCACGAGAAATGAGGAGGGTGGACGAGTTTCCACGCAATTCCGAGACGTTGAAAAAAGTTCGTCTTCCTCTGCCTCAAGTTGTCCCAAATGGTTCAGGGCCCAGACGGAGGAATCTCGAAACAAGTTCATGCATTCTGGAATCCTGACGAGAAATGAGGAGGGTGGGTGAGTTTCCAAGCAATTCCGAGAAGTTGAAAAAATTTCGTCTTCTTCTGCCTCAAGTTGTCCCATATGGTTCAGGGCACAATCGAAGGAATCTCGAAACAAGTTCATGCATTCTGGAATCCTCGCGAGAAATGGGGAGGGTGGGTGAGTTTCCAAGCAATTCCGAGACGTTGAAAAACTTTCGTCTTCTTCTGCCTCAAGTTGTCCCATATGGTTCAGGGCACAATCGGAGGAATCTCGAAACAAGTTCATGCATTCTGGAATCTTCACGAGAAATGAGGGGGGTGGGTCAGTTTCCACGCAATTCCGAGACGTTGAAAAAAGTTCGTCTTCCTCTGCCTCAAGTTGTCCCAAATGGTTCAGGGCCCAAACGGAGGAATCTCGAAACAAGTTCATGCATTCTGGAATCCTGACGAGAAATGAGGAGGGTGGGTGAGTTTCCAAGCAATTCCGAGACGTTGAAAAAATTTCGTCTTCTTCTGCCTCAAGTTGTCCCATATGGTTCAGGGCACAATCGGAGGAATCTCGAAACAAGTTCATGCATTCTGGAATCCTCACGAGAAATGAGGAGGGTGGACGAGTTTCCACGCAATTCCGAGACGTTGAAAAAAGTTCGTCTTCCTCTGCCTCAAGTTGTCCCATATGGTTCAGGGCACAATCGGAGGAATCTCGAAACAAGTTCATGCATTCTGGAATCCTCACGAGAAATGAGGAGGGTGGGTGAGTTTCCAAGCAATTCCGAGACGTTGAAAAAATTTCGTCTTCTTCTGCCTCAAGTTGTCCCATATGGTTCAGGGCACAATCGGAGGAATCTCGAAACAAGTTCATGCATTCTGGAATCCTCGCGAGAAATGGGGAGGGTGGGTGAGTTTCCAAGCAATTCCGAGACGTTGAAAAAATTTCGTCTTCTTCTGCCTCAAGTTGTCCCATATGGTTCAGGGCACAATCGGAGGAATCTCGAAACAAGTTCATGCATTCTGGAATCCTCGCGAGAAATGGGGAGGGTGGGTGAGTTTCCAAGCAATTCCGAGACGTTGAAAAACTTTCGTCTTCTTCTGCCTCAAGTTGTCCCATATGGTTCAGGGCACAATCGGAGGAATCTTGAAACAAGTTCATGCACTCTGGAATCCTCACGAGAAATGAGGGGGGTGGGTCAGTTTCCACGCAATTCCGAGACGTTGAAAAAAGTTCGTCTTCCTCTGCCTCAAGTTGTCCCAAATGGTTCAGGGCCCAAACGGAGGAATCTCGAAACAAGTTCATGCATTCTGGAATCCTGACGAGAAATGAGGAGGGTGGGTGAGTTTCCAAGCAATTCCGAGACGTTGAAAAAATTTCGTCTTCTTCTGCCTCAAGTTGTCCCATATGGTTCAGGGCACAATCGGAGGAATCTCGAAACAAGTTCATGCATTCTGGAATCCTCACGAGAAATGAGGGGGGTGGGTCAGTTTCCACGCAATTCCGAGACGTTGAAAAAATTTCGTCTTCTTCTGCCTCAAGTTGTCCCATATGGTTCAGGGCACAATCGGAGGAATCTCGAAACAAGTTCATGCATTCTGGAATCCTCACGAGAAATGAGGAGGGTGGGTGAGTTTCCACGCAATTCCGAGAAGTTGAAAAAAGTTCGTCTTCCTCTGCCTCAAGTTGTCCCATATGGTTCAGGGCACAATCGGAGGAATATCGAAACAAGTTCATGCATTCTGGAATCCTCACGAGAAATGAGGAGGGTGGGTGAGTTTCCAAGCAATTCCGAGACGTTGAAAAAATTTCGTCTTGTTCTGCCTCAAGTTGTCCCATATGGTTTAGGGCACAATCGGAGGAATCTCGAAACAAGTTCATGCATTCTGGAATCCTCGCGAGAAATGGGGAGGGTGGGTGAGTTTCCACGCAATTCCGAGACGTTGAAAAAAGTTCGTCTTCCTCTGCCTCAAGTTGTCCCAAATGGTTCAGGGCCCAAACGGAGGAATCTCGAAACAAGTTCATGCATTCTGGAATCCTGACGAGAAATGAGGAGGGTGGGTGAGTTTCCAAGCAATTCCGAGACGTTGAAAAAATTTCGTCTTCTTCTGCCTCAAGTTGTCCCATATGGTTCAGGGCACAATCGGAGGAATCTCGAAACAAGTTCATGCATTCTGGAATCCTCACGAGAAATGAGGAGGGTGGACGAGTTTCCACGCAATTCCGAGACGTTGAAAAAAGTTCGTCTTCCTCTGCCTCAAGTTGTCCCAAATGGTTCAGGGCCCAGACGGAGGAATCTCGAAACAAGTTCATGCATTCTGGAATCCTGACGAGAAATGAGGAGGGTGGGTGAGTTTCCAAGCAATTCCGAGAAGTTGAAAAAATTTCGTCTTCTTCTGCCTCAAGTTGTCCCATATGGTTCAGGGCACAATCGAAGGAATCTCGAAACAAGTTCATGCATTCTGGAATCCTCGCGAGAAATGGGGAGGGTGGGTGAGTTTCCAAGCAATTCCGAGACGTTGAAAAACTTTCGTCTTCTTCTGCCTCAAGTTGTCCCATATGGTTCAGGGCACAATCGGAGGAATCTCGAAACAAGTTCATGCATTCTGGAATCTTCACGAGAAATGAGGGGGGTGGGTCAGTTTCCACGCAATTCCGAGACGTTGAAAAAAGTTCGTCTTCCTCTGCCTCAAGTTGTCCCAAATGGTTCAGGGCCCAAACGGAGGAATCTCGAAACAAGTTCATGCATTCTGGAATCCTGACGAGAAATGAGGAGGGTGGGTGAGTTTCCAAGCAATTCCGAGACGTTGAAAAAATTTCGTCTTCTTCTGCCTCAAGTTGTCCCATATGGTTCAGGGCACAATCGGAGGAATCTCGAAACAAGTTCATGCATTCTGGAATCCTCACGAGAAATGAGGAGGGTGGACGAGTTTCCACGCAATTCCGAGACGTTGAAAAAAGTTCGTCTTCCTCTGCCTCAAGTTGTCCCATATGGTTCAGGGCACAATCGGAGGAATCTCGAAACAAGTTCATGCATTCTGGAATCCTCACGAGAAATGAGGAGGGTGGGTGAGTTTCCAAGCAATTCCGAGACGTTGAAAAAATTTCGTCTTCTTCTGCCTCAAGTTGTCCCATATGGTTCAGGGCACAATCGGAGGAATCTCGAAACAAGTTCATGCATTCTGGAATCCTCGCGAGAAATGGGGAGGGTGGGTGAGTTTCCAAGCAATTCCGAGACGTTGAAAAAATTTCGTCTTCTTCTGCCTCAAGTTGTCCCATATGGTTCAGGGCACAATCGGAGGAATCTCGAAACAAGTTCATGCATTCTGGAATCCTCGCGAGAAATGGGGAGGGTGGGTGAGTTTCCAAGCAATTCCGAGACGTTGAAAAACTTTCGTCTTCTTCTGCCTCAAGTTGTCCCATATGGTTCAGGGCACAATCGGAGGAATCTTGAAACAAGTTCATGCACTCTGGAATCCTCACGAGAAATGAGGGGGGTGGGTCAGTTTCCACGCAATTCCGAGACGTTGAAAAAAGTTCGTCTTCCTCTGCCTCAAGTTGTCCCAAATGGTTCAGGGCCCAAACGGAGGAATCTCGAAACAAGTTCATGCATTCTGGAATCCTGACGAGAAATGAGGAGGGTGGGTGAGTTTCCAAGCAATTCCGAGACGTTGAAAAAATTTCGTCTTCTTCTGCCTCAAGTTGTCCCATATGGTTCAGGGCACAATCGGAGGAATCTCGAAACAAGTTCATGCATTCTGGAATCCTCACGAGAAATGAGGGGGGTGGGTCAGTTTCCACGCAATTCCGAGACGTTGAAAAAATTTCGTCTTCTTCTGCCTCAAGTTGTCCCATATGGTTCAGGGCACAATCGGAGGAATCTCGAAACAAGTTCATGCATTCTGGAATCCTCACGAGAAATGAGGAGGGTGGGTGAGTTTCCACGCAATTCCGAGAAGTTGAAAAAAGTTCGTCTTCCTCTGCCTCAAGTTGTCCCATATGGTTCAGGGCACAATCGGAGGAATATCGAAACAAGTTCATGCATTCTGGAATCCTCACGAGAAATGAGGAGGGTGGGTGAGTTTCCAAGCAATTCCGAGACGTTGAAAAAATTTCGTCTTGTTCTGCCTCAAGTTGTCCCATATGGTTTAGGGCACAATCGGAGGAATCTCGAAACAAGTTCATGCATTCTGGAATCCTCGCGAGAAATGGGGAGGGTGGGTGAGTTTCCACGCAATTCCGAGACGTTGAAAAAAGTTCGTCTTCCTCTGCCTCAAGTTGTCCCAAATGGTTCAGGGCCCAAACGGAGGAATCTCGAAACAAGTTCATGCATTCTGGAATCCTGACGAGAAATGAGGAGGGTGGGTGAGTTTCCAAGCAATTCCGAGACGTTGAAAAAATTTCGTCTTCTTCTGCCTCAAGTTGTCCCATATGGTTCAGGGCACAATCGGAGGAATCTCGAAACAAGTTCATGCATTCTGGAATCCTCACGAGAAATGAGGAGGGTGGACGAGTTTCCACGCAATTCCGAGACGTTGAAAAAAGTTCGTCTTCCTCTGCCTCAAGTTGTCCCAAATGGTTCAGGGCCCAGACGGAGGAATCTCGAAACAAGTTCATGCATTCTGGAATCCTGACGAGAAATGAGGAGGGTGGGTGAGTTTCCAAGCAATTCCGAGAAGTTGAAAAAATTTCGTCTTCTTCTGCCTCAAGTTGTCCCATATGGTTCAGGGCACAATCGAAGGAATCTCGAAACAAGTTCATGCATTCTGGAATCCTCGCGAGAAATGGGGAGGGTGGGTGAGTTTCCAAGCAATTCCGAGACGTTGAAAAACTTTCGTCTTCTTCTGCCTCAAGTTGTCCCATATGGTTCAGGGCACAATCGGAGGAATCTCGAAACAAGTTCATGCATTCTGGAATCTTCACGAGAAATGAGGGGGGTGGGTCAGTTTCCACGCAATTCCGAGACGTTGAAAAAAGTTCGTCTTCCTCTGCCTCAAGTTGTCCCAAATGGTTCAGGGCCCAAACGGAGGAATCTCGAAACAAGTTCATGCATTCTGGAATCCTGACGAGAAATGAGGAGGGTGGGTGAGTTTCCAAGCAATTCCGAGACGTTGAAAAAATTTCGTCTTCTTCTGCCTCAAGTTGTCCCATATGGTTCAGGGCACAATCGGAGGAATCTCGAAACAAGTTCATGCATTCTGGAATCCTCACGAGAAATGAGCAGGGTGGACGAGTTTCCACGCAATTCCGAGACGTTGAAAAAAGTTCGTCTTCCTCTGCCTCAAGTTGTCCCATATGGTTCAGGGCACAATCGGAGGAATCTCGAAACAAGTTCATGCATTCTGGAATCCTCACGAGAAATGAGGAGGGTGGGTGAGTTTCCAAGCAATTCCGAGACGTTGAAAAAATTTCGTCTTCTTCTGCCTCAAGTTGTCCCATATGGTTCAGGGCACAATCGGAGGAATCTCGAAACAAGTTCATGCATTCTGGAATCCTCGCGAGAAATGGGGAGGGTGGGTGAGTTTCCAAGCAATTCCGAGACGTTGAAAAAATTTCGTCTTCTTCTGCCTCAAGTTGTCCCATATGGTTCAGGGCACAATCGGAGGAATCTCGAAACAAGTTCATGCATTCTGGAATCCTCGCGAGAAATGGGGAGGGTGGGTGAGTTTCCACGCAATTCCGAGACGTTGAAAAAAGTTCGTCTTCCTCTGCCTCAAGTTGTCCCAAATGGTTCAGGGCCCAAACGGAGGAATCTCGAAACAAGTTCATGCATTCTGGAATCCTGACGAGAAATGAGGAGGGTGGGTGAGTTTCCAAGCAATTCCGAGACGTTGAAAAAATTTCGTCTTCTTCTGCCTCAACTTGTCCCATATGGTTCAGGGCACAATCGGAGGAATCTCGAAACAAGTTCATGCATTCTGGAATCCTCACGAGAAATGAGGAGGGTGGACGAGTTTCCACGCAATTCCGAGACGTTGAAAAAAGTTCGTCTTCCTCTGCCTCAAGTTGTCCCAAATGGTTCAGGGCCCAGACGGAGGAATCTCGAAACAAGTTCATGCATTCTGGAATCCTGACGAGAAATGAGGAGGGTGGGTGAGTTTCCAAGCAATTCCGAGACGTTGAAAAAATTTCGTCTTCTTCTGCCTCAAGTTGTCCCATATGGTTCAGGGCACAATCGAAGGAATCTCGAAACAAGTTCATGCATTCTGGAATCCTCGCGAGAAATGGGGAGGGTGGGTGAGTTTCCAAGCAATTCCGAGACGTTGAAAAACTTTCGTCTTCTTCTGCCTCAAGTTGTCCCATATGGTTCAGGGCACAATCGGATGAATCTCGAAACAAGTTCATGCATTCTGGAATCTTCACGAGAAATGAGGGGGGTGGGTCAGTTTCCACGCAATTCCGAGACGTTGAAAAAAGTTCGTCTTCCTCTGCCTCAAGTTGTCCCAAATGGTTCAGGGCCCAAACGGAGGAATCTCGAAACAAGTTCATGCATTCTGGAATCCTGACGAGAAATGAGGAGGGTGGGTGAGTTTCCAAGCAATTCCGAGACGTTGAAAAAATTTCGTCTTCTTCTGCCTCAAGTTGTCCCATATGGTTCAGGGCACAATCGGAGGAATCTCGAAACAAGTTCATGCATTCTGGAATCCTCACGAGAAATGAGGAGGGTGGACGAGTTTCCACGCAATTCCGAGACGTTGAAAAAAGTTCGTCTTCCTCTGCCTCAAGTTGTCCCATATGGTTCAGGGCACAATCGGAGGAATCTCGAAACAAGTTCATGCATTCTGGAATCCTCACGAGAAATGAGGAGGGTGGGTGAGTTTCCAAGCAATTCCGAGACGTTGAAAAAATTTCGTCTTCTTCTGCCTCAAGTTGTCCCATATGGTTCAGGGCACAATCGGAGGAATCTCGAAACAAGTTCATGCATTCTGGAATCCTCGCGAGAAATGGGGAGGGTGGGTGAGTTTCCAAGCAATTCCGAGACGTTGAAAAAATTTCGTCTTCTTCTGCCTCAAGTTGTCCCATATGGTTCAGGGCACAATCGGAGGAATCTCGAAACAAGTTCATGCATTCTGGAATCCTCGCGAGAAATGGGGAGGGTGGGTGAGTTTCCAAGCAATTCCGAGACGTTGAAAAACTTTCGTCTTCTTCTGCCTCAAGTTGTCCCATATGGTTCAGGGCACAATCGGAGGAATCTTGAAACAAGTTCATGCACTCTGGAATCCTCACGAGAAATGAGGGGGGTGGGTCAGTTTCCACGCAATTCCGAGACGTTGAAAAAAGTTCGTCTTCCTCTGTCTCAAGTTGTCCCAAATGGTTCAGGGCCCAAACGGAGGAATCTCGAAACAAGTTCATGCATTCTGGAATCCTGACGAGAAATGAGGAGGGTGGGTGAGTTTCCAAGCAATTCCGAGACGTTGAAAAAATTTCGTCTTCTTCTGCCTCAAGTTGTCCCATATGGTTCAGGGCACAATCGGAGGAATCTCGAAACAAGTTCATGCATTCTGGAATCCTCACGAGAAATGAGGGGGGTGGGTCAGTTTCCACGCAATTCCGAGACGTTGAAAAAATTTCGTCTTCTTCTGCCTCAAGTTGTCCCATATGGTTCAGGGCACAATCGGAGGAATCTCGAAACAAGTTCATGCATTCTGGAATCCTCACGAGAAATGAGGAGGGTGGGTGAGTTTCCACGCAATTCCGAGAAGTTGAAAAAAGTTCGTCTTCCTCTGCCTCAAGTTGTCCCATATGGTTCAGGGCACAATCGGAGGAATATCGAAACAAGTTCATGCATTCTGGAATCCTCACGAGAAATGAGGAGGGTGGGTGAGTTTCCAAGCAATTCCGAGACGTTGAAAAAATTTCGTCTTCTTCTGCCTCAAGTTGTCCCATATGGTTTAGGGCACAATCGGAGGAATCTCGAAACAAGTTCATGCATTCTGGAATCCTCGCGAGAAATGGGGAGGGTGGGTGAGTTTCCACGCAATTCCGAGACGTTGAAAAAAGTTCGTCTTCCTCTGCCTCAAGTTGTCCCAAATGGTTCAGGGCCCAAACGGAGGAATCTCGAAACAAGTTCATGCATTCTGGAATCCTGACGAGAAATGAGGAGGGTGGGTGAGTTTCCAAGCAATTCCGAGACGTTGAAAAAATTTCGTCTTCTTCTGCCTCAAGTTGTCCCATATGGTTCAGGGCACAATCGGAGGAATCTCGAAACAAGTTCATGCATTCTGGAATCCTCACGAGAAATGAGGAGGGTGGACGAGTTTCCACGCAATTCCGAGACGTTGAAAAAAGTTCGTCTTCCTCTGCCTCAAGTTGTCCCAAATGGTTCAGGGCCCAGACGGAGGAATCTCGAAACAAGTTCATGCATTCTGGAATCCTGACGAGAAATGAGGAGGGTGGGTGAGTTTCCAAGCAATTCCGAGAAGTTGAAAAAATTTCGTCTTCTTCTGCCTCAAGTTGTCCCATATGGTTCAGGGCACAATCGAAGGAATCTCGAAACAAGTTCATGCATTCTGGAATCCTCGCGAGAAATGGGGAGGGTGGGTGAGTTTCCAAGCAATTCCGAGACGTTGAAAAACTTTCGTCTTCTTCTGCCTCAAGTTGTCCCATATGGTTCAGGGCACAATCGGAGGAATCTCGAAACAAGTTCATGCATTCTGGAATCTTCACGAGAAATGAGGGGGGTGGGTCAGTTTCCACGCAATTCCGAGACGTTGAAAAAAGTTCGTCTTCCTCTGCCTCAAGTTGTCCCAAATGGTTCAGGGCCCAAACGGAGGAATCTCGAAACAAGTTCATGCATTCTGGAATCCTGACGAGAAATGAGGAGGGTGGGTGAGTTTCCAAGCAATTCCGAGACGTTGAAAAAATTTCGTCTTCTTCTGCCTCAAGTTGTCCCATATGGTTCAGGGCACAATCGGAGGAATCTCGAAACAAGTTCATGCATTCTGGAATCCTCACGAGAAATGAGCAGGGTGGACGAGTTTCCACGCAATTCCGAGACGTTGAAAAAAGTTCGTCTTCCTCTGCCTCAAGTTGTCCCATATGGTTCAGGGCACAATCGGAGGAATCTCGAAACAAGTTCATGCATTCTGGAATCCTCACGAGAAATGAGGAGGGTGGGTGAGTTTCCAAGCAATTCCGAGACGTTGAAAAAATTTCGTCTTCTTCTGCCTCAAGTTGTCCCATATGGTTCAGGGCACAATCGGAGGAATCTCGAAACAAGTTCATGCATTCTGGAATCCTCGCGAGAAATGGGGAGGGTGGGTGAGTTTCCAAGCAATTCCGAGACGTTGAAAAAATTTCGTCTTCTTCTGCCTCAAGTTGTCCCATATGGTTCAGGGCACAATCGGAGGAATCTCGAAACAAGTTCATGCTTTCTGGAATCCTCACGAGAAATGAGGGGGGTGGGTCAGTTTCCACGCAATTCCGAGACGTTGAAAAAAGTTCGTCTTCCTCTGCCTCAAGTTGTCCCAAATGGTTCAGGGCCCAAACGGAGGAATCTCGAAACAAGTTCATGCATTCTGGAATCCTCACGAGAAATGAGGAGGGTGGGTGAGTTTCCAAGCAATTCCGAGACGTTGAAAAAATTTCGTCTTCTTCTGCCTCAAGTTGTCCCATATGGTTCAAGGCACAATCGAAGGAATCTCGAAACAAGTTCATGCATTCTGGAATCCTCGCGAGAAATGGGGAGGGTGGGTGAGTTTCCAAGCAATTCCGAGACGTTGAAAAACTTTCGTCTTCTTCTGCCTCAAGTTGTCCCATATGGTTCAGGGCACAATCGGAGGAATCTCGAAACAAGTTCATGCATTCTGGAATCCTCACGAGAAATGAGGAGGGTGGGTGAGTTTCCACGCAATTCCGAGATGTTGAAAAAAGTTCGTCTTCCTCTGCCTCAAGTTGTCCCATATGGTTCAGGGCACAATCGGAGGAATCTTGAAACAAGTTCATGCACTCTGGAATCCTCACGAGAAATAAGGGGGGTGGGTCAGTTTCCACGCAATTCCGAGACGTTGAAAAAAGTTCGTCTTCCTCTGCCTCAAGTTGTCCCAAATGGTTCAGGGCCCAAACGGAGGAATCTCGAAACAAGTTCATGCATTCTGGAATCCTCACGAGAAATGAGGAGGGTGGGTGAGTTTCCAAGCAATTCCGAGACGTTGAAAAAATTTCGTCTTCTTCTGCCTCAAGTTGTCCCATATGGTTCAGGGCACAATCGCAGGAATCTCGAAACAAGTTCATGCATTCTGGAATCCTCGCGAGAAATGGGGAGGGTGGGTGAGTTTCCAAGCAATTCCGAGACGTTGAAAAACTTTCGTCTTCTTCTGCCTCAAGTTGTCCCATATGGTTCAGGGCACAATCGGAGGAATCTCGAAACAAGTTCATGCATTCTGGAATCCTCACGAGAAATGAGGGGGGTGGGTCAGTTTCCACGCAATTCCGAGACGTTGAAAAAAGTTTGTGTTCCTCTGCCTCAAGTTGTCCCAAATGGTTCAGGGCCCAAACGGAGGAATCTCGAAACAAGTTCATGCATTCTGGAATCCTCACGAGAAATGAGGGGGGTGGGTCAGTTTCCACGCAATTCCGAGACGTTGAAAAAATTTCGTCTTCTTCTGCCTCAAGTTGTCCCATATGGTTCAGGGCACAATCGGAGGAATCTCGAAACAAGTTCATGCATTCTGGAATCCTCACGAGAAATGAGGAGGGTGGGTGAGTTTCCACGCAATTCCGAGATGTTGAAAAAAGTTCGTCTTCCTCTGCCTCAAGTTGTCCCATATGGTTCAGGGCACAATCGGAGGAATCTCGAAACAAGTTCATGCATTCTGGAATCCTCACGAGAAATGAGGGGGGTGGGTCAGTTTCCACGCAATTCCGAGACGTTGAAAAAAGTTCGACTTCCTCTGCCTCAAGTTGTCCCATATGGTTCAGGGCACAATCAGAGGAATATCGAAACAAGTTCATGCATTCTGGAATCCTCACGAGAAATGAGGAGGGTGGGTGAGTTTCCAAGCAATTCCGAGACGTTGAAAAAATTTCGTCTTGTTCTGCCTCAAGTTGTCCCATATGGTTTAGGGCACAATCGGAGGAATCTCGAAACAAGTTCATGCATTCTGGAATCCTCACGAGAAATGAAGAGGGCGGGTGAGTTTCCAAACAATTCCGAGACGTTGAAAAAATTTCGTCTTCTTCTGCCTCAAGTTGTCCCATATGGTTCAGGGCACAATCGGAGGAATCTCGAAACAAGTTCATGCATTCTGGAATCCTGACGAGAAATGAGGAGGGTGGGTGAGTTTCCAAGCAATTCCGAGACGTTGAAAAAATTTCGTCTTCTTCTGCCTCAAGTTGTCCCATATGGTTCAGGGCACAATCGGAGGAATCTCGAAACAAGTTCATGCATTCTGGAATCCTCGCGAGAAATGGGGAGGGTGGGTGAGTTTCCACGCAATTCCGAGACGTTGAAAAAAGTTCGTCTTCCTCTGCCTCAAGTTGTCCCAAATGGTTCAGGGCCCAAACGGAGGAATCTCGAAACAAGTTCATGCATTCTGGAATCCTGACGAGAAATGAGGAGGGTGGGTGAGTTTCCAAGCAATTCCGAGACGTTGAAAAAATTTCGTCTTCTTCTGCCTCAAGTTGTCCCATATGGTTCAGGGCACAATCGGAGGAATATCGAAACAAGTTCATGCATTCTGGAATCCTCACGAGAAATGAGGAGGGTGGACGAGTTTCCACGCAATTCCGAGACGTTGAAAAAAGTTCGTCTTCCTCTGCCTCAAGTTGTCCCAAATGGTTCAGGGCCCAGACGGAGGAATCTCGAAACAAGTTCATGCATTCTGGAATCCTGACGAGAAATGAGGAGGGTGGGTGAGTTTCCAAGCAATTCCGAGACGTTGAAAAAATTTCGTCTTCTTCTGCCTCAAGTTGTCCCATATGGTTCAGGGCACAATCGAAGGAATCTCGAAACAAGTTCATGCATTCTGGAATCCTCGCGAGAAATGGGGAGGGTGGGTGAGTTTCCAAGCAATTCCGAGACGTTGAAAAACTTTCGTCTTCTTCTGCCTCAAGTTGTCCCATATGGTTCAGGGCACAATCGGAGGAATCTCGAAACAAGTTCATGCATTCTGGAATCTTCACGAGAAATGAGGGGGGTGGGTCAGTTTCCACGCAATTCCGAGACGTTGAAAAAAGTTCGTCTTCCTCTGCCTCAAGTTGTCCCAAATGGTTCAGGGCCCAAACGGAGGAATCTCGAAACAAGTTCATGCATTCTGGAATCCTGACGAGAAATGAGGAGGGTGGGTGAGTTTCCAAGCAATTCCGAGACGTTGAAAAAATTTCGTCTTCTTCTGCCTCAAGTTGTCCCATATGGTTCAGGGCACAATCGGAGGAATCTCGAAACAAGTTCATGCATTCTGGAATCCTCACGAGAAATGAGGAGGGTGGACGAGTTTCCACGCAATTCCGAGACGTTGAAAAAAGTTCGTCTTCCTCTGCCTCAAGTTGTCCCATATGGTTCAGGGCACAATCGGAGGAATCTCGAAACAAGTTCATGCATTCTGGAATCCTCACGAGAAATGAGGGGGGTGGGTCAGTTTCCACGCAATTCCGAGACGTTGAAAAAAGTTCGTCTTCCTCTGCATCAAGTTGTCCCAAATGGTTCAGGGCCCAAACGGAGGAATCTCGAAACAAGTTCATGCATTCTGGAATCCTCACGAGAAATGAGGAGGGTGGGTGAGTTTCCAAGCAATTCCGAGACGTTGAAAAAATTTCGTCTTCTTCTGCCTCAAGTTGTCCCATATAGTTCAGGGCACAATCGGAGGAATCTCGAAACAAGTTCATGCATTCTGGAATCCTCGCGAGAAATGGGGAGGGTGGGTGAGTTTCCAAGCAATTCCGAGACGTTGAAAAACTTTCGTCTTCTTCTGCCTCAAGTTGTCCCATATGGTTCAGGGCACAATCGGAGGAATCTCGAAACAAGTTCATGCATTCTGGAATCCTCACGAGAAATGAGGGGGGTGGGTCAGTTTCCACGCAATTCCGAGACGTTGAAAAAAGTTCGTCTTCCTCTGCCTCAAGTTGTCCCAAATGGTTCAGGGCCCAAACGGAGGAATCTCGAAACAAGTTCATGCATTCTGGAATCCTCACGAGAAATGAGGAGGGTGGGTGAGTTTCCAAGCAATTCCGAGACGTTGAAAAAATTTCGTCTTCTTCTGCCTCAAGTTGTCCCATATGGTTCAGGGCACAATCGGAGGAATCTCGAAACAAGTTCATGCATTCTGGAATCCTCACGAGAAATGAGGAGGGTGGGTGAGTTTCCACGCAATTCCGAGACGTTGAAAAAAGTTCGTCTTCCTCTGCCTCAAGTTGTCCCATATGGTTCAGGGCACAATCGGAGGAATCTCGAAACAAGTTCATGCATTCTGGAATCCTCCCGAGAAATGAGGGGGGAGGGTGAGTTTCCAAGCGATTCCGATACGTTGAAAAAAGTTCGTCTTCTTCTGCCTCAAATTGTCCCATATGGTTCAGGGCCCAAACGGAGGAATCTCGAAACAATTTCATGCATTCTGGAATCATCACGAGAAATGAGGATGGTGGGTGAGTTTCCACGCTATTCCGAGACGTTGAAAAAAGCTCGTCTTTCTCTGCCTCAAGTTGTCCCATATGGTTCAGGGCACAATCGGAGGAATCTCGAAACAAGTTCATGCATTCTGGAATCCTCACGAGAAATGAGGGGGGTGGGTCAGTTTCCACGCAATTCCGAGACGTTGAAAAAATTTCGTGTTCTTCTGCCTCAAGTTGTCCCATATGGTTCAGGGCACAATCGGAGGAATCTCGAAACAAGTTCATGCATTATGGAATCATCACGAGAAATGAGGGGGGTGGGTCAGTTTCCACGCAATTCCGAGACGTTGAAAAAAGTTCGTCTTCCTCTGTCTCAAGTTGTCCCAAATGGTTCAGGGCCCAAACGGAGGAATCTCGAAACAAGTTCATGCATTCTGGAATCCTGACGAGAAATGAGGAGGGTGGGTGAGTTTCCAAGCAATTCCGAGACGTTGAAAAAATTTCGTCTTCTTCTGCCTCAAGTTGTCCCATATGGTTCAGGGCACAATCGGAGGAATCTCGAAACAAGTTCATGCATTCTGGAATCCTCACGAGAAATGAGGGGGGTGGGTCAGTTTCCACGCAATTCCGAGACGTTGAAAAAATTTCGTCTTCTTCTGCCTCAAGTTGTCCCATATGGTTCAGGGCACAATCGGAGGAATCTCGAAACAAGTTCATGCATTCTGGAATCCTCACGAGAAATGAGGAGGGTGGGTGAGTTTCCACGCAATTCCGAGAAGTTGAAAAAAGTTCGTCTTCCTCTGCCTCAAGTTGTCCCATATGGTTCAGGGCACAATCGGAGGAATATCGAAACAAGTTCATGCATTCTGGAATCCTCACGAGAAATGAGGAGGGTGGGTGAGTTTCCAAGCAATTCCGAGACGTTGAAAAAATTTCGTCTTCTTCTGCCTCAAGTTGTCCCATATGGTTTAGGGCACAATCGGAGGAATCTCGAAACAAGTTCATGCATTCTGGAATCCTCGCGAGAAATGGGGAGGGTGGGTGAGTTTCCACGCAATTCCGAGACGTTGAAAAAAGTTCGTCTTCCTCTGCCTCAAGTTGTCCCAAATGGTTCAGGGCCCAAACGGAGGAATCTCGAAACAAGTTCATGCATTCTGGAATCCTGACGAGAAATGAGGAGGGTGGGTGAGTTTCCAAGCAATTCCGAGACGTTGAAAAAATTTCGTCTTCTTCTGCCTCAAGTTGTCCCATATGGTTCAGGGCACAATCGGAGGAATCTCGAAACAAGTTCATGCATTCTGGAATCCTCACGAGAAATGAGGAGGGTGGACGAGTTTCCACGCAATTCCGAGACGTTGAAAAAAGTTCGTCTTCCTCTGCCTCAAGTTGTCCCAAATGGTTCAGGGCCCAGACGGAGGAATCTCGAAACAAGTTCATGCATTCTGGAATCCTGACGAGAAATGAGGAGGGTGGGTGAGTTTCCAAGCAATTCCGAGAAGTTGAAAAAATTTCGTCTTCTTCTGCCTCAAGTTGTCCCATATGGTTCAGGGCACAATCGAAGGAATCTCGAAACAAGTTCATGCATTCTGGAATCCTCGCGAGAAATGGGGAGGGTGGGTGAGTTTCCAAGCAATTCCGAGACGTTGAAAAACTTTCGTCTTCTTCTGCCTCAAGTTGTCCCATATGGTTCAGGGCACAATCGGAGGAATCTCGAAACAAGTTCATGCATTCTGGAATCTTCACGAGAAATGAGGGGGGTGGGTCAGTTTCCACGCAATTCCGAGACGTTGAAAAAAGTTCGTCTTCCTCTGCCTCAAGTTGTCCCAAATGGTTCAGGGCCCAAACGGAGGAATCTCGAAACAAGTTCATGCATTCTGGAATCCTGACGAGAAATGAGGAGGGTGGGTGAGTTTCCAAGCAATTCCGAGACGTTGAAAAAATTTCGTCTTCTTCTGCCTCAAGTTGTCCCATATGGTTCAGGGCACAATCGGAGGAATCTCGAAACAAGTTCATGCATTCTGGAATCCTCACGAGAAATGAGCAGGGTGGACGAGTTTCCACGCAATTCCGAGACGTTGAAAAAAGTTCGTCTTCCTCTGCCTCAAGTTGTCCCATATGGTTCAGGGCACAATCGGAGGAATCTCGAAACAAGTTCATGCATTCTGGAATCCTCACGAGAAATGAGGAGGGTGGGTGAGTTTCCAAGCAATTCCGAGACGTTGAAAAAATTTCGTCTTCTTCTGCCTCAAGTTGTCCCATATGGTTCAGGGCACAATCGGAGGAATCTCGAAACAAGTTCATGCATTCTGGAATCCTCGCGAGAAATGGGGAGGGTGGGTGAGTTTCCAAGCAATTCCGAGACGTTGAAAAAATTTCGTCTTCTTCTGCCTCAAGTTGTCCCATATGGTTCAGGGCACAATCGGAGGAATCTCGAAACAAGTTCATGCTTTCTGGAATCCTCACGAGAAATGAGGGGGGTGGGTCAGTTTCCACGCAATTCCGAGACGTTGAAAAAAGTTCGTCTTCCTCTGCCTCAAGTTGTCCCAAATGGTTCAGGGCCCAAACGGAGGAATCTCGAAACAAGTTCATGCATTCTGGAATCCTCACGAGAAATGAGGAGGGTGGGTGAGTTTCCAAGCAATTCCGAGACGTTGAAAAAATTTCGTCTTCTTCTGCCTCAAGTTGTCCCATATGGTTCAAGGCACAATCGAAGGAATCTCGAAACAAGTTCATGCATTCTGGAATCCTCGCGAGAAATGGGGAGGGTGGGTGAGTTTCCAAGCAATTCCGAGACGTTGAAAAACTTTCGTCTTCTTCTGCCTCAAGTTGTCCCATATGGTTCAGGGCACAATCGGAGGAATCTCGAAACAAGTTCATGCATTCTGGAATCCTCACGAGAAATGAGGAGGGTGGGTGAGTTTCCACGCAATTCCGAGATGTTGAAAAAAGTTCGTCTTCCTCTGCCTCAAGTTGTCCCATATGGTTCAGGGCACAATCGGAGGAATCTTGAAACAAGTTCATGCACTCTGGAATCCTCACGAGAAATAAGGGGGGTGGGTCAGTTTCCACGCAATTCCGAGACGTTGAAAAAAGTTCGTCTTCCTCTGCCTCAAGTTGTCCCAAATGGTTCAGGGCCCAAACGGAGGAATCTCGAAACAAGTTCATGCATTCTGGAATCCTCACGAGAAATGAGGAGGGTGGGTGAGTTTCCAAGCAATTCCGAGACGTTGAAAAAATTTCGTCTTCTTCTGCCTCAAGTTGTCCCATATGGTTCAGGGCACAATCGCAGGAATCTCGAAACAAGTTCATGCATTCTGGAATCCTCGCGAGAAATGGGGAGGGTGGGTGAGTTTCCAAGCAATTCCGAGACGTTGAAAAACTTTCGTCTTCTTCTGCCTCAAGTTGTCCCATATGGTTCAGGGCACAATCGGAGGAATCTCGAAACAAGTTCATGCATTCTGGAATCCTCACGAGAAATGAGGGGGGTGGGTCAGTTTCCACGCAATTCCGAGACGTTGAAAAAAGTTTGTGTTCCTCTGCCTCAAGTTGTCCCAAATGGTTCAGGGCCCAAACGGAGGAATCTCGAAACAAGTTCATGCATTCTGGAATCCTCACGAGAAATGAGGGGGGTGGGTCAGTTTCCACGCAATTCCGAGACGTTGAAAAAATTTCGTCTTCTTCTGCCTCAAGTTGTCCCATATGGTTCAGGGCACAATCGGAGGAATCTCGAAACAAGTTCATGCATTCTGGAATCCTCACGAGAAATGAGGAGGGTGGGTGAGTTTCCACGCAATTCCGAGATGTTGAAAAAAGTTCGTCTTCCTCTGCCTCAAGTTGTCCCATATGGTTCAGGGCACAATCGGAGGAATCTCGAAACAAGTTCATGCATTCTGGAATCCTCACGAGAAATGAGGGGGGTGGGTCAGTTTCCACGCAATTCCGAGACGTTGAAAAAAGTTCGACTTCCTCTGCCTCAAGTTGTCCCATATGGTTCAGGGCACAATCAGAGGAATATCGAAACAAGTTCATGCATTCTGGAATCCTCACGAGAAATGAGGAGGGTGGGTGAGTTTCCAAGCAATTCCGAGACGTTGAAAAAATTTCGTCTTGTTCTGCCTCAAGTTGTCCCATATGGTTTAGGGCACAATCGGAGGAATCTCGAAACAAGTTCATGCATTCTGGAATCCTCACGAGAAATGAAGAGGGCGGGTGAGTTTCCAAACAATTCCGAGACGTTGAAAAAATTTCGTCTTCTTCTGCCTCAAGTTGTCCCATATGGTTCAGGGCACAATCGGAGGAATCTCGAAACAAGTTCATGCATTCTGGAATCCTGACGAGAAATGAGGAGGGTGGGTGAGTTTCCAAGCAATTCCGAGACGTTGAAAAAATTTCGTCTTCTTCTGCCTCAAGTTGTCCCATATGGTTCAGGGCACAATCGGAGGAATCTCGAAACAAGTTCATGCATTCTGGAATCCTCGCGAGAAATGGGGAGGGTGGGTGAGTTTCCACGCAATTCCGAGACGTTGAAAAAAGTTCGTCTTCCTCTGCCTCAAGTTGTCCCAAATGGTTCAGGGCCCAAACGGAGGAATCTCGAAACAAGTTCATGCATTCTGGAATCCTGACGAGAAATGAGGAGGGTGGGTGAGTTTCCAAGCAATTCCGAGACGTTGAAAAAATTTCGTCTTCTTCTGCCTCAAGTTGTCCCATATGGTTCAGGGCACAATCGGAGGAATATCGAAACAAGTTCATGCATTCTGGAATCCTCACGAGAAATGAGGAGGGTGGACGAGTTTCCACGCAATTCCGAGACGTTGAAAAAAGTTCGTCTTCCTCTGCCTCAAGTTGTCCCAAATGGTTCAGGGCCCAGACGGAGGAATCTCGAAACAAGTTCATGCATTCTGGAATCCTGACGAGAAATGAGGAGGGTGGGTGAGTTTCCAAGCAATTCCGAGACGTTGAAAAAATTTCGTCTTCTTCTGCCTCAAGTTGTCCCATATGGTTCAGGGCACAATCGAAGGAATCTCGAAACAAGTTCATGCATTCTGGAATCCTCGCGAGAAATGGGGAGGGTGGGTGAGTTTCCAAGCAATTCCGAGACGTTGAAAAACTTTCGTCTTCTTCTGCCTCAAGTTGTCCCATATGGTTCAGGGCACAATCGGAGGAATCTCGAAACAAGTTCATGCATTCTGGAATCTTCACGAGAAATGAGGGGGGTGGGTCAGTTTCCACGCAATTCCGAGACGTTGAAAAAAGTTCGTCTTCCTCTGCCTCAAGTTGTCCCAAATGGTTCAGGGCCCAAACGGAGGAATCTCGAAACAAGTTCATGCATTCTGGAATCCTGACGAGAAATGAGGAGGGTGGGTGAGTTTCCAAGCAATTCCGAGACGTTGAAAAAATTTCGTCTTCTTCTGCCTCAAGTTGTCCCATATGGTTCAGGGCACAATCGGAGGAATCTCGAAACAAGTTCATGCATTCTGGAATCCTCACGAGAAATGAGGAGGGTGGACGAGTTTCCACGCAATTCCGAGACGTTGAAAAAAGTTCGTCTTCCTCTGCCTCAAGTTGTCCCATATGGTTCAGGGCACAATCGGAGGAATCTCGAAACAAGTTCATGCATTCTGGAATCCTCACGAGAAATGAGGGGGGTGGGTCAGTTTCCACGCAATTCCGAGACGTTGAAAAAAGTTCGTCTTCCTCTGCATCAAGTTGTCCCAAATGGTTCAGGGCCCAAACGGAGGAATCTCGAAACAAGTTCATGCATTCTGGAATCCTCACGAGAAATGAGGAGGGTGGGTGAGTTTCCAAGCAATTCCGAGACGTTGAAAAAATTTCGTCTTCTTCTGCCTCAAGTTGTCCCATATAGTTCAGGGCACAATCGGAGGAATCTCGAAACAAGTTCATGCATTCTGGAATCCTCGCGAGAAATGGGGAGGGTGGGTGAGTTTCCAAGCAATTCCGAGACGTTGAAAAACTTTCGTCTTCTTCTGCCTCAAGTTGTCCCATATGGTTCAGGGCACAATCGGAGGAATCTCGAAACAAGTTCATGCATTCTGGAATCCTCACGAGAAATGAGGGGGGTGGGTCAGTTTCCACGCAATTCCGAGACGTTGAAAAAAGTTCGTCTTCCTCTGCCTCAAGTTGTCCCAAATGGTTCAGGGCCCAAACGGAGGAATCTCGAAACAAGTTCATGCATTCTGGAATCCTCACGAGAAATGAGGAGGGTGGGTGAGTTTCCAAGCAATTCCGAGACGTTGAAAAAATTTCGTCTTCTTCTGCCTCAAGTTGTCCCATATGGTTCAGGGCACAATCGGAGGAATCTCGAAACAAGTTCATGCATTCTGGAATCCTCACGAGAAATGAGGAGGGTGGGTGAGTTTCCACGCAATTCCGAGACGTTGAAAAAAGTTCGTCTTCCTCTGCCTCAAGTTGTCCCATATGGTTCAGGGCACAATCGGAGGAATCTCGAAACAAGTTCATGCATTCTGGAATCCTCCCGAGAAATGAGGGGGGAGGGTGAGTTTCCAAGCGATTCCGATACGTTGAAAAAAGTTCGTCTTCTTCTGCCTCAAATTGTCCCATATGGTTCAGGGCCCAAACGGAGGAATCTCGAAACAATTTCATGCATTCTGGAATCATCACGAGAAATGAGGATGGTGGGTGAGTTTCCACGCTATTCCGAGACGTTGAAAAAAGCTCGTCTTTCTCTGCCTCAAGTTGTCCCATATGGTTCAGGGCACAATCGGAGGAATCTCGAAACAAGTTCATGCATTCTGGAATCCTCACGAGAAATGAGGGGGGTGGGTCAGTTTCCACGCAATTCCGAGACGTTGAAAAAATTTCGTGTTCTTCTGCCTCAAGTTGTCCCATATGGTTCAGGGCACAATCGGAGGAATCTCGAAACAAGTTCATGCATTATGGAATCATCACGAGAAATGAGGAGGGTGGGTGAGTTTCCACGCAATTCCGAGACGTTGAAAAAATTTCATCTTCTTCTGCCTCAAGTTGTCCCATATGGTTCAGGGCACAATCGGAGGAATCTCGAAACAAGTTCATGCATTCTGGAATCCTCACGAGAAATGAGGGGGGTGGGTCAGTTTCCACGCAATTCCGAGACGTTGAAAAAAGTTCGACTTCCTCTGCCTCAAGTTGTCCCATATGGTTCAGGGCACAATCGGAGGAATATCGAAACAAGTTCATGCATTCTGGAATCCTCACGAGAAATGAGGAGGGTGGGTGAGTTTCCAAGCAATTCCGAGACGTTGAAAAAATTTCGTCTTGTTCTGCCTCAAGTTGTCCCATATGGTTTAGGGCACAATCGGAGGAATCTCGAAACAAGTTCATGCATTCTGGAATCCTCACGAGAAATGAGGAGGGCGGGTGAGTTTCCAAGCAATTCCGAGACGTTGAAAAAATTTCGTCTTCTTCTGCCTCAAGTTGTCCCATATGGTTCAGGGCACAATCGGAGGAATCTCGAAACAAGTTCATGCATTCTGGAATCCTGACGAGAAATGAGGAGGGTGGGTGAGTTTCCAAGCAATTCCGAGACGTTGAAAAAATTTCGTCTTCTTCTGCCTCAAGTTGTCCCATATGGTTCAGGGCACAATCGGAGGAATCTCGAAACAAGTTCATGCATTCTGGAATCCTCGCGAGAAATGGGGAGGGTGGGTGAGTTTCCACGCAATTCCGAGACGTTGAAAAAAGTTCGTCTTCCTCTGCCTCAAGTTGTCCCAAATGGTTCAGGGCCCAAACGGAGGAATCTCGAAACAAGTCCATGCATTCTGGAATCCTGACGAGAAATGAGGAGGGTGGGTGAGTTTCCAAGCAATTCCGAGACGTTGAAAAAATTTCGTCTTCTTCTGCCTCAAGTTGTCCCATATGGTTCAGGGCACAATCGGAGGAATCTCGAAACAAGTTCATGCATTCTGGAATCCTCACGAGAAATGAGGAGGGTGGACGAGTTTCCACGCAATTCCGAGACGTTGAAAAAAGTTCGTCTTCCTCTGCCTCAAGTTGTCCCAAATGGTTCAGGGCCCAGACGGAGGAATCTCGAAACAAGTTCATGCATTCTGGAATCCTGACGAGAAATGAGGAGGGTGGGTGAGTTTCCAAGCAATTCCGAGACGTTGAAAAAATTTCGTCTTCTTCTGCCTCAAGTTGTCCCATATGGTTCAGGGCACAATCGAAGGAATCTCGAAACAAGTTCATGCATTCTGGAATCCTCGCGAGAAATGGGGAGGGTGGGTGAGTTTCCAAGCAATTCCGAGACGTTGAAAAACTTTCGTCTTCTTCTGCCTCAAGTTGTCCCATATGGTTCAGGGCACAATCGGAGGAATCTCGAAACAAGTTCATGCATTCTGGAATCTTCACGAGAAATGAGGGGGGTGGGTCAGTTTCCACGCAATTCCGAGACGTTGAAAAAAGTTCGTCTTCCTCTGCCTCAAGTTGTCCCAAATGGTTCAGGGCCCAAACGGAGGAATCTCGAAACAAGTTCATGCATTCTGGAATCCTGACGAGAAATGAGGAGGGTGGGTGAGTTTCCAAGCAATTCCGAGACGTTGAAAAAATTTCGTCTTCTTCTGCCTCAAGTTGTCCCATATGGTTCAGGGCACAATCGGAGGAATCTCGAAACAAGTTCATGCATTCTGGAATCCTCACGAGAAATGAGGAGGGTGGACGAGTTTCCACGCAATTCCGAGACGTTGAAAAAAGTTCGTCTTCCTCTGCCTCAAGTTGTCCCATATGGTTCAGGGCACAATCGGAGGAATCTCGAAACAAGTTCATGCATTCTGGAATCCTCACGAGAAATGAGGAGGGTGGGTGAGTTTCCAAGCAATTCCGAGACGTTGAAAAAATTTCGTCTTCTTCTGCCTCAAGTTGTCCCATATGGTTCAGGGCACAATCGGAGGAATCTCGAAACAAGTTCATGCATTCTGGAATCCTCGCGAGAAATGGGGAGGGTGGGTGAGTTTCCAAGCAATTCCGAGACGTTGAAAAAATTTCGTCTTCTTCTGCCTCAAGTTGTCCCATATGGTTCAGGGCACAATCGGAGGAATCTCGAAACAAGTTCATGCATTCTGGAATCCTCGCGAGAAATGGGGAGGGTGGGTGAGTTTCCAAGCAATTCCGAGACGTTGAAAAACTTTCGTCTTCTTCTGCCTCAAGTTGTCCCATATGGTTCAGGGCACAATCGGAGGAATCTTGAAACAAGTTCATGCACTCTGGAATCCTCACGAGAAATGAGGGGGGTGGGTCAGTTTCCACGCAATTCCGAGACGTTGAAAAAAGTTCGTCTTCCTCTACCTCAAGTTGTCCCAAATGGTTCAGGGCCCAAACGGAGGAATCTCGAAACAAGTTCATGCATTCTGGAATCCTCACGAGAAATGAGGAGGGTGGGTGAGTTTCCAAGCAATTCCGAGACGTTGAAAAAATTTCGTCTTCTTCTGCCTCAAGTTGTCCCATATGGTTCAGGGCACAATCGGAGGAATCTCGAAACAAGTTCATGCATTCTGGAATCCTCGCGAGAAATGAGGAGGGTGGGTGAGTTTCCACGCAATTCCGAGACGTTGAAAAAAGTTCGTCTTCCTCTGCCTCAAGTTGTCCCATATGGTTCAGGGCACAATCGGAGGAATCTCGAAACAAGTTCATGCATTCTGGAATCCTCCCGAGAAATGAGGGGGGAGGGTGAGTTTCCAAGCGATTCCGATACGTTGAAAAAAGTTCGTCTTCTTCTGCCTCAAATTGTCCCATATGGTTCAGGGCCCAAACGGAGGAATCTCGAAACAATTTCATGCATTCTGGAATCATCACGAGAAATGAGGATGGTGGGTGAGTTTCCACGCAATTCCGAGACGTTGAAAAAAGCTCGTCTTTCTCTGCCTCAAGTTGTCCCATATGGTTCAGGGCACAATCGGAGGAATCTCGAAACAAGTTCATGCATTCTGGAATCCTCACGAGAAATGAGGGGGGTGGGTCAGTTTCCACGCAATTCCGAGACGTTGAAAAAATTTCGTGTTCTTCTGCCTCAAGTTGTCCCATATGGTTCAGGGCACAATCGGAGGAATCTCGAAACAAGTTCATGCATTATGGAATCATTACGAGAAATGAGGAGGGTGGGTGAGTTTCCACGCAATTCCGAGACGTTGAAAATATTTCATCTTCTTCTGCCTCAAGTTGTCCCATATGGTTCAGGGCACAATCGGAGGAATCTCGAAACAAGTTCATGCATTCTGGAATCCTCACGAGAAATGAGGGGGGTGGGTCAGTTTCCACGCAATTCCGAGACGTTGAAAAAAGTTCGACTTCCTCTGCCTCAAGTTGTCCCATATGGTTCAGGGCACAATCGGAGGAATATCGAAACAAGTTCATGCATTCTGGAATCCTCACGAGAAATGAGGAGGGTGGGTGAGTTTCCAAGCAATTCCGAGACGTTGAAAAAATTTCGTCTTGTTCTGCCTCAAGTTGTCCCATATGGTTTAGGGCACAATCGGAGGAATCTCGAAACAAGTTCATGCATTCTGGAATCCTCACGAGAAATGAAGAGGGCGGGTGAGTTTCCAAGCAATTCCGAGACGTTGAAAAAATTTCGTCTTCTTTTGCCTCAAGTTGTCCCATATGGTTCAGGGCACAATCGGAGGAATCTCGAAACAAGTTCATGCATTCTGGAATCCTGACGAGAAATGAGGAGGGTGGGTGAGTTTCCAAGCAATTCCGAGACGTTGAAAAAATTTCGTCTTCTTCTGCCTCAAGTTGTCCCATATGGTTCAGGGCACAATCGGAGGAATCTCGAAACAAGTTCATGCATTCTGGAATCCTCGCGAGAAATGGGGAGGGTGGGTGAGTTTCCACGCAATTCCGAGACGTTGAAAAAAGTTCGTCTTCCTCTGCCTCAAGTTGTCCCAAATGGTTCAGGGCCCAAACGGAGGAATCTCGAAACAAGTTCATGCATTCTGGAATCCTGACGAGAAATGAGGAGGGTGGGTGAGTTTCCAAGCAATTCCGAGACGTTGAAAAAAGTTCGTCTTCCTCTGCCTCAAGTTGTCCCATATGGTTCAGGGCACAATCGGAGGAATCTCGAAACAAGTTCATGCATTCTGGAATCCTCACGAGAAATGAGGAGGGCGGGTGAGTTTCCAAGCAATTCCGAGACGTTGAAAAAATTTCGTCTTCTTCTGCCTCAAGTTGTCCCATATGGTTCAGGGCACAATCGGAGGAATCTCGAAACAAGTTCATGCATTCTGGAATCCTGACGAGAAATGAGGAGGGTGGGTGAGTTTCCAAGCAATTCCGAGACGTTGAAAAAATTTCGTCTTCTTCTGCCTCAAGTTGTCCCATATGGTTCAGGGCACAATCGGAGGAATCTCGAAACAAGTTCATGCATTCTGGAATCCTCGCGAGAAATGGGGAGGGTGGGTGAGTTTCCACGCAATTCCGAGACGTTGAAAAAAGTTCGTCTTCCTCTGCCTCAAGTTGTCCCAAATGGTTCAGGGCCCAAACGGAGGAATCTCGAAACAAGTCCATGCATTCTGGAATCCTGACGAGAAATGAGGAGGGTGGGTGAGTTTCCAAGCAATTCCGAGACGTTGAAAAAATTTCGTCTTCTTCTGCCTCAAGTTGTCCCATATGGTTCAGGGCACAATCGGAGGAATCTCGAAACAAGTTCATGCATTCTGGAATCCTCACGAGAAATGAGGAGGGTGGACGAGTTTCCACGCAATTCCGAGACGTTGAAAAAAGTTCGTCTTCCTCTGCCTCAAGTTGTCCCAAATGGTTCAGGGCCCAGACGGAGGAATCTCGAAACAAGTTCATGCATTCTGGAATCCTGACGAGAAATGAGGAGGGTGGGTGAGTTTCCAAGCAATTCCGAGACGTTGAAAAAATTTCGTCTTCTTCTGCCTCAAGTTGTCCCATATGGTTCAGGGCACAATCGAAGGAATCTCGAAACAAGTTCATGCATTCTGGAATCCTCGCGAGAAATGGGGAGGGTGGGTGAGTTTCCAAGCAATTCCGAGACGTTGAAAAACTTTCGTCTTCTTCTGCCTCAAGTTGTCCCATATGGTTCAGGGCACAATCGGAGGAATCTCGAAACAAGTTCATGCATTCTGGAATCTTCACGAGAAATGAGGGGGGTGGGTCAGTTTCCACGCAATTCCGAGACGTTGAAAAAAGTTCGTCTTCCTCTGCCTCAAGTTGTCCCAAATGGTTCAGGGCCCAAACGGAGGAATCTCGAAACAAGTTCATGCATTCTGGAATCCTGACGAGAAATGAGGAGGGTGGGTGAGTTTCCAAGCAATTCCGAGACGTTGAAAAAATTTCGTCTTCTTCTGCCTCAAGTTGTCCCATATGGTTCAGGGCACAATCGGAGGAATCTCGAAACAAGTTCATGCATTCTGGAATCCTCACGAGAAATGAGGAGGGTGGACGAGTTTCCACGCAATTCCGAGACGTTGAAAAAAGTTCGTCTTCCTCTGCCTCAAGTTGTCCCATATGGTTCAGGGCACAATCGGAGGAATCTCGAAACAAGTTCATGCATTCTGGAATCCTCACGAGAAATGAGGAGGGTGGGTGAGTTTCCAAGCAATTCCGAGACGTTGAAAAAATTTCGTCTTCTTCTGCCTCAAGTTGTCCCATATGGTTCAGGGCACAATCGGAGGAATCTCGAAACAAGTTCATGCATTCTGGAATCCTCGCGAGAAATGGGGAGGGTGGGTGAGTTTCCAAGCAATTCCGAGACGTTGAAAAAATTTCGTCTTCTTCTGCCTCAAGTTGTCCCATATGGTTCAGGGCACAATCGGAGGAATCTCGAAACAAGTTCATGCATTCTGGAATCCTCGCGAGAAATGGGGAGGGTGGGTGAGTTTCCAAGCAATTCCGAGACGTTGAAAAACTTTCGTCTTCTTCTGCCTCAAGTTGTCCCATATGGTTCAGGGCACAATCGGAGGAATCTTGAAACAAGTTCATGCACTCTGGAATCCTCACGAGAAATGAGGGGGGTGGGTCAGTTTCCACGCAATTCCGAGACGTTGAAAAAAGTTCGTCTTCCTCTACCTCAAGTTGTCCCAAATGGTTCAGGGCCCAAACGGAGGAATCTCGAAACAAGTTCATGCATTCTGGAATCCTCACGAGAAATGAGGAGGGTGGGTGAGTTTCCAAGCAATTCCGAGACGTTGAAAAAATTTCGTCTTCTTCTGCCTCAAGTTGTCCCATATGGTTCAGGGCACAATCGGAGGAATCTCGAAACAAGTTCATGCATTCTGGAATCCTCGCGAGAAATGAGGAGGGTGGGTGAGTTTCCACGCAATTCCGAGACGTTGAAAAAAGTTCGTCTTCCTCTGCCTCAAGTTGTCCCATATGGTTCAGGGCACAATCGGAGGAATCTCGAAACAAGTTCATGCATTCTGGAATCCTCCCGAGAAATGAGGGGGGAGGGTGAGTTTCCAAGCGATTCCGATACGTTGAAAAAAGTTCGTCTTCTTCTGCCTCAAATTGTCCCATATGGTTCAGGGCCCAAACGGAGGAATCTCGAAACAATTTCATGCATTCTGGAATCATCACGAGAAATGAGGATGGTGGGTGAGTTTCCACGCAATTCCGAGACGTTGAAAAAAGCTCGTCTTTCTCTGCCTCAAGTTGTCCCATATGGTTCAGGGCACAATCGGAGGAATCTCGAAACAAGTTCATGCATTCTGGAATCCTCACGAGAAATGAGGGGGGTGGGTCAGTTTCCACGCAATTCCGAGACGTTGAAAAAATTTCGTGTTCTTCTGCCTCAAGTTGTCCCATATGGTTCAGGGCACAATCGGAGGAATCTCGAAACAAGTTCATGCATTATGGAATCATTACGAGAAATGAGGAGGGTGGGTGAGTTTCCACGCAATTCCGAGACGTTGAAAAAATTTCATCTTCTTCTGCCTCAAGTTGTCCCATATGGTTCAGGGCACAATCGGAGGAATCTCGAAACAAGTTCATGCATTCTGGAATCCTCACGAGAAATGAGGGGGGTGGGTCAGTTTCCACGCAATTCCGAGACGTTGAAAAAAGTTCGACTTCCTCTGCCTCAAGTTGTCCCATATGGTTCAGGGCACAATCGGAGGAATATCGAAACAAGTTCATGCATTCTGGAATCCTCACGAGAAATGAGGAGGGTGGGTGAGTTTCCAAGCAATTCCGAGACGTTGAAAAAATTTCGTCTTGTTCTGCCTCAAGTTGTCCCATATGGTTTAGGGCACAATCGGAGGAATCTCGAAACAAGTTCATGCATTCTGGAATCCTCACGAGAAATGAAGAGGGCGGGTGAGTTTCCAAGCAATTCCGAGACGTTGAAAAAATTTCGTCTTCTTTTGCCTCAAGTTGTCCCATATGGTTCAGGGCACAATCGGAGGAATCTCGAAACAAGTTCATGCATTCTGGAATCCTGACGAGAAATGAGGAGGGTGGGTGAGTTTCCAAGCAATTCCGAGACGTTGAAAAAATTTCGTCTTCTTCTGCCTCAAGTTGTCCCATATGGTTCAGGGCACAATCGGAGGAATCTCGAAACAAGTTCATGCATTCTGGAATCCTCGCGAGAAATGGGGAGGGTGGGTGAGTTTCCACGCAATTCCGAGACGTTGAAAAAAGTTCGTCTTCCTCTGCCTCAAGTTGTCCCAAATGGTTCAGGGCCCAAACGGAGGAATCTCGAAACAAGTTCATGCATTCTGGAATCCTGACGAGAAATGAGGAGGGTGGGTGAGTTTCCAAGCAATTCCGAGACGTTGAAAAAATTTCGTCTTCTTCTGCCTCAAGTTGTCCCATATGGTTCAGGGCACAATCGGAGGAATCTCGAAACAAGTTCATGCATTCTGGAATCCTCACGAGAAATGAGGAGGGTGGACGAGTTTCCACGCAATTCCGAGACGTTGAAAAAAGTTCGTCTTCCTCTGCCTCAAGTTGTCCCAAATGGTTCAGGGCCCAGACGGAGGAATCTCGAAACAAGTTCATGCATTCTGGAATCCTGACGAGAAATGAGGAGGGTGGGTGAGTTTCCAAGCAATTCCGAGACGTTGAAAAAATTTCGTCTTCTTCTGCCTCAAGTTGTCCCATATGGTTCAGGGCACAATCGAAGGAATCTCGAAACAAGTTCATGCATTCTGGAATCCTCGCGAGAAATGGGGAGGGTGGGTGAGTTTCCAAGCAATTCCGAGACGTTGAAAAACTTTCGTCTTCTTCTGCCTCAAGTTGTCCCATATGGTTCAGGGCACAATCGGAGGAATCTCGAAACAAGTTCATGCATTCTGGAATCTTCACGAGAAATGAGGGGGGTGGGTCAGTTTCCACGCAATTCCGAGACGTTGAAAAAAGTTCGTCTTCCTCTGCCTCAAGTTGTCCCAAATGGTTCAGGGCCCAAACGG
Source organism: Acacia crassicarpa (assembly GCA_034222035.1). Classification (NCBI taxonomy): domain Eukaryota; kingdom Viridiplantae; phylum Streptophyta; class Magnoliopsida; order Fabales; family Fabaceae; genus Acacia; species Acacia crassicarpa. The sequence continues at coordinate 30,049,954 of JAWXYG010000002.1, read as the reverse complement.
AGGAATCTCGAAACAAGTTCATGCATTCTGGAATCCTGACGAGAAATGAGGAGGGTGGGTGAGTTTCCAAGCAATTCCGAGACGTTGAAAAAATTTCGTCTTCTTCTGCCTCAAGTTGTCCCATATGGTTCAGGGTACAATCGGAGGAATCTCGAAACAAGTTCATGCATTCTGGAATCCTCACGAGAAATGAGGAGGGTGGACGAGTTTCCACGCAATTCCGAGACGTTGAAAAAAGTTCGTCTTCCTCTGCCTCAAGTTGTCCCATATGGTTCAGGGCACAATCGGAGGAATCTCGAAACAAGTTCATGCATTCTGGAATCCTCACGAGAAATGAGGAGGGTGGGTGAGTTTCCAAGCAATTCCGAGACGTTGAAAAAATTTCGTCTTCTTCTGCCTCAAGTTGTCCCATATGGTTCAGGGCACAATCGGAGGAATCTCGAAACAAGTTCATGCATTCTGGAATCCTCGCGAGAAATGGGGAGGGTGGGTGAGTTTCCAAGCAATTCCGAGACGTTGAAAAAATTTCGTCTTCTTCTGCCTCAAGTTGTCCCATATGGTTCAGGGCACAATCGGAGGAATCTCGAAACAAGTTCATGCATTCTGGAATCCTCGCGAGAAATGGGGAGGGTGGGTGAGTTTCCAAGCAATTCCGAGACGTTGAAAAACTTTCGTCTTCTTCTGCCTCAAGTTGTCCCATATGGTTCAGGGCACAATCGGAGGAATCTCGAAACAAGTTCATGCATTCTGGAATCCTCGCGAGAAATGGGGAGGGTGGGTGAGTTTCCAAGCAATTCCGAGACGTTGAAAAACTTTCGTCTTCTTCTGCCTCAAGTTGTCCCATATGGTTCAGGGCACAATCGGAGGAATCTCGAAACAAGTTCATGCATTCTGGAATCCTCGCGAGAAATGGGGAGGGTGGGTGAGTTTCCAAGCAATTCCGAGACGTTGAAAAAATTTCGTCTTCTTCTGCCTCAAGTTGTCCCATATGGTTCAGGGCACAATCGGAGGAATCTCGAAACAAGTTCATGCATTCTGGAATCCTCGCGAGAAATGGGGAGGGTGGGTGAGTTTCCAAGCAATTCCGAGACGTTGAAAAACTTTCGTCTTCTTCTGCCTCAAGTTGTCCCATATGGTTCAGGGCACAATCGGAGTAATCTTGAAACAAGTTCATGCACTCTGGAATCCTCACGAGAAATAAGGGGGGTGGGTCAGTTTCCACGCAATTCCGAGACGTTGAAAAAAGTTCGTCTTCCTCTGCCTCAAGTTGTCCCAAATGGTTCAGGGCCCAAACGGAGGAATCTCGAAACAAGTTCATGCATTCTGGAATCCTCACGAGAAATGAGGAGGGTGGGTGAGTTTCCAAGCAATTCCGAGACGTTGAAAAAATTTCGTCTTCTTCTGCCTCAAGTTGTCCCATATGGTTCAGGGCACAATCGGAGGAATCTCGAAACAAGTTCATGCATTCTGGAATCCTCGCGAGAAATGGGGAGGGTGGGTGAGTTTCCAAGCAATTCCGAGACGTTGAAAAACTTTCGTCTTCTTCTGCCTCAAGTTGTCCCATATGGTTCAGGGCACAATCGGAGGAATCTCGAAACAAGTTCATGCATTCTGGAATCCTCACGAGAAATGAGGGGGGTGGGTCAGTTTCCACGCAATTCCGAGACGTTGAAAAAAGTTTGTGTTCCTCTGCCTCAAGTTGTCCCAAATGGTTCAGGGCCCAAACGGAGGAATCTCGAAACAAGTTCATGCATTCTGGAATCCTCACGAGAAATGAGGGGGGTGGGTCAGTTTCCACGCAATTCCGAGACGTTGAAAAAATTTCGTCTTCTTCTGCCTCAAGTTGTCCCATATGGTTCAGGGCACAATCGGAGGAATCTCGAAACAAGTTCATGCATTCTGGAATCCTCACGAGAAATGAGGAGGGTGGGTGAGTTTCCACGCAATTCCGAGATGTTGAAAAAAGTTCGTCTTCCTCTGCCTCAAGTTGTTCAGGGCACAATCGGAGGAATATCGAAACAAGTTCATGCATTCTGGAATCCTCACGAGAAATGAGGAGGGTGGGTGAGTTTCCAAGCAATTCCGAGACGTTGAAAAAATTTCGTCTTGTTCTGCCTCAAGTTGTCCCATATGGTTTAGGGCACAATCGGAGGAATCTCGAAACAAGTTCATGCATTCTGGAATCCTCACGAGAAATGAAGAGGGCGGGTGAGTTTCCAAGCAATTCCGAGACGTTGAAAAAATTTCGTCTTCTTCTGCCTCAAGTTGTCCCATATGGTTCAGGGCACAATCGGAGGAATCTCGAAACAAGTTCATGCATTCTGGAATCCTCACGAGAAATGAGGGGGGTGGGTCAGTTTCCACGCAATTCCGAGACGTTGAAAAAAGTTCGTCTTCCTCTGCCTCAAGTTGTCCCAAATGGTTCAGGGCCCAAACGGAGGAATCTCGAAACAAGTTCATGCATTCTGGAATCCTCACGAGAAATGAGGAGGGTGGGTGAGTTTCCAAGCAATTCCGAGACGTTGAAAAAATTTCGTCTTCTTCTGCCTCAAGTTGTCCCATATGGTTCAGGGCACAATCGGAGGAATCTCGAAACAAGTTCATGCATTCTGGAATCCTCACGAGAAATGAGGAGGGTGGGTGAGTTTCCACGCAATTCCGAGACGTTGAAAAAAGTTCATCTTCCTCTGCCTCAAGTTGTCCCATATGGTTCAGGGCACAATCGGAGGAATCTCGAAACAAGTTCATGCATTCTGGAATCCTCCCGAGAAATGAGGGGGGAGGGTGAGTTTCCAAGCGATTCCGAGACGTTGAAAAAAGTTCGTCTTCCTCTGCCTCAAGTTGTCCCATATGGTTCAGGGCACAATCGGAGGAATCTCGAAACAAGTTCATGCATTCTGGAATCCTCACGAGAAATGAGGGCGGTGGGTCAGTTTCCACGCAATTCCGAGACGTTGAAAAAAGTTCGACTTCCTCTGCGTCAAGTTGTCCCAAATGGTTCAGGGCCCAAACGGAGAAATCTCGAAACAAGTTCATGCATTCTGGAATCCTCACGAGAAATGAGGGGGGTGGGTCAGTTTCCACGCAGTTCCGAGACGTTGAAAAAAGTTCGTCTTCCTCTGCCTCAAGTTGTCCCATATGGTTCAGGGCACAATCGGAGGAATCTCGAAACAAGTTCATGCATTCTGGAATCCTCACGAGAAATGAGGGGGGTGGGTGAGTTTCCAAGCAATTCCGAGACGTTGAAAAAAGTTCGTCTTCTTCTGCCTTAAATTGTCCTATATGGTTCAGGGCCCAAACGGAGGAATCTCGAAACAATTTCATGCATTCTGGAATCATCACGAGAAATGAGGAGGGTGGGTGAGTTTCCACGCAATTCCGAGACGTTGAAAAAAGTTCGTCTTGCTCTGCCTCAAGTTGTCCCATAAGGTTCAGGGCACAAACGGAGGAATCTCGAAACATGTTCATGCATTCTGGAATCCTCACGAGAAATGACGGGGGTGGGTAAGTTTCCACGCCATTCCGAGACGTTGAAAAAAGTTCGTCTTCGTCTGCCTCAAGTTGTCCCAAATGGTTCAGGGCCCAAACGGAGGAATCTCGACACAAGTTCATGCATTCTGGAATCCTCATGAGAAATGAGGAGGGTGGGTGATTTTCCACGGAATTCCGATACGTTGAAAAAAGTTCGTCTTCTTCTGCCTCAAGTTGTCCCGCTCGTCTCAGAATTTTTTCAACGTCCCATATGGTTCAGGGCACAATCGGAGGAATCTCGAAACTAGTTCATGCATTCTGGAATCCTCACGAGAAATGAGGAGGGTGGGTGAGTTTCCAAGCAATTCCGAGACGTTGAAAAAATTTCGTCTTCTTCTGCCTCAAGTTGTCCCATATGGTTCAGGGCACAATCGGAGGAATCTCGAAACAAGTTCATGCATTCTGGAATCCTCACGAGAAATGAGGAGGGTGGGTGAGTTTCCACGCAATTCCGAGACGTTGAAAAAAGTTCGTCTTCCTCTGCCTCAAGTTGTACCGCATGGTTCAGGGCCCAAACGGAGGAATCTCGAAACAAGTTCATGCATTCTGGAATACTCACGAGATATGAGGAGGGTGGGTGACTTTCCACGCAATTCCGAGACGTTGAAAAAAGTTCGTCTTCCTCTGCCTCAAGTTGTCCCATATGGTTCAGGGAACAATCGGAGGAATCTCGAAACAAGTTCATGCATTCTGGAATCCTCGCGAGAAATGAGGAGGGTGGGTGAGTTTCCAAGCAATTACGAGACGTTGAAAAAATTTCGTCTTCTTCTGCCTCAAGTTGTCCCATATGGTTCAAGGCATAATCGGAGGAATCTCGAAACAAGTTCATGCATTCTGGAATCCTCACGAGAAATGAGGGGGGTGGGTCAGTTTCCACGCAATTCCGAGACGTTGAAAAAAGTTCGACTTCCTCTGCCTCAAGTTGTCCCAAATGGTTCAGGGCCCATACGGAGGAATCTCGAAACAAGTTCATGCATTCTGGAATCCTCACGAGAAATGAGGGGGGTGGGTCAGTTTCCACGCAATTCCGAGACGTTGAAAAAAGTTCGTCTTTCTCTGCCTCATGTTGTCCCATAAAGTTCAGGGCACAAACGGAGGAATCTCGAAACATGTTCATGCATTCTGGAATCCTCACGAGAAATGAGGAGGGTGGCTGAGTTTCCAAGCAATTCCAAGACGTTGAAAAAATTTCGTCTTCTTCTGCCTCAAGTTGTCCCATATGGTTCAGGGCACAATCGAAGGAATCTCGAAACAAGTTCATGCATTCTGGAATCCTCGCGAGAAATGGGGAGGGCGGGTGAGTTTCCAAGCAATTCCGAGACGTTGAAAAAATTTCGTCTTCTTCTGCCTCAAGTTGTCCCATATGGTTCAGGGCACAATCGGAGGAATCTCGAAACAAGTTCATGCATTCTGGAATCCTCACGAGAAATGAGGGGGGTGGGTCAGTTTCCACGCAATTCCGAGACGTTGAAAAAAGTTCGTCTTCCTCTGCCTCAAGTTGTCCCAAATGGTTCAGGGCCCAAACGGAGGAATCTCGAAACAAGTTCATGCATTCTGGAATCCTCACGAGAAATGAGGAGGGTGGGTGAGTTTCCAAGCAATTCCGAGACGTTGAAAAAATTTCGTCTTCTTCTGCCTCAAGTTGTCCCATATGGTTCAGGGCACAATCGGAGGAATCTCGAAACAAGTTCATGCATTCTGGAATCCTCGCGAGAAATGGGGAGGGTGGGTGAGTTTCCAAGCAATTCCGAGACGTTGAAAAACTTTCGTCTTCTTCTGCCTCAAGTTGTCCCATATGGTTCAGGGCACAATCGGAGGAATCTCGAAACAAGTTCATGCATTCAGGAATCCTCACGAGAAGTGAGGGGGGTGGGTCAGTTTCCACGCAATTCCGAGACGTTGAAAAAAGTTCGTCTTCCTCTGCCTCAAGTTGTCCCAAATGGTTCAGGGCCCAAACGGAGGAATCTCGAAATAAGTTCATGCATTCTGGAATCCTCACGAGAAATGAGGAGGGTGGGTGAGTTTCCAAGCAATTCCGAGACGTTGAAAAAATTTCGTCTTCTTCTGCCTCAAGTTGTCCCATATGGTTCAGGGCACAATCGGAGGAATCTCGAAACAAGTTCATGCATTCTGGAATCCTCACGAGAAATGAGGAGGGTGGGTGAGTTTCCACGCAATTCCGAGACGTTGAAAAAAGTTCGTCTTCCTCTGCCTCAAGTTGTCCCATATGGTTCAGGGCACAATCGGAGGAATCTCGAAACAAGTTCATGCATTCTGGAATCCTCCCGAGAAATGAGGGGGGAGGGTGAGTTTCCAAGCGATTCCGATACGTTGAAAAAAGTTCGTCTTCTTCTGCCTCAAATTGTCCCATATGGTTCAGGGCCCAAACGGAGGAATCTCGAAACAATTTCATGCATTCTGGAATCATCACGAGAAATGAGGATGGTGGGTGAGTTTCCACGCAATTCCGAGACGTTGAAAAAAGCTCGTCTTTCTCTGCCTCAAGTTGTCCCATATGGTTCAGGGCACAATCGGAGGAATCTCGAAACAAGTTCATGCATTCTGGAATCCTCACGAGAAATGAGGGGGGTGGGTCAGTTTCCACGCAATTCCGAGACGTTGAAAAAAGTTCGTCTTCCTCTGCCTCAAGTTGTCCCAAATGGTTCAGGGCCCAAACGGAGGAATCTCGAAACAAGTTCATGCATTCTGGAATCCTCACGAGAAATGAGGAGGGTGGGTGAGTTTCCAAGCAATTCCGAGACGTTGAAAAAATTTCGTCTTCTTCTGCCTCAAGTTGTCCCATATGGTTCAGGGCACAATCGGAGGAATCTCGAAACAAGTTCATGCATTCTGGAATCCTCACGAGAAATGAGGAGGGTGGGTGAGTTTCCACGCAATTCCGAGACGTTGAAAAAAGTTCATCTTCCTCTGCCTCAAGTTGTCCCATATGGTTCAGGGCACAATCGGAGGAATCTCGAAACAAGTTCATGCATTCTGGAATCCTCCCGAGAAATGAGGGGGGAGGGTGAGTTTCCAAGCGATTCCGAGACGTTGAAAAAAGTTCGTCTTCCTCTGCCTCAAGTTGTCCCATATGGTTCAGGGCACAATCGGAGGAATCTCGAAACAAGTTCATGCATTCTGGAATCCTCACGAGAAATGAGGGCGGTGGGTCAGTTTCCACGCAATTCCGAGACGTTGAAAAAAGTTCGACTTCCTCTGCGTCAAGTTGTCCCAAATGGTTCAGGGCCCAAACGGAGAAATCTCGAAACAAGTTCATGCATTCTGGAATCCTCACGAGAAATGAGGGGGGTGGGTCAGTTTCCACGCAATTCCGAGACGTTGAAAAAAGTTCGTCTTCCTCTGCCTCAAGTTGTCCCATATGGTTCAGGGCACAATCGGAGGAATCTCGAAACAAGTTCATGCATTCTGGAATCCTCACGAGAAATGAGGGGGGTGGGTGAGTTTCCAAGCAATTCCGAGACGTTGAAAAAAGTTCGTCTTCTTCTGCCTTAAATTGTCCTATATGGTTCAGGGCCCAAACGGAGGAATCTCGAAACAATTTCATGCATTCTGGAATCATCACGAGAAATGAGGAGGGTGGGTGAGTTTCCACGCAATTCCGAGACGTTGAAAAAAGTTCGTCTTGCTCTGCCTCAAGTTGTCCCATAAGGTTCAGGGCACAAACGGAGGAATCTCGAAACATGTTCATGCATTCTGGAATCCTCACGAGAAATGACGGGGGTGGGTAAGTTTCCACGCCATTCCGAGACGTTGAAAAAAGTTCGTCTTCGTCTGCCTCAAGTTGTCCCAAATGGTTCAGGGCCCAAACGGAGGAATCTCGACACAAGTTCATGCATTCTGGAATCCTCATGAGAAATGAGGAGGGTGGGTGATTTTCCACGGAATTCCGATACGTTGAAAAAAGTTCGTCTTCTTCTGCCTCAAGTTGTCCCGCTCGTCTCAGAATTTTTTCAACGTCCCATATGGTTCAGGGCACAATCGGAGGAATCTCGAAACTAGTTCATGCATTCTGGAATCCTCACGAGAAATGAGGAGGGTGGGTGAGTTTCCAAGCAATTCCGAGACGTTGAAAAAATTTCGTCTTCTTCTGCCTCAAGTTGTCCCATATGGTTCAGGGCACAATCGGAGGAATCTCGAAACAAGTTCATGCATTCTGGAATCCTCACGAGAAATGAGGAGGGTGGGTGAGTTTCCACGCAATTCCGAGACGTTGAAAAAAGTTCGTCTTCCTCTGCCTCAAGTTGTACCGCATGGTTCAGGGCCCAAACGGAGGAATCTCGAAACAAGTTCATGCATTCTGGAATACTCACGAGATATGAGGAGGGTGGGTGACTTTCCACGCAATTCCGAGACGTTGAAAAAAGTTCGTCTTCCTCTGCCTCAAGTTGTCCCATATGGTTCAGGGAACAATCGGAGGAATCTCGAAACAAGTTCATGCATTCTGGAATCCTCGCGAGAAATGAGGAGGGTGGGTGAGTTTCCAAGCAATTACGAGACGTTGAAAAAATTTCGTCTTCTTCTGCCTCAAGTTGTCCCATATGGTTCAAGGCATAATCGGAGGAATCTCGAAACAAGTTCATGCATTCTGGAATCCTCACGAGAAATGAGGGGGGTGGGTCAGTTTCCACGCAATTCCGAGACGTTGAAAAAAGTTCGACTTCCTCTGCCTCAAGTTGTCCCAAATGGTTCAGGGCCCATACGGAGGAATCTCGAAACAAGTTCATGCATTCTGGAATCCTCACGAGAAATGAGGGGGGTGGGTCAGTTTCCACGCAATTCCGAGACGTTGAAAAAAGTTCGTCTTTCTCTGCCTCATGTTGTCCCATAAAGTTCAGGGCACAAACGGAGGAATCTCGAAACATGTTCATGCATTCTGGAATCCTCACGAGAAATGAGGAGGGTGGCTGAGTTTCCAAGCAATTCCAAGACGTTGAAAAAATTTCGTCTTCTTCTGCCTCAAGTTGTCCCATATGGTTCAGGGCACAATCGAAGGAATCTCGAAACAAGTTCATGCATTCTGGAATCCTCGCGAGAAATGGGGAGGGCGGGTGAGTTTCCAAGCAATTCCGAGACGTTGAAAAAATTTCGTCTTCTTCTGCCTCAAGTTGTCCCATATGGTTCAGGGCACAATCGGAGGAATCTCGAAACAAGTTCATGCATTCTGGAATCCTCACGAGAAATGAGGGGGGTGGGTCAGTTTCCACGCAATTCCGAGACGTTGAAAAAAGTTCGTCTTCCTCTGCCTCAAGTTGTCCCAAATGGTTCAGGGCCCAAACGGAGGAATCTCGAAACAAGTTCATGCATTCTGGAATCCTCACGAGAAATGAGGAGGGTGGGTGAGTTTCCAAGCAATTCCGAGACGTTGAAAAAATTTCGTCTTCTTCTGCCTCAAGTTGTCCCATATGGTTCAGGGCACAATCGGAGGAATCTCGAAACAAGTTCATGCATTCTGGAATCCTCGCGAGAAATGGGGAGGGTGGGTGAGTTTCCAAGCAATTCCGAGACGTTGAAAAACTTTCGTCTTCTTCTGCCTCAAGTTGTCCCATATGGTTCAGGGCACAATCGGAGGAATCTCGAAACAAGTTCATGCATTCAGGAATCCTCACGAGAAGTGAGGGGGGTGGGTCAGTTTCCACGCAATTCCGAGACGTTGAAAAAAGTTCGTCTTCCTCTGCCTCAAGTTGTCCCAAATGGTTCAGGGCCCAAACGGAGGAATCTCGAAATAAGTTCATGCATTCTGGAATCCTCACGAGAAATGAGGAGGGTGGGTGAGTTTCCAAGCAATTCCGAGACGTTGAAAAAATTTCGTCTTCTTCTGCCTCAAGTTGTCCCATATGGTTCAGGGCACAATCGGAGGAATCTCGAAACAAGTTCATGCATTCTGGAATCCTCACGAGAAATGAGGAGGGTGGGTGAGTTTCCACGCAATTCCGAGACGTTGAAAAAAGTTCGTCTTCCTCTGCCTCAAGTTGTCCCATATGGTTCAGGGCACAATCGGAGGAATCTCGAAACAAGTTCATGCATTCTGGAATCCTCCCGAGAAATGAGGGGGGAGGGTGAGTTTCCAAGCGATTCCGATACGTTGAAAAAAGTTCGTCTTCTTCTGCCTCAAATTGTCCCATATGGTTCAGGGCCCAAACGGAGGAATCTCGAAACAATTTCATGCATTCTGGAATCATCACGAGAAATGAGGATGGTGGGTGAGTTTCCACGCAATTCCGAGACGTTGAAAAAAGCTCGTCTTTCTCTGCCTCAAGTTGTCCCATATGGTTCAGGGCACAATCGGAGGAATCTCGAAACAAGTTCATGCATTCTGGAATCCTCACGAGAAATGAGGGGGGTGGGTCAGTTTCCACGCAATTCCGAGACGTTGAAAAAATTTCGTGTTCTTCTGCCTCAAGTTGTCCCATATGGTTCAGGGCACAATCGGAGGAATCTCGAAACAAGTTCATGCATTCTGGAATCCTCGCGAGAAATGGGGAGGGTGGGTGAGTTTCCAAGCAATTCCGAGACGTTGAAAAACTTTCGTCTTCTTCTGCCTCAAGTTGTCCCATATGGTTCAGGGCACAATCGGAGGAATCTCGAAACAAGTTCATGCATTTAGGAATCCTCACGAGAAGTGAGGGGGGTGGGTCAGTTTCCACGCAATTCCGAGACGTTGAAAAAAGTTCGTCTTCCTCTGCCTCAAGTTGTCCCAAATGGTTCAGGGCCCAAACGGAGGAATCTCGAAATAAGTTCATGCATTCTGGAATCCTCACGAGAAATGAGGAGGGTGGGTGAGTTTCCAAGCAATTCCGAGACGTTGAAAAAATTTCGTCTTCTTCTGCCTCAAGTTGTCCCATATGGTTCAGGGCACAATCGGAGGAATCTCGAAACAAGTTCATGCATTCTGGAATCCTCACGAGAAATGAGGAGGGTGGGTGAGTTTCCACGCAATTCCGAGACGTTGAAAAAAGTTCGTCTTCCTCTGCCTCAAGTTGTCCCATATGGTTCAGGGCACAATCGGAGGAATCTCGAAACAAGTTCATGCATTCTGGAATCCTCCCGAGAAATGAGGGGGGAGGGTGAGTTTCCAAGCGATTCCGATACGTTGAAAAAAGTTCGTCTTCTTCTGCCTCAAATTGTCCCATATGGTTCAGGGCCCAAACGGAGGAATCTCGAAACAATTTCATGCATTCTGGAATCATCACGAGAAATGAGGATGGTGGGTGAGTTTCCACGCAATTCCGAGACGTTGAAAAAAGCTCGTCTTTCTCTGCCTCAAGTTGTCCCATATGGTTCAGGGCACAATCGGAGGAATCTCGAAACAAGTTCATGCATTCTGGAATCCTCACGAGAAATGAGGGGGGTGGGTCAGTTTCCACGCAATTCCGAGACGTTGAAAAAATTTCGTGTTCTTCTGCCTCAAGTTGTCCCATATGGTTCAGGGCACAATCGGAGGAATCTCGAAACAAGTTCATGCATTATGGAATCATCACGAGAAATGAGGAGGGTGGGTGAGTTTCCACGCAATTCCGAGACGTTGAAAAAATTTCATCTTCTTCTGCCTCAAGTTGTCCCATATGGTTCAGGACACAATCGGAGGAATCTCGAAACAAGTTCATGCATTCTGGAATCCTCACGAGAAATGAGGGGGGTGGGTCAGTTTCCACGCAATTCCGAGACGTTGAAAAAAGTTCGACTTCCTCTGCGTCAAGTTGTCCCAAATGGTTCAGGGCCCAAACGGAGGAATCTCGAAACAAGTTCATGCATTCTGGAATCCTCACGAGAAATGAGGGGGGTGGGTCAGTTTCCACGCAATTCCGAGACGTTGAAAAAAGTTCGTCTTCCTCTGCCTCAAGTTGTCCCATATGGTTCAGGGCACAATCGGAGGAATCTCGAAACAAGTTCATGCATTCTGGAATCCTCACGAGAAATGAGGGGGGTGGGTGAGTTTCCAAGCAATTCCGAGACGTTGAAAAAAGTTCGTCTTCTTCTGCCTTAAATTGTCCTATATGGTTCAGGGCCCAAACGGAGGAATCTCGAAACAATTTCATGCATTCTGGAATCATCACGAGAAATGAGGAGGGTGGGTGAGTTTCCACGCAATTCCGAGACGTTGAAAAAAGTTCGTCTTGCTCTGCCTCAGGTTGTCCCATAAGGTTCAGGGCACAAACGGAGGAATCTCGAAACATGTTCATGCATTCTGGAATCCTCACGAGAAATGACGGGGGTGGGTAAGTTTCCACGCCATTCCGAGACGTTGAAAAAAGTTCGTCTTCGTCTGCCTCAAGTTGTCCCAAATGGTTCAGGGCCCAAACGGAGGAATCTCGAAACAAGTTCATGCATTCTGGAATCCTCATGAGAAATGAGGAGGGTGGGTGATTTTCCACGGAATTCCGATACGTTGAAAAAAGTTCGTCTTCTTCTGCCTCAAGTTGTCCCGCTCGTCTCAGAATTTTTTCAACGTCCCATATGGTTCAGGGCACAATCGGAGGAATCTCGAAACAAGTTCATGCATTCTGGTATCCTCACGAGAAATGAGGAGGGTGGGTGAGTTTCCAAGCAATTCCGAGACGTTGAAAAAATTTCGTCTTCTTCTGCCTCAAGTTGTCCCATATGGTTCAGGGCACAATCGGAGGAATCTCGAAACAAGTTCATGCATTCTGGAATCCTCACGAGAAATGAGGAGGGTGGGTGAGTTTCCACGCAATTCCGAGACGTTGAAAAAAGTTCGTCTTCCTCTGCCTCAAGTTGTACCGCATGGTTCAGGGCCCAAACGGAGGAATCTCGAAACAAGTTCATGCATTCTGGAATACTCACGAGATATGAGGAGGGTGGGTGACTTTCCACGCAATTCCGAGACGTTGAAAAAAGTTCGTCTTCCTCTGCCTCAAGTTGTCCCATATGGTTCAGGGAACAATCGGAGGAATCTCGAAACAAGTTCATGCATTCTGGAATCCTCGCGAGAAATGAGGAGGGTGTGTGAGTTTCCAAGCAATTACGAGACGTTGAAAAAATTTCGTCTTCTTCTGCCTCAAGTTGTCCCATATGGTTCAAGGCATAATCGGAGGAATCTCGAAACAAGTTCATGCATTCTGGAATCCTCACGAGAAATGAGGGGGGTGGGTCAGTTTCCACGCAATTCCGAGACGTTGAAAAAAGTTCGACTTCCTCTGCCTCAAGTTGTCCCAAATGGTTCAGGGCCCAAACGGAGGAATCTCGAAACAAGTTCATGCATTCTGGAATCCTCACGAGAAATGAGGGGGGTGGGTCAGTTTCCACGCAATTCCGAGACGTTGAAAAAGTTCGTCTTTCTCTGCCTCATGTTGTCCCATAAAGTTCAGGGCACAAACGGAGGAATCTCGAAACATGTTCATGCATTCTGGAATCCTCACGAGAAATGAGGAGGGTGGGTGAGTTTCCAAGCAATTCCAAGACGTTGAAAAAATTTCGTCTTCTTCTGCCTCAAGTTGTCCCATATGGTTCAGGGCACAATCGGAGGAATCTCGAAACAAGTTCATGCATTCTGGAATCCTCGCGAGAAATGGGGAGGGTGGGTGAGTTTCCAAGCAATTCGGAGACGTTGAAAAACTTTCCTCTTCTTCTGCCTCAAGTTGTCCCATATGGTTCAGGGCACAATCGGAGGAATCTCGAAACAAGTTCAGGCATTCTGGAATCCTCACGAGAAATGAGGGGGGTGGGTCAGTTTCCACGCAATTCCGAGACGTTGAAAAAAGTTCGTCTTCCTCTGCCTCAAGTTGTCCCAAATGGTTCAGGGCCCAAACGGAGGAATCTCGAAACAAGTTCATGCATTCTGGAATCCTCACGAGAAATGAGGAGGGTGGGTGAGTTTCCAAGCAATTCCGAGACGTTGAAAAAATTTCGTCTTCTTCTGCCTCAAGTTGTCCCATATGGTTTAGGGCACAATCGGAGGAATCTCGAAACAAGTTCATGCATTCTGGAATCCTCACGAGAAATGAGGAGGGTGGGTGAGTTTCCACGCAATTCCGAGACGTTGAAAAAAGTTCGTCTTCGTCTGCCTCAAGTTGTACCGCATGGTTCAAAGCCCAAACGGAGGAATCTCGAAACAAGTTCATGCATTCTGGAATACTCACGAGAAATGAGGAGGGTGGGTGAGTTTCCACGCAATTCCGAGACGTTGAAAAAAGTTCGTCTTCCTCTGCCTCAAGTTGTCCCATATGGTTCAGGGCACAATCGGAGGAATCTCGAAACAAGTTCATGCATTCTGGAATCCTCACGAGAAATGAGGGGGGAGGGTGAGTTTCCAAGCGATTCCGATACGTTGAAAAAATTCGTCTTCGTCTGCCTCAAATTATCCCATATGGTTCAGGGCCCAAACGGAGGAATCTCGAAACAATTTCATGCATTCTGGAATCATCACGAGAAATGAGGAGGGTGGGTGAGTTTCCACGCAATTTCGAGACGTTGAAAAAAGTTCGTCTTTCTCTGCCTCAAGTTGTCCCATAAGGTTCAGGGCACAAACGGAGGAATCTCGAAACATATTCATGCATTCTGGAATCCTCACGAGAAATGAGGGGGGTAGGTAAGTTTCCACGCAATTCCGAGACGTTGAAAAAAGTTCGTCTTCTTCTGCCTCAAGTTGTCCCATATGGTTCAGGGCCCAAACGGAGGAATCTCGAAACAATTTCATGCATTCTGGAATCATCACGAGAAATGAGGAGGGTGGGTGAGTTTCCACGCAATTCCGACACGTTGAAAAAAGTTCGTGTTCCTCTGCCTCCAGTTGTCCCATATGGTTCAGGGCACAATCGGAGCAATCTCGAAACAAGTTCATGCATTCTAGAATCCTCACGAGAAATGAGGAGGGTGGGTGATTTTCCACGCAATTCCGATACGTTGAAAAAAGTTCGTCTTCTTCTGCCTCAAGTTGTACCGCATGGTTCAGGGCCCAACCAGAGGAATCTCGAAACAAGTTCATGCATTCTGAAATACTCACGAGAAATGAGGAGGGTGGGTGAGTTTCCACGCAATTCCGACACGTTGAAAAAAGTTCGTCTTCTTCTGCCTTAAATTGTCCCATATGGTTCAGGGCACAATCGGAGGAATCTCGAAACAAGTTCATGCATTCTGGAATCCTCACGAGAAATGAGGGGGGTGGGTGAGTTTCCTAGCAATTCCGAGACGTTGAAAAAAGTTCGTCTTTTTCTGCCTTAAATTGTCCCATATGGTTCAGGGCCCAAACGGAGGAATCTCGAAACAATTTCATGCATTCTGGAATCATCACGAGAAATGAGGAGGGTGGGTGAGTTTCCACGCAATTCCGAGACGTTGAAAAAAGTTAGTCTTTCTCTGCCTCAAGTTGTACCATAAGGTTCAGGGCACAAACGGAGGAATCTCGAAACATATTCATGCATTCTGGAATCCTCACGAGAAATGAGGGGGGTAGGTAAGTTTCCACGCAATTCCGAGACGTTGAAAAAAGTTCGTCTTGCTCTGCCTCAAGTTGTCCCATAAGGTTCAGGGCACAAACGGAGGAATCTCGAAACATGTTCATGCATTCTGGAATCCTCACGAGAAATGACGGGGTTGGGTAAGTTTCCACGCCATTCCGAGACGTTGAAAAAAGTTCGTCTTCTTCTGCCTCAAGTTGTCCCAAATGGTTCAGGGCCCAAACGGAGGAATCTCGAAACAAGTTCATGCATTCTGGAATCCTCGCGAGAAATGAGGAGGGTGGGTGAGTTTCCAAGCAATTCCGAGACGTGGAAAAAATTTCGTCTTCTTCTGCCTCAAGTTGTCCCATATGGTTCAGGGCACAATCGGAGGAATCTCGAAACAAGTTCATGCATTCTGGAATCCTCGCGAGAAATGAGGAGGATGGGTGAGTTTCCAAGCAATTCCGAGACGTTGAAAAAATTTCGTCTTCTTCTGCCTCAAGTTGTCCCATATGGTTCAGGGCACAATCGGAGGAATCTCGAAACAAGTTCATGCATTCTGGAATCCTCACGAGAAATGAGGGGGGTGGGTAAGTTTCCACGCAATTCCGAGACGTTGAAAAAAGTTCGTCTTCCTCTGCCTCAAGTTGTCCCATATGGTTCAGGGCACAATCGGAGGAATCTCGAAACAAGTTCATGAATTCTGGAATCCTCACGAGAAATGAGGGGGGTGGGTGAGTTTCCAAGCAATTCCGAGACGTTGAAAAAAGTTCGTCTTCTTCTGCCTTAAATTGTCCCATATGGTTCAGGGCCCAAACGGAGGAATCTCGAAACAATTTCATGCATTCTGGAATCATCACGAGAAATGAGGAGGGTGGGTGAGTTTCCACGCAATTCCGAGACGTTGAAAAAAGTTCGTCTTGCTCTGCCTCAAGTTGTCCCATATGGTTCAGGGCACAAATGGAGGAATCTCGAAACATGTTCATGCATTCTGGAATCCTCACGAGAAATGAGGGGGGTAGGTAAGTTTCCACGCAATTCCGAGACGTTGAAAAAAGTTCGTCTTGCTCTGCCTCAAGTTGTCCCATAAGGTTCAGGGCACAAACGGAGGAATCTCGAAACATGTTCATGCATTCTGGAATCCTCACGAGAAATGACGGGGTTGGGTAAGTTTCCACGCCATTCCGAGACGTTGAAAAAAGTTCGTCTTCTTCTGCCTCAAGTTGTCCCAAATGGTTCAGGGCCCAAACGGAGGAATCTCGAAACAAGTTCATGCATTCTGGAATCCTCGCGAGAAATGAGGAGGGTGGGTGAGTTTCCAAGCAATTCCGAGACGTGGAAAAAATTTCGTCTTCTTCTGCCTCAAGTTGTCCCATATGGTTCAGGGCACAATCGGAGGAATCTCGAAACAAGTTCATGCATTCTGGAATCCTCGCGAGAAATGAGGAGGATGGGTGAGTTTCCAAGCAATTCCGAGACGTTGAAAAAATTTCGTCTTCTTCTGCCTCAAGTTGTCCCATATGGTTCAGGGCACAATCGGAGGAATCTCGAAACAAGTTCATGCATTCTGGAATCCTCACGAGAAATGAGGGGGGTGGGTCAGTTTCCACGCAATTCCGAGACGTTGAAAAAAGTTCGTCTTCCTCTGCCTCAAGTTGTCCCATATGGTTCAGGGCACAATCGGAGGAATCTCGAAACAAGTTCATGAATTCTGGAATCCTCACGAGAAATGAGGGGGGTGGGTGAGTTTCCAAGCAATTCCGAGACGTTGAAAAAAGTTCGTCTTCTTCTGCCTTAAATTGTCCCATATGGTTCAGGGCCCAAACGGAGGAATCTCGAAACAATTTCATGCATTCTGGAATCATCACGAGAAATGAGGAGGGTGGGTGAGTTTCCACGCAATTCCGAGACGTTGAAAAAAGTTCGTCTTGCTCTGCCTCAAGTTGTCCCATATGGTTCAGGGCACAAATGGAGGAATCTCGAAACATGTTCATGCATTCTGGAATCCTCACGAGAAATGACGGGGGTGGGTAAGTTTCCACGCCATTCCGAGACGTTGAAAAAAGTTCGTCTTCGTCTGCCTCAAGTTGTCCCAAATGGTTCAGGGCCCAAACGGAGGAATCTCGAAAAAAGTTCATGCATTCTGGAATCCTCATGAGAAATGAGGAGGGTGGGTGATTTTCCACGGAATTCCGATACGTTGAAAAAATTTCGTCTTCTTCTGCCTCAAGTTGTCCCGCTCGTCTCAGAATTTTTTCAACGTCCCATATGGTTCAGGGCACAATCGGAGGAATCTCGAAACAAGTTCATGCATTCTGGAATCCTCACGAGAAATGAGGGGGGTGGGTGAGTTTCCAAGCAATTCCGAGACGTTGAAAAAAGTTCGTCTTCTTCTGCCTTAAATTGTCCCATATGGTTCAGGGCCCAAACGGAGGAATCTCGAAACAATTTCATGCATTCTGGAATCATCACGAGAAATGAGGAGGGTGGGTGAGTTTCCACGCAATTCCGAGACGTTGAAAAAAGTTCGTCTTTCTCTGCCTCAAGTTGTCCCATAAGGTTCAGGGCACAAACGGAGGAATCTCGAAACATATTCATGCATTCTGGAATCCTCACGAGAAATGAGGAGGATGGGTGAGTTTCCAAGCAATTCCGAGACGTGGAAAAAATTTCGTCTTCTTCTGCCTCAAGTTGTCCCATATGGTTCAGGGCACAATCGGAGGAATCTCGAAACAAGTTCATGCATTCTGGAATCCTCGCGAGAAATGAGGAGGATGGGTGAGTTTCCAAGCAATTCCGAGACGTTGAAAAAATTTCGTCTTCTTCTGCCTCAAGTTGTCCCATATGGTTCAGGGCACAATTGAAGGAATCTCGAAACAAGTTCATGCATTCTGGAATCCTCACGAGAAATGAGGGGGGTGGGTCAGTTTCCACGCAATTCCGAGACGTTGAAAAAAGTTCGTCTTCCTCTGCCTCAAGTTGTCCCATAAGGTTTAGGGCACAATCGGAGGAATCTCGAAACAAGTTCATGCATTCTGGAATCCTCACGAGAAATTAGGGGGGTGGGTGAGTTTCCAAGCAATTCCGATACGTTGAAAAAAGTTCGTCTTCTTCTGCCTTAAATTGTCCCATATGGTTCAGGGCACAATCGGAGGAATCTCGAAACAAGTTCATGCATTCTGGAATCCTCACGAGAAATGAGGGGGGTGGGTGAGTTTCCAAGCAATTCCGAGACGTTGAAAAAAGTTCGTCTTCTTCTGCCTTAAATTGTCCCATATGGTTTAGGGCCCAAACGGAGGAATCTCGAAACAATTTCATGCATTCTGGAATCATCACGAGAAATGAGGAGGGTGGGTGAGTTTCCACGCAATTCCGAGACGTTGAAAAAAGTTCGTCTTGCTCTGCCTCAAGTTGTCCCATAAGGTTCAGGGCACAAACGGAGGAATCTCGAAACATGTTCATGCATTCTGGAATCCTCACGAGAAATGACGGGGGTGGGTAAGTTTCCACGCCATTCCGAGACGTTGAAAAAAGTTCGTCTTCGTCTGCCTCAAGTTGTCCCAAATGGTTCAGGGCCCAAACAGAGGAATCTCGAAACAAGTTCATGCATTCTGGAATCCTCATCAGAAATGAGGAGGGTGGGTGATTTTCCTCGGAATTCCGATACGTTGAAAAAAGTTCGTCTTCTTCTGCCTCAAGTTGTCCCGCTCGTCTCAGAATTTTTTCAACGTCCCATATGGTTCAGGGCACAATCGGAGGAATCTCGAAACAAGTTCATGCATTCTGGAATCCTCACGAGAAATGAGGGGGGTGGGTGAGTTTACAAGCAATTCCGAGACGTTGAAAAAAGTTCGTCTTCTTCTGCCTTAAATTGTCCCATATGGTTCAGGGCCCAAACGGAGGAATCTCGAAACAATTTCATGCATTCTGGAATCCTCACGAGAAATGAGGGGGGTGGGTCAGTTTCCACGCAATTCCGAGACGTTGAAAAAAGTTCGTCTTCCTCTGCCTCAAGTTGTCCCATATGGTTCAGGGCACAATCGGAGGAATCTCGAAACAAGTTCATGCATTCTGGAATCCTCACGAGAAATGAGGGGGGTGGGTGAGTTTCCAAGCAATTCCGAGACGTTGAAAAAAGTTCGTCTTCTTCTGCGTTAAATTGTCCCTTATGGTTTAGGGCCCAAACGGAGGAATCTCGAAACAATTTCATGCATTCTGGAATCATCACGAGAAATGAGGAGGGTGGGTGAGTTTCCACGCAATTCCGAGACGTTGAAAAAAGTTCGTCTTTCTCTGCCTCAAGTTGTCCCATAAGGTTCAGGGCACAAACGGAGGAATCTCGAAACATATTCATGCATTCTGGAATCCTCACGAGAAATGAGGAGGATGGGTGAGTTTCCAAGCAATTCCGAGACGTGGAAAAAACTTCGTCTTCTTCTGCCTCAAGTTGTCCCATATGGTTCAGGGCACAATCGGAGGAATCTCGAAACAAGTTCATGCATTCTGGAATCCTCGCGAGAAATGAGGAGGATGGGTGAGTTTCCAAGCAATTTCGAGACGTTGAAAAAATTTCGTTTTCTTCTGCCTCAAGTTGTCCCATAAGGTTCAGGGCACAAACGGAGGAATCTCGAAACATGTTCATGCATTCTGGAATCCTCACGAGAAATGAGGGGGGTGGGTGAGTTTCCAAGCAATTCCGAGACGTTGAAAAAAGTTCGTCTTCTTCTGCCTTAAATTGTCCCATATGGTTTAGGGCCCAAACGGAGGAATCTCGAAACAATTTCATGCATTCTGGAATCATCACGAGAAATGAGGAGGGTGGGTGAGTTTCCACGCAATTCCGAGACGTTGAAAAAAGTTCGTCTTGCTCTGCCTCAAGTTGTCCCATAAGGTTCAGGGCACAAACGGAGGAATCTCGAAACATGTTCATGCATTCTGGAATCCTCACGAGAAATGACGGGGGTGGGTAAGTTTCCACGCCATTCCGAGACGTTGAAAAAAGTTCGTCTTCGTCTGCCTCAAGTTGTCCCAAATGGTTCAGGGCCCAAACGGAGGAATCTCGAAACAAGTTCATGCATTCTGGAATCCTCATCAGAAATGAGGAGGGTGGGTGATTTTCCACGGAATTCCGATACGTTGAAAAAAGTTCGTCTTCTTCTGCCTCAAGTTGTCCCGCTCGTCTCAGAATTTTTTCAACGTCCCATATGGTTCAGGGCACAATCGGAGGAATCTCGAAACAAGTTTATGCATTCTGGAATCCTCACGAGAAATGAGGGGGGTGGGTGAGTTTACAAGCAATTCCGAGACGTTGAAAAAAGTTCGTCTTCTTCTGCCTTAAATTGTCCCATATGGTTCAGGGCCCAAACGGAGGAATCTCGAAACAATTTCATGCATTCTGGAATCCTCACGAGAAATGAGGGGGGTGGGTCAGTTTCCACGCAATTCCGAGACGTTGAAAAAAGTTCGTCTTCCTCTGCCTCAAGTTGTCCCATATGGTTCAGGGCACAATCGGAGGAATCTCGAAACAAGTTCATGCATTCTGGAATCCTCACGAGAAATGAGGGGGGTGGGTGAGTTTCCAAGCAATTCCGAGACGTTGAAAAAAGTTCGTCTTCTTCTGCGTTAAATTGTCCCTTATGGTTCAGGGCCCAAACGGAGGAATCTCGAAACAATTTCATGCATTCTGGAATCATCACGAGAAATGAGGAGGGTGGGTGAGTTTCCACGCAATTCCGAGACGTTGAAAAAAGTTCGTCTTTCTCTGCCTCAAGTTGTCCCATAAGGTTCAGGGCACAAACGGAGGAATCTCGAAACATATTCATGCATTCTGGAATCCTCACGAGAAATAAGGAGGATGGGTGAGTTTCCAAGCAATTCCGAGACGTGGAAAAAACTTCGTCTTCTTCTGCCTCAAGTTGTCCCATATGGTTCAGGGAACAATCGGAGGAATCTCGAAACAAGTTCATGCATTCTGGAATCCTCGCGAGAAATGAGGAGGATGGGTGAGTTTCCAAGCAATTTCGAGACGTTGAAAAAATTTCGTTTTCTTCTGCCTCAAGTTGTCCCATAAGGTTCAGGGCACAAACGGAGGAATCTCGAAACATGTTCATGCATTCTGGAATCCTCACGAGAAATGAGGCGGGTGGGTGAGTTTCCAAGCAATTCCGAGACGTGGAAAAAATTTCGTCTTCTTCTGCCTCAAGTTGTCCCATATGGTTCAGGGCACAATCGGAGGAATCTCGAAACAAGTTCATGCATTCTGGAATCCTCGCGAGAAATGAGGAGGATGGGTGAGTTTCCAAGCAATTCCGAGACGTTGAAAAAATTTCGTCTTCTTCTGCCTCAAGTTGTCCCGTATGGTTCAGGGCACAATCGGAGGAATCTCGAAACAAGTTCATGCATTCTGGAATCCTCACGAGAAATGAGGGGGGTGGGTCAGTTTCCACGCAATTCCGAGACGTTGAAAAAAGTTCGTCTTCCTCTGCCTCAAGTTGTCCCATAAGGTTTAGGGCACAATCGGAGGAATCTCGAAACAAGTTCATGCATTCTGGAATCCTCACGAGAAATTAGGGGGGTGGGTGAGTTTCCAAGCAATTCCGATACGTTGAAAAAAGTTCGTCTTCTTCTGCCTTAAATTGTCCCATATGGTTCAGGGCACAATCGGAGGAATCTCGAAACAAGTTCATGCATTCTGGAATCCTCACGAGAAATGAGGGGGGTGGGTGAGTTTCCAAGCAATTCCGAGACGTTGAAAAAAGTTCGTCTTCTTCTGCCTTAAATTGTCCCATATGGTTTAGGGCCCAAACGGAGGAATCTCGAAACAATTTCATGCATTCTGGAATCATCACGAGAAATGAGGAGGGTGGGTGAGTTTCCACGCAATTCCGAGACGTTGAAAAAAGTTCGTCTTGCTCTGCCTCAAGTTGTCCCATAAGGTTCAGGGCACAAACGGAGGAATCTCGAAACATGTTCATGCATTCTGGAATCCTCACGAGAAATGACGGGGGTGGGTAAGTTTCCACGCCATTCCGAGACGTTGAAAAAAGTTCGTCTTCGTCTGCCTCAAGTTGTCCCAAATGGTTCAGGGCCCAAACGGAGGAATCTCGAAACAAGTTCATGCATTCTGGAATCCTCATCAGAAATGAGGAGGGTGGGTGATTTTCCTCGGAATTCCAATACGTTGAAAAAAGTTCGTCTTCTTCTGCCTCAAGTTGTCCCGCTCGTCTCAGAATTTTTTCAACGTCCCATATGGTTTAGGGCACAATCGGAGGAATCTCGAAACAAGTTCATGCATTCTGGAATCCTCACGAGAAATGAGGGGGGTGGGTGAGTTTACAAGCAATTCCGAGACGTTGAAAAAAGTTCGTCTTCTTCTGCCTTAAATTGTCCCATATGGTTCAGGGCCCAAACGGAGGAATCTCGAAACAATTTCATGCATTCTGGAATCCTCACGAGAAATGAGGGGGGTGGGTCAGTTTCCACGCAATTCCGAGACGTTGAAAAAAGTTCGTCTTCCTCTGCCTCAAGTTGTCCCATATGGTTCAGGGCACAATCGGAGGAATCTCGAAACAAGTTCATGCATTCTGGAATCCTCACGAGAAATGAGGGGGGTGGGTGAGTTTCCAAGCAATTCCGAGACGTTGAAAAAAGTTCGTCTTGCTCTGCCTCAAGTTGTCCCATAAGGTTCAGGGCACAAACGGAGGAATCTCGAAACATATTCATGCATTCTGGAATCCTCACGAGAAATGAGGAGGATGGGTGAGTTTCCAAGCAATTCCGAGACGTGGAAAAAACTTCGTCTTCTTCTGCCTCAAGTTGTCCCATATGGTTCAGGGCACAATCGGAGGAATCTCGAAACAAGTTCATGCATTCTGGAATCCTCGCGAGAAATGAGGAGGATGGGTGAGTTTCCAAGCAATTTCGAGACGTTGAAAAAATTTCGTTTTCTTCTGCCTCAAGTTGTCCCATAAGGTTCAGGGCACAAACGGAGGAATCTCGAAACATGTTCATGCATTCTGGAATCCTCACGAGAAATGAGGGGGGTGGGTGAGTTTCCAAGCAATTCCGAGACGTTGAAAAAAGTTCGTCTTCTTCTGCCTTAAATTGTCCCATATGGTTTAGGGCCCAAACGGAGGAATCTCGAAACAATTTCATGCATTCTGGAATCATCACGAGAAATGAGGAGGGTGGGTGAGTTTCCACGCAATTCCGAGACGTTGAAAAAAGTTCGTCTTGCTCTGCCTCAAGTTGTCCCATAAGGTTCAGGGCACAAACGGAGGAATCTCGAAACATGTTCATGCATTCTGGAATCCTCACGAGAAATGACGGGGGTGGGTAAGTTTCCACGCCATTCCGAGACGTTGAAAAAAGTTCGTCTTCGTCTGCCTCAAGTTGTCCCAAATGGTTCAGGGCCCAAACGGAGGAATCTCGAAACAAGTTCATGCATTCTGGAATCCTCGCGAGAAATGAGGAGGATGGGTGAGTTTCCAAGCAATTCCGAGACGTTGAAAAAATTTCGTCTTCTTCTGCCTCAAGTTGTCCCGTATGGTTCAGGGCACAATCGGAGGAATCTCGAAACAAGTTCATGCATTCTGGAATCCTCACGAGAAATGAGGGGGGTGGGTCAGTTTCCACGCAATTCCGAGACGTTGAAAAAAGTTCGTCTTCTTCTGCCTTAAATTGTCCCATATGGTTCAGGGCCCAAACGGAGGAATCTCGAAACAATTTCATGCATTCTGGAATCATCACGAGAAATGAGGAGGGTGGGTGAGTTTCCACGCAATTCCGAGACGTTGAAAAAAGTTCGTCTTGCTCTGCCTCAAGTTGTCCCATATGGTTCAGGACACAATCGGAGGAATCTCGAAACAAGTTCATGCATTCTGGAATCCTCACGAGAAATGAGGGGGGTGGGTCAGTTTCCACGCAATTCCGAGATGTTGAAAAAAGTTCGTCTTCCTCTGCCTCAAGTTGTCCCATATGGTTCAGGGCACAATCGGAGGAATCTCGAAACAAGTTCATGCATTCTGGAATCCTCACGAGAAATGAGGGGGGTGGGTGAGTTTCCAAGCAATTCCGAGACGTTGAAAAAAGTTCGTCTTCTTCTGCCTTAAATTGTCCCATATGGTTCAGGGCCCAAACGGAGGAATCTCGAAACAATTTCATGCATTCTGGAATCCTCGCGAGAAATGAGGAGGGTGGGTGAGTTTCAAAGCAATTCCGAGACGTTGAAAAAATTTCGTCTTCTTCTGCCTCAAGTTGTCCCATATGGTTCAGGGCACAATCGGAGGAATCTCGAAACAAGTTCATGCATTCTGGAATCCTCGCGAGAAATGAGGAGGATGGGTGAGTTTCCAAGCAATTTCGAGACGTTGAAAAAATTTCGTCTTCTTCTGCCTCAAGCTGTCGCATAAGGTTCAGGGCACAAACGGAGGAATCTCGAAACATGTTCATGCATTCTGGAATCCTCACGAGAAATGACGGGGGTGGGTGAGTTTCCAAGCAATTCCGAGACGTTGAAAAAAGTTCGTCTTCTTCTGCCTTAAATTGTCCCATATGGTTTAGGGCCCAAACGGAGGAATCTCGAAACAATTTCATGCATTCTGGAATCATCACGAGAAATGAGGAGGGTGGGTGAGTTTCCACGCAATTCCGAGACGTTGAAAAAAGTTCGTCTTGCTCTGCCTCAAGTTGTCCCATAAGGTTCAGGGCACAAACGGAGGAATCTCGAAACATGTTCACGCATTCTGGAATCCTCACGAGAAATGACGGGGGTGGGGAAGTTTCCACGCCATTCCGAGACGTTGAAAAAAGTTCGTCTTCGTCTGCCTCAAGTTGTCCCAAATGGTTCAGGGCCCAAACGGAGGAATCTCGAAACAAGTTCATGCATTCTGGAATCCTCGCGAGAAATGAGGAGGGTGGGTGAGTTTCCAAGCAATTCCGAGACGTTGAAAAAAATTCGTCTTCTTCTGCCTCAAGTTGTCCCATATGGTTCAGGGCACAATCGGAGGAATCTCGAAACAAGTTCATGCATTCTGGAATCTTCGCGAGAAATGAGGAGGATGGGTGAGTTTCCAAGCAATTCCGAGACGTTGAAAAAATTTTGTCTTCTTCTGCCTCAAGTTGTCCCATATGGTTCAGGGCACAATCGGAGGAATCTCGAAACAAGTTCATGCATTCTGGAATCCTCACGAGAAATGAGGGGGGTGGGTCAGTTTCCACGCAATTCCGAGACGTTGAAAAAAGTTCGTCTTCCTCTGCCTCAAGTTGTCCCATATGGTTCAGGGCACAATCGGAGGAATCTCGAAACAAGTTCATGCATTCTGTAATCCTCACGAGAAATGAGGGGGGTGGGTGAGTTTCCAAGCAATTCCGAGACGTTGAAAAAAGTTCGTCTTGCTCTGCCTCAAGTTGTCCCATAAGGTTCAGGGCACAAACGGAGGAATCTCGAAACATATTCATGCATTCTGGAATCCTCACGAGAAATGAGGAGGATGGGTGAGTTTCCAAGCAATTCCGAGACGTGGAAAAAACTTCGTCTTCTTCTGCCTCAAGTTGTCCCATATGGTTCAGGGCACAATCGGAGGAATCTCGAAACAAGTTCATGCATTCTGGAATCCTCGCGAGAAATGAGGAGGATGGGTGAGTTTCCAAGCAATTTCGAGACGTTGAAAAAATTTCGTTTTCTTCTGCCTCAAGTTGTCCCATAAGGTTCAGGGCACAAACGGAGGAATCTCGAAACATGTTCATGCATTCTGGAATCCTCACGAGAAATGAGGGGGGTGGGTGAGTTTCCAAGCAATTCCGAGACGTTGAAAAAAGTTCGTCTTCTTCTGCCTTAAATTGTCCCATATGGTTTAGGGCCCAAACGGAGGAATCTCGAAACAATTTCATGCATTCTGGAATCATCACGAGAAATGAGGAGGGTGGGTGAGTTTCCACGCAATTCCGAGACGTTGAAAAAAGTTCGTCTTGCTCTGCCTCAAGTTGTCCCATAAGGTTCAGGGCACAAACGGAGGAATCTCGAAACATGTTCATGCATTCTGGAATCCTCACGAGAAATGACGGGGGTGGGTAAGTTTCCACGCCATTCCGAGACGTTGAAAAAAGTTCGTCTTCGTCTGCCTCAAGTTGTCCCAAATGGTTCAGGGCCCAAACGGAGGAATCTCGAAACAAGTTCATGCATTCTGGAATCCTCGCGAGAAATGAGGAGGATGGGTGAGTTTCCAAGCAATTCCGAGACGTTGAAAAAATTTCGTCTTCTTCTGCCTCAAGTTGTCCCGTATGGTTCAGGGCACAATCGGAGGAATCTCGAAACAAGTTCATGCATTCTGGAATCCTCACGAGAAATGAGGGGGGTGGGTCAGTTTCCACGCAATTCCGAGACGTTGAAAAAAGTTCGTCTTCTTCTGCCTTAAATTGTCCCATATGGTTCAGGGCCCAAACGGAGGAATCTCGAAACAATTTCATGCATTCTGGAATCATCACGAGAAATGAGGAGGGTGGGTGAGTTTCCACGCAATTCCGAGACGTTGAAAAAAGTTCGTCTTGCTCTGCCTCAAGTTGTCCCATATGGTTCAGGACACAATCGGAGGAATCTCGAAACAAGTTCATGCATTCTGGAATCCTCACGAGAAATGAGGGGGGTGGGTCAGTTTCCACGCAATTCCGAGATGTTGAAAAAAGTTCGTCTTCCTCTGCCTCAAGTTGTCCCATATGGTTCAGGGCACAATCGGAGGAATCTCGAAACAAGTTCATGCATTCTGGAATCCTCACGAGAAATGAGGGGGGTGGGTGAGTTTCCAAGCAATTCCGAGACGTTGAAAAAAGTTCGTCTTCTTCTGCCTTAAATTGTCCCATATGGTTCAGGGCCCAAACGGAGGAATCTCGAAACAATTTCATGCATTCTGGAATCCTCGCGAGAAATGAGGAGGGTGGGTGAGTTTCAAAGCAATTCCGAGACGTTGAAAAAATTTCGTCTTCTTCTGCCTCAAGTTGTCCCATATGGTTCAGGGCACAATCGGAGGAATCTCGAAACAAGTTCATGCATTCTGGAATCCTCGCGAGAAATGAGGAGGATGGGTGAGTTTCCAAGCAATTTCGAGACGTTGAAAAAATTTCGTCTTCTTCTGCCTCAAGCTGTCGCATAAGGTTCAGGGCACAAACGGAGGAATCTCGAAACATGTTCATGCATTCTGGAATCCTCACGAGAAATGACGGGGGTGGGTGAGTTTCCAAGCAATTCCGAGACGTTGAAAAAAGTTCGTCTTCTTCTGCCTTAAATTGTCCCATATGGTTTAGGGCCCAAACGGAGGAATCTCGAAACAATTTCATGCATTCTGGAATCATCACGAGAAATGAGGAGGGTGGGTGAGTTTCCACGCAATTCCGAGACGTTGAAAAAAGTTCGTCTTGCTCTGCCTCAAGTTGTCCCATAAGGTTCAGGGCACAAACGGAGGAATCTCGAAACATGTTCACGCATTCTGGAATCCTCACGAGAAATGACGGGGGTGGGGAAGTTTCCACGCCATTCCGAGACGTTGAAAAAAGTTCGTCTTCGTCTGCCTCAAGTTGTCCCAAATGGTTCAGGGCCCAAACGGAGGAATCTCGAAACAAGTTCATGCATTCTGGAATCCTCGCGAGAAATGAGGAGGGTGGGTGAGTTTCCAAGCAATTCCGAGACGTTGAAAAAAATTCGTCTTCTTCTGCCTCAAGTTGTCCCATATGGTTCAGGGCACAATCGGAGGAATCTCGAAACAAGTTCATGCATTCTGGAATCTTCGCGAGAAATGAGGAGGATGGGTGAGTTTCCAAGCAATTCCGAGACGTTGAAAAAATTTTGTCTTCTTCTGCCTCAAGTTGTCCCATATGGTTCAGGGCACAATCGGAGGAATCTCGAAACAAGTTCATGCATTCTGGAATCCTCACGAGAAATGAGGGGGGTGGGTCAGTTTCCACGCAATTCCGAGACGTTGAAAAAAGTTCGTCTTCCTCTGCCTCAAGTTGTCCCATATGGTTCAGGGCACAATCGGAGGAATCTCGAAACAAGTTCATGCATTCTGTAATCCTCACGAGAAATGAGGGGGGTGGGTGAGTTTCCAAGCAATTCCGAGACGTTGAAAAAAGTTCGTCTTCTTCTGCCTTAAATTGTCCCATATGGTTCAGGGCCCAAACGGAGGAATCTCGAAACAATTTCATGCATTCTGGAATCATCACGAGAAATGAGGAGGGTGGGTGAGTTTCCACGCAATTCCGAGACGTTGAAAAAAGTTCGTCTTGCTCTGCCTCAAGTTGTCCCATAAGGTTCAGGGCACAAACGGAGGAATCTCGAAACATGTTCATGCATTCTGGAATCCTCACGAGAAATGACGGGGGTGGGTAAGTTTCAACGCCATTCCGAGACGTTGAAAAAAGTTCGTCTTCGTCTGCCTCAAGTTGTCCCAAATGGTTCAGGGCCCAAA
Source organism: Acacia crassicarpa (assembly GCA_034222035.1). NCBI lineage: Eukaryota > Viridiplantae > Streptophyta > Magnoliopsida > Fabales > Fabaceae > Acacia > Acacia crassicarpa. The sequence goes on along the minus strand of JAWXYG010000002.1, from coordinate 30,021,549 downwards.
CGGAGGAATCTCGAAAAAAGTTCATGCATTCTGGAATCCTCATGAGAAATGAGGAGGGTGGGTGATTTTCCACGGAATTCCGATACGTTGAAAAAAGTTCGTCTTCTTCTGCCTCAAGTTGTCCCGCTCGTCTCAGAATTTTTTCAACGTCCCATATGGTTCAGGGCACAATCGGAGGAATCTTGAAACAAGTTCATGCATTCTGGAATCCTCACGAGAAATGACGAGGGTGGGTGAGTTTCCAAGCAATTCCGAGACGTTGAAAAAATTTCGTCTTCTTCTGCCTCAAGTTGTCCCATATTGTTCAGGGCACAATCGGAGGAATCTCGAAACAAGTTCATGCATTCTGGAATCCTCACGAGAAATGAGGAGGGTGGGTGAGTTTCCCCGCAATTCCGTGACGTTGAAAAAAGTTCGTCTTCCTCTGCCTCAAGTTGTACCGCATGGTTCAGGGCCCAAACGGAGGAATATCGAAACAAGTTCATGCATTCTGGAATACTCACGAGAAATGAGGAGGGTGGGTGACTTTCCACGCAATTCCGAGACGTTCAAAAAAGTTCGTCTTCCTCTGCCTCAAGTTGTCCCATATGGTTCAGGGAACAATCGGAGGAATCTCGAAACAAGTTCATGCATTCTGGAATCCTCACGAGAAATGAGGGGGGTGGGTCAGTTTCCACGCAATTCCGAGACGTTGAAAAAAGTTCGTCTTCGTCTGCCTCAAGTTGTCCCAAATGGTTCAGGGCCCAAACGGAGGAATCTCGAAACAAGTTCATGCATTCTGGAATCCTCGCGAGAAATGAGGAGGGTGGGTGAGTTTCAAAGCAATTCCGAGACGTTGAAAAAATTTCGTCTTCTTCTGCCTCAAGTTGTCCCATATGGTTCAGGGCACAATCGGAGGAATCTCGAAACAAGTTCATGCATTCTGGAATCCTCGCGAGAAATGAGGTGGATGGGTGAGTTTCCAAGCAATTTCGAGACGTTGAAAAAATTTCGTCTTCTTCTGCCTCAAGCTGTCGCATAAGGTTCAGGGCACAAACGGAGGAATCTCGAAACATGTTCATGCATTCTGGAATCCTCACGAGAAATGACGGGGGTGGGTAAGTTTCCACGCCATTCCGAGACGTTCAAAAAAGTTCGTCTTCGTCTGCCTCAAGTTGTCCCAAATGGTTCAGGGCCCAAACGGAGGAATCTCGAAACAAGTTCATGCATTCTGGAATCCTCGCGAGAAATGAGGCGGGTGGGTGAGTTTCCAAGCAATTCCGAGACGTGGAAAAAATTTCGTCTTCTTCTGCCTCAAGTTGTCCCATATGGTTCAGGGCACAATCGGAGGAATCTCGAAACAAGTTCATGCATTCTGGAATCCTCGCGAGAAATGAGGAGGATGGGTGAGTTTCCAAGCAATTCCGAGACGTTGAAAAAATTTCGTCTTCTTCTGCCTCAAGTTGTCCCATATGGTTCAGGGCACAATCGGAGGAATCTCAAAACAAGTTCATGCATTCTGGAATCCTCACGAGAAATGAGGGGGGTGGGTCAGTTTCCACGCAATTCCGAGACGTTGAAAAAAGTTCGTCTTCCTCTGCCTCAAGTTGTCCCATATGGTTCAGGGCACAATCGGAGGAATCTCGAAACAAGTTCATGCATTCTGGAATCCTCACGAGAAATGAGGGGGGTGGGTGAGTTTCCAAACAATTCCGAGACGTTGAAAAAAGTTCGTCTTCTTCTGCCTTAAATTGTCCCATATGGTTCAGGGCCCAAACGGAGGAATCTCGAAACAATTTCATGCATTCTGGAATCATCACGAGAAATGAGGAGGGTGGGTGAGTTTCCACGCAATTCCGAGACGTTGAAAAAAGTTCGTCTTGCTCTGCCTCAAGTTGTCCCATAAGGTTCAGGGCACAAACGGAGGAATCTCGAAACATGTTCATGCATTCTGGAATCCTCACGAGAAATGACGGGGGTGGGTCAGTTTCCACGCCATTCCGAGACGTTGAAAAAAGTTCGTCTTCGTCTGCCTCAAGTTGTCCCAAATGGTTCAGGGCCCAAACGGAGGAATCTCGAAACAAGTTCATACATTCTGGAATCCTCGCGAGAAATGAGGAGGGTGGGTGAGTTTCCAAGAAATTCCGAGACGTTGAAAAAATTTCGTCTTCTTCTGCCTCAAGTTGTCCCATATGGTTCAGGGCACAATCGGAGGAATCTCGAAACAAGTTCATGCATTCTGGAATCCTCGCGAGAAATGAGGAGGATGGGTGAGTTTCCAAGCAATTCCGAGACGTTGAAAAAATTTCGTCTTCTTCTGCCTCAAGTTGTCCCATATGGTTCAGGGCACAATCGGAGGAATCTCGAAACAAGTTCATGCATTCTGGAATCCTCACGAGAAATGAGGGGGGTGGGTCAGTTTCCACGCAATTCCGAGACGTTGAAAAAAGTTCGTCTTCCTCTGCCTCAAGTTGTCCCATATGGTTCAGGGCACAATCGGAGGAATCTCGAAACAAGTTCATGCATTCTGGAATCCTCACGAGAAATGAGGGGGGTGGGTCAGTTTCCACGCAATTCCGAGACGTTGAAAAAAGTTCGTCTTCCTCTGCCTCAAGTTGTCCCATATGGTTCAGGGCACAATCGGAGGAATCTCGAAACAAGTTCATGCATTCTGGAATCCTCACGAGAAATGAGGGGGGTGGGTGAGTTTCCAAGCAATTCCGAGACGTTGAAAAAAGTTCGTCTTCTTCTGCCTTAAATTGTCCCATATGGTTCAGGGCCCAAACGGAGGAATCTCGAAACAATTTCATGCATTCTGGAATCATCACGAGAAATGAGGAGGGTGGGTGAGTTTCCACGCAATTCCGAGACGTTGAAAAAAGTTCGTCTTGCTCTGCCTCAAGTTGTCCCATAAGGTTCAGGGCACAAACGGAGGAATCTCGAAACATGTTCATGCATTCTGGAATCCTCACGAGAAATGACGGGGGTGGGTAAGTTTCCACGCCATTCCGAGACGTTCAAAAAAGTTCGTCTTCGTCTGCCTCAAGTTGTCCCAAATGGTTCAGGGCCCAAACGGAGGAATCTCGAAACAAGTTCATGCATTCTGGAATCCTCGCGAGAAATGAGGCGGGTGGGTGAGTTTCCAAGCAATTCCGAGACGTGGAAAAAATTTCGTCTTCTTCTGCCTCAAGTTGTCCCATATGGTTCAGGGCACAATCGGAGGAATCTCGAAACAAGTTCATGCATTCTGGAATCCTCGCGAGAAATGAGGAGGATGGGTGAGTTTCCAAGCAATTCCGAGACGTTGAAAAAATTTCGTCTTCTTCTGCCTCAAGTTGTCCCATATGGTTCAGGGCACAATCGGAGGAATCTCAAAACAAGTTCATGCATTCTGGAATCCTCACGAGAAATGAGGGGGGTGGGTCAGTTTCCACGCAATTCCGAGACGTTGAAAAAAGTTCGTCTTCCTCTGCCTCAAGTTGTCCCATATGGTTCAGGGCACAATCGGAGGAATCTCGAAACAAGTTCATGCATTCTGGAATCCTCACGAGAAATGAGGGGGGTGGGTGAGTTTCCAAACAATTCCGAGACGTTGAAAAAAGTTCGTCTTCTTCTGCCTTAAATTGTCCCATATGGTTCAGGGCCCAAACGGAGGAATCTCGAAACAATTTCATGCATTCTGGAATCATCACGAGAAATGAGGAGGGTGGGTGAGTTTCCACGCAATTCCGAGACGTTGAAAAAAGTTCGTCTTGCTCTGCCTCAAGTTGTCCCATAAGGTTCAGGGCACAAACGGAGGAATCTCGAAACATGTTCATGCATTCTGGAATCCTCACGAGAAATGACGGGGGTGGGTCAGTTTCCACGCCATTCCGAGACGTTGAAAAAAGTTCGTCTTCGTCTGCCTCAAGTTGTCCCAAATGGTTCAGGGCCCAAACGGAGGAATCTCGAAACAAGTTCATACATTCTGGAATCCTCGCGAGAAATGAGGAGGGTGGGTGAGTTTCCAAGAAATTCCGAGACGTTGAAAAAATTTCGTCTTCTTCTGCCTCAAGTTGTCCCATATGGTTCAGGGCACAATCGGAGGAATCTCGAAACAAGTTCATGCATTCTGGAATCCTCGCGAGAAATGAGGAGGATGGGTGAGTTTCCAAGCAATTCCGAGACGTTGAAAAAATTTCGTCTTCTTCTGCCTCAAGTTGTCCCATATGGTTCAGGGCACAATCGGAGGAATCTCGAAACAAGTTCATGCATTCTGGAATCCTCACGAGAAATGAGGGGGGTGGGTCAGTTTCCACGCAATTCCGAGACGTTGAAAAAAGTTCGTCTTCCTCTGCCTCAAGTTGTCCCATATGGTTCAGGGCACAATCGGAGGAATCTCGAAACAAGTTCATGCATTCTGGAATCCTCACGAGAAATGAGGGGGGTGGGTCAGTTTCCACGCAATTCCGAGACGTTGAAAAAAGTTCGTCTTCCTCTGCCTCAAGTTGTCCCATATGGTTCAGGGCACAATCGGAGGAATCTCGAAACAAGTTCATGCATTCTGGAATCCTCACGAGAAATGAGGGGGGTGGGTGAGTTTCCAAGCAATTCCGAGACGTTGAAAAAAGTTCGTCTTCTTCTGCCTTAAATTGTCCCATATGGTTCAGGGCCCAAACGGAGGAATCTCGAAACAATTTCATGCATTCTGGAATCATCACGAGAAATGAGGAGGGTGGGTGAGTTTCCACGCAATTCCGAGACGTTGAAAAAAGTTCGTCTTGCTCTGCCTCAAGTTGTCCCATAAGGTTCAGGGCACAAACGGAGGAATCTCGAAACATGTTCATGCATTCTGGAATCCTCACGAGAAATGACGGGGGTGGGTAAGTTTCAACGCCATTCCGAGACGTTGAAAAAAGTTCGTCTTCGTCTGCCTCAAGTTGTCCCAAATGGTTCAGGGCCCAAACGGAGGAATCTCGAAAAAAGTTCATGCATTCTGGAATCCTCATGAGAAATGAGGAGGGTGGGTGATTTTCCACGGAATTCCGATACGTTGAAAAAAGTTCGTCTTCTTCTGCCTCAAGTTGTCCCGCTCGTCTCAGAATTTTTTCAACGTCCCATATGGTTCAGGGCACAATCGGAGGAATCTCGAAACAAGTTCATGCATTCTGGAATCCTCACGAGAAATGAGGAGGGTGGGTGAGTTTCCAAGCAATTCCGAGACGTTGAAAAAATTTCGTCTTCTTCTGCCTCAAGTTGTCCCATATTGTTCAGGGCACAATCGGAGGAATCTCGAAACAAGTTCATGCATTATGGAATCCTCACGAGAAATGAGGAGGGTGGGTGAGTTTCCACGCAATTCCGTGACGTTGAAAAAAGTTCGTCTTCCTCTGCCTCAAGTTGTACCGCATGGTTCAGGGCCCAAACGGAGGAATATCGAAACAAGTTCATGCATTCTGGAATACTCACGAGAAATGAGGAGGGTGGGTGACTTTCCACGCAATTCCGAGACGTTCAAAAAAGTTCGTCTTCCTCTGCCTCAAGTTGTCCCATATGGTTCAGGGAACAATCGGAGGAATCTCGAAACAAGTTCATGCATTCTGGAATCCTCACGAGAAATGAGGGGGGTGGGTCAGTTTCCACGCAATTCCGAGACGTTGAAAAAAGTTCGTCTTCGTCTGCCTCAAGTTGTCCCAAATGGTTCAGGGCCCAAACGGAGGAATCTCGAAACAAGTTCATGCATTCTGGAATCCTCGCGAGAAATGAGGAGGGTGGGTGAGTTTCAAAGCAATTCCGAGACGTTGAAAAAATTTCGTCTTCTTCTGCCTCAAGTTGTCCCATATGGTTCAGGGCACAATCGGAGGAATCTCGAAACAAGTTCATGCATTCTGGAATCCTCGCGAGAAATGAGGAGGATGGGTGAGTTTCCAAGCAATTTCGAGACGTTGAAAAAATTTCGTCTTCTTCTGCCTCAAGCTGTCGCATAAGGTTCAGGGCACAAACGGAGGAATCTCGAAACATGTTCATGCATTCTGGAATCCTCACGAGAAATGACGGGGGTGGGTAAGTTTCCACGCCATTCCGAGACGTTGAAAAAAGTTCGTCTTCGTCTGCCTCAAGTTGTCCCAAATGGTTCAGGGCCCAAACGGAGGAATCTCGAAACAAGTTCATGCATTCTGGAATCCTCGCGAGAAATGAGGCGGGTGGGTGAGTTTCCAAGCAATTCCGAGACGTGGAAAAAATTTCGTCTTCTTCTGCCTCAAGTTGTCCCATATGGTTCAGGGCACAATCGGAGGAATCTCGAAACAAGTTCATGCATTCTGGAATCCTCGCGAGAAATGAGGAGGATGGGTGAGTTTCCAAGCAATTCCGAGACGTTGAAAAAATTTCGTCTTCTTCTGCCTCAAGTTGTCCCATATGGTTCAGGGCACAATCGGAGGAATCTCGAAACAAGTTCATGCATTCTGGAATCCTCACGAGAAATGAGGGGGGTGGGTCAGTTTCCACGCAATTCCGAGACGTTGAAAAAAGTTCGTCTTCCTCTGCCTCAAGTTGTCCCATATGGTTCAGGGCACAATCGGAGGAATCTCGAAACAAGTTCATGCATTCTGGAATCCTCACGAGAAATGAGGGGGGTGGGTGAGTTTCCAAGCAATTCCGAGACGTTGAAAAAAGTTCGTCTTCTTCTGCCTTAAATTGTCCCATATGGTTCAGGGCCCAAACGGAGGAATCTCGAAACAATTTCATGCATTCTGGAATCATCACGAGAAATGAGGAGGGTGGGTGAGTTTCCACGCAATTCCGAGACGTTGAAAAAAGTTCGTCTTGCTCTGCCTCAAGTTGTCCCATAAGGTTCAGGGCACAAACGGAGGAATCTCGAAACATGTTCATGCATTCTGGAATCCTCACGAGAAATGACGGGGGTGGGTAAGTTTCCACGCCATTCCGAGACGTTGAAAAAAGTTCGTCTTCGTCTGCCTCAAGTTGTCCCAAATGGTTCAGGGCCCAAACGGAGGAATCTCGAAACAAGTTCATGCATTCTGGAATCCTCGCGAGAAATGAGGAGGGTGGGTGAGTTTCCAAGAAATTCCGAGACGTTGAAAAAATTTCGTCTTCTTCTGCCTCAAGTTGTCCCATATGGTTCAGGGCACAATCGGAGGAATCTCGAAACAAGTTCATGCATTCTGGAATCCTCGCGAGAAATGAGGAGGATGGGTGAGTTTCCAAGCAATTCCGAGACGTTGAAAAAATTTCGTCTTCTTCTGCCTCAAGTTGTCCCATATGGTTCAGGGCACAATCGGAGGAATCTCGAAACAAGTTCATGCATTCTGGAATCCTCACGAGAAATGAGGGGGGTGGGTCAGTTTCCACGCAATTCCGAGACGTTGAAAAAAGTTCGTCTTCCTCTGCCTCAAGTTGTCCCATATGGTTCAGGGCACAATCGGAGGAATCTCGAAACAAGTTCATGCATTCTGGAATCCTCACGAGAAATGAGGGGGGTGGGTGAGTTTCCAAGCAATTCCGAGACGTTGAAAAAAGTTCGTCTTCTTCTGCCTTAAATTGTCCCATATGGTTCAGGGCCCAAACGGAGTAATCTCGGAATAATTTCATGCATTCTGGAATCATCACGAGAAATGAGGAGGGTGGGTGAGTTTCCACGCAATTCCGAGATGTTGAAAAAAGTTCGTCTTGCTCTGCCTCAAGTTGTCCCATAAGGTTCAGGGCACAAACGGAGGAATCTCGAAACATGTTCATGCATTCTGGAATCCTCACGAGAAATGACGGGGGTGGGTAAGTTTCCACGCCATTCCGAGACGTTGAAAAAAGTTCGTCTTCGTCTGCCTCAAGTTGTCCCAAATGGTTCAGAGCCCAAACGGAGGAATCTCGAAAAAAGTTCATGCATTCTGGAATACCCATGAGAAATGAGGAGGGTGGGTGATTTTCCACGGAATTCCGATACGTTGAAAAAAGTTCGTCTTCTTCTGCCTCAAGTTGTCCCGCTCGTCTCAGAATTTTTTCAACGTCCCATATTGTTCAGGGCACAATCGGAGGAATCTCGAAACAAGTTCATGCATTCTGGAATCCTCACGAGAAATGAGGGGGGTGGGTCAGTTTCCACGCAATTCCGAGACGTTGAAAAAAGTTTGTCTTCTTCTGCCTTAAATTGTCCCATATGGTTCAGGGCCCAAACGGAGGAATCTCGAAACAATTTCATGCATTCTGGAATCATCACGAGAAATGAGGAGGGTGGGTGAGTTTCCAAGCAATTCCGAGACGTTGAAAAAATTTCGTCTTCTTCTGCCTCAAGTTGTCCCATATGGTTCAGGGCACAATCGGAGGAATCTCGAAACAAGTTCATGCATTCTGGAATCCTCACGAGAAATGAGGGGGGTGGGTGAGTTTCCACGCAAATCCGTGACGTTGAAAAAAGTTCGTCTTCCTCTGCCTCAAGTTGTACCGCATGGTTCAGGGCCCAAACGGAGGAATATCGAAACAAGTTCATGCATTCAGGAATACTCACGAGAAATGAGGAGGGTGGGTGACTTTCCACGCAATTCCGAGACGTTGAAAAAAGTTCGTCTTCCTCTGCCTCAAGTTGTCCCATATGGTTCAGGGAACAATCGGAGGAATCTCGAAACAAGTTCATGCATTCTGGAATCCTCGCGAGAAATGAGGAGGGTGGGTGAGTTTCCAAGCAATTACGAGACGTTGAAAAAATTTCGTCTTCTTCTGCCTCAAGTTGTCCCATATGGTTCAAGGCACAATCGGAGGAATCTCGAAACAAGTTCATGCATTCTGGAATCCTCACGAGAAATGAGGGGGGTGGTTCAGTTTCGACGCAATTCCGAGACGTTGAAAAAAGTTCGACTTCCTCTGCCTCAAGTTGTCCCAAATGGTTCAGGGCCCAAACGGAGGAATCTCGAAACAAGTTCATGCATTCTGGAATCCTCACGAGAAATGAGGGGGGTGGGTCAGTTTCCACGCAATTCCGAGACGTTGAAAAAAGTTCGTCTTTCTCTGCCTCATGTTTTCCCATAAAGTTCAGGGCACAAACGGAGGAATCTCGAAACATGTTCATGCATTCTGGAATCCTCACGAGAAATGAGGGTGGGTATGTTTCCACGCAATTCCGAGACGTTGAAAAAAGTTCGTCTTCTTCTGCCTCAAGTTGTCCCATATGGTTCAGGGCCCAAACGGAGGAATCTCGAAACAATTTCATGCATTCTGGAATCATCACGAGAAATGAGGAGGGTGGGTGAGTTTCCACGCAATTCCGAGACGTTGAAAAAAGTTCGTCTTGCTCTGCCTCAAGTTGTCCCATAAGGTTCAGGGCACAAACGGAGGAATCTCGAAACATGTTCATGCATTCTGGAATCCTCACGAGAAATGACGGGGGTGGGTAAGTTTCCACGCCATTCCGAGACGTTGAAAAAAGTTCGTCTTCGTCTGCCTCAAGTTGTCCCAAATGGTTCAGGGCCCAAACAGAGGAATCTCGAAACAATTTCATGCATTCTGGAATCCTCGCGAGAAATGAGGAGGGTGGGTGAGTTTCAAAGCAATTCCGAGACGTTGAAAAAATTTCGTCTTCTTCTGCCTCAAGTTGTCCCATATGGTTCAGGGCACAATCGGAGGAATCTCGAAACAAGTTCATGCATTCTGGAATCCTCGCGAGAAATGAGGAGGATGGGTGAGTTTCCAAGCAATTCCGAGACGTTGAAAAAATTTCGTCTTCTTCTGCCTCAAGTTGTCCCATATGGTTCAGGGCACAATCGGAGGAATCTCGAAACAAGTTCATGCATTCTGGAATCCTCACGAGAAATGAGGGGGGTGGGTCAGTTTCCACGCAATTCCGAGACGTTGAAAAAAGTTCGTCTTCCTCTGCCTCAAGTTGTCCCATATGGTTCAGGGCACAATCGGAGGAATCTCGAAACAAGTTCATGCATTCTGGAATCCTCACGAGAAATGAGGGGGGTGGGTGAGTTTCCAAGCAATTCCGAGACATTGAAAAAAGTTCGTCTTCTTCTGCCTTAAATTGTCCCATATGGTTCAGGGCCCAAACGGAGGAATCTCGAAACAATTTCATGCATTCTGGAATCATCACGAGAAATGAGGAGGGTGGGTGAGTTTCCACGCAATTCCGAGACGTTGAAAAAAGTTCGTCTTCTTCTGCCTCAAGTTGTCCCATAAGGTTCAGGGCCCAAACGGAGGAATCTCGAAACAAGTTCATGCATTCTGGAATCCTCGCGAGAAATGAGGAGGGTGGGTGAGTTTCCAAGCGATTCCGAGACGTGGAAAAAATTTCGTCTTCTTCTGCCTCAAGTTGTCCCATAAGGTTCAGGGCCCAAACGGAGGAATCTCGAAACAAGTTCATGCATTCTGGAATCCTCGCGAGAAATGAGGAGGGTGGGTGAGTTTCCAAGCGATTCCGAGACGTGGAAAAAATTTCGTCTTCTTCTGCCTCAAGTTGTCCCATATGGTTCAGGGCACAATCGGAGGAATCTCGAAACAAGTTCATGCATTCTGGAATCCTGGCGAGAAATGAGGAGGGTGGGTGAGTTTCCAAGCAATTCCGAGACGTTGAAAAAATTTCGTCTTCTTCTGCCTCAAGTTGTCCCATATGGTTCAGGGCACAATCGGAGGAATCTCGAAACAAGTTCATGCATTCTGGAATCCTGACGAGAAATGAGGGCGGTGGGTCAGTTTCCACGCAATTCCGAGACGTTGAAAAAAGTTCGTCTTCCTCTGCCTCAAGTTGTCCCATATGGTTCAGGGCACAATCGGAGGAATCTCGAAACAAGTTCATGCATTCTGGAATCCTCACGAGAAATGAGGGGGGTGGGAGAGTTTCCAAGCAATTCCGAGACGTTGAAAAAAGTTCGTCTTCTTCTGCCTTAAATTGTCCCATATGGTTCAGGGCACAATCGGAGGAATCTCGAAACAAGTTCATGCATTCTGGAATCCTCACGAGAAATGAGGGGGGTGGGTCAGTTTCCACGCAATTCCGAGACGTTCAAAAAAGTTCGTCTTCCTCTGCCTCAAGTTTTCCCAAATGGTTCAGGGCCCAAACGGAGGAATCTCGAAACAAGTTCATGCATTCTGGAATCCTCACGAGAAATGAGGGGGGTGGGTCAGTTTCCACGCAATTTCGAGACGTTCAAAAAAGTTCGTCTTCTTCTGCCTCAAGTTGTCCCATATGGTTCAGGGCCCAAACAGAGGAATCTCGAAACAATTTCATGCATTCTGGAATCATCACGAGAAATGAGGAGGGTGGGTGAGTTTCCACGCAATTCCGAGACGTTGAAAAAAGTTCGTCTTCTTCTGCCTCAAGTTGTACCGCATGGTTCAGGGCCCAAACGGAGGAATCTCGAAACAAGTTCATGCATTCTGGAATACTCACGAGAAATGAGGAGGGTGGGTGAGTTTCCACGCAATTCCGAGACGTTGAAAAAAGTTCGTCTTCCTCTGCCTCAAGTTGTCCCATATGGCTCAGGGCACAATCGGAGGAATCTCGAAACAAGTTCATGTATTCTGGAATACTCACGCGAAGTGAGGAGGGTCGGTGCGTTTCCACGCAATTCCGAGACGTTGAAAAAGGTTCGTCTTCTTCTGCCTCAAGTTGTCCCGCTCGTCTCGGAATTTTTTCAACGTCCCATATGGTTCAGGGCACAATCGAAGGAATCTCTAAACAAGTTCATTCATTCTGGAATCCTCACGAGAAATGAGGAGGGTGGGTGAGCTTCCAAGCAATTCCGAGACGTTGAAAACATTTCGTCTTCTTCTGCCTCAAGTTGTCCCAAATGGTTCAGGGCCCAAACGGAGGAATCTCGAAACAAGTTCATGCATTCTGGAATCCTCGCGAGAAATGAGGAGGGTGGGTGAGTTTCCAAGCAATTCCGAGACGTGGAAAAAATTTCGTCTTCTTCTGCCTCAAGTTGTCCCATATGGTTCAGGGCACAATCAGAGGAATCTCGAAACAAGTTCATGCATTCTTGAATCCTCGCGAGAAATGAGGAGGGTGGGTGAGTTTCCAAGCAATTCCGAGACGTTGAAAAAATTTCGTCTTCTTCTGCCTCAAGTTGTCCCATATGGTTCAGGGCACAATCGGAGGAATCTCGAAACAAGTTCATGCATTCTGGAATCCTCACGAGAAATGAGGGGGGTGGGTCAGTTTCCACGCAATTCCGAGACGTTGAAAAAAGTTCGTCTTCCTCTGCCTCAAGTTGTCCCATATGGTTCAGGGCACAATCGGAGGAATCTCGAAACAAGTTCATGCATTCTGGAATCCTCACGAGAAATGAGGGGGGTGGGAGAGTTTCCAAGCAATTCCGAGACGTTGAAAAAAGTTCGTCTTCTTCTGCCTTAAATTGTCCCATATGGTTCAGGGCACAATCGGAGGAATCTCGAAACAAGTTCATGCATTCTGGAATCCTCACGAGAAATGAGGGGGGTGGGTCAGTTTCCACGCAATTCCGAGACGTTCAAAAAAGTTCGTCTTCCTCTGCCTCAAGTTTTCCCAAATGGTTCAGGGCCCAAACGGAGGAATCTCGAAACAAGTTCATGCATTCTGGAATCCTCACGAGAAATGAGGCGGGTGGGTCAGTTTCCACGCAATTCCGAGACGTTGAAAAAAGTTCGTCTTCCTCTGCCTCAAGTTGTCCCATATGGTTCAGGGCACAATCGGAGGAATCTTGAAACAAGTTCATGCATTCTGGAATCCTCACGAGAAATGAGAGGGGTGGGAGAGTTTCCAAGCAATTCCGAGACGTTGAAAAAAGTTCGTCTTCTTCTGCCTTAAATTGTCCCATATGGTTCAGGGCACAATCGGAGGAATCTCGAAACAAGTTCATGCATTCTGGAATCCTCACGAGAAATGAGGGGGGTGGGTCAGTTTCCACGCAATTCCGAGACGTTCAAAAAAGTTCGTCTTCCTCTGCCTCAAGTTTTCCCAAATGGTTCAGGGCCCAAACGGAGGAATCTCGAAACAAGTTCATGCATTCTGGAATCCTCACGAGAAATGAGGGGGGTGGGTCAGTTTCCACGCAATTTCGAGACGTTCAAAAAAGTTCGTCTTCTTCTGCCTCAAGTTGTCCCATATGGTTCAGGGCCCAAACAGAGGAATCTCGAAACAATTTCATGCATTCTGGAATCATCACGAGAAATGAGGAGGGTGGGTGAGTTTCCACGCAATTCCGAGACGTTGAAAAAAGTTCGTCTTCTTCTGCCTCAAGTTGTACCGCATGGTTCAGGGCCCAAACGGAGGAATCTCGAAACAAGTTCATGCATTCTGGAATACTCACGAGAAATGAGGAGGGTGGGTGAGTTTCCACGCAATTCCGAGACGTTGAAAAAAGTTCGTCTTCCTCTGCCTCAAGTTGTCCCATATGGCTCAGGGCACAATCGGAGGAATCTCGAAACAAGTTCATGCATTCTGGAATACTCACGCGAAATGAGGAGGGTCGGTGCGTTTCCATGCAATTCCGAGACGTTGAAAAAGGTTCGTCTTCTTCTGCCTCAAGTTGTCCCGCTCGTCTCGGAATTTTTTCAACGTCCCATATGGTTCAGGGCACAAACGGAGGAATCTCGAAACAAGTTCATGCATTCTGGAATCCTCGCGAGAAATGAGGAGGGTGGGTGAGTTTCCAATCAATTCCGAGACGTTGAAAAAATTTCGTCTTCTTCTGCCTCAAGTTGTCCCATATGGTTCAGGGCCCAAACGGAGGAATCTCGAAACAATTTCATGCATTCTGGAATCCTCACGAGAAATGAGGGGGGTGGGTCAGTTTCCACGCAATTCCGAGACGTTGAAAAAAGTTCGTCTTCCTCTGCCTCAAGTTGTCCCATATGGTTCAGGGCACAAACGGAGGAATCTCGAAACATATTCATGCATTCTGTAATCCTCACGAGAAATGAGGAGGATGGGTGAGTTTCCAAGCAATTCCGAGACGTGGAAAAAATTTCGTCTTCTTCTGCCTCAAGTTCTCCCATATGGTTCAGGGCACAATCGGAGGAATCTCGAAACAAGTTCATGCATTCTGGAATCCTCGCGAGAAATGAGGAGGATGGGTGAGTTTCCAAGCAATTCCGAGACGTTGAAAAAATTTCGTCTTCTTCTGCCTCAAGTTGTCCCATATGGTTCAGGGCACAAACGGAGGAATCTCGAAACATGTTCATGCATTCTGGAATCCTCACGAGAAATGACGGGGGTGGGTAAGTTTCCACGCCATTCCGAGACGTTGAAAAAAGTTCGTCTTCGTCTGCCTCAAGTTGTCCCAAATGGTTCAGGGCCCAAACGGAGGAATCTCGAAACAAGTTCATGCATTCTGGAATCCTCATGAGAAATGAGGAGGGTGGGTGATTTTCCACGGAATTCCGATACGTTGAAAAAAGTTCGTCTTCTTCTGCCTCAAGTTGTCCCGCTCGTCTCAGAATTTTTTCAACGTCCCATATGGTTCAGGGCACAATCGGAGGAATCTCGAAACAAGTTCATGCATTCTGGAATCCTCACGAGAAATGAGGAGGGTGGGTGAGTTTCCAATCAATTCCGAGACGTTGAAAAAATTTCGTCTTCTTCTGCCTCAAGTTGTCCCATATGGTTCAGGGCACAATCGGAGGAATCTCGAAACAAGTTCATGCATTCTGGAATCCTCACGAGAAATGAGGAGGGTGGGTGAGTTTCCACGCAATTTCGAGACGTTGAAAAAAGTTCGTCTTCTTCTGCCTCAAGTTGTCCCATATGGTTCAGGGCCCAAACAGAGGAATCTCGAAACAATTTCATGCATTCTGGAATCATCACGAGAAATGAGGAGGGTGGGTGAGTTTCCAAGCAATTCCGAGACGTTGAAAAAATTTCGTCTTCTTCTGCCTCAAGTTGTCCCATATGGTTCAGGGCACAAACGGAGGAATCTCGAAACATGTTCATGCATTCTGGAATCCTCACGAGAAATGACGGGGGTGGGTAAGTTTCCACGCCATTCCGAGACGTTGAAAAAAGTTCGTCTTCGTCTGCCTCAAGTTGTCCCAAATGGTTCAGGGCCCAAACGGAGGAATCTCGAAACAAGTTCATGCATTCTGGAATCCTCATGAGAAATGAGGAGGGTGGGTGATTTTCCGCGGAATTCCGATACGTTGAAAAAAGTTCGTCTTCTTCTGCCTCAAGTTGTCCCGCTCGTCTCAGAATTTTTTCAACGTCCCATATGGTTCAGGGCACAATCGGAGGAATCTCGAAACAAGTTCATGCATTCTGGAATCCTCACGAGAAATGAGGAGGGTGGGTGAGTTTCCAATCAATTCCGAGACGTTGAAAAAATTTCGTCTTCTTCTGCCTCAAGTTGTCCCATATGGTTCAGGGCACAATCGGAGGAATCTCGAAACAAGTTCATGCATTCTGGAATCCTCACGAGAAATGAGGAGGGTGGGTGAGTTTCCACGCAATTTCGAGACGTTGAAAAAAGTTCGTCTTCTTCTGCCTCAAGTTGTCCCATATGGTTCAGGGCCCAAACAGAGGAATCTCGAAACAATTTCATGCATTCTGGAATCATCACGAGAAATGAGGAGGGTGGGTGAGTTTCCACGCAATTCCGAGACGTTGAAAAAAGTTCGTCTTCTTCTGCCTCAAGTTGTACCGCATGGTTCAGGGCCCAAACGGAGGAATCTCGAAACAAGTTCATGCATTCTGGAATACTCACGAGAAATGAGGAGGGTGGGTGAGTTTCCACGCAATTCCGAGACGTTGAAAAAAGTTCGTCTTCCTCTGCCTCAAGTTGTCCCATATGGCTCAGGGCACAATCGGAGGAATCTCGAAACAAGTTCATGCATTCTGGAATACTCACGCGAAATGAGGAGGGTCGGTGCGTTTCCATGCAATTCCGAGACGTTGAAAAAGGTTCGTCTTCTTCTGCCTCAAGTTGTCCCGCTCGTCTCGGAATTTTTTCAACGTCCCATATGGTTCAGGGCACAATCGAAGGAATCTCGAAACAAGTTCATGCATTCTGCAATCCTCACGAGAAATGACGGGGGTGGGTAAGTTTCCAAGCAATTCCGAGACGTGGAAAAAATTTCGTCTTCTTCTGCCTCAAGTTGTCCCATATGGTTCAGGGCACAATCGGAGGAATCTCGAAACAAGTTCATGCATTCTGGAATCCTCGCGAGAAATGAGGAGGATGGGTTAGTTTCCAAGCAATTCCGAGACGTTGAAAAAATTTCGTCTTCTTCTGCCTCAAGTTGTCCCATATGGTTCAGGGCACAATCGGAGGAATCTCGAAACAAGTTCATGCATTCTGGAATCCTCACGAGAAATGAGGAGGGTGGGTGAGTTTCCACGCAATTCCGAGACGTTGAAAAAAGTTCGTCTTCCTCTGCCTCAAGTTGTACCGCATGGTTCAGGGCCCAAACGGAGGAATATCGAAACAAGTTCATGCATTCTGGAATCCTCACGAGAAATGAGGGGGGTGGGTCAGTTTCCACGCAATTTCGAGACGTTGAAAAAATTTCGTCTTCTTCTGCCTCAAGTTGTCCCATATGGTTCAGGGCACAATCGGAGGAATCTCGAAACAAGTTCATGCATTCTGGAATCCTCACGAGAAATGAAGGGGGTGGGTGAGTTTCCAAGCAATTCCGAGACGTTGAAAAAAGTTCGTCTTCTTCTGCCTTAAATTGTCCCATATGGTTCAGGGCCCAAACAGAGGAATCTCGAAACAAGTTCATGCATTCTGGAATCCTCGCGAGAAATGAGGAGGGTGGGTGAGTTTCCAAGCGATTCCGAGACGTGGAAAAAATTTCGTCTTCTTCTGCCTCAAGTTGTCCCGCTCGTCTCGGAATTTTTTCAACGTCCCATATGGTTCAGGGCACAAACGGAGGAATCTCGAAACAAGTTCATGCATTCTGGAATCCTCGCGAGAAATGAGGAGGGTGGGTGAGTTTCCAATCAATTCCGAGACGTTGAAAAAATTTCGTCTTCTTCTGCCTCAAGTTGTCCCATATGGTTCAGGGCCCAAACGGAGGAATCTCGAAACAATTTCATGCATTCTGGAATCCTCACGAGAAATGAGGGGGGTGGGTCAGTTTCCACGCAATTCCGAGACGTTGAAAAAAGTTCGTCTTCCTCTGCCTCAAGTTGTCCCATATGGTTCAGGGCACAAACGGAGGAATCTCGAAACATATTCATGCATTCTGTAATCCTCACGAGAAATGAGGAGGATGGGTGAGTTTCCAAGCAATTCCGAGACGTGGAAAAAATTTCGTCTTTTTCTGCCTCAAGTTCTCCCATATGGTTCAGGGCACAATCGGAGGAATCTCGAAACAAGTTCATGCATTCTGGAATCCTCGCGAGAAATGAGGAGGATGGGTGAGTTTCCAAGCAATTCCGAGACGTTGAAAAAATTTCGTCTTCTTCTGCCTCAAGTTGTCCCATATGGTTCAGGGCACAAACGGAGGAATCTCGAAACATGTTCATGCATTCTGGAATCCTCACGAGAAATGACGGGGGTGGGTAAGTTTCCACGCCATTCCGAGACGTTGAAAAAAGTTCGTCTTCGTCTGCCTCAAGTTGTCCCAAATGGTTCAGGGCCCAAACGGAGGAATCTCGAAACAAGTTCATGCATTCTGGAATCCTCATGAGAAATGAGGAGGGTGGGTGATTTTCCACGGAATTCCGATACGTTGAAAAAAGTTCGTCTTCTTCTGCCTCAAGTTGTCCCGCTCGTCTCAGAATTTTTTCAACGTCCCATATGGTTCAGGGCACAATCGGAGGAATCTCGAAACAAGTTCATGCATTCTGGAATCCTCACGAGAAATGAGGAGGGTGGGTGAGTTTCCAATCAATTCCGAGACGTTGAAAAAATTTCGTCTTCTTCTGCCTCAAGTTGTCCCATATGGTTCAGGGCACAATCGGAGGAATCTCGAAACAAGTTCATGCATTCTGGAATCCTCACGAGAAATGAGGAGGGTGGGTGAGTTTCCACGCAATTTCGAGACGTTGAAAAAAGTTCGTCTTCTTCTGCCTCAAGTTGTCCCATATGGTTCAGGGCCCAAACAGAGGAATCTCGAAACAATTTCATGCATTCTGGAATCATCACGGGAAATGAGGAGGGTGGGTGAGTTTCCACGCAATTCCGAGACGTTGAAAAAAGTTCGTCTTCTTCTGCCTCAAGTTGTACCGCATGGTTCAGGGCCCAAACGGAGGAATCTCGAAACAAGTTCATGCATTCTGGAATACTCACGAGAAATGAGGAGGGTGGGTGAGTTTCCACGCAATTCCGAGACGTTGAAAAAAGTTCGTCTTCCTCTGCCTCAAGTTGTCCCATATGGCTCAGGGCACAATCGGAGGAATCTCGAAACAAGTTCATGCATTCTGGAATACTCACGCGAAATGAGGAGGGTCGGTGCGTTTCCATGCAATTCCGAGACGTTGAAAAAGGTTCGTCTTCTTCTGCCTCAAGTTGTCCCGCTCGTCTCGGAATTTTTTCAACGTCCCATATGGTTCAGGGCACAATCGAAGGAATCTCGAAACAAGTTCATGCATTCTGCAATCCTCACGAGAAATGACGGGGGTGGGTAAGTTTCCAAGCAATTCCGAGACGTGGAAAAAATTTCGTCTTCTTCTGCCTCAAGTTGTCCCATATGGTTCAGGGCACAATCGGAGGAATCTCGAAACAAGTTCATGCATTCTGGAATCCTCACGAGAAATGACGGGGGTGGGTAAGTTTCCAAGCAATTCCGAGACGTGGAAAAAATTTCGTCTTCTTCTGCCTCAAGTTGTCCCATATGGTTCAGGGCACAATCGGAGGAATCTCGAAACAAGTTCATGCATTCTGGAATCCTCACGAGAAATGAGGAGGGTGGGTGAGTTTCCACGCAATTCCGAGACGTTGAAAAAAGTTCGTCTTCCTCTGCCTCAAGTTGTACCGCATGGTTCAGGGCCCAAACGGAGGAATATCGAAACAAGTTCATGCATTCTGGAATCCTCACGAGAAATGAGGGGGGTGGGTCAGTTTCCACGCAATTTCGAGACGTTGAAAAAATTTCGTCTTCTTCTGCCTCAAGTTGTCCCATATGGTTCAGGGCACAATCGGAGGAATCTCGAAACAAGTTCATGCATTCTGGAATCCTCACGAGAAATGAAGGGGGTGGGTGAGTTTCCAAGCAATTCCGAGACGTTGAAAAAAGTTCGTCTTCTTCTGCCTTAAATTGTCCCATATGGTTCAGGGCCCAAACGGAGGAATCTCGAAACAATTTCATGCATTCTGGAATCATCACGAGAAATGAGGAGGGTGGGTGAGTTTCCACGCAATTCCGAGACGTTGAAAAAAGTTCGTCTTTCTCTGCCTCAAGTTGTCCCATAAGGTTCAGGGCACAAACGGAGGAATCTCGAAACATGTTCATGCATTCTGGAATCCTCACGAGAAATGACGGGGGTGGGTAAGTTTCCACGCCATTCCGAGACGTTGAAAAAAGTTCGTCTTCGTCTGCCTCAAGTTGTCCCAAATGGTTCAGGGCCCAAACGGAGGAATCTCGAAACAAGTTCATGCATTCTGGAATCCTCATGAGAAATGAGGAGGGTGGGTGATTTTCCACGGAATTCCGATACGTTGAAAAAAGTTCGTCTTCTTCTGCCTCAAGTTGTCCCGCTCGTCTCAGAATTTTTTCAACGTCCCATATGGTTCAGGGCACAATCGGAGGAATCTCGAAACAAGTTCATGCATTCTGGAATCCTCACGAGAAATGAGGAGGGTGGGTGAGTTTCCAATCAATTCCGAGACGTTGAAAAAATTTCGTCTTCTTCTGCCTCAAGTTGTCCCATATGGTTCAGGGCCCAAACGGAGGAATCTCGAAACAATTTCATGCATTCTGGAATCCTCACGAGAAATGAGGGGGGTGGGTCAGTTTCCACGCAATTCCGAGACGTTGAAAAAAGTTCGTCTTCCTCTGCCTCAAGTTGTCCCATATGGTTCAGGGCACAAACGGAGGAATCTCGAAACATATTCATGCATTCTGTAATCCTCACGAGAAATGAGGAGGATGGGTGAGTTTCCAAGCAATTCCGAGACGTGGAAAAAATTTCGTCTTCTTCTGCCTCAAGTTCTCCCATATGGTTCAGGGCACAATCGGAGGAATCTCGAAACAAGTTCATGCATTCTGGAATCCTCGCGAGAAATGAGGAGGATGGGTGAGTTTCCAAGCAATTCCGAGACGTTGAAAAAATTTCGTCTTCTTCTGCCTCAAGTTGTCCCATATGGTTCAGGGCACAAACGGAGGAATCTCGAAACATGTTCATGCATTCTGGAATCCTCACGAGAAATGACGGGGGTGGGTAAGTTTCCACGCCATTCCGAGACGTTGAAAAAAGTTCGTCTTCGTCTGCCTCAAGTTGTCCCAAATGGTTCAGGGCCCAAACGGAGGAATCTCGAAACAAGTTCATGCATTCTGGAATCCTCATGAGAAATGAGGAGGGTGGGTGATTTTCCACGGAATTCCGATACGTTGAAAAAAGTTCGTCTTCTTCTGCCTCAAGTTGTCCCGCTCGTCTCAGAATTTTTTCAACGTCCCATATGGTTCAGGGCACAATCGGAGGAATCTCGAAACAAGTTCATGCATTCTGGAATCCTCACGAGAAATGAGGAGGGTGGGTGAGTTTCCAATCAATTCCGAGACGTTGAAAAAATTTCGTCTTCTTCTGCCTCAAGTTGTCCCATATGGTTCAGGGCCCAAACGGAGGAATCTCGAAACAATTTCATGCATTCTGGAATCCTCACGAGAAATGAGGGGGGTGGGTCAGTTTCCACGCAATTCCGAGACGTTGAAAAAAGTTCGTCTTTCTCTGCCTCAAGTTGTCCCATATGGTTCAGGGCACAATCGGAGGAATCTCGAAACAAGTTCATGCATTCTGGAATCCTCACGAGAAATGAGGGGGGTGGGTGAGTTTCCAAGCAATTCCGAGACGTTGAAAAAAGTTCGTCTTCTTCTGCCTTAAATTGTCCCATATGGTTCAGGGCCCAAACGGAGGAATCTCGAAACAATTTCATGCATTCTGGAATCATCACGAGAAATGAGGAGGGTGGGTGAGTTTCCACGCAATTCCGAGACGTTGAAAAAAGTTCGTCTTTCTCTGCCTCAAGTTGTCCCATAAGGTTCAGGGCACAAACGGAGGAATCTCGAAACATATTCATGCATTCTGTAATCCTCACGAGAAATGAGGAGGATGGGTGAGTTTCCAAGCAATTCCGAGACGTGGAAAAAATTTCGTCTTCTTCTGCCGCAAGTTCTCCCATATGGTTCAGGGCACAATCGGAGGAATCTCGAAACAAGTTCATGCATTCTGGAATCCTCGCGAGAAATGAGGAGGGTGGGTGAGTTTCCAAGCAATTCCGAGACGTTGAAAAAATTTCGTCTTCTTCTGCCTCAAGTTGTCCCATAAGGTTCAGGGCACAAACGGAGGAATCTCGAAACATGTTCATGCATTCTGGAATCCTCACGAGAAATGACGGGGGTGGGTAAGTTTCCACGCCATTCCGAGACGTTGAAAAAAGTTCGTCTTCGTCTGCCTCAAGTTGTCCCAAATGGTTCAGGGCCCAAACGGAGGAATCTCGAAACAAGTTCATGCATTCTGGAATCCTCGCAAGAAATGAGGAGGGTGGGTGAGTTTCCAAGCAATTCCGAGACGTGGAAAAAATTTCGTCTTCTTCTGCCTCAAGTTGTCCCATATGGTTCAGGGCACAATCGGAGGAATCTCGAAACAAGTTCATGCATTCTGGAATCCTCGCGAGAAATGAGGAGGATGGGTGAGTTTCCAAGCAATTCCGAGATGTTGAAAAAATTTCGTCTTCTTCTGCCTCAAGTTGTCCCATATGGTTCAGGGCACAATCGGAGGAATCTCGAAACAAGTTCATGCATTCTGGAATCCTCACGAGAAATGAGGGGGGTGGGTCAGTTTCCACGCAATTCCGAGACGTTGAAAAAAGTTCGTCTTCCTCTGCCTCAAGTTGTCCCATATGGTTCAGGGCACAATCGGAGGAATCTCGAAACAAGTTCATGCATTCTGGAATCCTCACGAGAAATGAGGGGGGTGGGTGAGTTTCCAAGCAATTCCGAGACGTTGAAAAAAGTTCGTCTTTCTCTGCCTCAAGTTGTCCCATATGGTTCAAGGCACAATCGGAGGAATCTCGAAACATGTTCATGCATTCTGGAATCCTCACGAGAAATGACGGGGGTGGGTCAGTTTCCACGCCATTTGAGACGTTGAAAAAAGTTCGTCTTCGTCTGCCTCAAGTTGTCCCAAATGGTTCAGGGCCCAAACGGAGGAATCTCGAAACAAGTTCATGCATTCTGGAATCCTCATGAGAAATGAGGAGGGTGGGTGATTTTCCACGGAATTCCGATACGTTGAAAAAAGTTCGTCTTCTTCTGCCTCAAGTTGTCCCGCTCGTCTCAGAATTTTTTCAACGTCCCATATGGTTCAGGGCACAATCGGAGGAATCTCGAAACAAGTTCATGCATTCTGGAATCCTCACGAGAAATGAGGAGGGTGGGTGAGTTTCCAATCAATTCCGAGACGTTGAAAAAATTTCGTCTTCTTCTGCCTCAAGTTGTCCCATATGGTTCAGGGCCCAAACGGAGGAATCTCGAAACAATTTCATGCATTCTGGAATCCTCACGAGAAATGAGGGGGGTGGGTCAGTTTCCACGCAATTCCGAGACGTTGAAAAAAGTTCGTCTTCCTCTGCCTCAAGTTGTCCCATATGGTTCAGGGCACAAACGGAGGAATCTCGAAACATATTCATGCATTCTGTAATCCTCACGAGAAATGAGGAGGATGGGTGAGTTTCCAAGCAATTCCGAGACGTGGAAAAAATTTCGTCTTCTTCTGCCTCAAGTTCTCCCATATGGTTCAGGGCACAATCGGAGGAATCTCGAAACAAGTTCATGCATTCTGGAATCCTCGCGAGAAATGAGGAGGATGGGTGAGTTTCCAAGCAATTCCGAGACGTTGAAAAAATTTCGTCTTCTTCTGCCTCAAGTTGTCCCATATGGTTCAGGGCACAAACGGAGGAATCTCGAAACATGTTCATGCATTCTGGAATCCTCACGAGAAATGACGGGGGTGGGTAAGTTTCCACGCCATTCCGAGACGTTGAAAAAAGTTCGTCTTCGTCTGCCTCAAGTTGTCCCAAATGGTTCAGGGCCCAAACGGAGGAATCTCGAAACAAGTTCATGCATTCTGGAATCCTCATGAGAAATGAGGAGGGTGGGTGATTTTCCACGGAATTCCGATACGTTGAAAAAAGTTCGTCTTCTTCTGCCTCAAGTTGTCCCGCTCGTCTCAGAATTTTTTCAACGTCCCATATGGTTCAGGGCACAATCGGAGGAATCTCGAAACAAGTTCATGCATTCTGGAATCCTCACGAGAAATGAGGAGGGTGGGTGAGTTTCCAATCAATTCCGAGACGTTGAAAAAATTTCGTCTTCTTCTGCCTCAAGTTGTCCCATATGGTTCAGGGCCCAAACGGAGGAATCTCGAAACAATTTCATGCATTCTGGAATCCTCACGAGAAATGAGGGGGGTGGGTCAGTTTCCACGCAATTCCGAGACGTTGAAAAAAGTTCGTCTTTCTCTGCCTCAAGTTGTCCCATATGGTTCAGGGCACAATCGGAGGAATCTCGAAACAAGTTCATGCATTCTGGAATCCTCACGAGAAATGAGGGGGGTGGGTGAGTTTCCAAGCAATTCCGAGACGTTGAAAAAAGTTCGTCTTCTTCTGCCTTAAATTGTCCCATATGGTTCAGGGCCCAAACGGAGGAATCTCGAAACAATTTCATGCATTCTGGAATCATCACGAGAAATGAGGAGGGTGGGTGAGTTTCCACGCAATTCCGAGACGTTGAAAAAAGTTCGTCTTTCTCTGCCTCAAGTTGTCCCATAAGGTTCAGGGCACAAACGGAGGAATCTCGAAACATATTCATGCATTCTGTAATCCTCACGAGAAATGAGGAGGATGGGTGAGTTTCCAAGCAATTCCGAGACGTGGAAAAAATTTCGTCTTCTTCTGCCGCAAGTTCTCCCATATGGTTCAGGGCACAATCGGAGGAATCTCGAAACAAGTTCATGCATTCTGGAATCCTCGCGAGAAATGAGGAGGGTGGGTGAGTTTCCAAGCAATTCCGAGACGTTGAAAAAATTTCGTCTTCTTCTGCCTCAAGTTGTCCCATAAGGTTCAGGGCACAAACGGAGGAATCTCGAAACATGTTCATGCATTCTGGAATCCTCACGAGAAATGACGGGGGTGGGTAAGTTTCCACGCCATTCCGAGACGTTGAAAAAAGTTCGTCTTCGTCTGCCTCAAGTTGTCCCAAATGGTTCAGGGCCCAAACGGAGGAATCTCGAAACAAGTTCATGCATTCTGGAATCCTCGCAAGAAATGAGGAGGGTGGGTGAGTTTCCAAGCAATTCCGAGACGTGGAAAAAATTTCGTCTTCTTCTGCCTCAAGTTGTCCCATATGGTTCAGGGCACAATCGGAGGAATCTCGAAACAAGTTCATGCATTCTGGAATCCTCGCGAGAAATGAGGAGGATGGGTGAGTTTCCAAGCAATTCCGAGATGTTGAAAAAATTTCGTCTTCTTCTGCCTCAAGTTGTCCCATATGGTTCAGGGCACAATCGGAGGAATCTCGAAACAAGTTCATGCATTCTGGAATCCTCACGAGAAATGAGGGGGGTGGGTCAGTTTCCACGCAATTCCGAGACGTTGAAAAAAGTTCGTCTTCCTCTGCCTCAAGTTGTCCCATATGGTTCAGGGCACAATCGGAGGAATCTCGAAACAAGTTCATGCATTCTGGAATCCTCACGAGAAATGAGGGGGGTGGGTGAGTTTCCAAGCAATTCCGAGACGTTGAAAAAAGTTCGTCTTTCTCTGCCTCAAGTTGTCCCATATGGTTCAAGGCACAATCGGAGGAATCTCGAAACATGTTCATGCATTCTGGAATCCTCACGAGAAATGACGGGGGTGGGTCAGTTTCCACGCCATTCCGAGACGTTGAAAAAAGTTCGTCTTCGTCTGCCTCAAGTTGTCCCAAATGGTTCAGGGCCCAAACGGAGGAATCTCGAAACAAGTTCATGCATTCTGGAATCCTCATGAGAAATGAGGAGGGTGGGTGATTTTCCACGGAATTCCGATACGTTGAAAAAAGTTCGTCTTCTTCTGCCTCAAGTTGTCCCGCTCGTCTCAGAATTTTTTCAACGTCCCATATGGTTCAGGGCACAATCGGAGGAATCTCGAAACAAGTTCATGCATTCTGGAATCCTCACGAGAAATGAGGAGGGTGGGTGAGTTTCCAAGCAATTCCGAGACGTTGAAAAAATTTCGTCTTCTTCTGCCTCAAGTTGTCCCATATGGTTCAGGGCCCAAACGGAGGAATCTCGAAACAATTTCATGCATTCTGGAATCCTCACGAGAAATGATGGGGGAGGGTGAGTTTCCAAGCGATTCCGATACGTTGAAAAAAGTTCGTCTTCTTCTGCCTCAAATTGTCCCATATGGTTCAGGGCACAATCGGAGGAATCTCGAAACAAGTTCATGCATTCTGGAATCCTCACGAGAAATGAGGGGGGTGGGTGAGTTTCCAAGCAATTCCGAGACGTTGAAAAAAGTTCGTCTTCTTCTGCCTTAAATTGTCCCATATGGTTCAGGGCCCAAACGGAGGAATCTCGAAACAATTTCATGCATTCTGGAATCATCACGAGAAATGAGGAGGGTGGGTGAGTTTCCACGCAATTACGAGACGTTGAAAAAAGTTCGTCTTTCTCTGCCTCAAGTTGTCCCATAAGGTTCAGGGCACAAACAGAGGAATCTCGAAACATATTCATGCATTCTGGAATCCTCACGAGAAATGAGGAGGATGGGTGAGTTTCCACGCCATTCCGAGACGTTGAAAAAAGTTCGTCTTCGTCTGCCTCAAGTTGTCCCAAATGGTTCAGGGCCCAAACGGAGGAATCTCGAAACAAGTTCATGCATTCTGGAATCATCACGAGAAATGAGGGGGGTGGGTCAGTTTCCACGCAATTCCGAGACGTTGAAAAAAGTTCGACTTCCTCTGCCTCAAGTTGTCCCAAATGGTTCAGGGCCCAAACGGAGGAATCTCGAAACGAGTTCATGCATTCTGGAATCCTCACGAGAAATGAGGGGGGTGGGTCAGTTTCCACGCAATTCCGAGACGTTGAAAAAAGTTCGTCTTTATCTGCCTCATGTTTTCCCATAAAGTTCAGGGCACAAACGGAGGAATCTCGAAACATGTTCATGCATTCTGGAATCCTCACGAGAAATGAGGGGGGTGGGTATGTTTCCACGCAATTCCGAGACGTTGAAAAAAGTTCGTCTTCTTCTGCCTCAAGTTGTCCCAAATGGTTCAGGGCCCAAACGAAGGAATCTCGAAACAAGTTCATGCATTCTGGAATACTCACGAGAAATGAGGAGGGTGGGTGACTTTCCACGCAATTCCGAGACGTTGAAAAAAGTTCGTCTTCCTCTGCCTAAAGTTGTCCCATATGGTTCAGGGAACAATCGGAGGAATCTCGAAACAAGTTCATGCATTCTGGAATCCTCGCGAGAAATGAGGAGGGTGGGTGAGTTTCCAAGCAATTACGAGACGTTGAAAAAATTACGTCTTCTTCTGCCTCAAGTTGTCCCATATGGGTCAAGGCACAATCGGAGGAATCTCGAAACAAGTTCATGCATTCTGGAATCCTCACGAGAAATGAGGGCGGTGGGTCAGTTTCCACGCAATTCCGAGACGTTGAAAAAAGTTCGTCTTCTTCTGCCTTAAATTGTCCCATATGGTTCAGGGCCCAAACGGAGGAATCTCGAAACAATTTCATGCATTCTGGAATCATCACGAGAAATGAGGACGGTGGGTGAGTTTCCACGCAATTCCGAGACGTTGAAAAAAGTTCGTCTTGCTCTGCCTCAAGTTGTCCCATAAGGTTCAGGGCACAAACGGAGAAATCTCGAAACATGTTCATGCATTCTGGAATCCTCACGAGAAATGACGGGGGTGGGTAAGTTTCCACGCCATTCCGAGACGTTGAAAAAAGTTCGTCTTCGTCTGCCTCAGGTTGTCCCAAATGGTTCAGGGCCCAAACGGAGGAATCTCGAAACAAGTTCATGCATTCTAGAATCCTCATGAGAAATGAGGAGGGTGGGTGATTTTCCACGGAATTCCGATACGTTGAAAAAAGTTCGTCTTCTTCTGCCTCAAGTTGTCCCGCTCGTCTCAGAATTTTTTCAACGTCCCATATGGTTCAGGGCACAATCGGTGGAATCTCGAAACAAGTTCATGCATTCTGGAATCCTCACGAGAAATGAGGAGGGTGGGTGAGTTTCCAAGTAATTCCGAGACGTTGAAAAAATTTCGTCTTCTTCTGCCTCAAGTTGTCCCATATGGTTCAGGGCACAATCGGAGGAATCTCGAAACAAGTTCATGCATTCTGGAATACTCACGAGAAATGAGGAGGGTGGGTGACTTTCCACGCAATTCCGAGACGTTGAAAAAAGTTCGTCTTCCTCTGCCTAAAGTTGTCCCATATGGTTCAGGGAACAATCGGAGGAATCTCGAAACAAGTTCATGCATTCTGGAATCCTCGCGAGAAATGAGGAGGGTGGGTGAGTTTCCAAGCAATTACGAGACGTTGAAAAAATTACGTCTTCTTCTGCCTCAAGTTGTCCCATATGGTTCAAGGCACAATCGGAGGAATCTCGAAACAAGTTCATGCATTCTGGAATCCTCACGAGAAATGAGGGGGGTGGGTCAGTTTCCACGCAATTCCGAGACGTTGAAAAAAGTTCGACTTCCTCTGCCTCAAGTTGTCCCAAATGGTTCAGGGCCCAAACGGAGGAATCTCGAAACAAGTTCATGCATTCTGGAATCCTCACAAGAAATGAGGGGGGTGGGTCAGTTTCCACGCAATTCCGAGACGTTGAAAAAAGTTCGTCTTTCTCTGCCTCATGTTTTCCCATAAAGTTCAGGGCACAAACGGAGGAATCTCGAAACATGTTCATGCATTCTGGAATCCTCACGAGAAATGAGGGGGGTGGGTATGTTTCCACGCAATTCCGAGACGTTGAAAAAAGTTCGTCTTCTTCTGCCTCAAGTTGTCCCAAATGGTTCAGGGCCCAAACGAAGGAATCTCGAAACAAGTTCATGCATTCTGGAATCCTCATGAGAAATGAGGAGGGTGGGTGATTTTCCACGCAATTCCGATACGTTGAAAAAGGTTCGTCTTCTTCTGCCTCAAGTTGTCCCGCTCGTCTCGGAATTTTTTCAACGTCCCATATGGTTCAGGGCACAATCGAAGGAATCTCGAAACAAGTTCATGCATTCTGGAATCCTCACGAGAAATGAGGAGGGTGGGTGAGTTTCCAAGCAATTCCGAGACGTTGAAAAAATTTCGTCTTCTTCTGCCTCAAGTTGTCCCAAATGGTTCAGGGCCCAAACGGAGGAATCTCGAAACAAGTTCATGCATTCTGGAATCCTCGCGAGAAATGAGGAGGGTGGGTGAGTTTCCAAGCAATTCCGAGACGTGGAAAAAATTTCGTCTTCTTCTGCCTCAAGTTGTCCCATATGGTTCAGGGCACAATCGGAGGAATCTCGAAACAAGTTCATGCATTCTGGAATCCTAGCGAGAAATGAGGAGGGTGGGTGAGTTTCCAAGCAATTCCGAGACGTTGAAAAAATTTCGTCTTCTTCTGCCTCAAGTTGTCCCATATGGTTCAGGGCACAATCGGAGGAATCTCGAAACAAGTTCATGCATTCTGGAATCCTCACGAGAAATGAGGGGGGTGGGTGAGTTTCCAAGCAATTCCGAGACGTTGAAAAAAGTTCGTCTTCTTCTGCCTTAAATTGTCCCATATGGTTCAGGGCCCAAACGGAGGAATCTCGAAACAATTTCATGCATTCTGGAATCATCACGAGAAATGAGGACGGTGGGTGAGTTTCCACGCAATTCTGAGACGTTGAAAAAAGTTCGTCTTGCTCTGCCTCAAGTTGTCCCATAAGGTTCAGGGCACAAACGGAGGAATCTCGAAACATGTTCATGCATTCTGGAATCCTCACGAGTAATGACGGGGGTGGGTAAGTTTCCACGCCATTCCAAGACGTTGAAAAAAGTTCGTCTTCGTCTGCCTCAGGTTGTCCCAAATGGTTCAGGGCCCAAACGGAGGAATCTCGAAACAAGTTCATGCATTCTAGAATCCTCATGAGAAATGAGGAGGGTGGGTGATTTTCCACGGAATTCCGATACGTTGAAAAAAGTTCGTCTTCTTCTGCCTCAAGTTGTCCCGCTCGTCTCAGAATTTTTTCAACGTCCCATATGGTTCAGGGCACAATCGGTGGAATCTCGAAACAAGTTCATGCATTCTGGAATCCTCACGAGAAATGAGGAGGGTGGGTGAGTTTCCAAGCAATTCCGAGACGTTGAAAAAATTTCGTCTTCTTCTGCCTCAAGTTGTCCCATATGGTTCAGGGCACAATCGGAGGAATCTCGAAACAAGTTCATGCATTCTGGAATACTCACGAGAAATGACGGGGGTGGGTAAGTTTCCACGCCATTCCGAGACGTTGAAAAAAGTTCGTCTTCGTCTGCCTCAGGTTGTCCCAAATGGTTCAGGGCCCAAACGGAGGAATCTCGAAACAAGTTCATGCATTCTAGAATCCTCATGAGAAATGAGGAGGGTGGGTGATTTTCCACGGAATTCCGATACGTTGAAAAAAGTTCGTCTTCTTCTGCCTCAAGTTGTCTCGCTCGTCTCAGAATTTTTTCAACGTCCCATATGGTTCAGGGCACAATCGGTGGAATCTCGAAACAAGTTCATGCATTCTGGAATCCTCACGAGAAATGAGGAGGGTGGGTGAGTTTCCAAGCAATTCCGAGACGTTGAAAAAATTTCGTCTTCTTCTGCCTCAAGTTGTCCCATATGGTTCAGGGCACAATCGGAGGAATCTCGAAACAAGTTCATGCATTCTGGAATACTCACGAGAAATGAGGAGGGTGGGTGACTTTCCACGCAATTCCGAGACGTTGAAAAAAGTTCGTCTTCCTCTGCCTAAAGTTGTCCCATATGGTTCAGGGAACAATCGGAGGAATCTCGAAACAAGTTCATGCATTCTGGAATCCTCGCGAGAAATGAGGAGGGTGGCTGAGTTTCCAAGCAATTACGAGACGTTGAAAAAATTACGTCTTCTTCTGCCTCAAGTTGTCCCATATGGTTCAATGCACAATCGGAGGAATCTCGAAACAAGTTCATGCATTCTGGAATCCTCACGAGAAATGAGGGGGGTGGGTCAGTTTCCACGTAATTCCGAGACGTTGAAAAAAGTTCGACTTCCTCTGCCTCAAGTTGTCCCAAATGGTTCAGGGCCCAAACGGAGGAATCTCGAAACAAGTTCATGCATTCTGGAATCCTCACGAGAAATGAGGGGGGTGGGTCAGTTTCCACGCAATTCCGAGACGTTGAAAAAAGTTCGTCTTTCTCTGCCTCATGTTTTCCCATAAAGTTCAGGGCACAAACGGAGGAATCTCGAAACATGTTCATGCATTCTGGAATCCTCACGAGAAATGAGGGGGGTGGGTCAGTTTCCACGCAATTCCGAGACGTTGAAAAAAGTTCGACTTCCTCTGCCTCAAGTTGTCCCAAATGGTTCAGGGAACAATCGGAGGAATCTCGAAACAAGTTCATGCATTCTGGAATCCTCGCGAGAAATGAGGAGGGTGGGTCAGTTTCCACGCAATTCCGAGACGTTGAAAAAAGTTCGTCTTTCTCTGCCTCATGTTTTCCCATAAAGTTCAGGGCACAACCGGAGGAATCTCGAAACATGTTCATGCATTCTGGAATCCTCACGAGAAATGAGGGGGGTGGGTATGTTTCCACGCAATTCCGAGACGTTGAAAAAAGTTCGTCTTCTTCTGCCTCAAGTTGTCCCAAATGGTTCAGGGCCCAAACGAAGGAATCTCGAAACAAGTTCATGCATTCTGGAATCCTCATGAGAAATGAGGAGGGTGGGTGATTTTCCACGCAATTCCGATACGTTGAAAAAGGTTCGTCTTCTTCTGCCTCAAGTTGTCCCGCTCGTCTCGGAATTTTTTCAACGTCCCATATGGTTCAGGGCACAATCGGAGGAATCTCGAAACAAGTTCATGCATTCTGGAATCCTCGCGAGAAATGAGGAGGGTGGGTGAGTTTCCAAGCAATTACGAGACGTTGAAAAAATTACGTCTTCTTCTGCCTCAAGTTGTCCCATATGGTTCAATGCACAATCGGAGGAATCTCGAAACAAGTTCATGCATTCTGGAATCCTCACGAGAAATGAGGGGGGTGGGTCAGTTTCCACGCAATTCCGAGACGTTGAAAAAAGTTCGTCTTCCTCTGCCTCAAGTTGTCCCATATGGTTCAGGGCACAATCGGAGGAATCTCGAAACAAGTTCATGCATTCTGGAATCCTCGCGAGAAATGAGGAGGGTGGGTGAGTTTCCAAGCAATTCCGAGACGTGGAAAAAATTTCGTCTTCTTCTGCCTCAAGTTGTCCCATATGGTTCAGGGCACAATCGGAGGAATCTCGAAACAAGTTCATGCATTCTGGAATCCTGGCGAGAAATGAGGAGGGTGGGTGAGTTTCCAAGCAATTCCGAGACGTTGAAAAAATTTCGTCTTCTTCTGCCTCAAGTTGTCCCATATGGTTCAGGGCACAATCGGAGGAATCTCGAAACAAGTTCATGCATTCTGGAATCCTCACGAGAAATGAGGGGGGTGGGTCAGTTTCCACGCAATTCCGAGACGTTGAAAAAAGTTCGTCTTCCTCTGCCTCAAGTTGTCCAATATGGTTCAGGGCACAATCGGAGGAATCTCGAAACAAGTTCATGCATTCTGGAATCCTCACGAGAAATGAGGGGGGGTGGGAGAGTTTCCAAGCAATTCCGAGACGTTGAAAAAAGTTCGTCTTCTTCTGCCTTAAATTGTCCCATATGGTTCAGGGCACAATCGGAGGAATCTCGAAACAAGTTCATGCATTCTGGAATCCTCACGAGAAATGAGGGGGGTGGGTCAGTTTCCACGCAATTCCGAGACGTTCAAAAAACTTCGTCTTCGTCTGCCTCAAGTTTTCCCAAATGGTTCAGGGCCCAAACGGAGGAATCTCGAAACAAGTTCATGCATTCTGGAATCCTCACGAGAAATGAGGGGGGTGGGTCAGTTTCCACGCAATTTCGAGACGTTGAAAAAAGTTCGTCTTCTTCTGCCTCAAGTTGTCCCATATGGTTCAGGGCCAAAATAGAGGAATCTCGAAACAATTTCATGCATTCTGGAATCATCACGAGAAATGAGGAGGGTGGGTGAGTTTCCACGCAATTCCGAGACGTTGAAAAAATTTCGTCTTCTTCTGCCTCAAGTTGTACCGCATGGTTCAGGGCCCAAACGGAGGAATCTCGAAACAAGTTCATGCATTCTGGAATACTCACGAGAAATGAGGAGGGTGGGTGAGTTTCCACGCAATTCCGAGACGTTGAAAAAAGTTCGTCTTCCTCTGCCTCAAGTTGTCCCATATGGCTCAGGGCACAATCGGAGGAATCTCGAAACAAGTTCATGCATTCTGGAATGCTCACGCGAAATGAGGAGGGTCGGTGCGTTTCAACGCAATTCCGAGACGTTGAAAAAGGTTCGTCTTCTTCTGCCTCAAGTTGTCCCGCTCGTCTCGGAATTTTTTCAACGTCCCATATGGTTCAGGGCACAATCGAAGGAATCTCGAAACAAGTTCATGCATTCTGGAATCCTCACGAGAAATGAGGAGGGTGGGTGAGTTTCCAAGCAATTCCGAGACGTTGAAAACATTTCGTCTTCTTCTGCCTCAAGTTGTCCCAAATGGTTCAGGGCCCAAACGGAGGAATCTCGAAACAAGTTCATGCATTCTGGAATCCTCGCGAGAAATGAGGAGGGTGGGTGAGTTTCCAAGCAATTCCGAGACGTGGAAAAA
Source organism: Acacia crassicarpa (assembly GCA_034222035.1). Classification (NCBI taxonomy): domain Eukaryota; kingdom Viridiplantae; phylum Streptophyta; class Magnoliopsida; order Fabales; family Fabaceae; genus Acacia; species Acacia crassicarpa. The sequence goes on along the minus strand of JAWXYG010000002.1, from coordinate 29,988,585 downwards.
ATTTCGTCTTCTTCTGCCTCAAGTTGTCCCATATGGTTCAGGGCACAATCGGAGGAATCTCGAAACAAGTTCATGCATTCTGGAATCCTCGCGAGAAATGAGGAGGGTGGGTGAGTTTCCAAGCGATTCCGAGACGTTGAAAAAATTTCGTCTTCTTCTGCCTCAAGTTGTCCCATATGGTTCAGGGCACAATCGGAGGAATCTCGAAACAAGTTCATGCATTCTGGAATCCTCACGAGAAATGAGGGGGGTGGGTCAGTTTCCACGCAATTCCGAGACGTTGAAATAAGTTCGTCTTCCTCTGCCTCAAGTTGTCCCATATGGTTCAGGGCACAATCGGAGGAATCTCGAAACAAGTTCATGCATTCTGGAATCCTCACGAGAAATGAGGGGGGTGGGAGAGTTTCCAAGCAATTCCGAGACGTTGAAAAAAGTTCGTCTTCTTCTGCCTTAAATTGTCCCATATGGTTCAGGGCACAATCGGAGGAATCTCGAAACAAGTTCATGCATTCTGGAATCCTCACGAGAAATGAGGGGGGTGGGTCAGTTTCCACGCAATTCCGAGACGTTCAAAAAAGTTCGTCTTCGTCTGCCTCAAGTTTTCCCAAATGGTTCAGGGCCCAAACAGAGGAATCTCGAAACAAGTTCATGCATTCTGGAATCCTCACGAGAAATGAGGGGAGTGGGTCAGTTTCCACGCAATTCCGAGACGTTGAAAAAAGTTCGTCTTCTTCTGCCTCAAGTTGTCCCATATGGTTCAGGGCCCAAACAGAGGAATCTCGAAACAATTTCATGCATTCTGGAATCATCACGAGAAATGAGGAGGGTGGGTGAGTTTCCACGCAATTCCGAGACGTTGAAAAAAGTTCGTCTTCTTCTGCCTCAAGTTGTACCGCATGGTTCAGGGCCCAAACGGAGGAATCTCGAAACAAGTTCATGCATTCTGGAATACTCACGAGAAATGAGGAGGGTGGGTGAGTTTCCACGCAATTCCGAGACGTTGAAAAAAGTTCGTCTTCCTCTTCCTCAAGTTGTCCCATATGGTTCAGGGCACAATCGGAGGAATCTCGAAACAAGTTCATGCATTCTGGAATACTCACGCGAAATGAGGAGGGTCGGTGCGTTTCCACGCAATTCCGAGACGTTGAAAAAAGTTCGTCTTCCTCTGCCTCAAGTTGTCCCATATGGTTAAGGGCACAATCGGAGGAATCTCGAAACAAGTTCATGCATTCTGGAATCCTCGCGAGAAATGAGGAGGGTGGGTGAGTTTCCAAGCAATTCCGAGACGTTGAAAAAATTTCGTCTTCTTCTGCCTCTAGTTGTCCCATATGGTTCAGGGCACAATCGGAGGAATCTCGAAACAAGTTCATGCATTCTGGAATCCTCACGAGAAATGAGGGGGGTGGGTCAGTTTCCACGCAATTCCGAGACGTTCAAAAAAGTTCGTCTTCCTCTGCCTCAAGTTTTCCCAAATGGTTCAGGGCCCAAACGGAGGAATCTCGAAACAAGTTCATGCATTCTGGAATCCTCACGAGAAATGAGGGGGGTGGGTCAGTTTCCACGCAATTCCGAGACGTTGAAAAAAGTTCGTGTTCTTCTGCCTCAAGTTGTACCGCATGGTTCAGGGCCCAAACGGAGGAATCTCGAAACAAGTTCATGCATTCTGGAATACTCACGAGAAATGAGGAGGGTGGGTGAGTTTCCACGCAATTCCGAGACGTTGAAAAAAGTTCGTCTTCCTCTGCCTCAAGTTGTCCCATATGGTTCAGGGCACAATCGGAGGAATCTCGAAACAAGTTCATGCATTCTGGAATCCTCACGAGAAATGAGGGGGGTGGGTCAGTTTCCACGCAATTCCGAGACGTTGAAAAAAGTTCGTCTTCTTCTGCCTCAAGTTGTACCGCATGGTTCAAAGCCCAAACGGAGGAATCTCGAAACAAGTTCATGCATTCTGGAATACTCACGAGAAATGAGGAGGGTGGGTGAGTTTCCACGCAATTCCGAGACGTTGAAAAAATTTCGTGTTCCTCTGCCTCAAGTTGTCCCATATGGTTCAGGGCACAATCGGAGGAATCTTGAATCAAGTTCATGCATTCTGGAATCCTCACGAGAAATGAGGGGGGAGGGTGAGTTTCCAAGCGATTCCGATACGTTGAAAAAAGTTCGTCTTCTTCTGCCTTAAATTGTCCCATATGGTTCAGGGCCCAAACGGAGGAATCTCGAAACAATTTCCTGCATTCTGGAATCATCACGAGAAATGAGGAGGGTGGGTGAGTTTCCACGCAATTCCGAGACGTTGAAAAAAGTTCGTCTTCCTCTGGCTCAAGTTGTCCCATATGGTTCAGGGCACAATCGGAGGAATCTTGAATCAAGTTCATGCATTCTGGAATCCTCACGAGAAATGAGGAGGGTGGGTGAGTTTCCAAGCAATTCCGAGACGTTGAAAACATTTCGTCTTCTTCTGCCTCAAGTTGTCCCAAATGGTTCAGGGCACAATCGGAGGAATCTCGAAACAAGTTCATGCATTCTGGAATACTCACGCGAAATGAGGAGGGTCGGTGCGTTTCCACGCAATTCCGAGACGTTGAAAAAAGTTCGTCTTCCTCTGCCTCAAGTTGTCCCATATGGTTAAGGGCACAATCGGAGGAATCTCGAAACAAGTTCATGCATTCTGGAATCCTCGCGAGAAATGAGGAGGGTGGGTGAGTTTCCAAGCAATTCCGAGACGTTGAAAAAATTTCGTCTTCTTCTGCCTCAAGTTGTCCCATATGGTTCAGGGCACAATCGGAGGAATCTCGAAACAAGTTCATGCATTCTGGAATCCTCACGAGAAATGAGGGGGGTGGGTCAGTTTCCACGCAATTCCGAGACGTTCAAAAAAGTTCGTCTTCCTCTGCCTCAAGTTTTCCCAAATGGTTCAGGGCCCAAACGGAGGAATCTCGAAACAAGTTCATGCATTCTGGAATCCTCATGAGAAATGAGGAGGGTGGGTGATTTTCCACGCAATTCCGATACGTTGAAAAAGGTTCGTCTTCTTCTGCCTCAAGTTGTCCCGCTCGTCTCGGAATTTTTTCAACGTCCCATATGGTTCAGGGCACAATCGAAGGAATCTCGAAACAAGTTCATGCATTCTGGAATCCTCACGAGAAATGAGGAGGGTGGGTGAGTTTCCAAGCAATTCCGAGACGTTGAAAACATTTCGTCTTCTTCTGCCTCAAGTTGTCCCAAATGGTTCAGGGCCCAAACGGAGGAATCTCGAAACAAGTTCATGCATTCTGGAATCCTCGCGAGAAATGAGGAGGGTGGGTGAGTTTCCAAGCAATTCCGAGACGTGGAAAAAATTTCGTCTTCTTCTGCCTCAAGTTGTCCCATATGGTTCAGGGCACAATCGGAGGAATCTCGAAACAAGTTCATGCATTCTGGAATCCTCGCGAGAAATGAGGAGGGTGGGTGAGTTTCCAAGCGATTCCGAGACGTTGAAAAAATTTCGTCTTCTTCTGCCTCAAGTTGTCCCATATGGTTCAGGGCACAATCGGAGGAATCTCGAAACAAGTTCATGCATTCTGGAATCCTCACGAGAAATGAGGGGGGTGGGTCAGTTTCCACGCAATTCCGAGACGTTGAAATAAGTTCGTCTTCCTCTGCCTCAAGTTGTCCCATATGGTTCAGGGCACAATCGGAGGAATCTCGAAACAAGTTCATGCATTCTGGAATCCTCACGAGAAATGAGGGGGGTGGGAGAGTTTCCAAGCAATTCCGAGACGTTGAAAAAAGTTCGTCTTCTTCTGCCTTAAATTGTCCCATATGGTTCAGGGCACAATCGGAGGAATCTCGAAACAAGTTCATGCATTCTGGAATCCTCACGAGAAATGAGGGGGGTGGGTCAGTTTCCACGCAATTCCGAGACGTTCAAAAAAGTTCGTCTTCGTCTGCCTCAAGTTTTCCCAAATGGTTCAGGGCCCAAACAGAGGAATCTCGAAACAAGTTCATGCATTCTGGAATCCTCACGAGAAATGAGGGGAGTGGGTCAGTTTCCACGCAATTCCGAGACGTTGAAAAAAGTTCGTCTTCTTCTGCCTCAAGTTGTCCCATATGGTTCAGGGCCCAAACAGAGGAATCTCGAAACAATTTCATGCATTCTGGAATCATCACGAGAAATGAGGAGGGTGGGTGAGTTTCCACGCAATTCCGAGACGTTGAAAAAAGTTCGTCTTCTTCTGCCTCAAGTTGTACCGCATGGTTCAGGGCCCAAACGGAGGAATCTCGAAACAAGTTCATGCATTCTGGAATACTCACGAGAAATGAGGAGGGTGGGTGAGTTTCCACGCAATTCCGAGACGTTGAAAAAAGTTCGTCTTCCTCTTCCTCAAGTTGTCCCATATGGTTCAGGGCACAATCGGAGGAATCTCGAAACAAGTTCATGCATTCTGGAATACTCACGCGAAATGAGGAGGGTCGGTGCGTTTCCACGCAATTCCGAGACGTTGAAAAAAGTTCGTCTTCCTCTGCCTCAAGTTGTCCCATATGGTTAAGGGCACAATCGGAGGAATCTCGAAACAAGTTCATGCATTCTGGAATCCTCGCGAGAAATGAGGAGGGTGGGTGAGTTTCCAAGCAATTCCGAGACGTTGAAAAAATTTCGTCTTCTTCTGCCTCAAGTTGTCCCATATGGTTCAGGGCACAATCGGAGGAATCTCGAAACAAGTTCATGCATTCTGGAATCCTCACGAGAAATGAGGGGGGTGGGTCAGTTTCCACGCAATTCCGAGACGTTCAAAAAAGTTCGTCCTCCTCTGCCTCAAGTTTTCCCAAATGGTTCAGGGCCCAAACGGAGGAATCTCGAAACAAGTTCATGCATTCTGGAATCCTCACGAGAAATGAGGGGGGTGGGTCAGTTTCCACGCAATTCCGAGACGTTGAAAAAAGTTCGTGTTCTTCTGCCTCAAGTTGTACCGCATGGTTCAGGGCCCAAACGGAGGAATCTCGAAACAAGTTCATGCATTCTGGAATACTCACGAGAAATGAGGAGGGTGGGTGAGTTTCCACGCAATTCCGAGACGTTGAAAAAAGTTCGTCTTCCTCTGCCTCAAGTTGTCCCATATGGTTCAGGGCACAATCGGAGGAATCTCGAAACAAGTTCATGCATTCTGGAATCCTCACGAGAAATGAGGGGGGTGGGTCAGTTTCCACGCAATTCCGAGACGTTGAAAAAAGTTCGTCTTCTTCTGCCTCAAGTTGTACCGCATGGTTCAAAGCCCAAACGGAGGAATCTCGAAACAAGTTCATGCATTCTGGAATACTCACGAGAAATGAGGAGGGTGGGTGAGTTTCCACGCAATTCCGAGACGTTGAAAAAATTTCGTGTTCCTCTGCCTCAAGTTGTCCCATATGGTTCAGGGCACAATCGGAGGAATCTTGAATCAAGTTCATGCATTCTGGAATCCTCACGAGAAATGAGGGGGGAGGGTGAGTTTCCAAGCGATTCCGATACGTTGAAAAAAGTTCGTCTTCTTCTGCCTTAAATTGTCCCATATGGTTCAGGGCCCAAACGGAGGAATCTCGAAACAATTTCCTGCATTCTGGAATCATCACGAGAAATGAGGAGGGTGGGTGAGTTTCCACGCAATTCCGAGACGTTGAAAAAAGTTCGTCTTCCTCTGGCTCAAGTTGTCCCATATGGTTCAGGGCACAATCGGAGGAATCTTGAATCAAGTTCATGCATTCTGGAATCCTCACGAGAAATGAGGAGGGTGGGTGAGTTTCCAAGCAATTCCGAGACGTTGAAAACATTTCGTCTTCTTCTGCCTCAAGTTGTCCCAAATGGTTCAGGGCACAATCGGAGGAATCTCGAAACAAGTTCATGCATTCTGGAATACTCACGCGAAATGAGGAGGGTCGGTGCGTTTCCACGCAATTCCGAGACGTTGAAAAAAGTTCGTCTTCCTCTGCCTCAAGTTGTCCCATATGGTTAAGGGCACAATCGGAGGAATCTCGAAACAAGTTCATGCATTCTGGAATCCTCGCGAGAAATGAGGAGGGTGGGTGAGTTTCCAAGCAATTCCGAGACGTTGAAAAAATTTCGTCTTCTTCTGCCTCAAGTTGTCCCATATGGTTCAGGGCACAATCGGAGGAATCTCGAAACAAGTTCATGCATTCTGGAATCCTCACGAGAAATGAGGGGGGTGGGTCAGTTTCCACGCAATTCCGAGACGTTCAAAAAAGTTCGTCTTCCTCTGCCTCAAGTTTTCCCAAATGGTTCAGGGCCCAAACGGAGGAATCTCGAAACAAGTTCATGCATTCTGGAATCCTCACGAGAAATGAGGGGGGTGGGTCAGTTTCCACGCAATTCCGAGACGTTGAAAAAAGTTCGTCTTCTTCTGCCTCAAGTTGTACCGCATGGTTCAGGGCCCAAACGGAGGAATCTCGAAACAAGTTCATGCATTCTGGAATACTCACGAGAAATGAGGAGGGTGGGTGAGTTTCCACACAATTCCGAGACGTTGAAAAAAGTTCGTCTTCCTCTGCCTCAAGTTGTCCCATATGGTTCAGGGCACAATCGGAGGAATCTCGAAACAAGTTCATGCATTCTGGAATCCTCACGAGAAATGAGGGGGGTGGGTCAGTTTCCACGCAATTCCGAGACGTTGAAAAAATTTCGTCTTCCTCTGCCTCAAGTTGTCCCATATGGTTCAGGGCATAATCGGATTAATCTCGAAACAAGTTCATGCATTCTGGAATCCTCACGAGAAATGAGGAGGGCGGGTGAGTTTCCAAGCAATTCCGAGACGTTGAAAAAATTTTGTCTTCTTCTGCCTCAAGTTGTCCCATATGGTTCGGGGCACAATCGGAGGAATCTCGAAACAAGTTCATTCATTCTGGAATCCTCACGAGAAATGAGGAGGGTGGGTGAGTTTCCACGCAATTCCGAGACGTTGAAAAAAGTTCGTCTTCTTCTGCCTCAAGTTGTACCGCATGGTTCAAAGCCCAAACGGAGGAATCTCGAAACAAGTTCATGCATTCTGGAATACTCACGAGAAATGAGGAGGGTGGGTGAGTTTCCACGCAATTCCGAGACGTTGAAAAAATTTCGTGTTCCTCTGCCTCAAGTTGTCCCATATGGTTCAGGGCACAATCGGAGGAATCTTGAATCAAGTTCATGCATTCTGGAATCCTCACGAGAAATGAGGGGGGAGGGTGAGTTTCCAAGCGATTCCGATACGTTGAAAAAAGTTCGTCTTCTTCTGCCTTAAATTGTCCCATATGGTTCAGGGCCCAAACGGAGGAATCTCGAAATAATTTCCTGCATTCTGGAATCATCACGAGAAATGAGGAGGGTGGGTGAGTTTCCACGCAATTCCGAGACGTTGAAAAAAGTTCGTGTTCTTCTGCCTCAAGTTGTACCGCATGGTTCAGGGCCCAAACGGAGGAATCTCGAAACAAGTTCATGCATTCTGGAATACTCACGAGAAATGAGGAGGGTGGGTGAGTTTCCAAGCAATTCCGAGACGTTGAAAACATTTCGTCTTCTTCTGCCTCAAGTTGTCCCAAATGGTTCAGGGCACAATCGGAGGAATCTCGAAACAAGTTCATGCATTCTGGAATACTCACGCGAAATGAGGAGGGTCGGTGCGTTTCCACGCAATTCCGAGACGTTGAAAAAAGTTCGTCTTCCTCTGCCTCAAGTTGTCCCATATGGTTAAGGGCACAATCGGAGGAATCTCGAAACAAGTTCATGCATTCTGGAATCCTCGCGAGAAATGAGGAGGGTGGGTGAGTTTCCAAGCAATTCCGAGACGTTGAAAAAATTTCGTCTTCTTCTGCCTCAAGTTGTCCCATATGGTTCAGGGCACAATCGGAGGAATCTCGAAACAAGTTCATGCATTCTGGAATCCTCACGAGAAATGAGGGGGGTGGGTCAGTTTCCACGCAATTCCGAGATGTTCAAAAAAGTTCGTCTTCCTCTGCCTCAAGTTTTCCCAAATGGTTCAGGGCTGAAACGGAGGAATCTCGACACAAGTTCATGCATTCTGGAATCCTCACGAGAAATGAGGGGGGTGGGTCAGTTTCCACGCAATTCCGAGACGTTGAAAAAAGTTCGTCTTCTTCTGCCTCAAGTTGTCCCATATGGTTCAGGGCCCAAACGGAGGTATCTCGAAACAATTTCATGCATTCTGGAATCATCACGAGAAATGAGGAGGGTGGGTGAGTTTCCACGCAATTCCGAGACGTTGAAAAAAGTTCGTGTTCTTCTGCCTCAAGTTGTACCGCATGGTTCAGGGCCCAAACGGAGGAATCTCAAAACAAGTTCATGCATTCTGGAATACTCACGAGAAATGAGGAGGGTGGGTGAGTTTCCACGCAATTCCGAGACGTTGAAAAAAGTTCGTCTTCCTCTGCCTCAAGTTGTCCCATATGGTTCAGGGCACAATCGGAGGAATCTCGAAACAAGTTCATGCATTCTGGAATCCTCACGAGAAATGAGGGGGGTGGGTCAGTTTCCACGCAATTCCGAGACGTTGAAAAAATTTCGTCTTCCTCTGCCTCAAGTTGTCCCATATGGTTCAGGGCATAATCGGATTAATCTCGAAACAAGTTCATGCACTCTGGAATCCTCACGAGAAATGAGGAGGGCGGGTGAGTTTCCAAGCAATTCCGAGACGTTGAAAAAATTTTGTCTTCTTCTGCCTCAAGTTGTCCCATATGGTTCGGGGCACAATCGTAGGAATCTCGAAACAAGTTCATTCATTCTGGAATCCTCACGAGAAATGAGGAGGGTGGGTGAGTTTCCACGCAATTCCGAGACGTTGAAAAAAGTTCGTCTTCTTCTGCCTCAAGTTGTACCGCATGGTTCAAAGCCCAAACGGAGGAATCTCGAAACAAGTTCATGCATTCTGGAATACTCACGAGAAATGAGGAGGGTGGGTGAGTTTCCACGCAATTCCGAGACGTTGAAAAAATTTCGTGTTCCTCTGCCTCAAGTTGTCCCATATGGTTCAGGGCACAATCGGAGGAATCTTGAATCCAGTTCATGCATTCTGGAATCCTCACGAGAAATGAGGGGGGAGGGTGAGTTTCCAAGCGATTCCGATACGTTGAAAAAAGTTCATCTTCTTCTGCCTTAAATTGTCCCATATGGTTCAGGGCCCAAACGGAGGAATCTCGAAACAATTTTCTGCATTCTGGAATCATCACGAGAAATGAGGAGGGTGGGTGAGTTTCCACGCAATTCCGAGACGTTGAAAAAAGTTCGTGTTCTTCTGCCTCAAGTTGTACCGCATGGTTCAGGGCCCAAACGGAGGAATCTCGAAACAAGTTCATGCATTCTGGAATACTCACGAGAAATTAGGAGGGTGGGTGAGTTTCCAAGCAATTCCGAGACGTTGAAAACATTTCGTCTTCTTCTGCCTCAAGTTGTCCCAAATGGTTCAGGGCACAATCGGAGGAATCTTGAATCAAGTTCATGCATTCTGGAATCCTCACGAGAAATGAGGGGGGAGGGTGAGTTTCCAAGCGATTCCGATACGTTGAAAAAAGCTCGTCTTCTTCTGCCTTAAATTGTCCCATACGGTTCAGGGCCCAAGCGGAGGAGTCTCGAAACAATTTCATGCATTCTGGAATCATCACGAGAAATGAGGAGGGTGGGTGAGTTTCCACGCAATTCCGAGACGTTGAAAAAAGTTCGTCTTCTTCTGCCTCAAGTTGTCCCAAATGGTTCAGGGCCCAAACGGAGGAATCTCGAAACAAGTTCATGCATTCTGGAATCCTCATGAGAAATGAGGAGGGTGGGTCCGTTTCCACGCAATTCCGAGACGTTGAAAAAATTTCGTCTTCCTCTGCCTCAAGTTGTCCCATATGGTTCAGGGCACAATCGGAGGAATCTCGAAACAAGTTCATGCATTCTGGAATCCTCGCGAGAAATGAGGAGGGTGGGTGAGTTTCCAAGCAATTCCGAGACGTTGAAAAAATTTCGTCTTCTTCTGCCTCAAGTTGTCCCATATGGTTCGGGGCACAATCGGAGGAATCTCGAAACAAGTTCATTCATTCTGGAATCCTCACGAGAAATGAGGAGGGTGGGTGAGTTTCCACGCAATTCCGAGACGTTGAAAAAAGTTCGTCTTCTTCTGCCTCAAGTTGTGCCGCATGGTTCAGGGCCCAAACGGAGGAATCTCGAAACAAGTTCATGCTTTCTGGAATCCTCACGATAAATGAGGAGGGTGGGTGAGTTTCCACGCAATTCCGAGACATTGAAAAAAGTTCATCTTCTTCTGCCTCAAGTTGTACCGCATGGTTCAGGGCCCAAACGGAGGAATCTCGAAACAAGTTCATGCATTCTGGAATACTCACGAGAAATGAGGAGGGTGGGTGAGTTTCCACGCAATTCCGAGACGTTGAAAAAAGTTCGTCTTCTTCTGCCTCAAGTTGTGCCGCATGGTTCAGGGCCCAAACGGAGGAATCTCGAAACAAGTTCATGCATTCTGGAATCCTCACGATAAATGAGGAGGGTGGGTGAGTTTCCACGCAATTCCGAGACATTGAAAAAAGTTCATCTTCTTCTGCCTCAAGTTGTACCGCATGGTTCAGGGCCCAAACGGAGGAATCTCGAAACAAGTTCATGCATTCTGGAATACTCACGAGAAATGAGGAGGGTGGGTGAGTTTCCACGCAATTCCGAGACGTTGAAAAAAGTTCGTCTTCTTCTGCCTCAAGTTGTACCGCATGGTTCAGGGCCCAAACGGAGGAATCTCGAAACAAGTTCATGCATTCTGGAATACTCACGAGAAATGAGGAGGGTGGGTGAGTTTCCACGCAATTCCGAGACGTTGAAAAAAGTTCGTCTTCCTCTGCCTCAAGTTGTCCCAAATGGTTCAGGGCCCAAACGGAGGAATCTCGAAACAAGTTCATGCATTCTGGAATCCTCATGAGAAATGAGGAGGGTGGGTGATTTTCCACGCAATTCCGATACGTTGAAAAAAGTTCGTCTTCTTCTGCCTCAAGTTGTCCCGCTCGTCTCGGAATTTTTTCAACGTCCCATATGGTTCAGGGCACAACCGAAGGAATCTCGAAACAAGTTCATGCATTCTGGAATCCTCACGAGAAATGAGGAGGGTGGGTGAGTTTCCGAGCAATTCCGAGACGTTGAAAAAATTTCGTCTTCTTCTGCCTCAAGTTGTCCCATATGGTTCAGGGCACAATCGGAGGAATCTCGAAACAAGTTCATGCATTCTGGAATCCTCACGAGAAATGAGGAGGGTGGGTGAGTTTCCACGCAATTCCGAGACGTTGAAAAAAGTTCGTCTTCTTCTGCCTTAAATTGTCCCATATGGTTCAAGGCACAATCGGAGGAATCTCGAAACAAGTTCATGCATTCTGGAATCCTCGCGAGTAATAAGGAGGGTGGGTGAGTTTCCAAGCAATTCCGAGACGTTGAAAAAAGTTCAACTTCCTCTGCGTCAAGTTGTCCCAAATGGTTCAGGGCCCAAACGGAGGAATCTCGAAACAAGTTCATGCATTCTGGAATCCTCACGAGAAATGAGGGGGGTGGGTCCGTTTCCACGCAATTCCGAGACGTTGAAAAAATTTCGTCTTCCTCTGCCTCAAGTTGTCCCATATGGTTCAGGGAACAATCGGAGGAATCTCGAAACAAGTTCATGCATTCTGGAATCCTCGCGAGTAATAAGGAGGGTGGGTGAGTTTCCAAGCAATTCCGAGACGTTGAAAAAATTTCGTCTTCTTCTGCCTCAAGTTGTCCCATATGGTTCAGGGCACAATCGGAGAAATCTCGAAACAAGTTCATGCATTCTGGAATCCTCACGAGAAATGAGGGGGGTGGGTCAGTTTCCACACAATTCCGAGACGTTGAAAAAAGTTCGACTTCCTCTGCGTCAAGTTGTCCCAAATGGTTCAGGGCCCAAACGGAGGAATCTCGAAACAAGTTCATGCATTCTGGAATCCTCACGAGAAATGAGGGGGGTGGGTCCGTTTCCACGCAATTCCGAGACGTTGAAAAAATTTCGTCTTCCTCTGCCTCAAGTTGTCCCATATGGTTCAGGGCATAATCGGAGGAATCTCGAAACAAGTTCATGCATTCTGGAATCCTCACGAGAAATGAGGAGGGCGGGTGAGTTTCCAAGCAATTCCGAGACGTTGAAAAAATTTCGTCTTCTTCTGCCTCAAGTTGTCCCATATGGTTCGGGGCACAATCGGAGGAATCTCGAAACAAGTTCATTCATTCTGGAATCCTCACGAGAAATGAGGAGGGTGGGTGAGTTTCCACGCAATTTCGAGACGTTGAAAAAAGTTCGTCTTCTTCTGCCTCAAGTTGTGCCGCATGGTTCAGGGCCCAAACGGAGGAATCTCGAAACAAGTTCATGCATTCTGGAATCCTCACGATAAATGAGGAGGGTGGGTGAGTTTCCACGCAATTCCGAGACATTGAAAAAAGTTCATCTTCTTCTGCCTCAAGTTGTACCGCATGGTTCAGGGCCCAAACGGAGGAATCTCGAAACAAGTTCATGCATTCTGGAATACTCACGAGAAATGAGGAGGGTGGGTGAGTTTCCACGCAATTCCGAGACGTTGAAAAAAGTTCGTCTTCTTCTGCCTTAAATTGTCCCATATGGTTCAAGGCACAATCGGAGGAATCTCGAAACAAGTTCATGCATTCTGGAATCCTCGCGAGTAATAAGGAGGGTGGGTGAGTTTCCAAGCAATTCCGAGACGTTGAAAAAAGTTCGTCTTCTTCTGCCTCAAGTTGTGCCGCATGGTTCAGGGCCCAAACGGAGGAATCTCGAAACAAGTTCATGCATTCTGGAATCCTCACGATAAATGAGGAGGGTGGGTGAGTTTCCACGCAATTCCGAGACATTGAAAAAAGTTCATCTTCTTCTGCCTCAAGTTGTACCGCATGGTTCAGGGCCCAAACGGAGGAATCTCGAAACAAGTTCATGCATTCTGGAATACTCACGAGAAATGAGGAGGGTGGGTGAGTTTCCACGCAATTCCGAGACGTTGAAAAAAGTTCGTCTTCCTCTGCCTCAAGTTGTCCCATATGGTTCAGGGCACAATCGGAGGAATCTCGAAACAAGTTCATGCATTCTGGAATCCTCACGAGAAATGAGGAGGGTGGGTGAGTTTCCACGCAATTCCGAGACGTTGAAAAAAGTTCGTCTTCTTCTGCCCCAAGTTGTACCGCATGGTTCAGGGCCCAAACGGAGGAATCTCGAAACAAGTTCATGCATTCTGGAATACTCACGAGAAATGAGGGGGGTGGGTCAGTTTCCACACAATTCCGAGACGTTGAAAAAAGTTCGACTTCCTCTGCGTCAAGTTGTCCCAAATGGTTCAGGGCCCAAACGGAGGAATCTCGAAACAAGTTCATGCATTCTGGAATCCTCACGAGAAATGAGGGGGGTGGGTCCGTTTCCACGCAATTCCGAGACGTTGAAAAAATTTCGTCTTCCTCTGCCTCAAGTTGTCCCATATGGTTCAGGGCATAATCGGAGGAATCTCGAAACAAGTTCATGCATTCTGGAATCCTCACGAGAAATGAGGAGGGCGGGTGAGTTTCCAAGCAATTCCGAGACGTTGAAAAAATTTCGTCTTCTTCTGCCTCAAGTTGTCCCATATGGTTCGGGGCACAATCGGAGGAATCTCGAAACAAGTTCATTCATTCTGGAATCCTCACGAGAAATGAGGAGGGTGGGTGAGTTTCCACGCAATTCCGAGACGTTGAAAAAAGTTCGTCTTCTTCTGCCTCAAGTTGTGCCGCATGGTTCAGGGCCCAAACGGAGGAATCTCGAAACAAGTTCATGCATTCTGGAATCCTCACGATAAATGAGGAGGGTGGGTGAGTTTCCACGCAATTCCGAGACATTGAAAAAAGTTCATCTTCTTCTGCCTCAAGTTGTACCGCATGGTTCAGGGCCCAAACGGAGGAATCTCGAAACAAGTTCATGCATTCTGGAATACTCACGAGAAATGAGGAGGGTGGGTGAGTTTCCACGCAATTCCGAGACGTTGAAAAAAGTTCGTCTTCTTCTGCCTTAAATTGTCCCATATGGTTCAAGGCACAATCGGAGGAATCTCGAAACAAGTTCATGCATTCTGGAATCCTCGCGAGTAATAAGGAGGGTGGGTGAGTTTCCAAGCAATTCCGAGACGTTGAAAAAAGTTCGACTTCCTCTGCGTCAAGTTGTCCCAAATGGTTCAGGGCCCAAACGGAGGAATCTCGAAACAAGTTCATGCATTCTGGAATCCTCACGAGAAATGAGGGGGGTGGGTCCGTTTCCACACAATTCCGAGACGTTGAAAAAATTTCGTCTTCTTCTGCCTCAAGTTGTCCCATATGGTTCAGGGCACAATCGGAGGAATCTCGAAACAAGTTCATGCATTCTGGAATCCTCACGAGAAATGAGGAGGGTGGGTGAGTTTCCACGCAATTCCGAGACGTTGAAAAAAGTTCGTCTTCTTCTGCCTTAAATTGTCCCATATGGTTCAAGGCACAATCGGAGGAATCTCGAAACAAGTTCATGCATTCTGGAATCCTCGCGAGTAATAAGGAGGGTGGGTGAGTTTCCAAGCAATTCCGAGACGTTGAAAAAAGTTCGACTTCCTCTGCGTCAAGTTGTCCCAAATGGTTCAGGGCCCAAACGGAGGAATCTCGAAACAAGTTCATGCATTCTGGAATCCTCACGAGAAATGAGGGGGGTGGGTCCGTTTCCACGCAATTCCGAGACGTTGAAAAAATTTCGTCTTCCTCTGCCTCAAGTTGTCCCATATGGTTCAGGGAACAATCGGAGGAATCTCGAAACAAGTTCATGCATTCTGGAATCCTCGCGAGTAATAAGGAGGGTGGGTGAGTTTCCAAGCAATTCCGAGACGTTGAAAAAATTTCGTCTTCTTCTGCCTCAAGTTGTCTCATATGGTTCAGGGCACAATCGGAGAAATCTCGAAACAAGTTCATGCATTCTGGAATCCTCACGAGAAATGAGGGGGGTGGGTCAGTTTCCACACAATTCCGAGACGTTGAAAAAAGTTCGACTTCCTCTGCGTCAAGTTGTCCCAAATGGTTCAGGGCCCAAACGGAGGAATCTCGAAACAAGTTCATGCATTCTGGAATCCTCACGAGAAATGAGGGGGGTGGGTCCGTTTCCACGCAATTCCGAGACGTTGAAAAAATTTCGTCTTCCTCTGCCTCAAGTTGTCCCATATGGTTCAGGGCATAATCGGAGGAATCTCGAAACAAGTTCATGCATTCTGGAATCCTCACGAGAAATGAGGAGGGCGGGTGAGTTTCCAAGCAATTCCGAGACGTTGAAAAAATTTCGTCTTCTTCTGCCTCAAGTTGTCCCATATGGTTCGGGGCACAATCGGAGGAATCTCGAAACAAGTTCATTCATTCTGGAATCCTCACGAGAAATGAGGAGGGTGGGTGAGTTTCCACGCAATTCCGAGACGTTGAAAAAAGTTCGTCTTCTTCTGCCTCAAGTTGTGCCGCATGGTTCAGGGCCCAAACGGAGGAATCTCGAAACAAGTTCATGCATTCTGGAATCCTCACGATAAATGAGGAGGGTGGGTGAGTTTCCACGCAATTCCGAGACATTGAAAAAAGTTCATCTTCTTCTGCCTCAAGTTGTACCGCATGGTTCAGGGCCCAAACGGAGGAATCTCGAAACAAGTTCATGCATTCTGGAATACTCACGAGAAATGAGGAGGGTGGGTGAGTTTCCACGCAATTCCGAGACGTTGAAAAAAGTTCGTCTTCTTCTGCCTTAAATTGTCCCATATGGTTCAAGGCACAATCGGAGGAATCTCGAAACAAGTTCATGCATTCTGGAATCCTCGCGAGTAATAAGGAGGGTGGGTGAGTTTCCAAGCAATTCCGAGACGTTGAAAAAAGTTCGTCTTCTTCTGCCTCAAGTTGTGCCGCATGGTTCAGGGCCCAAACGGAGGAATCTCGAAACAAGTTCATGCATTCTGGAATCCTCACGATAAATGAGGAGGGTGGGTGAGTTTCCACGCAATTCCGAGACATTGAAAAAAGTTCATCTTCTTCTGCCTCAAGTTGTACCGCATGGTTCAGGGCCCAAACGGAGGAATCTCGAAACAAGTTCATGCATTCTGGAATACTCACGAGAAATGAGGAGGGTGGGTGAGTTTCCACGCAATTCCGAGACGTTGAAAAAAGTTCGTCTTCCTCTGCCTCAAGTTGTCCCATATGGTTCAGGGCACAATCGGAGGAATCTCGAAACAAGTTCATGCATTCTGGAATCCTCACGAGAAATGAGGGGGGTGGGTCAGTTTCCACGCAATTCCGAGACGTTGAAAAAATTTCGTCTTCCTCTGCCTCAAGTTGTCCCATATGGTTCAGGGCATAATCGGATTAATCTCGAAAAAAGTTCATGCACTCTGGAATCCTCACGAGAAATGAGGAGGGCGGGTGAGTTTCCAAGCAATTCCGAGACGTTGAAAAAATTTTGTCTTCTTCTGCCTCAAGTTGTCCCATATGGTTCGGGGCACAATCGGAGGAATCTCGAAACAAGTTCATTCATTCTGGAATACTCACGAGAAATGAGGAGGGTGGGTGAGTTTCCACGCAATTCCGAGACGTTGAAAAAAGTTCGTCTTCCTCTGCCTCAAGTTGTCCCATATGGTTCAGGGCACAATCGGAGGAATCTCGAAACAAGTTCATGCATTCTGGAATCCTCGCGAGAAATGAGGAGGGTGGGTGAGTTTCCAAGCAATTCTGAGACGTTGAAAAAATTTCGTCTTCTTCTGCCTCAAGTTGTCCCATATGGTTCAGGGCACAATCGGAGGAATCTCGAAACAAGTTCATGCATTCTGGAATCCTCACGAGAAATGAGGGGGGTGGGTCAGTTTCCACGCAATTCCGAGACGTTGAAAAAAGTTCGTCTTCCTCTGCCTCAAGTTGTCCCAAATGGTTCAGGACCCAAACGGAGGAATCTCGAAACAAGTTCATGCATTCTGGAATACTCACGAGAAATGAGGAGGGTGGGTGAGTTTCCACGCAATTCCGAGCATTGAAAAAAGTTCGTGTTCTTCTGCCTCAAGTTGTACCGCATGGTTCAGGGCCCAAACGGAGGAATCTCGAAACAAGTTCATGCATTCTGGAATACTCACGAGAAATGAGGAGGGTGGGTGAGTTTCCAAGCAATTCCGAGACGTTGAAAACATTTCGTCTTCTTCTGCCTCAAGTTGTCCCAAATGGTTCAGGGCACAATCGGAGGAATCTTGAATCAAGTTCATGCATTCTGGAATCCTCACGAGAAATGAGGGGGGAGGGTGAGTTTCCAAGCGATTCCGATACGTTGAAAAAAGCTCGTCTTCTTCTGCCTTAAATTGTCCCATACGGTTCAGGGCCGAAGCGGAGGAGTCTCGAAACAATTTCATGCATTCTGGAATCATCACGAGAAATGAGGAGGGTGGGTGAGTTTCCACGCAATTCCGAGACGTTGAAAAAAGTTCGTCTTCGTCTGCCTCAAGTTGTCCCAAATGGTTCAGGGCCCAAACGGAGTAATCTCGAAACAAGTTCATGCATTCTGGAATCCTCATGAGAAATGAGGAGGGTGGGTCCGTTTCCACGCAATTCCGAGACGTTGAAAAAATTTCGTCTTCCTCTGCCTCAAGTTGTCCCATATGGTTCAGGGCACAATCGGAGGAATCTCGAAACAAGTTCATGCATTCTGGAATCCTCGCGAGAAATGAGGAGGGTGGGTGAGTTTCCAAGCAATTCCGAGACGTTGAAAAAATTTCGTCTTCTTCTGCCTCAAGTTGTCCCATATGGTTCGGGGCACAATCGGAGGAATCTCGAAACAAGTTCATTCATTCTGGAATCCTCACGAGAAATGAGGAGGGTGGGTGAGTTTCCACGCAATTCCGAGACGTTGAAAAAAGTTCGTCTTCTTCTGCCTCAAGTTGTACCGCATGGTTCAGGGCCCAAACGGAGGAATCTCGAAACAAGTTCATGCATTCTGGAATCCTCACGATAAATGAGGAGGGTGGGTGAGTTTCCACGCAATTCCGAGACATTGAAAAAAGTTCATCTTCTTCTGCCTCAAGTTGTACCGCATGGTTCAGGGCCCAAACGGAGGAATCTCGAAACAAGTTCATGCATTCTGGAATACTCACGAGAAATGAGGAGGGTGGGTGGGTTTCCACGCAATTCCGAGACGTTGAAAAAAGTTCGTCTTCTTCTGCCTCAAGTTGTACCGCATGGTTCAGGGCCCAAACGGAGGAATCTCGAAACAAGTTCATGCATTCTGGAATACTCACGAGAAATGAGGAGGGTGGGTGAGTTTCCACGCAATTCCGAGACGTTGAAAAAAGTTCGTCTTCCTCTGCCTCAAGTTGTCCCAAATGGTTCAGGGCCCAAACGGAGGAATCTCGAAACAAGTTCATGCATTCTGGAATCCTCATGAGAAATGAGGAGGGTGGGTGATTTTCCACGCAATTCCGATACGTTGAAAAAAGTTCGTCTTCTTCTGCCTCAAGTTGTCCCGCTCGTCTCAGAATTTTTTCAACGTCCCATATGGTTCAGGGCACAACCGAAGGAATCTCGAAACAAGTTCATGCATTCTGGAATCCTCACGAGAAATGAGGAGGGTGGGTGAGTTTCCGAGCAATTCCGAGACGTTGAAAAAATTTCGTCTTCTTCTGCCTCAAGTTGTCCCATATGGTTCAGGGCACAATCGGAGGAATCTCGAAACAAGTTCATGCATTCTGGAATCCTCACGAGAAATGAGGAGGGTGGGTGAGTTTCCACGCAATTCCGAGACGTTGAAAAAAGTTCGTCTTCTTCTGCCTTAAATTGTCCCATATGGTTCACGGCACAATCGGAGGAATCTCGAAACAAGTTCATGCATTCTGGAATCCTCGCGAGTAATAAGGAGGGTGGGTGAGTTTCCAAGCAATTCTGAGACGTTGAAAAAAGTTCGACTTCCTCTGCGTCAAGTTGTCCCAAATGGTTCAGGGCCCAAACGGAGGAATCTCGAAACAAGTTCATGCATTCTGGAATCCTCACGAGAAATGAGGGGGGTGGGTCCGTTTCCACGCAATTCCGAGACGTTGAAAAAATTTCGTCTTCCTCTGCCTCAAGTTGTCCCATATGGTTCAGGGAACAATCGGAGGAATCTCGAAACAAGTTCATGCATTCTGGAATCCTCGCGAGTAATAAGGAGGGTGGGTGAGTTTCCAAGCAATTCCGAGACGTTGAAAAAATTTCGTCTTCTTCTGCCTCAAGTTGTCCCATATGGTTCAGGGCACAATCGGAGAAATCTCGAAACAAGTTCATGCATTCTGGAATCCTCACGAGAAATGAGGGTGGTGGGTCAGTTTCCACACAATTCCGAGACGTTGAAAAAAGTTCGACTTCCTCTGCGTCAAGTTGTCCCAAATGGTTCAGGGCCCAAACGGAGGAATCTCGAAACAAGTTCATGCATTCTGGAATCCTCACGAGAAATGAGGGGGGTGGGTCCGTTTCCACGCAATTCCGAGACGTTGAAAAAATTTCGTCTTCCTCTGCCTCAAGTTGTCCCATATGGTTCAGGGCATAATCGGAGGAATCTCGAAACAAGTTCATGCATTCTGGAATCCTCACGAGAAATGAGGAGGGCGGGTGAGTTTCCAAGCAATTCCGAGACGTTGAAAAAATTTCGTCTTCTTCTGCCTCAAGTTGTCCCATATGGTTCGGGGCACAATCGGAGGAATCTCGAAACAAGTTCATTCATTCTGGAATCCTCACGAGAAATGAGGAGGGTGGGTGAGTTTCCACGCAATTCCGAGACGTTGAAAAAAGTTCGTCTTCTTCTGCCTCAAGTTGTGCCGCATGGTTCAGGGCCCAAACGGAGGAATCTCGAAACAAGTTCATGCATTCTGGAATCCTCACGATAAATGAGGAGGGTGGGTGAGTTTCCACGCAATTCCGAGACATTGAAAAAAGTTCATCTTCTTCTGCCTCAAGTTGTACCGCATGGTTCAGGGCCCAAACGGAGGAATCTCGAAACAAGTTCATGCATTCTGGAATACTCACGAGAAATGAGGAGGGTGGGTGGGTTTCCACGCAATTCCGAGACGTTGAAAAAAGTTCGTCTTCTTCTGCCTCAAGTTGTACCGCATGGTTCAGGGCCCAAACGGAGGAATCTCGAAACAAGTTCATGCATTCTGGAATACTCACGAGAAATGAGGAGGGTGGGTGAGTTTCCACGCAATTCCGAGACGTTGAAAAAAGTTCGTCTTCCTCTGCCTCAAGTTGTCCCATATGGTTCAGGGCACAATCGGAGGAATCTCGAAACAAGTTCATGCATTCTGGAATCCTCGCGAGAAATGAGGAGGGTGGGTGAGTTTCCAAGCAATTCTGAGACGTTGAAAAAATTTCGTCTTCTTCTGCCTCAAGTTGTCCCATATGGTTCAGGGCACAATCGGAGGAATCTCGAAACAAGTTCATGCATTCTGGAATCCTCACGAGAAATGAGGGGGGTGGGTCAGTTTCCACGCAATTCCGAGACGTTGAAAAAAGTTCGTCTTCCTCTGCCTCAAGTTGTCCCAAATGGTTCAGGACCCAAACGGAGGAATCTCGAAAGAAGTTCATGCATTCTGGAATCCTCACGAGAAATGAGGAGGGTGGGTGAGTTTCTAAGCAATTCCGAGACGTTGAAAAAATTTTGTCTTCTTCTTCCTCAAGTTGTCCCATATGGTTCAGGGCACAATCGGAGGAATCTCTAAACAAGTTCATGCATTCTGGAATCCTCGCGAGAAATGGGGAGGGTGGGTGAGTTTCCAAGCAATTCCGAGACGTTGAAAAACTTTCGTCTTCTTCTGTCTCAAGTTGTCCCATATGGTTCAGGGCACAATCGGAGGAATCTCGAAACAAGTTCATGCATTCTGGAATCCTCACGAGAAATGAGGGGGGTGGGTCAGTTTCCACGCAATTCCGAGACGTTGAAAAAATTTCGTGTTCTTCTGCCTCAAGTTGTCCCATATGGTTCAGGGCACAACCGGAGGAATCTCGAAACAAGTTCATGCATTCTGGAATCATCACGAGAAATGAGGAGGGTGGGTGAGTTTCCACGCAATTCCGAGACGTTGAAAAAAGTTCGTCTTCTTCTGCCTCAAGTTGTCCCAAATGGTTCAGGGCCCAAACGGAGGAATCTCGAAACAAGTTCATGCATTCTGGAATCCTCATGAGAAATGAGGAGGGTGGGTGATTTTCCACGCAATTCCGATACGTTGAAAAAAGTTCGTCTTCTTCTGCCTCAAGTTGTCCCGCTCGTCTCGGAATTTTTTCAACGTCCCATATGGTTCAGGGCACAATCGAAGGAATCTCGAAACAAGTTCATGCATTCTGGAATCCTCACGAGAAATGAGGAGGGTGGGTGAGTTTCCGAGCAATTCCGAGACGTTGAAAAAATTTCGTCTTCTTCTGCCTCAAGTTGTCCCATATGGTCCAGGGCACAATCGGAGGAATCTCGAAACAAGTTCATGCATTCTGGAATCCTCACGAGAAATGAGGAGGGTGGGTGAGTTTCCACGCAATTCCGAGACGTTGAAAAAAGTTCGTCTTCTTCTGCCTCAAGTTGTACCGCATGGTTCAGGCCCAAACGGAGGAATCTCGAAACAAGTTCATGCATTCTGGAATACTCACGAGAAATGAGGAGGGTGGGTGAGTTTCCACGCAATTCCGAGACGATGAAAAAAGTTCATCTTCCTCTGCCTCAAGTTGTCCCATATGGTTCAGGGAACAATCGGAGGAATCTCGAAACAAGTTCATGCATTCTGGAATCCTCGCGAGAAATGAGGAGGGTGGGTGAGTTTCCAAGCAATTCCGAGACGTTGAAAAAATTTCGTCTTCTTCTGCCTCAAGTTGTCCCATATGGTTCAGGGCACAATCGGAGAAATCTCGAAACAAGTTCATGCATTCTGGAATCCTCACGAGAAATGAGGGGGGTGGGTCAGTTTCCACACAATTCCGAGACGTTGAAAAAAGTTCGACTTCCTCTGCGTCAAGTTGTCCGAAATGGTTCAGGGCCCAAACGGAGGAATCTCGAAACAAGTTCATGCATTCTGGAATCCTCACGAGAAATGAGGGGGGTGGGTCAGTTTCCACGCAATTCCGAGATGTTGAAAAAATTTCGTCTTCCTCTGCCTCAAGTTGTCCCATATGGTTCAGGGCATAATTGGAGGAATCTCGAAACAAGTTCATGCATTCTGGAATCCTCACGAGAAATGAGGAGGGCGGGTGAGTTTCCAAGCAATTCCGAGACGTTGAAAAAATTTCGTCTTCTTCTGCCTCAAGTTGTCCCATATGGTTCAGGGCACAATCGGAGGAATCTCGAAACAAGTTCATGCATTCTGGAATCCTCACGACAAATGAGGGGGGTGGGTCAGTTTCCACGCAATTCCGAGACGTCGAAAAAAGTTTGTCTTCCTCTGCCTCAAGTTTTCCCAAATGGTTCAGGGCCCAAACGGAGGAATCTCGAAACAAGTTCATGCATTCTAGAATCCTCACGAGAAATGAGGGGGGTGGGTCAGTTTCCACGCAATTCCGAGACGTTGAAAAAATTTCATCTTCTTCTGCCTCAAGTTGTCCGATATGGTTCAGGGCACAATCGGAGGAATCTCGAAACAAGTTCATGCATTCTGGAATCCTCGCGAGAAATGAGGAGGGTGGGTGAGTTTCCAAGCAATTCCGAGACGTTGAAAAAATTTCGTCTTCTTCTGCCTCAAGTTGTCCCATATGGTTCAGGGCACAATCGGAGGAATCTCGAAACAAGTTCATGCATTCTGGAATCCTCACGAGAAATGAGGGGGGTGGGTTAGTTTCCACACAATTCCGAGACGTTGAAAAAAGTTCGTCTTCTTCTGCCTTAAATTGTCCCATATGGTTCACGGCACAATCGGAGGAATCTCGAAACAAGTTCATGCATTCTGGAATCCTCGCGAGTAATAAGGAGGGTGGGTGAGTTTCCAAGCAATTCTGAGACGTTGAAAAAAGTTCGACTTCCTCTGCGTCAAGTTGTCCCAAATGGTTCAGGGCCCAAACGGAGGAATCTCGAAACAAGTTCATGCATTCTGGAATCCTCACGAGAAATGAGGGGGGTGGGTCCGTTTCCACGCAATTCCGAGACGTTGAAAAAATTTCGTCTTCCTCTGCCTCAAGTTGTCCCATATGGTTCAGGGAACAATCGGAGGAATCTCGAAACAAGTTCATGCATTCTGGAATCCTCGCGAGTAATAAGGAGGGTGGGTGAGTTTCCAAGCAATTCCGAGACGTTGAAAAAATTTCGTCTTCTTCTGCCTCAAGTTGTCCCATATGGTTCAGGGCACAATCGGAGAAATCTCGAAACAAGTTCATGCATTCTGGAATCCTCACGAGAAATGAGGGGGGTGGGTCAGTTTCCACACAATTCCGAGACGTTGAAAAAAGTTCGACTTCCTCTGCGTCAAGTTGTCCCAAATGGTTCAGGGCCCAAACGGAGGAATCTCGAAACAAGTTCATGCATTCTGGAATCCTCACGAGAAATGAGGGGGGTGGGTCCGTTTCCACGCAATTCCGAGACGTTGAAAAAATTTCGTCTTCCTCTGCCTCAAGTTGTCCCATATGGTTCAGGGCATAATCGGAGGAATCTCGAAACAAGTTCATGCATTCTGGAATCCTCACGAGAAATGAGGAGGGCGGGTGAGTTTCCAAGCAATTCCGAGACGTTGAAAAAATTTCGTCTTCTTCTGCCTCAAGTTGTCCCATATGGTTCGGGGCACAATCGGAGGAATCTCGAAACAAGTTCATTCATTCTGGAATCCTCACGAGAAATGAGGAGGGTGGGTGAGTTTCCACGCAATTCCGAGACGTTGAAAAAAGTTCGTCTTCTTCTGCCTCAAGTTGTGCCACATGGTTCAGGGCCCAAACGGAGGAATCTCGAAACAAGTTCATGCATTCTGGAATCCTCACGATAAATGAGGAGGGTGGGTGAGTTTCCACGCAATTCCGAGACATTGAAAAAAGTTCATCTTCTTCTGCCTCAAGTTGTACCGCATGGTTCAGGGCCCAAACGGAGGAATCTCGAAACAAGTTCATGCATTCTGGAATACTCACGAGAAATGAGGAGGGTGGGTGAGTTTCCACGCAATTCCGAGACGTTGAAAAAAGTTCGTCTTCTTCTGCCTCAAGTTGTACCGCATGGTTCAGGGCCCAAACGGAGGAATCTCGAAACAAGTTCATGCATTCTGGAATACTCACGAGAAATGAGGAGGGTGGGTGAGTTTCCACGCAATTCCGAGACGTTGAAAAAAGTTCGTCTTCCTCTGCCTCAAGTTGTCCCATATGGTTCAGGGCACAATCGGAGGAATCTCGAAACAAGTTCATGCATTCTGGAATCCTCGCGAGAAATGAGGAGGGTGGGTGAGTTTCCAAGCAATTCTGAGACGTTGAAAAAATTTCGTCTTCTTCTGCCTCAAGTTGTCCCATATGGTTCTGGGCACAATCGGAGGAATCTCGAAACAAGTTCATGCATTCTGGAATCCTCACGAGAAATGAGGGGGGTGGGTCAGTTTCCACGCAATTCCGAGACGTTGAAAAAAGTTCGTCTTCCTCTGCCTCAAGTTGTCCCAAATGGTTCAGGACCCAAACGGAGGAATCTCGAAAGAAGTTCATGCATTCTGGAATCCTCACGAGAAATGAGGAGGGTGGGTGAGTTTCTAAGCAATTCCGAGACGTTGAAAAAATTTTGTCTTCTTCTTCCTCAAGTTGTCCCATATGGTTCAGGGCACAATCGGAGGAATCTCGAAACAAGTTCATGCATTCTGGAATCCTCGCGAGAAATGGGGAGGGTGGGTGAGTTTCCAAGCAATTCCGAGACGTTGAAAAACTTTCGTCTTCTTCTGTCTCAAGTTGTCCCATATGGTTCAGGGCACAATCGGAGGAATCTCGAAACAAGTTCATGCATTCTGGAATCCTCACGAGAAATGAGGGGGGTGGGTCAGTTTCCACGCAATTCCGAGACGTTGAAAAAATTTCGTGTTCTTCTGCCTCAAGTTGTCCCATATGGTTCAGGGCACAATCGGAGGAATCTCGAAACAAGTTCATGCATTCTGGAATCATCACGAGAAATGAGGAGGGTGGGTGAGTTTCCACGCAATTCCGAGACGTTGAAAAAAGTTCGTCTTCTTCTGCCTCAAGTTGTCCCAAATGGTTCAGGGCCCAAACGGAGGAATCTCGAAACAAGTTCATGCATTCTGGAATCCTCATGAGAAATGAGGAGGGTGGGTGATTTTCCACGCAATTCCGATACGTTGAAAAAAGTTCGTCTTCTTCTGCCTCAAGTTGTCCCGCTCGTCTCGGAATTTTTTCAACGTCCCATATGGTTCAGGGCACAATCGAAGGAATCTCGAAACAAGTTCATGCATTCTGGAATCCTCACGAGAAATGAGGAGGGTGGGTGAGTTTCCGAGCAATTCCGAGACGTTGAAAAAATTTCGTCTTCTTCTGCCTCAAGTTGTCCCATATGGTCCAGGGCACAATCGGAGGAATCTCGAAACAAGTTCATGCATTCTGGAATCCTCACGAGAAATGAGGAGGGTGGGTGAGTTTCCACGCAATTCCGAGACGTTGAAAAAAGTTCGTCTTCTTCTGCCTCAAGTTGTACCGCATGGTTCAGGCCCAAACGGAGGAATCTCGAAACAAGTTCATGCATTCTGGAATACTCACGAGAAATGAGGAGGGTGGGTGAGTTTCCACGCAATTCCGAGACGATGAAAAAAGTTCATCTTCCTCTGCCTCAAGTTGTCCCATATGGTTCAGGGAACAATCGGAGGAATCTCGAAACAAGTTCATGCATTCTGGAATCCTCACGAGAAATGAGGAGGGTGGGTGAGTTTCCAAGCAATTCCGAGACGTTGAAAAAATTTCGTCTTCTTCTGCCTCAAGTTGTCCCATATGGTTCAGGGCACAATCGGAGAAATCTCGAAACAAGTTCATGCATTCTGGAATCCTCACGAGAAATGAGGGGGGTGGGTCAGTTTCCACACAATTCCGAGACGTTGAAAAAAGTTCGACTTCCTCTGCGTCAAGTTGTCCGAAATGGTTCAGGGCCCAAACGGAGGAATCTCGAAACAAGTTCATGCATTCTGGAATCCTCACGAGAAATGAGGGGGGTGGGTCAGTTTCCACGCAATTCCGAGACGTTGAAAAAATTTCGTCTACCTCTGCCTCAAGTTGTCCCATATGGTTCAGGGCATAATCGGAGGAATCTCGAAACAAGTTCATGCATTCTGGAATCCTCACGAGAAATGAGGAGGGCGGGTGAGTTTCCAAGCAATTCCGAGACGTTGAAAAAATTTCGTCTTCTTCTGCCTCAAGTTGTCCCATATGGTTCAGGGCACAATCGGAGGAATCTCGAAACAAGTTCATGCATTCTGGAATCCTCACGACAAATGAGGGGGGTGGGTCAGTTTCCACGCAATTCCGAGACGTCGAAAAAAGTTTGTCTTCCTCTGCCTCAAGTTTTCCCAAATGGTTCAGGGCCCAAACGGAGGAATCTCGAAACAAGTTCATGCATTCTAGAATCCTCACGAGAAATGAGGGGGGTGGGTCAGTTTCCACGCAATTCCGAGACGTTGAAAAAATTTCATCTTCTTCTGCCTCAAGTTGTCCGATATGGTTCAGGGCACAATCGGAGGAATCTCGAAACAAGTTCATGCATTCTGGAATCCTCGCGAGAAATGAGGAGGGTGGGTGAGTTTCCAAGCAATTCCGAGACGTTGAAAAAATTTCGTCTTCTTCTGCCTCAAGTTGTCCCATATGGTTCAGGGCACAATCGGAGGAATCTCGAAACAAGTTCATGCATTCTGGAATCCTCACGAGAAATGAGGGGGGTGGGTTAGTTTCCACACAATTCCGAGACGTTGAAAAAAGTTCGTCTTCCTCTGGCTCAAGTTGTCCCATATGGTTCAGGGCACAATCGGAGGAATCTTGAATCAAGTTCATGCATTCTGGAATCCTCACGAGAAATGAGGGGGGTGGGTTAGTTTCCACGCAATTCCGAGACGATGAAAAAGTTCGTCTTCTTCTGCCTCAAGTTGTCCCATATGGTTCAGGGCCCAAACAGAGGAATCTCGAAACAATTTCATGCATTCTGGAATCATCACGAGAAATGAGGAGGGTGGGTGAGTTTCCACGCAATTCCGAGACGTTGAAAAAGTTCGTGTTCTTCTGCCTCAAGTTTTTCCGCATGGTTCAGGGCCCAAACGGAGGAATCTCGAAACAAGTTCATGCATTCTGGAATACTCACGAGAAATGAGGAGGGTGGGTGAGTTTCCACGCAATTCCGAGACGTTGAAAAAAGTTCGTCTTCCTCTGCGTCAAGTTGTCCCATATGGTTCAGGGCACAATCGGAGGAATCTCGAAACAAGTTCATGCATTCTGGAATACTCACGCGAAATGAGGAGGGTCGGTGAGTTTCCACGCAATTCCGAGACGTTGAAAAAAGTTCGTCTTCCTCTGCCTCAAGTTGTCCCATATGGTTCAGGGCACAATCGGAGGAATCTCGAAACAAATTCATGCATTCTGGAATCCTCGCGAGAAATGAGGAGGGTGGGTGAGTTTCCAAGCAATTCCGAGACGTTGAAAAAATTTCGTCTTCTTCTGCCTCAAGTTGTCCCATATGGTTCAGGGCACAATCGGAGGAATCTCGAAACAAGTTCATGCATTCTGGAATCCTCACGAGAAATGAGGGGGGTGGGTCAGTTTCCACGCATTTCCGAGACGTTCAAAAAAGTTCGTCTTCCTCTGCCTCAAGTTTTCCCAAATGGTTCAGGGCCCAAACGGAGGAATCTCGAAACAAGTTCATGCATTCTGGAATCCTCACGAGAAATGAGGGGGGTGGGTCAGTTTCCACGCAATTCCGAGACGTTGAAAAAATTTCGTCTTCCTCTGCCTCAAGTTGTCCCATATGGTTCAGGGCATAATCGGATTAATCTCGAAACAAGTTCATGCACTCTGGAATCCTCACGAGAAATGAGGAGGGCGGGTGAGTTTCCAAGCAATTCCGAGACGTTGAAAAAATTTTGTCTTCTTCTGCCTCAAGTTGTCCCATATGGTTCGGGGCACAATCGGAGGAATCTCGAAACAAGTTCATTCATTCTGGAATACTCACGAGAAATGAGGAGGGTGGGTGAGTTTCCACGCAAATCCGAGACGTTGAAAAAAGTTTGTCTTCCTCTGCCTCAAGTTTTCCCAAATGGTTCAGGGCCCAAACGGAGGAATCTCGAAACAAGTTCATGCATTCTGGAATCCTCACGAGAAATGAGGGGGGTGGGTCAGTTTCCACGCAATTCCGAGACGTTGAAAAAAGTTCGTCTTCTTCTGCCTCAAGTTGTCCCATATGGTTCAGGGCCCAAACGGAGGAATCTCGAAACAATTTCATGCATTCTGGAATCATCACGAGAAATGAGGAGGGTGGGTGAGTTTCCACGCAATTCCGAGACGTTGAAAAAAGTTCGTGTTCTTCTGCCTCAAGTTGTACCGCATGGTTCAGGGCCCAAACGGAGGAATCTCGAAACAAGTTCATGCATTCTGGAATACTCACGAGAAATGAGGAGGGTGGGTGAGTTTCCACGCAATACCGAGACGTTGAAAAAAGTTCGTCTTCCTCTGCCTCAAGTTGTCCCATATGGTTCAGGGCACAATCGGAGGAATCTCGAAACAAGTTCATGCATTCTGGAATCCTCGCGAGAAATGAGGAGGGTGGGTGAGTTTCCAAGCAATTCCGAGACGTGGAAAAAATGTCGTCTTCTTCTGCCTCAAGTTGTCCCATATGGTTCAGGGCACAATCGGAGGAATCTCGAAACAAGTTCATGCATTCTGGAATCCTCACGAGAAATGAGGGGGGTGGGTCAGTTTCCACGCAATTCCGAGACGTTGAAAAAAGTTCGACTTCCTCTGCCTCAAGTTGTCCCAAATGGTTCAGGGCCCAAACGGAGGAATCTCGAAACAAGTTCATGCATTCTGGAATCCTCACGAGAAATGAGGGGGGTGGGTCAGTTTCCACGCAATTCCGAGACGTTGAAAAAATTTCGTCTTCCTCTGCCTCAAGTTGTCCCATATGGTTCAGGGGACAATCGGAGGAATCTCGAAACAAGTTCATGCATTCTGGAATCCTCACGAGAAATGAGGAGGGTGGGTAAGTTTCCACGCAATTCCAAGACGTTGAAAAAAGTTCGTGTTCTTCTGGCTCAAGTTGTACCGCATGGTTCAGGGCCCAAACGGAGGAATCTCGAAACAAGTTCATGCATTCTGGAATACTCACGAGAAATGAGGAGGGTGGGTGAGTTTCCACGCAATTCCGAGACGTTGAAAAAAGTTCGTCTTCCTCTGCCTCAAGTTGTCCCATATGGTTCAGGGCACAATCGGAGGAATCTCGAAACAAGTTCATGCATTCTGGAATCCTCGCGAGAAATGAGGAGGGTGGGTGAGTTTCCAAGCAATTCCGAGACGTTGAAAAAATTTCGTCTTCTTCTGCCTCAAGTTGTCCCATATGATTCAGGGCACAATCGGAGGAATCTCGAAACAAGTTCATGCATTCTGGCATCCTCACGAGAAATGAGGGGGGTGGGTCAGTTTCCACACAATTCCGAGACGTTGAAAAAATTTCGTCTTCCTCTGGCTCAAGTTGTCCCATATGGTTCAGGGCACAATCGGAGGAATCTTGAATCAAGTTCATGCATTCAGGAATCCTCACGAGAAATGAGGGGGGAGGGTGAGTTTCCACGCAATTCCGATACGTTGAAAAAAGTTCGTCTTCTTCTGCCTTAAATTGTCCCATACGGTTCAGGGCCCAAGCGAAGGAGTCTCGAAACAATTTCATGCATTCTGGAATCATCACGAGAAATGAGGAGGGTGGGTGAGTTTCCACGCAATTCCGAGACGTTGAAAAAAGTTCGTCTTCTTCTGCCTCAAGTTGTCCCAAATGGTTCAGGGCCCAAACGGAGGAATCTCGAAACAAGTTCATGCATTCTGGAATCCTCATGAGAAATGAGGAGGGTGGGTGATTTTCCACGCAATTCCGATACGTTGAAAAAAGTTCGTCTTCTTCTGCCTCAAGTTGTCCCGCTCGTCTCGGAATTTTTTCAACGTCCCATATGGTTCAGGGCACAATCGAAGGAATCTCGAAACAAGTTCATGCATTCTGGAATCCTCACGAGAAATGAGGAGGGTGGGTGAGTTTCCAAGCAATTCCGAGACGTTGAAAAAATTTCGTCTTCTTCTGCCTCAAGTTGTCCCATATGGTTCAGGGCACAATCGGAGGAATCTCGAAACAAGTTCATGCATTCTGGAATCCTCGCGAGAAATGAGGAGGGTGGGTGAGTTTCCAAGCAATTCCGAGACGTTGAAAAAATTTCGTATTCTTCTGCCTCAAGTTGTCCCATATGATTCAGGGCACAATCGGAGGAATCTCGAAACAAGTTCATGCATTCTGGAATCCTCACGAGAAATGAGGGGGGTGGGTCAGTTTCCACACAATTCCGAGACGTTGAAAAAATTTCGTCTTCCTCTGGCTCAAGTTGTCCCATATGGTTCAGGGCACAATCGGAGGAATCTTGAATCCAGTTCATGCACTCAGGAATCCTCACGAGAAATGAGGGGGGAGGGTGAGTTTCCAAGCGATTCCGATACGTTGAAAAAAGTTCGTCTTCTTCTGCCTTAAATTGTCCCATACGGTTCAGGGCCCAAGCGGAGGAGTCTCGAAACAATTTCATGCATTCTGGAATCATCACGAGAAAAGAGGAGGGTGGGTGAGTTTCCACGCAATTCCGATACGTTGAAAAAAGTTCGTCTTCTTCTGCCTCAAGTTGTCCCATATGGTTCAGGGCACAATCGGAGGAATCTCGAAACAAGTTCATGCATTCTTGAATACTCACGAGAAATGAGGAGGGTGGGTGAGTTTCCACGAAATTCCGAGACGTTGAAAAAAGATCGTCTTCTTCTGCCTCAAGTTGTATCGCATGGTTCAGGGCCCAAACGGAGGAATCTCGAAACAAGTTCATGCATTCTGGAATACTCACGAGAAATGAGGAGGGTGGGTGAGTTTCCACGCAATTCCGAGACGTTGAAAAAAGTTCGTCTTCCTCTGCCTCAAGTTGTCCCATATGGTTCAGGGAACAATCGGAGGAATCTCGAAACAAGTTCATGCATTCTGGAATCCTCGCGAGAAATGAGGAGGGTGGGTGAGTTTCCAAGCAATTCCGAGACGTTGAAAAAATTTCGTCTTCTTCTGGCTCAAGTTGTCCCATATGGTTCAGGGCACAATTGGAGAAATCTCGAAACAAGTTCATGCATTCTGGAATCCTCACGAGAAATGAGGGGGGTGGGTCAGTTTCCACACAATTCCGAGACGTTGAAAAAAGTTCGACTTCCTCTGCGTCAAGTTGTCCCAAATGGTTCAGGGCCCAAACGGAGGAATCTCGAAACAAGTTCATGCATTATGGAATCCTCACGAGAAATGAGGAGGGTGGGTGAGCTTCCAAGCAATTCCGAGACGTTGAAAAAAGTTCGTCTTCTTCTGCCTTAAATTGTCCCAAATGGTTCAGGGCGCAAACGGAGGAATCTCGAAACAAGTTCATGCATTCTGGAATCCTCACGAGAAATGAGGGGGGTGGGTCAGTTTCCACGCAATTCCGAGACGTTGAAAAAATTT
Organism: Acacia crassicarpa; assembly: GCA_034222035.1. Lineage (NCBI taxonomy): Eukaryota > Viridiplantae > Streptophyta > Magnoliopsida > Fabales > Fabaceae > Acacia > Acacia crassicarpa. Next base: position 29,956,882 of record JAWXYG010000002.1, on the reverse strand, counting down.
CGTCTTCCTCTGCCTCAAGTTGTCCCATATGGTTCAGGGCATAATCGGAGGAATCTCGAAACAAGTTCATGCATTCTGGAATCCTCACGAGAAATGAGGAGGGCGGGTGAGTTTCCAAGCAATTCCGAGACGTTGAAAAAATTTCGTCTTCTTCTACCTCAAGTTGTCCCATATGGTTCAGGGCACAATCGGAGGAATCTCGAAACAAGTTTATGCATTCTGGAATCCTCACGACAAATGAGGGGGCTGGGTCAGTTTCCACGCAATTCCGAGACGTCGAAAAAAGTTCGTCTTCCTCTGCCTCAAGTTGTCCCATATGGTTCAGGGCCCAAACGGAGGAATCTCGAAACAATTTCATGCATTCTGGAATCATCACGAGAAATGAGGAGGGTGGGTGAGTTTCCACGCAATTCCGAGACGTTGAAAAAAGTTCGTGTTCTTCTGCCTCAAGTTGTACCGCATGGTTCAGGGCCCAAACGGAGGAATCTCGAAACAAGTTCATGCATTCTGGAATACTCACGAGAAATGAGGAGGGTGGGTGAGTTTCCACGCAATTCCGAGACGTTGAAAAAAGTTCGTCTTCCTCTGCCTCAAGTTGTCCCATATGGTTCAGGGCACAATCGGAGGAATCTCGAAACAAGTTCATGCATTCTGGAATCCTCGCGAGAAATGAGGAGGGTGGGTGAGTTTCCAAGCAATTCCGAGACGTGGAAAAAATGTCGTCTTCTTCTGCCTCAAGTTGTCCCATATGGTTCAGGGCACAATCGGAGGAATCTCGAAACAAGTTCATGCATTCTGGAATCCTCACGAGAAATAAGGGGGGTGGGTCAGTTTCCACGCAATTCCGAGACGTTGAAAAAAGTTCGACTTCCTCTGCCTCAAGTTGTCCCAAATGGTTCAGGGCCCAAACGGAGGAATCTCGAAACAAGTTCATGCATTCTGGAATCCTCACGAGAAATGAGGGGGGTGGGTCAGTTTCCACGCAATTCCGAGACGTTGAAAAAATTTCGTCTTCCTCTGCCTCAAGTTGTCCCATATGGTTCAGGGGACAATCGGAGGAATCTCGAAACAAGTTCATGCATTCTGGAATCCTCACGAGAAATGAGGAGGGTGGGTAAGTTTCCACGCAATTCCAAGACGTTGAAAAAAGTTCGTGTTCTTCTGGCTCAAGTTGTACCGCATGGTTCAGGGCCCAAACGGAGGAATCTCGAAACAAGTTCATGCATTCTGGAATACTCACGAGAAATGAGGAGGGTGGGTGAGTTTCCACGCAATTCCGAGACGTTGAAAAAAGTTCGTCTTCCTCTGCCTCAAGTTGTCCCATATGGTTCAGGGCACAATCGGAGGAATCTCGAAACAAGTTCATGCATTCTGGAATCCTCGCGAGAAATGAGGAGGGTGGGTGAGTTTCCAAGCAATTCCGAGACGTTGAAAAAATTTCGTCTTCTTCTGCCTCAAGTTGTCCCATATGATTCAGGGCACAATCGGAGGAATCTCGAAACAAGTTCATGCATTCTGGCATCCTCACGAGAAATGAGGGGGGTGGGTCAGTTTCCACACAATTCCGAGACGTTGAAAAAATTTCGTCTTCCTCTGGCTCAAGTTGTCCCATATGGTTCAGGGCACAATCGGAGGAATCTTGAATCAAGTTCATGCATTCAGGAATCCTCACGAGAAATGAGGGGGGAGGGTGAGTTTCCACGCAATTCCGATACGTTGAAAAAAGTTCGTCTTCTTCTGCCTTAAATTGTCCCATACGGTTCAGGGCCCAAGCGGAGGAGTCTCGAAACAATTTCATGCATTCTGGAATCATCACGAGAAATGAGGAGGGTGGGTGAGTTTCCACGCAATTCCGAGACGTTGAAAAAAGTTCGTCTTCTTCTGCCTCAAGTTGTCCCAAATGGTTCAGGGCCCAAACGGAGGAATCTCGAAACAAGTTCATGCATTCTGGAATCCTCATGAGAAATGAGGAGGGTGGGTGATTTTCCACGCAATTCCGATACGTTGAAAAAAGTTCGTCTTCTTCTGCCTCAAGTTGTCCCGCTCGTCTCGGAATTTTTTCAACGTCCCATATGGTTCAGGGCACAATCGAAGGAATCTCGAAACAAGTTCATGCATTCTGGAATCCTCACGAGAAATGAGGAGGGTGGGTGAGTTTCCAAGCAATTCCGAGACGTTGAAAAAATTTCGTCTTCTTCTGCCTCAAGTTGTCCCATATGGTTCAGGGCACAATCGGAGGAATCTCGAAACAAGTTCATGCATTCTGGAATCCTCGCGAGAAATGAGGAGGGTGGGTGAGTTTCCAAGCAATTCCGAGACGTTGAAAAAATTTCGTATTCTTCTGCCTCAAGTTGTCCCATATGATTCAGGGCACAATCGGAGGAATCTCGAAACAAGTTCATGCATTCTGGAATCCTCACGAGAAATGAGGGGGGTGGGTCAGTTTCCACACAATTCCGAGACGTTGAAAAAATTTCGTCTTCCTCTGGCTCAAGTTGTCCCATATGGTTCAGGGCACAATCGGAGGAATCTTGAATCCAGTTCATGCACTCAGGAATCCTCACGAGAAATGAGGGGGGAGGGTGAGTTTCCAAGCGATTCCGATACGTTGAAAAAAGTTCGTCTTCTTCTGCCTTAAATTGTCCCATACGGTTCAGGGCCCAAGCGGAGGAGTCTCGAAACAATTTCATGCATTCTGGAATCATCACGAGAAAAGAGGAGGGTGGGTGAGTTTCCACGCAATTCCGATACGTTGAAAAAAGTTCGTCTTCTTCTGCCTCAAGTTGTCCCATATGGTTCAGGGCACAATCGGAGGAATCTCGAAACAAGTTCATGCATTCTGGAATCCTCGCGAGAAATGAGGAGGGTGGGTGAGTTTCCAAGCAATTCCGAGACGTTGAAAAAATTTCGTATTCTTCTGCCTCAAGTTGTCCCATATGATTCAGGGCACAATCGGAGGAATCTCGAAACAAGTTCATGCATTCTGGAATCCTCACGAGAAATGAGGGGGGTGGGTCAGTTTCCACACAATTCCGAGACGTTGAAAAAATTTCGTCTTCCTCTGGCTCAAGTTGTCCCATATGGTTCAGGGCACAATCGGAGGAATCTTGAATCCAGTTCATGCACTCAGGAATCCTCACGAGAAATGAGGGGGGAGGGTGAGTTTCCAAGCGATTCCGATACGTTGAAAAAAGTTCGTCTTCTTCTGCCTTAAATTGTCCCATACGGTTCAGGGCCCAAGCGGAGGAGTCTCGAAACAATTTCATGCATTCTGGAATCATCACGAGAAAAGAGGAGGGTGGGTGAGTTTCCACGCAATTCCGATACGTTGAAAAAAGTTCGTCTTCTTCTGCCTCAAGTTGTCCCATATGGTTCAGGGCACAATCGGAGGAATCTCGAAACAAGTTCATGCATTCTTGAATACTCACGAGAAATGAGGAGGGTGGGTGAGTTTCCACGAAATTCCGAGACGTTGAAAAAAGATCGTCTTCTTCTGCCTCAAGTTGTATCGCATGGTTCAGGGCCCAAACGGAGGAATCTCGAAACAAGTTCATGCATTCTGGAATACTCACGAGAAATGAGGAGGGTGGGTGAGTTTCCACGCAATTCCGAGACGTTGAAAAAAGTTCGTCTTCCTCTGCCTCAAGTTGTCCCATATGGTTCAGGGAACAATCGGAGGAATCTCGAAACAAGTTCATGCATTCTGGAATCCTCGCGAGAAATGAGGAGGGTGGGTGAGTTTCCAAGCAATTCCGAGACGTTGAAAAAATTTCGTCTTCTTCTGGCTCAAGTTGTCCCATATGGTTCAGGGCACAATCGGAGAAATCTCGAAACAAGTTCATGCATTCTGGAATCCTCACGAGAAATGAGGGGGGTGGGTCAGTTTCCACACAATTCCGAGACGTTGAAAAAAGTTCGACTTCCTCTGCGTCAAGTTGTCCCAAATGGTTCAGGGCCCAAACGGAGGAATCTCGAAACAAGTTCATGCATTATGGAATCCTCACGAGAAATGAGGAGGGTGGGTGAGCTTCCAAGCAATTCCGAGACGTTGAAAAAAGTTCGTCTTCTTCTGCCTTAAATTGTCCCAAATGGTTCAGGGCGCAAACGGAGGAATCTCGAAACAAGTTCATGCATTCTGGAATCCTCACGAGAAATGAGGGGGGTGGGTCAGTTTCCACGCAATTCCGAGACGTTGAAAAAATTTCGTCTTCCTCTGCCTCAAGTTGTCCCATATGGTTCAGGGCATAATCGGAGGAATCTCGAAACAAGTTCATGCATTCTGGAATCCTCACGAGAAATGAGGAGGGCGGGTGAGTTTCCAAGCAATTCCGAGACGTTGAAAAAATTTCGTCTTCTTCTACCTCAAGTTGTCCCATATGGTTCAGGGCACAATCGGAGGAATCTCGAAACAAGTTTATGCATTCTGGAATCCTCACGACAAATGAGGGGGCTGGGTCAGTTTCCACGCAATTCCGAGACGTCGAAAAAAGTTCGTCTTCCTCTGCCTCAAGTTGTCCCAAATGGTTCAGGGCCCAAACGGAGGAATCTCGAAACAAGTTCATGCATTCTGGAATCCTCATGAGAAATGAGGAGGGTGGGTGATTTTCCACGCAATTCCGATACGTTGAAAAAAGTTCGTCTTCTTCTGCCTCAAGTTGTCCGATATGGTTCAGGGCACAATCGGAGGAATCTCGAAACAAGTTCATGCATTCTGGAATCCTCGCGAGAAATGAGGAGGGTGGGTGAGTTTCCAAGCAATTCCGAGACGTTGAAAAAATTTCGTCTTCTTCTGCCTCAAGTTGTCCCATATGGTTCGGGGCACAATCGGAGGAATCTCGAAACAAGTTCATTCATTCTGGAATCCTCACGAGAAATGAGGAGGGTGGGTGAGTTTCCACGCAATTCCGAGACGTTGAAAAAAGTTCGTCTTCTTCTGCCTCAAGTTGTACCGCATGGTTCAAAGCCCAAACGGAGGAATCTCGGAACAAGTTCATGCATTCTTGAATACTCACGAGAAATGAGGAGGGTGGGTGAGTTTCCACGCAATTCCGACACGTTGAAAAAAGTTCGTCTTCCTCTGCCTCAAGTTGTCCCATATGGTTCAGGGCACAATCGGAGGAATCTCGGAACAAGTTCATGCATTCTGGAATCCTCACGAGAAATGAGGGGGGAGGGTGAGTTTCCAAGCGATTCCGATACGTTGAAAAAAGTTCGTCTTCTTCTGCCTTAAATTGTCCCATATGGTTCAGGGCCCAAACGGAGGAATCTCGAAACAATTTCCTGCATTCTGGAATCATCACGAGAAATGAGGAGGGTGGGTGAGTTTCCACGCAATTCCGAGACGTTGAAAAAAGTTCGTCTTTCTCTGCCTCAAGTTGTCCCATAAGGTTCAGGGCACAAACGGAGGAATCTCGAAACATATTCATGCATTCTGGAATCCTCGAGAGAAATAAGGAGGGTGGGTCAGTTTCCAAGCAATTCCGAGACGTTGAAAAAATTTCGTCTTCTTCTGCCTCAAGTTGTCCCATATGGTTCGGGGCACAATCGGAGGAATCTCGAAACAAGTTCATTCATTCTGGAATCCTCACGAGAAATGAGGAGGGTGGGTGAGTTTCCATGCAATTCCGAGACGTTGAAAAAAGTTCGTGTTCTTCTGCCTCAAGTTGTACCGCATGGTTCAGGGCCCAAACGGAGGAATCTCGAAACAAGTTCATGCATTCTGGAATACTCACGAGAAATGAGGAGGGTGGGTGAGTTTCCACGCAATTCCGAGACGTTGAAAAAAGTTCGTCTTCCTCTGCCTCAAGTGTTCCCATATGGTTCAGGGCACAATCGGAGGAATCTCGGAACAAGTTCATGCATTCTGGAATCCTCACGAGAAATGAGGGGGGAGGGTGAGTTTCCAAGCGATTCCGATACGTTGAAAAAAGTTCGTCTTCTTCTGCCTCAAGTTGTCCCATATGGTTCAGGGCACAATCGGAGGAATCTCGAAACAAGTTCATGCATTCTGGAATACTCACGAGAAATGAGGAGGGTGGGTGAGTTTCCACGCAATTCCGAGACGTTGAAAAAAGTTCGTCTTCCTCTGCCTCAAGTGTTCCCATATGGTTCAGGGCACAATCGGAGGAATCTCGGAACAAGTTCATGCATTCTGGAATCCTCACGAGAAATGAGGGGGGAGGGTTAGTTTCCAAGCGATTCCGATACGTTGAAAAAAGTTCGTCTTCTTCTGCCTTAAATTGTCCCATATGGTTTAGGGCCCAAACGGAGGAATCTCGAAACAATTTCCTGCATTCTGGAATCATCACGAGAAATGAGGAGGGTGGGTGAGTTTCCACGCAATTCCGAGACGTTGAAAAAAGTTCGTCTTTCTCTGCCTCAAGTTGTCCCATAAGGTTCAGGGCACAAACGGAGGAATCTCGAAACATATTCATGCATTCTGGAATCCTCACGAGAAATGAGGAGAGTGGGTGAGTTTCCAAGCAATTCCGAGACGTTGAAAAAATTTCGTCTTCTTCTGCCTCAAGTTGTCCCATATGGTTCGGGGCACAATCGGAGGAATCTCGAAACAAGTTCATGCATTCTGGAATCCTCGCGAGAAATGAGGAGGGTGGGTGAGTTTCCAAGCAATTCTGAGACGTTGAAAAAATTTCGTCTTCTTCTGCCTCAAGTTGTCCCATTTGGTTCGGGGCACAATCGGAGGAATATCGAAACAAGTTCATTCATTCTGGAATCCTCACGAGAAATGAGGAGGGTGGGTGAGTTTCCACGCAATTCCGAGACGTTGAAAAAAGTTCGTCTTCTTCTGCCTCAAGTTGTACCGCATGGTTCAAAGCCCAAACGGAGGAATCTCGAAACAAGTTCATGCATTCTGGAATACTCACGAGAAATGAGGAGGGTGGGTGAGTTTCCACGCAATTCCGAGACGTTGAAAAAAGTTCGTCTACCTCTGCCTCAAGTTGTCCCATATGGTTTAGGGCACAATCGGAGGAATCTCGGAACAAGTTCATGCATTCTGGAATCCTCACGAGAAATGAGGGGGGAGGGTGAGTTTCCAAGCGATTCCGATACGTTGAAAAAAGTTCGTCTTCTTCTGCCTTAAATTGTCCCATATGGTTCAGGGCCCAAACGGAGGAATCTCGAAACAATTTCCTGCATTCTGGAATCATCACGAGAAATGAGGAGGGTGGGTGAGTTTCCACGCAATTCCGAGACGTTGAAAAAAGTTCGTCTTTCTCTGCCTCAAGTTGTCCCATAAGGTTCAGGGCACAAACGGAGGAATCTCGAAACATATTCATGCATTCTGGAATCCTCACGAGAAATGAGGGGGGTAGGTAAGTTTCCACGCAATTCCGAAACGTTGAAAAAAGTTCGTCTTCTTCTGCCTCAAGTTGTCCCATATGGTTCAGGGCCCAAACGGAGGAATCTCGAAACAATTTCATGCATTCTGGAATCATCACGAGAAATGAGGAGGGTGGGTGAGTTTCCACGCAATTCCGACACGTTGAAAAAAGTTCGTCTTCCTCTGCCTCAAGTGTTCCCATACTGTTCAGGGCACAATCGGAGATATCTCGAAACAAGTTCATGCATTCTGGAATCCTCCCGAGAAATGAGGAGGGTGGGTGATTTTCCACGCAATTCCGATACGTTGAAAAAAGTTCGTCTTCTTCTGCCTCAAGTTGTACCGCATGGTTCAGGGCCCAACCAGAGGAATCTCGAAACAAGTTCATGCATTCTGCAATACTCACGAGAAATGAGGAGGGTGGGTGAGTTTCCACGCAATTCCGAGACTTTGAAAAAAGTTCGTCTTCCTCTGCCTCAAGTTGTCCGTTATGGTTCAGGGCACAATCGGAGGAATCTCGGAACAAGTTCATGCATTCTGGAATCCTCACGAGAAATGAGGGGGGAGGGTGAGTTTCCAAGCGATTCCGAGACGTTGAAAAAATTTCGTCTTCTTCTGCCTCAAGTTGTCCCATATGGTTCAGGGCACAATCGGAGGAATCTCGAAACAAGTTCATGCATTCTGGAATCCTCACGAGAAATGAGGGGGGTGGGTCAGTTTCCACGCAATTCCGAGACGTTGAAAAAAGTTCGTCTTCCTCTGCCTCAAGTTGTCCCATATGGTTCAGGGCACAATCGGAGGAATCTCGAAACAAGTTCAACATTCTGGAATCCTCACGAGAAATGAGGGGGGTGGGTGTGATGCGGACATAGGGGGCGACATGACCAAGGCAACAAACTTGGAGGACATACAAGGTCTTGGAGATCCAATGACAAGAGCAAGAACTAAAAAGGCTCCAGATTGAAGACCTTGAAGAAAAAGCCCTAATGGATATGCATGGAGGCTTCATTGGGCCTTAGCCCAAATTCTGCATTTAGTTTTATTTTCTTACATTTAGTTAAACTTTTGTAATAAGGCTTATTGGGCTTGTTTATTGGGCTTTATGTGTAAGCAAAATTAGGTTAAACTTAATATGGATGTTGCCCATATAAGGGAACGCCATAGCTTTTGTAACGGCAGATTTGAATTGAGATTTCAACCATTTTGGTGAGAGACAAGTTCTCTAGGGTTCTTTTGAGAATCTCCGAACTTATCAAGGGTTTTGATCCTTGTGGCGTTCTTGGGCTTATCGATTCTTTGGAATTGTGGCGCCTACCCAAACTGTAGTTTCGTGTTGAATTTGTTCGTTCCGTATCTCTAGTTTCCCTTAACCTTTTTCGGTGTTTAATTAGTGAAAATCGTAGTTCAGAACGTCCTCTTTCTGTTCGTTTTGGAAGCACTCAATTCCGAGGTCTGTAGCGTGAGATCCATTCCGTTCTTTAGGACGCGTCAGAGGCTGTTCTGGTGCGAAATTCCACTCCTAGTTGATCCGATTGTCCGTTTCCTTCGGGAATCACATCATTTGGTATCAGAGCGCGGTTCTAGGATTGGAATTGGGTTATCTTTTCTTGATTGTTTACATCCAATCTGGTAACCCTAATCCCTAAATTTGTGTTTTTGATTTTTGAATTGTGAAATTCTGTTTTAGTCGTCGTTCTTTGTTCCTAGTTTGTTCTTTCAATCTTCTAGTTGTTTTTCCTGTCAATTTCTTGTTCGGTTCATATATTTCTGCACTTTGTTCTTGGTGTTCATCCCTTGTTCATCATTGTTCTTCAATTTTAATCCTTTCGATTCGTGTTTCTTGAGTATTGTGTTGTTAGTGTGTTAAGTAATAGCTCGTTTTGTGGGGAATTCTATCTAATTCAATTCTGAATTAGTATAATTTCAAAGTTTGATCCCAAAATCACAAATTCCTCTTTGTAAAGAAAAAAAAAAAGAAAAAAAATCAGCTGTGATAAAAAAAAAAGAAAAAAAAAAGAAAAAAGAATCAGGTGTTATTAAAAAAAAAAGAAAAAAAAAATCAGTTTTGATTTTAAAAAAAAAGAATCAGCTGTTATTAAAAAAAAGAGGAAAAAAAAAGCTATACAGCACCTTGGTATTCAATTACACACACTACTATGTGTGAATTTTTTCCAAAGTGTCTTTCTTGAATAATTCCTCCAAATTGTTTTTTTTTTGGTTTTGGATTTTCTTTGTCTTGTCTTCTTTGAGTCCAAAGTGTTCTTGAATAGTTTCCTCCAAATTGATTTGAATTTTCTGTCTTGTCTTCTTTCACATCTTTTCCAAATTGTATTGTGAGTCACCGCCAATTCCTAAGTTTGGGATTCTACTCTTGAGTGTTCTTGGAGATTCTGTTAAGAACTTAAAGGGGGCTATTGAGTGGTAAAAGGCAAGAGAGAACACTACACAAAAGCCTTATAGAGAGCAACAAACACGAGTGATACATTTTTAAGAGTGTAAACACGTGAGCGAGTGGTAAGGTCCTATTACTTTTGTTCTTTTCCTTGAATTATGGCAGGTGCAGGTGGTGAAGACGTTCCTCCTCCTATAGGAGATAACAGATTGCTAATTGAAGCAATTACAACTCAAATGCAAAGGATGATGAGAGAACACACAGAGGAGTTATATGAGAGAATTGAGAGAATAGAAAATCAGAGGAATCAGGATGAAGATAGACAGAGAGGGAGGGATGAAAGAAGGAGAAGAAGAGATCATGAGAATGATGCTAGAGAGGATAGAATTAAGGGAGTGAAGCTTAATATACCATCCTTCAAGGGAAAAAGTGATCCGGAAGCCTATTTAGAGTGGGAACTGAAGATTGAGCACTTGTTTGCATGTCACAATTATAGTGAAGAGAAGAAAATGAAGGTGGCAGCCATGGAGTTTAGTGATTATGCTCTCATTTGGTGGGACCAATTGCAAAGGGAGAGGGCGAGATATGAAGAACCATTGGTGGATAGTTGGGTGGAGATGAAAAGACTAATGAGAAGAAGATATGTTCCTTCCCATTATCATCGAGACCTTCACAATAAACTTCAAAGACTCACACAAGGTAACAAGAGTGTAGATGAGTATTTTAAAGAGATGGAGGTGTCCTTGATTAGAGCAAATATTAGTGAAGAGCGGGAGGCTACTATGGCACGTTTCTTGCATGGGCTGAATAATGACATAAGGGATGTTGTGGAGTTGCAAAATTATGTGGAGTTGGAGGATTTGGTGCAACAAGCTAGTAAGGTAGAACAACAACTCAAGAGAAAGGGTGTCATGAGGAAAAACTCTTCAAATTTTTATTCTTCAAGTTGGAAGGATAGAAATAAGAAGAAGGAAGGTACATCATCAAGCAATCCCACTGCTACACCTCAAAGGACTCAAACTAAATCCAATGAGGTTCCTAAAAAGACAAGGAGTAGTGAAATAAAATGTTTCAAGTGTTTGGGGAGAGGTCACATAGCTTCTGAATGTCCAACTAAGAAGACTATGTTACTTAAAGAGGATGGGGAGCTTAATAGTGAGTCTTCTTCAGATTCTACTTCGCAAGATTCTGTTTCTTCAGATTCTGCTTCACAAGATGATATTGAAGAAATAATTCCAGAAGGAGATTTGTTTATGGTAAGAAGAATGTTGGGCAGCCAAGCAAAAGACATGGATGATAGTCAAAGAGAGAACGTCTTTCATACCAGATGCCTTATCCAAGAAAAGGTATGTTCTCTAATTATTGATGGAGGGAGTTGTACCAATGTTGCAAGTGCTAGAATGGTGTCTAAATTGGGCATGGAAACCAAACCTCACCCACTGCCATACAAGCTTCAATGGCTTAGTGAGGATGGTGAAGTGACCGTAAGCAAACAAGTGGAGGTGAACTTCTCCATAGGGAAATATGATGATACAGTTTTATGTGATGTGGTACCAATGGAGGCTTGTCATTTGCTACTTGGGAGACCTTGGCAATATGATAAGAAAGCTATGCATGATGGATACACCAACAAGTTCTCTTTTGTACATAAAGAACGCAAGATTATTCTTGCATCCTTGCCACCAAGAGAAGTTAGTGAGGATAATCTAAAAATGAGAGAAAAAAGAAAGCAAGAGAGAAAAGAGAGTGGAAGAGAGCAAGAAAAAAAAGGAGAGGAAAAGAGAAAAGCGCCAAACTTGCTTATAAAAGAAAAAGAGGTGAAAAAGGCAATGCATTTAAAAAAGCCAATGCTCTTACTCTTGAGTAAAGAGAATAATGTTACAGATGCAAGTCCTACTAACTTTCTTCCAAATGAGGTTTCTGATTTGTTGCAGGAATTTAAAGAGGTTGATGATGCAATCCACACTGTAGATTTGTTCTTCAAGGAAGTGCATAAAGACGGAGACGAGGATTGCAATTTGAGGACAAATTCTTCTAAAGAAGGAGGGAATGATGCGGACATAGGGGGCGACATGACCAAGGCAACAAACTTGGAGGACATACAAGGTCTTGGAGATCCAATGACAAGAGCAAGAACTAAAAAGGCTCCAGATTGAAGACCTTGAAGAAAAAGCCCTAATGGATATGCATGGAGGCTTCATTGGGCCTTAGCCCAAATTCTGCATTTAGTTTTATTTTCTTACATTTAGTTAAACTTTTGTAATAAGGCTTATTGGGCTTGTTTATTGGGCTTTATGTGTAAGCAAAATTAGGTTAAACTTAATATGGATGTTGCCCATATAAGGGAACGCCATAGCTTTTGTAACGGCAGATTTGAATTGAGATTTCAACCATTTTGGTGAGAGACAAGTTCTCTAGGGTTCTTTTGAGAATCTCTGAACTTATCAAGAGCTTCAATCCTTGTGGCGTTCTTCGGCTTATCAATTCTTTGGAATTGTGGCGCCTACCTAATCCAGTTTTCGTTCTAAATTTGTTCATTTCGTATCTCCCGTTTCCCTTATCGTTTTTCGGTGTTTAATTAGTGAAAATCGTATTTCAGAACGTGATCTTTCAGCTCGTTTTGGAAGCACTCAATTCCGAGGTCTGTAGCGTGAGATCCATTCCGTTCTTTAGGACGCGTCAGAGGCTGTTCTGGTGCGAAATTCCACTCCTAGTTGATCCGATTGTCCGTTTCCTTCGGGAATCACATCAGGGTGAGTTTCCAAGCAATTCCGAGACGTTGAAAAAAGTTCGTCTTCTTCTGCCTTAAATTGTCCCATATGGTTCAGGGCCCAAACGGAGGAATCTCGAAACAATTTCATGCATTCTGGAATCATCACGAGAAATGAGGAGGGTGGGTGAGTTTCCACGCAATTCCGAGACGTTGAAAAAAGTTCGTCTTTCTCTGCCTCAAGTTGTCCCATAAGGTTCAGGGCACAAACGGAGGAATCTCGAAACATGTTCACGCATTCTGGAATCCTCACGAGAAATGAGGGGGGTGGATGAGTTTCCACGCAATTCCGAGACGTTGAAAAAAGTTCGTCTTCTTCTGCCTCAAATTGTCCCAAATGGTTCAGGGCCCAAACGGAGGAATCTCGAAACAAGTTCATGCATTCTGGAATCCTCATGAGAAATGAGGAGGGTGGGTGATTTTCCACGCAATTCCGATACGTTGAAAAGAGTTCGTGTTCTTTTTCCTCAAGTTGTCCCGCTCGTCTCGGAATTTTTTCAACGTCCCATATGGTTCAGGGCACAATCGGAGGAATCTCGAAACAAGTTCATGCATTCTGGAATCCTCACGAGAAATGAGGAGGGTGGGTGAGTTTCCAAGCATTTCCGAGACGTTGAAAAAATTTCGTCTTCTTCTGCCTCAAGTTGTCCCATATGGTTCAGGGCACAATCGGAGGAATCTCGAAACAAGTTCATGCATTCTGGAATCCTCACGAGAAATGAGGAGGGTGGGTGAGTTTCCACGCAATTCCGAGACGTTGAAAAAAGTTCGTCTTCTTCTGCCTCAAGTTGTACAGCATGGTTCAAGGCACAATCGGAGGAATCTCGAAACAAGTTCATGCATTCTGGAATCCTCGCGAGTAATAAGGAGGGTGGGTGAGTTTCCAAGCAATTCCGAGACGTTGAAAAAAGTTCGACTTCCTCTGCGTCAAGTTGTCCCAAATGGTTCAGGGCCCAAACGGAGGAATCTCGAAACAAGTTCATGGATTCTGGAATCCTCACGAGAAATGAGGGGGGTGGGTCAGTTTCCACGCAATTCCGAGACGTTGAAAAAATTTCGTCTTCCTCTGCCTCAAGTTGTCCCATATGGTTCAGGGCATAATCGGAGGAATCTCGAAACAAGTTCATGCATTCTGGAATCCTCACGAGAAATGAGGAGGGCGGGTGAGTTTCCAAGCAATTCCGAGACGTTGAAAAAATTTCGTCTTCTTCTGCCTCAAGTTGTCCCATATGGTTCAGGGCACAATCGGAGGAATCTCGAAACAAGTTCATGCATTCTGGAATCCTCACGACAAATGAGGGGGGTGGGTCAGTTTCCACGCAATTCCGAGACGTCGAAAAAAGTTCGTCTTTCTCTGCCTCAAGTTGTCCCATATGGTTCAGGGCCCAAACGGAGGAATCTCGAAACAATTTCCTGCATTCTGGAATCATCACGAGAAATGAGGAGGGTGGGTGAGTTTCCACGCAATTCCGAGACGTTGAAAAAAGTTCGTCTTTCTCTGCCTCAAGTTGTCCCATAAGGTTCAGGGCACAAACGGAGGAATCTCGAAACATATTCATGCATTCTGGAATCCTCACGAGAAATGAGGGGGGTAGGTAAGTTTCCACGCAATTCCGAAACGTTGAAAAAAGATCGTCTTCTTCTGCCTCAAGTTGTCCCATATGGTTCAGGGCCCAAACGGAGGAATCTCGAAACAATTTCATGCATTCTGGAATCATCACGAGAAATGAGGAGGGTGGGTGAGTTTCCACGCAATTCCGAGACGTTGAAAAAAGTTCGTCTTTCTCTGCCTCAAGTTGTCCCATAAGGTTCAGGGCACAAACGGAGGAATCTCGAAACATATTCATGCATTCTGGAATCCTCACGAGAAATGAGGGGGGTAGGTAAGTTTCCACGCAATTCCGAAACGTTGAAAAAAGTTCGTCTTCTTCTGCCTCAAGTTGTCCCATATGGTTCAGGGCCCAAACGGAGGAATCTCGAAACAAGTTCATGCATTCTGGAGTCCTCACGAGAAATGAGGGGGGTGGGTCAGTTTCCACGCAATTCCGAGACGTTGAAAAAAGTTCGTCTTCCTCTGCCTCAAGTTGTCCCATATGGTTCAGGGCACAATCGGAGGAATCTCGAAACAAGTTCATGCATTCTGGAATCCTCACGAGAAATGAGGAGGGTGGGTGAGTTTCCACGCAATTCCGAGACGTTGAAAAAAGTTCGTCTTCTTCTGCCTCAAGTTGTCCCATATGGTTCAGGGCACAATCGGAGGAATCTCGAAACAAGTTCTTGTATTCTGGAATCCTCACGAGAAATGAGGGGGGAGGGTGAGTTTCCAAGCGATTCCGATACGTTGAAAAAAGTTCGTCTTCTTCTGCCTTAAATTGTCCCATATGGTTCAGGGCCCAAACGGAGGAATCTCGAAACAATTTCCTGCATTCTGGAATCATCACGAGAAATGAGGAGGGTGGGTGAGTTTCCACTCAATTCCGAGACGTTGAAAAAAGTTCGTCTTTCTCTGCCTCAAGTTGTCCCATAAGGTTCAGGGCACAAACGGAGGAATCTCGAAACATATTCTTGCATTCTGGAATCCTCACGAGAAATGAGGGGGGTCGGTAAGTTTCCACGCAATTTCGAAACGTTGAAAAAAGTTCGTCTTCTTCTGCCTCAAGTTGTCCCATATGGTTCAGGGCACAATCGGAGGAATCTCGAAACAAGTTCTTGTATTCTGGAATCCTCACGAGAAATGAGGGGGGAGGGTGAGTTTCCAAGCGATTCCGATACGTTGAAAAAAGTTCGTCTTCTTCTGCCTTAAATTGTCCCATATGGTTCAGGGCCCAAACGGAGGAATCTCGAAACAATTTCCTGCATTCTGGAATCATCACGAGAAATGAGGAGGGTGGGTGAGTTTCCACTCAATTCCGAGACGTTGAAAAAAGTTCGTCTTTCTCTGCCTCAAGTTGTCCCATAAGGTTCAGGGCACAAACGGAGGAATCTCGAAACATATTCTTGCATTCTGGAATCCTCACGAGAAATGAGGGGGGTCGGTAAGTTTCCACGCAATTTCGAAACGTTGAAAAAAGTTCGTCTTCTTCTGCCTCAAGTTGTCCCATATGGTTCAGGGCACAATCGGAGGAATCTCGAAACAAGTTCTTGTATTCTGGAATCCTCACGAGAAATGAGGGGGGAGGGTGAGTTTCCAAGCGATTCCGATACGTTGAAAAAAGTTCGTCTTCTTCTGCCTTAAATTGTCCCATATGGTTCAGGGCCCAAACGGAGGAATCTCGAAACAATTTCCTGCATTCTGGAATCATCACGAGAAATGAGGAGGGTGGGTGAGTTTCCACTCAATTCCGAGACGTTGAAAAAAGTTCGTCTTGCTCTGCCTCAAGTTGTCCCATAAGGTTCAGGGCACAAACGGAGGAATCTCGAAACATATTCTTGCATTCTGGAATCCTCACGAGAAATGAGGGGGGTGGGTCAGTTTCCACGCAATTCCGAGACGTTGAAAAAAGTTCGTCTTCCTCTGCCTCAAGTTGTCCCATATGTGGTTCAAGGCACAATCGGAGGAATCTCGAAACAAGTTCATGCATTCTGGAATCCTCACGAGAAATGAGGGGGGTAGGTGAGTTTCCAAGCAATTCCGAGACGTTGAAAAAAGTTCGTCTTCTTCTGCCTTAAATTGTCCCATATGGTTCAGGGCCCAAACGGAGGAATCTCGAAACAATTTCATGCATTCTGGAATCATCACGAGAAATGAGGAGGGTGGGTGAGTTTCCACGCAATTCCGAGACGTTGAAAAAAGTTCGTCTTTCTCTGCCTCAAGTTGTCCCATAAGGTTCAGGGCACAAACGGAGGAATCTCGAAACATGTTCACGCATTCTGGAATCCTCACGAGAAATGAGGGGGGTGGATAAGTTTCCACGCAATTCCGAGACGTTGAAAAAAGTTCGTCTTCTTCTGCCTCAAATTGTCCCAAATGGTTCAGGGCCCAAACGGAGGAATCTCGAAACAAGTTCATGCATTCTGGAATCCTCATGAGAAATGAGGAGGGTGGGTGATTTTCCACGCAATTCCGATACGTTGAAAAGAGTTCGTGTTCTTTTTCCTCAAGTTGTCCCGCTCGTCTCGGAATTTTTTCAACGTCCCATATGGTTCAGGGCACAATCGGAGGAATCTCGAAACAAGTTCATGCATTCTGGAATCCTCACGAGAAATGAGGCGGGTGGGTGAGTTTCCAAGCATTTCCGAGACGTTGAAAAAATTTCGTCTTCTTCTGCCTTAAATTGTCCCATATGGTTCAGGGCCCAAACGGAGGAATGTCGAAACAATTTCCTGCATTCTGGAATCATCACGAGAAATGAGGAGGGTGGGTGAGTTTCCACGCAATTCCGACACGTTGAAAAAAGTTCGTCTTCCTCTTCCTCAAGTTGTCCCATATGGTTCAGGGCACAATCGGAGGAATCTCGGAACAAGTTCATGCATTCTGGAATCCTCACGAGAAATGAGGGGGGAGGGTGAGTTTCCAAGCGATTCCGAGACGTTGAAAAAATTTCGTCTTCTTCTGCCTCAAGTTGTCCCATATGGTTCAGGGCACAATCGGAGGAATCTCGAAACAAGTTCATGCATTCTGGAATCCTCACGAGAAATGAGGGGGGTGGGTCAGTTTCCACGCAATTCCGAGACGTTGAAAAAAGTTCGTCTTCCTCTGCCTCAAGTTGTCCCATATGGTTCAGGGCACAATCGGAGGAATCTCGAAACAAGTTCATGCATTCTGGAATCCTCACGAGAAATGAGGGGGGTGGGTGAGTTTCCATGCAATTCCGAGACGTTGAAAAAAGTTCGTCTTCTTCTGCCTTAAATTGTCCCATATGGTTCAGGGCCCAAACGGAGGAATCTCGAAACAATTTCATGCATTCTGGAATCATCACGAGAAATGAGGAGGGTGGGTGAGTTTCCACGCAATTCCGAGACGTTGAAAAAAGTTCGTCTTTCTCTGCCTCAAGTTGTCCCATAAGGTTCAGGGCACAAACGGAGGAATCTCGAAACATGTTCACGCATTCTGGAATCCTCACGAGAAATGAGGGGGGTGGATAAGTTTCCACGCAATTCCGAGACGTTGAAAAAAGTTCGTCTTCTTCTGCCTCAAATTGTCCCAAATGGTTCAGGGCCCAAACGGAGGAATCTCGAAACAAGTTCATGCATTCTGGAATCCTCATGAGAAATGAGGAGGGTGGGTGATTTTCCACGCAATTCCGATACGTTGAAAAGAGTTCGTGTTCTTTTTCCTCAAGTTGTCCCGCTCGTCTCGGAATTTTTTCAACGTCCCATATGGTTCAGGGCACAATCGGAGGAATCTCGAAACAAGTTCATGCATTCTGGAATCCTCACGAGAAATGAGGCGGGTGGGTGAGTTTCCAAGCATTTCCGAGACGTTGAAAAAATTTCGTCTTCTTCTGCCTTAAATTGTCCCATATGGTTCAGGGCCCAAACGGAGGAATGTCGAAACAATTTCCTGCATTCTGGAATCATCACGAGAAATGAGGAGGGTGGGTGAGTTTCCACGCAATTCCGACACGTTGAAAAAAGTTCGTCTTCCTCTTCCTCAAGTTGTCCCATATGGTTCAGGGCACAATCGGAGGAATCTCGGAACAAGTTCATGCATTCTGGAATCCTCACGAGAAATGAGGGGGGAGGGTGAGTTTCCAAGCGATTCCGAGACGTTGAAAAAATTTCGTCTTCTTCTGCCTCAAGTTGTCCCATATGGTTCAGGGCACAATCGGAGGAATCTCGAAACAAGTTCATGCATTCTGGAATCCTCACGAGAAATGAGGGGGGTGGGTCAGTTTCCACGCAATTCCGAGACGTTGAAAAAAGTTCGTCTTCCTCTGCCTCAAGTTGTCCCATATGGTTCAGGGCACAATCGGAGGAATCTCGAAACAAGTTCATGCATTCTGGAATCCTCACGAGAAATGAGGGGGGTGGGTGAGTTTCCAAGCAATTCCGAGACGTTGAAAAAAGTTCGTCTTCTTCTGCCTTAAATTGTCCCATATGGTTCAGGGCCCAAACGGAGGAATCTCGAAACAATTTCATGCATTCTGGAATCATCATGAGAAATGAGGAGGGTGGGTGAGTTTCCACGCAATTCCGAGACGTTGAAAAAAGTTCGTCTTTCTCTGCCTCAAGTTGTCCCATAAGGTTCAGGGCACAAACGGAGGAATCTCGAAACATGTTCACGCATTCTGGAATCCTCACGAGAAATGAGGGGGGTGGATAAGTTTCCACGCAATTCCGAGACGTTGAAAAAAGTTCGTCTTCTTCTGCCTCAAATTGTCCCAAATGGTTCAGGGCCCAAACGGAGGAATGTCGAAACAAGTTCATGCATTATGGAATCCTCATGAGAAATGAGGAGGGTGGGTGATTTTCCACGCAATTCCGATACGTTGAAAAAAGTTCGTCTTCTTCTGCCTCAAGTTGTCCCATATGGTTCAGGGCCCAAACGGAGGAATCTCGAAACAATTTCATGCATTCTGGAATCATCACGAGAAATGAGGAGGGTGGGTGAGTTTCCACGCAATTCCGACAAGTTGAAAAAAGTTCGTCTTCCTCTGCCTCAAGTTGTCCCATATGGTTCAGGGCCCAAACGGAGGAATCTCGAAACAATTTCATGCATTCTGGAATCATCATGAGAAATGAGGAGGGTGGGTGAGTTTCCACGCAATTCCGAGACGTTGAAAAAAGTTCGTCTTTCTCTGCCTCAAGTTGTCCCATAAGGTTCAGGGCACAAACGGAGGAATCTCGAAACATGTTCACGCATTCTGGAATCCTCACGAGAAATGAGGGGGGTGGATAAGTTTCCACGCAATTCCGAGACGTTGAAAAAAGTTCGTCTTCTTCTGCCTCAAATTGTCCCAAATGGTTCAGGGCCCAAACGGAGGAATGTCGAAACAAGTTCATGCATTATGGAATCCTCATGAGAAATGAGGAGGGTGGATAAGTTTCCACGCAATTCCGAGACGTTGAAAAAAGTTCGTCTTCTTCTGCCTCAAATTGTCCCAAATGGTTCAGGGCCCAAACGGAGGAATCTCGAAACAAGTTCATGCATTCTGGAATCCTCATGAGAAATGAGGAGGGTGGGTGATTTTCCACGCAATTCCGATACGTTGAAAAGAGTTCGTGTTCTTTTTCCTCAAGTTGTCCCGCTCGTCTCGGAATTTTTTCAACGTCCCATATGGTTCAGGGCACAATCGGAGGAATCTCGAAACAAGTTCATGCATTCTGGAATCCTCACGAGAAATGAGGCGGGTGGGTGAGTTTCCAAGCATTTCCGAGACGTTGAAAAAATTTCGTCTTCTTCTGCCTCAAGTTGTCCCATATGGTTCAGGGCACAATCGGAGGAATCTCGAAACAAGTTCATGCATTCTGGAATCCACACGAGAAATGAGGGGGGTGGGTCAGTTTCCACGCAATTCCGAGACGTTGAAAAAAGTTCGTCTTCCTCTGCCTCAAGTTGTCCCATATGGTTCAGGGCACAATCGGAGGAATCTCGAAACAAGTTCATGCATTCTGGAATCCTCACGAGAAATGAGGGGGGTGGGTGAGTTTCCATGCAATTCCGAGACGTTGAAAAAAGTTCGTCTTCTTCTGCCTTAAATTGTCCCATATGGTTCAGGGCCCAAACGGAGGAATCTCGAAACAATTTCATGCATTCTGGAATCATCACGAGAAATGAGGAGGGTGGGTGAGTTTCCACGCAATTCCGAGACGTTGAAAAAAGTTCGTCTTTCTCTGCCTCAAGTTGTCCCATAAGGTTCAGGGCACAAACGGAGGAATCTCGAAACATGTTCACGCATTCTGGAATCCTCACGAGAAATGAGGGGGGTGGATAAGTTTCCACGCAATTCCGAGACGTTGAAAAAAGTTCGTCTTCTTCTGCCTCAAATTGTCCCAAATGGTTCAGGGCCCAAACGGAGGAATCTCGAAACAAGTTCATGCATTCTGGAATCCTCATGAGAAATGAGGAGGGTGGGTGATTTTCCACGCAATTCCGATACGTTGAAAAGAGTTCGTGTTCTTTTTCCTCAAGTTGTCCCGCTCGTCTCGGAATTTTTTCAACGTCCCATATGGTTCAGGGCACAATCGGAGGAATCTCGAAACAAGTTCATGCATTCTGGAATCCTCACGAGAAATGAGGCGGGTGGGTGAGTTTCCAAGCATTTCCGAGACGTTGAAAAAATTTCGTCTTCTTCTGCCTTAAATTGTCCCATATGGTTCAGGGCCCAAACGGAGAATGTCGAAACAATTTCCTGCATTCTGGAATCATCACGAGAAATGAGGAGGGTGGGTGAGTTTCCACGCAATTCCGACACGTTGAAAAAAGTTCGTCTTCCTCTTCCTCAAGTTGTCCCATATGGTTCAGGGCACAATCGGAGGAATCTCGGAAAAAGTTCATGCATTCTGGAATCCTCACGAGAAATGAGGGGGGAGGGTGAGTTTCCAAGCGATTCCGAGACGTTGAAAAAATTTCGTCTTCTTCTGCCTCAAGTTGTCCCATATGGTTCAGGGCACAATCGGAGGAATCTCGAAACAAGTTCATGCATTCTGGAATCCTCACGAGAAATGAGGGGGGTGGGTCAGTTTCCACGCAATTCCGAGACGTTGAAAAAAGTTCGTCTTCCTCTGCCTCAAGTTGTCCCATATGGTTCAGGGCACAATCGGAGGAATCTCGAAACAAGTTCATGCATTCTGGAATCCTCACGAGAAATGAGGGGGGTGGGTGAGTTTCCAAGCAATTCCGAGACGTTGAAAAAAGTTCGTCTTCTTCTGCCTTAAATTGTCCCATATGGTTCAGGGCCCAAACGGAGGAATCTCGAAACAATTTCATGCATTCTGGAATCATCATGAGAAATGAGGAGGGTGGGTGAGTTTCCACGCAATTCCGAGACGTTGAAAAAAGTTCGTCTTTCTCTGCCTCAAGTTGTCCCATAAGGTTCAGGGCACAAACGGAGGAATCTCGAAACATGTTCACGCATTCTGGAATCCTCACGAGAAATGAGGGGGGTGGATAAGTTTCCACGCAATTCCGAGACGTTGAAAAAAGTTCGTCTTCTTCTGCCTCAAATTGTCCCAAATGGTTCAGGGCCCAAACGGAGGAATGTCGAAACAAGTTCATGCATTATGGAATCCTCATGAGAAATGAGGAGGGTGGGTGATTTTCCACGCAATTCCGATACGTTGAAAAAAGTTCGTCTTCTTCTGCCTCAAGTTGTCCCATATGGTTCAGGGCCCAAACGGAGGAATCTCGAAACAATTTCATGCATTCTGGAATCATCACGAGAAATGAGGAGGGTGGGTGAGTTTCCACGCAATTCCGACAAGTTGAAAAAAGTTCGTCTTCCTCTGCCTCAAGTTGTCCCATATGGTTCAGGGCACAATCGGAGCAATCTCGAAACAAGTTCATGCATTCTGGAATCCTCACGAGAAATGAGGAGGGTGGGTGATTTTCCACGCAATTCCGATACGTTGAAAAAAGTTCGTCTTCTTCTGCCTCAAGTTGTACCGCATGGTTTAGGGCCCAACCAGAGGAATCTCGAAACAAGTTCATGCATCTGAAATACTCACGAGAAATGAGGAGGGTGGGTGAGTTTCCACGCAATTCCGAGACGTTGAAAAAAGTTCGTCTTCCTCTGCCTCAAGTTGTCCCATATGGTTCAGGGCAGAAACGGAGGAATCTCGAAACAAGTTCATGCATTCTGGAATCATCACGAGAAATGAGGAGGGTGGGTGAGTTTCCACGCAATTCCGAGACGTTGAAAAAAGTTCGTCTTTCTCTGCCTCAAGTTGTCCCATATGGTTCAGGGCACAAACGGAGGAATCTCGAAACATATTCATGCATTCTGGAATCCTCACGAGAAATGAGGGGGGTGGGTGAGTTTCCACGCAATTCCGAGACGTTGAAAAAAGTTCGTCTTCTTCTGCCTCAAGTTGTCCCAAATGGTTCAGGGCCCAAACGGAGGAATCTCGAAACAAGGTCATGCATTCTGGAATCCTCATGATAAATGAGGAGGGTTGGTGATTTTCTACGCAATTCCGATACGTTGAAAAAAGTTCGTCTTCTTCTTCCTCAAGTTGTCCCACTCGTCTCGGAATTTTTTCAACGTCCCATATGGTTCAGCGCACAATCGGAGGAATCTCGAAACAAGTTCATGCATTCTGGAATCCTCACAAGAAATGAGGAGGGTGGGTGAGTTTCCAAGCAATTCCGAGACGTTGAAAAAATTTCGTCTTCGTCTGCCTCAAGTTGTCCCATATGGTTCAGGGCACAATCGGAGGAATCTCGAAACAAGTTCATGCATTCTGGAATCCTCACGAGAAATGAGGAGGGTGGGTGAGTTTCCACGCAATTCCGAGACGTTGAAAAAAGTTCGTCTTCTTCTGCCTCAAGTTGTACCGCATGGTTCAGGGCCCAAACGGAGGAATCTCGAAACAAGTTCATGCATTCTGGAATACTCACGAGAAATGAGGAGGGTGGGTGAGTTTCCACGCAATTCCGAGACGTTGAAAAAAGTTCGTCTTCCTCTGCCTCTAGTTGTCCCTATGGTTCAGGGCACAATCGGAGGAATCTCGAAACAAGTTCATGCATTCTGGAATCCTCGCGAGAAATGAGGCGCGTGGGTGAGTTTCCAAGCGATTCCGAGACGTTGAAAAAATTTCGTCTTCTTCTGACTCAAGTGGTCCCATATGGTTCAGGGCACAATCGGAGGAATCTCGAAACAAGTTCATGCATTCTGGAATCCTCACGAGAAATGAGGGGGGTGGGTCAGTTTCCACGCAATTCCGAGACGTTGGAAAAAGTTCGTCTTCTTCTGCCTTAAATTGTCCCATATGGTTCAGGGCCCAATCGGACGAATCTCGAAACAAGTTCATGCATTCTGGAATCCTCACGAGAAATGAGGGGG
Source organism: Acacia crassicarpa (assembly GCA_034222035.1). Lineage (NCBI taxonomy): Eukaryota > Viridiplantae > Streptophyta > Magnoliopsida > Fabales > Fabaceae > Acacia > Acacia crassicarpa. The sequence goes on along the minus strand of JAWXYG010000002.1, from coordinate 29,933,432 downwards.
GTGGGTCAGTTTCCATGCAATTCCGAGACGTTGAAGAAAGTTCGTCTTCCTCTGCCTCAAGTTGTCCCATATGGTTCAGGGCACAATCGGAGGAATCTCAAAACAAGTTCATGCATTCTGGAATCCTCATGAGAAATGAGGGGGGTGGGTCAGTTTCCACGCAATTCCGAGACGTTGGAAAAAGTTCGTCTTCCTCTGCCTCAAGTTGTCCCATATGGTTCAGGGCACAATCGGAGGAATCTCGAAACAAGTTCATGCATTCTGGAATCTTCACGAGAAATGAGGGGGGTGGGTGACTTTCCAAGCAATTCCGATACGTTGAAAAAAGTTCGTCTTCTTCTGCCTTAAATTGTCCCATATGGTTCAGGGCCCAATCGGAGGAATCTCGAAACAAGTTCATGCATTCTGGAATACTCACGAGAAATGAGGAGGGTGGGTGAGTTTCCACACAATTCCGACACGTTGAAAAAAGTTCGTATTCCTCTGCCTCAAGTTGTCCCATATGGTTCAGGGCACAATCGGAGGAATCTCGAAACAAGTTCATGCATTCTGGAATCCTCGTGAGAAATGAGGAGGGTGGGTGAGTTTCCAAGCAATTCCGAGACGTTGAAAAAATTTCGTCTTCTTCTGCCTCAAGTTGTCCCATATGGTTCAGGGCACAATCGGAGGAATCTCGAAAAAAGTTCATGCATTCTGGAATCCTCACGAGAAATGAGGGGGGTGGGTGAGTTTCCAAGCAATTCCGAGACGTTGAAAAAAGTTCGTCTTCCTCTACCTCAAGTTGTCCCATATGGTTCAGGGCACAATCGGAGGAATCTCGAAAAGAGTTCATGCATTCTGGAATCCTCACGAGAAATGAGGGGGGTGGGTGAGTTTCCAAACAATTCCGAGACGTTGAAAAAAGTTCGTCTTCTTCTGCCTTAAATTGTCCCATATGGTTCAGGGCCCAAACGGAGGAATCTCGAAACAATTTCATGCATTCTGGAATCATCACGAGAAATGAGGAGGGTGGGTGAGTTTCCACGCAATTCCGAGACGTTGAAAAAAGTTCGTCTTTCTCTGCCTCAAGTTGTCCCATAAGGTTCAGGGCACAAACGGAGGAATCTAGAAACATGTTCATGCATTCTAGAATCCTCACGAGAAATGAGGGGGGTGGGTGAGTTTCCACGCAATTCCGAGACGTTGAAAAAAGTTCGTCTTCTTCTGCCTCAAGTTGTACCAAATGGTTCAGGGCCCAAACGGAGGAATCTCGAAACAAGGTCATGCATTCTGGAATCCTCATGATAAATGAGGAGGGTTGGTGATTTTCTACGCAATTCCGATACGTTGAAAAAAGTTCGTCTTCTTCTTCCTCAAGTTGTCCCACTCGTCTCGGAATTTTTTCAACGTCCCATATGGTTCAGCGCACAATCGGAGGAATCTCGAAACAAGTTCATGCATTCTGGAATCCTCACAAGAAATGAGGAGGGTGGGTGAGTTTCCAAGCAATTCCGAGACGTTGAAAAAATTTCGTCTTCTTCTGCCTCAAGTTGTCCCATATGGTTCAGGGCACAATCGGAGGAATCTCGAAACAAGTTCATGCATTCTGGAATCCTCACGACAAATGAGGGGGGTGGGTCAGTTTCCACGCAATTCCGAGACGTCGAAAAAAGTTCGTCTTTCTCTGCCTCAAGTTGTCCCATATGGTTCAGGGCCCAAACGGAGGAATCTCGAAACAATTTCCTGCATTCTGGAATCATCACGAGAAATGAGGAGGGTGGGTGAGTTTCCACGCAATTCCGAGACGTTGAAAAAAGTTCGTCTTTCTCTGCCTCAAGTTGTCCCATAAGGTTCAGGGCACAAACGGAGGAATCTCGAAACATATTCATGCATTCTGGAATCCTCACGAGAAATGAGGGGGGTAGGTAAGTTTCCACGCAATTCCGAAACGTTGAAAAAAGATCGTCTTCTTCTGCCTCAAGTTGTCCCATATGGTTCAGGGCCCAAACGGAGGAATCTCGAAACAATTTCATGCATTCTGGAATCATCACGAGAAATGAGGAGGGTGGGTGAGTTTCCACGCAATTCCGAGACGTTGAAAAAAGTTCGTCTTTCTCTGCCTCAAGTTGTCCCATAAGGTTCAGGGCACAAACGGAGGAATCTCGAAACATATTCATGCATTCTGGAATCCTCACGAGAAATGAGGGGGGTAGGTAAGTTTCCACGCAATTCCGAAACGTTGAAAAAAGTTCGTCTTCTTCTGCCTCAAGTTGTCCCATATGGTTCAGGGCCCAAACGGAGGAATCTCGAAACAAGTTCATGCATTCTGGAGTCCTCACGAGAAATGAGGGGGGTGGGTCAGTTTCCACGCAATTCCGAGACGTTGAAAAAAGTTCGTCTTCCTCTGCCTCAAGTTGTCCCATATGGTTCAGGGCACAATCGGAGGAATCTCGAAACAAGTTCATGCATTCTGGAATCCTCACGAGAAATGAGGAGGGTGGGTGAGTTTCCACGCAATTCCGAGACGTTGAAAAAAGTTCGTCTTCTTCTGCCTCAAGTTGTCCCATATGGTTCAGGGCACAATCGGAGGAATCTCGAAACAAGTTCTTGTATTCTGGAATCCTCACGAGAAATGAGGGGGGAGGGTGAGTTTCCAAGCGATTCCGATACGTTGAAAAAAGTTCGTCTTCTTCTGCCTTAAATTGTCCCATATGGTTCAGGGCCCAAACGGAGGAATCTCGAAACAATTTCCTGCATTCTGGAATCATCACGAGAAATGAGGAGGGTGGGTGAGTTTCCACTCAATTCCGAGACGTTGAAAAAAGTTCGTCTTTCTCTGCCTCAAGTTGTCCCATAAGGTTCAGGGCACAAACGGAGGAATCTCGAAACATATTCTTGCATTCTGGAATCCTCACGAGAAATGAGGGGGGTCGGTAAGTTTCCACGCAATTTCGAAACGTTGAAAAAAGTTCGTCTTCTTCTGCCTCAAGTTGTCCCATATGGTTCAGGGCACAATCGGAGGAATCTCGAAACAAGTTCTTGTATTCTGGAATCCTCACGAGAAATGAGGGGGGAGGGTGAGTTTCCAAGCGATTCCGATACGTTGAAAAAAGTTCGTCTTCTTCTGCCTTAAATTGTCCCATATGGTTCAGGGCCCAAACGGAGAAATCTCGAAACAATTTCCTGCATTCTGGAATCATCACGAGAAATGAGGAGGGTGGGTGAGTTTCCACTCAATTCCGAGACGTTGAAAAAAGTTCGTCTTTCTCTGCCTCAAGTTGTCCCATATGGTTCAGGGCCCAAACGGAGGAATCTCGAAACAATTTCATGCATTCTGGAATCATCACGAGAAATGAGGAGGGTGGGTGAGTTTCCACGCAATTCCGACACGTTGAAAAAAGTTCGTCTTCCTCTTCCTCAAGTTGTCCCATATGGTTCAGGGCACTATCGGAGGAATCTCGAAACAAGTTCATGCATTCTGGAATCCTCGCGAGAAATGGGGAGGGTGGGTGAGTTTCCAAGCAATTCCGAGACGTTGAAAAAATTTCGTCTTCTTCTGCCTCAAGTTGTCCCATATGGTTCAGGGCACAATCGGAGGAATCTCGAAACAAGTTCATGCATTCTGGAATCCTCACGAGAAATGAGGGGGGTGGGTCAGTTTCCACACAATTCCGAGACGTTGAAAAAAGTTCGTCTTCCTCTGCCTCAAGTTGTCCCATATGTGGTTCAAGGCACAATCGGAGGAATCTCGAAACAAGTTCATGCATTCTGGAATCCTCACGAGAAATGAGGGGGGTAGGTGAGTTTCCAAGCAATTCCGAGACGTTGAAAAAAGTTCGTCTTCTTCTGCCTTAAATTGTCCCATATGGTTCAGGGCCCAAACGGAGGAATCTCGAAACAATTTCATGCATTCTGGAATCATCACGAGAAATGAGGAGGGTGGGTGAGTTTCCACGCAATTCCGAGACGTTGAAAAAAGTTCATCTTTCTCTGCCTCAAGTTGTCCCATAAGGTTCAGGGCACAAACGGAGGAATCTCGAAACATGTTCACGCATTCTGGAATCCTCACGAGAAATGAGGGGGGTGGATAAGTTTCCACGCAATTCCGAGACGTTGAAAAAAGTTCGTCTTCTTCTGCCTCAAATTGTCCCAAATGGTTCAGGGCCCAAACGGAGGAATCTCGAAACAAGTTCATGCATTCTGGAATCCTCATGAGAAATGAGGAGGGTGGGTGATTTTCCACGCAATTCCGATACGTTGAAAAGAGTTCGTGTTCTTTTTCCTCAAGGTGTCCCGCTCGTCTCGGAATTTTTTCAACGTCCCATATGGTTCAGGGCACAATCGGAGGAATCTCGAAACAAGTTCATGCATTCTGGAATCCTCACGAGAAATGAGGCGGGTGGGTGAGTTTCCAAGCATTTCCGAGACGTTGAAAAAATTTCGTCTTCTTCTGCCTTAAATTGTCCCATATGGTTCAGGGCCCAAACGGAGGAATGTCGAAACAATTTCCTGCATTCTGGAATCATCACGAGAAATGAGGAGGGTGGGTGAGTTTCCACGCAATTCCGACACGTTGAAAAAAGTTCGTCTTCCTCTTCCTCAAGTTGTCCCATATGGTTCAGGGCACAATCGGAGGAATCTCGGAAAAAGTTCATGCATTCTGGAATCCTCACGAGAAATGAGGGGGGAGGGTGAGTTTCCAAGCGATTCCGAGACGTTGAAAAAATTTCGTCTTCTTCTGCCTCAAGTTGTCCCATATGGTTCAGGGCACAATCGGAGGAATCTCGAAACAAGTTCATGCATTCTGGAATCCTCACGAGAAATGAGGGGGGTGGGTCAGTTTCCACGCAATTCCGAGACGTTGAAAAAAGTTCGTCTTCCTCTGCCTCAAGTTGTCCCATATGGTTCAGGGCACAATCGGAGGAATCTCGAAACAAGTTCATGCATTCTGGAATCCTCACGAGAAATGAGGGGGGTGGGTGAGTTTCCAAGCAATTCCGAGACGTTGAAAAAAGTTCGTCTTCTTCTGCCTTAAATTGTCCCATATGGTTCAGGGCCCAAACGGAGGAATCTCGAAACAATTTCATGCATTCTGGAATCATCATGAGAAATGAGGAGGGTGGGTGAGTTTCCACGCAATTCCGAGACGTTGAAAAAAGTTCGTCTTTCTCTGCCTCAAGTTGTCCCATAAGGTTCAGGGCACAAACGGAGGAATCTCGAAACATGTTCACGCATTCTGGAATCCTCACGAGAAATGAGGGGGGTGGATAAGTTTCCACGCAATTCCGAGACGTTGAAAAAAGTTCGTCTTCTTCTGCCTCAAATTGTCCCAAATGGTTCAGGGCCCAAACGGAGGAATGTCGAAACAAGTTCATGCATTATGGAATCCTCATGAGAAATGAGGAGGGTGGGTGATTTTCCACGCAATTCCGATACGTTGAAAAAAGTTCGTCTTCTTCTGCCTCAAGTTGTCCCATATGGTTCAGGGCCCAAACGGAGGAATCTCGAAACAATTTCATGCATTCTGGAATCATCACGAGAAATGAGGAGGGTGGGTGAGTTTCCACGCAATTCCGACAAGTTGAAAAAAGTTCGTCTTCCTCTGCCTCAAGTTGTCCCATATGGTTCAGGGCACAATCGGAGCAATCTCGAAACAAGTTCATGCATTCTGGAATCCTCACGAGAAATGAGGAGGGTGGGTGATTTTCCACGCAATTCCGATACGTTGAAAAAAGTTCGTCTTCTTCTGCCTCAAGTTGTACCGCATGGTTTAGGGCCCAACCAGAGGAATCTCGAAACAAGTTCATGCATCTGAAATACTCACGAGAAATGAGGAGGGTGGGTGAGTTTCCACGCAATTCCGAGACGTTGAAAAAAGTTCGTCTTCCTCTGCCTCAAGTTGTCCCATATGGTTCAGGGCACAATCGGAGGAATCTCGAAACAAGTTCATGCATTCTGGAATCCTCACGAGAAATGAGGGGGGTGGGTCAGTTTCCACGCAATTCCGAGACGTTGAAAAAAGTTCGTCTTCCTCTGCCTCAAGTTGTCCCATATGGTTCAGGGCACAATCGGAGGAATCTCGAAACAAGTTCATGCATTCTGGAATCCTCACGAGAAATGAGGGGGGTGGGTGAGTTTCCATGCAATTCCGAGACGTTGAAAAAAGTTCGTCTTCTTCTGCCTTAAATTGTCCCATATGGTTCAGGGCCCAAACGGAGGAATCTCGAAACAATTTCATGCATTCTGGAATCATCACGAGAAATGAGGAGGGTGGGTGAGTTTCCACGCAATTCCGAGACGTTGAAAAAAGTTCGTCTTTCTCTGCCTCAAGTTGTCCCATAAGGTTCAGGGCACAAACGGAGGAATCTCGAAACATGTTCACGCATTCTGGAATCCTCACGAGAAATGAGGGGGGTGGATAAGTTTCCACGCAATTCCGAGACGTTGAAAAAAGTTCGTCTTCTTCTGCCTCAAATTGTCCCAAATGGTTCAGGGCCCAAACGGAGGAATCTCGAAACAAGTTCATGCATTCTGGAATCCTCATGAGAAATGAGGAGGGTGGGTGATTTTCCACGCAATTCCGATACGTTGAAAAGAGTTCGTGTTCTTTTTCCTCAAGTTGTCCCGCTCGTCTCGGAATTTTTTCAACGACCCATATGGTTCAGGGCACAATCGGAGGAATCTCGAAACAAGTTCATGCATTCTGGAATCCTCACGAGAAATGAGGCGGGTGGGTGAGTTTCCAAGCATTTCCGAGACGTTGAAAAAATTTCGTCTTCTTCTGCCTTAAATTGTCCCATATGGTTCAGGGCCCAAACGGAGGAATGTCGAAACAATTTCCTGCATTCTGGAATCATCACGAGAAATGAGGAGGGTGGGTGAGTTTCCACGCAATTCCGACACGTTGAAAAAAGTTCGTCTTCCTCTTCCTCAAGTTGTCCCATATGGTTCAGGGCACAATCGGAGGAATCTCGGAAAAAGTTCATGCATTCTGGAATCCTCACGAGAAATGAGGGGGGAGGGTGAGTTTCCAAGCGATTCCGAGACGTTGAAAAAATTTCGTCTTCTTCTGCCTCAAGTTGTCCCATATGGTTCAGGGCACAATCGGAGGAATCTCGAAACAAGTTCATGCATTCTGGAATCCTCACGAGAAATGAGGGGGGTGGGTCAGTTTCCACGCAATTCCGAGACGTTGAAAAAAGTTCGTCTTCCTCTGCCTCAAGTTGTCCCATATGGTTCAGGGCACAATCGGAGGAATCTCGAAACAAGTTCATGCATTCTGGAATCCTCACGAGAAATGAGGGGGGTGGGTGAGTTTCCAAGCAATTCCGAGACGTTGAAAAAAGTTCGTCTTCTTCTGCCTTAAATTGTCCCATATGGTTCAGGGCCCAAACGGAGGAATCTCGAAACAATTTCATGCATTCTGGAATCATCATGAGAAATGAGGAGGGTGGGTGAGTTTCCACGCAATTCCGAGACGTTGAAAAAAGTTCGTCTTTCTCTGCCTCAAGTTGTCCCATAAGGTTCAGGGCACAAACGGAGGAATCTCGAAACATGTTCACGCATTCTGGAATCCTCACGAGAAATGAGGGGGGTGGATAAGTTTCCACGCAATTCCGAGACGTTGAAAAAAGTTCGTCTTCTTCTGCCTCAAATTGTCCCAAATGGTTCAGGGCCCAAACGGAGGAATGTCGAAACAAGTTCATGCATTATGGAATCCTCATGAGAAATGAGGAGGGTGGGTGATTTTCCACGCAATTCCGATACGTTGAAAAAAGTTCGTCTTCTTCTGCCTCAAGTTGTCCCATATGGTTCAGGGCCCAAACGGAGGAATCTCGAAACAATTTCATGCATTCTGGAATCATCACGAGAAATGAGGAGGGTGGGTGAGTTTCCACGCAATTCCGACAAGTTGAAAAAAGTTCGTCTTCCTCTGCCTCAAGTTGTCCCATATGGTTCAGGGCACAATCGGAGCAATCTCGAAACAAGTTCATGCATTCTGGAATCCTCACGAGAAATGAGGAGGGTGGGTGATTTTCCACGCAATTCCGATACGTTGAAAAAAGTTCGTCTTCTTCTGCCTCAAGTTGTACCGCATGGTTTAGGGCCCAACCAGAGGAATCTCGAAACAAGTTCATGCATCTGAAATACTCACGAGAAATGAGGAGGGTGGGTGAGTTTCCACGCAATTCCGAGACGTTGAAAAAAGTTCGTCTTCCTCTGCCTCAAGTTGTCCCATATGGTTCAGGGCAGAAACGGAGGAATCTCGAAACAAGTTCATGCATTCTGGAATCATCACGAGAAATGAGGAGGGTGGGTGAGTTTCCACGCAATTCCGAGACGTTGAAAAAAGTTCGTCTTTCTCTGCCTCAAGTTGTCCCATAAGGTTCAGGGCACAAACGGAGGAATCTCGAAACATATTCATGCATTCTGGAATCCTCACGAGAAATGAGGGGGGTGGGTGAGTTTCCACGCAATTCCGAGACGTTGAAAAAAGTTCGTCTTCTTCTGCCTCAAGTTGTCCCAAATGGTTCAGGGCCCAAACGGAGGAATCTCGAAACAAGGTCATGCATTCTGGAATCCTCATGATAAATGAGGAGGGTTGGTGATTTTCTACGCAATTCCGATACGTTGAAAAAAGTTCGTCTTCTTCTTCCTCAAGTTGTCCCACTCGTCTCGGAATTTTTTCAACGTCCCATATGGTTCAGCGCACAATCGGAGGAATCTCGAAACAAGTTCATGCATTCTGGAATCCTCACAAGAAATGAGGAGGGTGGGTGAGTTTCCAAGCAATTCCGAGACGTTGAAAAAATTTCGTCTTCGTCTGCCTCAAGTTGTCCCATATGGTTCAGGGCACAATCGGAGGAATCTCGAAACAAGTTCATGCATTCTGGAATCCTCACGAGAAATGAGGAGGGTGGGTGAGTTTCCACGCAATTCCGAGACGTTGAAAAAAGTTCGTCTTCTTCTGCCTCAAGTTGTACCGCATGGTTCAGGGCCCAAACGGAGGAATCTCGAAACAAGTTCATGCATTCTGGAATACTCACGAGAAATGAGGAGGGTGGGTGAGTTTCCACGCAATTCCGAGACGTTGAAAAAAGTTCGTCTTCCTCTGCCTCTAGTTGTCCCTATGGTTCAGGGCACAATCGGAGGAATCTCGAAACAAGTTCATGCATTCTGGAATCCTCGCGAGAAATGAGGCGCGTGGGTGAGTTTCCAAGCGATTCCGAGACGTTGAAAAAATTTCGTCTTCTTCTGACTCAAGTGGTCCCATATGGTTCAGGGCACAATCGGAGGAATCTCGAAACAAGTTCATGCATTCTGGAATCCTCACGAGAAATGAGGGGGGTGGGTCAGTTTCCACGCAATTCCGAGACGTTGGAAAAAGTTCGTCTTCTTCTGCCTTAAATTGTCCCATATGGTTCAGGGCCCAATCGGACGAATCTCGAAACAAGTTCATGCATTCTGGAATCCTCACGAGAAATGAGGGGGGTGGGTCAGTTTCCATGCAATTCCGAGACGTTGAAGAAAGTTCGTCTTCCTCTGCCTCAAGTTGTCCCATATGGTTCAGGGCACAATCGGAGGAATCTCAAAACAAGTTCATGCATTCTGGAATCCTCATGAGAAATGAGGGGGGTGGGTCAGTTTCCACGCAATTCCGAGACGTTGGAAAAAGTTCGTCTTCCTCTGCCTCAAGTTGTCCCATATGGTTCAGGGCACAATCGGAGGAATCTCGAAACAAGTTCATGCATTCTGGAATCTTCACGAGAAATGAGGGGGGTAGGTGACTTTCCAAGCAATTCCGATACGTTGAAAAAAGTTCGTCTTCTTCTGCCTTAAATTGTCCCATATGGTTCAGGGCCCAATCGGAGGAATCTCGAAACAAGTTCATGCATTCTGGAATACTCACGAGAAATGAGGAGGGTGGGTGAGTTTCCACACAATTCCGACACGTTGAAAAAAGTTCGTATTCCTCTGCCTCAAGTTGTCCCATATGGTTCAGGGCACAATCGGAGGAATCTCGAAACAAGTTCATGCATTCTGGAATCCTCGTGAGAAATGAGGAGGGTGGGTGAGTTTCCAAGCAATTCCGAGACGTTGAAAAAATTTCGTCTTCTTCTGCCTCAAGTTGTCCCATATGGTTCAGGGCACAATCGGAGGAATCTCGAAAAAAGTTCATGCATTCTGGAATCCTCACGAGAAATGAGGGGGGTGGGTGAGTTTCCAAGCAATTCCGAGACGTTGAAAAAAGTTCGTCTTCCTCTACCTCAAGTTGTCCCATATGGTTCAGGGCACAATCGGAGGAATCTCGAAAAGAGTTCATGCATTCTGGAATCCTCACGAGAAATGAGGGGGGTGGGTGAGTTTCCAAACAATTCCGAGACGTTGAAAAAAGTTCGTCTTCTTCTGCCTTAAATTGTCCCATATGGTTCAGGGCCCAAACGGAGGAATCTCGAAACAATTTCATGCATTCTGGAATCATCACGAGAAATGAGGAGGGTGGGTGAGTTTCCACGCAATTCCGAGACGTTGAAAAAAGTTCGTCTTTCTCTGCCTCAAGTTGTCCCATAAGGTTCAGGGCACAAACGGAGGAATCTAGAAACATGTTCATGCATTCTAGAATCCTCACGAGAAATGAGGGGGGTGGGTGAGTTTCCACGCAATTCCGAGACGTTGAAAAAAGTTCGTCTTCTTCTGCCTCAAGTTGTACCAAATGGTTCAGGGCCCAAACGGAGGAATCTCGAAACAAGGTCATGCATTCTGGAATCCTCATGATAAATGAGGAGGGTTGGTGATTTTCTACGCAATTCCGATACGTTGAAAAAAGTTCGTCTTCTTCTTCCTCAAGTTGTCCCACTCGTCTCGGAATTTTTTCAACGTCCCATATGGTTCAGCGCACAATCGGAGGAATCTCGAAACAAGTTCATGCATTCTGGAATCCTCACAAGAAATGAGGAGGGTGGGTGAGTTTCCAAGCAATTCCGAGACGTTGAAAAAATTTCGTCTTCGTCTGCCTCAAGTTGTCCCATATGGTTCAGGGCACAATCGGAGGAATCTCGAAACAAGTTCATGCATTCTGGAATCCTCACGAGAAATGAGGAGGGTGGGTGAGTTTCCACGCAATTCCGAGACGTTGAAAAAAGTTCGTCTTCTTCTGCCCCAAGTTGTACCGCATGGTTCAGGGCCCAAACGGAGGAATCTCGAAACAAGTTCATGCATTCTGGAATACTCACGAGAAATGAGGAGGGTGGGTGAGTTTCCACGCAATTCCGAGACGTTGAAAAAAGTTCGTCTTCCTCTGCCTCTAGTTGTCCCATATGGTTCAGGGCACAATCGGAGGAATCTCGAAACAAGTTCATGCATTCTGGAATCCTCGCGAGAAATGAGGAGGGTGGGTGAGTTTCCAAGCGATTCCGAGACGTTGAAAAAATTTCGTCTTCTTCTGCCTCAAGTGGTCCCATATGGTTCAGGGCACAATCGGAGGAATCTCGAAACAAGTTCATGCATTCTGGAATCCTCACGAGAAATGAGGGGGGTGGGTCAGTTTCCACGCAATTCCGAGACGTTGGAAAAAGTTCGTCTTCCTCTGCCTCAAGTTGTCCCATATGGTTCAGGGCACAATCGGAGGAATCTCGAAACAAGTTCATGCATTCTGGAATCTTCACGAGAAATGAGGGGGGTGGGTGAGTTTCCAAGCAATTCCGATACGTTGAAAAAAGTTCGTCTTCTTCTGCCTTAAATTGTCCCATATGGTTCAGGGCCCAATCGGAGGAATTTCGAAACAAGTTCATGCATTCTGGAATCCTCACGAGAAATGAGGGGGGTGGGTTAGTTTCCACGCAATTCCGAGACGTTGAAAAAAGTTCGTCTTCCTCTGCCTCAAGTTGTCCCATATGGTTCAGGGCACAATCGGAGGAATCTCGAAACAAGTTCATGCATTCTGGAATCCTCATGAGAAATGAGGGGGGTGGGTCAGTTTCCACGCAATTCCGAGACGTCGAAAAAAGTTCGTCTTCTTCTGCCTTAAATTGTCCCATATGGTTCAGGGCCCAATCGGAGGAATCTCGAAACAAGTTCATGCATTCTGGAATACTCACGAGAAATGAGGAGGGTGGGTGAGTTTCCACACAATTCCGACACGTTGAAAAAAGTTCGTCTTCCTCTGCCTCAAGTTGTCCCATATGGTTCAGGGCGCAATCGGAGGAATCTCGAAACAAGTTCATGCATTCTGGAATCCTCGTGAGAAATGAGGAGGGTGGGTGAGTTTCCAAGCAATTCCGAGACGTTGAAAAAATTTCGTCTTCTTCTTCCTCTAGTTGTCCCATATGGTTCAGGGCACAGTCGGAGGAATCTCGAAACAAGTTCATGCATTCCGGAATCCTCACGAGAAATGAGGGGGGTGGGTCAGTTTCCACGCAATTCCGAGACGTTGAAAAAAGTTCGTCTTCCTCTGCCTCAAGTTGTCCCATATGGTTCAGGGCACAATCGGAGGAATCTCGAAACAAGTTCATGCATTCTGGAATCCTCACGAGAAATGAGGGGGGTGGGTGAGTTTCCAAACAATTCCGAGACGTTGAAAAAAGTTCGTCTTCTTCTGCCTTAAATTGTCCCATATGGTTCAGGGCCCAAACGGAGGAATCTCGAAACAATTTCATGCATTCTGGAATCATCACGAGAAATGAGGAGGGTGGGTGAGTTTCCACGCAATTCCGAGACGTTGAAAAAAGTTCGTCTTTCTCTGCCTCAAGTTGTCCCATAAGGTTCAGGGCACAAACGGAGGAATCTAGAAACATGTTCATGCATTCTGGAATCCTCACGAGAAATGAGGGGGGTGGGTGAGTTTCCACGCAATTCCGAGACGTTGAAAAAAGTTCGTCTTCTTCTGCCTCAAGTTGTCCCAAATGGTTCAAGGCCCAAACGGAGGAATCTCGAAACAAGGTCATGCATTCTGGAATCCTCATGATAAATGAGGAGGGTTGGTGATTTTCTACGCAATTCCGATACGTTGAAAAAAGTTCGTCTTCTTCTTCCTCAAGTTGTCCCACTCGTCTCGGAATTTTTTCAACGTCCCATATGGTTCAGCGCACAATCGGAGGAATCTCGAAACAAGTTCATGCATTCTGGAATCCTCACAAGAAATGAGGAGGGTGGGTGAGTTTCCAAGCAATTCCGAGACGTTGAAAAAATTTCGTCTTCGTCTGCCTCAAGTTGTCCCATATGGTTCAGGGCACAATCGGAGGAATCTCGAAACAAGTTCATGCATTCTGGAATCCTCACGAGAAATGAGGAGGGTGGGTGAGTTTCCACGCAATTCCGAGACGTTGAAAAAAGTTCGTCTTCTTCTGCCTCAAGTTGTACCGCATGGTTCAGGGCCCAAACGGAGGAATCTCGAAACAAGTTCATGCATTCTGGAATACTCACGAGAAATGAGGAGGGTGGGTGAGTTTCCACGCAATTCCGAGACGTTGAAAAAAGTTCGTCTTCCTCTGCCTCTAGTTGTCCCATATGGTTCAGGGCACAATCAGAGGAATCTCGAAACAAGTTCATGCATTCTGGAATCCTCACGAGAAATGAGGAGGGTGGGTGCGTTTCCACGCAACTCCGAGACGTTGAAAAAAGTTCGTCTTCCTCTGCCTCAAGTTGTCCCATATGGTTCAGGGCACAATCGGAGGAATCTCGAAACAAGTTCATGCATTCTGGAATCCTCACGAGAAATGAGGGGGGTGGGTGAGTTTCCAAGCAATTCCGATACGTTGAAAAAGTTCGTCTTCTTCTGCCTTAAATTGTCCCATATGGTTCAGGGCCCAAACGGAGGAATCTCGAAACAATTTCATGCATTCAGGAATCATCACGAGAAATGAGGAGGGTGTGTGAGTTTCCACCCAATTCCGAGACGTTGAAAAAAGTTCGTCTTTCTCTGCCTCAAGTTGTCCCATAAGGTTCATGGCACAAACGGAGGAATCTCGAAACATGTTCATGCATTCTGGAATCCTCACGAGAAATGAGGGGGGTGGGTAAGTTTCCACACAATTCCGAGACGTTGAAAAAAGTTCGTCTTTTTCTGCCTCAAGTTGTCCCAAATGGTTCAGGGTTCAAACGGAGGAATCTCGAAACAAGTTCATGCATTCTGGAATCCTCACGAGAAATGAGGAGGGTGGGCGATTTTCGACGCAATTCCGATACGTTGAAAAAAGTTCGTCTTCTTCTGCCTCAAGTTGTCCCGCTCGTCTCGGAATTTTTTCAACGTCCCATATGGTTCAGGGCACAATCGGAGGAATCTCGAAACAAGTTCATGCATTCCGGAATCCTCACGAGAAATGAGGGGGGTGGGTCCGTTTCCACGCAATTCCGATATGTTGAAAAAATTTCGTCTTCTTCTGCCTTAAATTGTCCCATATGGTTCAGGGCCCAAACGGAGGAATCTCGAAACAATTTCATGCATTCTGGAATCATCACGAGAAATGAGGAGGGTGGGTGAGTTTCCACGCAATTCCGAGACGTTGAAAAAAGTTCGTCTTCCTTTGCCTCAAGTTGTCCCATATGGTTCAGGTCACAAACGGAGGAATCTCGAAACAAGTTCATGCATTCTGGAATACTCACGAGAAATGTGGAGGGTGGGTGAGTTTCCACACAATTCCGACACGTTGAAAAAAGTTCGTCTTCCTCTGCCTCAAGTTGTCCCATATGGTTCAGGGCACAATCGGAGGAATCTCGAAACAAGTTCATGCATTCCGGAATCCTCGTGAGAAATGAGGAGGGTGGGTGAGTTTCCAAGCAATTCCGAGACGTTGAAAAAATTTCGTCTTCTTCTGCCTCAAGTTGTCCCATATGGTTCAGGGCACAATCGGAGTAATCTCGAAACAAGTTTATGCATTCTGGAATCCTCACGAGAAATGAGGGGGGTGGGTGAGTTTCCAAGCAATTCCGATACGTTGAAAAAAGTTCGTCTTCTTCTGCCTTAAATTGTCCCATATGGTTCAGGGCCCAATCGGAGGAATCTCGAAACAATTTCATGCATTCTGGAATCATCACGAGAAATGAGGAGGGTGGGTAAGTTTCCACGCAATTCCGAGACGTTGAAAAAAGTTCGTCTTCTTCTGCCTCAAGTTGTCCCTAATGGTTCAGGGCCCAAACGGAGGAAGCTCGAAACAAGTTCATGCATTCTGGAATCCTCACGACAAATGAGGGGGGTGGGCCAGTTTCCACGCAATTCCGAGACGTCGAAAAAAGTTCGTCTTCTTCTGCCTCAAGATGTCTCGCTCGTCTCGGAATTTTTTCAACGTCCCATATGGTTCAGGGCACAATCGGAGGAATCTCGAAACAAGTTCATGCATTCTGGAATCCTCAAGAGAAATGAGGTGGGTGGGTGAGTTTCCAAGCAATTCCGAGACGTTGAAAAAACTTCGTCTTCTTCTGCCTCAAGTTGTCCCATATGGTTCAGGGCACAATCGGAGGAATCTCGAAACAAGTTCAAGCATTCTGGAATCCTCACGAGAAATGAGGGGGGTGGGTCAGTTTCCACGCAATTCAGAGACGTTGAAAAAAGTTCGTCTTCCTCTGCCTCAAGTTGTCCCATATGGTTCATGGCACAATCGGAGGAATCTCGAAACAAGTTCATGCATTCTGGAATCCTCACGAGAAATGAGGGGGGTGGGTCAGTTTCCACGCAATTCCGAGACGTTGAAAAAAGTTCGCCTTCCTCTGCCTCAAGTTGTCCCATATGGTTCAGGGCACAATCGGAGGAATCTCGAAACAAGTTCATGCATTCTGGAATCCTCACGAGAAATGAGGGGGGTGGGTGAGTTTCCAAGCAATTCCGATACGTTGAAAAAAGTTCATCTTCTTCTGCCTTAAATTGTCCCATATGGTTCAGGGCCCAAAAGGAGGAATCTCGAAACAATTTCATGCATTCTGGAATCATCACGAGAAATGAGGAGGGTGGGTGAGTTTCCACGCAATTCCGAGACGTTGAAAAAAGTTCGTCTTCTTCTGCCTCAAGTTGTACCGCATGGTTCAGGGCCCAAACGGAGGAATCTCGAAACAAGTTCTTGTATTTTGGAATACTCACGAGAAATGAGGAGGGTGGGTGAGTTTCCACGCAATTCCGACACGTTGAAAAAAGTTCGTCTTCCTCTGCCTCAAGTTGACCCATATGGTTCAGGGCACAATCGGAGGAATCTCAAAACAAGTTCATGCATTCTGGAATCCTCGCGAGAAATGAGGAGGGTGGGTGAGTTCCCAAGCATTTCCGAGATGATGAAAAAATTTCGTCTTCTTCTGCCTCAAGTTGTCCGATATGGTTCAGGGCACAATCGGAGGAATCTCGAAACAAGTTCATGCATTCTGGAATCCTCACGAGAAATGAGGGGGGTGGGTCAGTTTCCACGCAATTCCGAGACGTTGAAAAAAGTTCGTCTTCCTCTGCCTCAAGTTGTCCCATATGGCTCAGGGCACAATCGGAGGAATCTCGAAACAAGTTCATGCATTCTGGAATCCTCGCGAGAAATGAGGTGGGTGGGTCAGTTTCCACGCAATTCAGAGACGTTGAAAAAAGTTCGTCTTCCTCTGCCTCAAGTTGTCCCATATGGTTCATGGCACAATCGGAGGAATCTCGAAACAAGTTCATGCATTCTGGAATCCTCACGAGAAATGAGGGGGGTGGGTCAGTTTCCACGCAATTCCGAGACGTTGAAAAAAGTTCGTCTTCCTCTGCCTCAAGTTGTCCCATATGGTTCAGGGCACAATCGGAGGAATCTCGAAACAAGTTCATGCATTCTGGAATCCTCACGAGAAATGAGGGGGGTGGGTGAGTTTCCAAGCAATTCCGATACGTTGAAAAAGTTCGTCTTCTTCTGCCTTAAATTGTCCCATATGGTTCAGCGCCCAAACGGAGGAATCTCGAAACAATTTCATGCATTCTGGAATCATCACGAGAAATGAGGAGGGTGTGTGAGTTTATACGCAATTCCGAGACGTTGAAAAAAGTTCGTCTTTCTCTGCCTCAAGTTGTCCCATATGGTTCATGGCACAATCGGAGGAATCTCGAAACATGTTCATGCATTCTGGAATCCTCAAGAGAAATGAGGTGGGTGGGTGAGTTTCCAAGCAATTCCGAGACGTTGAAAAAACTTCGTCTTCTTCTGCCTCAAGTTGTCCCATATGGTTCAGGGCACAATCGGAGGAATCTCGAAACAAGTTCAAGCATTCTGGAATCCTCACGAGAAATGAGGGGGGTGGGTCAGTTTCCACGCAATTCAGAGACGTTGAAAAAAGTTCGTCTTCCTCTGCCTCAAGTTGTCCCATATGGTTCATGGCACAATCGGAGGAATCTCGAAACAAGTTCATGCATTCTGGAATCCTCACGAGAAATGAGGGGGGTGGGTCAGTTTCCACGCAATTCCGAGACGTTGAAAAAAGTTCGCCTTCCTCTGCCTCAAGTTGTCCCATATGGTTCAGGGCACAATCGGAGGAATCTCGAAACAAGTTCATGCATTCTGGAATCCTCACGAGAAATGAGGGGGGTGGGTCAGTTTCCACGCAATTCCGAGACGTTGAAAAAAGTTCGTCTTCCTCTGCCTCAAGTTGTCCCATATGGTTCAGGGCACAATCGGAGGAATCTCGAAACAAGTTCATGCATTCTGGAATCCTCGCGAGAAATGAGGGGGGTGGGTCAGTTTCCACGCAATTCAGAGACGTTGAAAAAAGTTCGTCTTCCTCTGCCTCAAGTTGTCCCATATGGTTCATGGCACAATCGGAGGAATCTCGAAACAAGTTCATGCATTCTGGAATCCTCACGAGAAATGAGGGGGGTGGGTCAGTTTCCACACAATTCCGAGACGTTGAAAAAAGTTCGCCTTCCTCTGCCTCAAGTTGTCCCATATGGTTCAGGGCACAATCGGAGGAATCTCGAAACAAGTTCATGCATTCTGGAATCCTCACGAGAAATGAGGGGGGTGGGTGAGTTTCCAAGCAATTCCGAGACGTTGAAAAAAGTTCATCTTCCTCTGCCTCAAGTTGTCCCATATGGTTCAGGGCACAATCGGAGGAATCTCGAAACAAGTTCATGCATTCTGGAATCCTCAGGAGAAATGAGGAGGGTGGGTGAGTTTCCAAGCAATTCCTATACGTTGAAAAAAGTTCGTCTTCTTCTGCCTTAAATTGTCCCATATGGTTCAGGGCCCAAACGGAGGAATCTCGAAACAATTTCATGCATTCTGGAATCCTCACGAGAAATGAGGGGGGTGGGTGAGTTTCCAAGCAATTCCGATACGTTGAAAAAAGTTCATCTTCTTCTGCCTTAAATTGTCCCATATGGTTCAGGGCCCAAAAGGAGGAATCTCGAAACAATTTCATGCATTCTGGAATCATCACGAGAAATGAGGAGGGTGGGTGAGTTTCCACGCAATTCCGAGACGTTGAAAAAAGTTCGTCTTCTTCTGCCTCAAGTTGTACCGCATGGTTCAGGGCCCAAACGGAGGAATCTCGAAACAAGTTCATGCATTGTGGAATACTCACGAGAAATGAGGAGGGTGGGTGAGTTTCCACGCAAT
Source organism: Acacia crassicarpa (assembly GCA_034222035.1). Lineage (NCBI taxonomy): Eukaryota > Viridiplantae > Streptophyta > Magnoliopsida > Fabales > Fabaceae > Acacia > Acacia crassicarpa. The sequence goes on along the minus strand of JAWXYG010000002.1, from coordinate 29,914,902 downwards.
TCCGACACGTTGAAAAAACTTCGTCTTCTTCTGCCTCAAGTTGTCCCATATGGTTCAGGGCACAATCGGAGGAATCTCGAAACAAGTTCAAGCATTCTGGAATCCTCACGAGAAATGAGGGGGGTGGGTCAGTTTCCACGCAATTCCGAGACGTTGAAAAAAGTTCGTCTTCCTCTGCCTCAAGTTGTCCCATATGGTTCACGGCACAATCGGAGGAATCTCGAAACAAGTTCATGCGTTCTGGAATCCTCACGAGAAATGAGGGGGGTGGGTGAGTTTCCAAGCAATTCCGATACGTTGAAAAAAGTTCGTCTTCTTCTGCCTTAAATTGTCCCATATGGTTCAGGGCCCAATCGGAGGAATCTCGAAACAATTTCATGCATTCTGGAATCATCACGAGAAATGAGGAGGGTGGGTGAGTTTCCACGCAATTCCGAGACGTTGAAAAAAGTTCGTCTTTCTCTTCCTCAAGTTGTCCCATAAGATTCAGGGCACAAATGGAGGAATCTCGAAACATGTTCATGCATTCTGGAATCCTCACGAGAAATGAGGGGGGTGGGTAAGTTTCCACGCAATTCCGAGACGTTGAAAAAAGTTCGTCTTCTTCTGCCTCAAGTTGTCCCAAATGGTTCAGGGCCCAAACGGAGGAAGCTCGAAACAAGTTCATGCATTCTGGAATCCTCACGGGAAATGAGGACGGTGGGTGATTTTCCACGCAATTCCGAGACGTTGAAAAAAGTTCGTCTTCCTCTGCCTCAAGTTGACCCATATGGTTCAGGGCACAATCGGAGGAATCTCGAAACAAGTTCATGCATTCTGGAATCCTCGCGAGAAATGAGGAGGGTGGGTGAGTTCCCAAGCAATTCCGAGAAGTTGAAAAAATTTCGTCTTCTTCTGCCTCAAGTTGTCCGATATGGTTCAGGGCACAATCGGAGGAATCTCGAAACAAGTTCATGCATTCTGGAATTCTCACGAGAAATGAGGGGGGTGGGTCAGTTTCCACGCAATTCCGAGACGTTGAAAAAAGTTCGTCTTCCTCTGCCTCAAGTTGTCCCATATGGTTCAGGGCACAATCGGAGGAATCTCGAAACAAGTTCAAGCATTCTGGAATCCTCACGAGAAATGAGGGGGGTGGGTCAGTTTCCACGCAATTCAGAGACGTTGAAAAAAGTTCGTCTTCCTCTGCCTCAAGTTGTCCCATATGGTTCATGGCACAATCGGAGGAATCTCGAAACAAGTTCATGCATTCTGGAATCCTCACGAGAAATGAGGGGGGTGTGTCAGTTTCCACGCAATTCCGTGACGTTGAAAAAAGTTCGCCTTCCTCTGCCTCAAGTTGTCCCATATGGTTCAAGGCACAATCGGAGGAATCTCGAAACAAGTTCATGCGTTCTGGAATCCTCACGAGAAATGAGGGGGGTGGGTGAGTTTCCAAGCAATTCCGATACGTTGAAAAAAGTTCATCTTCTTCTGCCTTAAATTGTCCCATATGGTTCAGGGCCCAAACGGAGGAATCTCAAAACAAGCTCATGCATTCTGGAATCCTCACGAGAAATGAGGAGGGTGGGTGAGTTTCCACGCAATTCCGAGACGTTGAAAAAAGTTCGTCTTCCTTTGCCTCAAGTTGTCCCATATGGTTCAGGGCACAAACGGAGGAATCTCGAAACAAGTTCATGCATTCTGGAATCCTCACGAGAAATGAGGAGGGTGGGTGAGTTTCCACGCAATTCCAGACGTTGAAAAAAGTTCGTCTTCCTCTGCCTCAAGTTGTCCCATATGGTTCAGGGCACAATCGGAGGAATCTCGAAACAAGTTCATGCATTCTGGAATCCTCACGAGAAATGAGGGGGGTGGATGAGTTTCCAAGAAACTCCGATACGTTGAAAAAAGTTCGTCTTCTTCTGTCTTAAATTGTCCCATATGGTTCAGGGCCCAAACGGAGGAATCTCAAAACAAGCTCATGCATTCTGGAATCCTCACGAGAAATGAGGAGGGTGGGTGAGTTTCCACGCAATTCCGAGACGTTGAAAAAAGTTCGTCTTCCTCTGTCTTAAATTGTCCCATATGGTTCAGGGCCCAAACGGAGGAATCTCAAAACAATTTCATGCATTCTGGAATCATCACGAGAAATGAGGAGGGTGTGTGAGTTTATACGCAATTCCGAGACGTTGAAAAAAGTTCGTCTTTCTCTGCCTCAAGTTGTCCCATATGGTTCATGGCACAATCGGAGGAATCTCGAAACATGTTCATGCATTCTGGAATCCTCAAGAGAAATGAGGTGGGTGGGTGAGTTTCCAAGCAATTCCGAGACGTTGAAAAAACTTCGTCTTCTTCTGCCTCAAGTTGTCCGATATGGTTCAGGGCACAATCGGAGGAATCTCGAAACAAGTTCATGGATTCTGGAATTCTCACGAGAAATGAGGGGGGTGGGTCAGTTTCCACGCAATTCCGAGACGTTGAAAAAAGTTCGTCTTCCTCTGCCTCAAGTTGTCCCATATGGTTCAGGGCACAATCGGAGGAATCTCGAAACAAGTTCAAGCATTCTGGAATCCTCACGAGAAATGAGGGGGGTGGGTAAGTTTCCACGCAATTCCGAGACGTTGAAAAAAGTTCGTCTTCCTCTGCCTCAAGTTGTCCCATATGGTTCAGGGCACAATCGGAGGAATCTCGAAACAAGTTCATGCATTCTGGAATCCTCGCGAGAAATGAGGGGGGTGGGTCAGTTTCCACGCAATTCCGAGACGTTGAAAAAAGTTCGTCTTCCTCTGCCTCAAGTTGTCCCATATGGTTCAGGGCACAATCGGAGGAATCTCGAAACAAGTTCATGCATTCTGGAATCCTCGCGAGAAATGAGGGGGGGTGGGTCAGTTTCCACGCAATTCAGAGACGTTGAAAAAAGTTCGTCTTCCTCTGCCTCAAGTTGTCCCATATGGTTCATGGCACAATCGAAGGAATCTCGAAACAAGTTCATGCATTCTGGAATCCTCACGAGAAATGAGGGGGGTGGGTCAGTTTCCACACAATTCCGAGACGTTGAAAAAAGTTCGCCTTCCTCTGCCTCAAGTTGTCCCATATGGTTCAGGGCACAATCGGAGGAATCTCGAAACAAGTTCATGCATTCTGGAATCCTCACGAGAAATGAGGGGGGTGGGTGAGTTTCCAAGCAATTCCGAGACGTTGAAAAAAGTTCGTCTTCCTCTGCCTCAAGTTGTCCCATATGGTACAGGGCTCAATCGGAGGAATCTCGAAACAAGTTCATGCATTCTGGAATCCTCACGAGAAAAGAGGAGGGTGGGTGAGTTTCCAAGTAATTCCGATACGTTGAAAAAAGTTCGTCTTCTTCTGCCTTAAATTGTCCCATATGGTTCAGGGCCCAAACGGAGGAATCTCGAAACAATTTCATGCATTCTGGAATCCTCACGAGAAATGAGGGGGGTGGGTGAGTTTCCAAGCAATTCCGATACGTTGAAAAAAGTTCATCTTCTTCTGCCTTAAATTGTCCCATATGGTTCAGGGCCCAAAAGGAGGAATCTCGAAACAATTTCATGCATTCTGGAATCATCACGAGAAATGAGGAGGGTGGGTGAGTTTCCACGCAATTCCGAGACGTTGAAAAAAGTTCGTCTTCTTCTGCCTCAAGTTGTACCGCATGGTTCATGGCCCAAACGGAGGAATCTCGAAACAAGTTCATGCATTCTGGAATCCTCGTGAGAAATGTGGAGGGTGGGTGAGTTTCCAAGCAATTCCGAGACGTTGAAAAAATTTCGTCTTCTTCTGCATCAAGTTGTCCTATATGGTTCAGGGCACAATCGGAGGAATCTCGAAACAAGTTCATGCATTCTGGAATGCTCACGAGAAATGAGGGGGGTGGGTCAGTTTCCACGCCATTCCGAGACGTTGAAAAAAGTTCGTCTTCCTCTGCCTCAAGTTGTCCCATATGGTTCAGGGCACAATCGGAGGAATCTCGAAACAAGTTCATGCATTCTGGAATCCTCACGAGAAATGAGGGGGGTGGGTGAGTTTCCAAGCAATTCCGATACGTTGAAAAAGTTCGTCTTCTTCTGCCTTAAATTGTCCCATATGGTTCAGCGCCCAAACGGAGGAATCTCGAAACAATTTCATGCATTCTGGAATCATCACGAGAAATGAGGAGGGTGTGTGAGTTTATACGCAATTTCGAGACGTTGAAAAAAGTTCGTCTTCCTCTGCCTCAAGTTGTCCCATATGGTTCATGGCACAATCGGAGGAATCTCGAAACAAGTTCATGCATTCTGGAATCCTCACGAGAAATGAGGGGGGTGGGTGAGTTTCCAAGCAATTCCGAGACGTTGAAAAAAGTTCGTCTTCTTCTGCCTCAAGTTGTCCCATATGGTTCAGGGCACAATCGGAGGAATCTCGAAACAAGTTCATGCATTCTGGAATCCTCACGAGAAAAGAGGAGGGTGGGTGAGTTTCCAAGCAATTCCGATACGTTGAAAAAAGTTCGTCTTCTTCTGCCTTAAATTGTCCCATATGGTTCAGGGCCCAAACGGAGGAATCTCGAAACAATTTCATGCATTCTGGAATCCTCACGAGAAATGAGGGGGGTGGGTGAGTTTCCAAGCAATTCCGATACGTTGAAAAAAGTTCATCTTCTTCTGCCTTAAATTGTCCCATATGGTTCAGGGCCCAAAAGGAGGAATCTCGAAACAATTTCATGCATTCTGGAATCATCACGAGAAATGAGGAGGGTGGGTGAGTTTCCACGCAATTCCGAGACGTTGAAAAAAGTTCGTCTTCTTCTGCCTCAAGTTGTACCGCATGGTTCAGGGCCCAAACGGAGGAATCTCGAAACAAGTTCAGGCATTCTGGAATCCTCGTGAGAAATGTGGAGGGTGGGTGAGTTTCCAAGCAATTCCGAGACGTTGAAAAAATTTCGTCTTCTTCTGCATCAAGTTGTCCTATATGGTTCAGGGCACAATCGGAGGAATCTCGAAACAAGTTCATGCATTCTGGAATGCTCACGAGAAATGAGGGGGGTGGGTCAGTTTCCACGCAATTCCGAGACGTTGAAAAAAGTTCGTCTTCCTCTGCCTCAAGTTGTCCCATATGGTTCAGGGCACAATCGGAGGAATCTCGAAACAAGTTCATGCATTCTGGAATCCTCACGAGAAATGAGGGGGGTGGGTGAGTTTCCAAGCAATTCCGATACGTTGAAAAAGTTCGTCTTCTTCTGCCTTAAATTGTCCCATATGGTTCAGCGCCCAAACGGAGGAATCTCGAAACAATTTCATGCATTCTGGAATCATCACGAGAAATGAGGAGGGTGTGTGAGTTTATACGCAATTCCGAGACGTTGAAAAAAGTTCGTCTTTCTCTGCCTCAAGTTGTCCCATATGGTTCATGGCACAATCGGAGGAATCTCGAAACATGTTCATGCATTCTGGAATCCTCAAGAGAAATGAGGTGGGTGGGTGAGTTTCCAAGCAATTCCGAGACGTTGAAAAAACTTCGTCTTCTTCTGCCTCAAGTTGTCCCATATGGTTCAGGGCACAATCGGAGGAATCTCGAAACAAGTTCAAGCATTCTGGAATCCTCACGAGAAATGAGGGGGGTGGGTCAGTTTCCACGCAATTCAGAGACGTTGAAAAAAGTTCGTCTTCCTCTGCCTCAAGTTGTCCCATATGGTTCATGGCACAATCGGAGGAATCTCGAAACAAGTTCATGCATTCTGGAATCCTCACGAGAAATGAGGGGGGTGGGTCAGTTTCCACGAAATTCAGAGACGTTGAAAAAAGTTCGTCTTCCTCTGCCTCAAGTTGTCCCATATGGTTCAGGGCACAATCGGAGGAATCTCGAAACAAGTTCATGCATTCTGGAATCCTCGCGAGAAATGAGGGGGGTGGGTCAGTTTCCACGCAATTCCGAGACGTTGAAAAAAGTTCGTCTTCCTCTGCCTCAAGTTGTCCCATATGGTTCAGGGCACAATCGGAGGAATCTCGAAACAAGTTCATGCATTCTGGAATCCTCGCGAGAAATGAGGGGGGTGGGTCAGTTTCCACGCAATTCAGAGACGTTGAAAAAAGTTCGTCTTCCTCTGCCTCAAGTTGTCCCATATGGTTCATGGCACAATCGGAGGAATCTCGAAACAAGTTCATGCATTCTGGAATCCTCACGAGAAATGAGGGGGGTGGGTCAGTTTCCACACAATTCCGAGACGTTGAAAAAAGTTCGCCTTCCTCTGCCTCAAGTTGTCCCACATGGTTCAGGGCACAATCGGAGGAATCTCGAAACAAGTTCATGCATTCTGGAATCCTCACGAGAAATGAGGGGGGTGGGTGAGTTTCCAAGCAATTCCGAGACGTTGAAAAAAGTTCGTCTTCCTCTGCCTCAAGTTGTCCCATATGGTTCAGGGCACAATCGGAGGAATCTCGAAACAAGTTCATGCATTCTGGAATCCTCACGAGAAAAGAGGAGGGTGGGTGAGTTTCCAAGCAATTCCGATACGTTGAAAAAAGTTCGTCTTCTTATGCCTTAAATTGTCCCATATGGTTCAGGGCCCAAACGGAGGAATCTCGAAACAATTTCATGCATTCTGGAATCCTCACGAGAAATGAGGGGGGTGGGTGAGTTTCCAAGCAATTCCGATACGTTGAAAAAAGTTCATCTTCTTCTGCCTTAAATTGTCCCATATGGTTCAGGGCCCAAAAGGAGGAATCTCGAAACAATTTCATGCATTCTGGAATCATCACGAGAAATGAGGAGGGTGGGTGAGTTTCCACGCAATTCCGAGACGTTGAAAAAAGTTCGTCTTCTTCTGCCTCAAGTTGTACCGCATGGTTCAGGGCCCAAACGGAGGAATCTCGAAACAAGTTCATGCATTCTGGAATCCTCGTGAGAAATGTGGAGGGTGGGAGAGTTTCCAAGCAATTCCGAGACGTTGAAAAAATTTCGTCTTCTTCTGCATCAAGTTGTCCTATATGGTTCAGGGCACAATCGGAGGAATCTCGAAACAAGTTCATGCATTCTGGAATCCTCACGAGAAATGAGGGGGATGGGTCAGTTTCCACGCAATTCCGAGACGTTGAAAAAAGTTCGTCTTCCTCTACCTCAAGTTGTCCCATATGGTTCAGGGCACAATCGGAGGAATCTCGAAAAAAGTTCATGCATTCTGGAATCCTCGCGAGAAATGAGGGGGGTGGGTCAGTTTCCACGCAATTCAGAGACGTTGAAAAAAGTTCGTCTTCCTCTGCCTCAAGTTGTACCGCATGGTTCAGGGCCCAAACGGAGGAATCTCGAAACAAGTTCATGCATTCTGGAATCCTCGTGAGAAATGTGGAGGGTGGGAGAGTTTCCAAGCAATTCCGAGACGTTGAAAAAATTTCGTCTTCTTCTGCATCAAGTTGTCCTATATGGTTCAGGGCACAATCGGAGGAATCTCGAAACAAGTTCATGCATTCTGGAATGCTCACGAGAAATGAGGGGGGTGGGTCAGTTTCCACGCAATTCCGAGACGTTGAAAAAAGTTCGTCTTCCTCTGCCTCAAGTTGTCCCATATGGTTCAGGGCACAATCGGAGGAATCTCGAAACAAGTTCATGCATTCTGGAATCCTCACGAGAAATGAGGGGGGTGGGTGAGTTTCCAAGCAATTCCGATACGTTGAAAAAGTTCGTCTTCTTCTGCCTTAAATTGTCCCATATGGTTCAGCGCCCAAACGGAGGAATCTCGAAACAATTTCATGCATTCTGGAATCATCACGAGAAATGAGGAGGGTGTGTGAGTTTATACGCAATTCCGAGACGTTGAAAAAAGTTCGTCTTTCTCTGCCTCAAGTTGTCCCATATGGTTCATGGCACAATCGGAGGAATCTCGAAACATGTTCATGCATTCTAGAATCCTCAAGAGAAATGAGGTGGGTGGGTGAGTTTCCAAGCAATTCCGAGACGTTGAAAAAACTTCGTCTTCTTCTGCCTCAAGTTGTCCCATATGGTTCAGGGAACAATCGGAGGAATCTCGAAACAAGTTCAAGCATTCTGGAATCCTCACGAGAAATGAGGGGGGTGGGTCAGTTTCCACGCAATTCAGAGACGTTGAAAAAAGTTCGTCTTCCTCTGCCTCAAGTTGTCCCATATGGTTCATGGCACAATCGGAGGAATCTCGAAACAAGTTCATGCATTCTGGAATCCTCACGAGAAATGAGGGGGGTGGGTCAGTTTCCACGCAATTCCGAGACGTTGAAAAAAGTTCGCCTTCCTCTGCCTCAAGTTGTCCCATATGGTTCAAGGCACAATCGGAGGAATCTCGAAACAAGTTCATGCATTCTGGAATCCTCACGAGAAATGAGGGGGGTGGGTCAGTTTCCACGCAATTCCGAGACGTTGAAAAAAGTTCGTCTTCCTCTGCCTCAAGTTGTCCCATATGGTTCAGGGCACAATCGGAGGAATCTCGAAACAAGTTCATGCATTCTGGAATCCTCGCGAGAAATGAGGGGGGTGGGTCAGTTTCCACGCAATTCAGAGACGTTGAAAAAAGTTCGTCTTCCTCTGCCTCAAGTTGTCCCATATGGTTCATGGCACAATCGGAGGAATCTCGAAACAAGTTCATGCATTCTGGAATCCTCACGAGAAATGAGGGGGGTGGGTCAGTTTCCACACAATTCCGAGACGTTGAAAAAAGTTCGCCTTCCTCTGCCTCAAGTTGTCCCATATGGTTCAGGGCACAATCGGAGGAATCTCGAAACAAGTTCATGCATTCTGGAATCCTCACGAGAAATGAGGGGGGTGGGTGAGTTTCCAAGCAATTCCGAGACGTTGAAAAAAGTTCGTCTTCCTCTGCCTAAAGTTGTCCCATATGGTTCAGGGCACAATCGGAGGAATCTCGAAACAAGTTCATGCATTCTGGAATCCTCACGATAAATGAGGAGGGTGGGTGAGTTTCCAAGCAATTCCGATACGTTGAAAAAAGTTCGTCTTCTTCTGCCTGAAATTGTCCCATATGGTTCAGGGCCCAAACGGAGGAATCTCGAAACAATTTCATGCATTCTGGAATCCTCACGAGAAATGAGGGGGGTGGGTGAGTTTCCAAGCAATTCCGATACGTTGAAAAAAGTTCATCTTCTTCTGCCTTAAATTGTCCCATATGGTTCAGGGCCCAAAAGGAGGAATCTCGAAACAATTTCATGCATTCTGGAATCATCACGAGAAATGAGGAGGGTGGGTGAGTTTCCACGCAATTCCGAGACGTTGAAAAAAGTTCGTCTTCTTCTGCCTCAAGTTGTACCGCATGGTTCAGGGCCCAAACGGAGGAATCTCGAAACAAGTTCATGCATTGTGGAATACTCACGAGAAATGAGGAGGGTGGGTGAGTTTCCACGCAATTCCGATACGTTGAAAAAACTTCGTCTTCTTCTGCCTCAAGTTGTCCCATATGGTTCAGGGCACAATCGGAGGAATCTCGAAACAAGTTCAAGCATTCTGGAATCCTCACGAGAAATGAGGGGGGTGGGTCAGTTTCCACGAAATTCAGAGACGTTGAAAAAAGTTCGTCTTCCTCTGCCTCAAGTTGACCCATATGGTTCAGGGCACAATCGGAGGAATCTCGAAACAAGTTCATGCATTCTGGAATCCTCGCGAGAAATGAGGAGGGTGGGTGAGTTCCCAAGCAATTCCGAGAAGTTGAAAAAATTTCGTCTTCTTCTGCCTCAAGTTGTCCGATATGGTTCAGGGCACAATCGGAGGAATCTCGAAACAAGTTCATGCGTTCTGGAATCCTCACAAGAAATGAGGGGGGTGGGTGAGTTTCCAAGCAATTCCGATACGTTGAAAAAAGTTCATCTTCTTCTGCCTTAAATTGTCCCATATGGTTCAGGGCCCAAAAGGAGGAATCTCGAAACAATTTCATGCATTCTGGAATCATCACGAGAAATGAGGAGGGTGGGTGAGTTTCCACGCAATTCCGAGACGTTGAAAAAAGTTCGTCTTCTTCTGCCTCAAGTTGTACCGCATGGTTCAGGGCCCAAACGGAGGAATCTCGAAACAAGTTCATGCATTGTGGAATACTCACGAGAAATGAGGAGGGTGGGTGAGTTTCCACGCAATTCCGACACGTTGAAAAAAGTTCGTCTTCCTCTGCCTCAAGTTGACCCATATGGTTCAGGGCACAATCGGAGGAATCTCGAAACAAGTTCATGCATTCTGGAATCCTCGCGAGAAATGAGGAGGGTGGGTGAGTTCCCAAGCAATTCCGAGAAGTTGAAAAAATTTCGTCTTCTTCTGCCTCAAGTTGTCCGATATGGTTCAGGGCACAATCGGAGGAATCTCGAAACAAGTTCATGCATTCTGGAATTCTCACGAGAAATGAGGGGGGTGGGTCAGTTTCCACGCAATTCCGAGACGTTGAAAAAAGTTCGTCTTCCTCTGCCTCAAGTTGTCCCATATGGTTCAGGGCACAATCGGAGGAATCTCGAAACAAGTTCATGCATTCTGGAATCCTCACGAGAAATGAGGGGGGTGGGTGAGTTTCCAAGCAATTCCGAGACGTTGAAAAAAGTTCGTCTTCCTCTGCCTCAAGTTGTACCGCATGGTTCAGGGCCCAAACTTAGGAATCTCGAAACAAGTTCATGCATTGTGGAATACTCACGAGAAATGAGGAGGGTGGGTGAGTTTCCACGCAATTCCGACACGTTGAAAAAAGTTCGTCTTCCTCTGCCTCAAGTTGACCCATATGGTTCAGGGCACAATCGGAGGAATCTCGAAACAAGTTCATGCATTCTGGAATCCTCGCGAGAAATGAGGAGGGTGGGTGAGTTCCCAAGCAATTCCGAGAAGTTGAAAAAATTTCGTCTTCTTCTGCCTCAAGTTGTCCGATATGGTTCAGGGCACAATCGGAGGAATCTCGAAACAAGTTCATGCATTCTGGAATTCTCATGAGAAATGAGGGGGGTGGGTCAGTTTCCACGCAATTCCGAGACGTTGAAAAAAGTTCGTCTTCCTCTGCCTCAAGTTGTCCCATATGGTTCAGGGCACAATCGGAGGAATCTCGAAACAAGTTCATGCATTCTGGAATCCTCACGAGAAATGAGGGGGGTGGGTGAGTTTCCAAGCAATTCCGAGACGTTGAAAAAAGTTCGTCTTCCTCTGCCTCAAGTTGTCCCATATGGTTCAGGGCACAATCGGAGGAATCTCGAAACAAGTTCATGCATTCTGGAATCCTCACGAGAAATGAGGAGGGTGGGTGAGTTTCCAAGCAATTCCGATACGTTGAAAAAAGTTCGTCTTCTTCTGCCTTAAATTCTCCCATATGGTTCAGGGCCCAAACGGAGGAATCTCGAACAATTTCATGCATTCTGGAATCATCACGAGAAATGAGGAGGGTGGGTGAGTTTCCACGCAATTCCGAGACGTTGAAAAAAGTTCGTCTTCTTCTGCCTCAAGTTGTACCGCATGGTTCAGGGCCCAAACGGAGGAATCTCGAAACAAGTTCATGCATTGTGGAATACTCACGAGAAATGAGGAGGGTGGGAGAGTTTCCACGCATTTCCGACACGTTGAAAAAAGTTCGTCTTCCTCTGCCTCAAGTTGACCCATATGGTTCAGGGCACAATCGGAGGAATCTCGAAACAAGTTCATGCATTCTGGAATCCTCGCGAGAAATGAGGAGGGTGGGTGAGTTCCCAAGCAATTCCGAGAAGTTGAAAAAATTTCGTCTTCTTCTGCCTCAAGTAGTCCGATATGGTTCAGGGCACAATCGGAGGAATCTCGAAACAAGTTCATGCATTCTGGAATTCTCACGAGAAATGAGGGGGGTGGGTCAGTTTCCACGCAATTCCGAGACGTTGAAAAAAGTTCGTCTTCCTCTGCCTCAAGTTGTCCCATATGGTTCAGGGCACAATCGGAGGAATCTCGAAACAAGTTCATGCATTCTGGAATCCTCACGAGAAATGAGGGGGGTGGGTGAGTTTCCAAGCAATTCCGAGACGTTGAAAAAAGTTCGTCTTCCTCTGCCTCAAGTTGTACCGCATGGTTCAGGGCCCAAACGGAGGAATCTCGAAACAAGTTCATGCATTGTGGAATACTCACGAGAAATGAGGAGGGTGGGTGAGTTTCCACGCAATTCCGACACGTTGAAAAAAGTTCGTCTTCCTCTGCCTCAAGTTGACCCATATGGTTCAGGGCACAATCGGCGGAATCTCGAAACAAGTTCATGCATTCTGGAATCCTCGCGAGAAATGAGGAGGGTGGGTGAGTTCCCAAGCAATTCCGAGAAGTTGAAAAAATTTCGTCTTCTTCTGCCTCAAGTTGTCCGATATGGTTCAGGGCACAATCGGAGGAATCTCGAAACAAGTTCATGCATTCTGGAATTCTCACGAGAAATGAGGGGGGTGGGTCAGTTTCCACGCAATTCCGAGACGTTGAAAAAAGTTCGTCTTCCTCTGCCTCAAGTTGTCCCATATGGTTCAGGGCACAATCGGAGGAATCTCGAAACAAGTTCATGCATTCTGGAATCCTCACGAGAAATGAGGGGGGTGGGTGAGTTTCCAAGCAATTCCGAGACGTTGAAAAAAGTTCGTCTTCCTCTGCCTCAAGTTGTCCCATATGGTTCAGGGCACAATCGGAGGAATCTCGAAACAAGTTCATGCATTCTGGAATCCTCACGAGAAATGAGGAGGGTGGGTGAGTTTCCAAGCAATTCCGATACGTTGAAAAAAGTTCGTCTTCTTCTGCCTTAAATTCTCCCATATGGTTCAGGGCCCAAACGGAGGAATCTCGAAACAATTTCATGCATTCTGGAATCCTCACGAGAAATGAGGGGGGTGGGTGAGTTTCCAAGCAATTCCGATACGTTGAAAAAAGTTCATCTTCTTCTGCCTTAAATTGTCCCATATGGTTCAGGGCCCAAAAGGAGGAATCTCGAAACAATTTCATGCATTCTGGAATCATCACGAGAAATGAGGCGGGTGGGTGAGTTTCCACGCAATTCCGAGACGTTGAAAAAAGTTCGTCTTCTTCTGCCTCAAGTTGTACCGCATGGTTCAGGGCCCAAACGGAGGAATCTCGAAACAAGTTCATGCATTGTGGAATACTCACGAGAAATGAGGAGGGTGGGTGAGTTTCCACGCAATTCCGATACGTTGAAAAAACTTCGTCTTCTTCTGCCTCAAGTTGTCCCATATGGTTCAGGGCACAATCGGAGGAATCTCGAAACAAGTTCAAGCATTCTGGAATCCTCACGAGAAATGAGGGGGGTGGGTCAGTTTCCACGAAATTCAGAGACGTTGAAAAAAGTTCGTCTTCCTCTGCCTCAAGTTGACCCATATGGTTCAGGGCACAATCGGAGGAATCTCGAAACAAGTTCATGCATTCTGGAATCCTCGCGAGAAATGAGGAGGGTGGGTGAGTTCCCAAGCAATTCCGAGAAGTTGAAAAAATTTCGTCTTCTTCTGCCTCAAGTTGTCCGATATGGTTCAGGGCACAATCGGAGGAATCTCGAAACAAGTTCATGCATTCTGGAATTCTCACGAGAAATGAGGGGGGTGGGTCAGTTTCCACGCAATTCCGAGACGTTGAAAAAAGTTCGTCTTCCTCTGCCTCAAGTTGTCCCATATGGTTCAGGGCACAATCGGAGGAATCTCGAAACAAGTTCATGCATTCTGGAATCCTCACGAGAAATGAGGGGGGTGGGTGAGTTTCCAAGCAATTCCGAGACGTTGAAAAAAGTTCGTCTTCCTCTGCCTCAAGTTGTACCGCATGGTTCAGGGCCCAAACTTAGGAATCTCGAAACAAGTTCATGCATTGTGGAATACTCACGAGAAATGAGGAGGGTGGGTGAGTTTCCACGCAATTCCGACACGTTGAAAAAAGTTCGTCTTCCTCTGCCTCAAGTTGACCCATATGGTTCAGGGCACAATCGGAGGAATCTCGAAACAAGTTCATGCATTCTGGAATCCTCGCGAGAAATGAGGAGGGTGGGTGAGTTCCCAAGCAATTCCGAGAAGTTGAAAAAATTTCGTCTTCTTCTGCCTCAAGTTGTCCGATATGGTTCAGGGCACAATCGGAGGAATCTCGAAACAAGTTCATGCATTCTGGAATTCTCACGAGAAATGAGGGGGGTGGGTCAGTTTCCACGCAATTCCGAGACGTTGAAAAAAGTTCGTCTTCCTCTGCCTCAAGTTGTCCCATATGGTTCAAGGCACAATCGGAGGAATCTCGAAACAAGTTCATGCATTCTGGAATCCTCACGAGAAATGAGGGGGGTGGGTGAGTTTCCAAGCAATTCCGAGACGTTGAAAAAAGTTCGTCTTCCTCTGCCTCAAGTTGTCCCATATGGTTCAGGGCACAATCGGAGGAATCTCGAAACAAGTTCATGCATTCTGGAATCCTCACGAGAAATGAGGAGGGTGAGTGAGTTTCCAAGCAATTCCGATACGTTGAAAAAAGTTCGTCTTCTTCTGCCTTAAATTCTCCCATATGGTTCAGGGCCCAAACGGAGGAATCTCGAAACAATTTCATGCATTCTGGAATCCTCACGAGAAATGAGGGGGGTGGGTGAGTTTCCAAGCAATTCCGATACATTGAAAAAAGTTCATCTTCTTCTGCCTTAAATTGTCCCATATGGTTCAGGGCCCAAAAGGAGGAATCTCGAAACAATTTCATGCATTCTGGAATCATCACGAGAAATGAGGAGGGTGGGTGAGTTTCCACGCAATTCCGAGACGTTGAAAAAAGTTCGTCTTCTTCTGCCTCAAGTTGTACCGCATGGTTCAGGGCCCAAACGGAGGAATCTCGAAACAAGTTCATGCATTGTGGAATACTCACGAGAAATGAGGAGGGTGGGTGAGTTTCCACGCAATTCCGATACGTTGAAAAAACTTCGTCTTCTTCTGCCTCAAGTTGTCCCATATGGTTCAGGGCACAATCGGAGGAATCTCGAAACAAGTTCAAGCATTCTGGAATCCTCACGAGAAATGAGGGGGGTGGGTCAGTTTCCACGAAATTCAGAGACGTTGAAAAAAGTTCGTCTTCCTCTGCCTCAAGTTGACCCATATGGTTCAGGGCACAATCGGAGGAATCTCGAAACAAGTTCATGCATTCTGGAATCCTCGCGAGAAATGAGGAGGGTGGGTGAGTTCCCAAGCAATTCCGAGAAGTTGAAAAAATTTCGTCTTCTTCTGCCTCAAGTTGTCCGATATGGTTCAGGGCACAATCGGAGGAATCTCGAAACAAGTTCATGCATTCTGGAATTCTCACGAGAAATGAGGGGGGTGGGTCAGTTTCCACGCAATTCCGAGACGTTGAAAAAAGTTCGTCTTCCTCTGCCTCAAGTTGTCCCAAATGGTTCAGGGCACAATCGGAGGAATCTCGAAACAAGTTCATGCATTCTGGAATCCTCACGAGAAATGAGGGGGGTGGGTGAGTTTCCAAGCAATTCCGATACGTTGAAAAAGTTCGTCTTCTTCTGCCTTAAATTGTCCCATATGGTTCGGGGCCCAAACGGAGGAATCTCGAAACAATTTCATGCATTCTGGAATCATCACTAGAAATGAGGAGGGTGTGTGAGTTTATACGCAATTCCGAGACGTTGAAAAAAGTTCGTCTTTCTCTGCCTCAAGTTGTCCCATATGGTTCATGGCACAATCGGAGGAATCTCGAAACATGTTCATGCATTCTGGAATCCTCAAGAGAAATGAGGTGGGTGGGTGAGTTTCCAAGCAATTCCGAGACGTTGAAAAAACTTCGTCTTCTTCTGCCTCAAGTTGTCCCATATGGTTCAGGGCACAATCGGAGGAATCTCGAAACAAGTTCAAGCATTCTGGAATCCTCACGAGAAATGAGGGGGGTGGGTCAGTTTCCACGCAATTCAGAGACGTTGAAAAAAGTTCGTCTTCCTCTGCCTCAAGTTGTCCCATATGGTTCATGGCACAATCGGAGGAATCTCGAAACAAGTTCATGCATTCTGGAATCCTCAAGAGAAATGAGGGGGGTGGGTCAGTTTCCACGCAATTCCGAGACGTTGAAAAAAGTTCGCCTTCCTCTGCCTCAAGTTGTCCCATATGGTTCAAGGCACAATCGGAGGAATCTCGAAACAAGTTCATGCGTTCTGGAATCCTCACGAGAAATGAGGGGGGTGGGGGAGTTTCCAAGCAATTCCGATACGTTGAAAAAAGTTCATCTTCTTCTGCCTTAAATTGTCCCATATGGTTCAGGGCCCAAAAGGAGGAATCTCGAAACAATTTCATGCATTCTGGAATCATCACGAGAAATGAGGAGGGTGGGTGTGTTTCCACGCAATTCCGAGACGTTGAAAAAAGTTCGTCTTCTTCTGCCTCAAGTTGTACCGCATGGTTCAGGGTCCAAACGGAGGAATCTCGAAACAAGTTCATGCATTGTGGAATACTCACGAGAAATGAGGAGGGTGGGTGAGTTTCCACGCAATTCCGACACGTTGAAAAAAGTTCGTCTTCCTCTGCCTCAAGTTGACCCATATGGTTCAGGGCACAATCGGAGGAATCTCGAAACAAGTTCATGCATTCTGGAATCCTCGCGAGAAATGAGGAGGGTGGGTGAGTTCCCAAGCAATTCCGAGAAGTTGAAAAAATTTCGTCTTCTTCTGCCTCAAGTTGTCCGATATGGTTCAGGGCACAATCGGAGGAATCTCGAAACAAGTTCATGCATTCTGGAATTCTCACGAGAAATGAGGGGGGTGGGTCAGTTTCCACGCAATTCCGAGATGTTGAAAAAAGTTCGTCTTCCTCTGCCTCAAGTTGTCCCATATGGTTCAGGGCACAATCGGAGGAATCTCGAAACAAGTTCATGCATTCTGGAATCCTCACGAGAAATGAGGGGGGTGGGTGAGTTTCCAAGCAATTCCGAGACGTTGAAAAAAGTTCGTCTTCCTCTGCCTCAAGTTGTCCCATATGGTTCAGGGCACAATCGGAGGAATCTCGAAACAAGTTCATGCATTCTGGAATCCTCACGATAAATGAGGAGGGTGGGTGAGTTTCCAAGCAATTCCGATACGTTGAAAAAAGTTCGTCTTCTTCTGCCATAAATTGTCCCATATGGTTCAGGGCCCAAACGGAGGAATCTCGAAACAATTTCATGCATTCTGGAATCCTCACGAGAAATGAGGGGGGTGGGTGAGTTTCCAAGCAATTCCGATACGTTGAAAAAAGTTCCTCTTCTTCTGCCTTAAATTGTCCCATATGGTTCAGGGCCCAAAAGGAGGAATCTCGAAACAATTTCATGCATTCTGGAATCATCACGAGAAATGAGGAGGGTGGGTGAGTTTCCACGCAATTCCGAGACGTTGAAAAAAGTTCGTCTTCTTCTGCCTCAAGTTGTACCGCATGGTTCAGGGCCCAAACGGAGGAATCTCGAAACAAGTTCATGCATTGTGGAATACTCACGAGAAATGAGGAGGGTGGGTGAGTTTCCACGCAATTCCGACACGTTGAAAAAAGTTCGTCTTCCTCTGCCTCAAGTTGACCCATATGGTTCAGGGCACAATCGGAGGAATCTCGAAACAAGTTCATGCATTCTGGAATCCTCGCGAGAAATGAGGAGGGTGGGTGAGTTCCCAAGCAATTCCGAGAAGTTGAAAAAATTTCGTCTTCTTCTGCCTCAAGTTGTCCGATATGGTTCAGGGCACAATCGGAGGAATCTCGAAACAAGTTCATGCATTCTGGAATTCTCACGAGAAATGAGGGGGGTGGGTCAGTTTCCACGCAATTCCGAGACATTGAAAAAAGTTCGTCTTCCTCTGCCTCAAGTTGTCCCATATGGTTCAGGGCACAATCGGAGGAATCTCGAAACAAGTTCATGCATTCTGGAATCCTCACGAGAAATGAGGGGGGTGGGTGAGTTTCCAAGCAATTCCGAGACGTTGAAAAAAGTTCGTCTTCCTCTGCCTCAAGTTGTACCGCATGGTTCAGGGCCCAAACGGAGGAATCTCGAAACAAGTTCATGCATTGTGGAATACTCACGAGAAATGAGGAGGGTGGGTGAGTTTCCACGCAATTCCGACACGTTGAAAAAAGTTCGTCTTCCTCTGCCTCAAGTTGACCCATATGGTTCAGGGCACAATCGGAGGAATCTCGAAACAAGTTCATGCATTCTGGAATCCTCGCGAGAAATGAGGAGGGTGGGTGAGTTCCCAAGCAATTCCGAGAAGTTGAAAAAATTTCGTCTTCTTCTGCCTCAAGTTGTCCGATATGGTTCAGGGCACAATCGGAGGAATCTCGAAACAAGTTCATGCATTCTGGAATTCTCACGAGAAATGAGGGGGGTGGGTCAGTTTCCACGCAATTCCGAGACGTTGAAAAAAGTTCGTCTTCCTCTGCCTCAAGTTGTCCCATATGGTTCAGGGCACAATCGGAGGAATCTCGAAACAAGTTCATGCATTCTGGAATCCTCACGAGAAATGAGGGGGGTGGGTGAGTTTCCAAGCAATTCCGAGACGTTGAAAAAAGTTCGTCTTCCTCTGCCTCAAGTTGTCCCATATGGTTCAGGGCACAATCGGAGGAATCTCGAAACAAGTTCATGCATTCTGGAATCCTCACGAGAAATGAGGAGGGTGGGTGAGTTTCCAAGCAATTCCGATACGTTGAAAAAAGTTCGTCTTCTTCTGCCTTAAATTCTCCCATATGGTTCAGGGCCCAAACGGAGGAATCTCGAAACAATTTCATGCATTCTGGAATCCTCACGAGAAATGAGGGGGGTGGGTGAGTTTCCAAGCAATTCCGATACGTTGAAAAAAGTTCATCTTCTTCTGCCTTAAATTGTCCCATATGGTTCAGGGCCCAAAAGGAGGAATCTCGAAACAATTTCATGCATTCTGGAATCATCACGAGAAATGAGGAGGGTGGGTGAGTTTCCACGCAATTCCGAGACGTTGAAAAAAGTTCGTCTTCTTCTGCCTCAAGTTGTACCGCATGGTTCAGGGCCCAAACGGAGGAATCTCGAAACAAGTTCATGCATTGTGGAATACTCACGAGAAATGAGGAGGGTGGGTGAGTTTCCACGCAATTCCGATACGTTGAAAAAACTTCGTCTTCTTCTGCCTCAAGTTGTCCCATATGGTTCAGGGCACAATCGGAGGAATCTCGAAACAAGTTCAAGCATTCTGGAATCCTCACGAGAAATGAGGGGGGTGGGTCAGTTTCCACGAAATTCAGAGACGTTGAAAAAAGTTCGTCTTCCTCTGCCTCAAGTTGACCCATATGGTTCAGGGCACAATCGGAGGAATCTCGAAACAAGTTCATGCATTCTGGAATCCTCGCGAGAAATGAGGAGGGTGGGTGAGTTCCCAAGCAATTCCGAGAAGTTGAAAAAATTTCGTCTTCTTCTGCCTCAAGTTGTCCGATATGGTTCAGGGCACAATCGGAGGAATCTCGAAACAAGTTCATGCATTCTGGAATTCTCACGAGAAATGAAGGGGGTGGGTCAGTTTCCACGCAATTCCGAGACGTTGAAAAAAGTTCGTCTTCCTCTGCCTCAAGTTGTCCCATATGGTTCAGGGCACAATCGGAGGAATCTCGAAACAAGTTCATGCATTCTGGAATCCTCACGAGAAATGAGGGGGGTGGGTGAGTTTCCAAGCAATTCCGATACGTTGAAAAAGTTCGTCTTCTTCTGCCTTAAATTGTCCCATATGGTTCAGGGCCCAAACGGAGGAATCTCGAAACAATTTCATGCATTCTGGAATCATCACTAGAAATGAGGAGGGTGTGTGAGTTTATACGCAATTCCGAGACGTTGAAAAAAGTTCGTCTTTCTCTGCCTCAAGTTGTCCCATATGGTTCATGGCACAATCGGAGGAATCTCGAAACATGTTCATGCATTCTGGAATCCTCAAGAGAAATGAGGTGGGTGGGTGAGTTTCCAAGCAATTCCGAGACGTTGAAAAAACTTCGTCTTCTTCTGCCTCAAGTTGTCCCATATGGTTCAGGGCACAATCGGAGGAATCTCGAAACAAGTTCAAGCATTCTGGAATCCTCACGAGAAATGAGGGGGGTGGGTCAGTTTCCACGCAATTCAGAGACGTTGAAAAAAGTTCGTCTTCCTCTGCCTCAAGTTGTCCCATATGGTTCATGGCACAATCGGAGGAATCTCGAAACAAGTTCATGCATTCTGGAATCCTCACGAGAAATGAGGGGGGTGGGTCAGTTTCCACGCAATTCCGAGACGTTGAAAAAAGTTCGCCTTCCTCTGCCTCAAGTTGTCCCATATGGTTCAAGGCACAATCGGAGGAATCTCGAAACAAGTTCATGCGTTCTGGAATCCTCACGAGAAATGAGGGGGGTGGGGGAGTTTCCAAGCAATTCCGATACGTTGAAAAAAGTTCATCTTCTTCTGCCTTAAATTGTCCCATATGGTTCAGGGCCCAAAAGGAGGAATCTCGAAACAATTTCATGCATTCTGGAATCATCACGAGAAATGAGGAGGGTGGGTGTGTTTCCACGCAATTCCGAGACGTTGAAAAAAGTTCGTCTTCTTCTGCCTCAAGTTGTACCGCATGGTTCAGGGTCCAAACGGAGGAATCTCGAAACAAGTTCATGCATTGTGGAATACTCACGAGAAATGAGGAGGGTGGGTGAGTTTCCACGCAATTCCGACACGTTGAAAAAAGTTCGTCTTCCTCTGCCTCAAGTTGACCCATATGGTTCAGGGCACAATCGGAGGAATCTCGAAACAAGTTCATGCATTCTGGAATCCTCGCGAGAAATGAGGAGGGTGGGTGAGTTCCCAAGCAATTCCGAGAAGTTGAAAAAATTTCGTCTTCTTCTGCCTCAAGTTGTCCGATATGGTTCAGGGCACAATCGGAGGAATCTCGAAACAAGTTCATGCATTCTGGAATTCTCACGAGAAATGAGGGGGGTGGGTCAGTTTCCACGCAATTCCGAGACGTTGAAAAAAGTTCGTCTTCCTCTGCCTCAAGTTGTCCCATATGGTTCAGGGCACAATCGGAGGAATCTCGAAACAAGTTCATGCATTCTGGAATCCTCACGAGAAATGAGGGGGGTGGGTGAGTTTCCAAGCAATTCCGAGACGTTGAAAAAAGTTCGTCTTCCTCTGCCTCAAGTTGTCCCATATGGTTCAGGGCACAATCGGAGGAATCTCGAAACAAGTTCATGCATTCTGGAATCCTCACGATAAATGAGGAGGGTGGGTGAGTTTCCAAGCAATTCCGATACGTTGAAAAAAGTTCGTCTTCTTCTGCCTTAAATTGTCCCATATGGTTCAGGGCCCAAACGGAGGAATCTCGAAACAATTTCATGCATTCTGGAATCCTCACGAGAAATGAGGGGGGTGGGTGAGTTTCCAAGCAATTCCGATACGTTGAAAAAAGTTCCTCTTCTTCTGCCTTAAATTGTCCCATATGGTTCAGGGCCCAAAAGGAGGAATCTCGAAACAATTTCATGCATTCTGGAATCATCACGAGAAATGAGGAGGGTGGGTGAGTTTCCACGCAATTCCGAGACGTTGAAAAAAGTTCGTCTTCTTCTGCCTCAAGTTGTACCGCATGGTTCAGGGCCCAAACGGAGGAATCTCGAAACAAGTTCATGCATTGTGGAATACTCACGAGAAATGAGGAGGGTGGGTGAGTTTCCACGCAATTCCGATACGTTGAAAAAACTTCGTCTTCTTCTGCCTCAAGTTGTCCCATATGGTTCAGGGCACAATCGGAGGAATCTCGAAACAAGTTCAAGCATTCTGGAATCCTCACGAGAAATGAGGGGGTGGGTCAGTTTCCACGAAATTCAGAGACGTTGAAAAAAGTTCGTCTTCCTCTGCCTCAAGTTGACCCATATGGTTCAGGGCACAATCGGAGGAATCTCGAAACAAGTTCATGCATTCTGGAATCCTCGCGAGAAATGAGGAGGGTGGGTGAGTTCCCAAGCAATTCCGAGAAGTTGAAAAAATTTCGTCTTCTTCTGCCTCAAGTTGTCCGATATGGTTCAGGGCACAATCGGAGGAATCTCGAAACAAGTTCATGCATTCTGGAATTCTCACGAGAAATGAGGGGGGTGGGTCAGTTTCCACGCAATTCCGAGACGTTGAAAAAAGTTCGTCTTCCTCTTCCTCAAGTTGTCCCATATGGTTCAGGGCACAATTGGAGGAATCTCGAAACAAGTTCATGCATTCTGGAATCCTCACGAGAAATGAGGGGGGTGGGTGAGTTTCCAAGCAATTCCGATACGTTGAAAAAGTTCGTCTTCTTCTGCCTTAAATTGTCCCATATGGTTCAGGGCCCAAACGGAGGAATCTCGAAACAATTTCATGCATTCTGGAATCATCACTAGAAATGAGGAGGGTGTGTGAGTTTATACGCAATTCCGAGACGTTGAAAAAAGTTCGTCTTTCTCTGCCTCAAGTTGTCCCATATGGTTCATGGCACAATCGGAGGAATCTCGAAACATGTTCATGCATTCTGGAATCCTCAAGAGAAATGAGGTGGGTGGGTGAGTTTCCAAGCAATTCCGAGACGTTGAAAAAACTTCGTCTTCTTCTGCCTCAAGTTGTCCCATATGGTTCAGGGCACAATCGGAGGAATCTCGAAACAAGTTCAAGCATTCTGGAATCCTCACGAGAAATGAGGGGGGTGGGTCAGTTTCCACGCAATTCAGAGACGTTGAAAAAAGTTCGTCTTCCTCTGCCTCAAGTTGTCCCATATGGTTCATGGCACAATCGGAGGAATCTCGAAACAAGTTCATGCATTCTGGAATCCTCACGAGAAATGAGGGGGGTGGGTCAGTTTCCACGCAATTCCGAGACGTTGAAAAAAGTTCGCCTTCCTCTGCCTCAAGTTGTCCCATATGGTTCAAGGCACAATCGGAGGAATCTCGAAACAAGTTCATGCGTTCTGGAATCCTCACGAGAAATGAGGGGGGTGGGGGAGTTTCCAAGCAATTCCGATACGTTGAAAAAAGTTCATCTTCTTCTGCCTTAAATTGTCCCATATGGTTCAGGGCCCAAAAGGAGGAATCTCGAAACAATTTCATGCATTCTGGAATCATCACGAGAAATGAGGAGGGTGGGTGTGTTTCCACGCAATTCCGAGACGTTGAAAAAAGTTCGTCTTCTTCTGCCTCAAGTTGTACCGCATGGTTCAGGGTCCAAACGGAGGAATCTCGAAACAAGTTCATGCATTGTGGAATACTCACGAGAAATGAGGAGGGTGGGTGAGTTTCCACGCAATTCCGACACGTTGAAAAAAGTTCGTCTTCCTCTGCCTCAAGTTGACCCATATGGTTCAGGGCACAATCGGAGGAATCTCGAAACAAGTTCATGCATTCTGGAATCCTCGCGAGAAATGAGGAGGGTGGGTGAGTTCCCAAGCAATTCCGAGAAGTTGAAAAAATTTCGTCTTCTTCTGCCTCAAGTTGTCCGATATGGTTCAGGGCACAATCGGAGGAATCTCGAAACAAGTTCATGCATTCTGGAATTCTCACGAGAAATGAGGGGGGTGGGTCAGTTTCCACGCAATTCCGAGACGTTGAAAAAAGTTCGTCTTCCTCTGCCTCAAGTTGTCCCATATGGTTCAGGGCACAATCGGAGGAATCTCGAAACAAGTTCATGCATTCTGGAATCCTCACGAGAAATGAGGGGGGTGGGTGAGTTTCCAAGCAATTCCGAGACGTTGAAAAAAGTTCGTCTTCCTCTGCCTCAAGTTGTCCCATATGGTTCAGGGCACAATCGGAGGAATCTCGAAACAAGTTCATGCATTCTGGAATCCTCACGATAAATGAGGAGGGTGGGTGAGTTTCCAAGCAATTCCGATACGTTGAAAAAAGTTCGTCTTCTTCTGCCTTAAATTGTCCCATATGGTTCAGGGCCCAAACGGAGGAATCTCGAAACAATTTCATGCATTCTGGAATCCTCACGAGAAATGAGGGGGGTGGGTGAGTTTCCAAGCAATTCCGATACGTTGAAAAAAGTTCCTCTTCTTCTGCCTTAAATTGTCCCATATGGTTCAGGGCCCAAAAGGAGGAATCTCGAAACAATTTCATGCATTCTGGAATCATCACGAGAAATGAGGAGGGTGGGTGAGTTTCCACGCAATTCCGAGACGTTGAAAAAAGTTCGTCTTCTTCTGCCTCAAGTTGTACCGCATGGTTCAGGGCCCAAACGGAGGAATCTCGAAACAAGTTCATGCATTGTGGAATACTCACGAGAAATGAGGAGGGTGGGTGAGTTTCCACGCAATTCCGATACGTTGAAAAAACTTCGTCTTCTTCTGCCTCAAGTTGTCCCATATGGTTCAGGGCACAATCGGAGGAATCTCGAAACAAGTTCAAGCATTCTGGAATCCTCACGAGAAATGAGGGGGTGGGTCAGTTTCCACGAAATTCAGAGACGTTGAAAAAAGTTCGTCTTCCTCTGCCTCAAGTTGACCCATATGGTTCAGGGCACAATCGGAGGAATCTCGAAACAAGTTCATGCATTCTGGAATCCTCGCGAGAAATGAGGAGGGTGGGTGAGTTCCCAAGCAATTCCGAGAAGTTGAAAAAATTTCGTCTTCTTCTGCCTCAAGTTGTCCGATATGGTTCAGGGCACAATCGGAGGAATCTCGAAACAAGTTCATGCATTCTGGAATTCTCACGAGAAATGAGGGGGGTGGGTCAGTTTCCACGCAATTCCGAGACGTTGAAAAAAGTTCGTCTTCCTCTTCCTCAAGTTGTCCCATATGGTTCAGGGCACAATTGGAGGAATCTCGAAACAAGTTCATGCATTCTGGAATCCTCACGAGAAATGAGGGGGGTGGGTGAGTTTCCAAGCAATTCCGATACGTTGAAAAAGTTCGTCTTCTTCTGCCTTAAATTGTCCCATATGGTTCAGGGCCCAAACGGAGGAATCTCGAAACAATTTCATGCATTCTGGAATCATCACTAGAAATGAGGAGGGTGTGTGAGTTTATACGCAATTCCGAGACGTTGAAAAAAGTTCGTCTTTCTCTGCCTCAAGTTGTCCCATATGGTTCATGGCACAATCGGAGGAATCTCGAAACATGTTCATGCATTCTGGAATCCTCAAGAGAAATGAGGTGGGTGGGTGAGTTTCCAAGCAATTCCGAGACGTTGAAAAAACTTCGTCTTCTTCTGCCTCAAGTTGTCCCATATGGTTCAGGGCACAATCGGAGGAATCTCGAAACAAGTTCAAGCATTCTGGAATCCTCACGAGAAATGAGGGGGGTGGGTCAGTTTCCACGCAATTCAGAGACGTTGAAAAAAGTTCGTCTTCCTCTGCCTCAAGTTGTCCCATATGGTTCATGGCACAATCGGAGGAATCTCGAAACAAGTTCATGCATTCTGGAATCCTCACGAGAAATGAGGGGGGTGGGTCAGTTTCCACGCAATTCCGAGACGTTGAAAAAAGTTCGCCTTCCTCTGCCTCAAGTTGTGCCATATGGTTCAAGGCACAATCGGAGGAATCTCGAAACAAGTTCATGCGTTCTGGAATCCTCACGAGAAATGAGGGGGGTGGGTGAGTTTCCAAGCAATTCTGATACGTTGAAAAAAGTTCATCTTCTTCTGCCTTAAATTGTCCCATATGGTTCAGGGCCCAAAAGGAGGAATCTCGAAACAATTTCATGCATTCTGGAATCATCACGAGAAATGAGGAGGGTGGGTGAGTTTCCACGCAATTCCGAGACGTTGAAAAAAGTTCGTCTTCTTCTGCCTCAAGTTGTACCGCATGGTTCAGGGCCCAAACGGAGGAATCTCGAAACAAGTTCATGCATTGTGGAATACTCACGAGAAATAAGGCGGGTGGGTGAGTTTCCACGCAATTCCGACACGTTGAAAAAAGTTCGTCTTCCTCTGCCTCAAGTTGACCCATATGGTTCAGGGCACAATCGGAGGAATCTCGAAACAAGTTCATGCATTCTGGAATCCTCGCGAGAAATGAGGAGGGTGGGTGAGTTCCCAAGCAATTCCGAGAAGTTGAAAAAATTTCGTCTTCTTCTGCCTCAAGTTGTCCGATATGGTTCAGGGCACAATCGGAGGAATCTCGAAACAAGTTCATGCATTCTGGAATTCTCACGAGAAATGAGGGGGGTGGGTCAGTTTCCACGCAATTCCGAGACGTTGAAAAAAGTTCGTCTTCCTCTGCCTCAAGTTGTCCCATATGGTTCAGGGCACAATCGGAGGAATCTCGAAACAAGTTCATGCATTCTGGAATCCTCACGAGAAATGAGGGGGGTGGGTGAGTTTCCAAGCAATTCCGAGACGTTGAAAAAAGTTCGTCTTCCTCTGCCTCAAGTTGTCCCATATGGTTCAGGGCACAATCGGAGGAATCTCGAAACAAGTTCATGCATTCTGGAATCCTCACGAGAAATGAGGAGGGTGGGTGAGTTTCCAAGCAATTCCGATACGTTGAAAAAAGTTCGTCTTCTTCTGCCTTAAATTCTCCCATATGGTTCAGGGCCCAAACGGAGGAATCTCGAAACAATTTCATGCATTCTGGAATCCTCACGAGAAATGAGGGGGGTGGGTGAGTTTCCAAGCAATTCCGATACGTTGAAAAAAGTTCATCTTCTTCTGCCTTAAATTGTCCCATATGGTTCAGGGCCCAAAAGGAGGAATCTCGAAACAATTTCATGCATTCTGGAATCATCACGAGGAATGAGGAGGGTGGGTGAGTTTCCACGCAATTCCGAGACGTTGAAAAAAGTTCGTCTTCTTCTGCCTCAAGTTGTACCGCATGGTTCAGGGCCCAAACGGAGGAATCTCGAAACAAGTTCATGCATTGTGGAATACTCACGAGAAATGAGGAGGGTGGGTGAGTTTCCACGCAATTCCGATACGTTGAAAAAACTTCGTCTTCTTCTGCCTCAAGTTGTCCCATATGGTTCAGGGCACAATCGGAGGAATCTCGAAACAAGTTCAAGCATTCTGGAATCCTCACGAGAAATGAGGGGGGTGGGTCAGTTTCCACGAAATTCAGAGACGTTGAAAAAAGTTCGTCTTCCTCTGCCTCAAGTTGACCCATATGGTTCAGGGCACAATCGGAGGAATCTCGAAACAAGTTCATGCATTCTGGAATCCTCGCGAGAAATTAGGAGGGTGGGTGAGTTCCCAAGCAGTTCCGAGAAGTTGAAAAAATTTCGTCTTCTTCTGCCTCAAGTTGTCCGATATGGTTCAGGGCACAATCGGAGGAATCTCGAAACAAGTTCATGCATTCTGGAATTCTCACGAGAAATGAGGGGGGTGGGTCAGTTTCCACGCAATTCCGAGACGTTGAAAAAAGTTCGTCTTCCTCTGCCTCAAGTTGTCCCATATGGTTCAGGGCACAATCGGAGGAATCTCGAAACAAGTTCATGCATTCTGGAATCCTCACGAGAAATGAGGGGGGTGGGTGAGTTTCCAAGCAATTCCGATACGTTGAAAAAGTTCGTCTTCTTCTGCCTTAAATTGTCCCATATGGTTCAGGGCCCAAACGGAGGAATCTCGAAACAATTTCATGCATTCTGGAATCATCACTAGAAATGAGGAGGGTGTGTGAGTTTATACGCAATTCCGAGACGTTGAAAAAAGTTCGTCTTTCTCTGCCTCAAGTTGTCCCATATGGTTCATGGCACAATCGGAGGAATCTCGAAACATGTTCATGCATTCTGGAATCCTCAAGAGAAATGAGGTGGGTGGGTGAGTTTCCAAGCAATTCCGATACGTTGAAAAAAGTTCATCTTCTTCTGCCTTAAATTGTCCCATATGGTTCAGGGCCCAAAAGGAGGAATCTCGAAACAATTTCATGCATTCTGGAATCATCACGAGAAATGAGGGGGGTGGGTCAGTTTCCACGAAATTCAGAGACGTTGAAAAAAGTTCGTCTTCCTCTGCCTCAAGTTGACCCATATGGTTCAGGGCACAATCGGAGGAATCTCGAAACAAGTTCATGCATTCTGGAATCCTCGCGAGAAATGAGGAGGGTGGGTGAGTTCCCAAGCAATTCCGAGAAGTTGAAAAAATTTCGTCTTCTTCTGCCTCAAGTTGTCCGATATGGTTCAGGGCACAATCGGAGGAATCTCGAAACAAGTTCATGCATTCTGGAATTCTCACGAGAAATGAGGGGGGTGGGTCAGTTTCCACGCAATTCCGAGACGTTGAAAAAAGTTCGCCTTCCTCTGCCTCAAGTTGTGCCATATGGTTCAAGGCACAATCGGAGGAATCTCGAAACAAGTTCATGCGTTCTGGAATCCTCACGAGAAATGAGGGGGGTGGGTGAGTTTCCAAGCAATTCCGATACGTTGAAAAAAGTTCATCTTCTTCTGCCTTAAATTGTCCCATATGGTTCAGGGCCCAAAAGGAGGAATCTCGAAACAATTTCATGCATTCTGGAATCATCACGAGAAATGAGGAGGGTGGGTGAGTTTCCACGCAATTCCGAGACGTTGAAAAAAGTTCGTCTTCCTCTGCCTCAAGTTGTCCCATATGGTTCAGGGCACAATCGGAGGAATCTCGAAACAAGTTCATGCATTCTGGAATTCTCACGAGAAATGAGGGGGGTGGGTCAGTTTCCACGCAATTCCGAGACGTTGAAAAAAGTTCGTCTTCCTCTGCCTCAAGTTGTCCCATATGGTTCAGGGCACAATCGGAGGAATCTCGAAACAAGTTCAAGCATTCTGGAATCCTCACGAGAAATGAGGGGGGTGGGTCAGTTTCCACGCAATTCAGAGACGTTGAAAAAAGTTCGTCTTCCTCTGCTTCAAGTTGACCCATATGGTTCAGGGCACAATCGGAGGAATCTCGAAACAAGTTCATGCATTCTGGAATCCTCGCGAGAAATGAGGAGGGTGGGTGAGTTCCCAAGCAATTCATAGAAGTTGAAAAAATTTCGTCTTCTTCTGCCTCAAGTTGTCCGATATGGTTCAGGGCACAATCGGAGGAATCTCGAAACAAGTTCATGCATTCTGGAATTCTCACTAGAAATGAGGGGGGTGGGTCAGTTTCCACGCAATTCCGAGACGTTGAAAAAAGTTCGTCTTCCTCTGCCTCAAGTTGTCCCATATGGTTCAGGGCACAATCGGAGGAATCTCGAAACAAGTTCATGCATTCTGGAATCCTCACGAGAAATGAGGGGGGTGGGTGAGTTTCCAAGCAATTCCGATACGTTGAAAAAGTTCGTCTTCTTCTGCCTTAAATTGTCCCATATGGTTCAGGGCCCAAACGGAGGAATCTCGAAACAATTTCATGCATTCTGGAATCATCACGAGAAATGAGGAGGGTGTGTGAGTTTATACGCAATTCCGAGACGTTGAAAAAAGTTCGTCTTTCTCTGCCTCAAGTTGTCCCATATGGTTCATGGCACAATCGGAGGAATCTCGAAACATGTTCATGCATTCTGGAATCCTCAAGAGAAATGAGGTGGGTGGGTGAGTTTCCAAGCAATTCCGAGACGTTGAAAAAACTTCGTCTTCTTCTGCCTCAAGTTGTCCCATATGGTTCAGGGCAATATCGGAGGAATCTCGAAACAAGTTCAAGCATTCTGGAATCCTCACGAGAAATGAGGGGGGTGGGTCAGTTTCCACGCAATTCAGAGACGTTGAAAAAAGTTCGTCTTCCTCTGCCTCAAGTTGTCCCATATGTTTCATGGCACAATCGGAGGAATCTCGAAACTAGTTCATGCATTCTGGAATCCTCACGAGAAATGAGGGGGGTGGGTCAGTTTCCACGCAATTCCGAGACGTTGAAAAAAGTTCGCCTTCCTCTGCCTCAAGTTGTCCCATATGGTTCAAGGCACAATCGGAGGAATCTCGAAACAAGTTCATGCGTTCTGGAATCCTCACGAGAAATGAGGGGGGTGGGTGAGTTTCCAAGCAATTCCGATACGTTGAAAAAAGTTCGTCTTCTTCTGCCTTAAATTGTCCCATATGGTTCAGGGCCCAATCGGAGGAATCTCGAAACAATTTCATGCATTCTGGAATCATCACGAGAAATGAGGAGGGTGGGTGAGTTTCCACGCAATTCCGAGACGTTGAAAAAAGTTCGTCTTTCTCTTCCTCAAGTTGTCCCATAAGGTTCAGGGCACAAACGGAGGAATCTCGAAACATGTTCATGCATTCTGGAATCCTCACGAGAAATGAGGGGGGTGGGTAAGTTTCCAAGCAATTCCGAGACGTTGAAAAAACTTCGTCTTCTTCTGCCTCAAGTTGTCCCATATGGTTCAGGGCAATATCGGAGGAATCTCGAAACAAGTTCAAGCATTCTGGAATCCTCACGAGAAATGAGGGGGGTGGGTCAGTTTCCACGCAATTCAGAGACGTTGAAAAAAGTTCGTCTTCCTCTGCCTCAAGTTGTCCCATATGTTTCATGGCACAATCGGAGGAATCTCGAAACAAGTTCATGCGTTCTGGAATCCTCACGAGAAATGAGGGGGGTGGGTGAGTTTCCAAGCAATTCCGATACGTTGAAAAAAGTTCATCTTCTTCTGCCTTAAATTGTCCCATATGGTTCAGGGCCCAAAAGGAGGAATCTCGAAACAATTTCATGCATTCTGGAATCATCACGAGAAATGAGGAGGGTGGGTGAGTTTCCACGCAATTCCGAGACGTTGAAAAAAGTTCGTCTTCTTCTGCCTCAAGTTGTATCGCATGGTTCAGGGCCCAAACGGAGGAATCTCGAAACAAGTTCATGCATTCTGGAATCCTCACGAGAAATGAGGGGGGTGGGTAAGTTTCCACGCAATTCCGAGACGTTGAAAAAAGTTCGTCTTCTTCTGCCTCAAGTTGTCCGATATGGTTCAGGGCACAATCGGAGGAATCTCGAAACAAGTTCATGCATTGTGGAATACTCACGAGAAATGAGGAGGGTGGGTGAGTTTCCACGCAATTCCGACACGTTGAAAAAAGTTCGTCTTCCTCTGCCTCAAGTTGACCCATATGGTTCAGGGCACAATCGGAGGAATCTCGAAACAAGTTCATGCATTCTGGAATCCTCGCGAGAAATGAGGAGGGTGGGTGAGTTCCCAAGCAATTCCGAGAAGTTGAAAAAATTTCGTCTTCTTCTGCCTCAAGTTGTCCGATATGGTTCAGGGCACAATCGGAGGAATCTCGAAACAAGTTCATGCATTCTGGAATTCTCACGAGAAATGAGGGGGGTGGGTCAGTTTCCACGCAATTCCGAGACGTTGAAAAAAGTTCGTCTTCCTCTGCCTCAAGTTGTCCCATATGGTTCAGGGCACAATCGGAGGAATCTCGAAACAAGTTCAAGCATTCTGGAATCCTCACGAGAAATGAGGGGGGTGGGTCAGTTTCCACGCAATTCAGAGACGTTGAAAAAAGTTCGTCTTCCTCTGCTTCAAGTTGACCCATATGGTTCAGGGCACAATCGGAGGAATCTCGAAACAAGTTCATGCATTCTGGAATCCTCGCGAGAAATGAGGAGGGTGGGTGAGTTCCCAAGCAATTCCGAGAAGTTGAAAAAATTTCGTCTTCTTCTGCCTCAAGTTGTCCGATATGGTTCAGGGCACAATCGGAGGAATCTCGAAACAAGTTCATGCATTCTGGAATCCTCACGAGAAATGAGGGGGGTGGGTCAGTTTCCACGCAATTCAGAGACGTTGAAAAAAGTTCGTCTTCCTCTGCCTCAAGTTGTCCCATATGGTTCACGGCACAATCGGAGGAATCTCGAAACAAGTTCATGCGTTCTGGAATCCTCACGAGAAATGAGGGGGGTGGGTGAGTTTCCAAGCAATTCCGATACGTTGAAAAAAGTTCGTCTTCTTCTGCCTTAAATTGTCCCATATGGTTCAGGGCCCAATCGGAGGAATCTCGAAACAATTTCATGCATTCTGGAATCATCACGAGAAATGAGGAGGGTGGGTGAGTTTCCACGCAATTCCGAGACGTTGAAAAAAGTTCGTCTTTCTCTTCCTCAAGTTGTCCCATAAGGTTCAGGGCACAAACGGAGGAATCTCGAAACATGTTCATGCATTCTGGAATCCTCACGAGAAATGAGGGGGGTGGGTAAGTTTCCACGCAATTCCGAGACGTTGAAAAAAGTTCGTCTTCTTCTGCCTCAAGTTGTCCCAAATGGTTCAGGGCCCAAACGGAGGAATCTCGAAACAAGTTCATGCATTCTGGAATCCTCACGGGAAATGAGGACGGTGGGTGATTTTCCACGCAATTCCGATACGTTGAAAAAAGTTCGTCTTCCTCTGCCTCAAGTTGACCCATATGGTTCAGGGCACAATCGGAGGAATCTCGAAACAAGTTCATGCATTCTGGAATCCTCGCGAAAATGAGGAGGGTGGGTGAGTTCCCAAGCAATTCCGAGAAGTTGAAAAAATTTCGTCTTCTTCTGCCTCAAGTTGTCCGATATGGTTCAGGGCACAATCGGAGGAATCTCGAAACAAGTTCATGCATTCTGGAATTCTCACGAGAAATGAGGGGGGTGGGTCAGTTTCCACGCAATTCCGAGACGTTGAAAAAAGTTCGTCTTCCTCTGCCTCAAGTTGTCCCATATGGTTCAGGGCACAATCGGAGGAATCTCGAAACAAGTTCATGCATTCTGGAATCCTCACGAGAAATGAGGGGGGTGGGTGAGTTTCCAAGCAATTCCGATACGTTGAAAAAGTTCGTCTTCTTCTGCCTTAAATTGTCCCATATGGTTCAGGGCCCAAACGGAGGAATCTCGAAACAATTTCATGCATTCTGGAATCATCACGAGAAATGAGGAGGGTGTGTGAGTTTATACGCAATTCCGAGACGTTGAAAAAAGTTCGTCTTTCTCTGCCTCAAGTTGTCCCATATGGTTCATGGCACAATCGGAGGAATCTCGAAACATGTTCATGCATTCTGGAATCCTCAAGAGAAATGAGGTGGGTGGGTGAGTTTCCAAGCAATTCCGAGACGTTGAAAAAACTTCGTCTTCTTCTGCCTCAAGTTGTCCCATATGGTTCAGGGCACAATCGGAGGAATCTCGAAACAAGTTCAAGCATTCTGGAATCCTCACGAGAAATGAGGGGGGTGGGTCAGTTTCCACGCAATTCAGAGACGTTGAAAAAAGTTCGTCTTCCTCTGCCTCAAGTTGTCCCATATGGTTCATGGCACAATCGGAGGAATCTCGAAACAAGTTCATGCATTGTGGAATACTCACGAGAAATGAGGAGGGTGGGTGAGTTTCCACGCAATTCCGACACGTTGAAAAAAGTTCGTCTTCCTCTGCCTCAAGTTGACCCATATGGTTCAGGGCACAATCGGAGGAATCTCGAAACAAGTTCATGCATTCTGGAATCCTCGCGAGAAATGAGGAGGGTGGGTGAGTTCCCAAGCAATTCCGAGAAGTTGAAAAAATTTCGTCTTCTTCTGCCTCAAGTTGTCCGATATGGTTCAGGGCACAATCGGAGGAATCTCGAAACAAGTTCATGCATTCTGGAATTCTCACGAGAAATGAGGGGGGTGGGTCAGTTTCCACGCAATTCCGAGACGTTGAAAAAAGTTCGTCTTCCTCTGCCTCAAGTTGTCCCATATGGTTCAGGGCACAATCGGAGGAATCTCGGAACAAGTTCAAGCATTCTGGAATCCTCACGAGAAATGAGGGGGGTGGGTCAGTTTCCACGCAATTCAGAGACGTTGAAAAAAGTTCGTCTTCCTCTGCTTCAAGTTGACCCATATGGTTCAGGGCACAATCGGAGGAATCTCGAAACAAGTTCATGCATTCTGGAATCCTCGCGAGAAATGAGGAGGGTGGGTGAGTTCCCAAGCAATTCCGAGAAGTTGAAAAAATTTCGTCTTCTTCTGCCTCAAGTTGTCCGATATGGTTCAGGGCACAATCGGAGGAATCTCGAAACAAGTTCATGCATTCTGGAATTCTCACTAGAAATGAGGGGGGTGGGTCAGTTTCCACGCAATTCCGAGACGTTGAAAAAAGTTCGCCTTCCTCTGCCTCAAGTTGTCCCATATGGTTCAGGGCACAATCGGAGGAATCTCGAAACAAGTTCATGCATTCTGGAATCCTCACGAGAAAGGAGGAGGGTGGGTGAGTTTCCAAGCAATTCCGATACGTTGAAAAAAGTTCGTCTTCTTCTGCCTTAAATTGTCCCATATGGTTCAGGGCCCAAACGGAGGAATCTCGAAACAATTTCATGCATTCTGGAATCCTCACGAGAAATGAGGGGGGTGGGTGAGTTTCCAAGCAATTCCGATACGTTGAAAAAAGTTCATCTTCTTCTGCCTTAAATTGTCCCATATGGTTCAGGGCCCAAAAGGAGGAATCTCGAAACAATTTCATGCATTCTGGAATCATCACGAGAAATGAGGAGGGTGGGTGAGTTTCCACGCAATTCCGAGACGTTGAAAAAAGTTCGTCTTCTTCTGCCTCAAGTTGTACCGCATGGTTCAGGGCCCAAACGGAGGAATCTCGAAACAAGTTCATGCATTGTGGAATACTCACGAGAAATGAGGAGGGTGGGTGAGTTTCCACGCAATTCCGACACGTTGAAAAAACTTCGTCTTCTTCTGCCTCAAGTTGTCCCATATGGTTCAGGGCACAATCGGAGGAATCTCGAAACAAGTTCAAGCATTCTGGAATCCTCACGAGAAATGAGGGGGGTGGGTCAGTTTCCACGCAATTCAGAGACGTTGAAAAAAGTTCGTCTTCCTCTGCCTCAAGTTGTCCCATATGGTTCACGGCACAATCGGAGGAATCTCGAAACAAGTTCATGCGTTCTGGAATCCTCACGAGAAATGAGGGGGGTGGGTGAGTTTCCAAGCAATTCCGATACGTTGAAAAAAGTTCGTCTTCTTCTGCCTTAAATTGTCCCATATGGTTCAGGGCCCAATCGGAGGAATCTCGAAACAATTTCATGCATTCTGGAATCATCACGAGAAATGAGGAGGGTGGGTGAGTTTCCACGCAATTCCGAGACGTTGAAAAAAGTTCGTCTTTCTCTTCCTCAAGTTGTCCCATAAGGTTCAGGGCACAAACGGAGGAATCTCGAAACATGTTCATGCATTCTGGAATCCTCACGAGAAATGAGGGGGGTGGGTAAGTTTCCACGCAATTCCGAGACGTTGAAAAAAGTTCGTCTTCTTCTGCCTCAAGTTGTCCCAAATGGTTCAGGGCCCAAACGGAGGAATCTCGAAACAAATTCATGCATTCTGGAATCCTCACGGGAAATGAGGACGGTGGGTGATTTTCCACGCAATTCCGATACGTTGAAAAAAGTTCGTCTTCCTCTGCCTCAAGTTGACCCATATGGTTCAGGGCACAATCGGAGGAATCTCGAAACAAGTTCATGCATTCTGGAATCCTCGCGAAAATGAGGAGGGTGGGTGAGTTCCCAAGCAATTCCGAGAAGTTGAAAAAATTTCGTCTTCTTCTGCCTCAAGTTGTCCGATATGGTTCAGGGCACAATCGGAGGAATCTCGAAACAAGTTCATGCATTCTGGAATTCTCACGAGAAATGAGGGGGGTGGGTCAGTTTCCACGCAATTCCGAGACGTTGAAAAAAGTTCGTCTTCCTCTGCCTCAAGTTGTCCCATATGGTTCAGGGCACAATCGGAGGAATCTCGAAACAAGTTCATGCATTCTGGAATCCTCACGAGAAATGAGGGGGGTGGGTGAGTTTCCAAGCAATTCCGATACGTTGAAAAAGTTCGTCTTCTTCTGCCTTAAATTGTCCCATATGGTTCAGGGCCCAAACGGAGGAATCTCGAAACAATTTCATGCATTCTGGAATCATCACGAGAAATGAGGAGGGTGTGTGAGTTTATACGCAATTCCGAGACGTTGAAAAAAGTTCGTCTTTCTCTGCCTCAAGTTGTCCCATATGGTTCATGGCACAATCGGAGGAATCTCGAAACATGTTCATGCATTCTGGAATCCTCAAGAGAAATGAGGTGGGTGGGTGAGTTTCCAAGCAATTCCGAGACGTTGAAAAAACTTCGTCTTCTTCTGCCTCAAGTTGTCCCATATGGTTCAGGGCACAATCGGAGGAATCTCGAAACAAGTTCAAGCATTCTGGAATCCTCACGAGAAATGAGGGGGGTGGGTCAGTTTCCACGCAATTCAGAGACGTTGAAAAAAGTTCGTCTTCCTCTGCCTCAAGTTGTCCCATATGGTTCATGGCACAATCGGAGGAATCTCGAAACAAGTTCATGCATTGTGGAATACTCACGAGAAATGAGGAGGGTGGGTGAGTTTCCACGCAATTCCGACACGTTGAAAAAAGTTCGTCTTCCTCTGCCTCAAGTTGACCCATATGGTTCAGGGCACAATCGGAGGAATCTCGAAACAAGTTCATGCATTCTGGAATCCTCGCGAGAAATGAGGAGGGTGGGTGAGTTCCCAAGCAATTCCGAGAAGTTGAAAAAATTTCGTCTTCTTCTGCCTCAAGTTGTCCGATATGGTTCAGGGCACAATCGGAGGAATCTCGAAACAAGTTCATGCATTCTGGAATTCTCACGAGAAATGAGGGGGGTGGGTCAGTTTCCACGCAATTCCGAGACGTTGAAAAAAGTTCGTCTTCCTCTGCCTCAAGTTGTCCCATATGGTTCAGGGCACAATCGGAGGAATCTCGAAACAAGTTCAAGCATTCTGGAATCCTCACGAGAAATGAGGGGGGTGGGTCAGTTTCCACGCAATTCAGAGACGTTGAAAAAAGTTCGTCTTCCTCTGCGTCAAGTTGACCCATATGGTTCAGGGCACAATCGGAGGAATCTCGAAACAAGTTCATGCATTCTGGAATCCTCGCGAGAAATGAGGAGGGTGGGTGAGTTCCCAAGCAATTCCGAGAAGTTGAAAAAATTTCGTCTTCTTCTGCCTCAAGTTGTCCGATATGGTTCAGGGCACAATCGGAGGAATCTCGAAACAAGTTCATGCATTCTGGAATTCTCACTAGAAATGAGGGGGGTGGGTCAGTTTCCACGCAATTCCGAGACGTTGAAAAAAGTTCGCCTTCCTCTGCCTCAAGTTGTCCCATATGGTTCAGGGCACAATCGGAGGAATCTCGAAACAAGTTCATGCATTCTGGAATCCTCACGAGAAAGGAGGAGGGTGGGTGAGTTTCCAAGCAATTCCGATACGTTGAAAAAAGTTCATCTTCTTCTGCCTTAAATTGTCCCATATGGTTCAGGGCCCAAAAGGAGGAATCTCGAAACAATTTCATGCATTCTGGAATCATCACGAGAAATGAGGAGGGTGGGTGAGTTTCCACGCAATTCCGAGACGTTGAAAAAAGTTCGTCTTCTTCTGCCTCAAGTTGTACCGCATGGTTCAGGGCCCAAACGGAGGAATCTCGAAACAAGTTCATGCATTGTGGAATACTCACGAGAAATGAGGAGGGTGGGTGAGTTTCCACGCAATTCCGACACGTTGAAAAAACTTCGTCTTCTTCTGCCTCAAGTTGTCCCATATGGTTCAGGGCACAATCGGAGGAATCTCGAAACAAGTTCAAGCATTCTGGAATCCTCACGAGAAATGAGGGGGGTGGGTCAGTTTTCACGCAATTCAGAGACGTTGAAAAAAGTTCGTCTTCCTCTGCCTCAAGTTGTCCCATATGGTTCACGGCACAATCGGAGGAATCTCGAAACAAGTTCATGCGTTCTGGAATCCTCACGAGAAATGAGGGGGGTGGGTGAGTTTCCAAGCAATTCCGATACGTTGAAAAAAGTTCGTCTTCTTCTGCCTTAAATTGTCCCATATGGTTCAGGGCCCAATCGGAGGAATCTCGAAACAATTTCATGCATTCTGGAATCATCACGAGAAATGAGGAGGGTGGGTGAGTTTCCACGCAATTCCGAGACGTTGAAAAAAGTTCGTCTTTCTCTTCCTCAAGTTGTCCCATAAGGTTCAGGGCACAAACGGAGGAATCTCGAAACATGTTCATGCATTCTGGAATCCTCACGAGAAATGAGGGGGGTGGGTAAGTTTCCACGCAATTCCGAGACGTTGAAAAAAGTTCGTCTTCTTCTGCCTCAAGTTGTCCCAAATGGTTCAGGGCACAATCGGAGGAATCTCGAAACAAGTTCATGCATTCTGGAATCCTCACGGGAAATGAGGACAGTGGGTGATTTTCCACGCAATTCCGATACGTTGAAAAAAGTTCGTCTTCCTCTGCCTCAAGTTGACCCATATGGTTCAGGGCACAATCGGAGGAATCTCGAAACAAGTTCATGCATTCTGGAATCCTCGCGAAAATGAGGAGGGTGGGTGAGTTCCCAAGCAATTCCGAGAAGTTGAAAAAATTTCGTCTTCTTCTGCCTCAAGTTGTCCGATATGGTTCAGGGCACAATCGGAGGAATCTCGAAACAAGTTCATGCATTCTGGAATTCTCACGAGAAATGAGGGGGGTGGGTCAGTTTCCACGCAATTCCGAGACGTTGAAAAAAGTTCGTCTTCCTCTGCCTCAAGTTGTCCCATATGGTTCAGGGCACAATCGGAGGAATCTCGAAACAAGTTCATGCATTCTGGAATCCTCACGAGAAATGAGGGGGGTGGGTGAGTTTCCAAGCAATTCCGATACGTTGAAAAAGTTCGTCTTCTTCTGCCTTAAATTGTCCCATATGGTTCAGGGCCCAAACGGAGGAATCTCGAAACAATTTCATGCATTCTGGAATCATCACTAGAAATGAGGAGGGTGTGTGAGTTTATACGCAATTCCGAGACGTTGAAAAAAGTTCGTCTTTCTCTGCCTCAAGTTGTCCCATATGGTTCATGGCACAATCGGAGGAATCTCGAAACATGTTCATGCATTCTGGAATCCTCAAGAGAAATGAGGTGGGTGGGTGAGTTTCCAAGCAATTCCGAGACGTTGAAAAAACTTCGTCTTCTTCTGCCTCAAGTTGTCCCATATGGTTCAGGGCACAATCGGAGGAATCTCGAAACAAGTTCAAGCATTCTGGAATCCTCACGAGAAATGAGGGGGGTGGGTCAGTTTCCACGCAATTCAGAGACGTTGAAAAAAGTTCGTCTTCCTCTGCCTCAAGTTGTCCCATATGGTTCATGGCACAATCGGAGGAATCTCGAAACAAGTTCATGCATTCTGGAATCCTCACGAGAAATGAGGGGGGTGGGTCAGTTTCCACGCAATTCCGAGACGTTGAAAAAAGTTCGCCTTCCTCTGCCTCAAGTTGTCCCATATGGTTGAAGGCACAATCGGAGGAATCACGAAACAAGTTCATGCGTTCTGGAATCCTCACGAGAAATGAGGGGGGTGGGTGAGTTTCCAAGCAATTCCGATACGTTGAAAAAAGTTCATCTTCTTCTGCCTTAAATTGTCCCATATGGTTCAGGGCCCAAACGGAGGAATCTCGAAACAATTTCATGCATTCTGGAATCATCACGAGAAATGAGGAGGGTGTGTGAGTTTATACGCAATTCCGAGACGTTGAAAAAAGTTCGTCTTTCTCTGCCTCAAGTTGTCCCATATGGTTCAGGGCACAATCGGAGGAATCTCGAAACAAGTTCATGCATTCTGGAATCCTCGCGAGAAATGAGGAGGGTGGGTGAGTTCCCAAGCAATTCCGAGAAGTTGAAAAAATTTCGTCTTCTTCTGCCTCAAGTTGTCCGATATGGTTCAGGGCACAATCGGAGGAATCTCGAAACAAGTTCATGCATTCTGGAATTCTCACTAGAAATGAGGGGGGTGGGTCAGTTTCCACGCAATTCCGAGACGTTGAAAAAAGTTCGCCTTCCTCTGCCTCAAGTTGTCCCATATGGTTCAAGGCACAATCGGAGGAATCTCGAAACAAGTTCATGCGTTCTGGAATCCTCACGAGAAATGAGGGGGGTGGGTGAGTTTTCAAGCAATTCCGATACGTTGAAAAAAGTTCATCTTCTTCTGCCTTAAATTGTCCCATATGGTTCAGGGCCCAAAAGGAGGAATCTCGAAACAATTTCATGCATTCTGGAATCATCACGAGAAATGAGGAGGGTGGGTGAGTTTCCACGCAATTCCGATACGTTGAAAAAAGTTCGTCTTTCTCTGCCTCAAGTTGTCCCATATGGTTCAGGGCACAATCGGAGGAATCTCGAAACAAGTTCATGCATTCTGGAATCCTCGCGAGAAATGAGGAGGGTGGGTGAGTTCCCAAGCAATTCCGAGAAGTTGAAAAAATTTCGTCTTCTTCTGCCTCAAGTTGTCCGATATGGTTCAGGGCACAATCGGAGGAATCTCGAATCAAGTTCATGCATTCTGGAATTCTCACGAGAAATGAGGGGGGTGGGTCAGTTTCCACGCAATTCCGAGACGTTGAAAAAAGTTCGTCTTCCTCTGCCTCAAGTTGTCCCATATGGTTCAGGGCACAATCGGAGGAATCTCGAAACAAGTTCATGCATTCTGGAATCCTCACGAGAAATGAGGGGGGTGGGTGAGTTTCCAAGCAATTCCGATACGTTGAAAAAGTTCGTCTTCTTCTGCCTTA
Organism: Acacia crassicarpa; assembly: GCA_034222035.1. NCBI lineage: Eukaryota > Viridiplantae > Streptophyta > Magnoliopsida > Fabales > Fabaceae > Acacia > Acacia crassicarpa. The sequence continues at coordinate 29,874,563 of JAWXYG010000002.1, read as the reverse complement.
AATTGTCCCATATGGTTCAGGGCCCAAACGGAGGAATCTCGAAACAATTTCATGCATTCTGGAATCATCACTAGAAATGAGGAGGGTGTGTGAGTTTATACGCAATTCCGAGACGTTGAAAAAAGTTCGTCTTTCTCTGCCTCAAGTTGTCCCATATGGTTCATGGCACAATCGGAGGAATCTCGAAACATGTTCATGCATTCTGGAATCCTCAAGAGAAATGAGGTGGGTGGGTGAGTTTCCAAGCAATTCCGAGACGTTGAAAAAACTTCGTCTTCTTCTGCCTCAAGTTGTCCCATATGGTTCAGGGCACAATCGGAGGAATCTCGAAACAAGTTCAAGCATTCTGGAATCCTCACGAGAAATGAGGGGGGTGGGTCAGTTTCCACGCAATTCAGAGACGTTGAAAAAAGTTCGTCTTCCTCTGCCTCAAGTTGTCCCATATGGTTCATGGCACAATCGGAGGAATCTCGAAACAAGTTCATGCATTCTGGAATCCTCACGAGAAATGAGGGGGGTGGGTCAGTTTCCACGCAATTCCGAGACGTTGAAAAAAGTTCGCCTTCCTCTGCCTCAAGTTGTCCCATATGGTTGAAGGCACAATCGGAGGAATCACGAAACAAGTTCATGCGTTCTGGAATCCTCACGAGAAATGAGGGGGGTGGGTGAGTTTCCAAGCAATTCCGATACGTTGAAAAAAGTTCATCTTCTTCTGCCTTAAATTGTCCCATATGGTTCAGGGCCCAAACGGAGGAATCTCGAAACAATTTCATGCATTCTGGAATCATCACGAGAAATGAGGAGGGTGTGTGAGTTTATACGCAATTCCGAGACGTTGAAAAAAGTTCGTCTTTCTCTGCCTCAAGTTGTCCCATATGGTTCAGGGCACAATCGGAGGAATCTCGAAACAAGTTCATGCATTCTGGAATCCTCGCGAGAAATGAGGAGGGTGGGTGAGTTCCCAAGCAATTCCGAGAAGTTGAAAAAATTTCGTCTTCTTCTGCCTCAAGTTGTCCGATATGGTTCAGGGCACAATCGGAGGAATCTCGAAACAAGTTCATGCATTCTGGAATTCTCACTAGAAATGAGGGGGGTGGGTCAGTTTCCACGCAATTCCGAGACGTTGAAAAAAGTTCGCCTTCCTCTGCCTCAAGTTGTCCCATATGGTTCAAGGCACAATCGGAGGAATCTCGAAACAAGTTCATGCGTTCTGGAATCCTCACGAGAAATGAGGGGGGTGGGTGAGTTTTCAAGCAATTCCGATACGTTGAAAAAAGTTCATCTTCTTCTGCCTTAAATTGTCCCATATGGTTCAGGGCCCAAAAGGAGGAATCTCGAAACAATTTCATGCATTCTGGAATCATCACGAGAAATGAGGAGGGTGGGTGAGTTTCCACGCAATTCCGATACGTTGAAAAAAGTTCGTCTTTCTCTGCCTCAAGTTGTCCCATATGGTTCAGGGCACAATCGGAGGAATCTCGAAACAAGTTCATGCATTCTGGAATCCTCGCGAGAAATGAGGAGGGTGGGTGAGTTCCCAAGCAATTCCGAGAAGTTGAAAAAATTTCGTCTTCTTCTGCCTCAAGTTGTCCGATATGGTTCAGGGCACAATCGGAGGAATCTCGAATCAAGTTCATGCATTCTGGAATTCTCACGAGAAATGAGGGGGGTGGGTCAGTTTCCACGCAATTCCGAGACGTTGAAAAAAGTTCGTCTTCCTCTGCCTCAAGTTGTCCCATATGGTTCAGGGCACAATCGGAGGAATCTCGAAACAAGTTCATGCATTCTGGAATCCTCACGAGAAATGAGGGGGGTGGGTGAGTTTCCAAGCAATTCCGATACGTTGAAAAAGTGCGTCTTCTTCTGCCTTAAATTGTCCCATATGGTTCAGGGCCCAAACGGAGGAATCTCGAAACAATTTCATGCATTCTGGAATCATCACGAGAAATGAGGAGGGTGTGTGAGTTTATACGCAATTCCGAGACGTTGAAAAAAGTTCGTCTTTCTCTGCCTCAAGTTGTCCCATATGGTTCATGGCACAATCGGAGGAATCTCGAAACATGTTCATGCATTCTGGAATCCTCAAGAGAAATGAGGTGGGTGGGTGAGTTTCCAAGCAATTCCGAGACGTTGAAAAAACTTCGTCTTCTTCTGCCTCAAGTTGTCCCATATGGTTCAGGGCACAATCGGAGGAATCTCGAAACAAGTTCAAGCATTCTGGAATCCTCACGAGAAATGAGGGGGGTGGGTCAGTTTCCACGCAATTCAGAGACGTTGAAAAAAGTTCGTCTTCCTCTGCCTCAAGTTGTCCCATATGGTTCATGGCACAATCGGAGGAATCTCGAAACAAGTTCATGCGTTCTGGAATCGTCACGAGAAATGAGGGGGGTGGGTGAGTTTTCAAGCAATTCCGATACGTTGAAAAAAGTTCATCTTCTTCTGCCTTAAATTGTCCCATATGGTTCAGGGCCCAAAAGGAGGAATCTCGAAACAATTTCATGCATTCTGGAATCATCACGAGAAATGAGGAGGGTGGGTGAGTTTCCACGCAATTCCGATACGTTGAAAAAAGTTCGTCTTTCTCTGCCTCAAGTTGTCCCATATGGTTCAGGGCACAATCGGAGGAATCTCGAAACAAGTTCATGCATTCTGGAATCCTCGCGAGAAATGAGGAGGGTGGGTGAGTTCCCAAGCAATTCCGAGAAGTTGAAAAAATTTCGTCTTCTTCTGCCTCAAGTTGTCCCATATGGTTCAGGGCACAATCGGAGGAATCTCGAAACAAGTTCATGCATTCTGGAATCCTCACGAGAAATGAGGGGGGTGGGTCAGTTTCCACGCAATTCCGAGACGTTGAAAAAAGTTCGCCTTCCTCTGCCTCAAGTTGTCCCATATGGTTCAGGGCACAATCGGATGAATCTCGAAACAAGTTCATGCATTCTGGAATCCTCACGAGAAATGAGGGGGGTGGGTGAGTTTCCAAGCAATTCCGATACGTTGAAAAAGTTCATCTTCTTCTGCCTTAAATTGTCCCATATGGTTCAGGGCCCAAACGGAGGAATCTCGAAACAATTTCATGCATTCTGGAATCATCACGAGAAATGAGGAGGGTGGGTGAGTTTATACACAATTCCGAGACGTTGAAAAAAGTTCGTCTTCTTCTGCCTCAAGTTGTACCGCATGGTTCATGGCACAATCGGAGGAATCTCGAAACATGTTCATGCATTCTGGAATCCTCAAGAGAAATGAGGTGGGTGGGTGAGTTTCCAAGCAATTCCGAGACGTTGAAAAAACTTCGTCTTCTTCTGCCTCAAGTTGTCCCATATGGTTCAGGGCACAATCGGAGGAATCTCGAAACAAGTTCAAGCATTCTGGAATCCTCACGAGAAATGAGGGGGGTGGGTCAGTTTCCACGCAATTCAGAGACGTTGAAAAAAGTTCGTCTTCCTCTGCCTCAAGTTGTCCCATATGGTTCATGGCACAATCGGAGGAATCTCGAAACAAGTTCATGCATTCTGGAATCCTCACGAGAAATGAGGGGGGTGGGTCAGTTTCCACGCAATTCCGAGACGTTGAAAAAAGTTCGCCTTCCTCTGCCTCAAGTTGTCCCATATGGTTGAAGGCACAATCGGAGGAATCTCGAAACAAGTTCATGCGTTCTGGAATCCTCACGAGAAATGAGGGGGGTGGGTGAGTTTCCAAGCAATTCCGATACGTTGAAAAAAGTTCATCTTCTTCTGCCTTAAATTGTCCCATATGGTTCAGGGCCCAAAAGGAGGAATCTCGAAACAATTTCATGCATTCTGGAATCATCACGAGAAATGAGGAGGGTGGGTGAGTTTCCACGCAATTCCGAGACGTTGAAAAAAGTTCGTCTTCTTCTGCCTCAAGTTGTACCGCATGGTTCAGGGCCCAAACGGAGGAATCTCGAAACAAGTTCATGCATTGTGGAATACTCACGAGAAATGAGGAGGGTGGGTGAGTTTCCACGCAATTCCGACACGTTGAAAAAAGTTCGTCTTCCTCTGCCTCAAGTTGACCCATATGGTTCAGGGCACAATCGGAGGAATCTCGAAACAAGTTCATGCATTCTGGAATCCTCGCGAGAAATGAGGAGGGTGGGTGAGTTCCCAAGCAATTCCGAGAAGTTGAAAAAATTTCGTCTTCTTCTGCCTCAAGTTGTCCGATATGGTTCAGGGCACAATCGGAGGAATCTCGAAACAAGTTCATGCATTCTGGAATTCTCACGAGAAATGAGGGGGGTGGGTCAGTTTCCACGCAATTCCGAGACGTTGAAAAAAGTTCGTCTTCCTCTGCCTCAAGTTGTCCCATATGGTTCAGGGCACAATCGGAGGAATCTCGAAACAAGTTCATGCATTCTGGAATCCTCACGAGAAATGAGGGGGGTGGGTGAGTTTCCAAGCAATTCCGATACGTTGAAAAAGTTCGTCTTCTTCTGCCTTAAATTGTCCCATATGGTTCAGGGCCCAAACTGAGGAATCTCGAAACAATTTCATGCATTCTGGAATCATCACGAGAAATGAGGAGGGTGTGTGAGTTTATACGCAATTCCGAGACGTTGAAAAAAGTTCGTCTTTCTCTGCCTCAAGTTGTCCCATATGGTTCATGGCACAATCGGAGGAATCTCGAAACATGTTCATGCATTCTGGAATCCTCAAGAGAAATGAGGTGGGTGGGTGAGTTTCCAAGCAATTCCGAGACGTTGAAAAAACTTCGTCTTCTTCTGCCTCAAGTTGTCCCATATGGTTCAGGGCACAATCGGAGGAATCTCGAAACAAGTTCAAGCATTCTGGAATCCTCACGAGAAATGAGGGGGGTGGGTCAGTTTCCACGCAATTCAGAGACGTTGAAAAAAGTTCGTCTTCCTCTGCCTCAAGTTGTCCCATATGGTTCATGGCACAATCGGAGGAATCTCGAAACAAGTTCATGCATTCTGGAATCCTCACGAGAAATGAGGGGGGTGGGTCAGTTTCCACGCAATTCCGAGACGTTGAAAAAAGTTCGCCTTCCTCTGCCTCAAGTTGTCCCATATGGTTCAGGGCACAATCGGATGAATCTCGAAACAAGTTCATGCATTCTGGAATCCTCACGAGAAATGAGGGGGGTGGGTGAGTTTCCAAGCAATTCCGATACGTTGAAAAAGTTCATCTTCTTCTGCCTTAAATTGTCCCATATGGTTCAGGGCCCAAACGGAGGAATCTCGAAACAATTTCATGCATTCTGGAATCATCACGAGAAATGAGGAGGGTGGGTGAGTTTATACACAATTCCGAGACGTTGAAAAAAGTTCGTCTTCTTCTGCCTCAAGTTGTACCGCATGGTTCATGGCACAATCGGAGGAATCTCGAAACATGTTCATGCATTCTGGAATCCTCAAGAGAAATGAGGTGGGTGGGTGAGTTTCCAAGCAATTCCGAGACGTTGAAAAAACTTCGTCTTCTTCTGCCTCAAGTTGTCCCATATGGTTCAGGGCACAATCGGAGGAATCTCGAAACAAGTTCAAGCATTCTGGAATCCTCACGAGAAATGAGGGGGGTGGGTCAGTTTCCACGCAATTCAGAGACGTTGAAAAAAGTTCGTCTTCCTCTGCCTCAAGTTGTCCCATATGGTTCATGGCACAATCGGAGGAATCTCGAAACAAGTTCATGCATTCTGGAATCCTCACGAGAAATGAGGGGGGTGGGTGAGTTTCCACGCAATTCAGAGACGTTGAAAAAAGTTCGTCTTCCTCTGCCTCAAGTTGTCCCATATGGTTCATGGCACAATCGGAGGAATCTCGAAACAAGTTCATGCATTGTGGAATACTCACGAGAAATGAGGAGGGTGGGTGAGTTTCCACGCAATTCCGACACGTTGAAAAAAGTTCGTCTTCCTCTGCCTCAAGTTGACCCATATGGTTCAGGGCACAATCGGAGGAATCTCGAAACAAGTTCATGCATTCTGGAATCCTCGCGAGAAATGAGGAGGGTGGGTGAGTTCCCAAGCAATTCCGAGAAGTTGAAAAAATTTCGTCTTCTTCTGCCTCAAGTTGTCCGATATGGTTCAGGGCACAATCGGAGGAATCTCGAAACAAGTTCATGCATTCTGGAATTCTCACGAGAAATGAGGGGGGTGGGTCAGTTTCCACGCAATTCCGAGACGTTGAAAAAAGTTCGTCTTCCTCTGCCTCAAGTTGTCCCATATGGTTCAGGGCACAATCGGAGGAATCTCGAAACAAGTTCAAGCATTCTGGAATCCTCACGAGAAATGAGGGGGGTGGGTCAGTTTCCACGCAATTCAGAGACGTTGAAAAAAGTTCGTCTTCCTCTGCCTCAAGTTGTCCCATATGGTTCATGGCACAATCGGAGGAATCTCGAAACAAGTTCATGCATTCTGGAATCCTCACGAGAAATGAGGGGGGTGGGTCAGTTTCCACGCAATTCCGAGACGTTGAAAAAAGTTCGCCTTCCTCTGCCTCAAGTTGTCCCATATGGTTGAAGGCACAATCGGAGGAATCACGAAACAAGTTCATGCGTTCTGGAATCCTCACGAGAAATGAGGGGGGTGGGTGAGTTTCCAAGCAATTCCGATACGTTGAAAAAAGTTCATCTTCTTCTGCCTTAAATTGTCCCATATGGTTCAGGGCCCAAACGGAGGAATCTCGAAACAATTTCATGCATTCTGGAATCATCACGAGAAATGAGGAGGGTGTGTGAGTTTATACGCAATTCCGAGACGTTGAAAAAAGTTCGTCTTTCTCTGCCTCAAGTTGTCCCATATGGTTCAGGGCACAATCGGAGGAATCTCGAAACAAGTTCATGCATTCTGGAATCCTCGCGAGAAATGAGGAGGGTGGGTGAGTTCCCAAGCAATTCCGAGAAGTTGAAAAAATTTCGTCTTCTTCTGCCTCAAGTTGTCCCATATGGTTCAGGGCACAATCGGAGGAATCTCGAAACAAGTTCATGCATTCTGGAATTCTCACTAGAAATGAGGGGGGTGGGTCAGTTTCCACGCAATTCCGAGACGTTGAAAAAAGTTCGCCTTCCTCTGCCTCAAGTTGTCCCATATGGTTCAAGGCACAATCGGAGGAATCTCGAAACAAGTTCATGCGTTCTGGAATCCTCACGAGAAATGAGGGGGGTGGGTGAGTTTTCAAGCAATTCCGATACGTTGAAAAAAGTTCATCTTCTTCTGCCTTAAATTGTCCCATATGGTTCAGGGCCCAAAAGGAGGAATCTCGAAACAATTTCATGCATTCTGGAATCATCACGAGAAATGAGGAGGGTGGGTGAGTTTCCACGCAATTCCGATACGTTGAAAAAAGTTCGTCTTTCTCTGCCTCAAGTTGTCCCATATGGTTCAGGGCACAATCGGAGGAATCTCGAAACAAGTTCATGCATTCTGGAATCCTCGCGAGAAATGAGGAGGGTGGGTGAGTTCCCAAGCAATTCCGAGAAGTTGAAAAAATTTCGTCTTCTTCTGCCTCAAGTTGTCCGATATGGTTCAGGGCACAATCGGAGGAATCTCGAATCAAGTTCATGCATTCTGGAATTCTCACGAGAAATGAGGGGGGTGGGTCAGTTTCCACGCAATTCCGAGACGTTGAAAAAAGTTCGTCTTCCTCTGCCTCAAGTTGTCCCATATGGTTCAGGGCACAATCGGAGGAATCTCGAAACAAGTTCATGCATTCTGGAATCCTCACGAGAAATGAGGGGGGTGGGTGAGTTTCCAAGCAATTCCGATACGTTGAAAAAGTGCGTCTTCTTCTGCCTTAAATTGTCCCATATGGTTCAGGGCCCAAACGGAGGAATCTCGAAACAATTTCATGCATTCTGGAATCATCACGAGAAATGAGGAGGGTGTGTGAGTTTATACGCAATTCCGAGACGTTGAAAAAAGTTCGTCTTTCTCTGCCTCAAGTTGTCCCATATGGTTCATGGCACAATCGGAGGAATCTCGAAACATGTTCATGCATTCTGGAATCCTCAAGAGAAATGAGGTGGGTGGGTGAGTTTCCAAGCAATTCCGAGACGTTGAAAAAACTTCGTCTTCTTCTGCCTCAAGTTGTCCCATATGGTTCAGGGCACAATCGGAGGAATCTCGAAACAAGTTCAAGCATTCTGGAATCCTCACGAGAAATGAGGGGGGTGGGTCAGTTTCCACGCAATTCAGAGACGTTGAAAAAAGTTCGTCTTCCTCTGCCTCAAGTTGTCCCATATGGTTCATGGCACAATCGGAGGAATCTCGAAACAAGTTCATGCGTTCTGGAATCGTCACGAGAAATGAGGGGGGTGGGTGAGTTTTCAAGCAATTCCGATACGTTGAAAAAAGTTCATCTTCTTCTGCCTTAAATTGTCCCATATGGTTCAGGGCCCAAAAGGAGGAATCTCGAAACAATTTCATGCATTCTGGAATCATCACGAGAAATGAGGAGGGTGGGTGAGTTTCCACGCAATTCCGATACGTTGAAAAAAGTTCGTCTTTCTCTGCCTCAAGTTGTCCCATATGGTTCAGGGCACAATCGGAGGAATCTCGAAACAAGTTCATGCATTCTGGAATCCTCGCGAGAAATGAGGAGGGTGGGTGAGTTCCCAAGCAATTCCGAGAAGTTGAAAAAATTTCGTCTTCTTCTGCCTCAAGTTGTCCCATATGGTTCAGGGCACAATCGGAGGAATCTCGAAACAAGTTCATGCATTCTGGAATCCTCACGAGAAATGAGGGGGGTGGGTCAGTTTCCACGCAATTCCGAGACGTTGAAAAAAGTTCGCCTTCCTCTGCCTCAAGTTGTCCCATATGGTTCAGGGCACAATCGGATGAATCTCGAAACAAGTTCATGCATTCTGGAATCCTCACGAGAAATGAGGGGGGTGGGTGAGTTTCCAAGCAATTCCGATACGTTGAAAAAGTTCATCTTCTTCTGCCTTAAATTGTCCCATATGGTTCAGGGCCCAAACGGAGGAATCTCGAAACAATTTCATGCATTCTGGAATCATCACGAGAAATGAGGAGGGTGGGTGAGTTTATACACAATTCCGAGACGTTGAAAAAAGTTCGTCTTCTTCTGCCTCAAGTTGTACCGCATGGTTCATGGCACAATCGGAGGAATCTCGAAACATGTTCATGCATTCTGGAATCCTCAAGAGAAATGAGGTGGGTGGGTGAGTTTCCAAGCAATTCCGAGACGTTGAAAAAACTTCGTCTTCTTCTGCCTCAAGTTGTCCCATATGGTTCAGGGCACAATCGGAGGAATCTCGAAACAAGTTCAAGCATTCTGGAATCCTCACGAGAAATGAGGGGGGTGGGTCAGTTTCCACGCAATTCAGAGACGTTGAAAAAAGTTCGTCTTCCTCTGCCTCAAGTTGTCCCATATGGTTCATGGCACAATCGGAGGAATCTCGAAACAAGTTCATGCATTCTGGAATCCTCACGAGAAATGAGGGGGGTGGGTCAGTTTCCAAGCAATTCCGAGACGTTGAAAAAAGTTCGCCTTCCTCTGCCTCAAGTTGTCCCATATGGTTGAAGGCACAATCGGAGGAATCTCGAAACAAGTTCATGCGTTCTGGAATCCTCACGAGAAATGAGGGGGGTGGGTGAGTTTCCAAGCAATTCCGATACGTTGAAAAAAGTTCATCTTCTTCTGCCTTAAATTGTCCCATATGGTTCAGGGCCCAAAAGGAGGAATCTCGAAACAATTTCATGCATTCTGGAATCATCACGAGAAATGAGGAGGGTGGGTGAGTTTCCACGCAATTCCGAGACGTTGAAAAAAGTTCGTCTTCTTCTGCCTCAAGTTGTACCGCATGGTTCAGGGCCCAAACGGAGGAATCTCGAAACAAGTTCATGCATTGTGGAATACTCACGAGAAATGAGGAGGGTGGGTGAGTTTCCACGCAATTCCGACACGTTGAAAAAAGTTCGTCTTCCTCTGCCTCAAGTTGACCCATATGGTTCAGGGCACAATCGGAGGAATCTCGAAACAAGTTCATGCATTCTGGAATCCTCGCGAGAAATGAGGAGGGTGGGTGAGTTCCCAAGCAATTCCGAGAAGTTGAAAAAATTTCGTCTTCTTCTGCCTCAAGTTGTCCGATATGGTTCAGGGCACAATCGGAGGAATCTCGAAACAAGTTCATGCATTCTGGAATTCTCACGAGAAATGAGGGGGGTGGGTCAGTTTCCACGCAATTCCGAGACGTTGAAAAAAGTTCGTCTTCCTCTGCCTCAAGTTGTCCCATATGGTTCAGGGCACAATCGGAGGAATCTCGAAACAAGTTCATGCATTCTGGAATCCTCACGAGAAATGAGGGGGGTGGGTGAGTTTCCAAGCAATTCCGATACGTTGAAAAAGTTCGTCTTCTTCTGCCTTAAATTGTCCCATATGGTTCAGGGCCCAAACTGAGGAATCTCGAAACAATTTCATGCATTCTGGAATCATCACGAGAAATGAGGAGGGTGTGTGAGTTTATACGCAATTCCGAGACGTTGAAAAAAGTTCGTCTTTCTCTGCCTCAAGTTGTCCCATATGGTTCATGGCACAATCGGAGGAATCTCGAAACATGTTCATGCATTCTGGAATCCTCAAGAGAAATGAGGTGGGTGGGTGAGTTTCCAAGCAATTCCGAGACGTTGAAAAAACTTCGTCTTCTTCTGCCTCAAGTTGTCCCATATGGTTCAGGGCACAATCGGAGGAATCTCGAAACAAGTTCAAGCATTCTGGAATCCTCACGAGAAATGAGGGGGGTGGGTCAGTTTCCACGCAATTCAGAGACGTTGAAAAAAGTTCGTCTTCCTCTGCCTCAAGTTGTCCCATATGGTTCATGGCACAATCGGAGGAATCTCGAAACAAGTTCATGCATTCTGGAATCCTCACGAGAAATGAGGGGGGTGGGTCAGTTTCCACGCAATTCCGAGACGTTGAAAAAAGTTCGCCTTCCTCTGCCTCAAGTTGTCCCATATGGTTCAGGGCACAATCGGATGAATCTCGAAACAAGTTCATGCATTCTGGAATCCTCACGAGAAATGAGGGGGGTGGGTGAGTTTCCAAGCAATTCCGATACGTTGAAAAAGTTCATCTTCTTCTGCCTTAAATTGTCCCATATGGTTCAGGGCCCAAACGGAGGAATCTCGAAACAATTTCATGCATTCTGGAATCATCACGAGAAATGAGGAGGGTGGGTGAGTTTATACACAATTCCGAGACGTTGAAAAAAGTTCGTCTTCTTCTGCCTCAAGTTGTACCGCATGGTTCATGGCACAATCGGAGGAATCTCGAAACATGTTCATGCATTCTGGAATCCTCAAGAGAAATGAGGTGGGTGGGTGAGTTTCCAAGCAATTCCGAGACGTTGAAAAAACTTCGTCTTCTTCTGCCTCAAGTTGTCCCATATGGTTCAGGGCACAATCGGAGGAATCTCGAAACAAGTTCAAGCATTCTGGAATCCTCACGAGAAATGAGGGGGGTGGGTCAGTTTCCACGCAATTCAGAGACGTTGAAAAAAGTTCGTCTTCCTCTGCCTCAAGTTGTCCCATATGGTTCATGGCACAATCGGAGGAATCTCGAAACAAGTTCATGCATTCTGGAATCCTCACGAGAAATGAGGGGGGTGGGTGAGTTTCCACGCAATTCAGAGACGTTGAAAAAAGTTCGTCTTCCTCTGCCTCAAGTTGTCCCATATGGTTCATGGCACAATCGGAGGAATCTCGAAACAAGTTCATGCATTGTGGAATACTCACGAGAAATGAGGAGGGTGGGTGAGTTTCCACGCAATTCCGACACGTTGAAAAAAGTTCGTCTTCCTCTGCCTCAAGTTGACCCATATGGTTCAGGGCACAATCGGAGGAATCTCGAAACAAGTTCATGCATTCTGGAATCCTCGCGAGAAATGAGGAGGGTGGGTGAGTTCCCAAGCAATTCCGAGAAGTTGAAAAAATTTCGTCTTCTTCTGCCTCAAGTTGTCCGATATGGTTCAGGGCACAATCGGAGGAATCTCGAAACAAGTTCATGCATTCTGGAATTCTCACGAGAAATGAGGGGGGTGGGTCAGTTTCCACGCAATTCCGAGACGTTGAAAAAAGTTCGTCTTCCTCTGCCTCAAGTTGTCCCATATGGTTCAGGGCACAATCGGAGGAATCTCGAAACAAGTTCAAGCATTCTGGAATCCTCACGAGAAATGAGGGGGGTGGGTCAGTTTCCACGCAATTCAGAGACGTTGAAAAAAGTTCGTCTTCCTCTGCTTCAAGTTGACCCATATGGTTCAGGGCACAATCGGAGGAATCTCGAAACAAGTTCATGCATTCTGGAATCCTCGCGAGAAATGAGGAGGGTGGGTGAGTTCCCAAGTAATTCCGAGAAGTTGAAAAAATTTCGTCTTCTTCTGCCTCAAGTTGTCCGATATGGTTCAGGGCACAATCGGAGGAATCTCGAAACAAGTTCATGCATTCTGGAATTCTCACTAGAAATGAGGGGGGTGGGTCAGTTTCCACGCAATTCCGAGACGTTGAAAAAAGTTCGCCTTCCTCTGCCTCAAGTTGTCCCATATGGTTCAGGGCACAATCGGAGGAATCTCGAAACAAGTTCATGCATTCTGGAATCCTCACGAGAAAGGAGGAGGGTGGGTGAGTTTCCAAGCAATTCCGATACGTTGAAAAAAGTTCGTCTTCTTCTGCCTTAAATTGTCCCATATGGTTCAGGGCCCAAACGGAGGAATCTCGAAACAATTTCATGCATTCTGGAATCCTCACGAGAAATGAGGGGGGTGGGTGAGTTTCCAAGCAATTCCGATACGTTGAAAAAAGTTCATCTTCTTCTGCCTTAAATTGTCCCATATGGTTCAGGGCCCAAAAGGAGGAATCTCGAAACAATTTCATGCATTCTGGAATCATCACGAGAAATGAGGAGGGTGGGTGAGTTTCCACGCAATTCCGAGACGTTGAAAAAAGTTCGTCTTCTTCTGCCTCAAGTTGTGCCGCATGGTTCAGGGCCCAAACGGAGGAATCTCGAAACAAGTTCATGCATTGTGGAATACTCACGAGAAATGAGGAGGGTGGGTGAGTTTCCACGCAATTCCGACACGTTGAAAAAAGTTCGTCTTCCTCTGCCTCAAGTTGACCCATATTGTTCAGGGCACAATCGGAGGAATCTCGAAACAAGTTCATGCATTCTGGAATCCTCGCGAGAAATTAGGAGGGTGGGTGAGTTCCCAAGCAATTCCGACACGTTGAAAAAAGTTCGTCTTCCTCTGCCTCAAGTTGTCCCATATGGTTCAGGGCACAATCAAAGGAATCTCGAAACAAGTTCCTGCTTTCTGGAATCCTCGCGAGAAATGAGGAGGGTGGGTGAGTTCCCAAGCAATTCCGAGACGTTGAAAAAATTTCGTCTTCTTCTGCCTCAAGTTGTCCCTTATGGTTCAGGGCACAATCGGAGGAATCTCGAAACAAGTTCATGCATTCCGGAATCCTCACGAGAAATGGGGGGGGGGGGGGTGGGTGAGTTTCCAAGCAATTCCGATACGTTGAAAAAAGTTCGTCTTCTTCTGCCTTAAATTGTCCCATATGGTTCAGGGCCCAATCGGAGGAATCTCGAAACAATTTCATGCATTCTGGAATCATCACGAGAAATGAGGAGGGTGGGTGAGTTTCCACGCAATTCCGAGACGTTGAAAAAAGTTCGTCTTTCTCTTCCTCAAGTTGTCCCATAAGGTTCAGGGCACAAACGGAGGAATCTCGAAACATGTTCATGCATTCTGGAATCCTCACGAGAAATGAGGGGGGTGGGTAAGTGTCCACGCAATTCCGAGACGTTGAAAAAAGTTCGTCTTCTTCTGCCTCAAGTTGTCCCAAATGGTTCAGGGCCCAAACGGAGGAATCTCGAAACAAGTTCATGCATTCTGGAATCCTCACGACAAATGAGGGGGGTGGGTCAGTTTCCACGCAATTCTGAGACGTCGAAAAAAGTTCGTCTTCTTCTGCCTCAAGTTGTCTCACTCGTCTCGGAATTTTTTCAACGTCCCATATGGTTCAGGGCACAATCGGAGGAATCTCGAAACAAGTTCATGCATTCTGGAATCCTCCAGAGAAATGAGGTGGGTGGGTGAGTTTCCAAGCAATTCCGAGACGTTGAAAAAATTTCGTCTTCTTCTGCCTCAAGTTGTCCCATATGGTTCAGGGCACAATCGGAGGAATCTCGAAACAAGTTCAAGCATTCTGGAATCCTCACGAGAAATGAGGGGGGTGGGTAAGTTTCCACGCAATTCCGAGACGTTGAAAAAAGTTCGTCTTCCTCTGCCTCAAGTTGTCCCATATGGTTCATGGCACAATCGGAGGAATCTCGAAACAAGTTCATGCATTCTGGAATCCTCACGGGAAATGAGGGGGGTGGGTCAGTTTCCACGCAATTCCGAGACGTTGAAAAAAGTTCGCCTTCCTCTGCCTCAAGTTGTCCCATATGGTTAAGGGCCCAAAAGGAGGAATCTCGAAACAATTTCATGCATTCTGGAATCATCACGAGAAATGAGGAGGGTGGGTGAGTTTCCACGCAATTCCGAGACGTTGAAAAAAGTTCGTCTTCTTCTGCCTCAAGTTGTACCGCATGGTTCAGGGCCCAAACGGAGGAATCTCGAAACAAGTTCATGCATTTTGGAATACTCACGAGAAATGAGGAGGGTGGGTGAGTTTCCACGCAATTCCGACACGTTGAAAAAAGTTCGTCTTCCTCTGCCTCAAGTTGACCCATATGGTTCAGGGCACAAACGGAGGAATCTCGAAACAAGTTCATGCATTCTGGAATCCTCACGAGAAATGAGGAGGGTGGGTGAGTTTCCATGCAATTCCGAGACGTTGAAAAAAGTTCGTCTTCCTCTGCCTCAAGTTGTCCCATATGGTTCAGGGCACAAACGGAGGAATCTCGAAACAAGTTCATGCATTCTGGAATCCTCACGAGAAATGAGGAGGGTGGGTGAGTTTCCACGCAATTCCGAGACGTTGAAAAAAGTTCGTCTTTCTCTTCCTCAAGTTGTCCCATAAGGTTCAGGGCACAAACGGAGGAATCTCGAAACATGTTCATGCATTCTGGAATCCTCACGAGAAATGAGGGGGGTGGGTAAGTTTCCACGCAATTCCGAGACGTTGAAAAAAGTTCGTCTTCTTCTGCCTCAAGTTGCCCCAAATGGTTCAGGGCCCAAACGGAGGAATCTCGGAACAAGTTCATGCATTCTGGAATCCTCACGACAAATGAGGGGGGTGGGTCAGTTTCCACGCAATTCCGAGACGTCGAAAAAAGTTCGTCTTCTTCTGCCTCAAGTTGTCTCGCTCGTCTCGGAATTTTTTCAACGTCCCATATGGTTCAGGGCACAATCGGAGGAATCTCGAAACAAGTTCATGCATTCTGGAATCCTCCAGTGAAATGAGGTGGGTGGGTGAGTTTCCAAGCAATTCCGAGACGTTGAAAAAATTTCGTCTTCTTCTGCCTCAAGTTGTCCCATATGGTTCAGGGCACAATCGGAGGAATCTCGAAACAAGTTCAAGCATTCTGGAATCCTCACGAGAAATGAGGGGGGTGGGTCAGTTTCCACGCAATTCCGAGACGTTGAAAAAAGTTCGTCTTCCTCTGCCTCAAGTTGTCCCATATGGTTCATGGCACAATCGGAGGAATCTCGAAACAAGTTCATGCATTCTGGAATGCTCACGAGAAATGAGGGGGGTGGGTCAGTTTCCACGCAATTCCGAGACGTTGAAAAAAGTTCGTCTTCCTCTGCCTCAAGTTGTCCCATATGGTTCAGGGCACAATCGGAGGAATCTCGAAACAAGTTCATGCATTCTGGAATCCTCACGAGAAATGAGGGGGGTGGGTGAGTTTCCAAGCAATTCCGATACGTTGAAAAAGTTCGTCTTCTTCTGCCTTAAATTGTCCCATATGGTTCAGGGCCAAAACGGAGGAATCTCGAAACAAGTTCATGCATTCTGGAATTCTCACGAGAAATGTGGGCGGTGGGTAAGTTTCCACGCAATTCCGAGACGTTGAAAAAAGTTCGTCTTCTTCTGCCTCAAGTTGTCCCAAATGGTTCAGGGCCCAAACGGAGGAATCTCGAAACAAGTTCATGCATTCTGGAATCCTCACGAGAAATGAGGAGGGTGGGTGATTTTCGACGCAATTCCGATACGTTGAAAAAAGTTCGTCTTCTTCAGCCTCAAGTTGTCCCGCTCGTCTCGGAATTTTTTCAACGTCCCATATGGTTCAGGGCACAATCGGAGGAATCTCGAAACAAGTTCATAAATTCTGGAATCCTCACGAGAAATGAGGGGGGTGGGTGAGTTTCCAAGCAATTCCGATACGTTGAAAAAATTTCGTCTTCTTCTGCCTTAAATTGTCCCATATGGTTCAGGGCCCAAACGGAGGAATCTCGAAACAATTTCATGCATTCTGGAATCATCACGAGAAATGAGGAGGGTGGGTGAGTTTCCACGCAATTCCGAGACGTTGAAAAAAGTTCGTCTTCCTCTGCCTCAAGTTGTCCCATATGGTTCAGGGCACAATCGGAGGTATCTCGAAACAAGTTCATGCATTCTGGAATCCTCACGAGAAATGAGAGGGGTGGGTGAGTTTCCAAGCAATTCCGATACGTTGAAAAAGTTCGTCTTCTTCTGCCTTAAATTGTCCCATATGGTTCAGGGCCCAAACGGAGGAATCTCGAAACAAGTTCATGCATTCTGGAATTCTCACGAGAAATGAGGGGGGTGGGTAAGTTTCCACGCAATTCCGAGACGTTGAAAAAAGTTCGTCTTCTTCTGCCTCAAGTTGTCCCAAATGGTTCAGGGCCCAGACGGAGGAATCTCGAAACAAGTTCATGCATTCTGGAATCCTCACGAGAAATGAGGAGGGTGGGTGATTTTCGACGCAATTCCGAGACGTTGAAAAAAGTTCGTCTTCTTCTGCCTCAAGTTGTCCCGCTCGTCTCGGAATTTTTTCAACGTCCCATATGGTTCAGGGCACAATCGGAGGAATCTCGAAACAAGTTCATGCATTCTGGAATCCTCACGAGAAATGAGGGGGGTGGGTGAGTTTCCAAGCAATTCCGATACGTTGAAAAAATTTCGTCTTCTTCTGCCTTAAATTGTCCCATATGGTTCAGGGCCCAAACGGAGGAATCTCGAAACAATTTCATGCATTCTGGAATCATCACGAGAAATGAGGAGGGTGGGTGAGTTTCCACGAAATTCCGAGACGTTGAAAAAAGTTCGTCTTCCTCTGCCTCAAGTTGTCCCATATGGTTCAGGGCACAATCGGAGGAATCTCGAAACAAGTTCATGCATTCTGGAATCCTCACGAGAAATGAGGGGGGTGGATGAGTTTCCAAGAAATTCCGATACGTTGAAAATAGTTAGTCTTCTTCTGTCTTAAATTGTCCCATATGGTTCAGGGCCCAAACGGAGGAATCTCAAAACAAGCTCATGCATTCTGGAATCCTCACGAGTAATGAGGAGGGTGGGTGAGTTTCCACGCAATTCCGAGACGTTGAAAAAAGTTCGTCTTCCTCTGTCTCAAGTTGTCCCATATGGTTCAGGGCACAATCGGAGGAATCTCGAAACAAGTTCATGCATTTTGGAATCCTCACGAGAAATGAGGGTGGTGGGTGAGTTTCCACGCAATTCCGAGACGTTGAAAAAAGTTCGTCTTCTTCTGCCTCAAGGTTTCCCGCATGGTTCAGGGCCCAAACGGAGGAATCTCGAAACAAGTTCATGCATTATGGAATCCTCACGAGAAATGAGGAGGGTGGGTGAGTTTCCACGCAATTCCGACACGTTGAAAAAAGTTCGTCTTCCTCTGCCTCAAGTTGTCCCATATGGTTCAGGGCACAATCGGAGGAATCTCGAAACAAGTTCATGCATTCTGGAATCCTCGCGAGAAATGAGGAGGGTGGGTGGGTTTCCAAGCAATTCCGAGACGTTGAAAAAATTTCGTCTTATTCTGCATCAAGTTGTCCTATATGGTTCAGGGCACAATCGGAGGAATCTCGAAACAAGTTCATGCATTCTGGAATCCTCACGAGAAATGAGGGGGTGGGTAAGTTTCCACGCAATTCCGAGACGTTGAAAAAAGTTCGTCTTCCTCTGCCTCAAGTTGTCCCATATGGTTCAGGGCACAATCGGAGGAATCTCGAAACAAGTTCATGCATTCTGGAATCCTCACGAGAAATTAGGGGGGTGGGTGAGTTTCCAAGCAATTCCGATACGTTGAAAAAAGTTCGTCTTCTTCTGCCTTAAATTGACCCATATGGTTCAGGGCCCAAACGGAGGAATCTCGAAACAATTTCATGCATTCTGGAAACATCACGAGAAATGAGGAGGGTGGGTGAGTTTCCACGCAATTCCGAGACGTTGAAAAAAGTTCGTCTTTCTCTGCCTCAAGTTGTCCCATAAGGTTCAGGGCACAAACGGAGGAATCTCGAAACATGTTCATGCATTCTGGAATCCTCACGAGAAATGAGGGGGGTGGGTAAGTTTCCACGCAATTCCGAGACGTTGAAAAAAGTTCGTCTTCTTCTGCCTCAAGTTGTCCCAAATGGTTCAGGGCCCAAACGGAGGAATCTCGAAACAAGTTCATGCATTCTGGAATCCTCACGAGAAATGAGGAGGGTGGGTGATTTTCTACGCAATTCCGATACGTTGAAAAAAGTTCGTCTTCTTCTGCCTCAAGTTGTCCCGCTCGTCTCGAAATTTTTTCAACGTCCCATATGGTTCAGGGCACAATCGGAGGAATCTCGAAACAAGTTCATACATTCTGGAATCCTCACGAGAAATGAGGAGGGTGGGTGAGTTTCCAAGCGATTCCGAGACGTTGAAAAAAGTTCGTCTTCCTCTGCCTCAAGTTGTCCCGTATGGTTCAGGGCACAATCGGAGGAATCTCGAAACAAGTTCATGCATTCTGGAATCCTCACGAGAAATGAGGGGGGTGGGTGAGTTTCCAAACAATTCCGATACGTTGAAAAAAGTTCGTCTTCTTCTGCCATAAATTGTCCCATATGGTTCAGGGCCCAAACGGAGGAATCTAGAAACAATTTCATGCATTCTGGAATAATCACGAGAAATGAGGAGGGTGGGTGAGTTTCCACGCAATTCCGAGACGTTGAAAAAAGTTCGTCTTCCTTTGCCTCAAGTTGTCCCATATGGTTCAGGGCACAAAAGGAGGAATCTCGAAACAAGTTCATGCATTCTGGAATCCTCACGAGAAATGAGGAGGGTGGGTGAGTTTCC
This sequence comes from Acacia crassicarpa, assembly GCA_034222035.1. Lineage (NCBI taxonomy): Eukaryota > Viridiplantae > Streptophyta > Magnoliopsida > Fabales > Fabaceae > Acacia > Acacia crassicarpa. The sequence goes on along the minus strand of JAWXYG010000002.1, from coordinate 29,855,321 downwards.
ACGCAATTCCGAGACGTTGAAAAAAGTTCGTCTTCCTCTGCCTCAAGTTGTCCCATATGGTTCAGGGCACAATCGGAGGAATCTCGAAACAAGTTCATGCATTCTGGAATCCTCACGAGAAATGAGGGGGGTGGATGAGTTTCCAAGAAATTCCGATACGTTGAAAAAAGTTCGTCATCTTCTGTCTTAAATTGTCCAATTTGGTTCAGGGCCCAAACGGAGGAATCTCAAAACAAGCTCATGCATTCTGGAATCCTCACGAGAAATGAGTGTGGTGGGTGAGTTTCCACGCAATTCCGAGACGTTGAAAAAAGTTCGTCTTCTTCTGCCTCAAGGTTTCCCGCATGGTTCAGGGCCCAAACGGAAGAAGCTCGAAACAAGTTCATGCATTATGGAATCCTCACGAGAAATGAGGAGGGTGGGTGAGTTTCCACGCAATTCCGACACGTTGAAAAAAGTTCGTCTTCCTCTGCCTCAAGTTGTCCCATATGGTTCAGGGCACAATCGGAGGAATCTCGAAACAAGTTCATGCATTCTGGAATCCTCACGAGAAATGAGGGGGTGGGTAAGTTTCCACACAATTCCGAGACGTTGAAAAAAGTTCGTCTTCCTCTGCCTCAAGTTGTCCCATATGGTTCAGGGCACAATCGGAGGAATCTCGAAACAAGTTCATGCATTCTGGAATCCTCACGAGAAATGAGGGGGGTGGGTGAGTTTCCAAGCAATTCCGATACGTTGAAAAAAGTTCGTCTTCTTCTGCCTTAAATTCTCCCATATGGTTCAGGGCCCAAACTAAGGAATCTCGAAACAAGTTCATGCATTCTGGAATCCTCACGAGAAATTAGGGGGGTGGGTGAGTTTCCACGCAATTCCGAGACGTTGAAAAAAGTTCGTCTTTCTCTGCCTCAAGTTGTCCCATAAGGTTCAGGGCACAAACGGAGGAATCTCGAAACATGTTCATGCATTCTGGAATCCTCACGAGAAATGAGGGGGGTGGGTAAGTTTCCACGCAATTCCGAGACGTTGAAAAAAGTTCGTCTTCTTCTGCCTCAAGTTGTCCCACATGGTTCAGGGCCCAAACGGAGGAATCTCGAAACAAGTTCATGCATTCTGGAATCCTCACGAGAAATGAGGAGGGTGGGTGATTTTCTACGCAATTCCGATACGTTGAAAAAAGTTCGTCTTCTTCTGCCTCAAGTTGTACCGCTCGTCTCGGAATTTTTTCAACGTCCCATATGGTTCAGGGCACAATCGGAGGAATCTCGAAACAAGTTCATACATTCTGGAATCCTCACGAGAAATGAGGAGGGTGGGTGAGTTTCCAAGCGATTCCGAGACGTTGAAAAAAGTTCGTCTTCCTCTGCCTCAAGTTGTCCCGTATGGTTCAGGGCACAATCAGAGGAATCTCGAAACAAGTTCATGCATTCTGGAATCCTCACGAGAAATGAGGGGGGTGGGTGAGTTTCCAAACAATTCCGATACGTTGAAAAAAGTTCGTCTTCTTCTGCCATAAATTGTCCCATATGGTTCAGGGCCCAAACGGAGGAATCTAGAAACAATTTCATGCATTCTGGAATAATCACGAGAAATGAGGAGGGTGGGTGAGTTTCCACGCAATTCCGAGACGTTGAAAAAAGTTCGTCTTCCTTTGCCTCAAGTTGTCCCATATGGTTCAGGGCACAAAAGGAGGAATCTCGAAACAAGTTCATGCATTCTGGAATCCTCACGAGAAATGAGGAGGGTGGGTGAGTTTCCACGCAATTCCGAGACGTTGAAAAAAGTTCGTCTTCCTCTGCCTCAAGTTGTCCCATATGGTTCAGGGCACAATCGGAGGAATCTCGAAACAAGTTCATGCATTCTGGAATCCTCACGAGAAATGAGGGGGGTGGATGAGTTTCCAAGAAATTCCGATACGTTGAAAAAAGTTCGTCTTCTTCTGTCTTAAATTGTCCAATATGGTTCAGGGCCCAAACGGAGGAATCTCAAAACAAGCTCATGCATCCTGGAATCCTCACGAGAAATGAGTGTGGTGGGTGAGTTTCCACGCAATTCCGAGACGTTGAAAAAAGTTCGTCTTCCTCTGCCTCAAGTTGTCCCATATGGTTCAGGGCACAATCGGAGGAATCTCGAAACAAGTTCATGCATTCTGGAATCCTCACGAGAAATGAGGGGGGTGGGTGAGTTTCCAAACAATTCCGATACGTTGAAAAAAGTTCGTCTTCTTCTGCCATAAATTGTCCCATATGGTTCAGGGCCCAAACGGAGGAATCTAGAAACAATTTCATGCATTCTGGAATAATCACGAGAAATGAGGAGGGTGGGTGAGTTTCCACGCAATTCCGAGACGTTGAAAAAAGTTCGTCTTCCTTTGCCTCAAGTTGTCCCATATGGTTCAGGGCACAAAAGGAGGAATCTCGAAACAAGTTCATGCATTCTGGAATCCTCACGAGAAATGAGGAGGGTGGGTGAGTTTCCACGCAATTTCGAGACGTTGAAAAAAGTTCGTCTTCCTCTGCCTCAAGTTGTCCCATATGGTTCAGGGCACAATCGGAGGAATCTCGAAACAAGTTCATGCATTCTGGAATCCTCACGAGAAATGAGGGGGGTGGATGAGTTTCCAAGAAATTCCGATACGTTGAAAAAAGTTCGTCTTCTTCTGTCTTAAATTGTCCAATATGGTTCAGGGCCCAAACGGAGGAATCTCAAAACAAGCTCATGCATCCTGGAATCCTCACGAGAAATGAGTGTGGTGGGTGAGTTTCCACGCAATTCCGAGACGTTGAAAAAAGTTCGTCTTCCTCTGCCTCAAGTTGTCCCATATGGTTCAGGGCACAATCGGAGGAATCTCGAAACAAGTTCATGCATTCTGGAATCCTCACGAGAAATGAGGGGGGTGGGTGAGTTTCCAAACAATTCCGATACGTTGAAAAAAGTTCGTCTTCTTCTGCCATAAATTGTCCCATATGGTTCAGGGCCCAAACGGAGGAATCTAGAAACAATTTCATGCATTCTGGAATAATCACGAGAAATGAGGAGGGTGGGTGAGTTTCCACGCAATTCCGAGACGTTGAAAAAAGTTCGTCTTCCTTTGCCTCAAGTTGTCCCATATGGTTCAGGGCACAAAAGGAGGAATCTCGAAACAAGTTCATGCATTCTGGAATCCTCACGAGAAATGAGGACGGTGGGTGAGTTTCCACGCAATTCCGAGACGTTGAAAAAAGTTCGTCTTCCTCTGCCTCAAGTTGTCCCATATGGTTCAGGGCACAATCGGAGGAATCTCGAAACAAGTTCATGCATTCTGGAATCCTCACGAGAAATGAGGGGGGTGGATGAGTTTCCAAGAAATTCCGATACGTTGAAAAAAGTTCGTCTTCTTCTGTCTTAAATTGTCCAATATGGTTCAGGGCCCAAACGGAGGAATCTCAAAACAAGCTCATGCATTCTGGAATCCTCACGAGAAATGAGTGTGGTGGGTGAGTTTCCACGCAATTCCGAGACGTTGAAAAAAGTTCGTCTTCTTCTGCCTCAAGGTTTCCTGCATGGTTCAGGGCCCAAACGGAGGAAGCTCGAAACAAGTTCATGCATTATGGAATCCTCACGAGAAATGAGGAGGGTGGGTGAGTTTCCACGCAATTCCGACACGTTGAAAAAAGTTCGTCTTCCTCTGCCTCAAGTTGTCCCATATGGTTCAGGGCACAATCGGAGGAATCTCGAAACAAGTTCATGCATTCTGGAATCCTCGCGAGAAATGAGGAGGGTGGGTGGGTTTCCAAGCAATTCCGAGACGTTGAAAAAATTTCGTCTTATCCTGCATCAAGTTGTCCGATATGGTTCAGGGCACAATCGGAGGAATCTCGAAACAAGTTCATGCATTCTGGAATCCTCACGAGAAATGAGGGGGTGGGTAAGTTTCCACGCAATTCCGAGACGTTGAAAAAAGTTCGTCTTCCTCTGCCTCAAGTTGTCCCATATGGTTCAGGGCACAATCGGAGGAATCTCGAAACAAGTTCATGCATTCTGGAATCCTCACGAGAAATTAGGGGGGTGGGTCAGTTTCCACGCAATTCCGAGACGTTGAAAAAAGTTCGTCTTCCTCTGCCTCAAGTTGTCCCATATGGTTCAGGGCACAAACGGAGGAATCACGAAACAAGTTCATGCATTCTGGAATCCTCACGAGAAATGAGGAGGGTGGGTGAGTTTCCACGCAATTCCGACACGTTGAAAAAAGTTCGTCTTTCTCTGCCTCAAGTTGTCCCATAAGGTTCAGGGCACAAACGGAGGAATCTCGAAACATGTTCATGCATTCTGGAATCCTCACGAGAAATGAGGGGGGTGGGTAAGTTTCCACGCAATTCCGAGACGTTGAAAAAAGTTCGTCTTCTTCTGCCTCAAGTTGTCCCAAATGGTTCAGGGCCCAAACGGAGGAATCTCGAAACAAGTTCATGCATTCTGGAATCCTCACGAGAAATGAGGAGGGTGGGTGATTTTCTACGCAATTCCGATACGTTGAAAAAAGTTCGTCTTCTTCTGCCTCAAGTTGTCCCGCTCGTCTCGGAATTTTTTCAACGTCCCATATGGTTCAGGGCACAATCGGAGGAATCTCGAAACAAGTTCATACATTCTGGAATCCTCACGAGAAATGAGGAGGGTGGGTGAGTTTCCAAGCGATTCCGAGACGTTGAAAAAAGTTCATCTTCCTCTGCCTCAAGTTGTCCCGTATGGTTCAGGGCACAATCGGAGGAATCTCGAAACAAGTTCATGCATTCTGGAATCCTCACGAGAAATGAGGGGGGTGGGTGAGTTTCCAAACAATTCCGATACGTTGAAAAAAGTTCGTCTTCTTCTGCCATAAATTGTCCCATATGGTTCAGGGCCCAAACGGAGGAATCTAGAAACAATTTCATGCATTCTGGAATAATCACGAGAAATGAGGAGGGTGGGTGAGTTTCCACGCAATTCCGAGACGTTGAAAAAAGTTCGTCTTCCTTTGCCTCAAGTTGTCCCATATGGTTCAGGGCACAAAAGGAGGAATCTCGAAACAAGTTCATGCATTCTGGAATCCTCACGAGAAATGAGGAGGGTGGGTGAGTTTCCACGCAATTCCGAGACGTTGAAAAAAGTTCGTCTTCCTCTGCCTCAAGTTGTCCCATATGGTTCAGGGCACAATCGGAGGAATCTCGAAACAAGTTCATGCATTCTGGAATCCTCACGAGAAATGAGGGGGGTGGATGAGTTTCCAAGAAATTCCGATACGTTGAAAAAAGTTCGTCATCTTCTGTCTTAAATTGTCCAATATGGTTCAGGGCCCAAACGGAGGAATCTCAAAACAAGCTCATGCATTCTGGAATCCTCACGAGAAATGAGTGTTGTGGGTGAGTTTCCACGCAATTCCGAGACGTTGAAAAAAGTTCGTCTTCTTCTGCCTCAAGGTTTCCCGCATGGTTCAGGGCCCAAACGGAGGAAGCTCGAAACAAGTTCATGCATTATGGAATCCTCACGAGAAATGAGGAGGGTGGGTGAGTTTCCACGCAATTCCGACACGTTGAAAAAAGTTCGTCTTCCTCTGCCTCAAGTTGTCCCATATGGTTCAGGGCACAATCGGAGGAATCTCGAAACAAGTTCATGCATTCTGGAATCCTCACGAGAAATGAGGAGGGTGGGTGAGTTTCCACGCAATTCCGACACGTTGAAAAAAGTTTGTCTTCCTCTGCCTCAAGTTGTCCCATATGGTTCAGGGCACAATCGGAGGAATCTCGAAACAAGTTCATGCATTCTGGAATCCTCGCGAGAAATGAGGAGGGTGGGTGGGTTTCCAAGCAATTCCGAGACGTTGAAAAAATTTCGTCTTATCCTGCATCAAGTTGTCCGATATGGTTCAGGGCACAATCGGAGGAATCTCGAAACAAGTTCATGCATTCTGGAATCCTCACGAGAAATGAGGGGGTGGGTAAGTTTCCACGCAATTCCGAGACGTTGAAAAAAGTTCGTCTTCCTCTGCCTCAAGTTGTCCCATATGGTTCAGGGCACAATCGGAGGAATCTCGAAACAAGTTCATGCATTCTGGAATCCTCACGAGAAATTAGGGGGGTGGGTGAGTTTCCAAGCAATTCCGATACGTTGAAAAAAGTTCGTCTTCTTCTGCCTTAAATTGTCCCATATGGTTCAGGGCCCAAACGGAGGAATCTCGAAACAATTTCATGCATTCTGGAAACATCACGAGAAATGAGGAGGGTGGGTGAGTTTCCACGCAATTCCGATACGTTGAAAAAAGTTCGTCTTCTTCTGCCTCAAGTTGTACCGCTCGTCTCGGAATTTTTTCAACGTCCCATATGGTTCAGGGCACAATCGGAGGAATCTCGAAACAAGTTCATACATTCTGGAATCCTCACGAGAAATGAGGAGGGTGGGTGAGTTTCCAAGCGATTCCGAGACGTTGAAAAAAGTTCGTCTTCCTCTGCCTCAAGTTGTCCCGTATGGTTCAGGGCACAATCGGAGGAATCTCGAAACAAGTTCATGCATTCTGGAATCCTCACGAGAAATGAGGGGGGTGGGTGAGTTTCCAAACAATTCCGATACGTTGAAAAAAGTTCGTCTTCTTCTGCCATAAATTGTCCCATATGGTTCAGGGCCCAAACGGAGGAATCTAGAAACAATTTCATGCATTCTGGAATAATCACGAGAAATGAGGAGGGTGGGTGAGTTTCCACGCAATTCCGAGACGTTGAAAAAAGTTCGTCTTCCTTTGCCTCAAGTTGTCCCATATGGTTCAGGGCACAAAAGGAGGAATCTCGAAACAAGTTCATGCATTCTGGAATCCTCACGAGAAATGAGGAGGGTGGGTGAGTTTCCACGCAATTCCGAGACGTTGAAAAAAGTTCGTCTTCCTCTGCCTCAAGTTGTCCCATATGGTTCAGGGCACAATCGGAGGAATCTCGAAACAAGTTCATGCATTCTGGAATCCTCACGAGAAATGAGGGGGGTGGATGAGTTTCCAAGAAATTCCGATACGTTGAAAAAAGTTCGTCTTCTTCTGTCTTAAATTGTCCAATATGGTTCAGGGCCCAAACGGAGGAATCTCAAAACAAGCTCATGCATCCTGGAATCCTCACGAGAAATGAGTGTGGTGGGTGAGTTTCCACGCAATTCCGAGACGTTGAAAAAAGTTCGTCTTCCTCTGCCTCAAGTTGTCCCATATGGTTCAGGGCACAATCGGAGGAATCTCGAAACAAGTTCATGCATTCTGGAATCCTCACGAGAAATGAGGGGGGTGGGTGAGTTTCCAAACAATTCCGATACGTTGAAAAAAGTTCGTCTTCTTCTGCCATAAATTGTCCCATATGGTTCAGGGCCCAAACGGAGGAATCTAGAAACAATTTCTTGCATTCTGGAATAATCACGAGAAATGAGGAGGGTGGGTGAGTTTCCACGCAATTCCGAGACGTTGAAAAAAGTTCGTCTTCCTTTGCCTCAAGTTGTCCCATATGGTTCAGGGCACAAAAGGAGGAATCTCGAAACAAGTTCATGCATTCTGGAATCCTCACGAGAAATGAGGAGGGTGGGTGAGTTTCCACGCAATTCCGAGACGTTGAAAAAAGTTCGTCTTCCTCTGCCTCAAGTTGTCCCATATGGTTCAAGGCACAATCGGAGGAATCTCGAAACAAGTTCATGCATTCTGGAATCCTCACGAGAAATGAGGGGGGTGGATGAGTTTCCAAGAAATTCCGATACGTTGAAAAAAGTTCGTCTTCTTCTGCCTTAAATTGTCCCATATGGTTCAGGGCCCAAACGGAGGAATCTCGAAACAATTTCATGCATTCTGGAAACATCACGAGAAATGAGGAGGGTGGGTGAGTTTCCACGCAATTCCGATACGTTGAAAAAAGTTCGTCTTCTTCTGCCTCAAGTTGTACCGCTCGTCTCGGAATTTTTTCAACGTCCCATATGGTTCAGGGCACAATCGGAGGAATCTCGAAACAAGTTCATACATTCTGGAATCCTCACGAGAAATGAGGAGGGTGGGTGAGTTTCCAAGCGATTCCGAGACGTTGAAAAAAGTTCGTCTTCCTCTGCCTCAAGTTGTCCCGTATGGTTCAGGGCACAATCGGAGGAATCTCGAAACAAGTTCATGCATTCTGGAATCCTCACGAGAAATGAGGGGGGTGGGTGAGTTTCCAAACAATTCCGATACGTTGAAAAAAGTTCGTCTTCTTCTGCCATAAATTGTCCCATATGGTTCAGGGCCCAAACGGAGGAATCTAGAAACAATTTCATGCATTCTGGAATAATCACGAGAAATGAGGAGGGTGGGTGAGTTTCCACGCAATTCCGAGACGTTGAAAAAAGTTCGTCTTCCTTTGCCTCAAGTTGTCCCATATGGTTCAGGGCACAAAAGGAGGAATCTCGAAACAAGTTCATGCATTCTGGAATCCTCACGAGAAATGAGGAGGGTGGGTGAGTTTCCACGCAATTCCGAGACGTTGAAAAAAGTTCGTCTTCCTCTGCCTCAAGTTGTCCCATATGGTTCAGGGCACAATCGGAGGAATCTCGAAACAAGTTCATGCATTCTGGAATCCTCACGAGAAATGAGGGGGGTGGATGAGTTTCCAAGAAATTCCGATACGTTGAAAAAAGTTCGTCTTCTTCTGTCTTAAATTGTCCAATATGGTTCAGGGCCCAAACGGAGGAATCTCAAAACAAGCTCATGCATCCTGGAATCCTCACGAGAAATGAGTGTGGTGGGTGAGTTTCCACGCAATTCCGAGACGTTGAAAAAAGTTCGTCTTCCTCTGCCTCAAGTTGTCCCATATGGTTCAGGGCACAATCGGAGGAATCTCGAAACAAGTTCATGCATTCTGGAATCCTCACGAGAAATGAGGGGGGTGGGTGAGTTTCCAAACAATTCCGATACGTTGAAAAAAGTTCGTCTTCTTCTGCCTCAAGTTGTCCCATATGGTTCAGGGCACAAAAGGAGGAATCTCGAAACAAGTTCATGCATTCTGGAATAATCACGAGAAATGAGGAGGGTGGGTGAGTTTCCACGCAATTCCGAGACGTTGAAAAAAGTTCGTCTTCCTTTGCCTCAAGTTGTCCCATATGGTTCAGGGCACAAAAGGAGGAATCTCGAAACAAGTTCATGCATTCTGGAATCCTCACGAGAAATGAGGGGGGTGGATGAGTTTCCAAGAAATTCCGATACGTTGAAAAAAGTTCGTCTTCTTCTGTCTTAAATTGTCCAATATGGTTCAGGGCCCAAACGGAGGAATCTCAAAACAAGCTCATGCATCCTGGAATCCTCACGAGAAATGAGTGTGGTGGGTGAGTTTCCACGCAATTCCGAGACGTTGAAAAAAGTTCGTCTTCCTCTGCCTCAAGTTGTCCCATATGGTTCAGGGCACAATCGGAGGAATCTCGAAACAAGTTCATGCATTCTGGAATCCTCACGAGAAATGAGGGGGGTGGGTGAGTTTCCAAACAATTCCGATACGTTGAAAAAAGTTCGTCTTCTTCTGCCATAAATTGTCCCATATGGTTCAGGGCCCAAACGGAGGAATCTAGAAACAATTTCATGCATTCTGGAATAATCACGAGAAATGAGGAGGGTGGGTGAGTTTCCACGCAATTCCGAGACGTTGAAAAAAGTTCGTCTTCCTTTGCCTCAAGTTGTCCCATATGGTTCAGGGCACAAAAGGAGGAATCTCGAAACAAGTTCATGCATTCTGGAATCCTCACGAGAAATGAGGAGGGTGGGTGAGTTTCCACGCAATTTCGAGACGTTGAAAAAAGTTCGTCTTCCTCTGCCTCAAGTTGTCCCATATGGTTCAGGGCACAATCGGAGGAATCTCGAAACAAGTTCATGCATTCTGGAATCCTCACGAGAAATGAGGGGGGTGGATGAGTTTCCAAGAAATTCCGATACGTTGAAAAAAGTTCGTCTTCTTCTGTCTTAAATTGTCCAATATGGTTCAGGGCCCAAACGGAGGAATCTCAAAACAAGCTCATGCATCCTGGAATCCTCACGAGAAATGAGTGTGGTGGGTGAGTTTCCACGCAATTCCGAGACGTTGAAAAAAGTTCGTCTTCCTCTGCCTCAAGTTGTCCCATATGGTTCAGGGCACAATCGGAGGAATCTCGAAACAAGTTCATGCATTCTGGAATCCTCACGAGAAATGAGGGGGGTGGGTGAGTTTCCAAACAATTCCGATACGTTGAAAAAAGTTCGTCTTCTTCTGCCATAAATTGTCCCATATGGTTCAGGGCCCAAACGGAGGAATCTAGAAACAATTTCATGCATTCTGGAATAATCACGAGAAATGAGGAGGGTGGGTGAGTTTCCACGCAATTCCGAGACGTTGAAAAAAGTTCGTCTTCCTTTGCCTCAAGTTGTCCCATATGGTTCAGGGCACAAAAGGAGGAATCTCGAAACAAGTTCATGCATTCTGGAATCCTCACGAGAAATGAGGACGGTGGGTGAGTTTCCACGCAATTCCGAGACGTTGAAAAAAGTTCGTCTTCCTCTGCCTCAAGTTGTCCCATATGGTTCAGGGCACAATCGGAGGAATCTCGAAACAAGTTCATGCATTCTGGAATCCTCACGAGAAATGAGGGGGGTGGATGAGTTTCCAAGAAATTCCGATACGTTGAAAAAAGTTCGTCTTCTTCTGTCTTAAATTGTCCAATATGGTTCAGGGCCCAAACGGAGGAATCTCAAAACAAGCTCATGCATTCTGGAATCCTCACGAGAAATGAGTGTGGTGGGTGAGTTTCCACGCAATTCCGAGACGTTGAAAAAAGTTCGTCTTCTTCTGCCTCAAGGTTTCCTGCATGGTTCAGGGCCCAAACGGAGGAAGCTCGAAACAAGTTCATGCATTATGGAATCCTCACGAGAAATGAGGAGGGTGGGTGAGTTTCCACGCAATTCCGACACGTTGAAAAAAGTTCGTCTTCCTCTGCCTCAAGTTGTCCCATATGGTTCAGGGCACAATCGGAGGAATCTCGAAACAAGTTCATGCATTCTGGAATCCTCGCGAGAAATGAGGAGGGTGGGTGGGTTTCCAAGCAATTCCGAGACGTTGAAAAAATTTCGTCTTATCCTGCATCAAGTTGTCCGATATGGTTCAGGGCACAATCGGAGGAATCTCGAAACAAGTTCATGCATTCTGGAATCCTCACGAGAAATGAGGGGGTGGGTAAGTTTCCACGCAATTCCGAGACGTTGAAAAAAGTTCGTCTTCCTCTGCCTCAAGTTGTCCCATATGGTTCAGGGCACAATCGGAGGAATCTCGAAACAAGTTCATGCATTCTGGAATCCTCACGAGAAATTAGGGGGGTGGGTGAGTTTCCAAGCAATTCCGATACGTTGAAAAAAGTTCGTCTTCTTCTGCCTTAAATTGTCCCATATGGTTCAGGGCCCAAACGGAGGAATCTCGAAACAATTTCATGCATTCTGGAAACATCACGAGAAATGAGGAGGGTGGGTGAGTTTCCACGCAATTCCGAGACGTTGAAAAAAGTTCGTCTTTCTCTGCCTCAAGTTGTCCCATAAGGTTCAGGGCACAAACGGAGGAATCTCGAAACATGTTCATGCATTCTGGAATCCTCACGAGAAATGAGGGGGGTGGGTAAGTTTCCACGCAATTCCGAGACGTTGAAAAAAGTTCGTCTTCTTCTGCCTCAAGTTGTCCCAAATGGTTCAGGGCCCAAACGGAGGAATCTCGAAACAAGTTCATGCATTCTGGAATCCTCACGAGAAATGAGGAGGGTGGGTGATTTTCTACGCAATTCCGATACGTTGAAAAAAGTTCGTCTTCTTCTGCCTCAAGTTGTCCCGCTCGTCTCGGAATTTTTTCAACGTCCCATATGGTTCAGGGCACAATCGGAGGAATCTCGAAACAAGTTCATACATTCTGGAATCCTCACGAGAAATGAGGAGGGTGGGTGAGTTTCCAAGCGATTCCGAGACGTTGAAAAAAGTTCATCTTCCTCTGCCTCAAGTTGTCCCGTATGGTTCAGGGCACAATCGGAGGAATCTCGAAACAAGTTCATGCATTCTGGAATCCTCACGAGAAATGAGGGGGGTGGGTGAGTTTCCAAACAATTCCGATACGTTGAAAAAAGTTCGTCTTCTTCTGCCATAAATTGTCCCATATGGTTCAGGGCCCAAACGGAGGAATCTAGAAACAATTTCATGCATTCTGGAATAATCACGAGAAATGAGGAGGGTGGGTGAGTTTCCACGCAATTCCGAGACGTTGAAAAAAGTTCGTCTTCCTTTGCCTCAAGTTGTCCCATATGGTTCAGGGCACAAAAGGAGGAATCTCGAAACAAGTTCATGCATTCTGGAATCCTCACGAGAAATGAGGAGGGTGGGTGAGTTTCCACGCAATTCCGAGACGTTGAAAAAAGTTCGTCTTCCTCTGCCTCAAGTTGTCCCATATGGTTCAGGGCACAATCGGAGGAATCTCGAAACAAGTTCATGCATTCTGGAATCCTCACGAGAAATGAGGGGGGTGGATGAGTTTCCAAGAAATTCCGATACGTTGAAAAAAGTTCGTCATCTTCTGTCTTAAATTGTCCAATATGGTTCAGGGCCCAAACGGAGGAATCTCAAAACAAGCTCATGCATTCTGGAATCCTCACGAGAAATGAGTGTTGTGGGTGAGTTTCCACGCAATTCCGAGACGTTGAAAAAAGTTCGTCTTCTTCTGCCTCAAGGTTTCCCGCATGGTTCAGGGCCCAAACGGAGGAAGCTCGAAACAAGTTCATGCATTATGGAATCCTCACGAGAAATGAGGAGGGTGGGTGAGTTTCCACGCAATTCCGACACGTTGAAAAAAGTTCGTCTTCCTCTGCCTCAAGTTGTCCCATATGGTTCAGGGCACAATCGGAGGAATCTCGAAACAAGTTCATGCATTCTGGAATCCTCACGAGAAATGAGGAGGGTGGGTGAGTTTCCACGCAATTCCGACACGTTGAAAAAAGTTTGTCTTCCTCTGCCTCAAGTTGTCCCATATGGTTCAGGGCACAATCGGAGGAATCTCGAAACAAGTTCATGCATTCTGGAATCCTCGCGAGAAATGAGGAGGGTGGGTGGGTTTCCAAGCAATTCCGAGACGTTGAAAAAATTTCGTCTTATCCTGCATCAAGTTGTCCGATATGGTTCAGGGCACAATCGGAGGAATCTCGAAACAAGTTCATGCATTCTGGAATCCTCACGAGAAATGAGGGGGTGGGTAAGTTTCCACGCAATTCCGAGACGTTGAAAAAAGTTCGTCTTCCTCTGCCTCAAGTTGTCCCATATGGTTCAGGGCACAATCGGAGGAATCTCGAAACAAGTTCATGCATTCTGGAATCCTCACGAGAAATTAGGGGGGTGGGTGAGTTTCCAAGCAATTCCGATACGTTGAAAAAAGTTCGTCTTCTTCTGCCTTAAATTGTCCCATATGGTTCAGGGCCCAAACGGAGGAATCTCGAAACAATTTCATGCATTCTGGAAACATCACGAGAAATGAGGAGGGTGGGTGAGTTTCCACGCAATTCCGATACGTTGAAAAAAGTTCGTCTTCTTCTGCCTCAAGTTGTACCGCTCGTCTCGGAATTTTTTCAACGTCCCATATGGTTCAGGGCACAATCGGAGGAATCTCGAAACAAGTTCATACATTCTGGAATCCTCACGAGAAATGAGGAGGGTGGGTGAGTTTCCAAGCGATTCCGAGACGTTGAAAAAAGTTCGTCTTCCTCTGCCTCAAGTTGTCCCGTATGGTTCAGGGCACAATCGGAGGAATCTCGAAACAAGTTCATGCATTCTGGAATCCTCACGAGAAATGAGGGGGGTGGGTGAGTTTCCAAACAATTCCGATACGTTGAAAAAAGTTCGTCTTCTTCTGCCATAAATTGTCCCATATGGTTCAGGGCCCAAACGGAGGAATCTAGAAACAATTTCATGCATTCTGGAATAATCACGAGAAATGAGGAGGGTGGGTGAGTTTCCACGCAATTCCGAGACGTTGAAAAAAGTTCGTCTTCCTTTGCCTCAAGTTGTCCCATATGGTTCAGGGCACAAAAGGAGGAATCTCGAAACAAGTTCATGCATTCTGGAATCCTCACGAGAAATGAGGAGGGTGGGTGAGTTTCCACGCAATTCCGAGACGTTGAAAAAAGTTCGTCTTCCTCTGCCTCAAGTTGTCCCATATGGTTCAGGGCACAATCGGAGGAATCTCGAAACAAGTTCATGCATTCTGGAATCCTCACGAGAAATGAGGGGGGTGGATGAGTTTCCAAGAAATTCCGATACGTTGAAAAAAGTTCGTCTTCTTCTGTCTTAAATTGTCCAATATGGTTCAGGGCCCAAACGGAGGAATCTCAAAACAAGCTCATGCATCCTGGAATCCTCACGAGAAATGAGTGTGGTGGGTGAGTTTCCACGCAATTCCGAGACGTTGAAAAAAGTTCGTCTTCCTCTGCCTCAAGTTGTCCCATATGGTTCAGGGCACAATCGGAGGAATCTCGAAACAAGTTCATGCATTCTGGAATCCTCACGAGAAATGAGGGGGGTGGGTGAGTTTCCAAACAATTCCGATACGTTGAAAAAAGTTCGTCTTCTTCTGCCATAAATTGTCCCATATGGTTCAGGGCCCAAACGGAGGAATCTAGAAACAATTTCTTGCATTCTGGAATAATCACGAGAAATGAGGAGGGTGGGTGAGTTTCCACGCAATTCCGAGACGTTGAAAAAAGTTCGTCTTCCTTTGCCTCAAGTTGTCCCATATGGTTCAGGGCACAAAAGGAGGAATCTCGAAACAAGTTCATGCATTCTGGAATCCTCACGAGAAATGAGGAGGGTGGGTGAGTTTCCACGCAATTCCGAGACGTTGAAAAAAGTTCGTCTTCCTCTGCCTCAAGTTGTCCCATATGGTTCAAGGCACAATCGGAGGAATCTCGAAACAAGTTCATGCATTCTGGAATCCTCACGAGAAATGAGGGGGGTGGATGAGTTTCCAAGAAATTCCGATACGTTGAAAAAAGTTCGTCTTCTTCTGCCTTAAATTGTCCCATATGGTTCAGGGCCCAAACGGAGGAATCTCGAAACAATTTCATGCATTCTGGAAACATCACGAGAAATGAGGAGGGTGGGTGAGTTTCCACGCAATTCCGATACGTTGAAAAAAGTTCGTCTTCTTCTGCCTCAAGTTGTACCGCTCGTCTCGGAATTTTTTCAACGTCCCATATGGTTCAGGGCACAATCGGAGGAATCTCGAAACAAGTTCATACATTCTGGAATCCTCACGAGAAATGAGGAGGGTGGGTGAGTTTCCAAGCGATTCCGAGACGTTGAAAAAAGTTCGTCTTCCTCTGCCTCAAGTTGTCCCGTATGGTTCAGGGCACAATCGGAGGAATCTCGAAACAAGTTCATGCATTCTGGAATCCTCACGAGAAATGAGGGGGGTGGGTGAGTTTCCAAACAATTCCGATACGTTGAAAAAAGTTCGTCTTCTTCTGCCATAAATTGTCCCATATGGTTCAGGGCCCAAACGGAGGAATCTAGAAACAATTTCATGCATTCTGGAATAATCACGAGAAATGAGGAGGGTGGGTGAGTTTCCACGCAATTCCGAGACGTTGAAAAAAGTTCGTCTTCCTTTGCCTCAAGTTGTCCCATATGGTTCAGGGCACAAAAGGAGGAATCTCGAAACAAGTTCATGCATTCTGGAATCCTCACGAGAAATGAGGAGGGTGGGTGAGTTTCCACGCAATTCCGAGACGTTGAAAAAAGTTCGTCTTCCTCTGCCTCAAGTTGTCCCATATGGTTCAGGGCACAATCGGAGGAATCTCGAAACAAGTTCATGCATTCTGGAATCCTCACGAGAAATGAGGGGGGTGGATGAGTTTCCAAGAAATTCCGATACGTTGAAAAAAGTTCGTCTTCTTCTGTCTTAAATTGTCCAATATGGTTCAGGGCCCAAACGGAGGAATCTCAAAACAAGCTCATGCATCCTGGAATCCTCACGAGAAATGAGTGTGGTGGGTGAGTTTCCACGCAATTCCGAGACGTTGAAAAAAGTTCGTCTTCCTCTGCCTCAAGTTGTCCCATATGGTTCAGGGCACAATCGGAGGAATCTCGAAACAAGTTCATGCATTCTGGAATCCTCACGAGAAATGAGGGGGGTGGGTGAGTTTCCAAACAATTCCGATACGTTGAAAAAAGTTCGTCTTCTTCTGCCATAAATTGTCCCATATGGTTCAGGGCCCAAACGGAGGAATCTAGAAACAATTTCTTGCATTCTGGAATAATCACGAGAAATGAGGAGGGTGGGTGAGTTTCCACGCAATTCCGAGACGTTGAAAAAAGTTCGTCTTCCTTTGCCTCAAGTTGTCCCATATGGTTCAGGGCACAAAAGGAGGAATCTCGAAACAAGTTCATGCATTCTGGAATCCTCACGAGAAATGAGGAGGGTGGGTGAGTTTCCACGCAATTCCGAGACGTTGAAAAAAGTTCGTCTTCCTCTGCCTCAAGTTGTCCCATATGGTTCAAGGCACAATCGGAGGAATCTCGAAACAAGTTCATGCATTCTGGAATCCTCACGAGAAATGAGGGGGGTGGATGAGTTTCCAAGAAATTCCGATACGTTGAAAAAAGTTCGTCTTCTTCTGCCTTAAATTGTCCCATATGGTTCAGGGCCCAAACGGAGGAATCTCGAAACAATTTCATGCATTCTGGAAACATCACGAGAAATGAGGAGGGTGGGTGAGTTTCCACGCAATTCCGAGACGTTGAAAAAAGTTCGTCTTTCTCTGCCTCAAGTTGTCCCATAAGGTTCAGGGCACAAACGGAGGAATCTCGAAACATGTTCATGCATTCTGGAATCCTCACGAGAAATGAGGGGGGTGGGTAAGTTTCCACGCAATTCCGAGACGTTGAAAAAAGTTCGTCTTCTTCTGCCTCAAGTTGTCCCAAATGGTTCAGGGCCCAAACGGAGGAATCTCGAAACAAGTTCATGCATTCTGGAATCCTCACGAGAAATGAGGAGGGTGGGTGATTTTCTACGCAATTCCGATACGTTGAAAAAAGTTCGTCTTCTTCTGCCTCAAGTTGTCCCGCTCGTCTCGGAATTTTTTCAACGTCCCATATGGTTCAGGGCACAATCGGAGGAATCTCGAAACAAGTTCATACATTCTGGAATCCTCACGAGAAATGAGGAGGGTGGGTGAGTTTCCAAGCGATTCCGAGACGTTGAAAAAAGTTCGTCTTCCTCTGCCTCAAGTTGTCCCGTATGGTTCAGGGCACAATCGGAGGAATCTCGAAACAAGTTCATGCATTCTGGAATCCTCACGAGAAATGAGGGGGGTGGGTGAGTTTCCAAACAATTCCGATACGTTGAAAAAAGTTCGTCTTCTTCTGCCATAAATTGTCCCATATGGTTCAGGGCCCAAACGGAGGAATCTAGAAACAATTTCATGCATTCTGGAATAATCACGAGAAATGAGGAGGGTGGGTGAGTTTCCACGCAATTCCGAGACGTTGAAAAAAGTTCGTCTTCCTTTGCCTCAAGTTGTCCCATATGGTTCAGGGCACAAAAGGAGGAATCTCGAAACAAGTTCATGCATTCTGGAATCCTCACGAGAAATGAGGAGGGTGGGTGAGTTTCCACGCAATTCCGAGACGTTGAAAAAAGTTCGTCTTCCTCTGCCTCAAGTTGTCCCATATGGTTCAGGGCACAATCGGAGGAATCTCGAAACAAGTTCATGCATTCTGGAATCCTCACGAGAAATGAGGGGGGTGGATGAGTTTCCAAGAAATTCCGATACGTTGAAAAAAGTTCGTCATCTTCTGTCTTAAATTGTCCAATATGGTTCAGGGCCCAAACGGAGGAATCTCAAAACAAGCTCATGCATTCTGGAATCCTCACGAGAAATGAGTGTTGTGGGTGAGTTTCCACGCAATTCCGAGACGTTGAAAAAAGTTCGTCTTCTTCTGCCTCAAGGTTTCCCGCATGGTTCAGGGCCCAAACGGAGGAAGCTCGAAACAAGTTCATGCATTATGGAATCCTCACGAGAAATGAGGAGGGTGGGTGAGTTTCCACGCAATTCCGACACGTTGAAAAAAGTTCGTCTTCCTCTGCCTCAAGTTGTCCCATATGGTTCAGGGCACAATCGGAGGAATCTCGAAACAAGTTCATGCATTCTGGAATCCTCACGAGAAATGAGGAGGGTGGGTGAGTTTCCACGCAATTCCGACACGTTGAAAAAAGTTTGTCTTCCTCTGCCTCAAGTTGTCCCATATGGTTCAGGGCACAATCGGAGGAATCTCGAAACAAGTTCATGCATTCTGGAATCCTCGCGAGAAATGAGGAGGGTGGGTGGGTTTCCAAGCAATTCCGAGACGTTGAAAAAATTTCGTCTTATCCTGCATCAAGTTGTCCGATATGGTTCAGGGCACAATCGGAGGAATCTCGAAACAAGTTCATGCATTCTGGAATCCTCACGAGAAATGAGGGGGTGGGTAAGTTTCCACGCAATTCCGAGACGTTGAAAAAAGTTCGTCTTCCTCTGCCTCAAGTTGTCCCATATGGTTCAGGGCACAATCGGAGGAATCTCGAAACAAGTTCATGCATTCTGGAATCCTCACGAGAAATTAGGGGGGTGGGTGAGTTTCCAAGCAATTCCGATACGTTGAAAAAAGTTCGTCTTCTTCTGCCTTAAATTGTCCCATATGGTTCAGGGCCCAAACGGAGGAATCTCGAAACAATTTCATGCATTCTGGAAACATCACGAGAAATGAGGAGGGTGGGTGAGTTTCCACGCAATTCCGATACGTTGAAAAAAGTTCGTCTTCTTCTGCCTCAAGTTGTACCGCTCGTCTCGGAATTTTTTCAACGTCCCATATGGTTCAGGGCACAATCGGAGGAATCTCGAAACAAGTTCATACATTCTGGAATCCTCACGAGAAATGAGGAGGGTGGGTGAGTTTCCAAGCGATTCCGAGACGTTGAAAAAAGTTCGTCTTCCTCTGCCTCAAGTTGTCCCGTATGGTTCAGGGCACAATCGGAGGAATCTCGAAACAAGTTCATGCATTCTGGAATCCTCACGAGAAATGAGGGGGGTGGGTGAGTTTCCAAACAATTCCGATACGTTGAAAAAAGTTCGTCTTCTTCTGCCATAAATTGTCCCATATGGTTCAGGGCCCAAACGGAGGAATCTAGAAACAATTTCATGCATTCTGGAATAATCACGAGAAATGAGGAGGGTGGGTGAGTTTCCACGCAATTCCGAGACGTTGAAAAAAGTTCGTCTTCCTTTGCCTCAAGTTGTCCCATATGGTTCAGGGCACAAAAGGAGGAATCTCGAAACAAGTTCATGCATTCTGGAATCCTCACGAGAAATGAGGAGGGTGGGTGAGTTTCCACGCAATTCCGAGACGTTGAAAAAAGTTCGTCTTCCTCTGCCTCAAGTTGTCCCATATGGTTCAGGGCACAATCGGAGGAATCTCGAAACAAGTTCATGCATTCTGGAATCCTCACGAGAAATGAGGGGGGTGGATGAGTTTCCAAGAAATTCCGATACGTTGAAAAAAGTTCGTCTTCTTCTGTCTTAAATTGTCCAATATGGTTCAGGGCCCAAACGGAGGAATCTCAAAACAAGCTCATGCATCCTGGAATCCTCACGAGAAATGAGTGTGGTGGGTGAGTTTCCACGCAATTCCGAGACGTTGAAAAAAGTTCGTCTTCCTCTGCCTCAAGTTGTCCCATATGGTTCAGGGCACAATCGGAGGAATCTCGAAACAAGTTCATGCATTCTGGAATCCTCACGAGAAATGAGGGGGGTGGGTGAGTTTCCAAACAATTCCGATACGTTGAAAAAAGTTCGTCTTCTTCTGCCATAAATTGTCCCATATGGTTCAGGGCCCAAACGGAGGAATCTAGAAACAATTTCATGCATTCTGGAATAATCACGAGAAATGAGGAGGGTGGGTGAGTTTCCACGCAATTCCGAGACGTTGAAAAAAGTTCGTCTTCCTTTGCCTCAAGTTGTCCCATATGGTTCAGGGCACAAAAGGAGGAATCTCGAAACAAGTTCATGCATTCTGGAATCCTCACGAGAAATGAGGAGGGTGGGTGAGTTTCCACGCAATTCCGAGACGTTGAAAAAAGTTCGTCTTCCTCTGCCTCAAGTTGTCCCATATGGTTCAAGGCACAATCGGAGGAATCTCGAAACAAGTTCATGCATTCTGGAATCCTCACGAGAAATGAGGGGGGTGGATGAGTTTCCAAGAAATTCCGATACGTTGAAAAAAGTTCGTCTTCTTCTGTCTTAAATTGTCCAATATGGTTCAGGGCCCAAACGGAGGAATCTCAAAACAAGCTCATGCATTCTGGAATCCTCACGGGAAATGAGTGTGGTGGGTGAGTTTCCACGCAATTCCGAGACGTTGAAAAAAGTTCGTCTTCTTCTGCCTCAAGGTTTCCTGCATGGTTCAGGGCCCAAACGGAGGAAGCTCGAAACAAGTTCATGCATTATGGAATCCTCACGAGAAATGAGGAGGGTGGGTGAGTTTCCACGCAATTCCGACACGTTGAAAAAAGTTCGTCTTCCTCTGCCTCAAGTTGTCCCATATGGTTCAGGGCACAATCGGAGGAATCTCGAAACAAGTTCATGCATTCTGGAATCCTCGCGAGAAATGAGGAGGGTGGGTGGGTTTCCAAGCAATTCCGAGACGTTGAAAAAATTTCGTCTTATCCTGCATCAAGTTGTCCGATATGGTTCAGGGCACAATCGGAGGAATCTCGAAACAAGTTCATGCATTCTGGAATCCTCACGAGAAATGAGGGGGTGGGTAAGTTTCCACGCAATTCCGAGACGTTGAAAAAAGTTCGTCTTCCTCTGCCTCAAGTTGTCCCATATGGTTCAGGGCACAATCGGAGGAATCTCGAAACAAGTTCATGCATTCTGGAATCCTCACGAGAAATTAGGGGGGTGGGTGAGTTTCCAAGCAATTCCGATACGTTGAAAAAAGTTCGTCTTCTTCTGCCTTAAATTGTCCCATATGGTTCAGGGCCCAAACGGAGGAATCTCGAAACAATTTCATGCATTCTGGAAACATCACGAGAAATGAGGAGGGTGGGTGAGTTTCCACGCAATTCCGAGACGTTGAAAAAAGTTCGTCTTCCTCTGCCTCAAGTTGTCCCATATGGTTCAGGGCACAATCGGAGGAATCTCGAAACAAGTTCATGCATTCTGGAATCCTCGCGAGAAATGAGGAGGGTGGGTGGGTTTCCAAGCAATTCCGAGACGTTGAAAAAATTTCGTCTATCCTGCATCAAGTTGTCCGATATGGTTCAGGGCACAATCGGAGGAATCTCGAAACAAGTTCATGCATTCTGGAATCCTCACGAGAAATGAGGAGGATGGGTGAGTTTCCACGCAATTCCGAGACGTTGAAAAAAGTTCGTCTTCCTCTGCCTCAAGTTGTCCCATATGGTTCAGGGCACAATCGGAGGAATCTCGAAACAAGTTCATGCATTCTGGAATCCTCACGAGAAATGAGGGGGGTGGATGAGTTTCCAAGAAATTCCGATACGTTGAAAAAAGTTCGTCTTCTTCTGTCTTAAATTGTCCAATATGGTTCAGGGCCCAAACGGAGGAATCTCAAAACAAGCTCATGCATTCTGGAATCCTCACGAGAAATGAGTGTGGTGGGTGAGTTTCCACGCAATTCCGAGACGTTGAAAAAAGTTCGTCTTCTTCTGCCTCAAGGTTTCCTGCATGGTTCAGGGCCCAAACGGAGGAATCTCAAAACAAGCTCATGCATCCTGGAATCCTCACGAGAAATGAGTGTGGTGGGTGAGTTTCCACGCAATTCCGAGACGTTGAAAAAAGTTTGTCTTCCTCTGCCTCAAGTTGTCCCATATGGTTCAGGGCACAATCGGAGGAATCTCGAAACAAGTTCATGCATTCTGGAATCCTCACGAGAAATGAGGGGGGTGGGTGAGTTTCCAAACAATTCCGATACGTTGAAAAAAGTTCGTCTTCTTCTGCCATAAATTGTCCCATATGGTTCAGGGCCCAAACGGAGGAATCTAGAAACAATTTCATGCATTCTGGAATAATCACGAGAAATGAGGAGGGTGGGTGAGTTTCCACGCAATTCCGAGACGTTGAAAAAAGTTCGTCTTCCTTTGCCTCAAATTGTCCCATATGGTTCAGGGCACAAAAGGAGGAATCTCGAAACAAGTTCATGCATTCTGGAATCCTCACGAGAAATGAGGAGGGTGGGTGAGTTTCCACGCAATTCCGAGACGTTGAAAAAAGTTCGTCTTCCTCTGCCTCAAGTTGTCCCATATGGTTCAGGGCACAATCGGAGGAATCTCGAAACAAGTTCATGCATTCTGGAATCCTCACGAGAAATGAGGGGGGTGGATGAGTTTCCAAGAAATTCCGATACGTTGAAAAAAGTTCGTCTTCTTCTGTCTTAAATTGTCCAATATGGTTCAGGGCCCAAACGGAGGAATCTCAAAACAAGCTCATGCATTCTGGAATCCTCACGAGAAATGAGTGTGGTGGGTGAGTTTCCACGCAATTCCGAGACGTTGAAAAAAGTTCGTCTTCTTCTGCCTCAAGGTTTCCTGCATGGTTCAGGGCCCAAACGGAGGAAGCTCGAAACAAGTTCATGCATTATGGAATCCTCACGAGAAATGAGGAGGGTGGGTGAGTTTCCACGCAATTCCGACACGTTGAAAAAAGTTCGTCTTCCTCTGCCTCAAGTTGTCCCATGTGGTTCAGGGCACAATCGGAGGAATCTCGAAACAAGTTCATGCATTCTGGAATCCTCGCGAGAAATGAGGAGGGTGGGTGGGTTTCCAAGCAATTCCGAGACGTTGAAAAAATTTCGTCTTATCCTGCATCAAGTTGTCCGATATGGTTCAGGGCACAATCGGAGGAATCTCGAAACAAGTTCATGCATTCTGGAATCCTCACGAGAAATGAGGGGGTGGGTAAGTTTCCACGCAATTCCGAGACGTTGAAAAAAGTTCGTCTTCCTCTGCCTCAAGTTGTCCCATATGGTTCAGGGCACAATCGGAGGAATCTCGAAACAAGTTCATGCATTCTGGAATCCTCACGAGAAATTAGGGGGGTGGGTGAGTTTCCAAGCAATTCCGATACGTTGAAAAAAGTTCGTCTTCTTCTGCCTTAAATTGTCCCATATGGTTCAGGGCCCAAACGGAGGAATCTCGAAACAATTTCATGCATTCTGGAAACATCACGAGAAATGAGGAGGGTGGGTGAGTTTCCACGCAATTCCGAGACGTTGAAAAAAGTTCGTCTTTCTCTGCCTCAAGTTGTCCCATAAGGTTCAGGGCACAAACGGAGGAATCTCGAAACATGTTCATGCATTCTGGAATCCTCACGAGAAATGAGGGGGGTGGGTAAGTTTCCACGCAATTCCGAGACGTTGAAAAAAGTTCGTCTTCTTCTGCCTCAAGTTGTCCCAAATGGTTCAGGGCCCAAACGGAGGAATCTCGAAACAAGTTCATGCATTCTGGAATCCTCACGAGAAATGAGGAGGGTGGGTGATTTTCTACGCAATTCCGATACGTTGAAAAAAGTTCGTCTTCTTCTGCCTCAAGTTATACCGCTCGTCTCGGAATTTTTTCAACGTCCCATATGGTTCAGGGCACAATCGGAGGAATCTCGAAACAAGTTCATACATTCTGGAATCCTCACGAGAAATGAGGAGGGTGGGTGAGTTTCCAAGCGATTCCGAGACGTTGAAAAAAGTTCGTCTTCCTCTGCCTCAAGTTGTCCCATATGGTTCAGGGCACAATCGGAGGAATCTCGAAACAAGTTCATGCATTCTGGAATCCTCACGAGAAATGAGGGGGGTGGGTGAGTTTCCAAACAATTCCGATACGTTGAAAAAAGTTCGTCTTCTTCTGCCATAAATTGTCCCATATGGTTCAGGGCCCAAACGGAGGAATCTAGAAACAATTTCATGCATTCTGGAATAATCACGAGAAATGAGGAGGGTGGGTGAGTTTCCACGCAATTCCGAGACGTTGAAAAAAGTTCGTCTTCCTTTGCCTCAAGTTGTCCCATATGGTTCAGGGCACAAAAGGAGGAATCTCGAAACAAGTTCATGCATTCTGGAATCCTCACGAGAAATGAGGAGGGTGGGTGAGTTTCCACGCAATTCCGAGACGTTGAAAAAAGTTCGTCTTCCTCTGCCTCAAGTTGTCCCATATGGTTCAGGGCACAATCTGAGGAATCTCGAAACAAGTTCATGCATTCTGGAATCCTCACGAGAAATGAGGGGGGTGGTTGAGTTTCCAAGAAATTCCGATACGTTGAAAAAAGTTCGTCTTCTTCTGTCTTAAATTGTCCAATATGGTTCAGGGCCCAAACGGAGGAATCTCAAAACAAGCTCATGCATCCTGGAATCCTCACGAGAAATGAGTGTGGTGGGTGAGTTTCCACGCAATTCCGAGACGTTGAAAAAAGTTCGTCTTCTTCTGCCTCAAGGTTTCCCGCATGGTTCAGGGCCCAAACGGAGGAAGCTCGAAACAAGTTCATGCATTATGGAATCCTCACGAGAAATGAGGAGGGTGGGTGAGTTTCCACGCAATTCCGACACGTTGAAAAAAGTTTGTCTTCCTCTGCCTCAAGTTGTCCCATATGGTTCAGGGCACAATCGGAGGAATCTCGAAACAAGTTCATGCATTCTGGAATCCTCACGAGAAATGAGGGGGGTGGGTGAGTTTCCAAACAATTCCGATACGTTGAAAAAAGTTCGTCTTCTTCTGCCATAAATTGTCCCATATGGTTCAGGGCCCAAACGGAGGAATCTAGAAACAATTTCATGCATTCTGGAATAATCACGAGAAATGAGGAGGGTGGGTGAGTTTCCACGCAATTCCGAGACGTTGAAAAAAGTTCGTCTTCCTTTGCCTCAAGTTGTCCCATATGGTTCAGGGCACAAACGGAGGAATCTCGAAACAAGTTCATGCATTCTGGAATCCTCACGAGAAATGAGGGGGTGGGTAAGTTTCCACGCAATTCCGAGACGTTGAAAAAAGTTCGTCTTCCTCTGCCTCAAGTTGTCCCATAAGGTTCACGGCACAAACGGAGGAATCTCGAAACATGTTCATGCATTCTGGAATCCTCACGAGAAATGAGGGGGGTGGGTAAGTTTCCACGCAATTCTGAGACGTTGAAAAAAGTTCGTCTTCTTCTGCCTCAAGTTGTCCCAAATGGCTCAGGGCCCAAACGGAGGAATCTCGAAACAAGTTCATGCATTCTGGAATCCTCACGAGAAATGAGGAGGGTGGGTGATTTTCTACGCAATTCCGATACGTTGAAAAAAGTTCGTCTTCTTCTGCCTCAAGTTGTCCCGCTCGTCTCGGAATTTTTTCAACGTCCCATATGGTTCAGGGCACAATCGGAGGAATCTCGAAACAAGTTCATACATTCTGGAATCCTCACGAGAAATGAGGAGGGTGGGTGAGTTTCCAAGCAATTCCGAGACGTTGAAAAAAGTTCGTCTTCCTCTGCCTCAAGTTGTCCCATATGGTTCAGGGCACAATCGGAGGAATCTCGAAACAAGTTCATGCATTCTGGAATCCTCACGAGAAATTAGGGGGGTGGGTGAGTTTCCAAGCAATTCCGATACGTTGAAAAAAGTTCGTCTTCTTCTGCCTTAAATTGTCCCATATGGTTCAGGGCCCAAACGGAGGAATCTCGAAACAATTTCATGCATTCTGGAAACATCACGAGAAATGAGGAGGGTGGGTGAGTTTCCACGCAATTCCGAGACGTTGAAAAAAGTTCGTCTTTCTCTGCCTCAAGTTGTCCCATAAGGTTCAGGGCACAAACGGAGGAATCTCGAAACATGTTCATGCATTCTGGAATCCTCACGAGAAATGAGGGGGGTGGGTAAGTTTCCACGCAATTCCGAGACGTTGAAAAAAGTTCGTCTTCTTCTGCCTCAAGTTGTCCCAAATGGTTCAGGGCCCAAACGGAGGAATCTCGAAACAAGTTCATGCATTCTGGAATCCTCACGAGAAATGAGGAGGGTGGGTGATTTTCTACGCAATTCCGATACGTTGAAAAAAGTTCGTCTTCTTCTGCCTCAAGTTGTACCGCTCGTCTCGGAATTTTTTCAACGTCCCATATGGTTCAGGGCACAATCGGAGGAATCTCGAAACAAGTTCATACATTCTGGAATCCTCACGAGAAATGAGGAGGGTGGGTGAGTTTCCAAGCGATTCCGAGACGTTGAAAAAAGTTCGTCTTCCTCTGCCTCAAGTTGTCCCATATGGTTCAGGGCACAATCGGAGGAATCTCGAAACAAGTTCATGCATTCTGGAATCCTCACGAGAAATGAGGGGGGTGGGTGAGTTTCCAAACAATTCCGATACGTTGAAAAAAGTTCGTCTTCTTCTGCCATAAATTGTCCCATATGGTTCAGGGCCCAAACGGAGGAATCTAGAAACAATTTCATGCATTCTGGAATAATCACGAGAAATGAGGAGGGTGGGTGAGTTTCCACGCAATTCCGAGACGTTGAAAAAAGTTCGTCTTCCTTTGCCTCAAGTTGTCCCATATGGTTCAGGGCACAAAAGGAGGAATCTCGAAACAAGTTCATGCATTCTGGAATCCTCACGAGAAATGAGGAGGGTGGGTGAGTTTCCACGCAATTCCGAGACGTTGAAAAAAGTTCGTCTTCTTCTGCCTCAAGTTGTCCCAAATGGTTCAGGGCCCAAACGGAGGAATCTCGAAACAAGTTCATGCATTCTGGAATCCTCACGAGAAATGAGGAGGGTGGGTGATTTTCTACGCAATTCCGATACGTTGAAAAAAGTTCGTCTTCTTCTGCCTCAAGTTGTACCGCTCGTCTCGGAATTTTTTCAACGTCCCATATGGTTCAGGGCACAATCGGAGGAATCTCGAAACAAGTTCATACATTCTGGAATCCTCACGAGAAATGAGGAGGGTGGGTGAGTTTCCAAGCGATTCCGAGACGTTGAAAAAAGTTCGTCTTCCTCTGCCTCAAGTTGTCCCATATGGTTCAGGGCACAATCGGAGGAATCTCGAAACAAGTTCATGCATTCTGGAATCCTCACGAGAAATGAGGGGGGTGGGTGAGTTTCCAAACAATTCCGATACGTTGAAAAAAGTTCGTCTTCTTCTGCCATAAATTGTCCCATATGGTTCAGGGCCCAAACGGAGGAATCTAGAAACAATTTCATGCATTCTGGAATAATCACGAGAAATGAGGAGGGTGGGTGAGTTTCCACGCAATTCCGAGACGTTGAAAAAAGTTCGTCTTCCTTTGCCTCAAGTTGTCCCATATGGTTCAGGGCACAAAAGGAGGAATCTCGAAACAAGTTCATGCATTCTGGAATCCTCACGAGAAATGAGGAGGGTGGGTGAGTTTCCACGCAATTCCGAGACGTTGAAAAAAGTTCGTCTTCCTCTGCCTCAAGTTGTCCCATATGGTTCAGGGCACAATCGGAGGAATCTCGAAACAAGTTCATGCATTCTGGAATCCTCACGAGAAATGAGGGGGGTGGTTGAGTTTCCAAGAAATTCCGATACGTTGAAAAAAGTTCGTCTTCTTCTGTCTTAAATTGTCCAATATGGTTCAGGGCCCAAACGGAGGAATCTCAAAACAAGCTCATGCATCCTGGAATCCTCACGAGAAATGAGTGTGGTGGGTGAGTTTCCACGCAATTCCGAGACGTTGAAAAAAGTTCGTCTTCTTCTGCCTCAAGGTTTCCCGCATGGTTCAGGGCCCAAACGGAGGAAGCTCGAAACAAGTTCATGCATTATGGAATCCTCACGAGAAATGAGGAGGGTGGGTGAGTTTCCACGCAATTCCGACACGTTGAAAAAAGTTTGTCTTCCTCTGCCTCAAGTTGTCCCATATGGTTCAGGGCACAATCGGAGGAATCTCGAAACAAGTTCATGCATTCTGGAATCCTCACGAGAAATGAGGGGGGTGGGTGAGTTTCCAAACAATTCCGATACGTTGAAAAAAGTTCGTCTTCTTCTGCCATAAATTGTCCCATATGGTTCAGGGCCCAAACGGAGGAATCTAGAAACAATTTCATGCATTCTGGAATAATCACGAGAAATGAGGAGGGTGGGTGAGTTTCCACGCAATTCCGAGACGTTGAAAAAAGTTCGTCTTCCTTTGCCTCAAGTTGTCCCATATGGTTCAGGGCACAAACGGAGGAATCTCGAAACAAGTTCATGCATTCTGGAATCCTCACGAGAAATGAGGGGGTGGGTAAGTTTCCACGCAATTCCGAGACGTTGAAAAAAGTTCGTCTTCCTCTGCCTCAAGTTGTCCCATAAGGTTCAAGGCACAAACGGAGGAATCTCGAAACATGTTCATGCATTCTGGAATCCTCACGAGAAATGAGGGGGGTGGGTAAGTTTCCACGCAATTCCGAGACGTTGAAAAAAGTTCGTCTTCTTCTGCCTCAAGTTGTCCCAAATGGCTCAGGGCCCAAACGGAGGAATCTCGAAACAAGTTCATGCATTCTGGAATCCTCACGAGAAATGAGGAGGGTGGGTGATTTTCTACGCAATTCCGATACGTTGAAAAAAGTTCGTCTTCTTCTGCCTCAAGTTGTCCCGCTCGTCTCGGAATTTTTTCAACGTCCCATATGGTTCAGGGCACAATCGGAGGAATCTCGAAACAAGTTCATGCATTCTGGAATCCTCACGAGAAATGAGGGGGGTGGGTCAGTTTCCACGCAATTCCGAGACGTTGAAAAAATTTCGTGTTCTTCTGCCTCAAGTTGTCCCATATGGTTCAGGGCACAATCGGAGGAATCTCGAACTAAGTTCATGCATTCTGGAATCATCACGAGAAATGAGGAGGGTGGGTGAGTTTCCACGCAATTCCGATACGTTGAAAAAAGTTCGTCTTCTTCTGCCTTAAATTGTCCCATATGGTTCAGGGCCCAAACGGAGGAATCTAGAAACAATTTCATGCATTCTGGAATAATCACGAGAAATGAGGAGGGTGGGTGAGTTTCCACGCAATTCCGAGACGTTGAAAAAAGTTCGTCTTCCTTTGCCTCAAGTTGTCCCATATGGTTCAGGGCACAAACAGAGGAATCTCGAAACAAGTTCATGCATTCTGGAATCCTCACGAGAAATGAGGGGGTGGGTAAGTTTCCACGCAATTCCGAGACGTTGAAAAAAGTTCGTCTTCCTCTGCCTCAAGTTGTCCCATATGGTTCAGGGCACAATCGGAGGAATCTCGAAACAAGTTCATGCATTCTGGAATCCTCACGAGAAATTAGGGGGGTGGGTGAGTTTCCAAGCAATTCCGATACGTTGAAAAAAGTTCGTCTTCTTCTGCCTTAAATTGTCCCATATGGTTCAGGGCCCAAACGGAGGAATCTCGAAACAATTTCATGCATTCTGGAAACATCACGAGAAATGAGGAGGGTGGGTGAGTTTCCACGCAATTCCGAGACGTTGAAAAAAGTTCGTCTTCTTCTGCCTCAAGGTTTCCCGCATGGTTCAGGGCCCAAACGGAGGAATCTCGAAACAAGTTCATGCATTATGGAATCCTCACGAGAAATGAGGAGGGTGGGTGAGTTTCCACGCAATTCCGACACGTTGAAAAAAGTTTGTCTTCCTCTGCCTCAAGTTGTCCCATATGGTTCAGGGCACAATCGGAGGAATCTCGAAACAAGTTCATGCATTCTGGAATCCTCGCGAGAAATGAGGAGGGTGGGTGGGTTTCCAAGAGATTCCGAGACGTTGAAAAAATTTCGTCTTCTTCTGCATCAAGTTGTCCTATATGGTTCAGGGCACAATCGGAGGAATGTCGAAACAAGTTCATGCATTCTGGAATCCTCACGAGAAATGAGGGGGGTGGGTAAGTTTCCACGCAATTCCGAGACGTTGAAAAAAGTTCGTCTTCCTCTGCCTCAAGTTGTCCCATATGGTTCATGGCACAATCGGAGGAATCTCGAAACAAGTTCATGCATTTTGGAATCCTCACGAGAAATGAGGGGGGTGGGTCAGTTTCCACGCTATTCCGAGACGTTGAAAAAAGTTCGCCTTCCTCTGCCTGAAGTTGTCCCATATGGTTCAGGGCACAATCGGAGGAATCTCGAAACAAGTTCATGCATTCTGGAATCCTCGCGAGAAATGAGGAGGGTGCGTGGGTTTCCAAGCAATTCCGAGACGTTGAAAAAATTTCGTCTTCTTCTGCATCAAGTTGTCCTATATGGTTCAGGGCACAATCGGAGGAATTTCGAAACAAGTTCATGCATTCTGGAATCCTCACGAGAAATGAGGGGGGTGGGTAAGTTTCCACGCAATTCCGAGACGTTGAAAAAAGTTCGTCTTCCTCTGCCTCAAGTTGTCCCATATGGTTCAGGGCACAATCGGAGGAATCTCGAAACAAGTTCATGCATTCTGGAATCCTCACGAGAAATTAGGGGGGTGGGTGAGTTTCCAAGCAATTCCGATACGTTGAAAAAAGTTCGTCTTCTTCTGCCTTAAATTGTCCCATATGGTTCAGGGCCCAAACGGAGGAATCTCGAAACAATTTCACGCGTTCTGGAAACATCACGAGAAATGAGGAGGGTGGGTGAGTTTCCACGCAATTCCGAGACGTTGAAAAAAGTTCGTCTTTCTCTGCCTCAAGTTGTCCCATAAGGTTCAGGGCACAAACGGAGGAATCTCGAAACATGTTCATGCATTCTGGAATCCTCACGAGAAATGAGGGGGGTGGGTAAGTTTCCACGCAATTCCGAGACGTTGAAAAAAGTTCGTCTTCTTCTGCCTCAAGTTGTCCCATATGGTTCATGGCACAATCGGAGGAATCTCGAAACAAGTTCATGTATTATGGAATCCTCACGAGAAATGAGGAGGGTGGGTGAGTTTCCACGCAATTCCGACACGTTGAAAAAAGTTTGTCTTCCTCTGCCTCAAGTTGTCCCATATGGTTCAGGGCACAATCGGAGGAATCTCGAAACAAGTTCATGCATTCTGGAATCCTCGCGAGAAATGAGGAGGGTGGGTGGGTTTCCAAGCAATTCCGAGACGTTGAAAAAATTTCGTCTTCTTCTGCATCAAGTTGTCCTATATGGTTCAGGGCACAATCGGAGGAATTTCGAAACAAGTTCATGCATTCTGGAATCCTCACGAGAAATGAGGGGGGTGGGTAAGTTTCCACGCAATTCCGAGACGTTGAAAAAAGTTCGTCTTCCTCTGCCTCAAGTTGTCCCATATGGTTCAGGGCACAATTGGAGGAATCTCTAAACAAGTTCATGCATTCTGGAATCCTCACGAGAAATTAGGGGGGTGGGTGAGTTTCCAAGCAATTCCGATACGTTGAAAAAAGTTCGTCTTCTTCTGCCTTAAATTGTCCCATATGGTTCAGGGCCCAAACGGAGGAATCTCGAAACAATTTCACGCGTTCTGGAAACATCACGAGAAATGAGGAGGGTGGGTGAGTTTCCACGCAATTCCGAGACGTTGAAAAAAGTTCGTCTTTCACTGCCTCAAGTTGTCCCATAAGGTTCAGGGCACAAACGGAGAAATCTCGAAACATGTTCATGCATTCTGGAATCCTCACGAGAAATGAGGGGGGTGGGTAAGTTTCCACGCAATTCCGAGACGTTGAAAAAAGTTCGTCTTCCTCTGCCTCAAGTTGTCCCATATGGTTCATGGCACAATCGGAGGAATCTCGAAACAAGTTCATGCATTTTGGAATCCTCACGAGAAATGAGGGGGGTGGGTCAGTTTCCACGCTATTCCGAGACGTTGAAAAAAGTTCGCCTTCCTCTGCCTGAAGTTGTCCCATATGGTTCAGGGCACAATCGGAGGAATCTCGAAACAAGTTCATGCATTATGGAATCCTCACGAGAAATGAGGAGGGTGGGTGAGTTTCCACGCAATTCCGACACGTTGAAAAAAGTTTTTCTTCCTCTGCCTCAAGTTGTCCAATATGGTTCAGGGCACAATCGGAGGAATCTCGAAACAAGTTCATGCATTCTGAAATCCTCGCGAGAAATGAGGAGGGTGGGTGGGTTTCCAAGCAATTCCGAGACGTTGAAAAAATTTCGTCTTCTTCTGCATCAAGTTGTCCTATATGGTTCAGGGCACAATCGGAGGCATCTCGAAACAAGTTCATGCATTCTGGAATCCTCACGAGAAATGAGGGGGGTGGGTAAGTTTCCACGCAATTCCGAGACGTTGAAAAAAGTTCGTCTTCCTCTGCCTCAAGTTGTCCCATATGGTTCAGGGCACAATCGGAGGAATCTCGAAACAAGTTCATGCATTCTGGAATCCTCACGAGAAATTAGGGGGGTGGGTGAGTTTCCAAGCAATTCCGATACGTTGAAAAAAGTTCGTCTTCTTCTGCCTTAAATTGTCCCATATGGTTCAGGGCACAAACGGAGGAATCTCGAAACAATTTCACGCGTTCTGGAAACATCAAGAGAAATGAGGAGGGTGGGTGAGTTTCCACGCAATTCCGAGACGTTGAAAAAAGTTCGTCTTTCTCTGCCTCAAGTTGTCCCATAAGGTTCAGGGCACAAACGGAGGAATCTCGAAACATGTTCATGCATTCTGGAATCCTCACGAGAAATGAGGGGGGTGGGTAAGTTTCCACGCAATTCCGAGACGTTGAAAAAAGTTCGTCTTCTTCTGCCTCAAGTTGTCCCAAATGGTTCAATGCCCAAACGGAGGAATCTCGAAACAAGTTGATGCATTCTGGAATCCTCAGGAGAAATGAGGAGGGTGGGTGATTTTCTACGCAATTCCGATACGTTGAAAAAAGTTCGTCTTCTTCTGCCTCAAGTTGTCCCGCTCGTCTCGGAATTTTTTCAACGTCCCATATGGTTTAGGGCACAATCAGAGGAATCTCGAAACAAGTTCATGCATTCTGGAATCCTCACGAGAAATGAGGAGGGTGGGTGAGTTTCCACGCAAATCCGAGACGTTGAAAAAAGTTCGTCTTCCTTTGCCTCAAGTTGTCCCATATGGTTCAGGGCACAATCGGAGGAATCTCGAAACAAGTTCAAGCATTCTGGAATCCTCACGAGAAATGAGGGGGGTGGATGAGTTTCCAAGAAATTCCGATACGTTTAAAAAAGTTCGTCTTCTTCTGTCTTAAATTGTCCAATATGGTTCAGGGCACAAACGGAGGAATCTCGAAACATGTTCATGCATTCTGGAATCCTCACGAGAAATGAGGGGGGTGGGTAAGTTTCCACGCAATTCCGAGACGTTGAAAAAAGTTCGTCTTCTTCTGCCTCAAGTTGTCCCATATGGTTCATGGCACAATCGGAGGAATCTCGAAACAAGTTCATGTATTATGGAATCCTCACGAGAAATGAGGAGGGTGGGTGAGTTTCCACGCAATTCCGACACGTTGAAAAAAGTTTGTCTTCCTCTGCCTCAAGTTGTCCCATATGGTTCAGGGCACAATCGGAGGAATCTCGAAACAAGTTCATGCATTCTGGAATCCTCGCGAGAAATGAGGAGGGTGGGTGGGTTTCCAAGCAATTCCGAGACGTTGAAAAAATTTCGTCTTCTTTTGCATCAAGTTGTCCTATATGGTTCAGGGCACAATCGGAGGAATTTCGAAACAAGTTCATGCATTCTGGAATCCTCACGAGAAATGAGGGGGGTGGGTAAGTTTCCACGCAATTCCGAGACGTTGAAAAAAGTTCGTCTTCCTCTGCCTCAAGTTGTCCCTTATGGTTCAGGGCACAATTGGAGGAATCTCGAAACAAGTTCATGCATTCTGGAATCCTCACGAGAAATTAGGGGGGTGGGTGAGTTTCCAAGCAATTCCGATACGTTGAAAAAAGTTCGTCTTCTTCTGCCTTAAATTGTCCCATATGGTTCAGGGCCCAAACGGAGGAATCTCGAAACAATTTCACGCGTTCTGGAAACATCACGAGAAATGAGGAGGGTGGGTGAGTTTCCACGCAATTCCGAGACGTTGAAAAAAGTTCGTCTTTCACTGCCTCAAGTTGTCCCATAAGGTTCAGGGCACAAACGGAGAAATCTCGAAACATGTTCATGCATTCTGGAATCCTCACGAGAAATGAGGGGGGTGGGTAAGTTTCCACGCAATTCCGAGACGTTGAAAAAAGTTCGTCTTCCTCTGCCTCAAGTTGTCCCATATGGTTCATGGCACAATCGGAGGAATCTCGAAACAAGTTCATGCATTTTGGAATCCTCACGAGAAATGAGGGGGGTGGGTCAGTTTCCACGCTATTCCGAGACGTTGAAAAAAGTTCGCCTTCCTCTGCCTGAAGTTGTCCCATATGGTTCAGGGCACAATCGGAGGAATCTCGAAACAAGTTCATGCATTATGGAATCCTCACGAGAAATGAGGAGGGTGGGTGAGTTTCCACGCAATTCCGACACGTTGAAAAAAGTTTTTCTTCCTCTGCCTCAAGTTGTCCAATATGGTTCAGGGCACAATCGGAGGAATCTCGAAACAAGTTCATGCATTCTGAAATCCTCGCGAGAAATGAGGAGGGTGGGTGGGTTTCCAAGCAATTCCGAGACGTTGAAAAAATTTCGTCTTCTTCTGCATCAAGTTGTCCTATATGGTTCAGGGCACAATCGGAGGCATCTCGAAACAAGTTCATGCATTCTGGAATCCTCACGAGAAATGAGGGGGGTGGGTAAGTTTCCACGCAATTCCGAGACGTTGAAAAAAGTTCGTCTTCCTCTGCCTCAAGTTGTCCCATATGGTTCAGGGCACAATCGGAGGAATCTCGAAACAAGTTCATGCATTCTGGAATCCTCACGAGAAATTAGGGGGGTGGGTGAGTTTCCAAGCAATTCCGATACGTTGAAAAAAGTTCGTCTTCTTCTGCCTTAAATTGTCCCATATGGTTCAGGGCCCAAACGGAGGAATCTCGAAACAATTTCACGCGTTCTGGAAACATCAAGAGAAATGAGGAGGGTGGGTGAGTTTCCACGCAATTCCGAGACGTTGAAAAAAGTTCGTCTTTCTCTGCCTCAAGTTGTCCCATAAGGTTCAGGGCACAAACGGAGGAATCTCGAAACATGTTCATGCATTCTGGAATCCTCACGAGAAATGAGGGGGGTGGGTAAGTTTCCACGCAATTCCGAGACGTTGAAAAAAGTTCGTCTTCTTCTGCCTCAAGTTGTCCCAAATGGTTCAGGGCCCAAACGGAGGAATCTCGAAACAAGTTGATGCATTCTGGAATCCTCAGGAGAAATGAGGAGGGTGGGTGATTTTCTACGCAATTCCGATACGTTGAAAAAAGTTCGTCTTCTTCTGCCTCAAGTTGTCCCGCTCGTCTCGGAATTTTTTCAACGTCCCATATGGTTTAGGGCACAATCAGAGGAATCTCGAAACAAGTTCATGCATTCTGGAATCCTCACGAGAAATGAGGAGGGTGGGTGAGTTTCCACGCAATTCCGAGACGTTGAAAAAAGTTCGTCTTCCTTTGCCTCAAGTTGTCCCATATGGTTCAGGGCACAATCGGAGGAATCTCGAAACAAGTTCAAGCATTCTGGAATCCTCACGAGAAATGAGGGGGGTGGATGTGTTTCCAAGAAATTCCGATACGTTTAAAAAAGTTCGTCTTCTTCTGTCTTAAATTGTCCCATATGGTTCAGGGCACAAACGGAGGAATCTCGAAACATGTTCATGCATTCTGGAATCCTCACGAGAAATGAGGGGGGTGGGTAAGTTTCCACGCAATTCCGAGACGTTGAAAAAAGTTCGTCTTCTTCTGCCTCAAGTTGTCCCAAATGGTTCTGGGCCCAAACGGAGGAATCTCGAAACAAGTTCATGCATTCTGGAATCCTCATGAGAAATGAGGAGGGTGGGTGATTTTCTACGCAATTCCGATACGTTGAAAAACGTTCGTCTTCTTCTGCCTCAAGTTGTCCCGCTCGTCTCGGAATTTTTTCAACGTCCCATAAGGTTCAGGGCACAAACGGAGGAATCTCGAAACATGTTCATGCATTCTGGAATCCTCACGAGAAATGAGGGGGGTGGGTAAGTTTCCACGCAATTCCGAGACGTTGAAAAAAGTTCGTCTTCTTCTGGCTCAAGTTGTCCCATATGGTTCATGGCACAATCGGAGGAATCTCGAAACAAGTTCATGTATTATGGAATCCTCACGAGAAATGAGGAGGGTGGGTGAGTTTCCACGCAATTCCGACACGTTGAAAAAAGTTTGTCTTCCTCTGCCTCAAGTTGTCCCATATGGTTCAGGGCACAATCGGAGGAATCTCGAAACAAGTTCATGCATTCTGGAATCCTCGCGAGAAATGAGGAGGGTGGGTGGGTTTCCAAGCAATTCCGAGACGTTGAAAAAATTTCGTCTTCTTCTGCATCAAGTTGTCCTATATGGTTCAGGGCACAATCGGAGGAATTTCGAAACAAGTTCATGCATTCTGGAATCCTCACGAGAAATGAGGGGGGTGGGTAAGTTTCCACGCAATTCCGAGACGTTGAAAAAAGTTCGTCTTCCTCTGCCTCAAGTTGTCCCATATGGTTCAGGGCACAATCGGAGGAATCTCGAAACAAGTTCATGCATTCTGGAATCCTCACGAGAAATTAGGGGGGTGGGTGAGTTTCCAAGCAATTCCGATACGTTGAAAAAAGTTCGTCTTCTTCTGCCTTAAATTGTCCCATATGGTTCAGGGCCCAAACGGAGGAATCTCGAAACAATTTCACGCGTTCTGGAAACATCACGAGAAATGAGGAGGGTGGGTGAGTTTCCACGCAATTCCGAGACGTTGAAAAAAGTTCGTCTTTCTCTGCCTCAAGTTGTCCCATAAGGTTCAGGGCACAAACGGAGGAATCTCGAAACATGTTCATGCATTCTGGAATCCTCACGAGAAATGAGGGGGGTGGGTAAGTTTCCACGCAATTCCGAGACGTTGAAAAAAGTTCGTCTTCTTCTGCCTCAAGTTGTCCCAAATGGTTCAGGGCCCAAACGGAGGAATCTCGAAACAAGTTCATGCATTCTGGAATCCTCACGAGAAATGAGGAGGGTGGGTGATTTTCTACACAATTCCGATACGTTGAAAAAAGTTCGTCTTCTTCTGCCTCAAGTTGTCCCGCTCGTCTCGGAATTTTTTCAACGTCCCATATGGTTCAGGGCACAATCGGAGGACTCTCGAAACAAGTTCATGCATTCTGGAATCCTCACGAGAAATGAGGAGGGTGGGTGAGTTTCCAAGCAATTCCGAGACGTTGAAAAAAGTTCGTCTTCCTCTGCCTCAAGTTGTCCCATATGATTCAGGGCACAATCGGAGGAATCTCGAAACAAGTTCATGCATTCTGGAATCCTCACGAGAAATGAGGGGGGTGGGTGAGTTTCCAAACAATTCCGATACGTTGAAAAAAGTTCGTCTTCTTCTGCCATAAATTGTCCCATATGGTTCAGGGCCCAAACGGAGGAATCTAGAAAAAATTTCATGCATTCTGGAATAATCACGAGAAATGAGGAGGGTGGGTGAGTTTCCACGCAATTCCGAGACGTTGAAAAAAGTTCGTCTTCCTTTGCCTCAAGTTGTCCCATATGGTTCAGGGCACAAACGGAGGAATCTCGAAACAAGTTCATGCATTCTGGAATCCTCACGAGAAATGAGGAGGGTGGGTGAGTTTCCACGCAATTCCGAGACGTTGAAAAAAGTTCGTCTTCCTCTGCCTCAAGTTGTCCCATATGGTTCAAGGCACAATCGGAGGAATCTCGAAACAAGTTCATGCATTCTGGAATCCTCACGAGAAATGAGGGGGGTGGATGAGTTTCTAAGAAATTCCGATACGTTGAAAAAAGTTCGTCTTCTTCTGTCTTAAATTGTCCCATGTGGTTCAGGGCCCAAACGGAGGAATCTCAAAACAAGCTCATGCATTCTGGAATCCTCACGAGAAATGAGGAGGGTGGGTGAGTTTCCACGCAATTCCGAGACGTTGAAAAAAGTTCGTCTTCCTCTGTCTCAAGTTGTCCCATATGGTTCAGGGCACAATCGGTGGAATCTCGAAACAAGTTCATGCATTCTGGAATCCTCACGAGAAATGAGGGGGGTGGGTGAGTTTCCAAACAATTCCGATACGTTGAAAAAAGTTCGTCTTCTTCTGCCATAAATTGTCCCATATGGTTCAGGGCCCAAACGGAGGAATCTCGAAAAAAGTTCATGCATTATGGAATCCTCACGAGAAATGAAGAGGGTGGGTGAGTTTCCACGCAATTCCGAGACGTTGAAAAAAGTTCGTCTTCCTCTGCCTCAATTTGTCCCATATGGTTCAGGGCACAATCGGAGGAATCTCGAAACAAGTTCATGCATTCTGGAATCCTCGCGAGAAATGAGGAGGGTGGGTGAGTTTCCAAGCAATTTCGAGACGTTGAAAAAATTTCGTCTTCTTCTGCATCAAGTTGTCCTATATGGTTCAGGGCTCAATCGGAGGAATCTCGAAACAAGTTCATGCATTCTGGAATCCTCACGAGAAATGAGGGGGGTGGGTCAGTTTCCACGCAATTCCGAGACGTTGAAAAAAGTTCGTCTTCCTCTGCCTCAAGTTGTCCCATATGGTTCAGGGCACAAACGGAGGAATCACGAAACAAGTTCATGCATTCTGGAATCCTCACGAGAAATGAGGAGGGTGGGTGAGTTTCCACGCAATTCCGACACGTTGAAAAAAGTTCGTCTTCCTCTGCCTCAAGTTGTCCCATATGGTTCAGGGCACAATCGGAGGAATCTCGAAACAAGTTCA
This sequence comes from Acacia crassicarpa, assembly GCA_034222035.1. NCBI lineage: Eukaryota > Viridiplantae > Streptophyta > Magnoliopsida > Fabales > Fabaceae > Acacia > Acacia crassicarpa. The sequence continues at coordinate 29,816,572 of JAWXYG010000002.1, read as the reverse complement.
TGCATTCTGGAATCCTCACGAGAAATGAGGGGGGTGGATGAGTTTCCAAGAAATTCCGATACGTTGAAAAAAGTTCGTCTTCTTCTGTCTTAAATTGTCCCATATGGTTCAGGGCCCAAACGGAGGAATCTCAAAACAAGCTCATGCATTTTGGAATCCTCACGAGAAATGAGGAGGGTGGGTGAGTTTCCACGCAATTCCGAGACGTTGAAAAAAGTTCGTCTTCCTCTGTCTCAAGTTGTCCCATATGGTTCAGGGCACAATCGGAGGAATCTCGAAACAAGTTCATGCATTCTGGAATCCTCACGAGAAATGAGGGTGGTGGGTGAGTTTCCACGCAATTCCGAGACGTTGAAAAAAGTTCGTCTTCTTCTGCCTCAAGGTTTCCCGCATGGTTCAGGGCCCAAACGGAGGAATCTCGAAACAAGTTCATGCATTATGGAATCCTCACGAGAAATGAAGAGGGTGGGTGAGTTTCCACGCAATTCCGAGACGTTGAAAAAAGTTCGTCTTCCTCTGCCTCAATTTGTCCCATATGGTTCAGGGCACAATCGGAGGAATCTCGAAACAAGTTCATGCATTCTGGAATCCTCGCGAGAAATGAGGAGGGTGGGTGAGTTTCCAAGCAATTTCGAGACGTTGAAAAAATTTCGTCTTCTTCTGCATCAAGTTGTCCTATATGGTTCAGGGCTCAATCGGAGGAATCTCGAAACAAGTTCATGCATTCTGGAATCCTCACGAGAAATGAGGGGGGTGGGTGAGTTTCCAAGCAATTCCGATACGTTGAAAAAAGTTCGTCTTCTTCTGCCTTAAATTGTCCCATATGGTTCAGGGCCCAAATGGAGGAATCTCGAAACAATTTCATGCGTTCTGGAATCATCACGAGAAATGAGGAGGGTGGGTGTGTTTCCACGCAATTCCGAGACGTTGAAAAAAGTTCGTCTTTCTCTGATGCGGACATAGGGGGCGACATGACCAAGGCAACAAACTTGGAGGACATACAAGGTCTTGGAGATCCAATGACAAGAGCAAGAACTAAAAAGGCTCCAGATTGAAGACCTTGAAGAAAAAGCCCTAATGGATATGCATGGAGGCTTCATTGGGCCTTAGCCCAAATTCTGCATTTAGTTTTATTTTCTTACATTTAGTTAAACTTTTGTAATAAGGCTTATTGGGCTTGTTTATTGGGCTTTATGTGTAAGCAAAATTAGGTTAAACTTAATATGGATGTTGCCCATATAAGGGAACGCCATAGCTTTTGTAACGGCAGATTTGAATTGAGATTTCAACCATTTTGGTGAGAGACAAGTTCTCTAGGGTTCTTTTGAGAATCTCTGAACTTATCAAGGGCTTCAATCCTTGTGGCGTTCTTCGGCTTATCAATTCTTTGGAATTGTGGCGCCTACCTAATCCAGTTTTCGTTCTAAATTTGTTCATTTCGTATCTCCCGTTTCCCTTATCGTTTTTCGGTGTTTAATTAGTCAAAATCGTATTTCAGAACGTGATCTTTCAGTTCGTTTTGGAAGCACTCAATTCCGAGGTCTCTAGCGTGAGATCCATTCCGTTCTTTAGGACGCGTCAGAGGCTGTTCTGGTGCGAAATTCCACTCCTAGTTGATCCGATTGTCCGTTTCCTTCGGGAATCACATCATTTGGTATCAGAGCACGGTTCTAGGATTGGAATTGGGTTATATTTTCTTGATTGCTTACATCCCAATCTGGTAACCCTAATCCCTAAATTTGTGTTTTTGATTTTTGAATTGTGAAATTCTATTTTAGTCGTCGTTCTTTGTTCTTAGTTTGTCTTTCAATCTTCTGGTTGTTTTCCCTTTCAATTTCTTGTTCAGTTCACATATTTCTGCACTTTGTTCTTGGTGTTCATCCCTTGTTCATCATTGTTCTTCAATTTTAATCCTTTCGATTCGTGTTTCTTGAGTATTGTGTTGTTAGTGTGTTAAGTAATAGCTCGTTTTGTGGGGAATTCTATCTAATTCAATTCTGAATTAGTATAATTTCAAAGTTTGATCCCAAAATCACAAATTCCTCTTTGTAAAGAAAAAAAAGAAAAAAAAATCAGCTGTGATAAAAAAAAAGAAAAAAAGAAAAGAAAAAAGAATCAGGTGTTATTAAAAAAAAAAAAAAGAAAAAAAATCAGTTGTGATTAAAAAAAAAAAAGAATCAGCTGTTATAAAAATAAAAAAAAAAGAGGAAAAAAAAATGCTATACAGCACCTTGGTATTCAATTACACACACTACTATGTGTGAATCTTTTCCAAAGTGTCTTCCTTGAATAATTCCTCCAAATTGTTTTTTTTTGGTTTTGGATTTTCTTTGTGTTGTCTTCTTTGAGTCCAAAGTGTTCTTGAATAGTTCCTCCAAATTGATTTGAATTTTCTGTCTTGTCTTCTTTCACATCTTTTCCAAATTGTATTGTGAGTCACCGCCAATTCCTAAGTTTGGGATTCTACTCTTGAGTGTTCTTAGAGATTCTGTTAAGAACTTAAAGGGGGCTATTGAGTGGTAAAAGGCAAGAGAGAACACTACACAAAAGCCTTATAGAGAGCAACAAACACGAGTGATACATTTTTAAGAGTGTAAACACGTGAGCGAGTGGTAAGGTCCTATTACTTTTGTTCTTTTCCTTGAATTATGGCAGGTGCAGGTGGTGAAGACGTTCCTCCTCCTATAGGAGATAACAGATTGCTAATTGAAACAATTACAACTCAAATGCAAAGGATGATGAGAGAACACACAGAGGAGTTATATGAGAGAATTGAGAGAATAGAAAATCAGAGGAATCAGGATGAAAGAAGGAGAAGAAGAGATCATGAGAATGATGCTAGAGAGGATAGAATTAAGGGAGTGAAGCTTAATATACCATCCTTCAAGGGAAAAAGTGATCCGGAAGCCTATTTAGAGTGGGAACTGAAGATTGAGCACTTGTTTGCATGTCACAATTATAGTGAAGAGAAGAAAATGAAGGTGGCAGCCATGGAGTTTAGTGATTATGCTCTCATTTGGTGGGACCAATTGCAAAAGGAGAGAGCGAGATATGAAGAACCATTGGTGGATAGTTGGGTGGAGATGAAAAGGCTAATGAGAAGAAGATATGTTCCTTCCCATTATCATCGAGACCTTCACAACAAACTTCAAAGACTCACACAAGGTAACAAGAGTGTAGATGAGTATTTTAAAGAGATGGAGGTGTCCTTGATTAGAGCAAATATTAGTGAAGAGCGGGAGGCTACTATGGCACGTTTCTTGCATGGGCTGAATAATGACATAAGGGATGTTGTGGAGTTGCAAAATTATGTGGAGTTGGAGGATTTAGTGCAACAAGCTAGTAAGGTAGAACAACAACTCAAGAGAAAGGGTGTCATGAGGAAAAACTCTTCAAATTTTTATTCTTCAAGTTGGAAGGATAGAAATAAGAAGGAGGGAGGTACTTCATCAAGCAACCCCACTGCTACACCTCAAAGGACTCAAACTAAATCCAATGAGGTCCCTAAAAAGACAAGGAGTAGTGAAATAAAATGTTTCAAGTGTTTGGGGAGAGGTCACATAGCTTCTGAATGTCCAACTAAGAAGACTATGTTACTTAAAGAGGATGGGGAGCTTACTAGTGAGTCTTCTTCAGATTCTACTTCGCAAGATTCTGTTTCTTCAGATTCTGCTTCACAAGATGATATTGAAGAAATAATTCCAGAAGGAGATTTGTTTATGGTAAGAAGAATGTTGGGCAGCCAAGCAAAAGACATGGATGATAGTCAAAGAGAGAACGTCTTTCATACCAGATGCCTTATCCAAGAAAAGGTATGTTCTCTAATTATTGATGGAGGGAGTTGTACCAATGTTGCAAGTGCTAGAATGGTGTCTAAATTGGGCATGGAAACCAAACCTCACCCACTGCCATACAAGCTTCAATGGCTTAGTGAGGATGGTGAAGTGACCGTAAGCAAACAAGTGGAGGTGAACTTCTCCATAGGGAAATATGATGATACAGTTTTATGTGATGTGGTACCAATGGAGGCTTGTCATTTGCTACTTGGGAGACCTTGGCAATATGATAAGAAAGCTATGCATGATGGATACACCAACAAGTTCTCTTTTGTACACAAAGAACGCAAGATTATTCTTGCATCCTTGACACCAAGAGAAGTTAGTGAGGATAATCTAAAAATGAGAGAAAAAAGAAAGCAAGAGAGAAAAGAGAGTGGAAGAGAGCAAGAAAAAAAAGGAGAGGAAAAGAGAAAAGCGCCAAACTTGCTTATAAAAGAAAAAGAGGTGAAAAAGGCAATGCATTTAAAAAAGCCAATGCTCTTACTTTTGAGTAAAGAGAATAATGTTACAGATGCAAGTCCTACTAACTTTCTTCCAAATGAGGTTTCTGATTTGTTGCAGGAATTTAAAGAGGTTGATGATGCAATCCACACTGTAGATTTGTTCTTCAAGGAAGTGCATAAAGACGGAGACGAGGATTGCAATTTGAGGACAAATTCTTCTAAAGAAGGAGGGAATGATGCGGACATAGGGGGCGACATGACCAAGGCAACAAACTTGGAGGACATACAAGGTCTTGGAGATCCAATGACAAGAGCAAGAACTAAAAAGGCTCCAGATTGAAGACCTTGAAGAAAAAGCCCTAATGGATATGCATGGAGGCTTCATTGGGCCTTAGCCCAAATTCTGCATTTAGTTTTATTTTCTTACATTTAGTTAAACTTTTGTAATAAGGCTTATTGGGCTTGTTTATTGGGCTTTATGTGTAAGCAAAATTAGGTTAAACTTAATATGGATGTTGCCCATATAAGGGAACGCCATAGCTTTTGTAACGGCAGATTTGAATTGAGATTTCAACCATTTTGGTGAGAGACAAGTTCTCTAGGGTTCTTTTGAGAATCTCTGAACTTATCAAGGGCTTCAATCCTTGTGGCGTTCTTCGGCTTATCAATTCTTTGGAATTGTGGCGCCTACCTAATCCAGTTTTCGTTCTAAATTTGTTCATTTCGTATCTCCCGTTTCCCTTATCGTTTTTCGGTGTTTAATTAGTCAAAATCGTATTTCAGAACGTGATCTTTCAGTTCGTTTTGGAAGCACTCAATTCCGAGGTCTCTAGCGTGAGATCCATTCCGTTCTTTAGGACGCGTCAGAGGCTGTTCTGGTGCGAAATTCCACTCCTAGTTGATCCGATTGTCCGTTTCCTTCGGGAATCACATCATTCTCTGCCTCAAGTTGTCCCATAAGGTTCAGGGCGCAAACGGAGGAATCTCGAAACATGTTCATGCATTCTGGAATCCTCACGAGAAATGAAGGGGTGGGTGAGTTTCCACGCAATTCCGAGACGTTGAAAAAAGTTCGTCTTCTTCTGCCTCAAGTTGTCCCAAATGGTTCAGGGACCAAACGGAGGAATCTCGAAACAAGTTCATGCATTCTGGAATCCTCACGAGAATTGAGGAGGGTGGGTGATTTTCTACGCAATTCCAATACGTTAAAAAAAGTTCGTCTTCTTCTGCCTCAAGTTGTCCCGCTCGTCTCGGAATTTTTTCAACGTCCCATATGGTTCAGGGCACAATCGGAGGAATCTCGAAAAAAGTTCATGCATTCTGGAATCCTCATGAGAAATGAGGAGGGTGGGTGAGTTTCCAAGCAATTCCAAGACGTTGAAAAAATTTCGTCTTCTTCTGCCTCAAGTTGTCCCATATGGTTCAGGGCACAATTGGAGGAATCTCGAAACAAGTTCAAGCATTCTGGAATCCTCACGAGAAATGAGGGGGGTGGGTCTGTTTCCACGCAATTCCGAGACGTTGAAAAAAGTTCGTCTTCCTCTGCCTCAAGTTGTCCCATATGGTTCAGGGCACAATCGGAGGAATCTCGAAACAAGTTCATGCATTCTGGAATCCTCCCGAGAAATGAGGGGGGTGGGTGAGTTTCCATGCAATTCCGATACGTTGAAAAAAGTTCGTCTTCTTCTGCCTCAAGTTGTCCCGCTCGTCTCGGAATTTTTTCAACGTCCCATATGGTTCAGGGCACAATCGGAGGAATCTCGAAACAAGTTCATGCATTCTGGAATCCTCACGAGAAATGAGGGGGTGGGTGTGTTTCCAAGCAATTCCGATACGTTGAAAAAAGTTCGTCTTCTTCTGCCTTAAATTGTCCCATATGGTTCAGGTCCCAAAAGGAGGAATCTCGAAACAATTTCATGCATTCTGGAATCATCACGAGAAATGAGGAGGGTGGGTGATTTTCTACGCAATTCCGATACGTTGAAAAAAGTTCGTCTTCTTCTGCCTCAAGTTGTCCCGCTCGTCTCGGAATTTTTTCAACGTCCCATATGGTTCAGGGCACAATCGGAGGAATCTCGAAACAAGTTCATGCATTCTGGAATCCTCGCGAGAAATGAGGAGGGTGGGTGAGTTTCCAAGCAATTCCGAGACGTTGAAAAAATTTCGTCTTCTTCTGCATCAAGTTGTCCTATATGGTTCAGGGCTCAATCGGAGGAATCTCGAAACAAGTTCATGCATTCTGGAATCCTCACGAGAAATGAGGGGGGTGGGTCAGTTTCCACGCAATTCCGAGATGTTGAAAAAAGTTCGTCTTCCTCTGCCTCAAGTTGTCCCATATGGTTCAGGGCACAAACGGAGGAATCACGAAACAAGTTCATGCATTCTGGAATCCTCACGAGAAATGAGGAGGGTGGGTGAGTTTCCACGCAATTCCGACACGTTGAAAAAAGTTCGTCTTCCTCTGCCTCAAGTTGTCCCATATGGTTCAGGGCACAATCGGAGGAATCTCGAAACAAGTTCATGCATTCTGGAATCCTCACGAGAAATGAGGGGGGTGGCTGAGTTTCCAAGAAATTCCGATACGTTGAAAAAAGTTCGTCTTCTTCTGTCTTAAATTGTCCCATATGGTTCAGGGCCCAAACGGAGGAATCTCAAAACAAGCTCATGCATTTTGGAATCCTCACGAGAAATGAGGAGGGTGGGTGAGTTTCCACGCAATTCCGAGACGTTGAAAAAAGTTCGTCTTCCTCTGTCTCAAGTTGTCCCATATGGTTCAGGGCACAATCGGAGGAATCTCGAAACAAGTTCATGCATTCTGGAATCCTCACGAGAAATGAGGGTGGTGGGTGAGTTTCCACGCAATTCCGAGACGTTGAAAAAAGTTCGTCTTCTTCTGCCTCAAGGTTTCCCGCATGGTTCAGGGCCCAAACGGAGGAATCTCGAAACAAGTTCATGCATTATGGAATCCTCACGAGAAATGAGGAGGGTGGGAGAGTTTCCACGCAATTCCGACACGTTGAAAAAAGTTCGTCTTCCTCTGCCTCAAGTTGTCCCATATGGTTCAAGGCACAATCGGAGGAATCTCGAAACAAGTTCATGCATTCTGGAATCCTCACGAGAAATGAGGGGGGTGGGTCAGTTTCCACGCAATTCCGAGACGTTGAAAAAAGTTCGTCTTCCTCTGCCTCAAGTTGTCCCATATGGTTCAGGGCACAATCGGAGGAATCTCGAAACAAGTTCATGCATTCTGGAATCCTCACGAGAAATGAGGGGGGTGGGTGAGTTTCGAAGCAATTCCGATACGTTGAAAAAAGTTCGTCTTCTTCTGCCTTAAATTGTCCCATATGGTTCAGGGCCCAAACGGAGGAATCTCGAAACAATTTCATGCATTCTGGAATCATCACGAGAAATGAGGAGCGTGGTTGAGTTTCCACGCAATTCCGAGACGTTGAAAAAAGTTCGTCTTCTTCTGCCTCAAGTTGTACCGCATGGTTCAGGGCCCAAACGGAGGAATCTCGAAACAAGTTCATGCATTGTGGAATACTCACGAGAAATGAGGAGGGTGGGTGAGTTTCCACGCAATTCCGACACGTTGAAAAAAGTTCGTCTTCCTCTGCCTCAAGTTGTCCCATATGGTTTAGGGCACAATCGGAGGAATCTCGGAAAAAGTTCATGCATTCTGGAATCCTCATGAGAAATGAGGAGGGTGGGTGAGTTTCCAAGCAATTCCGAGACGTTGAAAAAATTTCGTCTTCTTCTGCCTCAAGTTGTCCCATATGGTTCAGGGCACAATCGGAGGAATCTCGAAACAAGTTCAAGCATTCTGGAATCCTCACGAGAAATGAGGGGGGTGGGTCAGTTTCCACGCAATTCCGACACGTTGAAAAAAGTTCGTCTTCCTCTGCCTCAAGTTGTCCCATATGGTTCAGGGCACAATCGGAGGAATCTCGAAACAAGTTCATGCATTCTGGAATCCTCGCGAGAAATGAGGAGGGTGGGTGAGTTTCCAAGCAATTCCGAGACGTTGAAAAAATTTCGTCTTCTTCTGCCTTAAATTGTCCCATATGGTTCAGGGCCCAAAAGGAGGAATCTCGAAACAATTTCATGCATTCTGGAATCATCACGAGAAATGAGGAGGGTGGGTGAGTTTCCACGCAATTCCGAGACGTTGAAAAAAGTTCGTCTTCTTCTGCCTCAAGTTGTACCGCATGGTTCGGGGCCCAAACGGAGGAATCTCGAAACAAGTTCATGCATTTTGGAATACTCACGAGAAATGAGGAGGGTGGGTGAGTTTCCACGCAATTCCGACACGTTGAAAAAAGTTCGTCTTCCTCTGCCTCAAGTTGACCCATATGGTTCAGGGCACAATCGGAGGAATCTCGAAACAAGTTCATGCATTCTGGAATCCTCGCGAGAAATGAGGAGGGTGGGTGAGTTTCCAAGCAATTCCGAGACGTTGAAAAAATTTCGTCTTCTTCTGCATCAAGTTGTCCTATATGGTTCAGGGCTCAATCGGAGGAATCTCGAAACAAGTTCATGCATTCTGGAATCCTCGCGAGAAATGAGGAGGGTGGGTGAGTTTCCAAGCAATTCCGAGAAGTTGAAAAAATTTCGTCTTCTTCTGCCTCAAGTTGTCCGATATGGTTCAGGGCACAATCGGAGGAATCTCGAAACAAGTTCATGCATTCTGGAATATTCACGAGAAATGAGGAGGGTGGGTGAGTTTCCACACAATTCCGACACGTTGAAAAAAGTTCGTCTTCCTCTGCCTCAAGTTGTCCCATATGGTTCAGGGCACAATCGGAGGAATCTCGAAACAAGTTCAAGCATTCTGGAATCCTCACGAGAAATGAGGGGGGTGGGTCTGTTTCCACGCAATTCCGAGACGTTGAAAAAAGTTCGTCTTCCTCTGCCTCAAGTTGTCCCATATGGTTCAGGGCACAATCGGAGGAATCTCGAAACAAGTTCATGCATTCTGGAATCCTCACGAGAAATGAGGGGGGTGGGTGAGTTTCCAAGCAATTCCGATTCGTTGAAAAAAGTTCGTCTTCTTCTGCCTCAAGTTGTCCCGCACGTCTCGGAATTTTTTCAACGTCCCATATGGTTCAGGGCACAATCGGAGGAATCTCGAAACAAGTTCATGCATTCTGGAATCCTCACGAGAAATGAGGGGGTGGGTGAGTTTCCAAGCAATTCCGATACGTTGAAAAAAGTTCGTCTTCTTCTGCCTCAAGTTGTCCCATATGGTTCAGGGCACAATCGGAGGAATCTCGAAACAAGTTCAAGCATTCTGGAATCCTCACGAGAAATGAGGGGGGTGGGTCTGTTTCCACGCAATTCCGAGACGTTGAAAAAAGTTCGTCTTCCTCTGCCTCAAGTTGTCCCATATGGTTCAGGGCACAATCGGAGGAATCTCGAAACAAGTTCATGCATTCTGGAATCCTCACGAGAAATGAGGGGGGTGGGTGAGTTTCCAAGCAATTCCGATTCGTTGAAAAAAGTTCGTCTTCTTCTGCCTCAAGTTGTCCCGCACGTCTCGGAATTTTTTCAACGTCCCATATGGTTCAGGGCACAATCGGAGGAATCTCGAAACAAGTTCATGCATTCTGGAATCCTCACGAGAAATGAGGGGGTGGGTGAGTTTCCAAGCAATTCCGATACGTTGAAAAAAGTTCGTCTTCTTCTGCCTTAAATTGTCCCATATGGTTCAGGGCCCAAAAGGAGGAATCTCGAAACAATTTCATGCATTCTGGAATCATCACGAGAAATGAGGAGGGTGGGTGAGTTTCCACGCAATTCCGAGACGTTGAAAAAAGTTCGTCTTCTTCTGCCTCAAGTTGTACCGCATGGTTCAGGGCCCAAACGGAGGAATCTCGAAACAAGTTCATGCATTTTGGAATACTCACGAGAAATGAGGAGGGTGGGTGAGTTTCCACGCAATTCCGACACGTTGAAAAAAGTTCGTCTTCCTCTGCCTCAAGTTGTCCCATATGGTTTAGGGCACAATCGGAGGAATCTCGAAAAAAGTTCATGCATTCTGGAATCCTCAGGAGAAATGAGGAGGGTGGGTGAGTTTCCAAGCAATGCCGAGACGTTGAAAAAATTTCGTCTTCTTCTGCCTCAAGTTGTCCCATATGGTTCAGGGCACAATCGGAGGAATCTCGAAACAAGTTCAAGCATTCTGGAATCCTCACGAGAAATGAGGGGGTGGGTCAGTTTCCACGCAATTCCGACACGTTGAAAAAAGTTCGTCTTCCTCTGCCTCAAGTTGTCCCATATGGTTCAGGGCACAATCGGAGGAATCTCGAAACAAGTTCATGCATTCTGGAATCCTCGCGAGAAATGAGGAGGGTGGGTGAGTTTCCAAGCAATTCCGAGACGTTGAAAAAATTTCGTCTTCTTCTGCCTCAAGTTGTCCTATATGGTTCAGGGCACAATCGGAGGAATCTCGAAACAAGTTCATGCATTCTGGAATCCTCACGAGAAATGAGGGGGGTGGGTCAGTTTCCACGCAATTCCGAGACGTTGAAAAAAGTTCGTCTTCCTCTGCCTCAAGTTGTCCCATATGGTTCAGGGCACAAACGGACGAATCTCGAAACAAGTTCATGCATTCTGGAATCCTCACGAGAAATGAGGAGGGTGGGTGATTTTCTACTCAATTCCGATACGTTGAAAAAAGTTCGTCTTCTTCTGCCTCAAGTTGTCCCGCTCGTCTCGGAATTTTTTCAACGTCCCATATGGTTCAGGGCCCAAACGGAGGAATCTCGAAACAATTTCATGCATTCTGGAATCATCACGAGAAATGAGGAGGGTGTGTGAGTTTCCACGCAATTCCGAGACGTTGAAAAAAGTTCGTCTTTCTCTGCCTCAAGTTGTCCCATAAGGTTCAGGGCACAAACGGAGGAATCTCGAAACAAGTTCATGCATTCTGGAATACTCACGAGAAATGAGGAGGGTGGGTGAGTTTCCAAGCAATTCCGAGACATTGAAAAAATTTCGTCTTCTTCTGCCTCAAGTTGTCCCATATGGTTCAGGGCCCAAATGGAGGAATCTCGAAACAATTTCATGCGTTCTGGAATCATCACGAGAAATGAGGAGGGTGGGTGAGTTTCCACGCAATTCCGAGACGTTGAAAAAAGTTCGTCTTTCTCTGCCTCAAGTTGTCCCATAAGGTTCAGGGCACAAACGGAGGAATCTCGAAACATGTTCATGCATTCTGGAATCCTCACGAGAAATGAAGGGGGTGGGTGAGTTTCCACGCAATTCCGAGACGTTGAAAAAAGTTCGTCTTCTTCTGCCTCAAGTTGTCCCAAATGGTTCAGGGACCAAACGGAGGAATCTCGAAACAAGTTCATGCATTCTGGAATCCTCACGAGAAATGAGGAGGGTGGGTGATTTTCTACACAATTCCGATACGTTGAAAAAAGTTCGTCTTCTTCTGCCTCAAGTTGTCCCGCTCGTCTCGGAATTTTTTCAACGTCCCATATGGTTCAGGGCACAATCGGAGGAATCTCGAAACAAGTTCATGCATTCTGGAATCCTCACGAGAAATGAGGGGGGTGGGTGAGTTTCCAAGCAATTCCGATACGTTGAAAAAAGTTCATCTTCTTCTGCCTTAAATTGTCCCATATGGTTCAGGGCCCAAAAGGAGGAATCTCGAAACAATTTCATGCATTCTGGAATCATCACGAGAAATGAGGAGGGTGGGTGAGTTTCCACGCAATTCCGAGACGTTGAAAAAAGTTCGTCTTCTTCTGCCTCAAGTTGTACCGCATGGTTCGGGGCCCAAACGGAGGAATCTCGAAACAAGTTCATGCATTTTGGAATACTCACGAGAAATGAGGAGGGTGGGTGAGTTTCCACGCAATTCCGAGACGTTGAAAAAAGTTCGTCTTCCTCTGCCTCAAGTTGTCCCATATGGTTCAGGGCACAATCGGAGGAATCTCGAAACAAGTTCATGCATTCTGGAATCCTCACGAGAAATGAGGGGGGTGGGTGAGTTTCCAAGCAATTCCGATTCGTTGAAAAAAGTTCGTCTTCTTCTGCCTCAAGTTGTCCCGCACGTCTCGGAATTTTTTCAACGTCCCATATGGTTCAGGGCACAATCGGAGGAATCTCGAAACAAGTTCATGCATTCTGGAATCCTCACGAGAAATGAGGGGGTGGGTGAGTTTCCAAGCAATTCCGATACGTTGAAAAAAGTTCGTCTTCTTCTGCCTCAAGTTGTCCCATATGGTTCAGGGCACAATCGGAGGAATCTCGAAACAAGTTCAAGCATTCTGGAATCCTCACGAGAAATGAGGGGGGTGGGTCTGTTTCCACGCAATTCCGAGACGTTGAAAAAAGTTCGTCTTCCTCTGCCTCAAGTTGTCCCATATGGTTCAGGGCACAATCGGAGGAATCTCGAAACAAGTTCATGCATTCTGGAATCCTCACGAGAAATGAGGGGGGTGGGTGAGTTTCCAAGCAATTCCGATTCGTTGAAAAAAGTTCGTCTTCTTCTGCCTCAAGTTGTCCCGCACGTCTCGGAATTTTTTCAACGTCCCATATGGTTCAGGGCACAATCGGAGGAATCTCGAAACAAGTTCATGCATTCTGGAATCCTCACGAGAAATGAGGGGGTGGGTGAGTTTCCAAGCAATTCCGATACGTTGAAAAAAGTTCGTCTTCTTCTGCCTTAAATTGTCCCATATGGTTCAGGGCCCAAAAGGAGGAATCTCGAAACAATTTCATGCATTCTGGAATCATCACGAGAAATGAGGAGGGTGGGTGAGTTTCCACGCAATTCCGAGACGTTGAAAAAAGTTCGTCTTCTTCTGCCTCAAGTTGTACCGCATGGTTCAGGGCCCAAACGGAGGAATCTCGAAACAAGTTCATGCATTTTGGAATACTCACGAGAAATGAGGAGGGTGGGTGAGTTTCCACGCAATTCCGACACGTTGAAAAAAGTTCGTCTTCCTCTGCCTCAAGTTGTCCCATATGGTTTAGGGCACAATCGGAGGAATCTCGAAAAAAGTTCATGCATTCTGGAATCCTCAGGAGAAATGAGGAGGGTGGGTGAGTTTCCAAGCAATGCCGAGACGTTGAAAAAATTTCGTCTTCTTCTGCCTCAAGTTGTCCCATATGGTTCAGGGCACAATCGGAGGAATCTCGAAACAAGTTCAAGCATTCTGGAATCCTCACGAGAAATGAGGGGGTGGGTCAGTTTCCACGCAATTCCGACACGTTGAAAAAAGTTCGTCTTCCTCTGCCTCAAGTTGTCCCATATGGTTCAGGGCACAATCGGAGGAATCTCGAAACAAGTTCATGCATTCTGGAATCCTCGCGAGAAATGAGGAGGGTGGGTGAGTTTCCAAGCAATTCCGAGACGTTGAAAAAATTTCGTCTTCTTCTGCCTCAAGTTGTCCTATATGGTTCAGGGCACAATCGGAGGAATCTCGAAACAAGTTCATGCATTCTGGAATCCTCACGAGAAATGAGGGGGGTGGGTCAGTTTCCACGCAATTCCGAGACGTTGAAAAAAGTTCGTCTTCCTCTGCCTCAAGTTGTCCCATATGGTTCAGGGCACAAACGGACGAATCTCGAAACAAGTTCATGCATTCTGGAATCCTCACGAGAAATGAGGAGGGTGGGTGATTTTCTACTCAATTCCGATACGTTGAAAAAAGTTCGTCTTCTTCTGCCTCAAGTTGTCCCGCTCGTCTCGGAATTTTTTCAACGTCCCATATGGTTCAGGGCCCAAACGGAGGAATCTCGAAACAATTTCATGCATTCTGGAATCATCACGAGAAATGAGGAGGGTGTGTGAGTTTCCACGCAATTCCGAGACGTTGAAAAAAGTTCGTCTTTCTCTGCCTCAAGTTGTCCCATAAGGTTCAGGGCACAAACGGAGGAATCTCGAAACAAGTTCATGCATTCTGGAATACTCACGAGAAATGAGGAGGGTGGGTGAGTTTCCAAGCAATTCCGAGACATTGAAAAAATTTCGTCTTCTTCTGCCTCAAGTTGTCCCATATGGTTCAGGGCCCAAATGGAGGAATCTCGAAACAATTTCATGCGTTCTGGAATCATCACGAGAAATGAGGAGGGTGGGTGAGTTTCCACGCAATTCCGAGACGTTGAAAAAAGTTCGTCTTTCTCTGCCTCAAGTTGTCCCATAAGGTTCAGGGCACAAACGGAGGAATCTCGAAACATGTTCATGCATTCTGGAATCCTCACGAGAAATGAAGGGGGTGGGTGAGTTTCCACGCAATTCCGAGACGTTGAAAAAAGTTCGTCTTCTTCTGCCTCAAGTTGTCCCAAATGGTTCAGGGACCAAACGGAGGAATCTCGAAACAAGTTCATGCATTCTGGAATCCTCACGAGAAATGAGGAGGGTGGGTGATTTTCTACACAATTCCGATACGTTGAAAAAAGTTCGTCTTCTTCTGCCTCAAGTTGTCCCGCTCGTCTCGGAATTTTTTCAACGTCCCATATGGTTCAGGGCACAATCGGAGGAATCTCGAAACAAGTTCATGCATTCTGGAATCCTCACGAGAAATGAGGGGGGTGGGTGAGTTTCCAAGCAATTCCGATACGTTGAAAAAAGTTCATCTTCTTCTGCCTTAAATTGTCCCATATGGTTCAGGGCCCAAAAGGAGGAATCTCGAAACAATTTCATGCATTCTGGAATCATCACGAGAAATGAGGAGGGTGGGTGAGTTTCCACGCAATTCCGAGACGTTGAAAAAAGTTCGTCTTCTTCTGCCTCAAGTTGTACCGCATGGTTCGGGGCCCAAACGGAGGAATCTCGAAACAAGTTCATGCATTTTGGAATACTCACGAGAAATGAGGAGGGTGGGTGAGTTTCCACGCAATTCCGAGACGTTGAAAAAAGTTCGTCTTCCTCTGCCTCAAGTTGACCCATATGGTTCAGGGCACAATCGGAGGAATCTCGAAACAAGTTCATGCATTCTGGAATCCTCACGAGAAATGAGGGTGGTGGGTGAGTTTCCACGCAATTCCGAGACGTTGAAAAAAGTTCGTCTTCTTCTGCCTCAAGGTTTCCCGCATGGTTCAGGGCCCAAACGGAGGAATCTCGAAACAAGTTCATGCATTATGGAATCCTCACGAGAAATGAGGAGGGTGGGTGAGTTTCCACGCAATTCCGACACGTTGAAAAAAGTTCGTCTTCCTCTGCCTCAAGTTGTCCCATATGGTTCAAGGCACAATCGGAGGAATCTCGAAACAAGTTCATGCATTCTGGAATCCTCACGAGAAATGAGGGGGGTGGGTCAGTTTCCACGCAATTCCGAGACGTTGAAAAAAGTTCGTCTTCCTCTGCCTCAAGTTGTCCCATATGGTTCAGGGCACAATCGGAGGAATCTCGAAACAAGTTCATGCATTCTGGAATCCTCACGAGAAATGAGGGGGGTGGGTGAGTTTCCAAGCAATTCCGATACGTTGAAAAAAGTTCATCTTCTTCTGCCTTAAATTGTCCCATATGGTTCAGGGCCCAAAAGGAGGAATCTCGAAACAATTTCATGCATTCTGGAATCATCACGAGAAATGAGGAGGGTGGGTGAGTTTCCACGCAATTCCGAGACGTTGAAAAAAGTTCGTCTTCTTCTGCCTCAAGTTGTACCGCATGGTTCGGGGCCCAAACGGAGGAATCTCGAAACAAGTTCATGCATTTTGGAATACTCACGAGAAATGAGGAGGGTGGGTGAGTTTCCACGCAATTCCGAGACGTTGAAAAAAGTTCGTCTTCCTCTGCCTCAAGTTGACCCATATGGTTCAGGGCACAATCGGAGGAATCTCGAAACAAGTTCATGCATTCTGGAATCCTCACGAGAAATGAGGGTGGTGGGTGAGTTTCCACGCAATTCCGAGACGTTGAAAAAAGTTCGTCTTCTTCTGCCTCAAGGTTTCCCGCATGGTTCAGGGCCCAAACGGAGGAATCTCGAAACAAGTTCATGCATTATGGAATCCTCACGAGAAATGAGGAGGGTGGGTGAGTTTCCACGCAATTCCGACACGTTGAAAAAAGTTCGTCTTCCTCTGCCTCAAGTTGTCCCATATGGTTTAAGGCACAATCGGAGGAATCTCGAAACAAGTTCATGCATTCTGGAATCCTCACGAGAAATGAGGGGGGTGGGTCAGTTTCCACGCAATTCCGAGACGTTGAAAAAAGTTCGTCTTCCTCTGCCTCAAGTTGTCCCATATGGTTCAGGGCACAATCGGAGGAATCTCGAAACAAGTTCATGCATTCTGGAATCCTCACGAGAAATGAGGGGGGTGGGTGAGTTTCCAAGCAATTCCGATACGTTGAAAAAAGTTCGTCTTCTTCTGCCTTAAATTGTCCCATATGGTTCAGGGCCCAAACGGAGGAATCTCGAAACAATTTCATGCATTCTGGAATCATCACGAGAAATGAGGAGCGTGGTTGAGTTTCCACGCAATTCCGAGACGTTGAAAAAAGTTCGTCTTCTTCTGCCTCAAGTTGTACCGCATGGTTCAGGGCCCAAACGGAGGAATCTCGAAACAAGTTCATGCATTGTGGAATACTCACGAGAAATGAGGAGGGTGGGTGAGTTTCCACGCAATTCCGACACGTTGAAAAAAGTTCGTCTTCCTCTGCCTCAAGTTGTCCCATATGGTTTAGGGCACAATCGGAGGAATCTCGGAAAAAGTTCATGCATTCTGGAATCCTCATGAGAAATGAGGAGGGTGGGTGAGTTTCCAAGCAATTCCGAGACGTTGAAAAAATTTCGTCTTCTTCTGCCTCAAGTTGTCCCATATGGTTCAGGGCACAATCGGAGGAATCTCGAAACAAGTTCAAGCATTCTGGAATCCTCACGAGAAATGAGGGGGGTGGGTCAGTTTCCACGCAATTCCGACACGTTGAAAAAAGTTCGTCTTCCTCTGCCTCAAGTTGTCCCATATGGTTCAGGGCACAATCGGAGGAATCTCGAAACAAGTTCATGCATTCTGGAATCCTCGCGAGAAATGAGGAGGGTGGGTGAGTTTCCAAGCAATTCCGAGACGTTGAAAAAATTTCGTCTTCTTCTGCCTTAAATTGTCCCATATGGTTCAGGGCCCAAAAGGAGGAATCTCGAAACAATTTCATGCATTCTGGAATCATCACGAGAAATGAGGAGGGTGGGTGAGTTTCCACGCAATTCCGAGACGTTGAAAAAAGTTCGTCTTCTTCTGCCTCAAGTTGTACCGCATGGTTCGGGGCCCAAACGGAGGAATCTCGAAACAAGTTCATGCATTTTGGAATACTCACGAGAAATGAGGAGGGTGGGTGAGTTTCCACGCAATTCCGACACGTTGAAAAAAGTTCGTCTTCCTCTGCCTCAAGTTGACCCATATGGTTCAGGGCACAATCGGAGGAATCTCGAAACAAGTTCATGCATTCTGGAATCCTCGCGAGAAATGAGGAGGGTGGGTGAGTTTCCAAGCAATTCCGAGACGTTGAAAAAATTTCGTCTTCTTCTGCATCAAGTTGTCCTATATGGTTCAGGGCTCAATCGGAGGAATCTCGAAACAAGTTCATGCATTCTGGAATCCTCGCGAGAAATGAGGAGGGTGGGTGAGTTTCCAAGCAATTCCGAGAAGTTGAAAAAATTTCGTCTTCTTCTGCCTCAAGTTGTCCGATATGGTTCAGGGCACAATCGGAGGAATCTCGAAACAAGTTCATGCATTCTGGAATATTCACGAGAAATGAGGAGGGTGGGTGAGTTTCCACACAATTCCGACACGTTGAAAAAAGTTCGTCTTCCTCTGCCTCAAGTTGTCCCATATGGTTCAGGGCACAATCGGAGGAATCTCGAAACAAGTTCAAGCATTCTGGAATCCTCACGAGAAATGAGGGGGGTGGGTCTGTTTCCACGCAATTCCGAGACGTTGAAAAAAGTTCGTCTTCCTCTGCCTCAAGTTGTCCCATATGGTTCAGGGCACAATCGGAGGAATCTCGAAACAAGTTCATGCATTCTGGAATCCTCACGAGAAATGAGGGGGGTGGGTGAGTTTCCAAGCAATTCCGATTCGTTGAAAAAAGTTCGTCTTCTTCTGCCTCAAGTTGTCCCGCACGTCTCGGAATTTTTTCAACGTCCCATATGGTTCAGGGCACAATCGGAGGAATCTCGAAACAAGTTCATGCATTCTGGAATCCTCACGAGAAATGAGGGGGTGGGTGAGTTTCCAAGCAATTCCGATACGTTGAAAAAAGTTCGTCTTCTTCTGCCTCAAGTTGTCCCATATGGTTCAGGGCACAATCGGAGGAATCTCGAAACAAGTTCAAGCATTCTGGAATCCTCACGAGAAATGAGGGGGGTGGGTCTGTTTCCACGCAATTCCGAGACGTTGAAAAAAGTTCGTCTTCCTCTGCCTCAAGTTGTCCCATATGGTTCAGGGCACAATCGGAGGAATCTCGAAACAAGTTCATGCATTCTGGAATCCTCACGAGAAATGAGGGGGGTGGGTGAGTTTCCAAGCAATTCCGATTCGTTGAAAAAAGTTCGTCTTCTTCTGCCTCAAGTTGTCCCGCACGTCTCGGAATTTTTTCAACGTCCCATATGGTTCAGGGCACAATCGGAGGAATCTCGAAACAAGTTCATGCATTCTGGAATCCTCACGAGAAATGAGGGGGTGGGTGAGTTTCCAAGCAATTCCGATACGTTGAAAAAAGTTCGTCTTCTTCTGCCTTAAATTGTCCCATATGGTTCAGGGCCCAAAAGGAGGAATCTCGAAACAATTTCATGCATTCTGGAATCATCACGAGAAATGAGGAGGGTGGGTGAGTTTCCACGCAATTCCGAGACGTTGAAAAAAGTTCGTCTTCTTCTGCCTCAAGTTGTACCGCATGGTTCAGGGCCCAAACGGAGGAATCTCGAAACAAGTTCATGCATTTTGGAATACTCACGAGAAATGAGGAGGGTGGGTGAGTTTCCACGCAATTCCGACACGTTGAAAAAAGTTCGTCTTCCTCTGCCTCAAGTTGTCCCATATGGTTTAGGGCACAATCGGAGGAATCTCGAAAAAAGTTCATGCATTCTGGAATCCTCAGGAGAAATGAGGAGGGTGGGTGAGTTTCCAAGCAATGCCGAGACGTTGAAAAAATTTCGTCTTCTTCTGCCTCAAGTTGTCCCATATGGTTCAGGGCACAATCGGAGGAATCTCGAAACAAGTTCAAGCATTCTGGAATCCTCACGAGAAATGAGGGGGTGGGTCAGTTTCCACGCAATTCCGACACGTTGAAAAAAGTTCGTCTTCCTCTGCCTCAAGTTGTCCCATATGGTTCAGGGCACAATCGGAGGAATCTCGAAACAAGTTCATGCATTCTGGAATCCTCGCGAGAAATGAGGAGGGTGGGTGAGTTTCCAAGCAATTCCGAGACGTTGAAAAAATTTCGTCTTCTTCTGCCTCAAGTTGTCCTATATGGTTCAGGGCACAATCGGAGGAATCTCGAAACAAGTTCATGCATTCTGGAATCCTCACGAGAAATGAGGGGGGTGGGTCAGTTTCCACGCAATTCCGAGACGTTGAAAAAAGTTCGTCTTCCTCTGCCTCAAGTTGTCCCATATGGTTCAGGGCACAAACGGACGAATCTCGAAACAAGTTCATGCATTCTGGAATCCTCACGAGAAATGAGGAGGGTGGGTGATTTTCTACTCAATTCCGATACGTTGAAAAAAGTTCGTCTTCTTCTGCCTCAAGTTGTCCCGCTCGTCTCGGAATTTTTTCAACGTCCCATATGGTTCAGGGCCCAAACGGAGGAATCTCGAAACAATTTCATGCATTCTGGAATCATCACGAGAAATGAGGAGGGTGTGTGAGTTTCCACGCAATTCCGAGACGTTGAAAAAAGTTCGTCTTTCTCTGCCTCAAGTTGTCCCATAAGGTTCAGGGCACAAACGGAGGAATCTCGAAACAAGTTCATGCATTCTGGAATACTCACGAGAAATGAGGAGGGTGGGTGAGTTTCCAAGCAATTCCGAGACATTGAAAAAATTTCGTCTTCTTCTGCCTCAAGTTGTCCCATATGGTTCAGGGCCCAAATGGAGGAATCTCGAAACAATTTCATGCGTTCTGGAATCATCACGAGAAATGAGGAGGGTGGGTGAGTTTCCACGCAATTCCGAGACGTTGAAAAAAGTTCGTCTTTCTCTGCCTCAAGTTGTCCCATAAGGTTCAGGGCACAAACGGAGGAATCTCGAAACATGTTCATGCATTCTGGAATCCTCAGGAGAAATGAGGAGGGTGGGTGAGTTTCCAAGCAATGCCGAGACGTTGAAAAAATTTCGTCTTCTTCTGCCTCAAGTTGTCCCATATGGTTCAGGGCACAATCGGAGGAATCTCGAAACAAGTTCAAGCATTCTGGAATCCTCACGAGAAATGAGGGGGTGGGTCAGTTTCCACGCAATTCCGACACGTTGAAAAAAGTTCGTCTTCCTCTGCCTCAAGTTGTCCCATATGGTTCAGGGCACAATCGGAGGAATCTCGAAACAAGTTCATGCATTCTGGAATCCTCGCGAGAAATGAGGAGGGTGGGTGAGTTTCCAAGCAATTCCGAGACGTTGAAAAAATTTCGTCTTCTTCTGCCTCAAGTTGTCCTATATGGTTCAGGGCACAATCGGAGGAATCTCGAAACAAGTTCATGCATTCTGGAATCCTCACGAGAAATGAGGGGGGTGGGTCAGTTTCCACGCAATTCCGAGACGTTGAAAAAAGTTCGTCTTCCTCTGCCTCAAGTTGTCCCATATGGTTCAGGGCACAAACGGACGAATCTCGAAACAAGTTCATGCATTCTGGAATCCTCACGAGAAATGAGGAGGGTGGGTGATTTTCTACTCAATTCCGATACGTTGAAAAAAGTTCGTCTTCTTCTGCCTCAAGTTGTCCCGCTCGTCTCGGAATTTTTTCAACGTCCCATATGGTTCAGGGCCCAAACGGAGGAATCTCGAAACAATTTCATGCATTCTGGAATCATCACGAGAAATGAGGAGGGTGTGTGAGTTTCCACGCAATTCCGAGACGTTGAAAAAAGTTCGTCTTTCTCTGCCTCAAGTTGTCCCATAAGGTTCAGGGCACAAACGGAGGAATCTCGAAACAAGTTCATGCATTCTGGAATACTCACGAGAAATGAGGAGGGTGGGTGAGTTTCCAAGCAATTCCGAGACATTGAAAAAATTTCGTCTTCTTCTGCCTCAAGTTGTCCCATATGGTTCAGGGCCCAAATGGAGGAATCTCGAAACAATTTCATGCGTTCTGGAATCATCACGAGAAATGAGGAGGGTGGGTGAGTTTCCACGCAATTCCGAGACGTTGAAAAAAGTTCGTCTTTCTCTGCCTCAAGTTGTCCCATAAGGTTCAGGGCACAAACGGAGGAATCTCCAAACATGTTCATGCATTCTGGAATCCTCACGAGAAATGAAGGGGGTGGGTGAGTTTCCACGCAATTCCGAGACGTTGAAAAAAGTTCGTCTTCTTCTGCCTCAAGTTGTCCCAAATGGTTCAGGGACCAAACGGAGGAATCTCGAAACAAGTTCATGCATTCTGGAATCCTCACGAGAAATGAGGAGGGTGGGTGATTTTCTACACAATTCCGATACGTTGAAAAAAGTTCGTCTTCTTCTGCCTCAAGTTGTCCCGCTCGTCTCGGAATTTTTTCAACGTCCCATATGGTTCAGGGCACAATCGGAGGAATCTCGAAACAAGTTCATGCATTCTGGAATCCTCACGAGAAATGAGGGGGGTGGGTGAGTTTCCAAGCAATTCCGATACGTTGAAAAAAGTTCATCTTCTTCTGCCTTAAATTGTCCCATATGGTTCAGGGCCCAAAAGGAGGAATCTCGAAACAATTTCATGCATTCTGGAATCATCACGAGAAATGAGGAGGGTGGGTGAGTTTCCACGCAATTCCGAGACGTTGAAAAAAGTTCGTCTTCTTCTGCCTCAAGTTGTACCGCATGGTTCGGGGCCCAAACGGAGGAATCTCGAAACAAGTTCATGCATTTTGGAATACTCACGAGAAATGAGGAGGGTGGGTGAGTTTCCACGCAATTCCGACACGTTGAAAAAAGTTCGTCTTCCTCGGCCTCAAGTTGACCCATATGGTTCAGGGCACAATCGGAGGAATCTCGAAACAAGTTCATGCATTCTGGAATCCTCGCGAGAAATGAGGAGGGTGGGTGAGTTCCCAAGCAAATCCGAGACGTTGAAAAAATTTCGTCTTCTTCTGCCTCAAGTTGTCCCATATGGTTCAGGGCACAATCGGAGGAATCTCGAAACAAGTTCATGCATTCTGGAATTCTCACGAGAAATGAGGGGGGTGGGTCAGTTTCCACGCAATTCCGAGACGTTGAAAAAAGTTCGTCTTCCTCTGCCTCAAGTTGTCCCATATGGTTCAGGGCACAATCGGAGGAATCTCGAAACAAGTTCATGCATTCTGGAATCCTCACGAGAAATGAGGGGGGTGGGTGAGTTTCCAAGCAATTCCGATACGTTGAAAAAGTTCGTCTTCTTCTGCCTTAAATTGTCCCATATGGTTCATGGCCCAAACGGAGGAATCTCGAAACAATTTCATGCATTCTGGAATCATCACGAGAAATGAGGAGGGTGTGTGAGTTTATACGCAATTCCGAGACGTTGAAAAAAGTTCGTCTTTCTCTGCCTCAAGTTGTCCCTTATGGTTCATGGCACAATCGGAGGAATCTCGAAACAAGTTCATGCATTCTTGAATCCTCAAGAGAAATGAGGTGGGTGGGTGAGTTTCCAAGCAATTCCGAGACGTTGAAAAAACTTCGTCTTCTTCTGCCTCAAGTTGTCCCATATGGTTCAGGGCACAATCGGAGGAATCTCGAAACAAGTTCAAGCATTCTGGAATCCTCACGAGAAATGAGGGGGGTGGGTCAGTTTCCACGCAATTCAGAGACGTTGAAAAAAGTTCGTCTTCCTCTGCCTCAAGTTGTCCCATATGGTTCAGGGCACAATCGGAGGATTCTCGAAACAAGTTCATGCATTCTGGAATCCTCACGAGAAATGAGGGGGGTGGGTGAGTTTCCAAGCAATTCCGATACGTTGAAAAAAGTTCATCTTCTTCTGCCTTAAATTGTCCCATATGGTTCAGGGCCCAAAAGGAGGAATCTCGAAACAATTTCATGCATTCTGGAATCATCACGAGAAATGAGGAGGGTGGGTGAGTTTCCACGCAATTCCGAGACGTTGAAAAAAGTTCGTCTTCTTCTGCCTCAAGTTGTACCGCATGGTTCAGGGCCCAAACGGAGGAATCTCGAAACAAGTTCATGCATTTTGGAATACTCACGAGAAATGAGGAGGGTGGGTGAGTTTCCACGCAATTCCGACACGTTGAAAAAAGTTCGTCTTCCTCTGCCTCAAGTTGACCCATATGGTTCAGGGCACAATCGGAGGAATCTCAAAACAAGTTCATGCATTCTGGAATCCTCGCGAGAAATGAGGAGGGTGGGTGAGTTCCCAAGCAATTCCGAGACGTTGAAAAAATTTCGTCTTCTTCTGCCTCAAGTTGTCCGATATGGTTCAGGGCACAATCGGAGGAATCTCGAAACAAGTTCATGCATTCTGGAATTCTCACGAGAAATGAGGGGGGTGGGTCAGTTTCCACGCAATTCCGAGACGTTGAAAAAAGTTCGTCTTCCTCTGCCTCAAGTTGTCCCATATGGTTCAGGGCACAATCGGAGGAATCTCGAAACAAGTTCATGCATTCTGGAATCCTCACGAGAAATGAGGGGGGTGGGTGAGTTTCCAAGCAATTCCGATACGTTGAAAAAGTTCGTCTTCTTCTGCCTTAAATTTTCCCCTATGGTTCATTGCCCAAATGGAGGAATCTCGAAACAATTTCATGCATTCTGGAATCATCACGAGAAATGAGGAGGGTGTGTGAGTTTATACGCAATTCCGAGACGTTGAAAAAAGTTCGTCTTTCTCTGCCTCAAGTTGTCCCATATAGTTCATGGCACAATCGGAGGAATCTCGAAACAAGTTCATGCATTCTGGAATCCTCGAGAGAAATGAGGAGGGTGGGTGAGTTCCCAAGCAATTCCGAGACGGTGAAAAAATTTCGTCTTCTTCTGCCTCAAGTTGTCTGATATGGTTCAGGGCACAATCGGAGGAATCTCGAAACAAGTTCATGCATTCTGGAATTCTCACGAGAAATGAGGGAGGTGGGTCAGTTTCCACGCAATTCCGAGACGTTGAAAAAAGTTCGTCTTCCTCTGCCTCAAGTTGTCCCATATGGTTCAGGGCACAATCGGAGGAATCTCGAAACAAGTTCATGCATTCTGGAATCCTCACGAGAAATGAGGGGAGTGGGTGAGTTTCCAAGCAATTCCGATACGTTGAAAAAAGTTCCTCTTCTTCTGCCTTAAATTGTCCCATAAGGTTCAGGGCACAAACGGAGGAATCTCGCAACATGTTCATGCATTCTGGAATCCTCACGAGAAATGAGGGGGGTGGGTAAGTTTCCACGCAATTCCGAGACGTTGAAAAAAGTTCGTCTTCTTCTGCCTCAAGTTGTCCCATATGGTTCAGGGCACAATCGGAGGAATCTCGAAACAAGTTCATGCATTCTGGAATCCTCACGAGAAATGAGGGTGGTGGGTGAGTTTCCACGCAATTCCGAGACGTTGAAAAAAGTTCGTCTTCTTCTGCCTCAAGGTTTCCCGCATGGTTCAGGGCCCAAACGGAGGAATCTCGAAACAAGTTCATGCATTATGGAATCCTCACGAGAAATGAGGGGGGTGGGTGAGTTTCCAAACAATTCCGATACGTTGAAAAAAGTTCCTCTTCTTCTGCCTTAAATTGTCCCATATGGTTCAGGGCCCAAAAGGAGGAATCTCGAAACAATTTCATGCATTCTGGAATCATCACGAGAAATGAGGAGGGTGTGTGAGTTTATACGCAATTCCGAGACGTTGAAAAAAGTTCGTCTTTCTCTGCCTCAAGTTGTCCCATATGGTTCATGGCACAATCGGAGGAATCTCGAAACAAGTTCATGCATTCTGGAATCCTCGCGAGAAATGAGGAGGGTGGGTGAGTTCCCAAGCAATTCCGAGACGGTGAAAAAATTTCGTCTTCTTCTGCCTCAAGTTGTCTGATATGGTTCAGGGCACAATCGGAGGAATCTCGAAACAAGTTCATGCATTCTGGAATTCTCACGAGAAATGAGGGGGGTGGGTCAGTTTCCACGCAATTCCGAGACGTTGAAAAAAGTTCGTCTTCCTCTGCCTCAAGTTGTCCCATATGGTTCAGGGCACAATCGGAGGAATCTCGAAACAAGTTCATGCATTCTGGAATCCTCACGAGAAATGAGGGGGGTGGGTGAGTTTCCAAGCAATTCCGATACGTTGAAAAAGTTCGGCTTCTTCTGCCTTAAATTCTCCCATATGGTTCAGGGCCCAAACGGAGGAATCTCGAAACAATTTCATGCATTCTGAAATCATCACGAGAAATGAGGAGGGTGTGTGAGTTTCCACGCAATTCCGAGACGTTGAAAAAAGTTCGTCTTTCTCTGCCTCAAGTTGTCCCATAAGGTTCAGGGCACAAACGGAGGAATCTCGAAACATGTTCATGCATTCTGGAATCCTCACGAGAAATGAGGGGGGTGGGTAAGTTTCCACGCAATTCCGAGATGTTGAAAAAAGTTCGTCTTCTTCTGCCTCAAGTTGTCCCAAGTGGTTCAGGGCCCAAACGGAGGAATCTCGAAACAAGTTCATGCATTCTGGAATCCCCACGAGAAATGAGGAGGGTGGGTGATTTTCGACGCAATTCCGATACGTTGAAAAAAGTTCGTCTTCTTCTGCCTCAAGTTGTCCCGCTCGTCTCGAAATTTTTTCAACGTCCCATATGGTTCAGGGCACAATCGGAGGAATCTCGAAATAAGTTCATGCATTCTGGAATCCTCACGAGAAATGAGGGGGGTGGGTGAGTTTCCAAGCAATTCCGATACGTTGAAAAAATTTCGTCTTCTTCTGCCTTAAATTGTCCCATATGGTTCAAGGCCCAAACGGAGGAATCTCGACACAATTTCATGCATTCTGGAATCATCACGAGAAATGAGGAGGGTGGGTGAGTTTCCACGCAATTCCGAGACGTTGAAAAAAGTTCGTCTTCCTTTGCCTCAAGTTGTCCCATATGGTTCAGGGCACAAACGGAGGAATCTCGAAACAAGTTCATGCATTCTGGAATATTCACGAGAAATGAGGAGGGTGGGTGAGTTTCCACACAATTCCGACACGTTGAAAAAAGTTCGTCTTCCTCTGCCTCAAGTTGTCCCATATGGTTCAGGGCACAATCGGAGGAATCGCGAAACAAGTTCGTGCATTCTGGAATCCTCATCAGAAATGAGGAGGGTGGGTGAGTTTCCAAGCAATTCCGAGACGTTGAAAAAATTTCGTCTTCTTCTGCCTCAAGTTGTCCCTTATGGTTCAGGGCACAATCGGAGGAATCTCGAAACAAGTTCATGCATTCCGGAATCCTCACGAGAAATGAGGGGGGTGGGTCAGTTTCCACGCTATTCCGAGACGTTGAAAAAAGTTCGTCTTCCTCTGCCTCAAGTTGTCCCATATGGTTCAGGGCACAATCGGAGGAATCTCGAAACAAGTTCATGCATTCTGGAATCCTCACGAGAAATGAGGGGGGTGGGTGAGTTTCCAAGCAATTCCGATACGTTGAAAAAGTTCGTCTTCTTCTGCCTTAAATTGTCCCATATGGTTCAGGGCCCAAACGGAGGAATCTCGAAACAAGTTCATGCATTCTGGAATGCTCACGAGAAATGAGGGGGGTGGGTAAGTTTCCACGCAATTCCGAGACGTTGAAAAAAGTTCGTCTTCTTCTGCCTCAAGTTGCCCCAAATGGTTTAGGGCCCAAACGGAGGAATCTCGAAACAAGTTCAAGCATTCTGGAATCCTCACGAGAAATGAGGGGGGTGGGTCAGTTTCCACGCAATTCAGAGACGTTGAAAAAAGTTCGTCTTCCTCTGCCTCAAGTTGTCCCATATGGTTCAGGGCACAATCGGAGGAATCTCGAAACAAGTTCATGCATTCAGGAATCCTCACGAGAAATGAGGGGGGTGGGTGAGTTTCCACGCAATTCCGAGACGTTGAAAAAAGTTCGTCTTCTTCTGCCTCAAGTTGTCCCGCTCGTCTCGGAATTTTTTCAACGTCCCATATGGTTCAGGGCACAATCGGAGGAATCTCGAAACAAGTTCATGCATTCTGGAATCCTCACGAGAAATGAGGGGGGTGGGTGAGTTTCCAAGCAATTCCGATACGTTGAAAAAATTTCGTCTTCTTCTGCCTTAAATATTCCCATGTGGTTAAGGGCCCAAACGGAGGAATCTCGAAACAATTTCATGCATTCTGGAATCATCACGAGAAATGAGGAGGGTGGGTGAGTTTCCACGCAATTCCGAGACGTTGAAAAAAGTTCGTCTTCCTTTGCCTCAAGTTGTCCCATATGGTTCAGGCCACAATCGGAGGAATCTCGAAACAAGTTCATGCATTCTGGAATCCTCACGAGAAATGAGGGGGGTGGATGAGTTTCCAAGAAATTCCGATACGTTGAAAAAAGTTCGTCTTCTTCTGTCTTAAATTGTCCCATATGGTTCAGGGCCCAAACAGAGGAATCTCAAAACAAGCTCATGCATTCTGGAATCCTCACGAGAAATGAGGAGGGTGGGTGAGTTTCCACGCAATTCCGAGACGTTGAAAAAAGTTCGTCTTCCTCTGTCTCAAGTTGTCCCATATGGTTCAGGGCACAATCGGAGGAATCTCAAAACAAGCTCATGCATTCTGGAATCCTCACGAGAAATGAGGGTGGTGGGTGAGTTTCCACCCAATTCCGAGACGTTGAAAAAAGTTCGCCTTCTTCTGCCTCAAGGTTTCCCGCATGGTTCAGGGCCCAAACGGAGGAATCTCGA
The DNA here is from genome assembly GCA_034222035.1 of Acacia crassicarpa. NCBI lineage: Eukaryota > Viridiplantae > Streptophyta > Magnoliopsida > Fabales > Fabaceae > Acacia > Acacia crassicarpa. The sequence continues at coordinate 29,788,349 of JAWXYG010000002.1, read as the reverse complement.
AACAAGTTCATGCATTATGGAATCCTCACGAGAAATGAGGAGGGTGGGTGAGTTTCCACGCAATTCCGACACGTTGAAAAAAGTTTGTCTTTCTCTGACTCAAGTTGTCCCATATGGTTCAGGGCACAATCGGAGGAATCTCGAAACAAGTTCATGAATTCTGAAATCCTCGCGAGAAATGAGGAGGGTGGGTGGGTTTCCAAGCAATTCCGAGACGTTGAAAAAAGTTCGTCTTCTTCTGCCTTAAATTGTCCTATATGGTTCAGGGCCCAAACGGAGGAATCTCGAAACAATTTCATGCATTCTGGAATCCTCACGAGAAATGAGGGGGGTGGATGAGTTTCCAAGAAATTCCGATACGTTGAAAAAAGTTCGTCTTCTTCTGTCTTAAATTGTCCCATATGGTTCAGGGCCCAAACGGAGGAATCTCGAAACAAGTTCATGCATTCTGGAATCCTCACGAGAAATGAGGGGGGTGGGTGAGTTTCCAAACAATTCCGATACGTTGAAAAAAGTTCGTCTTCTTCTGCCATAAATTGTCCCATATGGTTCAGGGCCCAAACGGAGGAATCTAGAAACAATTTCATGCATTCTGGAATAATCACGAGAAATGAGGAGGGTGGGTGAGTTTCCACGCAATTCCGAGACGTTGAAAAAAGTTCGTCTTCCTTTGCCTCAAGTTGTCCCATATGGTTCAGGGCACAAACGGAGGAATCTCGAAACAAGTTTATGCATTCTGGAATCCTCACGAGAAATGAGGAGGGTGCGTGAGTTTCCACGCAATTCCAGACGTTGAAAAAAGTTCGTCTTCCTCTGCCTCAAGTTGTCCCATATGGTTCAGGGCACAATCGGAGGAATCTCGAAACAAGTTCATGCATTCTGGAATCCTCACGAGAAATGAGGGGGGTGGATGAGTTTCCAAGAAAATCCGATACGTTGAAAAAAGTTCGTCTTCTTCTGTCTTAAATTGTCCCATATGGTTCAGGGCCCAAACGGAGGAATCTCAAAACAAGCTCATGCATTCTGGAATCCTCACGAGAAATGAGGAGGGTGGGTGAGTTTCCACGCAATTCCGAGACGTTGAAAAAAGTTCGTCTTCCTCTGTCTCAAGTTGTCCCATATGGTTCAGGGCACAATCGGAGGAATCTCGAAACAAGTTCATGCATTCTGGAATCCTCACGAGAAATGAGGGTGGTGGGTGAGTTTCCACGCAATTCCGAGACGTTGAAAAAAGTTCGTCTTCTTCTGCCTCAAGGTTTCCCGCATGGTTCAGGGCCCAAACGGAGGAATCTCGAAACAAGTTCATGCATTATGGAATCCTCACGAGAAATGAGGAGGGTGGGTGAGTTTCCACGCAATTCCGACACGTTGAAAAAAGTTTGTCTTCCTCTGCCTCAAGTTGTCCCATATGGTTCAGGGCACAATCGGAGGAATCTCGAAACAAGTTCATGTATTCTGGAATCCTCGCGAGAAATGAGGAGGGTGGGTGGGTTTCCAAGCAATTCCGAGACGTTGAAAAAATTTCGTCTTCTTCTGCATCAAATTGTCCTATATGGTTCAGGGCACAATCGGAGGAATCTCGAAACAAGTTCATGCATTCTGGAATCCTCACGAGAAATGAGGGGGGTGGGTAAGTTTCCACGTAATTCCGAGACGTTGAAAAAAGTTCGTGTTCCTCTGCCTCAAGTTGTCCCATATGGTTCAGGGCACAATCGGAGGAATCTCGAAACAAGTTCATGCATTCTGGAATCCTCACGAGAAATTAGGGGGGTGGGTGAGTTTCCAAGCAATTCCGATACGTTGAAAAAAGTTCGTCTTCTTCTGCCTTAAATTGTCCCATATGGTTCAGGGCCCAAACGGAGGAATCTCGAAACAATTTCATGCATTCTGGAAACATCACGAGAAATGAGGAGGGTGGGTGAGTTTTCACGCAATTCCGAGACGTTGAAAAAAGTTCGTCTTTCTCTGCCTCAAGTTGTCCCATAAGGTTCAGGGCACAAACGGAGGAATCTCGAAACATGTTCATGCATTCTGGAATCCTCACGAGAAATGAGGGGGGTGGGTAAGTTTCCACGCAATTCCGAGACGTTGAAAAAAGTTCGTCTTCTTCTGCCTCAAGTTGTCCCAAATGGTTCAGGGCCCAAACGGAGGAATCTCGAAACAAGTTCATGCATTCTGGAATCCTCACGAGAAATGAGGAGGGTGGGTGATTTTCTACGCAATTCCGATACGTTGAAAAAAGTTCGTCTTCTTCTGCCTCAAGTTGTCCCGCTCGTCTCGGAATTTTTTCAACGTCCCATATGGTTCAGGGCACAATCGGAGGAATCTCGAAACAAGTTCATGCATTCTGAAATCCTCACGAGAAATGAGGAGGGTGGGTGAGTTTCCAAGCAATTCCGAGACGTTGAAAAAAGTTCGTCTTCCTCTGCCTCAAGTTGTCCAATATGGTTCAGGGCACAATCGGAGGAATCTCGAAACAAGTTCATGCATTCTGGAATCCTCACGAGAAATGAGGGGGGTGGGTGAGTTTCCAAACAATTCCGATACGTTGAAAAAAGTTCGTCTTCTTCTGCCATAAATTGTCCCATATGGTTCAGGGCCCAAACGGAGGAATCTAGAAACAATTTCATGCATTCTGGAATAATCACGAGAAATGAGGAGGGTGGGTGAGTTTCCACGCAATTCCGAGACGTTGAAAAAAGTTCGTCTTCCTTTGCCTCAAGTTGTCCCATATGGTTCAGGGCACAAACGGAGGAATCTCGAAACAAGTTCATGCATTCTGGAATCCTCACGAGAAATGAGGCGGGTGGGTGAGTTTCCACGCAATTCCAGACGTTGAAAAAAGTTCGTCTTCCTCTGCCTCAAGTTGTCCCATATGGTTCAGGGCACAATCGGAGGAATCTCGAAACAAGTTCATGCATTCTGGAATCCTCACGAGAAATGAGGGGGGTGGATGAGTTTCCAAGAAATTCCGATACGTTGAAAAAAGTTCGTCTTCTTCTGTCTTAAATTGTCCCATATGGTTCAGGGCCCAAACCGAGGAATCTCAAAACAAGCTCATGCATTCTGGAATCCTCACGAGAAATGAGGAGGGTGGGTGAGTTTCCACGCAATTCCGAGACGTTGAAAAAAGTTCGTCTTCCTCTGTTTCAAGTTGTCCCATATGGTTCAGGGCACAATCGGAGGAATCTCGAAACAAGTTCATGCATTCTGGAATCCTCACGAGAAATGAGGGTGGTGGGTGAGTTTCCACGCAATTCCGAGACGTTGAAAAAAGTTCGTCTTCTTCTGCCTCAAGGTTTCCCGCATGGTTCAGGGCCCAAACGGAGGAATCTCGAAACAAGTTCATGCATTATGGAATCCTCACGAGAAATGAGGAGGGTGGGTGAGTTTCCACCCAATTCCGAGACGTTGAAAAAAGTTCGTCTTCTTCTGCCTCAAGGTTTCCCGCATGGTTCAGGGCCCAAACGGAGGAATCTCGAAACAAGTTCATGCATTATGGAATCCTCACGAGAAATGAGGAGGGTGGGTGAGTTTCCACGCAATTCCGACACGTTGAAAAAAGTTTGTCTTCCTCTGCCTCAAGTTGTCCCATATGGTTCAGGGCACAATCGGAGGAATCTCGAAACAAGTTCATGAATTCTGGAATCCTCGCGAGAAATGAGGAGGGTGGGTGGGTTTCCAAGCAATTCCGAGACGTTGAAAAAATTTCGTCTTCTTCTGCATCAAGTTGTCCTATATGGTTCAGGGCACAATCGGAGGAATCTCGAAACAAGTTCATGCATTCTGGAATCCTCACGAGAAATTAGGGGGGTGGGTGAGTTTCCAAGCAATTCCGATACGTTGAAAAAAGTTCGTCTTCTTCTGCCTTAAATTGTCCCATATGGTTCAGGGCCCAAACGGAGGAATCTCGAAACAATTTCATGCATTCTGGAAACATCACGAGAAATGAGGAGGGTGGGTGAGTTTCCACGCAATTCCGAGACGTTGAAAAAAGTTCGTCTTTCTCTGCCTCAAGTTGTCCCATAAGGTTCAGGGCACAAACGGAGGAATCTCGAAACATGTTCATGCATTCTGGAATCCTCACGAGAAATGAGGGGGGTGGGTAAGTTTCCACGCAATTCCGAGACGTTGAAAAAAGTTCGTCTTCTTCTGCCTCAAGTTGTCCCAAATGGTTCAGGGCCCAAACGGAGGAATCTCGAAACAAGTTCATGCATTCTGGAATCCTCACGAGAAATGAGGGGGGTGGGTAAGTTTCCACGCAATTCCGAGACGTTGAAAAAAGTTCGTCTTCTTCTGCCTCAAGTTGTCCCAAATGGTTCAGGGCCCAAACGGAGGAATCTCGAAACAAGTTCCTGCATTATGGAATCCTCACGAGAAATGAGGAGGGTGGGTGAGTTTCCACGCAATTCCGACACGTTGAAAAAAGTTTGTCTTCCTCTGCCTCAAGTTGTCCCATATGGTTCAGGGCACAATCGGAGGAATCTCGAAACAAGTTCATGCATTCTGGAATCCTCGCGAGAAATGAGGAGGGTGGGTGGGTTTCCAAGCAATTCCGAGACGTTGAAAAAATTTCGTCTTCTTCTGCATCAAGTTGTCCTATATGGTTCAGGGCCCAAACGGAGGAATCTCGAAACAATTTCATGCATTCTGGAAACATCACGAGAAATGAGGAGGGTGGGTGAGTTTTCACGCAATTCCGAGACGTTGAAAAAAGTTCGTCTTTCTCTGCCTCAAGTTGTCCCATAAGGTTCAGGGCACAAACGGAGGAATCTCGAAACATGTTCATGCATTCTGGAATCCTCACGAGAAATGAGGGGGGTGGGTAAGTTTCCACGCAATTCCGAGACGTTGAAAAAAGTTCGTCTTCTTCTGCCTCAAGTTGTCCCAAATGGTTCAGGGCCCAAACGGAGGAATCTCGAAACAAGTTCATGCATTCTGGAATCCTCACGAGAAATGAGGAGGGTGGGTGATTTTCTACGCAATTCCGATACGTTGAAAAAAGTTCGTCTTCTTCTGCCTCAAGTTGTCCCGCTCGTCTCGGAATTTTTTCAACGTCCCATATGGTTCAGGGCACAATCGGAGGAATCTCGAAACAAGTTCATGCATTCTGAAATCCTCACGAGAAATGAGGAGGGTGGGTGAGTTTCCAAGCAATTCCGAGACGTTGAAAAAAGTTCGTCTTCCTCTGCCTCAAGTTGTCCCATATGGTTCAGGGCACAATCGGAGGAATCTCGAAACAAGTTCATGCATTCTGGAATCCTCACGAGAAATGAGGAGGGTGGGTGAGTTTCCAAACAATTCCGATACGTTGAAAAAAGTTCGTCTTCTTCTGCCATAAGTTGTCCCATATGGTTCAGGGCCCAAACGGAGGAATCTAGAAACAATTTCATGCATTCTGGAATAATCACGAGAAATGAGGAGGGTGGGTGAGTTTCCACGCAATTCCGAGACGTTGAAAAAAGTTCGTCTTCCTGTGCCTCAAGTTGTCCCATATGGTTCAGGGCACAAACGGAGGAATCTCGAAACAAGTTCATGCATTCTGGAATCCTCACGAGAAATGAGGAGGGTGGGTGAGTTTCCACGCAATTCCGAGACGTTGAAAAAAGTTCGTCTTCCTCTGCCTCAAGTTGTCCCATATGGTTCAGGGCACAATCGGAGGAATCTCGAAACAAGTTCATGCATTCTGGAATCCTCACGAGAAATGAGGGGGGTGGATGAGTTTCCAAGAAATTCCGATACGTTGAAAAAAGTTCGTCTTCTTCTGTCTTAAATTGTCCCATATGGTTCAGGGCCCAAACGGAGGAATCTCAAAACAAGCTCATGCATTCTGGAATCCTCACGAGAAATGAGGGTGGTGGGTGAGTTTCCACCCAATTCCGAGACGTTGAAAAAAGTTCGTTTTCTTCTGCCTCAAGGTTTCCCGCATGGTTCAGGGCCCAAACGGAGGAATCTCGAAACAAGTTCATGCATTATGGAATCCTCACGAGAAATGAGGAGGGTGGGTGAGTTTCCACGCAATTCCGACACGTTGAAAAAAGTTTGTCTTCCTCTGCCTCAAGTTGTCCCATATGGTTCAGGGCACAATCGGAGGAATCTCGAAACAAGTTCATGAATTCTGGAATCCTCGCGAGAAATGAGGAGGGTGGGTGGGTTTCCAAGCAATTCCGAGACGTTGAAAAAATTTCGTCTTCTTCTGCATCAAGTTGTCCTATATGGTTCAGGGCACAATCGGAGGAATTTCGAAACAAGTTCATGCATTCTGGAATCCTCACGAGAAATGAGGGGGGTGGGTAAGTTTCCACGCAATTCCGAGACGTTGAAAAAAGTTCGTCTTCCTCTGCCTCAAGTTGTCCCATATGGTTCAGGGCACAATCGGAGGAATCTCGAAACAAGTTCATGCATTCTGGAATCCTCGCGAGAAATGAGGAGGGTGGGTGGGTTTCCAAGCAATTCCGAGACGTTGAAAAAATTTCGTCTTCTTCTGCATCAAGTTGTCCTATATGGTTCAGGGCACAATCGGAGGAATCTCGAAACAAGTTCATGCATTCTGGAATCCTCACGAGAAATGAGGGGGGTGGGTAAGTTTCCACGCAATTCCGAGACGTTGAAAAAAGTTCGTCTTCCTCTGCCTCAAGTTGTCCCATATGGTTCAGGGCACAATCGGAGGAATCTCGAAACAAGTTCATGCATTCTGGAATCCTCACGAGAAATTAGGGGGGTGGGTGAGTTTCCAAGCAATTCCGATACGTTGAAAAAAGTTCGTCTTCTTCTGCCTTAAATTGTCCCATATGGTTCAGGGCCCAAACGGAGGAATCTCGAAACAATTTCATGCATTCTGGAAACATCACGAGAAATGAGGAGGGTGGGTGAGTTTTCACGCAATTCCGAGACGTTGAAAAAAGTTCGTCTTTCTCTGCCTCAAGTTGTCCCATAAGGTTCAGGGCACAAACGGAGGAATCTCGAAACATGTTCATGCATTCTGGAATCCTCACGAGAAATGAGGGGGGTGGGTAAGTTTCCACGCAATTCCGAGACGTTGAAAAAAGTTCGTCTTCTTCTGCCTCAAGTTGTCCCAAATGGTTCAGGGCCCAAACGGAGGAATCTCGAAACAAGTTCATGCATTCTGGAATCCTCACGAGAAATGAGGAGGGTGGGTGATTTTCTACGCAATTCCGATATGTTGAAAAAAGTTCGTCTTCTTCTGCCTCAAGTTGTCCCGCTCGTCTCGGAATTTTTTCAACGTCCCATATGGTTCAGGGCACAATCGGAGGAATCTCGAAACAAGTTCATGCATTCTGAAATCCTCACGAGAAATGAGGAGGGTGGGTGAGTTTCCAAGCAATTCCGAGACGTTGAAAAAAGTTCGTCTTCCTCTGCCTCAAGTTGTCCCATATGGTTCAGGGCACAATCGGAGGAATCTCGAAACAAGTTCATGCATTCTGGAATCCTCACGAGAAATGAGGGGGGTGGGTGAGTTTCCAAACAATTCCGATACGTTGAAAAAAGTTCGTCTTCTTCTGCCATAAATTGTCCCATATGGTTCAGGGCCCAAACGGAGGAATCTAGAAACAATTTCATGCATTCTGGAATAATCACGAGAAATGAGGAGGGTGGGTGAGTTTCCACGCAATTCCGAGACGTTGAAAAAAGTTCGTCTTCCTTTGCCTCAAGTTGTCCCATATGGTTCAGGGCACAAACGGAGGAATCTCGAAACAAGTTCATGCATTCTGGAATCCTCACGAGAAATGAGGAGGGTGGGTGAGTTTCCACGCAATTCCGAGACGTTGAAAAAAGTTCGTCTTCCTCTGCCTCAAGTTGTCCCATATGGTTCAGGGCACAATCGGAGGAATCTCGAAACAAGTTCATGCATTCTGGAATCCTCACGAGAAATGAGGGGGGTGGATGAGTTTCCAAGAAATTCCGATACGTTGAAAAAAGTTCGTCTTCTTCTGTCTTAAATTGTCCCATATGGTTCAGGGCCCAAACGGAGGAATCTCAAAACAAGCTCATTCATTCTGGAATCCTCACGAGAAATGAGGGTGGTGGGTGAGTTTCCACCCAATTCCGAGACGTTGAAAAAAGTTCGTCTTCTTCTGCCTCAAGGTTTCCCGCATGGTTCAGGGCCCAAACGGAGGAATCTCGAAACAAGTTCATGCATTATGGAATCCTCACGAGAAATGAGGAGGGTGGGTGAGTTTCCACGCAATTCCGACACGTTGAAAAAAGTTTGTCTTCCTCTGCCTCAAGTTGTCCCATATGGTTCAGGGCACAATCGGAGGAATCTAGAAACAAGTTCATGAATTCTGGAATCCTCGCGAGAAATGAGGAGGGTGGGTGGGTTTCCAAGCAATTCCGAGACGTTGAAAAAATTTCGTCTTCTTCTGCATCAAGTTGTCCTATATGGTTCAGGGCACAATCGGAGGAATGTCGAAACAAGTTCATGCATTCTGGAATCCTCACGAGAAATGAGGGGGGTGGGTAAGTTTCCACGCAATTCCGAGACGTTGAAAAAAGTTCGTCTTCCTCTGCCTCAAGTTGTCCCATATGGTTCAGGGCACAATCGGAGGAATCTCGAAACAAGTTCATGCATTCTGGAATCCTCACGAGAAATTAGGGGGGTGGGTGAGTTTCCAAGCAATTCCGATACGTTGAAAAAAGTTCGTCTTCTTCTGCCTTAAATTGTCCCATATGGTTCAGGGCCCAAACGGAGGAATCTCGAAACAATTTCATGCATTCTGGAAACATCACGAGAAATGAGGAGGGTGGGTGAGTTTTCACGCAATTCCGAGACGTTGAAAAAAGTTCGTCTTTCTCTGCCTCAAGTTGTCCCATAAGGTTCAGGGCACAAACGGAGGAATCTCGAAACATGTTCATGCATTCTGGAATCCTCACGAGAAATGAGGGGGGTGGGTAAGTTTCCACGCAATTCCGAGACGTTGAAAAAAGTTCGTCTTCTTCTGCCTCAAGTTGTCCCAAATGATTCAGGGCCCAAACGGAGGAATCTCGAAACAAGTTCATGCATTCTGGAATCCTCACGAGAAATGAGGAGGGTGGGTGATTTTCTACGCAATTCCGATACGTTGAAAAAAGTTCGTCTTCTTCTGCCTCAAGTTGTCCCGCTCGTCTCGGAATTTTTTCAACGTCCCATATGGTTCAGGGCACAATCGGAGGAATCTCGAAACAAGTTCATGCATTCTGAAATCCTCACGAGAAATGAGGAGGGTGGGTGAGTTTCCAAGCAATTCCGAGACGTTGAAAAAAGTTCGTCTTCCTCTGCCTCAAGTTGTCCCATATGGTTCAGGGCACAATCGGAGGAATCTCGAAACAAGTTCATGCATTCTGGAATCCTCACGAGAAATGAGGAGGGTGGGTGAGTTTCCAAACAATTCCGATACGTTGAAAAAAGTTCGTCTTCTTCTGCCATAAGTTGTCCCATATGGTTCAGGGCCCAAACGGAGGAATCTAGAAACAATTTCATGCATTCTGGAATAATCACGAGAAATGAGGAGGGTGGGTGAGTTTCCACGCAATTCCGAGACGTTGAAAAAAGTTCGTCTTCCTGTGCCTCAAGTTGTCCCATATGGTTCAGGGCACAAACGGAGGAATCTCGAAACAAGTTCATGCATTCTGGAATCCTCACGAGAAATGAGGAGGGTGGGTGAGTTTCCACGCAATTCCGAGACGTTGAAAAAAGTTTGTCTTCCTCTGCCTCAAGTTGTCCCATATGGTTCAGGGCACAATCGGAGGAATCTCGAAACAAGTTCATGCATTCTGGAATCCTCACGAGAAATGAGGGGGGTGGATGAGTTTCCAAGAAATTCCGATACGTTGAAAAAAGTTCGTCTTCTTCTGTCTTAAATTGTCCCATATGGTTCAGGGCCCAAACGGAGGAATCTCAAAACAAGCTCATGCATTCTGGAATCCTCACGAGAAATGAGGGTGGTGGGTGAGTTTCCACCCAATTCCGAGACGTTGAAAAAAGTTCGTCTTCTTCTGCCTCAAGGTTTCCCGCATGGTTCAGGGCCCAAACGGAGGAATCTCGAAACAAGTTCATGCATTATGGAATCCTCACGAGAAATGAGGAGGGTGGGTGAGTTTCCACGCAATTCCGACACGTTGAAAAAAGTTTGTCTTCCTCTTCCTCAAGTTGTCCCATATGGTTCAGGGCACAATCGGAGGAATCTCGAAACAAGTTCATGAATTCTGGAATCCTCGCGAGAAATGAGGAGGGTGGGTGGGTTTCCAAGCAATTCCGAGACGTTGAAAAAATTTCGTCTTCTTCTGCATCAAGTTGTCCTATATGGTTCAGGGCACAATCGGAGGAATGTCGAAACAAGTTCATGCATTCTGGAATCCTCACGAGAAATGAGGGGGGTGGGTAAGTTTCCACGCAATTCCGAGACGTTGAAAAAAGTTCGTCTTCCTCTGCCTCAAGTTGTCCCATATGGTTCAGGGCACAATCGGAGGAATCTCGAAACAAGTTCATGCATTCTGGAATCCTCGCGAGAAATGAGGAGGGTGGGTGGGTTTCCAAGCAATTCCGAGACGTTGAAAAAATTTCGTCTTCTTCTGCATCAAGTTGTCCTATATGGTTCAGGGCACAATCGGAGGAATCTCGAAACAAGTTCATGCATTCTGGAATCCTCACGAGAAATGAGGGGGGTGGGTAAGTTTCCACGCAATTCCGAGACGTTGAAAAAAGTTCGTCTTCCTCTGCCTCAAGTTGTCCCATACGGTTCAGGGCACAATCGGAGGAATCTCGAAACAAGTTCATGCATTCTGGAATCCTCACGAGAAATTAGGGGGGTGGGTGAGTTTCCAAGCAATTCCGATACGTTGAAAAAATTTCGTCTTCTTCTGCCTTAAATTGTCCCATATGGTTCAGGGCCCAAACGGAGGAATCTCGAAACAATTTCATGCATTCTGGAAACATCACGAGAAATGAGGAGGGTGGGTGAGTTTTCACGCAATTCCGAGACGTTGAAAAAAGTTCGTCTTTCTCTGCCTCAAGTTGTCCCATAAGGTTCAGGGCACAAACGGAGGAATCTCGAAACATGTTCATGCATTCTGGAATCCTCACGAGAAATGAGGGGGGTGGGTAAGTTTCCACGCAATTCCGAGACGTTGAAAAAAGTTCGTCTTCTTCTGCCTCAAGTTGTCCCAAATGGTTCAGGGCCCAAACGGAGGAATCTCGAAACAAGTTCATGCATTCTGGAATCCTCACGAGAAATGAGGAGGGTGGGTGATTTTCTACGCAATTCCGATACGTTGAAAAAAGTTCGTCTTCTTCTGCCTCAAGTTGTCCCGCTCGTCTCGGAATTTTTTCAACGTCCCATATGGTTCAGGGCACAATCGGAGGAATCTCGAAACAAGTTCATGCATTCTGAAATCCTCACGAGAAATGAGGAGGGTGGGTGAGTTTCCAAGCAATTCCGAGACGTTGAAAAAAGTTCGTCTTCCTCTGCCTCAAGTTGTCCCATATGGTTCAGGGCACAATCGGAGGAATCTCGAAACAAGTTCATGCATTCTGGAATCCTCACGAGAAATGAGGAGGGTGGGTGAGTTTCCAAACAATTCCGATACGTTGAAAAAAGTTCGTCTTCTTCTGCCATAAGTTGTCCCATATGGTTCAGGGCCCAAACGGAGGAATCTAGAAACAATTTCATGCATTCTGGAATAATCACGAGAAATGAGGAGGGTGGGTGAGTTTCCACGCAATTCCGAGACGTTGAAAAAAGTTCGTCTTCCTGTGCCTCAAGTTGTCCCATATGGTTCAGGGCACAAACGGAGGAATCTCGAAACAAGTTCATGCATTCTGGAATCCTCACGAGAAATGAGGAGGGTGGGTGAGTTTCCACGCAATTCCGAGACGTTGAAAAAAGTTCGTCTTCCTCTGCCTCAAGTTGTCCCATATGGTTCAGGGCACAATCGGAGGAATCTCGAAACAAGTTCATGCATTCTGGAATCCTCACGAGAAATGAGGGGGGTGGATGAGTTTCCAAGAAATTCCGATACGTTGAAAAAAGTTCGTCTTCTTCTGTCTTAAATTGTCCCATATGGTTCAGGGCCCAAACGGAGGAATCTCAAAACAAGCTCATGCATTCTGGAATCCTCACGAGAAATGAGGGTGGTGGGTGAGTTTCCACCCAATTCCGAGACGTTGAAAAAAGTTCGTCTTCTTCTGCCTCAAGGTTTCCCGCATGGTTCAGGGCCCAAACGGAGGAATCTCGAAACAAGTTCATACATTATGGAATCCTCACGAGAAATGAGGAGGGTGGGTGAGTTTCCACGCAATTCCGACACGTTGAAAAAAGTTTGTCTTCCTCTTCCTCAAGTTGTCCCATATGGTTCAGGGCACAATCGGAGGAATCTCGAAACAAGTTCATGAATTCTGGAATCCTCGCGAGAAATGAGGAGGGTGGGTGGGTTTCCAAGCAATTCCGAGACGTTGAAAAAATTTCGTCTTCTTCTGCATCAAGTTGTCCTATATGGTTCAGGGCACAATCGGAGGAATCTCGAAACAAGTTCATGCATTCTGGAATCCTCACGAGAAATGAGGGGGGTGGGTAAGTTTCCACGCAATTCCGAGACGTTGAAAAAAGTTCGTCTTCCTCTGCCTCAAGTTGTCCCATATGGTTCAGGGCACAATCGGAGGAATCTCGAAACAAGTTCATGCATTCTGGAATCCTCGCGAGAAATGAGGAGGGTGGGTGGGTTTCCAAGCAATTCCGAGACGTTGAAAAAATTTCGTCTTCTTCTGCATCAAGTTGTCCTATATGGTTCAGGGCACAATCGGAGGAATCTCGAAACAAGTTCATGCATTCTGGAATCCTCACGAGAAATGAGGGGGGTGGGTAAGTTTCCACGCAATTCCGAGACGTTGAAAAAAGTTCGTCTTCCTCTGCCTCAAGTTGTCCCATATGGTTCAGGGCACAATCGGAGGAATCTCGAAACAAGTTCATGCATTCTGGAATCCTCACGAGAAATTAGGGGGGTGGGTGAGTTTCCAAGCAATTCCGATACGTTGAAAAAAGTTCGTCTTCTTCTGCCTTAAATTGTCCCATATGGTTCAGGGCCCAAACGGAGGAATCTCGAAACAATTTCATGCATTCTGGAAACATCACGAGAAATGAGGAGGGTGGGTGAGTTTTCACGCAATTCCGAGACGTTGAAAAAAGTTCGTCTTTCTCTGCCTCAAGTTGTCCCATAAGGTTCAGGGCACAAACGGAGGAATCTCGAAACATGTTCATGCATTCTGGAATCCTCACGAGAAATGAGGGGGGTGGGTAAGTTTCCACGCAATTCCGAGACGTTGAAAAAAGTTCGTCTTCTTCTGCCTCAAGTTGTCCCAAATGGTTCAGGGCCCAAACGGAGGAATCTCGAAACAAGTTCATGCATTCTGGAATCCTCACGAGAAATGAGGAGCGTGGGTGATTTTCTACGCAATTCCGATATGTTGAAAAAAGTTCGTCTTCTTCTGCCTCAAGTTGTCCCGCTCGTCTCGGAATTTTTTCAACGTCCCATATGGTTCAGGGCACAATCGGAGGAATCTCGAAACAAGTTCATGCATTCTGAAATCCTCACGAGAAATGAGGAGGGTGGGTGAGTTTCCAAGCAATTCCGAGACGTTGAAAAAAGTTCGTCTTCCTCTGCCTCAAGTTGTCCCATATGGTTCAGGGCACAATCGGAGGAATCTCGAAACAAGTTCATGCATTCTGGAATCCTCACGAGAAATGAGGGGGGTGGGTGAGTTTCCAAACAATTCCGATACGTTGAAAAAAGTTCGTCTTCTTCTGCCATAAATTGTCCCATATGGTTCAGGGCCCAAACGGAGGAATCTAGAAACAATTTCATGCATTCTGGAATAATCACGAGAAATGAGGAGGGTGGGTGAGTTTCCACGCAATTCCGAGACGTTGAAAAAAGTTCGTCTTCCTTTGCCTCAAGTTGTCCCATATGGTTCAGGGCACAAACGGAGGAATCTCGAAACAAGTTCATGCATTCTGGAATCCTCACGAGAAATGAGGAGGGTGGGTGAGTTTCCACGCAATTCCGAGACGTTGAAAAAAGTTCGTCTTCCTCTGCCTCAAGTTGTCCCATATGGTTCAGGGCACAATCGGAGGAATCTCGAAACAAGTTCATGCATTCTGGAATCCTCACGAGAAATGAGGGGGGTGGATGAGTTTCCAAGAAATTCCGATACGTTGAAAAAAGTTCGTCTTCTTCTGTCTTAAATTGTCCCATATGGTTCAGGGCCCAAATGGAGGAATCTCAAAACAAGCTCATTCATTCTGGAATCCTCACGAGAAATGAGGGTGGTGGGTGAGTTTCCACCCAATTCCGAGACGTTGAAAAAAGTTCGTCTTCTTCTGCCTCAAGGTTTCCCGCATGGTTCAGGGCCCAAACGGAGGAATCTCGAAACAAGTTCATGCATTATGGAATCCTCACGAGAAATGAGGAGGGTGGGTGAGTTTCCACGCAATTCCGACACGTTGAAAAAAGTTTGTCTTCCTCTGCCTCAAGTTGTCCCATATGGTTCAGGGCACAATCGGAGGAATCTAGAAACAAGTTCATGAATTCTGGAATCCTCGCGAGAAATGAGGAGGGTGGGTGAGTTTCCACGCAATTCCGAGACGTTGAAAAAAGTTCGTCTTTCTCTGCCTCAAGTTGTCCCATAAGGTTCAGGGCACAAACGGAGGAATCTCGAAACAAGTTCATGCATTCTGGAATCCTCACGAGAAATGAGGAGGGTGGGTGAGTTTCCAAGCAATTCCGAGACGTTGAAAAAAGTTCGTCTTCCTCTGCCTCAAGTTGTCCCATATGGTTCAGGGCACAATCGGAGGAATCTCGAAACAAGTTCATGCATTCTGGAATCCTCACGAGAAATGAGGGGGGTGGGTGAGTTTCCAAACAATTCCGATACGTTGAAAAAAGTTCGTCTTCTTCTGCCATAAATTGTCCCATATGGTTCAGGGCCCAAACGGAGGAATCTAGAAACAATTTCATGCATTCTGGAATAATCACGAGAAATGAGGAGGGTGGGTGAGTTTCCACGCAATTCCGAGACGTTGAAAAAAGTTCGTCTTCCTGTGCCTCAAGTTGTCCCATATGGTTAGGGCACAAACGGAGGAATCTCGAAACAAGTTTATGCATTCTGGAATCCTCACGAGAAATGAGGAGGGTGGGTGAGTTTCCACGCAATTCCAGACGTTGAAAAAAGTTCGTCTTCTTCTGCCTCAAGTTGTCCCAAATGGTTCAGGGCCCAAACGGAGGAATCTCGAAACAAGTTCATGCATTCTGGAATCCTCACGAGAAATGAGGAGGGTGGGTGATTTTCTACGCAATTCCGATACGTTGAAAAAAGTTCGTCTTCTTCTGCCTCAAGTTGTCCCGCTCGTCTCGGAATTTTTTCAACGTCCCATATGGTTCAGGGCACAATCGGAGGAATCTCGAAACAAGTTCATGCATTCTGGAATCCTCACGAGAAATGAGGAGGGTGGGTGAGTTTCCAAGCAATTCCGAGACGTTGAAAAAAGTTCGTCTTCCTCTGCCTCAAGTTGTCCCATATGGTTCAGGGCACAATCGGAGGAATCTCGAAACAAGTTCATGCATTCTGGAATCCTCACGAGAAATGAGGGGGGTGGGTGAGTTTCCAAACAATTCCGATACGTTGAAAAAAGTTCGTCTTCTTCTGCCATAAATTGTCCCATATGGTTCAGGGCCCAAACGGAGGAATCTAGAAACAATTTCATGCATTCTGGAATAATCACGAGAAATGAGGAGGGTGGGTGAGTTTCCACGCAATTCCTAGACGTTGAAAAAAGTTCGTCTTCCTGTGCCTCAAGTTTTCCCATATGGTTCAGGGCACAAACGGAGGAATCTCGAAACAAGTTTATGCATTCTGGAATCCTCACGAGAAATGAGGAGGGTGGGTGAGTTTCCACGCAATTCCAGACGTTGAAAAAAGTTCGTCTTCCTCTGCCTCAAGTTGTCCCATATGGTTCAGGGCACAATCGGAGGAATGTCGAAACAAGTTCATGCATTCTGGAATCCTCACGAGAAATGAGGGGGGTGGATGAGTTTCCAAGAAATTCTGATACGTTGAAAAAAGTTCGTCTTCTTCTGTCTTAAATTGTCCCATATGGTTCAGGGCCCAAACGGAGGAATCTCAAAACAAGCTCATGCATTCTGGAATCCTCACGAGAAATGAGGAGGGTGGGTGAGTTTCCACGCAATTCCGAGACGTTGAAAAAAGTTCGTCTTCCTCTGTCTCAAGTTGTCCCATATGGTTCAGGGCACAATCGGAGGAATCTCGAAACAAGTTCATGCATTCTGGAATCCTCACGAGAAATGAGGGGGGTGGGTAAGTTTCCACGCAATTCCGAGACGTTGAAAAAAGTTCGTCTTCCTCTGCCTCAAGTTGTCCCATATGGTTCAGGGCACAATCGGAGGAATCTCGAAACAAGTTCATGCATTCTGGAATCCTCACGAGAAATGAGGGGGGTGGGTGAGTTTCCAAACAATTCCGATACGTTGAAAAAAGTTCGTCTTCTTCTGCCATAAATTGTCCCATATGGTTCAGGGCCCAAACGGAGGAATCTAGAAACAATTTCATGCATTCTGGAATAATCACGAGAAATGAGGAGGGTGGGTGAGTTTCCACGCAATTCCGAGACGTTGAAAAAAGTTCGTCTTCCTTTGCCTCAAGTTGTCCCATATGGTTCAGGGCACAAACGGAGGAATCTCGAAACAAGTTCATGCATTCTGGAATCCTCACGAGAAATGAGGAGGGTGGGTGAGTTTCCACGCAATTCCGAGACGTTGAAAAAAGTTCGTCTTCCTCTGCCTCAAGTTGTCCCATATGGTTCAGGGCACAATCGGAGGAATCTCGAAACAAGTTCATGCATTCTGGAATCCTCACGAGAAATGAGGGGGGTGGATGAGTTTCCAAGAAATTCCGATACGTTGAAAAAAGTTCGTCTTCTTCTGTCTTAAATTGTCCCATATGGTTCAGGGCCCAAACGGAGGAATCTCAAAACAAGCTCATTCATTCTGGAATCCTCACGAGAAATGAGGGTGGTGGGTGAGTTTCCACCCAATTCCGAGACGTTGAAAAAAGTTCGTCTTCTTCTGCCTCAAGGTTTCCCGCATGGTTCAGGGCCCAAACGGAGGAATCTCGAAACAAGTTCATGCATTATGGAATCCTCACGAGAAATGAGGAGGGTGGGTGAGTTTCCACGCAATTCCGACACGTTGAAAAAAGTTTGTCTTCCTCTGCCTCAAGTTGTCCCATATGGTTCAGGGCACAATCGGAGGAATCTAGAAGCAAGTACATGAATTCTGGAATCCTCGCGAGAAATGAGGAGGGTGGGTGAGTTTCCACGCAATTCCGAGACGTTGAAAAAAGTTCGTCTTTCTCTGCCTCAAGTTGTCCCATAAGGTTCAGGGCACAAACGGAGGAATCTCGAAACAAGTTCATGCATTCTGGAATCCTCACGAGAAATGAGGAGGGTGGGTGAGTTTCCAAGCAATTCCGAGACGTTGAAAAAAGTTCGTCTTCCTCTGCCTCAAGTTGTCCCATATGGTTCAGGGCACAATCGGAGGAATCTCGAAACAAGTTCATGCATTCTGGAATCCTCACGAGAAATGAGGGGGGTGGGTGAGTTTCCAAACAATTCCGATACGTTGAAAAAAGTTCGTCTTCTTCTGCCATAAATTGTCCCATATGGTTCAGGGCCCAAACGGAGGAATCTAGAAACAATTTCATGCATTCTGGAATAATCACGAGAAATGAGGAGGGTGGGTGAGTTTCCACGCAATTCCGAGACGTTGAAAAAAGTTCGTCTTCCTGTGCCTCAAGTTGTCCCATATGGTTAGGGCACAAACGGAGGAATCTCGAAACAAGTTTATGCATTCTGGAATCCTCACGAGAAATGAGGAGGGTGGGTGAGTTTCCACGCAATTCCAGACGTTGAAAAAAGTTCGTCTTCTTCTGCCTCAAGTTGTCCCAAATGGTTCAGGGCCCAAACGGAGGAATCTCGAAACAAGTTCATGCATTCTGGAATCCTCACGAGAAATGAGGAGGGTGGGTGATTTTCTACGCAATTCCGATACGTTGAAAAAAGTTCGTCTTCTTCTGCCTCAAGTTGTCCCGCTCGTCTCGGAATTTTTTCAACGTCCCATATGGTTCAGGGCACAATCGGAGGAATCTCGAAACAAGTTCATGCATTCTGGAATCCTCACGAGAAATGAGGAGGGTGGGTGAGTTTCCAAGCAATTCCGAGACGTTGAAAAAAGTTCGTCTTCCTCTGCCTCAAGTTGTCCCATATGGTTCAGGGCACAATCGGAGGAATCTCGAAACAAGTTCATGCATTCTGGAATCCTCACGAGAAATGAGGGGGGTGGGTGAGTTTCCAAACAATTCCGATACGTTGAAAAAAGTTCGTCTTCTTCTGCCATAAATTGTCCCATATGGTTCAGGGCCCAAACGGAGGAATCTAGAAACAATTTCATGCATTCTGGAATAATCACGAGAAATGAGGAGGGTGGGTGAGTTTCCACGCAATTCCTAGACGTTGAAAAAAGTTCGTCTTCCTGTGCCTCAAGTTTTCCCATATGGTTCAGGGCACAAACGGAGGAATCTCGAAACAAGTTTATGCATTCTGGAATCCTCACGAGAAATGAGGAGGGTGGGTGAGTTTCCACGCAATTCCAGACGTTGAAAAAAGTTCGTCTTCCTCTGCCTCAAGTTGTCCCATATGGTTCAGGGCACAATCGGAGGAATGTCGAAACAAGTTCATGCATTCTGGAATCCTCACGAGAAATGAGGGGGGTGGATGAGTTTCCAAGAAATTCCGATACGTTGAAAAAAGTTCGTCTTCTTCTGTCTTAAATTGTCCCATATGGTTCAGGGCCCAAACGGAGGAATCTCAAAACAAGCTCATGCATTCTGGAATCCTCACGAGAAATGAGGAGGGTGGGTGAGTTTCCACGCAATTCCGAGACGTTGAAAAAAGTTCGTCTTCCTCTGTCTCAAGTTGTCCCATATGGTTCAGGGCACAATCGGAGGAATCTCGAAACAAGTTCATGCATTCTGGAATCCTCACGAGAAATGAGGGGGGTGGGTAAGTTTCCACGCAATTCCGAGACGTTGAAAAAAGTTCGTCTTCCTCTGCCTCAAGTTGTCCCATATGGTTCAGGGCACAAACGGAGGAATCTCGAAACATGTTCATGCATTCTGGAATCCTCACGAGAAATGAGGGGGGTGGGTAAGTTTCCACGCAATTCCGAGACGTTGAAAAAAGTTCGTCTTCTTCTGCCTCAAGTTGTCCCAAATGGTTCAGGGCCCAAACGGAGGAATCTCGAAACAAGTTCATGCATTCTGGAATCCTCACGAGAAATGAGGAGGGTGGGTGATTTTCTACGCAATTCCGATACGTTGAAAAAAGTTCGTCTTCTTCTGCCTCAAGTTGTCCCGCTCGTCTCGGAATTTTTTCAACGTCCCATATGGTTCAGGGCACAATCGGAGGAATCTCGAAACAAGTTCATGCATTCTGAAATCCTCACGAGAAATGAGGAGGGTGGGTGAGTTTCCAAGCAATTCCGAGACGTTGAAAAAAGTTCGTCTTCCTCTGCCTCAAGTTGTCCCATATGGTTAAGGGCACAATCGGAGGAATCTCGAAACAAGTTCATGCATTCTGGAATCCTCACGAGAAATGAGGGGGGTGGGTGAGTTTCCAAACAATTCCGATACGTTGAAAAAAGTTCGTCTTCTTCTGCCATAAATTGTCCCATATGGTTCAGGGCCCAAACGGAGGAATCTAGAAACAATTTCATGCATTCTGGAATAATCACGAGAAATGAGGAGGGTGGGTGAGTTTCCACGCAATTCCGAGACGTTGAAAAAAGTTCGTCTTCCTTTGCCTCAAGTTGTCCCATATGGTTCAGGGCACAAACGGAGGAATCTCGAAACAAGTTCATGCATTCTGGAATCCTCACGAGAAATGAGGAGGGTGGGTGAGTTTCCACGCAATTCCGAGACGTTGAAAAAAGTTCGTCTTCCTCTGCCTCAAGTTGTCCCATATGGTTCAGGGCACAATCGGAGGAATCTCGAAACAAATTCATGCATTCTGGAATCCTCACGAGAAATGAGGGGGGTGGATGAGTTTCCAAGAAATTCCGATACGTTGAAAAAAGTTCGTCTTCTTCTGTCTTAAATTGTCCCATATGGTTCAGGGCCCAAACGGAGGAATCTCAAAACAAGCTCATGCATTCTGGAATCCTCACGAGAAATGAGGGTGGTGGGTGAGTTTCCACCCAATTCCGAGACGTTGAAAAAAGTTCGTCTTCTTCTGCCTCAAGGTTTCCCGCATGGTTCAGGGCCCAAACGGAGGAATCTCGAAACAAGTTCATGCATTATGGAATCCTCACGAGAAATGAGGAGGGTGGGTGAGTTTCCACGCAATTCCGACACGTTGAAAAAAGTTTGTCTTCCTCTGCCTCAAGTTGTCCCATATGGTTCAGGGCACAATCGGAGGAATCTCGAAACAAGTTCATGAATTCTGGAATCCTCGCGAGAAATGAGGAGGGTGGGTGGGTTTCCAAGCAATTCCGAGACGTTGAAAAAATTTCGTCTTCTTCTGCATCAAGTTGTCCTATATGGTTCAGGGCACAATCGGAGGAATTTCGAAACAAGTTCATGCATTCTGGAATCCTCACGAGAAATGAGGGGGGTGGGTCAGTTTCCACGCAATTCCGAGACGTTGAAAAAAGTTCGTCTTCCTCTGCCTCAAGTTGTCCCATATGGTTCAGGGCACAATCGGAGGAATCTCGAAACAAGTTCATGCATTCTGGAATCCTCACGAGAAATGAGGGTGGTGGGTGAGTTTCCACGCAATTCCGAGACGTTGAAAAAAGTTCGTCTTCTTCTGCCTCAAGGTTTCCCGCATGGTTCAGGGCCCAAACGGAGGAATCTCGAAACAAGTTCATGCATTATGGAATCCTCACGAGAAATGAGGAGGGTGGGTGAGTTTCCACGCAATTCCGACACGTTGAAAAAAGTTTGTCTTCCTCTGCCTCAAGTTGTCCCATATGGTTCAGGGCACAATCGGAGGAATCTCGAAACAAGTTCATGCATTCTGGAATCCTCGCGAGAAATGAGGAGGGTGGGTGGGTTTCCAAGCAATTCCGAGACGTTGAAAAAATTTCGTCTTCTTCTGCATCAAGTTGTCCTATATGGTTCAGGGCACAATCGGAGGAATCTCGAAACAAGTTCATGCATTCTGGAATCCTCACGAGAAATGAGGGGGGTGGGTAAGTTTCCACGCAATTCCGAGACGTTGAAAAAAGTTCGTCTTCCTCTGCCTCAAGTTGTCCCATATTGTTCAGGGCACAATCGGAGGAATCTCGAAACAAGTTCATGCATTCTGGAATCCTCACGAGAAATTAGGGGGGTGGGTGAGTTTCCAAGCAATTCCGATACGTTGAAAAAAGTTCGTCTTCTTCTGCCTTAAATTGTCCCATATGGTTCAGGGCCCAAACGGAGGAATCTCGAAACAATTTCATGCATTCTGGAAACATCACGAGAAATGAGGAGGGTGGGTGAGTTTTCACGCAATTCCGAGACGTTGAAAAAAGTTCGTCTTTCTCTGCCTCAAGTTGTCCCATAAGGTTCAGGGCACAAACGGAGGAATCTCGAAACATGTTCATGCATTCTGGAATCCTCACGAGAAATGAGGGGGGTGGGTAAGTTTCCACGCAATTCCGAGACGTTGAAAAAAGTTCGTCTTCTTCTGCCTCAAGTTGTCCCAAATGGTTCAGGGCCCAAACGGAGGAATCTCGAAACAAGTTCATGCATTCTGGAATCCTCACGAGAAATGAGGAGGGTGGGTGATTTTCTACGCAATTCCGATACGTTGAAAAAAGTTCGTCTTCTTCTGCCTCAAGTTGTCCCGCTCGTCTCGGAATTTTTTCAACGTCCCATATGGTTCAGGGCACAATCGGAGGAATCTCGAAACAAGTTCATGCATTCTGCAATCCTCACGAGAAATGAGGAGGGTGGGTGAGTTTCCAAGCAATTCCGAGACGTTGAAAAAAGTTCGTCTTCCTCTGCCTCAAGTTGTCCCATATGGTTCAGGGCACAATCGGAGGAATCTCGAAACAAGTTCATGCATTCTGGAATCCTCACGAGAAATGAGGGGGGTGGGTGAGTTTCCAAACAATTCCGATACGTTGAAAAAAGTTCGTCTTCTTCTGCCATAAATTGTCCCATATGGTTCAGGGCACAATCGGAGGAATCTAGAAACAATTTCATGCATTCTGGAATAATCACGAGAAATGAGGAGGGTGGGTGAGTTTCCACGCAATTCCGAGACGTTGAAAAAAGTTCGTCTTCCTCTGCCTCAAGTTGTCCCATATGGTTCAGGGCACAATCGGAGGAATCTCGAAACAAGTTCATGCATTCTGGAATCCTCACGAGAAATGAGGGGGGTGGAAGAGTTTCCAAGAAATTCCGATACGTTGAAAAAAGTTTGTCTTCTTCTGTCTTAAATTGTCCCATATGGTTCAGGGCCCAAACGGAGGAATCTCAAAACAAGCTCATGCATTCTGGAATCCTCACGAGAAATGAGGAGGGTGGGTGAGTTTCCACGCAATTCCGAGACGTTGAAAAAAGTTCGTCTTCCTCTGTCTCAAGTTGTCCCATATGGTTCAGGGCACAATCGGAGGAATCTCGAAACAAGTTCATGAATTCTGGAATCCTCGCGAGAAATGAGGAGGGTGGGTGGGTTTCAAAGCAATTCCGAGACGTTGAAAAAATTTCGTCTTCTTCTGCATCAAGTTGTCCTATATGGTTCAGGGCACAATCGGAGGAATTTCGAAACAAGTTCATGCATTCTGGAATCCTCACGAGAAATGAGGGGGGTGGGTAAGTTTCCACGCAATTCCGAGACGTTGAAAAAAGTTCGTCTTCCTCTGCCTCAAGTTGTCCCATATGGTTCAGGGCACAATCGGAGGAATCTCGAAACAAGTTCATGCATTCTGGAATCCTCACGAGAAATTAGGGGGGTGGGTGAGTTTCCAAGCAATTCCGATACGTTGAAAAATTTCGTCTTCTTCTGCCTTAAATTGTCCCATATGATTCAGGGCCCAAACGGAGGAATCTCGAAACAAGTTCATGCATTCTGGAATCCTCACGAGAAATGAGGGGGGTGGGTAAGTTTCCACGCAATTCCGAGACGTTGAAAAAAGTTCGTCTTCCTCTGCCTCAAGTTGTCCCATATGGTTCAGGGCACAATCGGAGGAATCTCGAAACAAGTTCATGCATTCTGGAATCCTCACGAGAAATTAGGGGTGTGGGTGAGTTTCCAAGCAATTCCGATACGTTGAAAAAAGTTCGTCTTCTTCTGCCTTAAATTGTCCCATATGGTTCAGGGCCCAAACGGAGGAATCTCGAAACAATTTCATGCATTCTGGAAACATCACGAGAAATGAGGAGGGTGGGTGAGTTTCCACGCAATTCCGAGACGTTGAAAAAAGTTCGTCTTGCTCTGCCTCAAGTTGTCCCATAAGGTTCAGGGCACAAACGGAGAAATCTCGAAACATGTTCGTGCTTTCTGGAATCCTCACGAGAAATGAGGGGGGTGGGTAAGTTTCCACGCAATTCCGAGACGTTGAAAAAAGTTCGTCTTCTTCTGCCTCAAGTTGTCCCAAATGGTTCAGGGCCCAAACGGAGGAATCTCGAAACAAGTTCATGCATTCTGGAATCCTCACGAGAAATGATGAGGGTGGGTGATTTTCTACGCAATTCCGATACGTTGAAAAAAGTTCGTCTTCTTCTGCCTCAAGTTGTCCCGCTCGTCTCGGAATTTTTTCAACGTCCCATATGGTTCAGGGCACAATCGGAGGAATCTCGAAACAAGTTCATGCATTCTGGAATCCTCACGAGAAATGAGGAGGGTGGGTGAGTTTCCAAGCAATTCCGAGACGTTGAAAAAAGTTCGTCTTCCTCTGCCTCAAGTTGTCCCATATGGTTCAGGGCACAATCGGAGGAATCTCGAAACAAGTTCATGCATTCTGGAATCCTCACGAGAAATGAGGGGGGTGGGTGAGTTTCCAAACAATTCCGATACGTTGGAAAAAGTTCGTCTTCTTCTGCCATAAATTGTCCCATATGGTTCAGGGCCCAAACGGAGGAATCTAGAAACAATTTCATGCATTCTGGAATAATCACGAGAAATGAGGAGGGTGGGTGAGTTTCCACGCAATTCCGAGACGTTGAAAAAAGTTCGTCTTCCTCTGTCTCAAGTTGTCCCATATGGTTCAGGGCACAATCGGAGGAATCTCGAAACAAGTTCATGCATTCTGGAATCCTCACGAGAAATGAGGGTGGTGGGTGAGTTTCCACGCAATTCCGAGACGTTGAAAAAAGTTCGTCTTCTTCTGCCTCAAGGTTTCCCGCATGGTTCAGGGCACAATCGGAGGAATCTCGAAACAAGTTCATGCATTCTGGAATCCTCACGAGAAATTAGGGGGGTGGGTGAGTTTCCAAGCAATTCCGATACGTTGAAAAAAGTTCGTCTTCTTCTGCCTTAAATTATCCCATATGGTTCAGGGACCAAACGGAGGAATCTCGAAACAATTTCATGCATTCTGGAAACATCACGAGAAATGAGGAGGGTGGGTGAGTTTCCACGCAATTCTAAGACGTTGAAAAAAGTTCGTTTTCCTCTGCCTCAAGTTGTCCCATAAGGTTCAGGGCACAAACGGAGGAATCTCGAAACATGTTCATGCATCCTGGAATCCTCACGAGAAATGAGGGGGGTGGGTAAGTTTCCACGCAATTCCGAGACGTTGAAAAAAGTTCGTCTTCTTCTGCCTCAAGTTGTCCTAAATGGTTCAGGGCCCAAACGGAGGAATCTCGAAACAAGTTCATGCATTCTGGAATCCTCGCGAGAAATGAGGAGGGTGGGTGGGTTTCCAAGCAATTCCGAGAGGTTGAAAAAATTTCGTCTTCTTCTGCATCAAGTTGTCCTATATGGTTCAGGGCACAATCGGAGGAATTTCGAAACAAGTTCATGCATTCTGGAATCCTCACGAGAAATGAGGGGGGTGGGTAAGTTTCCACGCAATTCCGAGACGTTGAAAAAAGTTCGTCTTCCTCTGCCTCAAGTTGTCCCATATGGTTCAGGGCACAATCGGAGGAATCTCGAAACAAGTTCATGCATTCTGGAATCCTCACGAGAAATTAGGGGTGTGGGTGAGTTTCCAAGCAATTCCGATACGTTGAAAAAAGTTCGTCTTCTTCTGCCTTAAATTGTCCCATATGGTTCAGGGCCCAAACGGAGGAATCTCGAAACAATTTCATGCATTCTGGAAACATCACGAGAAATGAGGAGGGTGGGTGAGTTTCCACGCAATTCCGAGACGTTGAAAAAAGTTCGTCTTCCTTTGCCTCAAGTTGTCCCATATGGTTCAGGGCACAATCGGAGGAATCTCGAAACAAGTTCATGCATTCTGGAATCCTCACGAGAAATGAGGGGGGTGGATGAGTTTCCAAGAAATTCCGATACGTTGAAAAAAGTTC
Source organism: Acacia crassicarpa (assembly GCA_034222035.1). Lineage (NCBI taxonomy): Eukaryota > Viridiplantae > Streptophyta > Magnoliopsida > Fabales > Fabaceae > Acacia > Acacia crassicarpa. The sequence continues at coordinate 29,762,764 of JAWXYG010000002.1, read as the reverse complement.
GTCTTCTTCTGTCTTAAATTGTCCCATATGGTTCAGGGCCCAAACGGAGGAATCTCAAAACAAGCTCATGCATTCTGGAATCCTCACGAGAAATGAGGAGGGTGGGTGAGTTTCCACGCAATTCCGAGACGTTGAAAAAAGTTCGTCTTCCTCTGTCTCAAGTTGTCCCATATGGTTCAGGGCGCAATCGGAGGAATCTCGAAACAAGTTCATGCATTCTGGAATCCTCACGAGAAATGAGGGTGGTGGGTGAGTTTCCACGCAATTCCGAGACGTTGAAAAAAGTTCGTCTTCTTCTGCCTCAAGGTTTCCCGCATGGTTCAGGGCCCAAACGGAGGAATCTCGAAACAAGTTCATGCATTATGGAATCCTCACGAGAAATGAGGAGGGTGGGTGAGTTTCCACGCAATTCCGACACGTTGAAAAAAGTTTGTCTTCCTCTGCCTCAAGTTGTCCCATATGGTTCAGGGCACAATCGGAGGAATCTCGAAACAAGTTCATGCATTCTGGAATCCTCACGAGAAATGAGGGGGGTGGATGAGTTTCCAAGAAATTCCGATACGTTGAAAAAAGTTCGTCTTCTTCTGTCTTAAATTGTCCCATATGGTTCAGGACCCAAACGGAGGAATCTCAAAACAAGCTCATGCATTCTGGAATCCTCACGAGAAATGAGGAGGGTGGGTGAGTTTCCACGCAATTCCGAGACGTTGAAAAAAGTTCGTCTTCCTCTGTCTCAAGTTGTCCCATATGGTTCAGGGCACAATCGGAGGAATCTCGAAACAAGTTCATGCATTCTGGAATCCTCACGAGAAATGAGGGTGGTGGGTGAGTTTCCACGCAATTCCGAGACGTTGAAAAAAGTTCGTCTTCATCTGCCTCAAGGTTTCCCGCATGGTTCAGGGCACAATCGGAGGAATCTCGAAACATGTTCATGCATTCTGGAATCCTCACGAGAAATTAGGGGGGTGGGTGAGTTTCCAAGCAATTCCGATACGTTGAAAAAAGTTCGTCTTCTTCTGCCTTAAATTATCCCATATGGTTCAGGGACCAAACGGAGGAATCTCGAAACAATTTCATGCATTCTGGAAACATCACGAGAAATGAGGAGGGTGGGTGAGTTTCCACGCAATTCCAAGACGTTGAAAAAAGTTCGTTTTCCTCTGCCTCAAGTTGTCCCATAAGGTGATGTGATTCCCGAAGGAAACGGACGATCGGATCAACTAGGAGTGGAATGTCGCACCAGAACAGCCTCTGATGCGTCGTAAAAGATCGGAATGTATCTCGCGCTATAGACCTCGGATTTGAGCGCTTCCAAAACGAGTAGAAAGAGGACGTTCTGAACTACGATTTTCACTAATTAAATGCCGAAAAAGGTTAAGGGAAACTAGAGATACGGAATGAACAAATTCGACACGAAACTGCAGTTTGGGTAGGCGCCACAATTCCAAAGAATCGATAAGCCCAAGAACGCCACAAGGATCGAAACCCTTGATAAGTTCAGAGATTCTCAAAAGAACCCTAGAGAACTTGTCTCTCACCAAAATGGTTGAAATCTCAATTCAAAATCTCCGTTACAAATGCTATGGTCTTCCCTTATATGGACAACATCCATATTAAGTTTAACCTAATATGCTTACACATAAAGCCCAATAAACAAGCCCAATAAGCCTTATTACAAAAGTTTAACTAAATGTAAGAAATTAAAACTAAATGCAGAATTTGGGCCAAGGCCCAATGAAGCCTCCATGCATATCCATTGGGGCTTATTCTTCAAGGTCTTCAATCTGGAGCCTTTTCAGTTTTTGCTCTTATCATTGGATCTCCAAGACTTTGTATGTCCTCCAAGTTTGTTGCCTTGGTCATGCCGCCTCCTGTGTCCTCATCATTCCCTCCTTCTTTAGAAGAATTTGTCCTCAAATTGCAATCCTCGTCTCCGTCTTTATGCACTTCCTTGAAGAACAAATCTACAATGTGGTTTGCATCATCAACCTCTTTAGGAAAAACACCTTTAAATTCCTGCAACAAATTAGAAACCTCATTTGGAAGACAATTAGTAAGACTTGCACCTGTAAAATTATTCTCTTTACTCAAAAGCAAGAGCATTGGCTTTTTCAAATGCATTGCCTTTTTCACCTCTTTTTCTTTTATAAGCAAGTTTGGTGCTTTTCTCTTTTCCTCTCCTTTTTTTTCTTGCTCTCTTCCACTCTCTTTTCTCTCTTGCTTTCTTTTTTCTCTCATTTTTAGATTATCCTCACTAACTTCTCTTGGTGTCAAGGATGCAAGAATAATCTTGCGTTCTTTATGTACAAAAGAGAACTTGTTGGTGTATCCATTATGCGTAACTTTCTTATCATATTGCCAAGGTCTCCCAAGTAGCAAATGACAAGCCTCCATTGGTACCACATCACATAAAACTGTATCATCATACTTCCCTATGGAGAAGTTCACCTCCACTTGTTTGCTTACGGTCACTTCACCATCCTCACTAAGCCATTGAAGCTTGTATGGCAGTGGGTGAGGTTTGGTTTCCATGCCCAATTTAGACACCATTCTAGCACTTGCAACATTGGTACAACTCCCTCCATCAATAACTAGAGAACATACCTTTTCTTGGATAAGGCATCTGGTATGAAAGACATTCTCTCTTTGACTATCATCCATGTCTTTTGCTTGGCTGCCCAACATCCTTCTTACCATAAACAAATCTCCTTCTGGAATTATTTCTTCAATATCATCTTGTGAAGCAGAATCTGAAGAAGCAGAATCTTGTGAAGTAGAATCTGAAGAAGACTCACTAGTAAGCTCTCCATCCTCTTTAAGTAACATGGTCTTCTTAGTTGGACATTCTGAAGCTATGTGACCTCTCCCCAAACACTTGAAGCATTTTATTTCACTACTCCTTGTCTTTTTAGGGACCTCATTGGATTTAGTTTGAGTCCTTTGAGGTGTAGCAGTGGGATTGCTTGATGATGTACCTCCCTCCTTCTTATTTCTATCCTTCCAACTTGAAGAATAAAAATTTGAAGAGTTTTTCCTCATGACACCCTTTCTCTTGAGTTGTTGTTCTACCTTACTAGCTTGCTGCACTAAATCCTCCAACTCCACATAATTTTGCAACTCCACAACATCTCTTATATCACTATTCAGCCCATTCAAGAAACGTGTCATAGTAGCCTCCCGCTCTTCACTAATATTTGCTCTAATCAAGGACACCTCCATCTCTTTAAAATACTCATCTACACTCTTGTTACCTTGTGTGAGTCTTTGAAGTTTATTGTGAAGGTCCCGGTGATAATGGGAAGGAACATATCTTCTTCTCATTAGCCTTTTCATCTCCACCCAACTATCCACCAATGGTTCTTCATATCTCGCCCTCTCCTTTTGCAATTGGTCCCACCAAATGAGAGCATAATCACTAAACTCCATGGCTGCCACCTTCATTTTCTTCTCTTCACTATAATTGTGACATGCAAACAAGTGCTCAATCTTCAGTTCCCACTCTAAATATGCTTCCGGATCACTTTTTCCCTTGAAGGATGGTATATTAAGCTTCACTCCCTTAATTCTATCCTCTCTAGCATCATTCTCATGATCTCTTCTTCTCCTTCTTTCATCCCTCCCTCTCTGTCTATCTTCATCCTGATTCCTCTGATTTTCTATTCTCTCAATTCTCTCATATAACTCCTCTGTGTGTTCTCTCATCATCCTTTGCATTTGAGTTGTAATTGCTTCAATTAGCAATCTGTTATCTCCTATAGGAGGAGGAACGTCTTCACCACCTGCACTTGCCATAATTCAAGGAAAAGAACAAAAGTAATAGGACCTTACCACTCGCTCACGTGTTTACACTCTTAAAAATGTATCACTCGTGTTTGTTGCTCTCTATAAGGCTTTTGTGTAGTGTTCTCTCTTGCCTTTTACCACTCAATAGCCCCCTTTAAGTTCTTAACAGAATCTCTAAGAACACTCAAGAGTAGAATCCCAAACTTAGGAATTGGCGGTGACTCACAATACAATTTGGAAAAGATGTGAAAGAAGACAAGACAGAAAATTCAAATCAATTTGGAGGAACTATTCAAGAACACATTGGACTCAAAGAAGACAAGACAAAGAAAATCCAAAACCAAAAAAAACAATTTGGAGGAATTATTCAAGGAAGGCACTTTGGAAAAGATTCACACATAGTAGTGTGTGTAATTGAATACCAAGGTGCTGTATAGCATTTTTTTTCCTCTTTTTTTTTTTATTTTTATAACAGCTGATTCTTTTTTTTTTTTTTTAATCACAACTGATTTTTTTTTTTTTAATAACACCTGATTCTTTTCTTTTTTTTTCTTTTTTTTATCACAGCTGATTTTTTTTTCTTTTTTTTTTTACAAAGAGGAATTTGGGATTTTGGGATCAAACTTTGAAATTCTACTAATTCAGAACGAAATTAGATAGAATTCCCCACAAATTGAGCTATTACTTAACACACTAACAACACACTACTCAAGAAACATGAATCGAAAGGATTAAAATTCAAGAACAATGATGAACAAGGGATGAACACCAAGAACAAAGTGCAGAAATATATGAACTGAACAAGAAATAGACAGGAAAAACAACAAGAAGATTGAAAGAACAAACTAGGAACAAAGAACGACGACTAAAACAGAATTTCACAATTCAAAAATCAAACAGACAAATTTAGGGATTAGGGTTACCAGATTGGATGTAAACAATCAAGAAAAGATAACCCAATTCCAATCCTAGAACCGCGCTCTGATACCAAATGATGTGATTCCCGAAGGAAACGGACGATCGGATCAACTAGGAGTGGAATGTCGCACCAGAACAGCCTCTGATGCGTCGTAAAAGATCGGAATGTATCTCGCGCTATAGACCTCGGATTTGAGCGCTTCCAAAACGAGCAGAAAGAGGCTGTTCTGGTGCGACATTCCACTCCTAGTTGATCCGATCGTCCGTTTCCTTCGGGAATCACATCATTTGGTATCAGAGCGCGGTTCTAGGATTGGAATTGGGTTATTGGGGCTTATTCTTCAAGGTCTTCAATCTGGAGCCTTTTCAGTTTTTGCTCTTATCATTGGATCTCCAAGACTTTGTATGTCCTCCAAGTTTGTTGCCTTGGTCATGCCGCCTCCTGTGTCCTCATCATAAGGTTCAGGGCACAAACGGAGGAATCTCGAAACATGTTCATGCATCCTGGAATCCTCACGAGAAATGAGGGGGGTGGGTAAGTTTCCACGCAATTCCGAGACGTTGAAAAAAGTTCGTCTTCTTCTGCCTCAAGTTGTCCCAAATGGTTCAGGGCCCAAACGGAGGAATCTCGAAACAAGTTCATGCATTCTGGAATCCTCGCGAGAAATGAGGAGGGTGGGTGGGTTTCCAAGCAATTCCGAGAGGTTGAAAAAATTTCGTCTTCTTCTGCATCAAGTTGTCCTATATGGTTCAGGGCACAATCGGAGGAATTTCGAAACAAGTTCATGCATTCTGGAATCCTCACGAGAAATGAGGGGGGTGGGTAAGTTTCCACGCAATTCCGAGACGTTGAAAAAAGTTCGTCTTCCTCTGCCTCAAGTTGTCCCATATGGTTCAGGGCACAATCGGAGGAATCTCGAAACAAGTTCATGCATTCTGGAATCCTCACGAGAAATTAGGGGTGTGGGTGAGTTTCCAAGCAATTCCGATACGTTGAAAAAAGTTCGTCTTCTTCTGCCTTAAATTGTCCCATATGGTTCAGGGCCCAAACGGAGGAATCTCGAAACAATTTCATGCATTCTGGAAACATCACGAGAAATGAGGAGGGTGGGTGAGTTTCCACGCAATTCCGAGACGTTGAAAAAAGTTCGTCTTGCTCTGCCTCAAGTTGTCCCATAAGGTTCAGGGCACAAACGGAGAAATCTCGAAACATGTTCGTGCTTTCTGGAATCCTCACGAGAAATGAGGGGGGTGGGTAAGTTTCCACGCAATTCCGAGACGTTGAAAAAAGTTCGTCTTCTTCTGCCTCAAGTTGTCCCAAATGGTTCAGGGCCCAAACGGAGGAATCTCGAAACAAGTTCATGCATTCTGGAATCCTCACGAGAAATGAGGAGGGTGGGTGATTTTCTACGCAATTCCGATACGTTGAAAAAAGTTCGTCTTCTTCTGCCTCAAGTTGTCCCGCTCGTCTCGGAATTTTTTCAACGTCCCATATGGTTCAGGGCACAATCGGAGGAATCTCGAAACAAGTTCATGCATTCTGGAATCCTCACGAGAAATGAGGAGGGTGGGTGAGTTTCCAAGCAATTCCGAGATGTTGAAAAAAGTTCGTCTTCCTCTGCCTCAAGTTGTCCCATATGGTTCAGGGCACAATCGGAGGAATCTCGAAACAAGTTCATGCATTCTGGAATCCTCACGTGAAATGAGGGTGGTGGGTGAGTTTCCACGCAATTCCGAGACGTTGAAAAAAGTTCGTCTTCTTCTGCCTCAAGGTTTCCCGCATGGTTCAGGGCCCAAACGGAGGAATCTCGAAACAAGTTCATGCATTCTGGAATCCTCGCGAGAAATGAGGAGGGTGGGTGGGTTTCCAAGCAATTCCGAGACGTTGAAAAAATTTCGTCTTCTTCTGCATCAAGTTGTCCTATAAGGTTCAGGGCACAATCGGAGGAATCTCGAAACAAGTTCATGCATTCTGGAATCCTCACGAGAAATGAGGGGGGTGGGTAAGTTTCCACGCAATTCCGAGACGTTGAAAAAAGTTCGTCTTCCTCTGCCTCAAGTTGTCCCATATGGTTCAGGGCACAATCGGAGGAATCTCGAAACAAGTTCATGCATTCTGGAATCCTCACGAGAAATTAGGGGGGTGGGTGAGTTTCAAAGCAATTCCGATACGTTGAAAAAAGTTCGTCTTCTTCTGCCTTAAATTGTCCCATATGGTTCAGGGCCTAAACGGAGGAATCTCGAAACAATTTCATGCATTCTGGAAACATCACGAGAAATGAGGAGGGTGGGTGAGTTTCCACGCAATTCCGAGACGTTGAAAAAAGTTCGTCTTTCTCTGCCTCAAGTTGTCCCATAAGGTTCAGGGCACAAACGGAGGAATCTCGAAACATGTTCATGCATTCTGGAATCCTCACGAGAAATGAGGGGGGTGGGTGAGTTTCCACGCAATTCCGAGACGTTGAAAAAAGTTCGTCTTCTTCTGCCTCAAGTTGTCCCAAATGGTTCAGGGCCCAAACGGAGGAATCTCGAAACAAGTTCATGCATTCTGGAATCCTCACGAGAAATGAGGAGGGTGGGTGATTTTCTACGCAATTCCGATACGTTGAAAAAAGTTCGTCTTCTTCTGCCTCAAGTTGTCCCGCTCGTCTCGGAATTTTTTCAACGTCCCATATGGTTCAGGGCACAATCGGAGGAATCTCGAAACAAGTTCATGCATTCTGGAATCCTCACGAGAAATGAGGAGGGTGGGTGAGTTTCCAAGCAATTCCGAGACGTTGAAAAAAGTTCGTCTTCCTCTGCCTCAAGTTGTCCCATATGGTTCAGGGCACAATCGGAGGAATCTCGAAACAAGTTCATGCATTCTGGAATCCTCACGAGAAATGAGGGGGGTGGGTGAGTTTCCAAACAATTCCGATACGTTGAAAAAAGTTCGTCTTCTTCTGCCATAAATTGTCCCATATGGTTAAGGGCCCAAACGAAGGAATCTAGAAACAATTTCATGCATTCTGGAATAATCACGAGAAATGAGGAGGGTGGGTGAGTTTCCACGCAATTCCGAGACGTTGAAAAAAGTTCGTCTTCCTTTGCCTCAAGTTGTCCCATATGGTTCAGGGCACAAACGGAGGAATCTCGAAACAAGTTCATGCATTCTGGAATCCTCACGAGAAATGAGGAGGGTGGGTGAGTTTCCACGCAATTCCGAGACGTTGAAAAAAGTTCGTCTTCCTCTGCCTCAAGTTGTCCCATATGGTTCAGGGCACAATCGGAGGAATCTCGAAACAAGTTCATGCATTCTGGAATCCTCACGAGAAATGAGGGGGGTGGATGAGTTTCCAAGAAATTCCGATACGTTGAAAAAAGTTCGTCTTCTTCTGTCTTAAATTGTCCCATATGGTTCAGGGCCCAAACGGAGGAATCTCAAAACAAGCTCATGCATTCTGGAATCCTCACGAAAATGAGGAGGGTGGGTGAGTTTCCACGCAATTCCGAGACGTTGAAAAAAGTTCGTCTTCCTCTGTCTCAAGTTGTCCCATATGGTTCAGGGCACAATCGGAGGAATCTCGAAACAAGTTCATGCATTCTGGAATCCTCACGAGAAATGAGGGTGGTGGGTGAGTTTCCACGCAATTCCGAGACGTTGAAAAAAGTTCGTCTTCTTCTGCCTCAAGGTTTCCCGCATGGTTCAGGGCCCAAACGGAGGAATCTCGAAACAAGTTCATGCATTATGGAATCCTCACGAGAAATGAGGAGGGTGGGTGAGTTTCCACGCAATTCCGAGACGTTGAAAAAAGTTCGTCTTCTTCTGCCTCAAGTTGTCCTAAATGGTTCAGGGCCCAAACGGAGGAATCTCGAAACAAGTTCATGCATTCTGGAATCCTCGCGAGAAATGAGGAGGGTGGGTGGGTTTCCAAGCAATTCCGAGAGGTTGAAAAAATTTCGTCTTCTTCTGCATCAAGTTGTCCTATATGGTTCAGGGCACAATCGGAGGAATTTCGAAACAAGTTCATGCATTCTGGAATCCTCACGAGAAATGAGGGGGGTGGGTAAGTTTCCACGCAATTCCGAGACGTTGAAAAAAGTTCGTCTTCCTCTGCCTCAAGTTGTCCCATATGGTTCAGGGCACAATCGGAGGAATCTCGAAACAAGTTCATGCATTCTGGAATCCTCACGAGAAATTAGGGGTGTGGGTGAGTTTCCAAGCAATTCCGATACGTTGAAAAAAGTTCGTCTTCTTCTGCCTTAAATTGTCCCATATGGTTCAGGGCCCAAACGGAGGAATCTCGAAACAATTTCATGCATTCTGGAAACATCACGAGAAATGAGGAGGGTGGGTGAGTTTCCACGCAATTCCGAGACGTTGAAAAAAGTTCGTCTTCCTTTGCCTCAAGTTGTCCCATATGGTTCAGGGCACAAACGGAGGAATCTCGAAACAAGTTCATGCATTCTGGAATCCTCACGAGAAATGAGGAGGGTGGGTGAGTTTCCACGCAATTCCGAGACGTTGAAAAAAGTTCGTCTTCCTCTGCCGCAAGTTGTCCCATATGGTTCAGGGCACAATCGGAGGAATCTCGAAACAAGTTCATGCATTCTGGAATCCTCACGAGAAATGAGGAGGGTGGGTGAGTTTCCAAGCAATTCCGAGACGTTGAAAAAAGTTCGTCTTCCTCTGCCTCAAGTTGTCCCATATGGTTCAGGGCACAATCGGAGGAATCTCGAAACAAGTTCATGCATTCTGGAATCCTCACGAGAAATGAGGGGGGTGGGTGAGTTTCCAAACAATTCCGATACGTTGAAAAAAGTTCGTCTTCTTCTGCCATAAATTGTCCCATATGGTTAAGGGCCCAAACGAAGGAATCTAGAAACAATTTCATGCATTCTGGAATAATCACGAGAAATGAGGAGGGTGGGTGAGTTTCCACGCAATTCCGAGACGTTGAAAAAAGTTCGTCTTCCTTTGCCTCAAGTTGTCCCATATGGTTCAGGGCACAAACGGAGGAATCTCGAAACAAGTTCATGCATTCTGGAATCCTCACGAGAAATGAGGAGGGTGGGTGAGTTTCCACGCAATTCCGAGACGTTGAAAAAAGTTCGTCTTCCTCTGCCTCAAGTTGTCCCATATGGTTCAGGGCACAATCGGAGGAATCTCGAAACAAGTTCATGCATTCTGGAATCCTCACGAGAAATGAGGGGGGTGGATGAGTTTCCAAGAAATTCCGATACGTTGAAAAAAGTTCGTCTTCTTCTGTCTTAAATTGTCCCATATGGTTCAGGGCCCAAACGGAGGAATCTCAAAACAAGCTCATGCATTCTGGAATCCTCACGAAAATGAGGAGGGTGGGTGAGTTTCCACGCAATTCCGAGACGTTGAAAAAAGTTCGTCTTCCTCTGTCTCAAGTTGTCCCATATGGTTCAGGGCACAATCGGAGGAATCTCGAAACAAGTTCATGCATTCTGGAATCCTCACGAGAAATGAGGGTGGTGGGTGAGTTTCCACGCAATTCCGAGACGTTGAAAAAAGTTCGTCTTCTTCTGCCTCAAGGTTTCCCGCATGGTTCAGGGCCCAAACGGAGGAATCTCGAAACAAGTTCATGCATTATGGAATCCTCACGAGAAATGAGGAGGGTGGGTGAGTTTCCACGCAATTCCGAGACGTTGAAAAAAGTTCGTCTTCTTCTGCCTCAAGTTGTCCTAAATGGTTCAGGGCCCAAACGGAGGAATCTCGAAACAAGTTCATGCATTCTGGAATCCTCGCGAGAAATGAGGAGGGTGGGTGGGTTTCCAAGCAATTCCGAGAGGTTGAAAAAATTTCGTCTTCTTCTGCATCAAGTTGTCCTATATGGTTCAGGGCACAATCGGAGGAATTTCGAAACAAGTTCATGCATTCTGGAATCCTCACGAGAAATGAGGGGGGTGGGTAAGTTTCCACGCAATTCCGAGACGTTGAAAAAAGTTCGTCTTCCTCTGCCTCAAGTTGTCCCATATGGTTCAGGGCACAATCGGAGGAATCTCGAAACAAGTTCATGCATTCTGGAATCCTCACGAGAAATTAGGGGTGTGGGTGAGTTTCCAAGCAATTCCGATACGTTGAAAAAAGTTCGTCTTCTTCTGCCTTAAATTGTCCCATATGGTTCAGGGCCCAAACGGAGGAATCTCGAAACAATTTCATGCATTCTGGAAACATCACGAGAAATGAGGAGGGTGGGTGAGTTTCCACGCAATTCCGAGACGTTGAAAAAAGTTCGTCTTCCTTTGCCTCAAGTTGTCCCATATGGTTCAGGGCACAAACGGAGGAATCTCGAAACAAGTTCATGCATTCTGGAATCCTCACGAGAAATGAGGAGGGTGGGTGAGTTTCCACGCAATTCCGAGACGTTGAAAAAAGTTCGTCTTCCTCTGCCGCAAGTTGTCCCATATGGTTCAGGGCACAATCGGAGGAATCTCGAAACAAGTTCATGCATTCTGGAATCCTCACGAGAAATGAGGGGGGTGGCTGAGTTTCCAAGAAATTCCGATACGTTGAAAAAAGTTCGTCTTCTTCTGTCTTAAATTGTCCCATATGGTTCAGGGCCCAAACGGAGGAATCTCAAAACAAGCTCATGCATTCTGGAATCCTCACGAGAAATGAGGAGGGTGGGTGAGTTTCCACGCAATTCCGAGACGTTGAAAAAAGTTCGTCTTCCTCTGCCTCAAGTTGTCCCATATGGTTCAGGGCACAATCGGAGGAATCTCGAAACAAGTTCATGCATTCTGGAATCCTCACGAGAAATGAGGGGGGTGGATGAGTTTCCAAGAAATTCCGATACGTTGAAAAAAGTTCGTCTTCTTCTGTCTTAAATTGTCCCATATGGTTCAGGGCCCAAACGGAGGAATCTCAAAACAAGCTCATGCATTCTGGAATCCTCACGAAAATGAGGAGGGTGGGTGAGTTTCCACGCAATTCCGAGACGTTGAAAAAAGTTCGTCTTCCTCTGTCTCAAGTTGTCCCATATGGTTCAGGGCACAATCGGAGGAATCTCGAAACAAGTTCATGCATTCTGGAATCCTCACGAGAAATGAGGGTGGTGGGTGAGTTTCCACGCAATTCCGAGACGTTGAAAAAAGTTCGTCTTCCTCTGTCTCAAGTTGTCCCATATGGTTCAGGGCACAATCGGAGGAATCTCGAAACAAGTTCATGCATTCTGGAATCCTCACGAGAAATGAGGGGGGTGGATGAGTTTCCAAGAAATTCCGATACGTTGAAAAAAGTTCGTCTTCTTCTGTCTTAAATTGTCCCATATGGTTCAGGGCCCAAACGGAGGAATCTCAAAACAAGCTCATGCATTCTGGAATCCTCACGAAAATGAGGAGGGTGGGTGAGTTTCCACGCAATTCCGAGACGTTGAAAAAAGTTCGTCTTCCTCTGTCTCAAGTTGTCCCATATGGTTCAGGGCACAATCGGAGGAATCTCGAAACAAGTTCATGCATTCTGGAATCCTCACGAGAAATGAGGGTGGTGGGTGAGTTTCCACGCAATTCCGAGACGTTGAAAAAAGTTCGTCTTCTTCTGCCTCAAGGTTTCCCGCATGGTTCAGGGCCCAAACGGAGGAATCTCGAAACAAGTTCATGCATTATGGAATCCTCACGAGAAATGAGGAGGGTGGGTGAGTTTCCACGCAATTCCGAGACGTTGAAAAAAGTTCGTCTTCTTCTGCCTCAAGTTGTCCTAAATGGTTCAGGGCCCAAACGGAGGAATCTCGAAACAAGTTCATGCATTCTGGAATCCTCGCGAGAAATGAGGAGGGTGGGTGGGTTTCCAAGCAATTCCGAGAGGTTGAAAAAATTTCGTCTTCTTCTGCATCAAGTTGTCCTATATGGTTCAGGGCACAATCGGAGGAATTTCGAAACAAGTTCATGCATTCTGGAATCCTCACGAGAAATGAGGGGGGTGGGTAAGTTTCCACGCAATTCCGAGACGTTGAAAAAAGTTCGTCTTCCTCTGCCTCAAGTTGTCCCATATGGTTCAGGGCACAATCGGAGGAATCTCGAAACAAGTTCATGCATTCTGGAATCCTCACGAGAAATTAGGGGTGTGGGTGAGTTTCCAAGCAATTCCGATACGTTGAAAAAAGTTCGTCTTCTTCTGCCTTAAATTGTCCCATATGGTTCAGGGCCCAAACGGAGGAATCTCGAAACAATTTCATGCATTCTGGAAACATCACGAGAAATGAGGAGGGTGGGTGAGTTTCCACGCAATTCCGAGACGTTGAAAAAAGTTCGTCTTCCTTTGCCTCAAGTTGTCCCATATGGTTCAGGGCACAAACGGAGGAATCTCGAAACAAGTTCATGCATTCTGGAATCCTCACGAGAAATGAGGAGGGTGGGTGAGTTTCCACGCAATTCCGAGACGTTGAAAAAAGTTCGTCTTCCTCTGCCGCAAGTTGTCCCATATGGTTCAGGGCACAATCGGAGGAATCTCGAAACAAGTTCATGCATTCTGGAATCCTCACGAGAAATGAGGGGGGTGGATGAGTTTCCAAGAAATTCCGATACGTTGAAAAAAGTTCGTCTTCTTCTGTCTTAAATTGTCCCATATGGTTCAGGGCCCAAACGGAGGAATCTCAAAACAAGCTCATGCATTCTGGAATCCTCACGAGAAATGAGGAGGGTGGGTGAGTTTCCACGCAATTCCGAGACGTTGAAAAAAGTTCGTCTTCCTCTGTCTCAAGTTGTCCCATATGGTTCAGGGCGCAATCGGAGGAATCTCGAAACAAGTTCATGCATTCTGGAATCCTCACGAGAAATGAGGGTGGTGGGTGAGTTTCCACGCAATTCCGAGACGTTGAAAAAAGTTCGTCTTCTTCTGCCTCAAGGTTTCCCGCATGGTTCAGGGCCCAAACGGAGGAATCTCGAAACAAGTTCATGCATTATGGAATCCTCACGAGAAATGAGGAGGGTGGGTGAGTTTCCACGCAATTCCGACACGTTGAAAAAAGTTTGTCTTCCTCTGCCTCAAGTTGTCCCATATGGTTCAGGGCCCAAACGGAGGAATCTCGAAACAATTTCATGCATTCTGGAAACATCACGAGAAATGAGGAGGGTGGGTGAGTTTCCACGCAATTCCGAGACGTTGAAAAAAGTTCGTCTTTCTCTGCCTCAAGTTGTCCCATAAGGTTCAGGGCACAAACGGAGGAATCTCGAAACATGTTCATGCATTCTGGAATCCTCACGAGAAATGAGGGGGGTGGGTAAGTTTCCACGCAATTCCGAGACGTTGAAAAAAGTTCGTCTTCTTCTGCCTCAAGTTGTCCCAAATGGTTCAGGGCCCAAACGGAGGAATCTCGAAACAAGTTCATGCATTCTGGAATCCTCACGAGAAATGAGGAGGGTGGGTGATTTTCTACGCAATTCCGATACGTTGAAAAAAGTTCGTCTTCTTCTGCCTCAAGTTGTCCCGCTCGTCTCGGAATTTTTTCAACGTCCCATATGGTTCAGGGCACAATCGGAGGAATCTCGAAACAAGTTCATGCATTCTGGAATCCTCACGAGAAATGAGGAGGGTGGGTGAGTTTCCAAGCAATTCCGAGACGTTGAAAAAAGTTCGTCTTCCTCTGCCTCAAGTTGTCCCATATGGTTCAGGGCACAATCGGAGGAATCTCGAAACAAGTTCATGCATTCTGGAATCCTCACGAGAAATGAGGGGGGTGGGTGAGTTTCCAAACAATTCCGATACGTTGAAAAAAGTTCGTCTTCTTCTGCCATAAATTGTCCCATATGGTTAAGGGCCCAAACGAAGGAATCTAGAAACAATTTCATGCATTCTGGAATAATCACGAGAAATGAGGAGGGTGGGTGAGTTTCCACGCAATTCCGAGACGTTGAAAAAAGTTCGTCTTCCTTTGCCTCAAGTTGTCCCATATGGTTCAGGGCACAAACGGAGGAATCTCGAAACAAGTTCATGCATTCTGGAATCCTCACGAGAAATGAGGAGGGTGGGTGAGTTTCCACGCAATTCCGAGACGTTGAAAAAAGTTCGTCTTCCTCTGCCTCAAGTTGTCCCATATGGTTCAGGGCACAATCGGAGGAATCTCGAAACAAGTTCATGCATTCTGGAATCCTCACGAGAAATGAGGGGGGTGGATGAGTTTCCAAGAAATTCCGATACGTTGAAAAAAGTTCGTCTTCTTCTGTCTTAAATTGTCCCATATGGTTCAGGGCCCAAACGGAGGAATCTCAAAACAAGCTCATGCATTCTGGAATCCTCACGAAAATGAGGAGGGTGGGTGAGTTTCCACGCAATTCCGAGACGTTGAAAAAAGTTCGTCTTCCTCTGTCTCAAGTTGTCCCATATGGTTCAGGGCACAATCGGAGGAATCTCGAAACAAGTTCATGCATTCTGGAATCCTCACGAGAAATGAGGGTGGTGGGTGAGTTTCCACGCAATTCCGAGACGTTGAAAAAAGTTCGTCTTCTTCTGCCTCAAGGTTTCCCGCATGGTTCAGGGCCCAAACGGAGGAATCTCGAAACAAGTTCATGCATTATGGAATCCTCACGAGAAATGAGGAGGGTGGGTGAGTTTCCACGCAATTCCGACACGTTGAAAAAAGTTTGTCTTTCTCTGCCTCAAGTTGTCCCATATGGTTCAGGGCACAATCGGAGGAATCTCGAAACAAGTTCATGCATTCTGGAATCCTCGCGAGAAATGAGGAGGGTGGGTGGGTTTCCAAGCAATTCCGAGACGTTGAAAAAATTTCGTCTTCTTCTGCATCAAGTTGTCCTATATGGTTCAGGGCACAATCGGAGGAATTTCGAAACAAGTTCATGCATTCTGGAATCCTCACGAGAAATGAGGGGGGTGGGTAAGTTTCCACGCAATTCCGAGACGTTGAAAAAAGTTCGTCTTCCTCTGCCTCAAGTTGTCCCATATGGTTCAGGGCACAATCGGAGGAATCTCGAAACAAGTTCATGCATTCTGGAATCCTCACGAGAAATTAGGGGTGTGGGTGAGTTTCCAAGCAATTCCGATACGTTGAAAAAAGTTCGTCTTCTTCTGCCTTAAATTGTCCCATATGGTTCAGGGCCCAAACGGAGGAATCTCGAAACAATTTCATGCATTCTGGAAACATCACGAGAAATGAGGAGGGTGGGTGAGTTTCCACGCAATTCCGAGACGTTGAAAAAAGTTCGTCTTCCATTGCCTCAAGTTGTCCCATATGGTTCAGGGCACAAACGGAGGAATCTCGAAACAAGTTCATGCATTCTGGAATCCTCACGAGAAATGAGGAGGGTGGGTGAGTTTCCACGCAATTCCGAGACGTTGAAAAAAGTTCGTCTTCCTCTGCCGCAAGTTGTCCCATATGGTTCAGGGCACAATCGGAGGAATCTCGAAACAAGTTCATGCATTCTGGAATCCTCACGAGAAATGAGGGGGGTGGATGAGTTTCCAAGAAATTCCGATACGTTGAAAAAAGTTCGTCTTCTTCTGTCTTAAATTGTCCCATATGGTTCAGGGCCCAAACGGAGGAATCTCAAAACAAGCTCATGCATTCTGGAATCCTCACGAGAAATGAGGAGGGTGGGTGAGTTTCCACGCAATTCCGAGACGTTGAAAAAAGTTCGTCTTCCTCTGTCTCAAGTTGTCCCATATGGTTCAGGGCGCAATCGGAGGAATCTCGAAACAAGTTCATGCATTCTGGAATCCTCACGAGAAATGAGGGTGGTGGGTGAGTTTCCACGCAATTCCGAGACGTTGAAAAAAGTTCGTCTTCTTCTGCCTCAAGGTTTCCCGCATGGTTCAGGGCCCAAACGGAGGAATCTCGAAACAAGTTCATGCATTATGGAATCCTCACGAGAAATGAGGAGGGTGGGTGAGTTTCCACGCAATTCCGACACGTTGAAAAAAGTTTGTCTTCCTCTGCCTCAAGCTGTCCCATATGGTTCAGGGCACAATCGGAGGAATCTCGAAACAAGTTCATGCATTCTGGAATCCTCACGAGAAATGAGGGGGGAGGATGAGTTTCCAAGAAATTCCGATACGTTGAAAAAAGTTCGTCTTCTTCTGTCTTAAATTGTCCCATATGGTTCAGGACCCAAACGGAGGAATCTCAAAACAAGCTCATGCATTCTGGAATCCTCACGAGAAATGAGGAGGGTGGGTGAGTTTCCACGCAATTCCGAGACGTTGAAAAAAGTTCGTCTTCCTCTGTCTCAAGTTGTCCCATATGGTTCAGGGCACAATCGGAGGAATCTCGAAACAAGTTCATGCATTCTGGAATCCTCACGAGAAATGAGGGTGGTGGGTGAGTTTCCACGCAATTCCGAGACGTTGAAAAAAGTTCGTCTTCTTCTGCCTCAAGGTTTCCCGCATGGTTCAGGGCACAATCGGAGGAATCTCGAAACAAGTTCATGCATTCTGGAATCCTCACGAGAAATTAGGGGGGTGGGTGAGTTTCCAAGCAATTCCGATACGTTGAAAAAAGTTCGTCTTCTTCTGCCTTAAATTATCCCATATGGTTCAGGGACCAAACGGAGGAATCTCGAAACAATTTCATGCATTCTGGAAACATCACGAGAAATGAGGAGGGTGGGTGAGTTTCCACGCAATTCCAAGACGTTGAAAAAAGTTCGTTTTCCTCTGCCTCAAGTTGTCCCATAAGGTTCAGGGCACAAACGGAGGAATCTCGAAACATGTTCATGCATCCTGGAATCCTCACGAGAAATGAGGGGGGTGGGTAAGTTTCCACGCAATTCCGAGACGTTGAAAAAAGTTCGTCTTCTTCTGTCTCAAGTTGTCCCAAATGGTTCAGGGCCCAAACGAAGGAATCTCGAAACAAGTTCATGCATTCTGGAATCCTCGCGAGAAATGAGGAGGGTGGGTGGGTTTCCAAGCAATTCCGAGAGGTTGAAAAAATTTCGTCTTCTTCTGCATCAAGTTGTCCTATATGGTTCAGGGCACAATCGGAGGAATTTCGAAACAAGTTCATGCATTCTGGAATCCTCACGAGAAATGAGGGGGGTGGGTAAGTTTCCACGCAATTCCGAGACGTTGAAAAAAGTTCGTCTTCCTCTGCCTCAAGTTGTCCCATATGGTTCAGGGCACAATCGGAGGAATCTCGAAACAAGTTCATGCATTCTGGAATCCTCACGAGAAATTAGGGGTGTGGGTGAGTTTCCAAGCAATTCCGATACGTTGAAAAAAGTTCGTCTTCCTCTGCCTTAAATTGTCCCATATGGTTCAGGGCCCAAACGGAGGAATCTCGAAACAATTTCATGCATTCTGGAAACATCACGAGAAATGAGGAGGGTGGGTGAGTTTCCACGCAATTCCGAGACGTTGAAAAAAGTTCGTCTTGCTCTGCCTCAAGTTGTCCCATAAGGTTCAGGGCACAAACGGAGAAATCTCGAAACATGTTCGTGCTTTCTAGAATCCTGACGAGAAATGAGGGGGGTGGGTAAGTTTCCACGCAATTCCTAGACATTGAAAAAAGTTCGTCTTCTTCTGCCTCAAGTTGTCCCAAATGGTTCAGGGCCCAAACGGAGGAATCTCGAAACAAGTTCATGCATTCTGGAATCCTCACGAGAAATGAGGAGGGTGGGTGATTTTCTACGCAATTCCGATACGTTGAAAAAAGTTCGTCTTCTTCTGCCTCAAGTTGTCCCGCTCGTCTCGGAATTTTTTCAACGTCCCATATGGTTCAGGGCACAATCGGAGGAATCTCGAAACAAGTTAATGCATTCTGGAATCCTCACGAGAAATGAGGAGGGTGGGTGAGTTTCCAAGCAATTCCGAGATGTTGAAAAAAGTTCGTCTTCCTCTGCCTCAAGTTGTCCCATATGGTTCAGGGCACAATCGGAGGAATCTCGAAACAAGTTCATGCATTCTGGAATCCTCACGAGAAATGAGGGTGGTGGGTGAGTTTCCACGCAATTCCGAGACGTTGAAAAAAGTTCGTCTTCTTCTGCCTAAAGGTTTCCCGCATGGTTCAGGGCCCAAACGGAGGAATCTCGAAACAAGTTCATGCATTCTGGAATCCTCGCGAGAAATGAGGAGGGTGGGTGGGTTTCCAAGCAATTCCGAGACGTTGAAAAAATTTCGTCTTCTTCTGCATCAAGTTGTCCTATATGGTTCAGGGCACAATCGGAGGAATCTCGAAACAAGTTCATGCATTCTGGAATCCTTACGAGAAATGAGGGGGGTGGGTACGTTTCCACGCAATTCCGAGACGTTGAAAAAAGTTCGTCTTCCTCTGCCTCAAGTTGTCCCATATGGTTCAGGGCACAATCGGAGGAATCTCGAAACAAGTTCATGCATTCTGGAATCCTCACGAGAAATTAGGGGGGTGGGTGAGTTTCAAAGCAATTCCGATACGTTGAAAAAAGTTCGTCTTCTTCTGCCTTGAATTGTCCCATATGGTTCAGGGCCCAAACGGAGGAATCTCGAAACAATTTCATGCATTCTGGAAACATCACGAGAAATGAGGAGGGTGGGTGAGTTTCCACGCAATTCCGAGACGTTGAAAAAAGTTCGTCTTTCTCTGCCTCAAGTTGTCCCATAAGGTTCAGGGCACAAACGGAGGAATCTCGAAACATGTTCATGCATTCTGGAATCCTCACGAGAAATGAGGGGGGTGGGTAAGTTTCCACGCAATTCCGAGACGTTGAAAAAAGTTCGTCTTCTTCTGCCTCAAGTTGTCCCAAATGGTTCAGGGCCCAAACGGAGGAATCTCGAAACAAGTTCATGCATTCTGGAATCCTCACGAGAAATGAGGAGGGTGGGTGATTTTCTACGCAATTCCGATACGTTGAAAAAAGTTCGTCTTCTTCTGCCTCAAGTTGTCCCGCTCGTCTCGGAATTTTTTCAACGTCCCATATGTTTCAGGGCACAATCGGAGGAATCTCGAAACAAGTTCATGCATTCTGGAATCCTCACGAGAAATGAGGAGGGTGGGTGAGTTTCCAAGCAATTCCGAGATGTTGAAAAAAGTTCGTCTTCCTCTGCCTCAAGTTGTCCCATATGGTTCAGGGCACAATCGGAGGAATCTCGAAACAAGTTCATGCATTCTGGAATCCTCACGAGAAATGAGGGTGGTGGGTGAGTTTCCACGCAATTCCGAGACGTTGAAAAAAGTTCGTCTTCTTCTGCCTCAAGGTTTCCCGCATGGTTCAGGGCCCAAACGGAGGAATCTCGAAACAAGTTCATGCATTCTGGAATCCTCGCGAGAAATGAGGAGGGTGGGTGGGTTTCCAAGCAATTCCGAGACGTTGAAAAAATTTCGTCTTCTTCTGCATCAAGTTGTCCTATATGGTTCAGGGCACAATCGGAGGAATCTCGAAACAAGTTCATGCATTCTGGAATCCTTACGAGAAATGAGGGGGGTGGGTACGTTTCCACGCAATTCCGAGACGTTGAAAAAAGTTCGTCTTCCTCTGCCTCAAGTTGTCCCATATGGTTCAGGGCACAATCGGAGGAATCTAGAAACAAGTTCATGCATTCTGGAATCCTCACGAGAAATTAGGGGGGTGGGTGAGTTTCAAAGCAATTCCGATACGTTGAAAAAAGTTTGTCTTCTTCTGCCTTAAATTGTCCCATATGGTTCAGGGCCCAAACGGAGGAATCTCGAAACAATTTCATGCATTCTGGAAACATCACGAGAAATGAGGAGGGTGGGTAAGTTTCCACGCAATTCCGAGACGTTGAAAAAAGTTCGTCTTTCTCTGCCTCAAGTTGTCCCATAAGGTTCAGGGCACAAACGGAGGAATCTCGAAACATGTTCATGCATTCTGGAATCCTCACGAGAAATGAGGGGGGTGGGTAAGTTTCCACGCAATTCCGAGACGTTGAAAAAAGTTCGTCTTCTTCTGCCTCAAGTTGTCCCAAATGGTTCAGGGCCCAAACGGAGGAATCTCGAAACAAGTTCATGCATTCTGGAATCCTCACGAGAAATGAGGAGGGTGGGTGATTTTCTACGCAATTCCGATACGTTGAAAAAAGTTCGTCTTCTTCTGCCTCAAGTTGTCCCGCTCGTCTCGGAATTTTTTCAACGTCCCATATGGTTCAGGGCACAATCGGAGGAATCTCGAAACAAGTTCATGCATTCTGGAATCCTCACGAGAAATGAGGAGGGTGGGTGAGTTTCCAAGCAATTCCGAGACGTTGAAAAAAGTTCGTCTTCCTCTGCCTCAAGTTGTCCCATATGGTTCAGGGCACAATCGGAGGAATCTCGAAACAAGTTCATGCATTCTGGAATCCTCACGAGAAATGAGGGGGGTGGGTGAGTTTCCAAACAATTCCGATACGTTGAAAAAAGTTCGTCTTCTTCTGCCATAAATTGTCCCATATGGTTAAGGGCCCAAACGAAGGAATCTAGAAACAATTTCATGCATTCTGGAATCATCACGAGAAATGAGGAGGGTGGGTGAGTGTCCACGCAATTCCGAGACGTTGAAAAAAGTTCGTCTTCCTTTGCCTCAAGTTGTCCCATATGGTTCAGGGCACAAACGGAGGAATCTCGAAACAAGTTCATGCATTCTGGAATCCTCACGAGAAATGAGGAGGGTGGGTGAGTTTCCACGCAATTCCGAGACGTTGAAAAAAGTTCGTCTTCCTCTGCCTCAAGTTGTCCCATATGGTTCAGGGCACAATCGGAGGAATCTCGAAACAAGTTCATGCATTCTGGAATCCTCACGAGAAATGAGGGGGGTGGATGAGTTTCCAAGAAATTCCGATACGTTGAAAAAAGTTCGTCTTCTTCTGTCTTAAATTGTCCCATATGGTTCAGGGCCCAAACGGAGGAATCTCAAAACAAGCTCATGCATTCTGGAATCCTCACGAAAATGAGGAGGGTGGGTGAGTTTCCACGCAATTCCGAGACGTTGAAAAAAGTTCGTCTTCCTCTGTCTCAAGTTGTCCCATATGGTTCAGGGCACAATCGGAGGAATCTCGAAACAAGTTCATGCATTCTGGAATCCTCACGAGAAATGAGGGTGGTGGGTGAGTTTCCACGCAATTCCGAGACGTTGAAAAAAGTTCGTCTTCTTCTGCCTCAAGGTTTCCCGCATGGTTCAGTGCCCAAACGGAGGAATCTCGAAACCAGTTCATGCATTATGGAATCCTCACGAGAAATGAGGAGGGTGGGTGAGTTTCCACGCAATTCCGACACGTTGAAAAAAGTTTGTCTTCCTCTGCCTCAAGTTGTCCCATATGGTTCAGGGCACAATCGGAGGAATCTCGAAACAAGTTCATGCATTCTGGAATCCTCGCGAGAAATGAGGAGGGTGGGTGGGTTTCCAAGCAATTCCGAGACGTTGAAAAAATTTCGTCTTCTTCTGCATCAAGTTGTCCTATATGGTTCAGGGCACAATCGGAGGAATCTCGAAACAAGTTCATGCATTCTGGAATCCTCACGAGAAATGAGGGGGGTGGGTCAGTTTCCACGCAATTCCGAGACGTTGAAAAAAGTTCGTCTTCCTCTGCCTCAAGTTGTCCCATATGGTTCAGGGCACAATCGGAGGAATCTCGAAACAAGTTCATGCATTCTGGAATCCTCACGAGAAATTAGGGGGGTGGGTGAGTTTCCAAGCAATTCCGATACGTTGAAAAAAGTTCGTCTTCTTCTGCCTTAAATTGTCCCATATGGTTCAGGGCCCAAACGGAGGAATCTCGAAACAATTTCATGCATTCTGGAAACATCACGAGAAATGAGGAGGGTGGGCGAGTTTCCACGCAATTCCGAGACGTTGAAAAAAGTTCGTCTTTCTCTGCCTCAATTTGTCCCATAAGGTTCAGGGCACAAACGGAGGAATCTCGAAACATGTTCATGCATTCTGGAATCCTCACGAGAAATGAGGGGGGTGGGTAAGTTTCCACGCAATTCCGAGACGTTGAAAAAAGTTCGTCTTCTTCTGCCTCAAGTTGTCCCAAATGGTTCAGGGCCCAAACGGAGGAATCTCGAAACAAGTTCATGCATTCTGGAATCCTCACGAGAAATGAGGGGGGTGGGTCAATTTCCACGCAATTCCGAGACGTTGAAAAAAGTTCGTCTTCCTCTGCCTCAAGTTGTCCCATATGGTTCAGGGCACAATCGGAGGAATCTCGAAACAAGTTCATGCATTCTGGAATCCTCACGAGAAATTAGGGGGGTGGGTGAGTTTCCAAGCAATTCCGATACGTTGAAAAAAGTTCGTCTTCTTCTGCCTTAAATTGTCCCATATGGTTCAGGGCCCAAACGGAGGAATCTCGAAACAATTTCATGCATTCTGGAAACATCACGAGAAATGAGGAGGGTGGGCGAGTTTCCACGCAATTCCGAGACGTTGAAAAAAGCTCGTCTTTCTCTGCCTCAATTTGTCCCATAAGGTTCAGGGCACAAACGGAGGAATCTCGAAACATGTTCATGCATTCTGGAATCCTCACGAGAAATGAGGGGGGTGGGTAAGTTTCCACGCAATTCCGAGACGTTGAAAAAAGTTCGTCTTCTTCTGCCTCAAGTTGTCCCAAATGGTTCAGGGCCCAAACGGAGGAATCTCGAAACAAGTTCATGCATTCTGGAATCCTCACGAGAAATGAGGGGGGTGGGTCAATTTCCACGCAATTCCGAGACGTTGAAAAAAGTTCGTCTTCCTCTGCCTCAAGTTGTCCCATATGGTTCAGGGCACAATCGGAGGAATCTCGAAACAAGTTCATGCATTCTGGAATCCTCACGAGAAATTAGGGGGGTGGGTGAGTTTCCAAGCAATTCCGATACGTTGAAAAAAGTTCGTCTTCTTCTGCCTTAAATTGTCCCATATGGTTCAGGGCCCAAACGGAGGAATCTCGAAACAATTTCATGCATTCTGGAAACATCACGAGAAATGAGGAGGGTGGGCGAGTTTCCACGCAATTCCGAGACGTTGAAAAAAGTTCGTCTTTCTCTGCCTCAATTTGTCCCATAAGGTTCAGGGCACAAACGGAGGAATCTCGAAACATGTTCATGCATTCTGGAATCCTCACGAGAAATGAGGGGGGTGGGTAAGTTTCCACGCAATTCCGAGACGTTGAAAAAAGTTCGTCTTCTTCTGCCTCAAGTTGTCCCAAATGGTTCAGGGCCCAAACGGAGGAATCTCGAAACAAGTTCATGCATTCTGGAATCCTCACGAGAAATGAGGGGGGTGGGTGAGTTTCCAAGCAATTCCGATACGTTGAAAAAAGTTCGTCTTCTTCTGCCTCAAGTTGTCCCGCTCGTCTCGGAATTTTTTCAACGTCCCATATGGTTCAGGGCACAATCGGAGGAATCTCGAAACAAGTTCATGCATTCTGGAATCCTCACGAGAAATGAGGAGGGTGGGTGAGTTTCCAAGCAATTCCGAGACGTTGAAAAAAGTTCGTCTTCCTCTGCCTCAAGTTGTCCCATATGGTTCAGGGCACAATCGGAGGAATCTCGAAACAAGTTCATGCATTCTGGAATCCTCACGAGAAATTAGGGGGCTGGGTGAGTTTCCAAGCAATTCCGATACGTTGAAAAAAGTTCGTCTTCTTCTGCCTTAAATTGTCCCATATGGTTCAGGGCCCAAACGGAGGAATCTCGAAACAATTTCATGCATTCTGGAAACATCACGAGAAATGAGGAGGGTGGGTGAGTTTCCACGCAATTCCGAGACGTTGAAAAAAGTTCGTCTTTCTCTGCCTCAATTTGTCCCATAAGGTTCAGGGCACAAACGGAGGAATCTCGAAACATGTTCATGCATTCTGGAATCCTCACGAGAAATGAGGGGGGTGGGTAAGTTTCCACGCAATTCCGAGACGTTGAAAAAAGTTCGTCTTCTTCTGCCTCAAGTTGTCCCAAATGGTTCAGGGCCCAAACGGAGGAATCTCGAAACAAGTTCATGCATTCTGGAATCCTCACGAGAAATGAGGGGGGTGGGTGAGTTTCCAAGCAATTCCGATACGTTGAAAAAAGTTCGTCTTCTTCTGCCTCAAGTTGTCCCGCTCGTCTCGGAATTTTTTCAACGTCCCATATGGTTCAGGGCACAATCGGAGGAATCTCGAAACAAGTTCATGCATTCTGGAATCCTCACGA
Organism: Acacia crassicarpa; assembly: GCA_034222035.1. NCBI lineage: Eukaryota > Viridiplantae > Streptophyta > Magnoliopsida > Fabales > Fabaceae > Acacia > Acacia crassicarpa. The sequence goes on along the minus strand of JAWXYG010000002.1, from coordinate 29,738,030 downwards.
GAAATGAGGAGGGTGGGTGAGTTTCCAAGCAATTCCGAGACGTTGAAAAAAGTTCGTCTTCCTCTGCCTCAAGTTGTCCCATATGGTTCAGGGCACAATCGGAGGAATCTCGAAACAAGTTTATGCATTCTGGAATCCTCACGAGAAATGAGGGGGGTGGGTGAGTTTCCAAACAATTCCGATACGTTGAAAAAAGTTCGTCTTCTTCTGCCATAAATTGTCCCATATGGTTCAGGGCCCAAACGGAGGAATCTCGAAACAATTTCATGCATTCTGGAATAATCACGAGAAATGAGGAGGGTGGGTGAGTTTCCACGCAATTCCGAGACGTTGAAAAAAGTTCGTCTTCCTTTGCCTCAAGTTGTCCCATATGGTTCAGGGCACAAACGGAGGAATCTCGAAACAAGTTCATGCATTCTGGAATCCTCACGAGAAATGAGGAGGGTGGGTGAGTTTCCACGCAATTCCGAGACGTTGAAAAAAGTTCGTCTTCCTCTGCCTCAAGTTGTCCCATATGGTTCAGGGCACAATCGGAGGAATCTCGAAACAAGTTCATGCATTCTGGAATCCTCACGAGAAATGAGGGGGGTGGATGAGTTTCCAAGAAATTCCGATACGTTGAAAAAAGTTCGTCTTCTTCTGTCTTAAATTGTCCCATATGGTTCAGGACCCAAACGGAGGAATCTCAAAACAAGCTCATGCATTCTGGAATCCTCACGAGAAATGAGGAGGGTGGGTGAGTTTCCACGCAATTCCGAGACGTTGAAAAAAGTTCGTCTTCTTCTGCCTTAAATTGTCCCATATGGTTCAGGGCCCAAACGGAGGAATCTCGAAACAATTTCATGCATTCTGGAATAATCACGAGAAATGAGGAGGGTGGGTGAGTTTCCACGCAATTCCGAGACGTTGAAAAAAGTTCGTCTTTCTCTGCCTCAAGTTGTCCCATAAGGTTCAGGGCACAAACGGAGGAATCTCGAAACATGTTCATGCATTCTGGAATCCTCACGAGAAATGAGGGGGGTGGGTAAGTTTCCACGCAATTCCGAGACGTTGAAAAAAGTTCGTCTTCTTCTGCCTCAAGTTGTCCCAAATGGTTCAGGGCCCAAACGGAGGAATCTCGAAACAAGTTCATGCATTCTGGAATCCTTACGAGAAATGAGGGGGGTGGGTGAGTTTCCAAGCAATTCCGATACGTTGAAAAAAGTTCGTCTTCTTCTGCCTCAAGTTGTCCCGCTCGTCCCGGAATTTTTTCAACGTCCCATATGGTTCAGGGCACAATCAGAGGAATCTCGAAACAAGTTCATGCATTCTGGAATCCTCACGAGAAATGAGGAGGGTGGGTGAGTTTCCAAGCAATTCCGAGACGTTGAAAAAAGTTCGTCTTCCTCTGCCTCAAGTTGTCCCATATGGTTCAGGGCACAATCGGAGGAATCTCGAAACAAGTTCATGCATTCTGGAATCCTCACGAGAAATTAGGGGGCTGGGTGAGTTTCCAAGCAATTCCGATACGTTGAAAAAAGTTCGTCTTCTTCTGCCTTAAATTGTCCCATATGGTTCAGGGCCCAAACGGAGGAATCTCGAAACAATTTCATGCATTCTGGAAACATCACGAGAAATGAGGAGGGTGGGTGAGTTTCCACGCAATTCCGAGACGTTGAAAAAAGTTCGTCTTTCTCTGCCTCAATTTGTCCCATAAGGTTCAGGGCACAAACGGAGGAATCTCGAAACATGTTCATGCATTCTGGAATCCTCACGAGAAATGAGGGGGGTGGGTAAGTTTCCACGCAATTCCGAGACGTTGAAAAAAGTTCGTCTTCTTCTGCCTCAAGTTGTCCCAAATGGTTCAGGGCCCAAACGGAGGAATCTCGAAACAAGTTCATGCATTCTGGAATCCTCACGAGAAATGAGGGGGGTGGGTGAGTTTCCAAGCAATTCCGATACGTTGAAAAAAGTTCGTCTTCTTCTGCCTCAAGTTGTCCCGCTCGTCTCGGAATTTTTTCAACGTCCCATATGGTTCAGGGCACAATCGGAGGAATCTCGAAACAAGTTCATGCATTCTGGAATCCTCACGAGAAATGAGGAGGGTGGGTGAGTTTCCAAGCAATTCCGAGACGTTGAAAAAAGTTCGTCTTCCTCTGCCTCAAGTTGTCCCATATGGTTCAGGGCACAATCGGAGGAATCTCGAAACAAGTTCATGCATTCTGGAATCCTCACGAGAAATGAGGGGGGTGGGTGAGTTTCCAAACAATTCCGATATGTTGAAAAAAGTTCGTCTTCTTCTGCCATAAATTGTCCCATATGGTTCAGGGCCCAAACGGAGGAATCTCGAAACAATTTCATGCATTCTGGTATAATCACAAGAAATGAGGAGGGTGGGTGAGTTTCCACGCAATTCCGAGACGTTGAAAAATGTTCGTCTTCCTTTGCCTCAAGTTGTCCCATATGGTTCAGGGCACAAACGGAGGAATCTCGAAACAAGTTCATGCATTCTGGAATCCTCACGAGAAATGAGGAGGGTGGGTGAGTTTCCACGCAATTCCGAGACGTTGAAAAAAGTTCGTCTTCCTCTGCCTCAAGTTGTCCCATATGGTTCAGGGCACAATCGGAGGAATCTCGAAACAAGTTCATGCATTCTGGAATCCTCACGAGAAATGAGGGGGGTGGATGAGTTTCCAAGAAATTCCGATACGTTGAAAAAAGTTCGTCTTCTTCTGCCTCAAGTTGTCCCGCTCGTCTCGGAATTTTTTCAACGTCCCATATGGTTCAGGGCACAATCGGAGGAATCTCGAAACAAGTTCATGCATTCTGGAATCCTCACGAGAAATGAGGAGGGTGGGTGAGTTTCCAAGCAATTCCGAGACGTTGAAAAAAGTTCGTCTTCCTCTGCCTCAAGTTGTCCCAAATGGTTCAGGGCCCAAACGGAGGAATCTCGAAACAAGTTCATGCATTCTGGAATCCTTACGAGAAATGAGGGGGGTGGGTGAGTTTCCAAGCAATTCCGATACGTTGAAAAAAGTTCGTCTTCTTCTGCCTCAAGTTGTCCCGCTCGTCCCGGAATTTTTTCAACGTCCCATATGGTTCAGGGCACAATCAGAGGAATCTCGAAACAAGTTCATGCATTCTGGAATCCTCACGAGAAATGAGGAGGGTGGGTGAGTTTCCAAGCAATTCCGAGACGTTGAAAAAAGTTCGTCTTCCTCTGCCTCAAGTTGTCCCATATGGTTCAGGGCACAATCGGAGGAATCTCGAAACAAGTTCATGCATTCTGGAATCCTCACGAGAAATTAGGGGGCTGGGTGAGTTTCCAAGCAATTCCGATACGTTGAAAAAAGTTCGTCTTCTTCTGCCTTAAATTGTCCCATATGGTTCAGGGCCCAAACGGAGGAATCTCGAAACAATTTCATGCATTCTGGAAACATCACGAGAAATGAGGAGGGTGGGTGAGTTTCCACGCAATTCCGAGACGTTGAAAAAAGTTCGTCTTTCTCTGCCTCAATTTGTCCCATAAGGTTCAGGGCACAAACGGAGGAATCTCGAAACATGTTCATGCATTCTGGAATCCTCACGAGAAATGAGGGGGGTGGGTAAGTTTCCACGCAATTCCGAGACGTTGAAAAAAGTTCGTCTTCTTCTGCCTCAAGTTGTCCCAAATGGTTCAGGGCCCAAACGGAGGAATCTCGAAACATGTTCATGCATTCTGGAATCCTCACGAGAAATGAGGGGGGTGGGTAAGTTTCCACGCAATTCCGAGACGTTGAAAAAAGTTCGTCTTCTTCTGCCTCAAGTTGTCCCAAATGGTTCAGGGCCCAAACGGAGGAATCTCGAAACAAGCTCATGCATTCTGGAATCCTCACGAGAAATGAGGAGGGTGGGTGAGTTTCCACGCAATTCCGAGACGTTGAAAAAAGTTCGTCTTCCTCTGTCTCAAGTTGTCCCATATGGTTCAGGGCACAATCGGAGGAATCTCAAAACAAGTTCATGCAATCTGGAATCCTCACGAGAAATGAGGGTGGTGGGTGAGTTTCCACGCAATTCCGAGACGTTGAAAAAAGTTCGTCTTCTTCTGCCTCAAGGTTTCCCGCATGGTTCAAGGCCCAAACGGAGGAATCTCGAAACAAGTTCATGCATTATGGAATCCTCACGAGAAATGAGGAGGGTGGATGAGTTTCCACGCAATTCCGACACGTTGAAAAAAGTTCGTCTTCCTCTGCCTCAAGTTGTCCCATATGGTTCAGGGCACAATCGGAGGAATCTCGAAACAAGTTCATGCATTCTGGAATCCTCACGAGAAATGAGGGGGGTGGGTCAGTTTCCACGCAATTCCGAGACGTTGAAAAAAGTTCGTCTTCCTCTGCCTCAAGTTGTCCTATATGGTTCAGGGCACAATCGGAGGAATCTCGAAACAAGTTCATGCATTCTGGAATCTTTACGAGAAATTAGGGGGTGGGTGAGTTTCCAAGCAATTCCGATACGTTGAAAAAAGTTCGTCTTCTTCTGCCTTAAATTGTCCCATATGGTTCAGGGCCCAAACGGAGGAATCTCGAAACAATTTCATGCATTCTGGAATCATCACGAGAAATGAGGAGCGTGGGTGAGTTTCCACGCAATTCCGAGACGTTGAAAAAAGTTCGTCTTGCTCTGCCTCAAGTTGTCCCATAAGGTTCAGGGCACAAACGGAGGAATCTCGAAACATGTTCATGCATTCTGGAATCCTCACGAGAAATGAGGGGGGTGGGTAAGTTTCCACGCAATTCCGAGACGTTGAAAAAAGTTCTTCTTCTTCTGCCTCAAGTTGTCCCAAATGGTTCAGGGCCCAAACGCAGGAATCTCGAAACAAGTTCATGCATTCTGGAATCCTCACGAGAAATGAGGAGGGTGGGTGATTTTCTACGCAATTCCGATACGTTGAAAAAAGTTCGTCTTCTTCTGCCTCAAGTTGTCCCGCTCGTCTCGGAATTTTTTCAACGTCCCATATGGTTCAGGGCACAATCGGAGGAATCTCGAAACAAGTTCATGCATTCTGGAATCCTCACGAGAAATGAGGAGGGTGGGTGAGTTTCCAAGCAATTCCGAGACGTTGAAAAAAGTTCGTCTTCCTCTGCCTCAAGTTGTCCCATATGGTTCAGGGCACAATCGGAGGAATCTCGAAACAAGTTCATGCATTCTGGAATCCTCACGAGAAATGAGGGGGGTGGGTGAGTTTCCAAACAATTCCGATATGTTGAAAAAAGTTCGTCTTCTTCTGCCATAAATTGTCCCATATGGTTCAGGGCCCAAACGGAGGAATCTCGAAACAATTTCATGCATTCTGGTATAATCACAAGAAATGAGGAGGGTGGGTGAGTTTCCACGCAATTCCGAGACGTTGAAAAATGTTCGTCTTCCTTTGCCTCAAGTTGTCCCATATGGTTCAGGGCACAAACGGAGGAATCTCGAAACAAGTTCATGCATTCTGGAATCCTCACGAGAAATGAGGAGGGTGGGTGAGTTTCCACGCAATTCCGAGACGTTGAAAAAAGTTCGTCTTCCTCTGCCTCAAGTTGTCCCATATGGTTCAGGGCACAATCGGAGGAATCTCGAAACAAGTTCATGCATTCTGGAATCCTCACGAGAAATGAGGGGGGTGGATGAGTTTCCAAGAAATTCCGATACGTTGAAAAAAGTTCGTCTTCTTCTGCCTCAAGTTGTCCCGCTCGTCTCGGAATTTTTTCAACGTCCCATATGGTTCAGGGCACAATCGGAGGAATCTCGAAACAAGTTCATGCATTCTGGAATCCTCACGAGAAATGAGGAGGGTGGGTGAGTTTCCAAGCAATTCCGAGACGTTGAAAAAAGTTCGTCTTCCTCTGCCTCAAGTTGTCCCAAATGGTTCAGGGCCCAAACGGAGGAATCTCGAAACAAGTTCATGCATTCTGGAATCCTTACGAGAAATGAGGGGGGTGGGTGAGTTTCCAAGCAATTCCGATACGTTGAAAAAAGTTCGTCTTCTTCTGTCTCAAGTTGTCCCGCTCGTCCCGGAATTTTTTCAACGTCCCATATGGTTCAGGGCACAATCAGAGGAATCTCGAAACAAGTTCATGCATTCTGGAATCCTCACGAGAAATGAGGAGGGTGGGTGAGTTTCCAAGCAATTCCGAGACGTTGAAAAAAGTTCGTCTTCCTCTGCCTCAAGTTGTCCCATATGGTTCAGGGCACAATCGGAGGAATCTCGAAACAAGTTCATGCATTCTGGAATCCTCACGAGAAATTAGGGGGCTGGGTGAGTTTCCAAGCAATTCCGATACGTTGAAAAAAGTTCGTCTTCTTCTGCCTTAAATTGTCCCATATGGTTCAGGGCCCAAACGGAGGAATCTCGAAACAATTTCATGCATTCTGGAAACATCACGAGAAATGAGGAGGGTGGGTGAGTTTCCACGCAATTCCGAGACGTTGAAAAAAGTTCGTCTTTCTCTGCCTCAATTTGTCCCATAAGGTTCAGGGCACAAACGGAGGAATCTCGAAACATGTTCATGCATTCTGGAATCCTCACGAGAAATGAGGGGGGTGGGTAAGTTTCCACGCAATTCCGAGACGTTGAAAAAAGTTCGTCTTCTTCTGCCTCAAGTTGTCCCAAATGGTTCAGGGCCCAAACGGAGGAATCTCGAAACATGTTCATGCATTCTGGAATCCTCACGAGAAATGAGGGGGGTGGGTAAGTTTCCACGCAATTCCGAGACGTTGAAAAAAGTTCGTCTTCTTCTGCCTCAAGTTGTCCCAAATGGTTCAGGGCCCAAACGGAGGAATCTCGAAACAAGCTCATGCATTCTGGAATCCTCACGAGAAATGAGGAGGGTGGGTGAGTTTCCACGCAATTCCGAGACGTTGAAAAAAGTTCGTCTTCCTCTGTCTCAAGTTGTCCCATATGGTTCAGGGCACAATCGGAGGAATCTCAAAACAAGTTCATGCAATCTGGAATCCTCACGAGAAATGAGGGTGGTGGGTGAGTTTCCACGCAATTCCGAGACGTTGAAAAAAGTTCGTCTTCTTCTGCCTCAAGGTTTCCCGCATGGTTCAAGGCCCAAACGGAGGAATCTCGAAACAAGTTCATGCATTATGGAATCCTCACGAGAAATGAGGAGGGTGGATGAGTTTCCACGCAATTCCGACACGTTGAAAAAAGTTCGTCTTCCTCTGCCTCAAGTTGTCCCATATGGTTCAGGGCACAATCGGAGGAATCTCGAAACAAGTTCATGCATTCTGGAATCCTCACGAGAAATGAGGGGGGTGGGTCAGTTTCCACGCAATTCCGAGACGTTGAAAAAAGTTCGTCTTCCTCTGCCTCAAGTTGTCCTATATGGTTCAGGGCACAATCGGAGGAATCTCGAAACAAGTTCATGCATTCTGGAATCTTTACGAGAAATTAGGGGGTGGGTGAGTTTCCAAGCAATTCCGATACGTTGAAAAAAGTTCGTCTTCTTCTGCCTTAAATTGTCCCATATGGTTCAGGGCCCAAACGGAGGAATCTCGAAACAATTTCATGCATTCTGGAATCATCACGAGAAATGAGGAGCGTGGGTGAGTTTCCACGCAATTCCGAGACGTTGAAAAAAGTTCGTCTTGCTCTGCCTCAAGTTGTCCCATAAGGTTCAGGGCACAAACGGAGGAATCTCGAAACATGTTCATGCATTCTGGAATCCTCACGAGAAATGAGGGGGGTGGGTAAGTTTCCACGCAATTCCGAGACGTTGAAAAAAGTTCTTCTTCTTCTGCCTCAAGTTGTCCCAAATGGTTCAGGGCCCAAACGCAGGAATCTCGAAACAAGTTCATGCATTCTGGAATCCTCACGAGAAATGAGGAGGGTGGGTGATTTTCTACGCAATTCCGATACGTTGAAAAAAGTTCGTCTTCTTCTGCCTCAAGTTGTCCCGCTCGTCTCGGAATTTTTTCAACGTCCCATATGGTTCAGGGCACAATCGGAGGAATCTCGAAACAAGTTCATGCATTCTGGAATCCTCACGAGAAATGAGGAGGGTGGGTGAGTTTCCAAGCAATTCCGAGACGTTGAAAAAAGTTCGTCTTCCTCTGCCTCAAGTTGTCCCATATGGTTCAGGGCACAATCGGAGGAATCTCGAAACAAGTTCATGCATTCTGGAATCCTCACGAGAAATGAGGGGGGTGGGTGAGTTTCCAAACAATTCCGATACGTTGAAAAAAGTTCGTCTTCTTCTGCCATAAATTGTCCCATATGGTTCAGGGCGCAAACGGAGGAATCTAGAAACAATTTCATGCATTCTGGAATAATCACGAGAAATGAGGAGGGTGGGTGGGTTTCCAAGCAATTCCGAGACGTTGAAAAAAGTTCGTCTTCCTCTGCCTCAAGTTGTCCCATATGGTTCAGGGCACAATCGGAGGAATCTCGAAACAAGTTCATGCATTCTGGAATCCTCACGAGAAATGAGGGGGGTGGATGAGTTTCCAAGAAATTCTGATACGTTGAAAAAAGTTCGTCTTCTTCTGTCTTAAATTGTCCCATATGGTTCAGGGCCCAAACGGAGGAATCTCAAAACAAGCTCATGCATTCTGGAATCCTCACGAGAAATGAGGAGGGTGGGTGAGTTTCCACGCAATTCCGAGACGTTGAAAAAAGTTCGTCTTCCTCTGTCTCAAGTTGTCCCATATGGTTCAGGGCACAATCGGAGGAATCTCCAAACAAGTTCATGCATTCTGGAATCCTCACGAGAAATGAGGGTGGTGGGTGAGTTTCCACGCAATTCCGAGACGTTGAAAAAACTTCGTCTTCTTCTGCCTCAATGTTTCCCGCATGGTTCAGGGCCCAAACGGAGGAATCTCGAAACAAGTTCATGCATTATGGAATCCTCACGAGAAATGAGGAGGGTGGGTGAGTTTCCACGCAATTCCGACACGTTGAAAAAAGTTCGTCTTCCTCTGCCTCAAGTTGTCCCATATGGTTCAGGGCACAATCGGAGGAATCTCGAAACAAGTTCATGCATTCTGGAATCCTCGCGAGAAATGAGGAGGGTGGGTGAGTTTCCAAGCAATTCCGAGACGTTGAAAAAATTTCGTCTTCTTCTGCATCAAGTTTTCCTATATGGTTCAGGGCATCGAAGGAATCTCGAAACAAGTTCATGCATTCTGGAATCCTCACGAGAAATAAGGGGGGTGGGTCAGTTTCCACGCAATTCCGAGACGTTGAAAAAAGTTCGTCTTCCTCTGCCTCAAGTTGTCCCATATGGTTCAGGGCACAATCGGAGGAATCTCGAAACAAGTTCATGCATTCTGGAATCCTCACGAGAAATGAGGGGGGTGGATGAGTTTCCAAGAAATTCCGATACGTTGAAAAAAGTTCGTCTTCTTCTGTCTTAAATTGTCCCATATGGTTCAGGGCCCAAACGGAGGAATCTCAAAACAAGCTCATGCATTCTGGAATCCTCACGAGAAATGAGGAGGGTGGGTGAGTTTCCACGCAATTCCGAGACGTTGAAAAAAGTTCGTCTTCTTCTGCCTTAAATTGTCCCATATGGTTCAGGGCCCAAACGGAGGAATCTCGAAACAATTTCATGCATTCTGGAATCATCACGAGAAATGAGGAGCGTGGGTGAGTTTCCACGCAATTCCGAGACGTTGAAAAAAGTTCGTCTTGCTCTGCCTCAAGTTGTCCCATAAGGTTCAGGGCACAAACGGAGGAATCTCGAAACATGTTCATGCATTCTGGAATCCTCACGAGAAATGAGGGGGGTGGGTAAGTTTCCACGCAATTCCGAGACGTTGAAAAAAGTTCGTCTTCTTCTGCCTCAAGTTGTCCCAAATGGTTCAGGGCCCAAACGGAGGAATCTCGAAACAAGTTCATGCATTCTGGAATCCTCACGAGAAATGAGGGGGGTGGGTGAGTTTCCAAGCAATTCCGATACGTTGAAAAAAGTTCGTCTTCTTCTGCCTCAAGTTGTCCCGCTCGTCTCGGAATTTTTTCAACGTCCCATATGGTTCAGGGCACAATCGGAGGAATCTCGAAACAAGTTCATGCATTCTGGAATCCTCACGAGAAATGAGGAGGGTGGGTGAGTTTCCAAGCAATTCCGAGACGTTGAAAAAAGTTCGTCTTCCTCTGCCTCAAGTTGTCCCATATGGTTCAGGGCACAATCGAAGGAATCTCGAAACAAGTTCATGCATTCTGGAATCCTCACGAGAAATGAGGGGGCTGGGTGAGTTTCCAAACAATTCCGATACGTTGAAAAAAGTTCGTCTTCTTCTGCCATAAATTGTCCCATATGGTTCAGGGCCCAAACGGAGGAATCTCGAAACAATTTCATGCATTCTGGAATAATCACGAGAAATGAGGAGGGTGGGTGAGTTTCCACGCAATTCCGAGACGTTGAAAAAAGTTCGTCTTCCTCTGCCTCAAGTTGTCCCATATGGTTCAGGGCACAATCGGAGGAATCTCGAAACAAGTTCATGCATTCTGGAATCCTCACGAGAAATGAGGGGGGTGGGTCAGTTTCCACGCAATTCCGTGACGTTGAAAAAAGTTCGTCTTCCTCTTCCTCAAGTTGTCCCATATGGTTCAGGGCACAATCGGAGGAATCTCGAAACAAGTTCATGCATTCTGGAATCCTCACGAGAAATGAGGGGGGTGGATGAGTTTCCAAGAAATTCCGATACGTTGAAAAAAGTTCGTCTTCTTCTGTCTTAAATTGTCCCATATGGTTCAGGGCCCAAACGGAGGAATCTCAAAACAAGCTCATGCATTCTGGAATCCTCACGAGAAATGAGGAGGGTGGGTGAGTTTCCACGCAATTCCGAGGCGTTGAAAAAAGTTCGTCTTCCTCTATCTCAAGTTGTCCCATATGGTTCAGGGCACAATCGGAGGAATCTCAAAACAAGTTCATGCATTCTGGAATCCTCACGAGAAATGAGGGTGGTGGGTGAGTTTCCACGCAATTCCGAGACGTTGAAAAAAGTTCGTCTTCTTCTGCCTCAAGGTTTCCCGCATGGTTCAAGGCCCAAACGGAGGAATCTCGAAACAAGTTCATGCATTATGGAATCCTCACGAGAAATGAGGAGGGTGGGTGAGTTTCCACGTAATTCCGACACGTTGAAAAAAGTTCGTCTTCCTCTGCCTCAAGTTGTCCCATATGGTTCAGGGCACAATCGGAGGAATCTCGAAACAAGTTCATGCATTCTGGAATCCTCACGAGAAATGAGGGGGGTGGGTCAGTTTCCACGCAATTCCGAGACGTTGAAAAAAGTTCGTCTTCCTCTGCCTCAAGTTGTCTCATATGGTTCAGGGCACAATCGGAGGAATCTCGAAACAAGTTCATGCATTCTGGAATCCTCACGAGAAATGAGGGTGGTGGGTGAGTTTCCACGCAATTCCGAGACGTTGAAAAAAGTTCGTCTTCTTCTGCCTCAAGGTTTCCCGCATGGTTCAAGGCCCAAACGGAGGAATCTCGAAACAAGTTCATGCATTATGGAATCCTCACGAGAAATGAGGAGGGTGGGTGAGTTTCCACGCAATTCCGAGACGTTGAAAAAAGTTCGTCTTCTTCTGCCTTAAATTGTCCCATATGGTTCAGGGCCCAAACGGAGGAATCTCGAAACAATTTCATGCATTCTGGAATCATCACGAGAAATGAGGAGCGTGGGTGAGTTTCCACGCAATTCCGAGACGTTGAAAAAAGTTCGTCTTGCTCTGCCTCAAGTTGTCCCATAAGGTTCAGGGCACAAACGGAGGAATCTCGAAACAAGTTCATGCATTCTGGAATCCTTACGAGAAATTAGGGGGTGGGTGAGTTTCCAAGCAATTCCGATACGTTGAAAAAAGTTCGTCTTCTTCTGCCTTAAATTGTCCCATATGGTTCAGGGCCCAAACGGAGGAATCTCGAAACAATTTCATGCATTCTGGAATCATCACGAGAAATGAGGAGCGTGGGTGAGTTTCCACGCAATTCCGAGACGTTGAAAAAAGTTCGTCTTGCTCTGCCTCAAGTTGTCCCATAAGGTTCAGGGCACAAACGGAGGAATCTCGAAACATGTTCATGCATTCTGGAATCCTCACGAGAAATGAGGAGGGTGGGTGAGTTTCCACGCAATTCCGAGACGTTGAAAAAAGTTCGTCTTCCTCTGCCTCAAGTTGTCCCATATGGTTCAGGGCACAATCGGAGGAATCTCGAAACAAGTTCATGCATTCTGGAATCCTCACGAGAAATGAGGGGGGTGGATGAGTTTCCAAGAAATTCCGATACGTTGAAAAAAGTTCGTCTTCTTCTGTCTTAAATTGTCCCATATGGTTCAGGGCCCAAACGGAGGAATCTCAAAACAAGCTCATGCATTCTGGAATCCTCACGAGAAATGAGGAGGGTGGGTGAGTTTCCACGCAATTCCGAGACGTTGAAAAAAGTTCGTCTTCTTCTGTCTTAAATTGTCCCATATGGTTCAGGGCCCAAACGGAGGAATCTCAAAACAAGCTCATGCATTCTGGAATCCTCACGAGAAATGAGGAGGGTGGGTGAGTTTCCACGCAATTCCGAGGCGTTGAAAAAAGTTCGTCTTCCTCTGCCTCAAGTTGTCCCATATGGTTCAGGGCACAATCGGAGGAATCTCAAAACAAGTTCATGCATTCTGGAATCCTCACGAGAAATGAGGGTGGTGGGTGAGTTTCCACGCAATTCCGAGACGTTGAAAAAAGTTCGTCTTCTTCTGCCTCAAGGTTTCCCGCATGGTTCAAGGCCCAAACGGAGGAATCTCGAAACAAGTTCATGCATTATGGAATCCTCACGAGAAATGAGGAGGGTGGGTGAGTTTCCACGCAATTCCGACACGTTGAAAAAAGTTTGTCTTCCTCTGCCTCAAGTTGTCCCATATGGTTCAAGGCACAATCGGAGGAATCTCGAAACAAGTTCATGCATTCTGGAATCCTCACGAGAAATGAGGGGGGTGGGTCAGTTTCCACGCAATTCCGAGACGTTGAAAAAAGTTCGTCTTCCTCTGCCTCAAGTTGTCTCATATGGTTCAGGGCACAATCGGAGGAATCTCGAAACAAGTTCATGCATTCTGGAATCCTTACGAGAAATTAGGGGGTGGGTGAGTTTCCAAGCAATTCCGATACGTTGAAAAAAGTTCGTCTTCTTCTGCCTTAAATTGTCCCATATGGTTCAGGGCCCAAACGGAGGAATCTCGAAACAATTTCATGCATTCTGGAATCATCACGAGAAATGAGGAGCGTGGGTGAGTTTCCACGCAATTCCGAGACGTTGAAAAAAGTTCGTCTTGCTCTGCCTCAAGTTGTCCCATAAGGTTCAGGGCACAAACGGAGGAATCTCGAAACATGTTCATGCATTCTGGAATCCTCACGAGAAATGAGGAGGGTGGGTGAGTTTCCACGCAATTCCGAGACGTTGAAAAAAGTTCGTCTTCCTCTGCCTCAAGTTGTCCCATATGGTTCAGGGCACAATCGGAGGAATCTCGAAACAAGTTCATGCATTCTGGAATCCTCACGAGAAATGAGGGGGGTGGATGAGTTTCCAAGAAATTCCGATACGTTGAAAAAAGTTCGTCTTCTTCTGTCTTAAATTGTCCCATATGGTTCAGGGCCCAAACGGAGGAATCTCAAAACAAGCTCATGCATTCTGGAATCCTCACGAGAAATGAGGAGGGTGGGTGAGTTTCCACGCAATTCCGAGACGTTGAAAAAAGTTCGTCTTCTTCTGCCTTAAATTGTCCCATATGGTTCAGGGCCCAAACGGAGGAATCTCGAAACAATTTCATGCATTCTGGAATCATCACGAGAAATGAGGAGCGTGGGTGACTTTCCACGCAATTCCGAGACGTTGAAAAAAGTTCGTCTTGCTCTGCCTCAAGTTGTCCCATAAGGTTCAGGGCACAAACGGAGGAATCTCGAAACATGTTCATGCATTCTGGAATCCTCACGAGAAATGAGGGGGGTGGGTAAGTTTCCACGCAATTCCGAGACGTTGAAAAAAGTTCGTCTTCTTCTGCCTCAAGTTGTCCCAAATGGTTCAGGGCCCAAACGGAGGAATCTCGAAACAAGTTCATGCATTCTGGAATCCTCACGAGAAATGAGGGGGGTGGGTGAGTTTCCAAGCAATTCCGATACGTTGAAAAAAGTTCGTCTTCTTCTGCCTTAAATTGTCCCATATGGTTCAGGGCCCAAACGGAGGAATCTCGAAACAATTTCATGCATTCTGGAATCATCACGAGAAATGAGGAGCGTGGGTGAGTTTCCACGCAATTCCGAGACGTTGAAAAAAGTTCGTCTTGCTCTGCCTCAAGTTGTCCCATAAGGTTCAGGGCACAAACGGAGGAATCTCGAAACATGTTCATGCATTCTGGAATCCTCACGAGAAATGAGGGGGGTGGGTAAGTTTCCACGCAATTCCGAGACGTTGAAAAAAGTTCGTCTTCTTCTGCCTCAAGTTGTCCCAAATGGTTCAGGGCCCAAACGGAGGAATCTCGAAACAAGTTCATGCATTCTGGAATCCTCACGAGAAATGAGGGGGGTGGGTGAGTTTCCAAGCAATTCCGATACGTTGAAAAAAGTTCGTCTTCTTCTGCCTCAAGTTGTCCCGCTCGTCTCGGAATTTTTTCAACGTCCCATATGGTTCAGGGCACAATCGGAGGAATCTCGAAACAAGTTCATGCATTCTGGAATCCTCACGAGAAATGAGGAGGGTGGGTGAGTTTCCACGCAATTCCGAGACGTTGAAAAAAGTTCGTCTTCCTCTGCCTCAAGTTGTCCCAAATGGTTCAGGGCCCAAACGGAGGAATCTCGAAACAAGTTCATGCATTCTGGAATCCTCACGAGAAATGAGGGGGGTGGGTGAGTTTCCAAGCAATTCCGATACGTTGAAAAAAGTTCGTCTTCTTCTGCCTCAAGTTGTCCCGCTCGTCTCGGAATTTTTTCAACGTCTCATATGGTTCAGGGCACAATCGGAGGAATCTCGAAACAAGTTCATGCATTCTGGAATCCTCACGAGAAATGAGGGTGGTGGGTGAGTTTCCACGCAATTCCGAGACGTTGAAAAAAGTTCGTCTTCTTCTGCCTCAAGGTTTCCCGCATGGTTCAAGGCCCAAACGGAGGAATCTCGAAACAAGTTCATGCATTATGGAATCCTCACGAGAAATGAGGAGGGTGGGTGAGTTTCCACGCAATTCCGAGACGTTGAAAAAAGTTCGTCTTCTTCTGCCTTAAATTGTCCCATATGGTTCAGGGCCCAAACGGAGGAATCTCGAAACAATTTCATGCATTCTGGAATCATCACGAGAAATGAGGAGCGTGGGTGAGTTTCCACGCAATTCCGAGACGTTGAAAAAAGTTCGTCTTGCTCTGCCTCAAGTTGTCCCATAAGGTTCAGGGCACAAACGGAGGAATCTCGAAACAAGTTCATGCATTCTGGAATCCTTACGAGAAATTAGGGGGTGGGTGAGTTTCCAAGCAATTCCGATACGTTGAAAAAAGTTCGTCTTCTTCTGCCTTAAATTGTCCCATATGGTTCAGGGCCCAAACGGAGGAATCTCGAAACAATTTCATGCATTCTGGAATCATCACGAGAAATGAGGAGCGTGGGTGAGTTTCCACGCAATTCCGAGACGTTAAAAAAAGTTCGTCTTGCTCTGCCTCAAGTTGTCCCATAAGGTTCAGGGCACAAACGGAGGAATCTCGAAACATGTTCATGCATTCTGGAATCCTCACGAGAAATGAGGAGGGTGGGTGAGTTTCCACGCAATTCCGAGACGTTGAAAAAAGTTCGTCTTCCTCTGCCTCAAGTTGTCCCATATGGTTCAGGGCACAATCGGAGGAATCTCGAAACAAGTTCATGCATTCTGGAATCCTCACGAGAAATGAGGGGGGTGGATGAGTTTCCAAGAAATTCCGATACGTTGAAAAAAGTTCGTCTTCTTCTGTCTTAAATTGTCCCATATGGTTCAGGGCCCAAACGGAGGAATCTCAAAACAAGCTCATGCATTCTGGAATCCTCACGAGAAATGAGGAGGGTGGGTGAGTTTCCACGCAATTCCGAGACGTTGAAAAAAGTTCGTCTTCTTCTGTCTTAAATTGTCCCATATGGTTCAGGGCCCAAACGGAGGAATCTCAAAACAAGCTCATGCATTCTGGAATCCTCACGAGAAATGAGGAGGGTGGGTGAGTTTCCACGCAATTCCGAGGCGTTGAAAAAAGTTCGTTTTCCTCTATCTCAAGTTGTCCCATATGGTTCAGGGCACAATCGGAGGAATCTCAAAACAAGTTCATGCATTCTGGAATCCTCACGAGAAATGAGGGTGGTGGGTGAGTTTCCACGCAATTCCGAGACGTTGAAAAAAGTTCGTCTTCTTCTGCCTCAAGGTTTCCCGCATGGTTCAAGGCCCAAACGGAGGAATCTCGAAACAAGTTCATGCATTATGGAATCCTCACGAGAAATGAGGAGGGTGGGTGAGTTTCCACGCAATTCCGACACGTTGAAAAAAGTTTGTCTTCCTCTGCCTCAAGTTGTCCCATATGGTTCAGGGCACAATCGGAGGAATCTCGAAACAAGTTCATGCATTCTGGAATCCTCACGAGAAATGAGGGGGGTGGGTCAGTTTCCACGCAATTCCGAGACGTTGAAAAAAGTTCGTCTTCCTCTGCCTCAAGTTGTCTCATATGGTTCAGGGCACAATCGGAGGAATCTCGAAACAAGTTCATGCATTCTGGAATCCTTACGAGAAATTAGGGGGTGGGTGAGTTTCCAAGCAATTCCGATACGTTGAAAAAAGTTCGTCTTCTTCTGCCTTAAATTGTCCCATATGGTTCAGGGCCCAAACGGAGGAATCTCGAAACAATTTCATGCATTCTGGAATCATCACGAGAAATGAGGAGCGTGGGTGAGTTTCCACGCAATTCCGAGACGTTGAAAAAAGTTCGTCTTGCTCTGCCTCAAGTTGTCCCATAAGGTTCAGGGCACAAACGGAGGAATCTCGAAACATGTTCATGCATTCTGGAATCCTCACGAGAAATGAGGAGGGTGGGTGAGTTTCCACGCAATTCCGAGACGTTGAAAAAAGTTCGTCTTCCTCTGCCTCAAGTTGTCCCATATGGTTCAGGGCACAATCGGAGGAATCTCGAAACAAGTTCATGCATTCTGGAATCCTCACGAGAAATGAGGGGGGTGGATGAGTTTCCAAGAAATTCCGATACGTTGAAAAAAGTTCGTCTTCTTCTGTCTTAAATTGTCCCATATGGTTCAGGGCCCAAACGGAGGAATCTCAAAACAAGCTCATGCATTCTGGAATCCTCACGAGAAATGAGGAGGGTGGGTGAGTTTCCACGCAATTCCGAGACGTTGAAAAAAGTTCGTCTTCTTCTGCCTTAAATTGTCCCATATGGTTCAGGGCCCAAACGGAGGAATCTCGAAACAATTTCATGCATTCTGGAATCATCACGAGAAATGAGGAGCGTGGGTGAGTTTCCACGCAATTCCGAGACGTTGAAAAAAGTTCGTCTTGCTCTGCCTCAAGTTGTCCCATAAGGTTCAGGGCACAAACGGAGGAATCTCGAAACATGTTCATGCATTCTGGAATCCTCACGAGAAATGAGGGGGGTGGGTAAGTTTCCACGCAATTCCGAGACGTTGAAAAAAGTTCGTCTTCTTCTGCCTCAAGTTGTCCCAAATGGTTCAGGGCCCAAACGGAGGAATCTCGAAACAAGTTCATGCATTCTGGAATCCTCACGAGAAATGAGGGGGGTGGGTGAGTTTCCAAGCAATTCCGATACGTTGAAAAAAGTTCGTCTTCTTCTGCCTTAAATTGTCCCATATGGTTCAGGGCCCAAACGGAGGAATCTCGAAACAATTTCATGCATTCTGGAATCATCACGAGAAATGAGGAGCGTGGGTGAGTTTCCACGCAATTCCGAGACGTTGAAAAAAGTTCGTCTTGCTCTGCCTCAAGTTGTCCCATAAGGTTCAGGGCACAAACGGAGGAATCTCGAAACATGTTCATGCATTCTGGAATCCTCACGAGAAATGAGGGGGGTGGGTAAGTTTCCACGCAATTCCGAGACGTTGAAAAAAGTTCGTCTTCTTCTGCCTCAAGTTGTCCCAAATGGTTCAGGGCCCAAACGGAGGAATCTCGAAACAAGTTCATGCATTCTGGAATCCTCACGAGAAATGAGGGGGGTGGGTGAGTTTCCAAGCAATTCCGATACGTTGAAAAAAGTTCGTCTTCTTCTGCCTCAAGTTGTCCCGCTCGTCTCGGAATTTTTTCAACGTCCCATATGGTTCAGGGCACAATCGGAGGAATCTCGAAACAAGTTCATGCATTCTGGAATCCTCACGAGAAATGAGGAGGGTGGGTGAGTTTCCAAGCAATTCCGAGACGTTGAAAAAAGTTCGTCTTCCTCTGCCTCAAGTTGTCCCATATGGTTCAGGGCACAATCGGAGGAATCTCGAAACAAGTTCATGCATTCTGGAATCCTCACGAGAAATGAGGGGGGTGGGTGAGTTTCCAAACAATTCCGATACGTTGAAAAAAGTTCTTCTTCTGCCATAAATTGTCCCATATGGTTCAGGGCCCAAACGGAGGAATCTCGAAACAATTTCATGCATTCTGGAATAATCACGAGAAATGAGGAGGGTGGGTGAGTTTCCACGCAATTCCGACACGTTGAAAAAAGTTCGTCTTCCTTTGCCTCAAGTTGTCCCATATGGTTCAGGGCACAAACGGAGGAATCTCGAAACAAGTTCATGCATTCTGGAATCCTCACGAGAAATGAGGAGGGTGGGTGAGTTTCCACGCAATTCCGAGACGTTGAAAAAAGTTCGTCTTCCTCTGCCTCAAGTTGTCCCATATGGTTCAGGGCACAATCGGAGGAATCTCGAAACAAGTTCATGCATTCTGGAATCCTCACGAGAAATGAGGGGGGTGGGTGAGTTTCCAAGAAATTCCGATACGTTGAAAAAAGTTCGTCTTCTTCTGTCTTAAATTGTCCCATATGGTTCAGGGCCCAAACGGAGGAATCTCAAAACAAGCTCATGCATTCTGGAATCCTCACGAGAAATGAGGAGGGTGGGTGAGTTTCCAAGCAATTCCGAGACGTTGAAAAAAGTTCGTCTTCCTCTGCCTCAAGTTGTCCCATATGGTTCAGGGCACAATCGAAGGAATCTCGAAACAAGTTCATGCATTCTGGAATCCTCACGAGAAATGAGGGGGCTGGGTGAGTTTCCAAACAATTCCGATACGTTGAAAAAAGTTCGTCTTCTTCTGCCATAAATTGTCCCATATGGTTCAGGGCCCAAACGGAGGAATCTCGAAACAATTTCATGCATTCTGGAATAATCACGAGAAATGAGGAGGGTGGGTGAGTTTCCACGCAATTCCGAGACGTTGAAAAAAGTTCGTCTTCCTCTGCCTCAAGTTGTCCCATATGGTTCAGGGCACAATCGGAGGAATCTCGAAACAAGTTCATGCATTCTGGAATCCTCACGAGAAATGAGGGGGGTGGGTCAGTTTCCACGCAATTCCGAGACGTTGAAAAAAGTTCGTCTTCCTCTGCCTCAAGTTGTCCCATATGGTTCAGGGCACAATCGGAGGAATCTCGAAACAAGTTCATGCATTCTGGAATCCTCACGAGAAATGAGGGGGGTGGATGAGTTTCCAAGAAATTCCGATACATTGAAAAAAGTTCGTCTTCTTCTGTCTTAAATTGTCCCATATGGTTCAGGGCCCAAACGGAGGAATCTCAAAACAAGCTCATGCATTCTGGAATCCTCACGAGAAATGAGGAGGGTGGGTGAGTTTCCACGCAATTCCGAGACGTTGAAAAAAGTTCGTCTTCCTCTATCTCAAGTTGTCCCATATGGTTCAGGGCACAATCGGAGGAATCTCAAAACAAGTTCATGCATTCTGGAATCCTCACGAGAAATGAGGGTGGTGGGTGAGTTTCCACGCAATTCCGAGACGTTGAAAAAAGTTCGTCTTCTTCTGCCTCAAGGTTTCCCGCATGGTTCAAGGCCCAAACGGAGGAATCTCGAAACAAGTTCATGCATTATGGAATCCTCACGAGAAATGAGGAGGGTGGGTGAGTTTCCACGCAATTCCGACACGTTGAAAAAAGTTCGTCTTCCTCTGCCTCAAGTTGTCCCATATGGTTCAGGGCACAATCGGAGGAATCTCGAAACAAGTTCATGCATTCTGGAATCCTCACGAGAAATGAGGGGGGTGGGTCAGTTTCCACGCAATTCCGAGACGTTGAAAAAAGTTCGTCTTCCTCTTCCTCAAGTTGTCTCATATGGTTCAGGGCACAATCGGAGGAATCTCGAAACAAGTTCATGCATTCTGGAATCCTTACGAGAAATTAGGGGGTGGGTGAGTTTCCAAGCAATTCCGATACGTTGAAAAAAGTTCGTCTTCTTCTGCCTTAAATTGTCCCATATGGTTCAGGGCCCAAACGGAGGAATCTCGAAACAATTTCATGCATTCTGGAATCATCACGAGAAATGAGGAGCGTGGGTGAGTTTCCACGCAATTCCGAGACGTTGAAAAAAGTTCGTCTTGCTCTGCCTCAAGTTGTCCCATAAGGTTCAGGGCACAAACGGAGGAATCTCGAAACATGTTCATGCATTCTGGAATCCTCACGAGAAATGAGGGGGGTGGGTAAGTTTCCACGCAATTCCGAGACGTTGAAAAAAGTTCGTCTTCCTCTGCCTCAAGTTGTCCCATATGGTTCAGGGCACAATCGGAGGAATCTCGAAACAAGTTCATGTATTCTGGAATCCTCACGAGAAATGAGGGGGGTGGATGAGTTTCCAAGAAATTCCGATACGTTGAAAAAAGTTCGTCTTCTTCTGTCTTAAATTGTCCCATATGGTTCAGGGCCCAAACGGAGGAATCTCAAAACAAGCTCATGCATTCTGGAATCCTCACGAGAAATGAGGAGGGTGGGTGAGTTTCCACGCAATTCCGAGACGTTGAAAAAAGTTCGTCTTCTTCTGCCTTAAATTGTCCCATATGGTTCAGGGCCCAAACGGAGGAATCTCGAAACAATTTCATGCATTCTGGAATCATCACGAGAAATGAGGAGCGTGGGTGAGTTTCCACGCAATTCCGAGACGTTGAAAAAAGTTCGTCTTGCTCTGCCTCAAGTTGTCCCATAAGGTTCAGGGCACAAACGGAGGAATCTCGAAACATGTTCATGCATTCTGGAATCCTCATGAGAAATGAGGGGGGTGGGTAAGTTTCCACGCAATTCCGAGACGTTGAAAAAAGTTCGTCTTCTTCTGCCTCAAGTTGTCCCGCTCGTCTCGGAATTTTTTCAACGTCCCATATGGTTCAGGGCACAATCGGAGGAATCTCGAAACAAGTTCATGCATTCTGGAATCCTCACGAGAAATGAGGAGGGTGGGTGAGTTTCCAAGCAATTCCGAGACGTTGAAAAAAGTTCGTCTTCCTCTGCCTCAAGTTGTCCCATATGGTTCAGGGCACAATCGGAGGAATCTCGTAACAAGTTCATGCATTCTGGAATCCTCACGAGAAATGAGGGGGGTGGGTGAGTTTCCAAACAATTCCGATACGTTGAAAAAAGTTCGTCTTCTTCTGCCATAAATTGTCCCATATGGTTCAGGGCCCAAACGGAGGAATCTCGAAACAATTTCATGCATTCTGGAATAATCACGAGAAATGAGGAGGGTGGGTGAGTTTCCACGCAATTCCGAGACGTTGAAAAAAGTTCGTCTTCCTTTGCCTCAAGTTGTCCCATATGGTTCAGGGCACAAACGGAGGAATCTCGAAACAAGTTCATGCATTCTGGAATCCTCACGAGAAATGAGGAGGGTGGGTTAGTTTCCACGCAATTCCGAGACGTTGAAAAAAGTTCGTCTTCCTCTGCCTCAAGTTGTCCCATATGGTTCAGGGCACAATCGGAGGAATCTCGAAACAAGTTCATGCATTCTGGAATCCTCACGAGAAATGAGGGGGGTGGATGAGTTTCCAAGAAATTCCGATACGTTGAAAAAAGTTCGTCTTCTTCTGTCTTAAATTGTCCCATATGGTTCAGGGCCCAAACGGAGGAATCTCAAAACAAGCTCATGCATTCTGGAATCCTCACGAGAAATGAGGAGGGTGGGTGAGTTTCCACGCAATTCCGAGACGTTGAAAAAAGTTCGTCTTCTTCTGCCTTAAATTGTCCCATATGGTTCAGGGCCCAAACGGAGGAATCTCGAAACAATTTCATGCATTCTGGAATCATCACGAGAAATGAGGAGCGTGGGTGAGTTTCCACGCAATTCCGAGACGTTGAAAAAAGTTCGTCTTGCTCTGCCTCAAGTTGTCCCATAAGGTTCAGGGCACAAACGGAGGAATCTCGAAACATGTTCATGCATTCTGGAATCCTCACGAGAAATGAGGAGGGTGGGTGAGTTTCCACGCAATTCCGAGACGTTGAAAAAAGTTCGTCTTCCTCTGCCTCAAGTTGTCCCATATGGTTCAGGGCACAATCGGAGGAATCTCGAAACAAGTTCATGCATTCTGGAATCCTTACGAGAAATTAGGGGGTGGGTGAGTTTCCAAGCAATTCCGATACGTTGAAAAAAGTTCGTCTTCTTCTGCCATAAATTGTCCCATATGGTTCAGGGCCCAAACGGAGGAATCTAGAAACAATTTCATGCATTCTGGAATAATCACGAGAAATGAGGAGGGTGGGTGGGTTTCCAAGCAATTCCGAGACGTTGAAAAAAGTTCGTCTTCCTCTGCCTCAAGTTGTCCCATATGGTTCAGGGCACAATCGGAGGAATCTCGAAACAAGTTCATGCATTCTGGAATCCTCACGAGAAATGAGGGGGGTGGATGAGTTTCCAAGAAATTCTGATACGTTGAAAAAAGTTCGTCTTCTTCTGCCATAAATTGTCCCATATGGTTCAGGGCCCAAACGGAGGAATCTAGAAACAATTTCATGCATTCTGGAATAATCACGAGAAATGAGGAGGGTGGGTGGGTTTCCAAGCAATTCCGAGACGTTGAAAAAAGTTCGTCTTCCTCTGCCTCAAGTTGTCCCATATGGTTCAGGGCACAATCGGAGGAATCTCGAAACAAGTTCATGCATTCTGGAATCCTCACGAGAAATGAGGGGGGTGGGTGAGTTTCCAAACAATTCCGATACGTTGAAAAAAGTTCGTCTTCTTCTGCCATAAATTGTCCCATATGGTTCAGGGCCCAAACGGAGGAATCTAGAAACAATTTCATGCATTCTGGAATAATCACGAGAAATGAGGAGGGTGGGTGGGTTTCCAAGCAATTCCGAGACGTTGAAAAAAGTTCGTCTTCCTCTGCCTCAAGTTGTCCCATATGGTTCAGGGCACAATCGGAGGAATCTCGAAACAAGTTCATGCATTCTGGAATCCTCACGAGAAATGAGGGGGGTGGATGAGTTTCCAAGAAATTCTGATACGTTGAAAAAAGTTCGTCTTCTTCTGTCTTAAATTGTCCCATATGGTTCAGGGCCCAAACGGAGGAATCTCAAAACAAGTTCATGCATTCTGGAATCCTCACGAGAAATGAGGGGGGTGGGTGAGTTTCCAAACAATTCCGATACGTTGAAAAAAGTTCGTCTTCTTCTGCCATAAATTGTCCCATATGGTTCAGGGCCCAAACGGATGAATCTCGAAACAATTTCATGCATTCTGGAATAATCACGAGAAATGAGGAGGGTGGGTGAGTTTCCACGCAATTCCGAGACGTTGAAAAAAGTTCGTCTTCCTTTGCCTCAAGTTGTCCCATATGGTTCAGGGCACAAACGGAGGAATCTCGAAACAAGTTCATGCATTCTGGAATCCTCACGAGAAATGAGGAGGGTGGGTGAGTTTCCACGCAATTCCGAGACGTTGAAAAAAGTTCGTCTTCCTCTGCCTCAAGTTGTCCCATATGGTTCAGGGCACAATCGGAGGAATCTCGAAACAAGTTCATGCATTCTGGAATCCTCACGAGAAATGAGGGGGGTGGATGAGTTTCCAAGAAATTCCGATACGTTGAAAAAAGTTCGTCTTCTTCTGTCTTAAATTGTCCCATATGGTTCAGGGCCCAAACGGAGGAATCTCAAAACAAGCTCATGCATTCTGGAATCATCACGAGAAATGAGGAGCGTGGGTGAGTTTCCACGCAATTCCGACACGTTGAAAAAAGTTCGTCTTCCTCTGCCTCAAGTTGTCCCATATGGTTCAGGGCACAATCGGAGGAATCTCGAAACAAGTTCATGCATTCTGGAATCCTCACGAGAAATGAGGGGGGTGGGTCAGTTTCCACACAATTCCGAGACGTTGAAAAAAGTTCGTCTTCCTCTGCCTCAAGTTGTCCCATATGGTTCAGGGCACAATCGGAGGAATCTCGAAACAAGTTCATGCATTCTGGAATCCTTACGAGAAATTAGGGGGTGGGTGAGTTTCCAAGCAATTCCGATACGTTGAAAAAAGTTCGTCTTCTTCTGCCTTAAATTGTCCCATATGGTTCAGGGCCCAAACGGAGGAATCTCGAAACAATTTCATGCATTCTGGAATCATCACGAGAAATGAGGAGCGTGGGTGAGTTTCCACGCAATTCCGAGACGTTGAAAAAAGTTCGTCTTGCTCTGCCTCAAGTTGTCCCATAAGGTTCAGGGCACAAACGGAGGAATCTCGAAACATGTTCATGCATTCTGGAATCCTCACGAGAAATGAGGGGGGTGGGTAAGTTTCCACGCAATTCCGAGACGTTGAAAAAAGTTCTTCTTCTTCTGCCTCAAGTTGTCCCAAATGGTTCAGGGCCCAAACGGAGGAATCTCGAAACAAGTTCATGCATTCTGGAATCCTCACGAGAAATGAGGAGGGTGGGTTAGTTTCCACGCAATTCCGAGACGTTGAAAAAAGTTCGTCTTCCTCTGCCTCAAGTTGTCCCATATGGTTCAGGGCACAATCGGAGGAATCTCGAAACAAGTTCATGCATTCTGGAATCCTCACGAGAAATGAGGGGGGTGGATGAGTTTCCAAGAAATTCCGATACGTTGAAAAAAGTTCGTCTTCTTCTGTCTTAAATTGTCCCATATGGTTCAGGGCCCAAACGGAGGAATCTCAAAACAAGCTCATGCATTCTGGAATCCTCACGAGAAATGAGGAGGGTGGGTGAGTTTCCACGCAATTCCGAGACGTTGAAAAAAGTTCGTCTTCTTCTGCCTTAAATTGTCCCATATGGTTCAGGGCCCAAACGGAGGAATCTCGAAACAATTTCATGCATTCTGGAATCATCACGAGAAATGAGGAGCGTGGGTGAGTTTCCACGCAATTCCGAGACGTTGAAAAAAGTTCGTCTTGCTCTGCCTCAAGTTGTCCCATAAGGTTCAGGGCACAAACGGAGGAATCTCGAAACATGTTCATGCATTCTGGAATCCTCACGAGAAATGAGGAGGGTGGGTGAGTTTCCACGCAATTCCGAGACGTTGAAAAAAGTTCGTCTTCCTCTGCCTCAAGTTGTCCCATATGGTTCAGGGCACAATCGGAGGAATCTCGAAACAAGTTCATGCATTCTGGAATCCTTACGAGAAATTAGGGGGTGGGTGAGTTTCCAAGCAATTCCGATACGTTGAAAAAAGTTCGTCTTCTTCTGCCATAAATTGTCCCATATGGTTCAGGGCCCAAACGGAGGAATCTAGAAACAATTTCATGCATTCTGGAATAATCACGAGAAATGAGGAGGGTGGGTGGGTTTCCAAGCAATTCCGAGACGTTGAAAAAAGTTCGTCTTCCTCTGCCTCAAGTTGTCCCATATGGTTCAGGGCACAATCGGAGGAATCTCGAAACAAGTTCATGCATTCTGGAATCCTCACGAGAAATGAGGGGGGTGGATGAGTTTCCAAGAAATTCTGATACGTTGAAAAAAGTTCGTCTTCTTCTGCCATAAATTGTCCCATATGGTTCAGGGCCCAAACGGAGGAATCTAGAAACAATTTCATGCATTCTGGAATAATCACGAGAAATGAGGAGGGTGGGTGGGTTTCCAAGCAATTCCGAGACGTTGAAAAAAGTTCGTCTTCCTCTGCCTCAAGTTGTCCCATATGGTTCAGGGCACAATCGGAGGAATCTCGAAACAAGTTCATGCATTCTGGAATCCTCACGAGAAATGAGGGGGGTGGGTGAGTTTCCAAACAATTCCGATACGTTGAAAAAAGTTCGTCTTCTTCTGCCATAAATTGTCCCATATGGTTCAGGGCCCAAACGGAGGAATCTAGAAACAATTTCATGCATTCTGGAATAATCACGAGAAATGAGGAGGGTGGGTGGGTTTCCAAGCAATTCCGAGACGTTGAAAAAAGTTCGTCTTCCTCTGCCTCAAGTTGTCCCATATGGTTCAGGGCACAATCGGAGGAATCTCGAAACAAGTTCATGCATTCTGGAATCCTCACGAGAAATGAGGGGGGTGGATGAGTTTCCAAGAAATTCTGATACGTTGAAAAAAGTTCGTCTTCTTCTGTCTTAAATTGTCCCATATGGTTCAGGGCCCAAACGGAGGAATCTCAAAACAAGTTCATGCATTCTGGAATCCTCACGAGAAATGAGGGGGGTGGGTGAGTTTCCAAACAATTCCGATACGTTGAAAAAAGTTCGTCTTCTTCTGCCATAAATTGTCCCATATGGTTCAGGGCCCAAACGGATGAATCTCGAAACAATTTCATGCATTCTGGAATAATCACGAGAAATGAGGAGGGTGGGTGAGTTTCCACGCAATTCCGAGACGTTGAAAAAAGTTCGTCTTCCTTTGCCTCAAGTTGTCCCATATGGTTCAGGGCACAAACGGAGGAATCTCGAAACAAGTTCATGCATTCTGGAATCCTCACGAGAAATGAGGAGGGTGGGTGAGTTTCCACGCAATTCCGAGACGTTGAAAAAAGTTCGTCTTCCTCTGCCTCAAGTTGTCCCATATGGTTCAGGGCACAATCGGAGGAATCTCGAAACAAGTTCATGCATTCTGGAATCCTCACGAGAAATGAGGGGGGTGGATGAGTTTCCAAGAAATTCCGATACGTTGAAAAAAGTTCGTCTTCTTCTGTCTTAAATTGTCCCATATGGTTCAGGGCCCAAACGGAGGAATCTCAAAACAAGCTCATGCATTCTGGAATCATCACGAGAAATGAGGAGCGTGGGTGAGTTTCCACGCAATTCCGACACGTTGAAAAAAGTTCGTCTTCCTCTGCCTCAAGTTGTCCCATATGGTTCAGGGCACAATCGGAGGAATCTCGAAACAAGTTCATGCATTCTGGAATCCTCACGAGAAATGAGGGGGGTGGGTCAGTTTCCACACAATTCCGAGACGTTGAAAAAAGTTCGTCTTCCTCTGCCTCAAGTTGTCCCATATGGTTCAGGGCACAATCGGAGGAATCTCGAAACAAGTTCATGCATTCTGGAATCCTTACGAGAAATTAGGGGGTGGGTGAGTTTCCAAGCAATTCCGATACGTTGAAAAAAGTTCGTCTTCTTCTGCCTTAAATTGTCCCATATGGTTCAGGGCCCAAACGGAGGAATCTCGAAACAATTTCATGCATTCTGGAATCATCACGAGAAATGAGGAGCGTGGGTGAGTTTCCACGCAATTCCGAGACGTTGAAAAAAGTTCGTCTTGCTCTGCCTCAAGTTGTCCCATAAGGTTCAGGGCACAAACGGAGGAATCTCGAAACATGTTCATGCATTCTGGAATCCTCACGAGAAATGAGGGGGGTGGGTAAGTTTCCACGCAATTCCGAGACGTTGAAAAAAGTTCTTCTTCTTCTGCCTCAAGTTGTCCCAAATGGTTCAGGGCCCAAACGGAGGAATCTCGAAACAAGTTCATGCATTCTGGAATCCTCACGAGAAATGAGGAGGCTGGGTGATTTTCTACGCAATTCCGATACGTTGAAAAAAGTTCGTCTTCTTCTGCCTCAAGATGTCCCGCTCGTCTCGGAATTTTTTCAACGTCCCATATGGTTCAGGGCACAATCGGAGGAATCTCGAAACAAGTTCATGCATTCTGGAATCCTCACGAGAAATGAGGAGGGTGGGTGAGTTTCCAAGCAATTCCGAGACGTTGAAAAAAGTTCGTCTTCCTCTGCCTCAAGTTGTCCCATATGGTTCAGGGCACAATCGGAGGAATCTCGAAACAAGTTCATGCATTCTGGAATCCTCACGAGAAATGAGGGGGGTGGGTGAGTTTCCAAACAATTCCGATACGTTGAAAAAAGTTCGTCTTCTTCTGCCATAAATTGTCCCATATGGTTCAGGGCCCAAACGGAGGAATCTAGAAACAATTTCATGCATTCTGGAATAATCACGAGAAATGAGGAGGGTGGGTGGGTTTCCAAGCAATTCCGAGACGTTGAAAAAAGTTCGTCTTCCTCTGCCTCAAGTTGTCCCATATGGTTCAGGGCACAATCGGAGGAATCTCGAAACAAGTTCATGCATTCTGGAATCCTCACGAGAAATGAGGGGGGTGGATGAGTTTCCAAGAAATTCTGATACGTTGAAAAAAGTTCGTCTTCTTCTGTCTTAAATTGTCCCATATGGTTCAGGGCCCAAACGGAGGAATCTCAAAACAAGCTCATGCATTCTGGAATCCTCACGAGAAATGAGGAGGGTGGGTGAGTTTCCACGCAATTCCGAGACGTTGAAAAAAGTTCGTCTTCCTCTGTCTCAAGTTGTCCCATATGGTTCAGGGCACAATCGGAGGAATCTCAAAACAAGTTCATGCATTCTGGAATCCTCACGAGAAATGAGGGTGGTGGGTGAGTTTCCACGCAATTCCGAGACGTTGAAAAAACTTCGTCTTCTTCTGCCTCAAGGTTTCCCGCATGGTGCAGGGCCCAAACGGAGGAATCTCGAAACGAGTTCATGCATTATGGAATCCTCACGAGAAATGAGGAGGGTGGGTGAGTTTCCACGCAATTCCGACACGTTGAAAAAAGTTCGTCTTCCTCTGCCTCAAGTTGTCCCATATGGTTCAGGGCACAATCGGAGGAATCTCGGAACAAGTTCATGCATTCTGGAATCCTCGCGAGAAGTGAGGAGGGTGGGTGAGTTTCCAAGCAATTCCGAGACGTTGAAAAAATTTCGTCTTCTTCTGCATCAAGTTTTCCTATATGGTTCAGGGCATCGGAGGAATCTCGAAACAAGTTCATGCATTCTGGAATCCTCACGAGAAATGAGGGGGGTGGGTCAGTTTCCACGCAATTCCGAGACGTTGAAAAAGGTTCGTCTTCCTCTGCCTCAAGTTGTCCCATATGGTTCAGGGCACAATCGGAGGAATCTCGAAACAAGTTCATGCATTCTGGAATCCTGACGAGAAATTAGGGGGGTGGGTGAGTTTCCAAGCAATTCCGATACGTTGAAAAAAGTTCGTCTTCTTCTGCCTTAAATTGTCCCATATGGTTCAGGGCCCAAACGGAGGAATCTCGAAACAATTTCATGCATTCTGGAATCATCACGAGAAATGAGGAGCGTGGGTGAGTTTCCACGCAATTCCGAGACGTTGAAAAAAGTTCGTCTTGCTCTGCCTCAAGTTGTCCCATAAGGTTCAGGGCACAAACGGAGGAATCTCGAAACATGTTCATGCATTCTGGAATCCTCACGAGAAATGAGGGGGGTGGGTAAGTTTCCACGCAATTCCGAGACGTTGAAAAAAGTTCGTCTTCTTCTGCCTCAAGTTGTCCCAAATGGTTCAGGGCCCAAACGGAGGAATCTCGAAACAAGTTCATGCATTCTGGAATCCTCACGAGAAATGAGGAGGGTGGGTGATTTTCTACGCAATTCCGATACGTTGAAAAAAGTTCGTCTTCTTCTGCCTCAAGTTGTCCCGCTCGTCTCGGAATTTTTTCAACGTCCCATATGGTTCAGGGCACAATCGGAGGAATCTCGAAACAAGTTCATGCATTCTGGAATCCTCACGAGAAATGAGGAGGGTGGGTGAGTTTCCAAGCAATTCCGAGACGTTGAAAAAAGTTCGTCTTCCTCTGCCTCAAGTTGTCCCATATGGTTCAGGGCACAATCGGAGGAATCTCGAAACAAGTTCATGCATTCTGGAATCCTCACGAGAAATGAGGGGGGTGGGTGAGTTTCCAAACAATTCCGATACGTTGAAAAAAGTTCGTCTTCTTCTGCCATAAATTGTCCCATATGGTTCAGGGCCCAAACGGAGTAATCTAGAAACAATTTCATGCATTCTTGAATAATCACGAGAAATGAGGAGGGTGGGTGGGTTTCCAAGCAATTCCGAGACGTTGAAAAAATTTCGTCTTCTTCTGCATCAAGTTGTCCTATATGGTTCAGGGCACAATCGTAGGAATCTCGAAACAAGTTCATGCATTCTGGAATCCTCACGAGAAATGAGGGGGGTGGGTCAGTTTCCACGCAATTCCGAGACGTTGAAAAAGGTTCGTCTTCCTCTGCCTCAAGTTGTCCCATATGGTTCAGGGCACAATCGGAGGAATCTCGAAACAAGTTCATGCATTCTGGAATCCTCACGAGAAATGAGGGGGGTGGGTCAGTTTCCACACAATTCCGAGACGTTGAAAAAAGTTCGTCTTCCTCTGCCTCAAGTTGTCCCATATGGTTCAGGGCACAATCGGAGGAATCTCGAAACAAGTTCATGCATTCTGGAATCCTTACGAGAAATTAGGGGGTGGGTGAGTTTCCAAGCAATTCCGATACGTTGAAAAAAGTTCGTCTTCTTCTGCCTTAAATTGTCCCATATGGTTCAGGGCCCAAACGGAGGAATCTCGAAACAATTTCATGCATTCTGGAATCATCACGAGAAATGAGGAGCGTGGGTGAGTTTCCACGCAATTCCGAGACGTTGAAAAAAGTTCGTCTTGCTCTGCCTCAAGTTGTCCCATAAGGTTCAGGGCACAAACGGAGGAATCTCGAAACATGTTCATGCATTCTGGAATCCTCACGAGAAATGAGGGGGGTGGGTAAGTTTCCACGCAATTCCGAGACGTTGAAAAAAGTTCTTCTTCTTCTGCCTCAAGTTGTCCCAAATGGTTCAGGGCCCAAACGGAGGAATCTCGAAACAAGTTCATGCATTCTGGAATCCTCACGAGAAATGAGGAGGCTGGGTGATTTTCTACGCAATTCCGATACGTTGAAAAAAGTTCGTCTTCTTCTTCCTCAAGTTGTCCCGCTCGTCTCGGAATTTTTTCAACGTCCCATATGGTTCAGGGCACAATCGGAGGAATCTCGAAACAAGTTCATGCATTCTGGAATCCTCACGAGAAATGAGGAGGGTGGGTGAGTTTCCAAGCAATTCCGAGACGTTGAAAAAAGTTCGTCTTCCTCTGCCTCAAGTTGTCCCATATGGTTCAGGGCACAATCGGAGGAATCTCGAAACAAGTTCATGCATTCTGGAATCCTCACGAGAAATGAGGGGGGTGGGTGAGTTTCCAAACAATTCCGATACGTTGAAAAAAGTTCGTCTTCTTCTGCCATAAATTGTCCCATATGGTTCAGGGCCCAAACGGAGGAATCTAGAAACAATTTCATGCATTCTGGAATAATCACGAGAAATGAGGAGGGTGGGTGGGTTTCCAAGCAATTCCGAGACGTTGAAAAAAGTTCGTCTTCCTCTGCCTCAAGTTGTCCCATATGGTTCAGGGCACAATCGGAGGAATCTCGAAACAAGTTCATGCATTCTGGAATCCTCACGAGAAATGAGGGGGGTGGATGAGTTTCCAAGAAATTCTGATACGTTGAAAAAAGTTCGTCTTCTTCTGTCTTAAATTGTCCCATATGGTTCAGGGCCCAAACGGAGGAATCTCAAAACAAGCTCATGCATTCTGGAATCCTCACGAGAAATGAGGAGGGTGGGTGAGTTTCCACGCAATTCCGAGACGTTGAAAAAAGTTCGTCTTCCTCTGTCTCAAGTTGTCCCATATGGTTCAGGGCACAATCGGAGGAATCTCAAAACAAGTTCATGCATTCTGGAATCCTCACGAGAAATGAGGGTGGTGGGTGAGTTTCCACGCAATTCCGAGACGTTGAAAAAACTTCGTCTTCTTCTGCCTCAAGGTTTCCCGCATGGTGCAGGGCCCAAACGGAGGAATCTCGAAACGAGTTCATGCATTATGGAATCCTCACGAGAAATGAGGAGGGTGGGTGAGTTTCCACGCAATTCCGACACGTTGAAAAAAGTTCGTCTTCCTCTGCCTCAAGTTGTCCCATAAGGTTCAGGGCACAATCGGAGGAATCTCGGAACAAGTTCATGCATTCTGGAATCCTCGCGAGAAGTGAGGAGGGTGGGTGAGTTTCCAAGCAATTCCGAGACGTTGAAAAAATTTCGTCTTCTTCTGCATCAAGTTTTCCTATATGGTTCAGGGCATCGGAGGAATCTCGAAACAAGTTCATGCATTCTGGAATCCTCACGAGAAATGAGGGGGGTGGGTCAGTTTCCACGCAATTCCGAGACGTTGAAAAAGGTTCGTCTTCCTCTGCCTCAAGTTGTCCCATATGGTTCAGGGCACAATCGGAGGAATCTCGAAACAAGTTCATGCATTCTGGAATCCTGACGAGAAATTAGGGGGGTGGGTGAGTTTCCAAGCAATTCCGATACGTTGAAAAAGGTTCGCCTTCCTCTGCCTCAAGTTGTCCCATATGGTTCAGGGCACAATCGTAGGAATCTCGAAACAAGTTCATGCATTCTGGAATCCTCACGAGAAATGAGGGGGGTGGGTCAGTTTCCACGCAATTCCGAGACGTTGAAAAAGGTTCGTCTTCCTCTGCCTCAAGTTGTCCCATATGGTTCAGGGCACAATCGGAGGAATCTCGAAACAAGTTCATGCATTCTGGAATCCTGACGAGAAATTAGGGGGGTGGGTGAGTTTCCAAGCAATTCCGATACGTTGAAAAAAGTTCGTCTTCTTCTGCCTTAAATTGTCCCATATGGTTCAGGGCCCAAACGGAGGAATCTCGAAACAATTTCATGCATTCTGGAATCATCACGAGAAATGAGGAGCGTGGGTGAGTTTCCACGCAATTCCGAGACGTTGAAAAAAGTTCGTCTTGCTCTGCCTCAAGTTGTCCCATAAGGTTCAGGGCACAAACGGAGGAATCTCGAAACATGTTCATGCATTCTGGAATCCTCATGAGAAATGAGGGGGGTGGGTAAGTTTCCACGCAATTCCGAGACGTTGAAAAAAGTTCGTCTTCTTCTGCCTCAAGTTGTCCCAAATGGTTCAGGGCCCAAACGGAGGAATCTCGAAACAAGTTCATGCATTCTGGAATCCTCACGAGAAATGAGGAGGGTGGGTGATTTTCTACGCAATTCCGATACGTTGAAAAAAGTTCGTCTTCTTCTGCCTCAAGTTGTCCCGCTCGTCTCGGAATTTTTTCAACGTCCCATATGGTTCAGGGCACAATCGGTGGAATCTCGAAACAAGTTCATGCATTCTGGAATCCTCACGAGAAATGAGGAGGGTGGGTGAGTTTCCAAGCAATTCCGAGACGTTGAAAAAAGTTCGTCTTCCTCTGCCTCAAGTTGTCCCATATGGTTCAGGGCACAATCGGAGGAATCTCGAAACAAGTTCATGCATTCTGGAATCCTCACGAGAAATGAGGGGGGTGGGTGAGTTTCCAAACAATTCCGATACGTTGAAAAAAGTTCGTCTTCTTCTGCCATAAATTGTCCCATATGGTTCAGGGCCCAAACGGAGTAATCTAGAAACAATTTCATGCATTCTTGAATAATCACGAGAAATGAGGAGGGTGGGTGGGTTTCCAAGCAATTCCGAGACGTTGAAAAAATTTCGTCTTCTTCTGCATCAAGTTGTCCTATATGGTTCAGGGTACAATCGGAGGAATCTCGAAACAAGTTCATGCATTCTGGAATCCTCACGAGAAATGAGGGGGGTGGGTCAGTTTCCACGCAATTCCGAGACGTTGAAAAAAGTTCGTCTTCCTCTGCCTCAAGTTGTCCCATATGGTTCAGGGCACAATCGGAGGAATCTCGAAACAAGTTCATGCATCCTGGAATCCTCACGAGAAATTTGGGGGGTGGGTGAGTTTCCAAGCAATTCCGATACGTTGAAAAAAGTTCGTCTTCTTCTGCCTTAAATTGTCCCTTATGGTTCAGGACCCAAACGGAGGAATCTCGAAACAATTTCATGCATTCTGGAATCATCACGAGAAATGAGGAGGGTGGGTGAGTTTACACGCAATTCCGAGACGTTGAAAAAAGTTCGTCTTTCTCTGCCTCAAGTTGTCCCATAAGGTTCAGGGCACAAAGGAGGAATCTCGAAACATGTTCATGCATTCTGGAATCCTCACGAGAAATGAGGGGGGTGGGTAAGTTTCCACGCAATTCCGAGACGTTGAAAAAAGTTCGTCTTCTTCTGCCTCAAGTTGTCCCAAATGGTTCAGGGCCCAAACGGAGGAATCTCGAAACAAGTTCATGCATTCTGGAATCCTCACGAGAAATGAGGAGGGTGGGTGATTTTCTACACAATTCCGATACGTTGAAAAAAGTTCGTCTTCTTCTGCCTCAAGTTGTCCCGCTCGTCTCGGAATTTTTTCAACGTCCCATATGGTTCAGGGCACAATCGGAGGATTCTCGAAACAAGTTCATGCATTCTGGAATCCTCACGAGAAATGAGGAGGGTGGGTGAGTTTCCAAGCAATTCCGAGACGTTGAAAAAAGTTCCTCTTCCTCTGCCTCAAGTTGTCCCATATGGTTCAGGGCACAATCGGAGGAATCTCGAAACAAGTTCATGCATTCTGGAATCCTCACGAGAAATGAGGGGGGTGGGTGAGTTTCCAAACAATTCCGATACGTTGAAAAAAGTTCGTCTTCTTCTGCCATAAATTGTCCCATATGGTTCAGGGCCCAAACGGAGTAATCTAGAAACAATTTCATGCATTCTGGAATAATCACGAGAAATGAGGAGGGTGGGTGGGTTTCCAAGCAATTCCGAGACGTTGAAAAAATTTCGTCTTCTTCTGCATCAAGTTGTCCTATATGGTTCAGGGCACAATCGGAGGAATCTCGAAACAAGTTCATGCATTCTGGAATCCTCACGAGAAATGAGGGGGGTGGGTCAGTTTCCACGCAATTCCGAGACGTTGAAAAAAGTTCGTCTTCCTCTGCCTCAAGTTGTCCCATATGGTTCAGGGCACAATCGGAGGAATCTCGAAACAAGTTCATGCATCCTGGAATCCTCACGAGAAATTTGGGGGGTGGGTGAGTTCCCAAGCAATTCCGATACGTTGAAAAAAGTTCGTCTTCTTCTGCCTTAAATTGTCCCTTATGGTTCAGGACCCAAACGGAGGAATCTCGAAACAATTTCATGCATTCTGGAATCATCACGAGAAATGAGGAGGGTGGGTGAGTTTACACGCAATTCCGAGACGTTGAAAAAAGTTCGTCTTTCTCTGCCTCAAGTTGTCCCATATGGTTCAGGGCACAATCGGAGGAATCTCGAAACAAGTTCATGCATTCTGGAATCCTCACGAGAAATGAGGGGGGTGGGTGAGTTTCCAAACAATTCCGATACGTTGAAAAAATTTCGTCTTCTTCTGCATCAAGTTTTCCTATATGGTTCAGGGCATCGGAGGAATCTCGAAACAAGTTCATGCATTCTGGAATCCTCACGAGAAATGAGGGGGGTGGGTCAGTTTCCACGCAATTCCGAGACGTTGAAAAAGGTTCGCCTTCCTCTGCCTCAAGTTGTCCCATATGGTTCAGGGCACAATCGGAGGAATCTCGAAACAAGTTCATGCATTCTGGAATCCTGACGAGAAATTAGGGGGGTGGGTGAGTTTCCAAGCAATTCCGATACGTTGAAAAAAGTTCGTCTTCTTCTGCCTTAAATTGTCCCATATGGTTCAGGGCCCAAACGGAGGAATCTCGAAACAATTTCATGCATTCTGGAATCATCACGAGAAATGAGGAGCGTGGGTGAGTTTCCACGCAATTCCGAGACGTTGAAAAAAGTTCGTCTTGCTCTGCCTCAAGTTGTCCCATAAGGTTCAGGGCACAAACGGAGGAATCTCGAAACATGTTCATGCATTCTGGAATCCTCACGAGAAATGAGGGGGGTGGGTAAGTTTCCACGCAATTCCGAGACGTTGAAAAAAGTTCGTCTTCTTCTGCCTCAAGTTGTCCCAAATGGTTCAGGGCCCAAACGGAGGAATCTCGAAACAAGTTCATGCATTCTGGAATCCTCACGAGAAATGAGGAGGGTGGGTGATTTTCTACGCAATTCCGATACGTTGAAAAAAGTTCGTCTTCTTCTGCCTCAAGTTGTCCCGCTCGTCTCGGAATTTTTTCAACGTCCCATATGGTTCAGGGCACAATCGGAGGAATCTCGAAACAAGTTCATGCATTCTGGAATCCTCACGAGAAATGAGGAGGGTGGGTGAGTTTCCAAGCAATTCCGAGACGTTGAAAAAAGTTCGTCTTCCTCTGCCTCAAGTTGTCCCATATGGTTCAGGGCACAATCGGAGGAATCTCGAAACAAGTTCATGCATTCTGGAATCCTCACGAGAAATGAGGGGGGTGGGTGAGTTTCCAAACAATTCCGATACGTTGAAAAAAGTTCGTCTTCTTCTGCCATAAATTGTCCCATATGGTTCAGGGCCCAAACGGAGTAATCTAGAAACAATTTCATGCATTCTTGAATAATCACGAGAAATGAGGAGGGTGGGTGGGTTTCCAAGCAATTCCGAGACGTTGAAAAAATTTCGTCTTCTTCTGCATCAAGTTGTCCTATATGGTTCAGGGCACAATCGTAGGAATCTCGAAACAAGTTCATGCATTCTGGAATCCTCACGAGAAATGAGGGGGGTGGGTCAGTTTCCACGCAATTCCGAGACGTTGAAAAAGGTTCGTCTTCCTCTGCCTCAAGTTGTCCCATATGGTTCAGGGCACAATCGGAGGAATCTCGAAACAAGTTCATGCATTCTGGAATCCTGACGAGAAATTAGGGGGGTGGGTGAGTTTCCAAGCAATTCCGATACGTTGAAA
Organism: Acacia crassicarpa; assembly: GCA_034222035.1. Classification (NCBI taxonomy): domain Eukaryota; kingdom Viridiplantae; phylum Streptophyta; class Magnoliopsida; order Fabales; family Fabaceae; genus Acacia; species Acacia crassicarpa. The sequence goes on along the minus strand of JAWXYG010000002.1, from coordinate 29,701,046 downwards.
AAAGTTCGTCTTCTTCTGCCTTAAATTGTCCCATATGGTTCAGGGCCCAAACGGAGGAATCTCGAAACAATTTCATGCATTCTGGAATCATCACGAGAAATGAGGAGCGTGGGTGAGTTTCCACGCAATTCCGAGACGTTGAAAAAAGTTCGTCTTGCTCTGCCTCAAGTTGTCCCATAAGGTTCAGGGCACAAACGGAGGAATCTCGAAACATGTTCATGCATTCTGGAATCCTCATGAGAAATGAGGGGGGTGGGTAAGTTTCCACGCAATTCCGAGACGTTGAAAAAAGTTCGTCTTCTTCTGCCTCAAGTTGTCCCAAATGGTTCAGGGCCCAAACGGAGGAATCTCGAAACAAGTTCATGCATTCTGGAATCCTCACGAGAAATGAGGAGGGTGGGTGATTTTCTACGCAATTCCGATACGTTGAAAAAAGTTCGTCTTCTTCTGCCTCAAGTTGTCCCGCTCGTCTCGGAATTTTTTCAACGTCCCATATGGTTCAGGGCACAATCGGTGGAATCTCGAAACAAGTTCATGCATTCTGGAATCCTCACGAGAAATGAGGAGGGTGGGTGAGTTTCCAAGCAATTCCGAGACGTTGAAAAAAGTTCGTCTTCCTCTGCCTCAAGTTGTCCCATATGGTTCAGGGCACAATCGGAGGAATCTCGAAACAAGTTCATGCATTCTGGAATCCTCACGAGAAATGAGGGGGGTGGGTGAGTTTCCAAACAATTCCGATACGTTGAAAAAAGTTCGTCTTCTTCTGCCATAAATTGTCCCATATGGTTCAGGGCCCAAACGGAGTAATCTAGAAACAATTTCATGCATTCTTGAATAATCACGAGAAATGAGGAGGGTGGGTGGGTTTCCAAGCAATTCCGAGACGTTGAAAAAATTTCGTCTTCTTCTGCATCAAGTTGTCCTATATGGTTCAGGGTACAATCGGAGGAATCTCGAAACAAGTTCATGCATTCTGGAATCCTCACGAGAAATGAGGGGGGTGGGTCAGTTTCCACGCAATTCCGAGACGTTGAAAAAAGTTCGTCTTCCTCTGCCTCAAGTTGTCCCATATGGTTCAGGGCACAATCGGAGGAATCTCGAAACAAGTTCATGCATCCTGGAATCCTCACGAGAAATTTGGGGGGTGGGTGAGTTTCCAAGCAATTCCGATACGTTGAAAAAAGTTCGTCTTCTTCTGCCTTAAATTGTCCCTTATGGTTCAGGACCCAAACGGAGGAATCTCGAAACAATTTCATGCATTCTGGAATCATCACGAGAAATGAGGAGGGTGGGTGAGTTTACACGCAATTCCGAGACGTTGAAAAAAGTTCGTCTTTCTCTGCCTCAAGTTGTCCCATAAGGTTCAGGGCACAAAGGAGGAATCTCGAAACATGTTCATGCATTCTGGAATCCTCACGAGAAATGAGGGGGGTGGGTAAGTTTCCACGCAATTCCGAGACGTTGAAAAAAGTTCGTCTTCTTCTGCCTCAAGTTGTCCCAAATGGTTCAGGGCCCAAACGGAGGAATCTCGAAACAAGTTCATGCATTCTGGAATCCTCACGAGAAATGAGGAGGGTGGGTGATTTTCTACACAATTCCGATACGTTGAAAAAAGTTCGTCTTCTTCTGCCTCAAGTTGTCCCGCTCGTCTCGGAATTTTTTCAACGTCCCATATGGTTCAGGGCACAATCGGAGGAATCTCGAAACAAGTTCATGCATTCTGGAATCCTCACGAGAAATGAGGAGGGTGGGTGAGTTTCCAAGCAATTCCGAGACGTTGAAAAAAGTTCGTCTTCCTCTGCCTCAAGTTGTCCCATATGGTTCAGGGCACAATCGGAGGAATCTCGAAACAAGTTCATGCATTCTGGAATCCTCACGAGAAATGAGGGGGGTGGGTGAGTTTCCAAACAATTCCGATACGTTGAAAAAAGTTCGTCTTCTTCTGCCATAAATTGTCCCATATGGTTCAGGGCCCAAACGGAGTAATCTAGAAACAATTTCATGCATTCTGGAATAATCACGAGAAATGAGGAGGGTGGGTGGGTTTCCAAGCAATTCCGAGACGTTGAAAAAATTTCGTCTTCTTCTGCATCAAGTTGTCCTATATGGTTCAGGGCACAATCGGAGGAATCTCGAAACAAGTTCATGCATTCTGGAATCCTCACGAGAAATGAGGGGGGTGGGTCAGTTTCCACGCAATTCCGAGACGTTGAAAAAAGTTCGTCTTCCTCTGCCTCAAGTTGTCCCATATGGTTCAGGGCACAATCGGAGGAATCTCGAAACAAGTTCATGCATCCTGGAATCCTCACGAGAAATTTGGGGGGTGGGTGAGTTCCCAAGCAATTCCGATACGTTGAAAAAAGTTCGTCTTCTTCTGCCTTAAATTGTCCCTTATGGTTCAGGACCCAAACGGAGGAATCTCGAAACAATTTCATGCATTCTGGAATCATCACGAGAAATGAGGAGGGTGGGTGAGTTTACACGCAATTCCGAGACGTTGAAAAAAGTTCGTCTTTCTCTGCCTCAAGTTGTCCCATAAGGTTCAGGGCACAAAGGAGGAATCTCGAAACATGTTCATGCATTCTGGAATCCTCACGAGAAATGAGGGGGGTGGGTAAGTTTCCACGCAATTCCGAGACGTTGAAAAAAGTTCGTCTTCTTCTGCCTCAAGTTGTCCCAAATGGTTCAGGGCCCAAACGGAGGAATCTCGAAACAAGTTCATGCATTCTGGAATCCTCACGAGAAATGAGGAGGGTGGGTGATTTTCTACACAATTCCGATACGTTGAAAAAAGTTCGTCTTCTTCTGCCTCAAGTTGTCCCGCTCGTCTCGGAATTTTTTCAACGTCCCATATGGTTCAGGGCACAATCGGAGGAATCTCGAAACAAGTTCATGCATTCTGGAATCCTCACGGGAAATGAGGATGGTGGGTGAGTTTCCAAGCAATTCCGAGACGTTGAAAAAAGTTCGTCTTCCTCTGCCTCAAGTTGTCCCATATGGTTCAGGGCACAATCGGAGGAATCTCGAAACAAGTTCATGCATTCTGGAATCCTCACGAGAAATGAGGGGGGTGGGTGAGTTTCCAAACAATTCCGATACGTTGAAAAAAGTTCGTCTTCTTCTGCCATAAATTGTCCCATATGGTTCAGGGCCCAAACGGAGTAATCTAGAAACAATTTCATGCATTCTGGAATAATCACGAGAAATGAGGAGGGTGGGTGGGTTTCCAAGCAATTCCGAGACGTTGAAAAAATTTCGTCTTCTTCTGCATCAAGTTGTCCTATATGGTTCAGGGCACAATCGGAGGAATCTCGAAACAAGTTCATGCATTCTGGAATCCTCACGAGAAATGAGGGGGGTGGGTCAGTTTCCACGCAATTCCGAGACGTTGTAAAAAGTTCGTCTTCCTCTGCCTCAAGTTGTCCCATATGGTTCAGGGCACAATCGGAGGAATCTCGAAACAAGTTCATGCATCCTGGAATCCTCACGAGAAATTTGGGGGGTGGGTGAGTTTCCAAGCAATTCCGATACGTTGAAAAAAGTTCGTCTTCTTCTGCCTTAAATTGTCCCTTATGGTTCAGGACCCAAACGAAGGAATCTCGAAACAATTTCATGCATTCTGGAGTCATCACGAGAAATGAGGAGGGTGGGTGAGTTTCCACGTAATTCCGAGACGTTGAAAAAAGTTCGTCTTTCTCTGCCTCAATTTGTCCCATAAGGTTCAGGGCACAAAGGAGGAATCTCGAAACATGTTCATGCATTCTGGAATCCTCACGAGAAATGAGGGGGATGGGTAAGTTTCCACGCAATTCCGAGACGTTGAAAAAAGTTCGTCTTCTTCTGCCTCAAGTTGTCCCAAATGGTTCAGGGCCCAAACGGAGGAATCTCGAAACAAGTTCATGCATTCTGGAATCCTCACGAGAAATGAGGAGGGTGGGTGATTTTCTACGCAATTCCGATACGTTGAAAAAAGTTCGTCTTCTTCTGCCTCAAGTTGTCCCGCGCGTCTCGGAATTTTTTCAACGTCCCATATGGTTCAGGGCACAATCGGAGGAATCTCGAAACAAGTTCATGCATTCTGGAATCCTCACGAGAAATGAGGAGGGTGGGTGAGTTTCCAAGCAATTCCGAGACGTTGAAAAAAGTTCGTCTTCCTCTGCCTCAAGTTGTCCCATATGGTTCAGGGCACAATCGGAGGAATCTCGAAACAAGTTCATGCATTCTGGAATCCTCACGAGAAATGAGGGGGGTGGGTGAGTTTCCAAACAATTCCGATACGTTGAAAAAAGTTCGTCTTCTTCTGCCATAAATTGTCCCATATGGTTCAGGGCCCAAACGGAGGAATCTCGAAACAATTTCATGCATTCTGGAATAATCACGAGAAATGAGGAGGGTGGGTGAGTTTCCACGCAATTCCGAGACGTTGAAAAAAGTTCGTCTTCCTTTGCCTCAAGTTGTCCCATATGGTTCAGGGCACAAACGGAGGAATCTCGAAACAAGTTCATGCATTCTGGAATCCTCACGAGAAATGAGGAGGGTGGGTGAGTTTCCACGCAATTCCGAGACGTTGAAAAAAGTTCGTCTTCCTCTGCCTCAAGTTGTCCCATATGGTTCAGGGCACAATCGGAGGAATCTCGAAACAAGTTCATGCATTCTGGAATCCTCACGAGAAATGAAGGGGGGTGGATGAGTTTCCAAGAAATTCCGATACGTTGAAAAAAGTTCGTCTTCTTCTGTCTTAAATTGTCCCATATGGTTCAGGGCCCAAACGGAGGAATCTCAAAACAAGCTCATGCATTCTGGAATCCTCACGAGAAATGAGGAGGGTGGGTGAGTTTCCACGCAATTCCGAGACGTCCAGAAAAGTTCGTCTTCCTCTGTCTCAAGTTGTCCCATATGGTTCAGGGCACAATCGGAGGAATCTCGAAACAAGTTCATGCATTCTGGAATCCTCACGAGAAATGAGGGGGGTGGGTGAGTTTCCAAACAATTCCGATACGTTGAAAAAAGTTCGTCTTCTTCTGCCATAAATTGTCGCATATGGTTCAGGGCCCAAACGGAGGAATCTCGAAACAATTTCATGCATTCTGGAATAATCACGAGAAATGAGGAGGGTGGGTGAGTTTCCACGCAATTCCGAGACGTTGAAAAAAGTTCGTCTTCCTTTGCCTCAAGTTGTCCCATATGGTTCAGGGCACAAACGGAGGAATCTCGAAACAAGTTCATGCATTCTGGAATCCTCACGAGAAATGAGGAGGGTGGGTGAGTTTCCACGCAATTCCGAGACGTTGAAAAAAGTTCGTCTTCCTCTGCCTCAAGTTGTCCCATATGGTTCAGGGCACAATCGGAGGAATCTCGAAACAAGTTCATGCATTCTGGAATCCTCACGAGAAATGAAGGGGGGTGGATGAGTTTCCAAGAAATTCCGATACGTTGAAAAAAGTTCGTCTTCTTCTGTCTTAAATTGTCCCATATGGTTCAGGGCCCAAACGGAGGAATCTCAAAACAAGCTCATGCATTCTGGAATCCTCACGAGAAATGAGGAGGGTGGGTGAGTTTCCACGCAATTCCGAGACGTCCAGAAAAGTTCGTCTTCCTCTGTCTCAAGTTGTCCCATATGGTTCAGGGCACAATCGGAGGAATCTCAAAACAAGTTCATGCATTCTGGAATCCTCACGAGAAATGAGGGTGGTGGGTGAGTTTCCACGCAATTCCGAGACGTTGAAAAAAGTTCGTCTTCTTCTGCCTCAAGGTTTCCCGCATGGTTCAGGGCCCAAACGGAGGAATCTCGAAACAAGTTCATGCATTATGGAATCCTCACGAGAAATGAGGAGGGTGGGTGAGTTTCCACGCAATTCCGACACGTTGAAAAAAGTTCGTCTTCCTCTGCCTCAAGTTGTCCCATATGGTTCAGGGCACAATCGGAGGAATCTCGAAACAAGTTCAAGTATTCTGGAATCCTCGCGAGAAATGAGGAGGGTGGGTGAGTTTCCAAGCAATTCCGAGACGTTGAAAAAATTTCGTCTTCTTCTGCATCAAGTTTTCCTATATGGTTCAGGGCACAATCGGAGGAATCTCGAAACAAGTTCATGCATTCTGGAATCCTCACGAGAAATGAGGGGGGTGGGTCAGTTTCCACGCAATTCCGAGACGTTGAAAAAAGTTCGTCTTCCTCTGCCTCAAGTTGTCCCATATGGTTCAGGGCACAATCGGAGGAATCTCGAAACAAGTTCATGCATTCTGGAATCCTGACGAGAAATTAGGGGGGTGGGTGAGTTTCCAAGCAATTCCGATACGTTGAAAAAAGTTCGTCTTCTTCTGCCTTAAATTGTCCCATATGGTTCAGGGCCCAAACGGAGGAATCTCGAAACAATTTCATGCATTCTGGAATCATCACGAGAAATGAGGAGCGTGGGTGAGTTTCCACGCAATTCCGAGACGTTGAAAAAAGTTCGTCTTGCTCTGCCTCAAGTTGTCCCATAAGGTTCAGGGCACAAACGGAGGAATCTCGAAACATGTTCATGCATTCTGGAATCCTCACGAGAAATGAGGGGGGTGGGTAAGTTTCCACGCAATTCCGAGACGTTGAAAAAAGTTCGTCTTCTTCTGCCTCAAGTTGTCCCAAATGGTTCAGGGCCCAAACGGAGGAATCTCGAAACAAGTTCATGCATTCTGGAATCCTCACGAGAAATGAGGAGGGTGGGTGATTTTCTACGCAATTCCGATACGTTGAAAAAAGTTCGTCTTCTTCTGCTATAAATTGTCCCATATGGTTCAGGGCCCAAACGGAGGAATCTCGAAACAATTTCATGCATTCTGGAATAATCACGAGAAATGAGGAGGGTGGGTGAGTTTCCACGCAATTCCGAGACGTTGAAAAAAGTTCGTCTTCCTTTGCCTCAAGTTGTCCCATATGGTTCAGGGCACAAACGGAGGAATCTCGAAACAAGTTCATGCATTCTGGAATCCTCACGAGAAATGAGGAGGGCGGGTGAGTTTCCACGCAATTCCGAGACGTTGAAAAAAGTTCGTCTTCCTCTGCCTCAAGTTGTCCCATATGGTTCAGGGCACAATCGGAGGAATCTCGAAACAAGTTCATGCATTCTGGAATCCTCACGAGAAATGAAGGGGGGTGGATGAGTTTCCAAGAAATTCCGATACGTTGAAAAAAGTTCGTCTTCTTCTGTCTTAAATTGTCCCATATGGTTCAGGGCCCAAACGGAGGAATCTCAAAACAAGCTCATGCATTCTGGAATCCTCACGAGAAATGAGGAGGGTGGGTGAGTTTCCACGCAATTCCGAGACGTTGAAAAAAGTTCGTCTTCCTCTATCTCAAGTTGTCCCATATGGTTCAGGGCACAATCGGAGGAATCTCAAAACAAGTTCATGCATTCTGGAATCCTCACGAGAAATGAGGGTGGTGGGTGAGTTTCCACGCAATTCCGAGACGTTGAAAAAAGTTCGTCTTCTTCTGCCTCAAGGTTTCCCGCATGGTTCAGGGCCCAAACGGAGGAATCTCGAAACAAGTTCATGCATTATGGAATCCTCACGAGAAATGAGGAGGGTGGGTGAGTTTCCACGCAATTCCGACACGTTGAAAAAAGTTCGTCTTCCTCTGCGTCAAGTTGTCCCATATGGTTCATGGCACAATCGGAGGAATATCGAAACAAGTTCATGCATTCTGGAATCCTCACGAGAAATGAGGGGGGTGGGTCAGTTTCCACGCAATTCCGAGACGTTGAAAAAAGTTCGTCTTCCTCTGCCTCAAGTTGTCCCATATGGTTCAGGGCACAATCGGAGGAATCTCGAAACAAGTTCATGCATTCTGGAATCCTGACGAGAAATTAGGGGGGTGGGTGAGTTTCCAAGCAATTCCGATACGTTGAAAAAAGTTCGTCTTCTTCTGCCTTAAATTGTCCCATATGGTTCAGGGCCCAAACGGAGGAATCTCGAAACAATTTCATGCATTATGGAATCCTCACGAGAAATGAGGAGGGTGGGTGAGTTTCCACGCAATTCCGACACGTTGAAAAAAGTTCGTCTTCCTCTGCGTCAAGTTGTCCCATATGGTTCAGGGCACAATCGGAGGAATATCGAAACAAGTTCATGCATTCTGGAATCCTCGCGAGAAATGAGGAGGGTGGGTGAGTTTCCAAGCAATTCCGAGACGTTGAAAAAATTTCGTCTTCTTCTGCATCAAGTTTTCCTATATGGTTAAGGGCACAATCGGAGGAATCTCGAAACAAGTTCATGCATTCTGGAATCCTCACGAGAAATGAGGGGGGTGGGTCAGTTTCCACGCAATTCCGAGACGTTGAAAAAAGTTCGTCTTCCTCTGCCTCAAGTTGTCCCATATGGTTCAGGGCACAATCGGAGGAATCTCGAAACAAGTTCATGCATTCTGGAATCCTCACGAGAAATGAGGGGGGTGGGTCAGTTTCCACGCAATTCCGAGACGTTGAAAAAAGTTCGTCTTCCTCTGTCTCAAGTTGTCCCATATGGTTCAGGGCACAATCGGAGGAATCTCAAAACAAGTTCTTGCATTCTGGAATCCTCACGAGAAATGAGGGTGGTGGGTGAGTTTCCACGCAATTCCGAGACGTTGAAAAAAGTTCGTCTTCTTCTGCCTCAAGGTTTCCCGCATGGTTCAGGGCCCAAACGGAGGAATCTCGAAACAAGTTCATGCATTATGGAATCCTCACGAGAAATGAGGAGGGTGGGTGAGTTTCCACGCAATTCCGACACGTTGAAAAAAGTTCGTCTTCCTCTGCCTCAAGTTGTCCCATATGGTTCAGGGCACAATCGGAGGAATCTCGAAACAAGTTCATGCATTCTGGAATCCTCGCGAGAAATGAGGAGGGTGGGTGAGTTTCCAAGCAATTCCGAGACGTTGAAAAAATTTCGTCTTCTTCTGTATCAAGTTTTCCTATATGGTTCAGGGCACAATCGGAGGAATCTCGGAACAAGTTCATGCATTCTGGAATCCTCACGAGAAATGAGGGGGGTGGGTCAGTTTCCACGCAATTCCGAGACGTTGAAAAAAGTTCGTCTTCCTCTGCCTCAAGTTGTCCCATATGGTTCAGGGCACAATCGGAGGAATCTCGAAACAAGTTCATGCATTCTGGAATCCTGACGAGAAATTAGGGGGGTGGGTGAGTTTCCAAGCAATTCCGATACGTTGAAAAAAGTTCGTCTTCTTCTGCCTTAAATTGTCCCATATGGTTCAGGGCCCAAACGGAGGAATCTCGAAACAATTTCATGCATTCTGGAATCATCACGAGAAATGAGGAGCGTGGGTGAGTTTCCACGCAATTCCGAGACGTTGAAAAAAGTTCGTCTTGCTCTGCCTCAAGTTGTCCCATAAGGTTCAGGGCACAAACGGAGGAATCTCGAAACATGTTCATGCATTCTGAAATCCTCACGAGAAATGAGGGGGGTGGGTAAGTTTCCACGCAATTCCGAGACGTTGAAAAAAGTTCGTCTTCTTCTGCCTCAAGTTGTCCCAAATGGTTCAGGGCCCAAACGGAGGAATCTCGAAACAAGTTCATGCATTCTGGAATCCTCACGAGAAATGAGGAGGGTGGGTGATTTTCTACGCAATTCCGATACGTTGAAAAAAGTTCGTCTTCTTCTGCTATAAATTGTCCCATATGGTTCAGGGCCCAAACGGAGGAATCTCGAAACAATTTCATGCATTCTGGAATAATCACGAGAAATGAGGAGGGTGGGTGAGTTTCCACGCAATTCCGAGACGTTGAAAAAAGTTCGTCTTCCTTTGCCTCAAGTTGTCCCATATGGTTCAGGGCACAAACGGAGGAATCTCGAAACAAGTTCATGCATTCTGGAATCCTCACGAGAAATGAGGAGGGTGGGTGAGTTTCCACGCAATTCCGAGACGTTGAAAAAAGTTCGTCTTCCTCTGCCTCAAGTTGTCCCATATGGTTCAGGGCACAATCGGAGGAATCTCGAAACAAGTTCATGCATTCTGGAATCCTCACGAGAAATGAAGGGGGGTGGATGAGTTTCCAAGAAATTCCGATACGTTGAAAAAAGTTCGTCTTCTTCTGTCTTAAATTGTCCCATATGGTTCAGGGCCCAAACGGAGGAATCTCAAAACAAGCTCATGCATTCTGGAATCCTCACGAGAAATGAGGAGGGTGGGTGAGTTTCCACGCAATTCCGAGACGTTGAAAAAAGTTCGTCTTCCTCTGTCTCAAGTTGTCCCATATGGTTCAGGGCACAATCGGAGGAATCTCAAAACAAGTTCATGCATTCTGGAATCCTCACGAGAAATGAGGGTGGTGGGTGAGTTTCCACGCAATTCCGAGACGTTGAAAAAAGTTCGTCTTCTTCTGCCTCAAGGTTTCCCGCATGGTTCAGGGCCCAAACGGAGGAATCTCGAAACAAGTTCATGCATTATGGAATCCTCACGAGAAATGAGGAGGGTGGGTGAGTTTCCACGCAATTCCGACACGTTGAAAAAAGTTCGTCTTCCTCTGCGTCAAGTTGTCCCATATGGTTCAGGGCACAATCGGAGGAATATCGAAACAAGTTCATGCATTCTGGAATCCTCGCGAGAAATGAGGAGGGTGGGTGAGTTTCCAAGCAATTCCGAGACGTTGAAAAAATTTCGTCTTCTTCTGCATCAAGTTTTCCTATATGGTTCAGGGCACAATCGAAGGAATCTCGAAACAAGTTCATGCATTCTGGAATCCTCACGAGAAATGAGGGGGGTGGGTCAGTTTCCACGCAATTCCGAGACGTTGAAAAAAGTTCGTCTTCCTCTGCCTCAAGTTGTCCCATATGGTTCAGGGCACAATCGGAGGAATCTCGAAACAAGTTCATGCATTCTGGAATCCTGACGAGAAATTAGGGGGGTGGGTGAGTTTCCAAGCAATTCCGATACGTTGAAAAAAGTTCGTCTTCTTCTGCCTTAAATTGTCCCATTTGGTTCAGGGCCCAAACGGAGGAATCTCGAAACAATTTCATGCATTCTGGAATCATCACGAGAAATGAGGAGCGTGGGTGAGTTTCCACGCAATTCCGAGACGTTGAAAAAAGTTCGTCTTGCTCTGCCTCAAGTTGTCCCATAAGGTTCAGGGCACAAACGGAGGAATCTCGAAACATGTTCATGCATTCTGGAATCCTCACGAGAAATGAGGGGGGTGGGTAAGTTTCCACGCAATTCCGAGACGTTGAAAAAAGTTCGTCTTCTTCTGCCTCAAGTTGTCCCAAATGGTTCAGGGCCCAAACGGAGGAATCTCGAAACAAGTTCATGCATTCTGGAATCCTCACGAGAAATGAGGAGGGTGGGTGATTTTCTACGCAATTCCGATACGTTGAAAAAAGTTCGTCTTCTTCTGCTATAAATTGTCCCATATGGTTCAGGGCCCAAACGGAGGAATCTCGAAACAATTTCATGCATTCTGGAATAATCACGAGAAATGAGGAGGGTGGGTGAGTTTCCACGCAATTCCGAGACGTTGAAAAAAGTTCGTCTTCCTTTGCCTCAAGTTGTCCCATATGGTTCAGGGCACAAACGGAGGAATCTCGAAACAAGTTCATGCATTCTGGAATCCTCACGAGAAATGAGGAGGGTGGGTGAGTTTCCACGCAATTCCGAGACGTTGAAAAAAGTTCGTCTTCCTCTGCCTCAAGTTTTCCCATATGGTTCAGGGCACAATCGGAGGAATCTCGAAACAAGTTCATGCATTCTGGAATCCTCACGAGAAATGAAGGGGGGTGGATGAGTTTCCAAGAAATTCCGATACGTTGAAAAAAGTTCGTCTTCTTCTGTCTTAAATTGTCCCATATGGTTCAGGGCCCAAACGGAGGAATCTCAAAACAAGCTCATGCATTCTGGAATCCTCACGAGAAATGAGGAGGGTGGGTGAGTTTCCACGCAATTCCGAGACGTTGAAAAAAGTTCGTCTTCCTCTGTCTCAAGTTGTCCCATATGGTTCAGGGCACAATCGGAGGAATCTCAAAACAAGTTCATGCATTCTGGAATCCTCACGAGAAATGAGGGTGGTGGGTGAGTTTCCACGCAATTCCGAGACGTTGAAAAAAGTTTGTCTTCTTCTGCCTCAAGGTTTCCCGCATGGTTCAGGGCCCAAACGGAGGAATCTCGAAACAAGTTCATGCATTATGGAATCCTCACGAGAAATGAGGAGGGTGGGTGAGTTTCCACGCAATTCCGACACGTTGAAAAAAGTTCGTCTTCCTCTGCCTCAAGTTGTCCCATATGGTTCAGGGCACAATCGGAGGAATCTCGAAACAAGTTCATGCATTCTGGAATCCTCGCGAGAAATGAGGAGGGTGGGTGAGTTTCCAAGCAATTCCGAGACGTTGAAAAAATTTCGTCTTCTTCTGCATCAAGTTTTCCTATATGGTTCAGGGCACAATCGGAGGAATCTCGGAACAAGTTCATGCATTCTGGAATCCTCACGAGAAATGAGGGGGGTGGGTCAGTTTCCACGCAATTCCGAGACGTTGAAAAAAGTTCGTCTTCCTCTGCCTCAAGTTGTCCCAAATGGTTCAGGGCCCAAACGGAGGAATCTCGAAACAAGTTCATGCATTCTGGAATCCTCACGAGAAATGAGGAGGGTGGGTGATTTTCTACGCAATTCCGATACGTTGAAAAAAGTTCGTCTTCTTCTGCCTTAAATTGTCCCATATGGTTCAGGGCCCAAACGGAGGAATCTCAAAACAAGCTCATGCATTCTGGAATCCTCACGAGAAATGAGGAGGGTGGGTGATTTTCTACGCAATTTCGATACGTTGAAAAAAGTTCGTCTTCTTCTGCCTCAAGTTGTCCCGCCCGTCTCGGAATTTTTTCAACGTCCCATATGGTTCAGGGCACAATCGGAGGAATCTCGAAACAAGTTCATGCATTCTGGAATCCTCACGAGAAATGAGGAGGGTGGGTGAGTTTCCAAGCAATTCCGAGACGTTGAAAAAAGTTCGTCTTCCTCTGCCTCAAGTTGTCCCATATGGTTCAGGGCACAATCGGAGGAATCTCGAAGCAAGTTCATGCATTCTGGAATCCTCACGAGAAATGAGGGGGGAGGGAGAGTTTCCAAACAATTCCGATACGTTGAAAAAAGTTCGTCTTCTTCTGCCATAAATTGTCCCATATGGTTCAGGGCCCAAACGGAGGAATCTCGAAACAATTTCATGCATTCTGGAATAATCACGAGAAATGAGGAGGGTGGGTGAGTTTCCACGCAATTCCGAGACGTTGAAAAAAGTTCGTCTTCCTCTGCCTCAAGTTGTCCCATATGGTTCAGGGCACAATCGGAGGAATCTCGAAACAAGTTCATGCATTCTGGAATCCTCACGAGAAATGAGGGGGGTGGATGAGTTTCCAAGAAATTCCGATACGTTGAAAAAAGTTCGTCTTCTTCTGTCTTAAATTGTCCCATATGGTTCAGGGCCCAAACGGAGGAATCTCGAAACAAGCTCATGCATTCTGGAATCCTCACGAGAAATGAGGAGGGTGGGTGAGTTTCCACGCAATTCCGAGACATTGAAAAAAGTTCGTCTTCCTCTGTCTCAAGTTGTCCCATATGGTTCACGGCACAATCGGAGGAATCTCGAAACAAGTTCATGCATTCTGGAATCCTCACGAGAAATGAGGGTGGTGGGTGAGTTTCCACGCAATTCCGAGACGTTGAAAAAAGTTCGTCTTCTTCTGCCTCAAGGTTTCCCGCATGGTTCAGGGCCCAAACGGAGGAATCTCGAAAAAAGTTCATGCATTATGGAATCCTCACGAGAAATGAGGAGGGTGGGTGAGTTTCCACGCAATTCCGACACGTTGAAAAAAGTTCGTCTTCCTCTGCCTCAAGTTGTCCCATATGGTTCAGGGCACAATCGGAGGAATCTCGAAACAAGTTCATGCATTCTGGAATCCTCGCGAGAAATGAGGAGGGTGGGTGAGTTTCCAACCAATTCCGAGACGTTGAAAAAATTTCGTCTTCTTCTGCATCAAGTTGTCCTATATGGTTCAGGGCACAATCGGAGGAATCTCGAAACAAGTTCATGCATTCTGGAATCCTCACGAGAAATGAGGGGGGTGGGTGAGTTTCCACGCAATTCCGAGACGTTGAAAAAAGTTCGTCTTCCTCTGCCTCAAGTTGTCCCATATGGTTCAGGGCACAATCGGAGGAATCTCGAAACAAGTTCATGCATTCTGGAATCCTCACGAGAAATAAGGGGGGTGGGTGAGTTTCCAAGCAATTCCGATACGTTGAAAAAAGTTCGTCTTCTTCTGCCTTAAATTGTCCCATATGGTTCAGGGCCCAAACGGAGGAATCTCGAAACAATTTCATGCATTCTGGAATCATCACGAGAAATGAGGAGGGTGGGTGAGTTTCCACGCAATTCCGAGACGTTGAAAAAAGTTCGTCTTCCTCTGTCTCAAGTTGTCCCATATGGTTCACGGCACAATCGGAGGAATCTCGAAACAAGTTCATGCATTCTGGAATCCTCACGAGAAATGAGGGTGGTGGGTGAGTTTCCACGCAATTCCGAGACGTTGAAAAAAGTTCGTCTTCTTCTGCCTCAAGGTTTCCCGCATGGTTCAGGGCCCAAACGGAGGAATCTCGAAAAAAGTTCATGCATTATGGAATCCTCACGAGAAATGAGGAGGGTGGGTGAGTTTCCACGCAATTCCGACACGTTGAAAAAAGTTCGTCTTCCTCTGCCTCAAGTTGTCCCATATGGTTCAGGGCACAATCGGAGGAATCTCGAAACAAGTTCATGCATTCTGGAATCCTCGCGAGAAATGAGGAGGGTGGGTGAGTTTCCAAGCAATTCCGAGACGTTGAAAAAATTTCGTCTTCTTCTGCATCAAGTTGTCCTATATGGTTCAGGGCACAATCGGAGGAATCTCGAAACAAGTTCATGCATTCTGGAATCCTCATGAGAAATGAGGAGGGTGGGTGAGTTTCCACGCAATTCCGACACGTTGAAAAAAGTTCGTCTTCCTCTGCCTCAAGTTGTCCCATATGGTTCAGGGCACAATCGGAGGAATCTCGAAACAAGTTCATGCATTCTGGAATCCTTGCGAGAAATGAGGAGGGTGGGTGAGTTTCCACGCAATTCCGAGACGTTGAAAAAAGTTCGTCTTTCTCTGCCTCAAGTTGTCCCATAAGGTTCAGGGCACAAACGGAGGAATCTCGAAACATGTTCATGCATTCTGGAATCCTCACGAGAAATGAGGGGGGTGGGTGAGTTTCCACGCAATTCCGAGACGTTGAAAAAAGTTCGTCTTCTTCTGCCTCAAGTTGTCCCAAATGGTTCAGGGCCCAAACGGAGGAATGTCGAAACAAGTTCATGCATTCTGGAATCCTCACGAGAAATGAGGGGGGTGGATGAGTTTCCAAGAAATTCCGATACGTTGAAAAAAGTTCGTCTTCTTCTGTCTTAAATTGTCCCATATGGTTCAGGGCCCAAACGGAGGAATCTCAAAACAAGCTCATGCATTCTGGAATCCTCACGAGAAATGAGGAGGGTGGGTGATTTTCTACGCAATTCCGATACGTTGAAAAAAGTTCGTCTTCTTCTGCCTCAAGTTGTCCCGCCCGTCTCGGAATTTTTTCAACGTCCCATATGGTTCAGGGCACAATCGGAGGAATCTCGAAACAAGTTCATGCATTCTGGAATCCTCGCGAGAAATGAGGGGGGAGGGAGAGTTTCCAAACAATTCCGATACGTTGAAAAAAGTTCGTCTTCTTCTGCCATAAATTGTCCCATATGGTTCAGGGCCCAAACGGAGGAATCTCGAAACAATTTCATGCATTCTGGAATAATCACAAGAAATGAGGAGGGTGGGTGAGTTTCCACGCAATTCCGAGACGTTGAAAAAAGTTCGTCTTCCTCTGCCTCAAGTTGTCCCATATGGTTCAGGGCACAATCGGAGGAATCTCGAAACAAGTTCATGCATTCTGGAATCCTCACGAGAAATGAGGGGGGTGAATGAGTTTCCAAGAAATTCCGATACGTTGAAAAAAGTTCGTCTTCTTCTGTCTTAAATTGTCCCATATGGTTCAGGGCCCAAACGGAGGAATCTCAAAACAAGCTCATGCATTCTGGAATCCTCACGAGAAATGAGGAGGGTGGGTGAGTTTCCACGCAATTCCGAGACATTGAAAAAAGTTCGTCTTCCTCTGTCTCAAGTTGTCCCATATGGTTCACGGCACAATCGGAGGAATCTCGAAACAAGTTCATGCATTCTGGAATCCTCACGAGAAATGAGGGTGGTGGGTGAGTTTCCACGCAATTCCGAGACGTTGAAAAAAGTTCGTCTTCTTCTGCCTCAAGGTTTCCCGCATGGTTCAGGGCCCAAACGGAGGAATCTCGAAAAAAGTTCATGCATTATGGAATCCTCACGAGAAATGAGGAGGGTGGGTGAGTTTCCACGCAATTCCGACACGTTGAAAAAAGTTCGTCTTCCTCTGCCTCAAGTTGTCCCATATGGTTCAGGGCACAATCGGAGGAATCTCGAAACAAGTTCATGCATTCTGGAATCCTCGCGAGAAATGAGGAGGGTGGGTGAGTTTCCAAGCAATTCCGAGACGTTGAAAAAATTTCGTCTTCTTCTGCATCAAGTTGTCCTATATGGTTCAGGGCCCAAACGGAGGAATCTCGAAACAATTTCATGCATTCTGGAATAATCACGAGAAATGAGGAGGGTGGGTGAGTTTCCACGCAATTCCGAGACGTTGAAAAAAGTTCGTCTTCCTCTGTCTCAAGTTGTCCCATATGGTTCACGGCACAATCGGAGGAATCTCGAAACAAGTTCATGCATTCTGGAATCCTCACGAGAAATGAGGGTGGTGGGTGAGTTTCCACGCAATTCCGAGACGTTGAAAAAAGTTCGTCTTCTTCTGCCTCAAGGTTTCCCGCATGGTTCAGGGCCCAAACGGAGGAATCTCGAAAAAAGTTCATGCATTATGGAATCCTCACGAGAAATGAGGAGGGTGGGTGAGTTTCCACGCAATTCCGACACGTTGAAAAAAGATCGTCTTCCTCTGCCTCAAGTTGTCCCATATGGTTCAGGGCACAATCGGAGGAATCTCGAAACAAGTTCATGCATTCTGGAATCCTCGCGAGAAATGAGGAGGGTGGGTGAGTTTCCAAGCAATTCCGAGACGTTGAAAAAATTTCGTCTTCTTCTGCATCAAGTTGTCCTATATGGTTCAGGGCACAATCGGAGGAATCTCGAAACAAGTTCATGCATTCTGGAATCCTCACGAGAAATGAGGGGGGTGGGTGAGTTTCCACGCAATTCCGAGACGTTGAAAAAAGTTCGTCTTCCTCTGCCTCAAGTTGTCCCATATGGTTCAGGGCACAATCGGAGGAATCTCGAAACAAGTTCATGCATTCTGGAATCCTCGCGAGAAATGAGGAGGGTGGGTGAGTTTCCACGCAATTCCGAGACGTTGAAAAAAGTTCGTCTTTCTCTGCCTCAAGTTGTCCCATAAGGTTCAGGGCACAAACGGAGGAATCTCGAAACATGTTCATGCATTCTGGAATCCTCACGAGAAATGAGGGGGGTGGGTAAGTTTCCACGCAATTCCGAGACGTTGAAAAAAGTTCGTCTTCTTCTGCCTCAAGTTGTCCCAAATGGTTCAGGGCCCAAACGGAGGAATGTCGAAACAAGTTCATGCATTCTGGAATCCTCACGAGAAATGAGGGGGGTGGATGAGTTTCCAAGAAATTCCGATACGTTGAAAAAAGTTCGTCTTCTTCTGTCTTAAATTGTCCCATATGGTTCAGGGCACAAACGGAGGAATCTCAAAACAAGCTCATGCATTCTGGAATCCTCACGAGAAATGAGGAGGGTGGGTGATTTTCTACGCAATTCCGATACGTTGAAAAAAGTTCGTCTTCTTCTGCCTCAAGTTGTCCCGCCCGTCTCGGAATTTTTTCAACGTCCCATATGGTTCAGGGCACAATCGGAGGAATCTCGAAACAAGTTCATGCATTCTGGAATCCTCACGAGAAATGAGGAGGGTGGGTGAGTTTCCAAGCAATTCCGAGACGTTGAAAAAAGTTCGTCTTCCTCTGCCTCAAGTTGTCCCATATGGTTCAGGGCACAATCGGAGGAATCTCGAAACAAGTTCATGCATTCTGGAATCCTCACGAGAAATGAGGGGGGAGGGAGAGTTTCCAAACAATTCCGATACGTTGAAAAAAGTTCGTCTTCTTCTGCCATAAATTGTCCCATATGGTTCAGGGCCCAAACGGAGGAATCTCGAAACAATTTCATGCATTCTGGAATAATCACGAGAAATGAGGAGGGTGGGTGAGTTTCCACGCAATTCCGAGACGTTGAAAAAAGTTCGTCTTCCTCTGTCTCAAGTTGTCCCATATGGTTCACGGCACAATCGGAGGAATCTCGAAACAAGTTCATGCATTCTGGAATCCTCACGAGAAATGAGGGTGGTGGGTGAGTTTCCACGCAATTCCGAGACGTTGAAAAAAGTTCGTCTTCTTCTGCCTCAAGGTTTCCCGCATGGTTCAGGGCCCAAACGGAGGAATCTCGAAAAAAGTTCATGCATTATGGAATCCTCACGAGAAATGAGGAGGGTGGGTGAGTTTCCACGCAATTCCGACACGTTGAAAAAAGTTCGTCTTCCTCTGCCTCAAGTTGTCCCATATGGTTCAGGGCACAATCGGAGGAATCTCGAAACAAGTTCATGCATTCTGGAATCCTCGCGAGAAATGAGGAGGGTGGGTGAGTTTCCAAGCAATTCCGAGACGTTGAAAAAATTTCGTCTTCTTCTGCATCAAGTTGTCCTATATGGTTCAGGGCACAATCGGAGGAATCTCGAAACAAGTTCATGCATTCTGGAATCCTCACGAGAAATGAGGGGGGTGGGTGAGTTTCCACGCAATTCCGAGACGTTGAAAAAAGTTCGTCTTCCTCTGCCTCAAGTTGTCCCATATGGTTCAGGGCACAATCGGAGGAATCTCGAAACAAGTTCATGCATTCTGGAATCCTCGCGAGAAATGAGGAGGGTGGGTGAGTTTCCACGCAATTCCGAGACGTTGAAAAAAGTTCGTCTTTCTCTGCCTCAAGTTGTCCCATAAGGTTCAGGGCACAAACGGAGGAATCTCGAAACATGTTCATGCATTCTGGAATCCTCACGAGAAATGAGGGGGGTGGGTAAGTTTCCACGCAATTCCGAGACGTTGAAAAAAGTTCGTCTTCTTCTGCCTCAAGTTGTCCCAAATGGTTCAGGGCCCAAACGGAGGAATGTCGAAACAAGTTCATGCATTCTGGAATCCTCACGAGAAATGAGGGGGGTGGATGAGTTTCCAAGAAATTCCGATACGTTGAAAAAAGTTCGTCTTCTTCTGCCTCAAGGTTTCCCGCATGGTTCAGGGCCCAAACGGAGGAATCTCGAAAAAAGTTCATGCATTATGGAATCCTCACGAGAAATGAGGAGGGTGGGTGAGTTTCCACGCAATTCCGACACGTTGAAAAAAGTTCGTCTTCCTCTGCCTCAAGTTGTCCCATATGGTTCAGGGCACAATCGGAGGAATCTCGAAACAAGTTCATGCATTCTGGAATCCTCGCGAGAAATGAGGAGGGTGGGTGAGTTTCCAAGCAATTCCGAGACGTTGAAAAAATTTCGTCTTCTTCTGCATCAAGTTGTCCTATATGGTTCAGGGCCCAAACGGAGGAATCTCGAAACAATTTCATGCATTCTGGAATAATCACGAGAAATGAGGAGGGTGGGTGAGTTTCCACGCAATTCCGAGACGTTGAAAAAAGTTCGTCTTCCTCTGTCTCAAGTTGTCCCATATGGTTCACGGCACAATCGGAGGAATCTCGAAACAAGTTCATGCATTCTGGAATCCTCACGAGAAATGAGGGTGGTGGGTGAGTTTCCACGCAATTCCGAGACGTTGAAAAAAGTTCGTCTTCTTCTGCCTCAAGGTTTCCCGCATGGTTCAGGGCCCAAACGGAGGAATCTCGAAAAAAGTTCATGCATTATGGAATCCTCACGAGAAATGAGGAGGGTGGGTGAGTTTCCACGCAATTCCGACACGTTGAAAAAAGATCGTCTTCCTCTGCCTCAAGTTGTCCCATATGGTTCAGGGCACAATCGGAGGAATCTCGAAACAAGTTCATGCATTCTGGAATCCTCGCGAGAAATGAGGAGGGTGGGTGAGTTTCCAAGCAATTCCGAGACGTTGAAAAAATTTCGTCTTCTTCTGCATCAAGTTGTCCTATATGGTTCAGGGCACAATCGGAGGAATCTCGAAACAAGTTCATGCATTCTGGAATCCTCACGAGAAATGAGGGGGGTGGGTGAGTTTCCACGCAATTCCGAGACGTTGAAAAAAGTTCGTCTTCCTCTGCCTCAAGTTGTCCCATATGGTTCAGGGCACAATCGGAGGAATCTCGAAACAAGTTCATGCATTCTGGAATCCTCGCGAGAAATGAGGAGGGTGGGTGAGTTTCCACGCAATTCCGAGACGTTGAAAAAAGTTCGTCTTTCTCTGCCTCAAGTTGTCCCATAAGGTTCAGGGCACAAACGGAGGAATCTCGAAACATGTTCATGCATTCTGGAATCCTCACGAGAAATGAGGGGGGTGGGTAAGTTTCCACGCAATTCCGAGACGTTGAAAAAAGTTCGTCTTCTTCTGCCTCAAGTTGTCCCAAATGGTTCAGGGCCCAAACGGAGGAATGTCGAAACAAGTTCATGCATTCTGGAATCCTCACGAGAAATGAGGGGGGTGGATGAGTTTCCAAGAAATTCCGATACGTTGAAAAAAGTTCGTCTTCTTCTGTCTTAAATTGTCCCATATGGTTCAGGGCACAAACGGAGGAATCTCAAAACAAGCTCATGCATTCTGGAATCCTCACGAGAAATGAGGAGGGTGGGTGATTTTCTACGCAATTCCGATACGTTGAAAAAAGTTTGTCTTCTTCTGCCTCAAGTTGTCCCGCCCGTCTCGGAATTTTTTCAACGTCCCATATGGTTCAGGGCACAATCGGAGGAATCTCGAAACAAGTTCATGCATTCTGGAATCCTCACGAGAAATGAGGAGGGTGGGTGAGTTTCCAAGCAATTCCGAGACGTTGAAAAAAGTTCGTCTTCCTCTGCCTCAAGTTGTCCCATATGGTTCAGGGCACAATCGGAGGAATCTCGAAACAAGTTCATGCATTCTGGAATCCTCACGAGAAATGAGGGGGGAGGGAGAGTTTCCAAACAATTCCGATACGTTGAAAAAAGTTCGTCTTCTTCTGCCATAAATTGTCCCATATGGTTCAGGGCCCAAACGGAGGAATCTCGAAACAATTTCATGCATTCTGGAATAATCACGAGAAATGAGGAGGGTGGGTGAGTTTCCACGCAATTCCGAGACGTTGAAAAAAGTTCGTCTTCCTCTGTCTCAAGTTGTCCCATATGGTTCACGGCACAATCGGAGGAATCTCGAAACAAGTTCATGCATTCTGGAATCCTCACGAGAAATGAGGGTGGTGGGTGAGTTTCCACGCAATTCCGAGACGTTGAAAAAAGTTCGTCTTCTTCTGCCTCAAGGTTTCCCGCATGGTTCAGGGCCCAAACGGAGGAATCTCGAAAAAAGTTCATGCATTATGGAATCCTCACGAGAAATGAGGAGGGTGGGTGAGTTTCCACGCAATTCCGACACGTTGAAAAAAGTTCGTCTTCCTCTGCCTCAAGTTGTCCCATATGGTTCAGGGCACAATCGGAGGAATCTCGAAACAAGTTCATGCATTCTGGAATCCTCGCGAGAAATGAGGAGGGTGGGTGAGTTTCCAAGCAATTCCGAGACGTTGAAAAAATTTCGTCTTCTTCTGCATCAAGTTGTCCTATATGGTTCAGGGCACAATCGGAGGAATCTCGAAACAAGTTCATGCATTCTGGAATCCTCACGAGAAATGAGGGGGGTGGGTGAGTTTCCACGCAATTCCGAGACGTTGAAAAAAGTTCGTCTTCCTCTGCCTCAAGTTGTCCCATATGGTTCAGGGCACAATCGGAGGAATCTCGAAACAAGTTCATGCATTCTGGAATCCTCGCGAGAAATGAGGAGGGTGGGTGAGTTTCCACGCAATTCCGAGACGTTGAAAAAAGTTCGTCTTTCTCTGCCTCAAGTTGTCCCATAAGGTTCAGGGCACAAACGGAGGAATCTCGAAACATGTTCATGCATTCTGGAATCCTCATGAGAAATGAGGGGGGTGGGTAAGTTTCCACGCAATTCCGAGACGTTGAAAAAAGTTCGTCTTCTTCTGCCTCAAGTTGTCCCAAATGGTTCAGGGCCCAAACGGAGGAATGTCGAAACAAGTTCATGCATTCTGGAATCCTCACGAGAAATGAGGGGGGTGGATGAGTTTCCAAGAAATTCCGATACGTTGAAAAAAGTTCGTCTTCTTCTGTCTTAAATTGTCCCATATGGTTCAGGGCCCAAACGGAGGAATCTCAAAACAAGCTCATGCATTCTGGAATCCTCACGAGAAATGAGGAGGGTGGGTGATTTTCTACGCAATTCCGATACGTTGAAAAAAGTTCGTCTTCTTCTGCCTCAAGTTGTCCCGCCCGTCTCGGAATTTTTTCAACGTCCCATATGGTTCAGGGCACAATCGGAGGAATCTCGAAACAAGTTCATGCATTCTGGAATCCTCACGAGAAATGAGGAGGGTGGGTGAGTTTCCAAGCAATTCCGAGACGTTGAAAAAAGTTCGTCTTCCTCTGCCTCAAGTTGTCCCATATGGTTCAGGGCACAATCGGAGGAATCTCGAAACAAGTTCATGCATTCTGGAATCCTCACGAGAAATGAGGGGGGAGGGAGAGTTTCCAAACAATTCCGATACGTTGAAAAAAGTTCGTCTTCTTCTGCCATAAATTGTCCCATATGGTTCAGGGCCCAAACGGAGGAATCTCGAAACAATTTCATGCATTCTGGAATAATCACGAGAAATGAGGAGGGTGGGTGAGTTTCCACGCAATTCCGAGACGTTGAAAAAAGTTCGTCTTCCTCTGTCTCAAGTTGTCCCATATGGTTCACGGCACAATCGGAGGAATCTCGAAACAAGTTCATGCATTCTGGAATCCTCACGAGAAATGAGGGTGGTGGGTGAGTTTCCACGCAATTCCGAGACGTTGAAAAAAGTTCGTCTTCTTCTGCCTCAAGGTTTCCCGCATGGTTCAGGGCCCAAACGGAGGAATCTCGAAAAAAGTTCATGCATTATGGAATCCTCACGAGAAATGAGGAGGGTGGGTGAGTTTCCACGCAATTCCGACACGTTGAAAAAAGTTCGTCTTCCTCTGCCTCAAGTTGTCCCATATGGTTCAGGGCACAATCGGAGGAATCTCGAAACAAGTTCATGCATTCTGGAATCCTCGCGAGAAATGAGGAGGGTGGGTGAGTTTCCAAGCAATTCCGAGACGTTGAAAAAATTTCGTCTTCTTCTGCATCAAGTTGTCCTATATGGTTCAGGGCACAATCGGAGGAATCTCGAAACAAGTTCATGCATTCTGGAATCCTCACGAGAAATGAGGGGGGTGGGTGAGTTTCCACGCAATTCCGAGACGTTGAAAAAAGTTCGTCTTCCTCTGCCTCAAGTTGTCCCATATGGTTCAGGGCACAATCGGAGGAATCTCGAAACAAGTTCATGCATTCTGGAATCCTCGCGAGAAATGAGGAGGGTGGGTGAGTTTCCACGCAATTCCGAGACGTTGAAAAAAGTTCGTCTTTCTCTGCCTCAAGTTGTCCCATAAGGTTCAGGGCACAAACGGAGGAATCTCGAAACATGTTCATGCATTCTGGAATCCTCACGAGAAATGAGGGGGGTGGGTAAGTTTCCACGCAATTCCGAGACGTTGAAAAAAGTTCGTCTTCTTCTGCCTCAAGTTGTCCCAAATGGTTCAGGGCCCAAACGGAGGAATGTCGGAACAAGTTCATGCATTCTGGAATCCTCACGAGAAATGAGGGGGGTGGATGAGTTTCCAAGAAATTCCGATACGTTGAAAAAAGTTCGTCTTCTTCTGTCTTAAATTGTCCCATATGGTTCAGGGCCCAAACGGAGGAATCTCAAAACAAGCTCATGCATTCTGGAATCCTCACGAGAAATGAGGAGGGTGGGTGATTTTCTACGCAATTCCGATACGTTGAAAAAAGTTCGTCTTCTTCTGCCTCAAGTTGTCCCGCCCGTCTCGGAATTTTTTCAACGTCCCATATGGTTCAGGGCACAATCGGAGGAATCTCGAAACAAGTTCATGCATTCTGGAATCCTCACGAGAAATGAGGAGGGTGGGTGAGTTTCCAAGCAATTCCGAGACGTTGAAAAAAGTTCGTCTTCCTCTGCCTCAAGTTGTCCCATATGGTTCAGGGCACAATCGGAGGAATCTCGAAACAAGTTCATGCATTCTGGAATCCTCGCGAGAAATGAGGAGGGTGGGTGAGTTTCCAAGCAATTCCGAGACGTTGAAAAAATTTCGTCTTCTTCTGCATCAAGTTGTCCTATATGGTTCAGGGCCCAAACGGAGGAATCTCGAAACAATTTCATGCATTCTGGAATAATCACGAGAAATGAGGAGGGTGGGTGAGTTTCCACGCAATTCCGAGACGTTGAAAAAAGTTCGTCTTCCTCTGTCTCAAGTTGTCCCATATGGTTCACGGCACAATCGGAGGAATCTCGAAACAAGTTCATGCATTCTGGAATCCTCACGAGAAATGAGGGTGGTGGGTGAGTTTCCACGCAATTCCGAGACGTTGAAAAAAGTTCGTCTTCTTCTGCCTCAAGGTTTCCCGCATGGTTCAGGGCCCAAACGGAGGAATCTCGAAAAAAGTTCATGCATTATGGAATCCTCACGAGAAATGAGGAGGGTGGGTGAGTTTCCACGCAATTCCGACACGTTGAAAAAAGTTCGTCTTCCTCTGCCTCAAGTTGTCCCATATGGTTCAGGGCACAATCGGAGGAATCTCGAAACAAGTTCATGCATTCTGGAATCCTCGCGAGAAATGAGGAGGGTGGGTGAGTTTCCAAGCAATTCCGAGACGTTGAAAAAATTTCGTCTTCTTCTGCATCAAGTTGTCCTATATGGTTCAGGGCACAATCGGAGGAATCTCAAAACAAGTTCATGCATTCTGGAATCCTCACGAGAAATAAGGGGGGTGGGTGAGTTTCCACGCAATTCCGAGACGTTGAAAAAAGTTCGCCTTCCTCTGCCTCAAGTTGTCCCATAAGGTTCAGGGCACAAACGGAGGAATCTCGAAACATGTTCATGCATTCTGGAATCCTCACGAGAAATGAGGGGGGTGGGTAAGTTTCCACGCAATTCCGAGACGTTGAAAAAAGTTCGTCTTCTTCTGCCTCAAGTTGTCCCAAATGGTTCAGGGCCCAAACGGAGGAATGTCGAAACAAGTTCATGCATTCTGGAATCCTCACGAGAAATGAGGGGGGTGGATGAGTTTCCAAGAAATTCCGATACGTTGAAAAAAGTTCGTCTTCTTCTGTCTTAAATTGTCCCATATGGTTCAGGGCCCAAACGGAGGAATCTCAAAACAAGCTCATGCATTCTGGAATCCTCACGAGAAATGAGGAGGGTGGGTGATTTTCTACGCAATTCCGATACGTTGAAAAAAGTTCGTCTTCTTCTGCCTCAAGTTGTCCCGCCCGTCTCGGAATTTTTTCAACGTCCCATATGGTTCAGGGCACAATCGGAGGAATCTCGAAACAAGTTCATGCATTCTGGAATCCTCACGAGAAATGAGGAGGGTGGGTGAGTTTCCAAGCAATTCCGAGACGTTGAAAAAAGTTCGTCTTCCTCTGCCTCAAGTTGTCCCATATGGTTCAGGGCACAATCGGAGGAATCTCGAAACAAGTTCATGCATTCTGGAATCCTCACGAGAAATGAGGGGGGTGGATGAGTTTCCAAGAAATTCCGATACGTTGAAAAAAGTTCGTCTTCTTCTGTCTTAAATTGTCCCATATGGTTCAGGGCCCAAACGGAGGAATCTCAAAACAAGCTCATGCATTCTGGAATCCTCACGAGAAATGAGGAGGGTGGGTGAGTTTCCACGCAATTCCGAGACGTTGAAAAAAGTTCGTCTTCCTCTGTCTCAAGTTGTCCCATATGGTTCACGGCACAATCGGAGGAATCTCGAAACAAGTTCGTGCATTCTGGAATCCTCACGAGAAATGAGGGTGGTGGGTGAGTTTCCACGCAATTCCGAGACGTTGAAAAAAGTTCGTCTTCTTCTGCCTCAAGGTTTCCCGCATGGTTCAGGGCCCAAACGGAGGAATCTCGAAAAAAGTTCATGCATTATGGAATCCTCACGAGAAATGAGGAGGGTGGGTGAGTTTCCACGCAATTCCGACACGTTGAAAAAAGTTCGTCTTCCTCCGCCTCAAGTTGTCCCATATGGTTCAGGGCACAATCGGAGGAATCTCGAAACAAGTTCATGCATTCTGGAATCCTCGCGAGAAATGAGGAGGGTGGGTGAGTTTCCAAGCAATTCCGAGACGTTGAAAAAATTTCGTCTTCTTCTGCATCAAGTTGTCCCATATGGTTCAGGGCACAATCGGAGGAATCTCGAAACAAGTTCATGCATTCTGGAATCCTCACGAGAAATGAGGGGGGTGGGTGAGTTTCCACGCAATTCCGAGACGTTGAAAAAAGTTCGTCTTCCTCTGCCTCAAGTTGTCCCATATGGTTCAGGGCACAATCGGAGGAATCTCGAAACAAGTTCATGCATTCTGGAATCCTCACGAGAAATGAGGGGGGAGGGAGAGTTTCCAAACAATTCCGATACGTTGAAAAAAGTTCGTCTTCTTCTGCCATAAATTGTCCCATATGGTTCAGGGCCCAAACGGAGGAATCTCGAAACAATTTCATGCATTCTGGAATAATCACGAGAAATGAGGAGGGTGGGTGAGTTTCCACGCAATTCCGAGACGTTGAAAAAAGTTCGTCTTCCTCTGCCTCAAGTTGTCCCATATGGTTCAGGGCACAATCGGAGGAATCTCGAAACAAGTTCATGCATTCTGGAATCCTCACGAGAAATGAGGGGGGTGGATGAGTTTCCAAGAAATTCCGATACGTTGAAAAAAGTTCGTCTTCTTCTGTCTTAAATTGCCCCATATGGTTCAGGGCCCAAACGGAGGAATCTCAAAACAAGCTCATGCATTCTGGAATCCTCACGAGAAATGAGGAGGGTGGGTGAGTTTCCACGCAATTCCGAGACCTTGAAAAAAGTTCGTCTTCCTCTGTCTCAAGTTGTCCCATATGGTTCACGGCACAATCGGAGGAATCTCGAAACAAGTTCATGCATTCTGGAATCCTCACGAGAAATGAGGGTGGTGGGTGAGTTTCCACGCAATTCCGAGACGTTGAAAAAAGCTCGTCTTCTTCTGCCTCAAGGTTTCCCGCATGGTTCAGGGCCCAAACGGAGGAATCTCGAAAAAAGTTCATGCATTATGGAATCCTCACGAGAAATGAGGAGGGTGGGTGAGTTTCCACGCAATTCCGACACGTTGAAAAAAGTTCGTCTTCCTCTGCCTCAAGTTGTCCCATATGGTTCAGGGCACAATCGGAGGAATCTCGAAACAAGTTCATGCATTCTGGAATCCTCGCGAGAAATGAGGAGGGTGGGTGAGTTTCCAAGCAATTCCGAGACGTTGAAAAAATTTCGTCTTCTTCTGCATCAAGTTGTCCTATATGGTTCAGGGCACAATCGGAGGAATCTCGAAACAAGTTCATGCATTCTGGAATCCTCACGAGAAATGAGGGGGGTGGGTGAGTTTCCACGCAATTCCGAGACGTTGAAAAAAGTTCGTCTTCCTCTGCCTCAACTTGTCCCATATGGTTCAGGGCACAATCGGAGGAATCTCGAAACAAGTTCATGCATTCTGGAATCCTCGCGAGAAATGAGGAGGGTGGGTGAGTTTCCACGCAATTCCGAGACGTTGAAAAAAGTTCGTCTTTCTCTGCCTCAAGTTGTCCCATAAGGTTCAGGGCACAAACGGAGGAATCTCGAAACATGTTCATGCATTCTGGAATCCTCACGAGAAATGAGGGGGGTGGGTAAGTTTCCACGCAATTCCGAGACGTTGAAAAAAGTTCGTCTTCTTCTGCCTCAAGTTGTCCCAAATGGTTCAGGGCCCAAACGGAGGAATGTCGAAACAAGTTCATGCATTCTGGAATCCTCACGAGAAATGAGGGGGGTGGATGAGTTTCCAAGAAATTCCGATACGTTGAAAAAAGTTCGTCTTCTTCTGTCTTAAATTGTCCCATATGGTTCAGGGCCCAAACGGAGGAATCTCAAAACAAGCTCATGCATTCTGGAATCCTCACGAGAAATGAGGAGGGTGGGTGATTTTCTACGCAATTCCGATACGTTGAAAAAAGTTCGTCTTCTTCTGCCTCAAGTTGTCCCGCCCGTCTCGGAATTTTTTCAACGTCCCATATGGTTCAGGGCACAATCGGAGGAATCTCGAAACAAGTTCATGCATTCTGGAATCCTCACGAGAAATGAGGAGGGTGGGTGAGTTTCCAAGCAATTCCGAGACGTTGAAAAAAGTTCGTCTTCCTCTGCCTCAAGTTGTCCCATATGGTTCAGGGCACAATCGGAGGAATCTCGAAACAAGTTCATGCATTCTGGAATCCTCACGAGAAATGAGGGGGGAGGGAGAGTTTCCAAACAATTCCGATACGTTGAAAAAAGTTCGTCTTCTTCTGCCATAAATTGTCCCATATGGTTCAGGGCCCAAACGGAGGAATCTCGAAACAATTTCATGCATTCTGGAATAATCACGAGAAATGAGGAGGGTGGGTGAGTTTCCACGCAATTCCGAGACGTTGAAAAAAGTTCGTCTTCCTCTGTCTCAAGTTGTCCCATATGGTTCACGGCACAATCGGAGGAATCTCGAAACAAGTTCATGCATTCTGGAATCCTCACGAGAAATGAGGGTGGTGGGTGAGTTTCCACGCAATTCCGAGACGTTGAAAAAAGTTCGTCTTCTTCTGCCTCAAGGTTTCCCGCATGGTTCAGGGCCCAAACGGAGGAATCTCGAAAAAAGTTCATGCATTATGGAATCCTCACGAGAAATGAGGAGGGTGGGTGAGTTTCCACGCAATTCCGACACGTTGAAAAAAGTTCGTCTTCCTCTGCCTCAAGTTGTCCCATATGGTTCAGGGCACAATCGGAGGAATCTCGAAACAAGTTCATGCATTCTGGAATCCTCGCGAGAAATGAGGAGGGTGGGTGAGTTTCCAAGCAATTCCGAGACGTTGAAAAAATTTCGTCTTCTTCTGCATCAAGTTGTCCTATATGGTTCAGGGCACAATCGGAGGAATCTCGAAACAAGTTCATGCATTCTGGAATCCTCACGAGAAATGAGGGGGGTGGGTGAGTTTCCACGCAATTCCGAGACGTTGAAAAAAGTTCGTCTTCCTCTTCCTCAAGTTGTCCCATATGGTTCAGGGCACAATCGGAGGAATCTCGAAACAAGTTCATGCATTCTGGAATCCTCGCGAGAAATGAGGAGGGTGGGTGAGTTTCCACGCAATTCCGAGACGTTGAAAAAAGTTCGTCTTGCTCTGCCTCAAGTTGTCCCATAAGGTTCAGGGCACAAACGGAGGAATCTCGAAACATGTTCATGCATTCTGGAATCCTCACGAGAAATGAGGGGGGTGGGTAAGTTTCCACGCAATTCCGAGACGTTGAAAAAAGTTCGTCTTCTTCTGCCTCAAGTTGTCCCAAATGGTTCAGGGCCCAAACGGAGGAATGTCGAAACAAGTTCATGCATTCTGGAATCCTCACGAGAAATGAGGGGGGTGGATGAGTTTCCAAGAAATTCCGATACGTTGAAAAAAGTTCGTCTTCTTCTGTCTTAAATTGTCCCATATGGTTCAGGGCCCAAACGGAGGAATCTCAAAACAAGCTCATGCATTCTGGAATCCTCACGAGAAATGAGGAGGGTGGGTGATTTTCTACGCAATTCCGATACGTTGAAAAAAGTTCGTCTTCTTCTGCCTCAAGTTGCCCCGCCCGTCTCGGAATTTTTTCAACGTCCCATATGGTTC
The DNA here is from genome assembly GCA_034222035.1 of Acacia crassicarpa. NCBI lineage: Eukaryota > Viridiplantae > Streptophyta > Magnoliopsida > Fabales > Fabaceae > Acacia > Acacia crassicarpa. Next base: position 29,670,975 of record JAWXYG010000002.1, on the reverse strand, counting down.
AGGGCACAATCGGAGGAATCTCGAAACAAGTTCATGCATTCTGGAATCCTCACGAGAAATGAGGAGGGTGGGTGAGTTTCCAAGCAATTCCGAGACGTTGAAAAAAGTTCGTCTTCCTCTGCCTCAAGTTGTCCCATATGGTTCAGGGCACAATCGGAGGAATCTCGAAACAAGTTCATGCATTCTGGAATCCTCACGAGAAATGAGGGGGGAGGGAGAGTTTCCAAACAATTCCGATACGTTGAAAAAAGTTCGTCTTCTTCTGCCATAAATTGTCCCATATGGTTCAGGGCCCAAACGGAGGAATCTCGAAACAATTTCATGCATTCTGGAATAATCACGAGAAATGAGGAGGGTGGGTGAGTTTCCACGCAATTCCGAGACGTTGAAAAAAGTTCGTCTTCCTCTGTCTCAAGTTGTCCCATATGGTTCTCGGCACAATCGGAGGAATCTCGAAACAAGTTCATGCATTCTGGAATCCTCACGAGAAATGAGGGTGGTGGGTGAGTTTCCACGCAATTCCGAGACGTTGAAAAAAGTTCGTCTTCTTCTGCCTCAAGGTTTCCCGCATGGTTCAGGGCCCAAACGGAGGAATCTCGAAAAAAGTTCATGCATTATGGAATCCTCACGAGAAATGAGGAGGGTGGGTGAGTTTCCACGCAATTCCGACACGTTGAAAAAAGTTCGTCTTCCTCTGCCTCAAGTTGTCCCATATGGTTCAGGGCACAATCGGAGGAATCTCGAAACAAGTTCATGCATTCTGGAATCCTCGCGAGAAATGAGGAGGGTGGGTGAGTTTCCAAGCAATTCCGAGACGTTGAAAAAATTTCGTCTTCTTCTGCATCAAGTTGTCCTATATGGTTCAGGGCATAATCGGAGGAATCTCGAAACAAGTTCATGCATTCTGGAATCCTCACGAGAAATGAGGGGGGTGGGTGAGTTTCCACGCAATTCCGAGACGTTGAAAAAAGTTCGTCTTCCTCTGCCTCAAGTTGTCCCATATGGTTCAGGGCACAATCGGAGGAATCTCGAAACAAGTTCATGCATTCTGGAATCCTCACGAGAAATTAGGGGGGTGGGTGAGTTTCCAAGCAATTCCGATACGTTGAAAAAAGTTCGTCTTCTTCTGCCTTAAATTGTCCCATATGGTTCAGGGCCCAAACGGAGGAATCTCGAAACAATTTCATGCATTCTGGAATCATCACGAGAAATGAGGAGGGTGGGTGAGTTTCCACGCAATTCCGAGACGTTGAAAAAAGTTCGTCTTCCTCTGCCTCAACTTGTCCCATAAGGTTCAGGGCACAAACGGAGGAATCTCGAATCATGTTCATGCATTCTGGAATCCTCACGAGAAATGACGGGGGTGGGTCAGTTTCCACGCAATTCCGAGACGTTGAAAAAAGTTCGTCTTCTTCTGCCTCAAGTTGTCCCAAATGGTTCAGGGCCCAAACGGAGGAATCTCGGAACAAGTTCATGCATTCTGGAATCCTCACGAGAAATGAGGAGGGTGGGTGATTTTCTACGCAATTCCGATACGTTGAAAAAAGTTCGTCTTCTTCTGCCTCAAGTTGTCCCGCTCGTCTCGGAAATTTTTCAACGTCCCATATGGTTCAGGGCACAATCGTAGGAATCTCGAAACAAGTTCATGCATTCTGGAATCCTCACGAGAAATGAGGAGGGTGGGTGAGTTTCCAAGCAATTCCGAGACGTTGAAAAAAGTTCGTCTTCCTCTGCCTCAAGTTGTCCCATATGGTTCAGGGCACAATCGGAGGAATCTCGAACCAAGTTAATGCATTCTGGAATCCTCACGAGAAATGAGGGGGGTGGGTGAGTTTCCAAACAATTCCGATACGTTGAAAAAAGTTCGTCTTCTTCTGCCATAAATTGTCCCATATGGTTCAGGGCCTAAACGGAGGAATCTCGAAAGAATTTCATGCATTCTGGAATAATCACGAGAAATGAGGAGGGTGGGTGAGTTTCCACGCAATTCCGAGACGTGGAAAAAAGTTCGTCTTCCTTTGCCTCAAGTTGTCCCATATGGTTCAGGGCACAAACGGAGGAATCTCGAAACAAGTTCATGCATTCTGGAATCCTCACGAGAAATGAGGAGGGTGGGTGAGTTTCCACGCAATTCCGAGACGTTGAAAAAAGTTCGTCTTCCTCTGCCTCAAGTTGTCCCATATGGTTCAGGGCACAATCGGAGGAATCTCGAAAGAAGTTCATGCATTCTGGAATCCTCACGAGAAATGAGGGGGGTGGCTGAGTTTCCAAGAAATTCCGATACGTTGAAAAAAGTTCGTCTTCTTCTGTCTTAAATTGTCCCATATGGTTTAGGGCCCAAACGGAGGAATCTCAAAACAAGCTCATGCATTCTGGAATCCTCACGAGAAATGAGGAGGGTGGGTGAGTTTCCACGCAATTCCGAGACGTTGAAAAAAGTTCGTCTTCCTCTGTCTCAAGTTGTCCCATATGGTTCAGGGCACAATCGGAGGAATCTCGAAACAAGTTCATGCATTCTGGAATCCTCACGAGAAATGAGGGTGGTGGGTGAGTTTCCACGCAATTCCGAGACGTTGAAAAAAGTTCGTCTTCTTCTGCCTCAAGGTTTCCCGCATGGTTCAGGGCCCAAACGGAGGAATCTCGAAACAAGTTCATGCATTATGGAATCCTCACGAGAAATGGGGAGGGTGGGTGAGTTTCCACGCAATTCCGACACGTTGAAAAAAGTTCGTCTTCCTCTGCCTCAAGTTGTCCCATATGGTTCAGGGCACAATCGGAGGAATCTCGAAACAAGTTCATGCATTCTGGAATCCTCGCGAGAAATGAGGAGGGTGGGTGAGTTTCCAAGCAATTCCGAGACGTTGAAAAAATTTCGTCTTCTTCTGCATCAAGTTGTCCTATATGGTTCAGGGCACAATCGGAGGAATCTCGAAACAAGTTCATGCATTCTGGAATCCTCACGAGAAATGAGGGGGGTGGGTGAGTTTCCACGCAATTCCGAGACGTTGAAAAAAGTTCGTCTTCCTCTGCCTCAAGTTGTCCCATATGGTTCAGGGCACAATCGGAGGAATCTCGAAACAAGTTCATGCATTCTGGAATCCTCACGAGAAATTAGGGGGGTGGGTGAGTTTCCAAGCAATTCCGATACGTTGAAAAAAGTTCGTCTTCTTCTGCCTTAAATTGTCCCATATGGTTCAGGGCCCAAACGGAGGAATCTCGAAACAATTTCATGCATTCTGGAATCATCACGAGAAATGAGGAGGGTGGGTGAGTTTCCACGCAATTCCGAGACGTTGAAAAAAGTTCGTCTTCCTCTGCCTCAACTTGTCCCATAAGGTTCAGGGCACAAACGGAGGAATCTCGAAACATGTTCATGCATTCTGGAATCCTCACGAGAAATGACGGGGGTGGGTCAGTTTCCACGCAATTCCGAGACGTTGAAAAAAGTTCATCTTCTTCTGCCTCAAGTTGTCCCAAATGGTTCAGGGCCCAAACGGAGGAATCTCGGAACAAGTTCATGCATTCTGGAATCCTCACGAGAAATGAGGAGGGTGGGTGATTTTCTACGCAATTCCGATACGTTGAAAAAAGTTCGTCTTCTTCTGCCTCAAGTTGTCCCGCTCGTCTCGGAAATTTTTCAACGTCCCATATGGTTCAGGGCACAATCGGAGGAATCTCGAAACAAGTTCATGCATTCTGGAATCCTCACGAGAAATGAGGAGGGTGGGTGAGTTTCCAAGCAATTCCGAGACGTTGAAAAAAGTTCGTCTTCCTCTGCCTCAAGTTGTCCCATATGGTTCAGGGCACAATCGGAGGAATCTCGAACCAAGTTCATGCATTCTGGAATCCTCACGAGAAATGAGGGGGGTGGGTGAGTTTCCAAACAATTCCGATACGTTGAAAAAAGTTCGTCTTCTTCTGCCATAAATTGTCCCATATGGTTCAGGGCCCAAACGGAGGAATCTCGAAACAATTTCATGCATTCTGGAATAATCACGAGAAATGAGGAGGGTGGGTGAGTTTCCACGCAATTCCGAGACGTGGAAAAAAGTTCGTCTTCCTTTGCCTCAAGTTGTCCCATATGGTTCAGGGCACAAACGGAGGAATCTCGAAACAAGTTCATGCATTCTGGAATCCTCACGAGAAATGAGGAGGGTGGGTGAGTTTCCACGCAATTCCGAGACGTTGAAAAAAGTTCGTCTTCCTCTGCCTCAAGTTGTCCCATATGGTTCAGGGCACAATCGGAGGAATCTCGAAAGAAGTTCATGCATTCTGGAATCCTCACGAGAAATGAGGGGGGTGGCTGAGTTTCCAAGAAATTCCGATACGTTGAAAAAAGTTCGTCTTCTTCTGTCTTAAATTGTCCCATATGGTTCAGGGCCCAAACGGAGGAATCTCAAAACAAGCTCATGCATTCTGGAATCCTCACGAGAAATGAGGAGGGTGGGTGAGTTTCCACGCAATTCCGAGACGTTGAAAAAAGTTCGTCTTCCTCTGTCTCAAGTTGTCCCATATGGTTCAGGGCACAATCGGAGGAATCTCGAAACAAGTTCATGCATTCTGGAATCCTCACGAGAAATGAGGGTGGTGGGTGAGTTTCCACGCAATTCCGAGACGTTGAAAAAAGTTCGTCTTCTTCTGCCTCAAGGTTTCCCGCATGGTTCAGGGCCCAAACGGAGGAATCTCGAAACAAGTTCATGCATTATGGAATCCTCACGAGAAATGGGGAGGGTGGGTGAGTTTCCACGCAATTCCGACACGTTGAAAAAAGTTCGTCTTCCTCTGCCTCAAGTTGTCCCATATGGTTCAGGGCACAATCGGAGGAATCTCGAAACAAGTTCATGCATTCTGGAATCCTCGCGAGAAATGAGGAGGGTGGGTGAGTTTCCAAGCAATTCCGAGACGTTGAAAAAATTTCGTCTTCTTCTTCATCAAGTTGTCCTATATGGTTCAGGGCACAATCGGAGGAATCTCGAAACAATTTCATGCATTCTGGAATAATCACGAGAAATGAGGAGGGTGGGTGAGTTTCCACGCAATTCCGAGACGTTGAAAAAAGTTCGTCTTCCTCTGCCTCAAGTTGTCCCATATGGTTCAGGGCACAAACGGAGGAATCTCGAAACAAGTTCATGCATTCTGGAATCCTCACGAGAAATGAGGAGGGTGGGTGAGTTTCCACGCAATTCCGAGATGTTGAAAAAAGTTCGTCTTCCTCTGCCTCAAGTTGTCCCATTTGGTTCAGGGCACAATCGGAGGAATCTCGAAACAAGTTCATGCATTCTGGAATCCTCACGAGAAATGAGGGGGGTGGATGAGTTTCCAAGAAATTCCGATACGTTGAAAAAAGTTCGTCTTCTTCTGTCTTAAATTGTCCCATATGGTTCAGGGCCCAAACAGAGGAATCTCAAAACAAGCTCATGCATTCTGGAATCCTCACGAGAAATGAGGAGGGTGGGTGAGTTTCCACGCAATTCCGAGACGTTGAAAAAAGTTCGTCTTCCTCTGTCTCAAGTTGTCCCATATGGTTCAGGGCACAATCGGAGGAATCTCGAAACAAGTTCATGCATTCTGGAATCCTCACGAGAAATGACGGGGGTGGGTCAGTTTCCACGCAATTCCGAGACGTTGAAAAAAGTTCGTCTTCTTCTGCCTCAAGTTGTCCCAAATGGTTCAGGGCCCAAACGGAGGAATCTCGGAACAAGTTCATGCATTCTGGAATCCTCACGAGAAATGAGGGGGGTGGGTCAGTTTCCACGCAATTCCGAGACGTTGAAAAAAGTTCGCCTTCCTCTGCCTCAAGTTGTCCCATATGGTTCAGGGCACAATCGGAGGAATCTCGAAACAAGTTCATGCATTCTGGAATCCTCACGAGAAATGAGGGGGGTGGGTGAGTTTCCAAGCAATTCCGATACGTTGAAAAAAGTTCGTCTTCTTCTGCCTTAAATTGTTCCATATGGTTCAGGGCCCAAAAGGAGGAATCTCGAAACAATTTCATGCATTCTGGAATCATCACGAGAAATGAGGAGGGTGGGTGAGTTTCCACGTAATTCCGAGACGTTGAAAAAAGTTCGTCTTCTTCTGCCACAAGTTGTACCGCATGGTTCAGGGCCCAAACGGAGGAATCTCGAAACAAGTTCATGCATTCTGGAATACTCACGAGAAATGAGGAGGGTGGGTGAGTTTCCACGCAATTCCGACACGTTGAAAAAAGTTCGTCTTCCTCTGTCTCAAGTTGTCCCATATGGTTCAGGGCACAATCGGAGGAATCTCGAAACAAGTTCATGCATTCTGGAATCCTCACGAGAAATGAGGAGGGTGGGTGAGTTTCCAAGCAATTCCGAGACGTTGAAAAAATTTCGTCTTCTTCTGCCTCAAGTGTTCCCATATGGTTCATGGCACAATCGGAGGAATCTCGAAACAAATTCATGCATTCTGGAATCCTCACGAGAAATGAGGGGGGTGGGTCAGTTTCCACGCAATTCCGAGACGTTGAAAAAAGTTCGCCTTCCTCTGCCTCAAGTTGTCCCATATGGTTCAGGGCACAATCGGAGGAATCTCGAAACAAGTTCATGCATTCTGGAATCCTCACGAGAAATGAGGGGGGTGGGTGAGTTTCCAAGCAATTCCGATACGTTGAAAAAAGTTCGTCTTCTTCTGCCTTAAATTGTTCCATATGGTTCAGGGCCCAAAAGGAGGAATCTCGAAACAATTTCATGCATTCTGGAATCATCACGAGAAATGAGGAGGGTGGGTGAGTTTCCACGTAATTCCGAGACGTTGAAAAAAGTTCGTCTTCTTCTGCCACAAGTTGTACCGCATGGTTCAGGGCCCAAACGGAGGAATCTCGAAACAAGTTCATGCATTCTGGAATACTCACGAGAAATGAGGAGGGTGGGTGAGTTTCCACGCAATTCCGACACGTTGAAAAAAGTTCGTCTTCCTCTGCCTCAAGTGTTTCCATATGGTTCAGGGCACAATCGGAGGAATCTCGAAACAAGTTCATGCATTCTGGAATCCTCGCGAGAAAGGAGGAGGGTGGGTGAGTTTCCAAGCAATTCCGAGACGTTGAAAACATTTCGTCTTCTTCTGCCTCAAGTTGTCCTATATGGTTCAGGGCACAATCGGAGGAATCTCGAAACACGTTCATGCATTCTGGAATCCTCACGAGAAATTAAGGGGGTGGGTCAGTTTCCACGCAATTCCGAGACGTTGAAAAAAGTTCGTCTTCCTCTGCCTCAAGTTGTCCCATATGGTTCAGGGCACAATCGGAGGAATCTCGAAACAAGTTCATGCATTCTGGAATCCTCGCGAGAAAGAAGGAGGGTGGGTGAGTTTCCAAGCAATTCCGAGACGTTGAAAAAATTTCGTCTTCTTCTTCCTCAAGTTGTCCTATATGGTTCAGGGCACAATCGGAGGAATCTCGAAACACGTTCATGCATTCTGGAATCCTCACGAGAAATTAGGGGGGTGGGTCAGTTTCCACGCAATTCCGATACGTTGAAAAAAGTTCGTCTTCTTCTGCCATAAATTGTCCCATATGGTTCAGGGCCCAAACGGAGGAATCTCGAAACAATTTCATGCATTATGGAATCCTCACGAGAAATGGGGAGGGTGGGTGAGTTTCCACTCAATTCCGACACGTTGAAAAAAGTTCGTCTTCCTCTGCCTCAAGTTGTCCCATATGGTTCAGGGCACAATCGGAGGAATCTCGAAACACGTTCATGCATTCTGGAATCCTCACGAGAAATTAGGGGGGTGGGTCAGTTTCCACGCAATTCCGAGACGTTGAAAAAAGTTCGCCTTCCTCTGCCTCAAGTTGTCCCATATGGTTCAGGGCACAATCGGAGGAATCTCGAAACAAGTTCATGCATTCTGGAATCCTCACGAGAAATGAGGGGGGTGGGTGAGTTTCCAAGCAATTCCGATACGTTGAAAAAAGTTCGTCTTCTTCTGCCTTAAATTGTTCCATATGGTTCAGGGCCCAAAAGGAGGAATCTCGAAACAATTTCATGCATTCTGGAATCATCACGAGAAATGAGGAGGGTGGGTGGGTTTCCACGCAATTCCGAGACGTTGAAAAAAGTTCGTCTTCCTCTGCCTCAAGTTGTCCCATATGGTTCAGGGCACAATCGGAGGAATCTCGAAACAAGTTCATGCATTCTGGAATCCTCACGAGAAATGAGGGGGTGGCTGAGTTTCCAAGAAATTCCGATACGTTGAAAAAAGTTCGTCTTCTTCTGTCTTAAATTGTCCCATATGGTTCAGGGCCCAAAGGGAGGAACCTCAAAACAAGCTCATGCATTCTGGAATCCTCACGAGAAATGAGGAGGGTGGGTGAGTTTCCACGCAATTCCGAGACGTTGAAAAAAGTTCGTCTTCCTCTGTCTCAAGTTGTCCCATATGGTTCAGGGCACAATCGGAGGAATCTCGAAACAAGTTCATGCATTCTGGAATCCTCACGAGAAATGAGGGTGGTGGGTGAGTTTCCACGCAATTCCGAGACGTTGAAAAAAGTTCGTCTTCTTCTGCCTCAAGGTTTCCCGCATGGTTCAGGGCCCAAACGGAGGAATCTCGAAACAAGTTCATGCATTATGGAATCCTCACGAGAAATGGGGAGGGTGGGTGAGTTTCCACGCAATTCCGACACGTTGAAAAAAGTTCGTCTTCCTCTGCCTCAAGTTGTCCCATATGGTTCAGGGCACAATCGGAGGAATCTCGAAACAAGTTCATGCATTCTGGAATCCTCGCGAGAAATGAGGAGGGTGGGTGAGTTTCCAAGCAATTCCGAGACGTTGAAAAAATTTCGTCTTCTTCTGCATCAAGTTGTCCTATATGGTTCAGGGCACAATCAGAGGAATCTCGAAACAATTTCATGCATTCTGGAATAATCACGAGAAATGAGGTGGGTGGGTGAGTTTCCACGCAATTCCGAGACGTTGAAAAAAGTTCGTCTTCCTTTGCCTCAAGTTGTCCCATATGGTTCAGGGCACAAACGGAGGAATCTCGAAACAAGTTCATGCATTCTGGAATCCTCACGAGAAATGAGGAGGGTGGGTGAGTTTCCACGCAATTCCGAGATGTTGAAAAAAGTTCGTCTTCCTCTGCCTCAAGTTGTCCCATTTGGTTCAGGGCACAATCGGAGGAATCTCGAAACAAGTTCATGCATTCTGGAATCCTCACGAGAAATGAGGGGGGTGGATGAGTTTCCAAGAAATTCCGATACGTTGAAAAAAGTTCGTCTTCTTCTGTCTTAAATTGTCCCATATGGTTCAGGGCCCAAACAGAGGAATCTCAAAACAAGCTCATGCATTCTGGAATCCTCACGAGAAATGAGGAGGGTGGGTGAGTTTCCACGCAATTCCGAGACGTTGAAAAAAGTTCGTCTTCCTCTGTCTCAAGTTGTCCCATATGGTTCAGGGCACAATCGGAGGAATCTCGAAACAAGTTCATGCATTCTGGAATCCTCACGAGAAATGAGGAGGGTGGGTGAGTTTCCACGCAATTCCGAGATGTTGAAAAAAGTTCGTCTTCCTCTGCCTCAAGTTGTCCCATTTGGTTCAGGGCACAATCGGAGGAATCTCGAAACAAGTTCATGCATTCTGGAATCCTCACGAGAAATGAGGGGGGTGGATGAGTTTCCAAGAAATTCCGATACGTTGAAAAAATTTCGTCTTCTTCTGCATCAAGTTGTCCTATATGGTTCAGGGCACAATCGGAGGAATCTCGAAACAATTTCATGCATTCTGGAATAATCACGAGAAATGGGGAGGGTGGGTGAGTTTCCACGCAATTCCGAGACGTTGAAAAAAGTTCGTCTTCCTCTGTCTCAAGTTGTCACATATGGTTCAGGGCACAATCGGAGGAATCTCGAAACAAGTTCATGCATTCTGGAATCCTCACGAGAAATGAGGAGGGTGGGTGAGTTTCCAAGCAATTCCGAGACGTTGAAAAAATTTCGTCTTCTTCTGCCTCAAGTGTTCCCATATGGTTCATGGCACAATCGGAGGAATCTCGAAACAAGTTCATGCATTCTGGAATCCTCACGAGAAATGAGGGGGGTGGGTCAGTTTCCACGCAATTCCGAGACGTTGAAAAAAGTTCGCCTTCCTCTGCCTCAAGTTGTCCCATATGGTTCAGGGCACAATCGGAGGAATCTCGAAACAAGTTCATGCATTCTGGAATCCTCACGAGAAATGAGGGGGGTGGGTGAGTTTCCAAGCAATTCCGATACGTTGAAAAAAGTTCGTCTTCTTCTGCCTTAAATTGTTCCATATGGTTCAGGGCCCAAAAGGAGGAATCTCGAAACAATTTCATGCATTCTGGAATCATCACGAGAAATGAGGAGGGTGGGTGAGTTTCCACGCAATTCCGAGACGTTGAAAAAAGTTCGTCTTCTTCTGCCACAAGTTGTACCGCATGGTTCAGGGCCCAAACGGAGGAATCTCGAAACAAGTTCATGCATTCTGGAATACTCACGAGAAATGAGGAGGGTGGGTGAGTTTCCACGCAATTCCGACACGTTGAAAAAAGTTCGTCTTCCTCTGCCTCAAGTTGTTCCATATGGTTCAGGGCACAATCGGAGGAATCTCGAAACAAGTTCATGCATTCTGGAATCCTCGCGAGAAAGGAGTAGGGTGGGTGAGTTTCCAAGCAATTCCGAGACGTTGAAAAAATTTCGTCTTCTTCTGCCTCAAGTTGTCCTATATGGTTCAGGGCACAATCGGAGGAATCTCGAAACACGTTCATGCATTCTGGAATCCTCACGAGAAATTAAGGGGGTGGGTCAGTTTCCACGCAATTCCGAGACGTTGAAAAAAGTTCGTCTTCCTCTGCTTCAAGTTGTCCCATATGGTTCAGGGCACAATCGGAGGAATCTCGAAACAAGTTCATGCATTCTGGAATCCTCGCGAGAAAGGAGGAGGGTGGGTGAGTTTCTAAGCAATTCCGAGACGTTGAAAAAATTTCGTCTTCTTCTTCCTCAAGTTGTCCTATATGGTTCAGGGCACAATCGGAGGAATCTCGAAACACGTTCATGAATTCTGGAATCCTCACGAGAAATTAGGGGGGTGGGTCAGTTTCCACGCAATTCCGATACGTTGAAAAAAGTTCGTCTTCTTCTGCCATAAATTGTCCCATATGGTTCAGGGCCCAAACGGAGGAATCTCGAAACAATTTCATGCATTCTGGAATAATCATGAGAAATGAGGAGGGTGGGTGAGTTTCCACGCAATTCCGAAACGTGGAAAAAAGTTCGTCTTCCATTGCCTCAAGTTGTTCCATATGGTTCAGGGCACAAACGGAGGAATCTCGAAACAAGTTCATGCATTCTGGAATCCTCACGAGAAATGAGGAGGGTGGGTGAGTTTCCACGCAATTCCGAGACGTTGAAAAAAGTTCGTCTTCCTCTGCCTCAAGTTGTCCCATATGGTTCAGGGCACAATCGGAGGAATCTCGAAACAAGTTCATGCATTCTGGAATCCTCACGAGAAATGAGGGGGGTGGCTGAGTTTCCAAGAAATTCCGATACGTTGAAAAAAGTTCGTCTTCTTCTGTCTTAAATTGTCCCATATGGTTCAGGGCCCAAAGGGAGGAATCTCAAAACAAGCTCATGCATTCTGGAATCCTCACGAGAAATGAGGAGGGTGGGTGAGTTTCCACGCAATTCCGAGACGTGGAAAAAAGTTCGTCTTCCTTTGCCTCAAGTTGTCCCATATGGTTCAGGGCACAAACGGAGGAATCTCGAAACAAGTTCATGCATTCTGGAATCCTCACGAGAAATGAGGAGGGTGGGTGAGTTTCCACGCAATTCCGAGACGTTGAAAAAAGTTCGTCTTCCTCTGCCTCAAGTTGTCCCATATGGTTCAGGGCACAATCGGAGGAATCTCGAAACAAGTTCATGCATTCTGGAATCCTCACGAGAAATGAGGGGGGTGGCTGAGTTTCCAAGAAATTCCGATACGTTGAAAAAAGTTCGTCTTCTTCTGTCTTAAATTGTCCCATATGGTTCAGGGCCCAAACGGAGGAATCTCAAAACAAGCTCATGCATTCTGGAATCCTCACGAGAAATGAGGAGGGTGGGTGAGTTTCCACGCAATTCCGAGACGTTGAAAAAAGTTCGTCTTCCTCTGTCTCAAGTTGTCCCATATGGTTCAGGGCACAATCGGAGGAATCTCGAAACAAGTTCATGCATTCTGGAATCCTCACGAGAAATGAGGGTGGTGGGTGAGTTTCCACGCAATTCCGAGACGTTGAAAAAAGTTCGTCTTCTTCTGCCTCAAGGTTTCCCGCATGGTTCAGGGCCCAAACGGAGGAATCTCGAAACAAGTTCATGCATTATGGAATCCTCACGAGAAATGGGGAGGGTGGGTGAGTTTCCACGCAATTCCGACACGTTGAAAAAAGTTCGTCTTCCTCTGCCTCAAGTTGTCCCATATGGTTCAGGGCACAATCGGAGGAATCTCGAAACAAGTTCATGCATTCTGGAATCCTCGCGAGAAAGGAGGAGGGTGGGTGAGTTTCCAAGCAATTCCGATACGTTGAAAAAAGTTCGTCTTCTTCTGCCTTAAATTGTTCCATATGGTTCAGGGCCCAAAAGGAGGAATCTCGAAACAATTTCATGCATTCTGGAATCATCACGAGAAATGAGGAGGGTGGGTGAGTTTCCACGTAATTCCGAGACGTTGAAAAAAGTTCGTCTTCTTCTGCCACAAGTTGTACCGCATGGTTCAGGGCCCAAACGGAGGAATCTCGAAACAAGTTCATGCATTCTGGAATACTCACGAGAAATGAGGAGGGTGGGTGAGTTTCCACGCAATTCCGACACGTTGAAAAAAGTTCGTCTTCCTCTGCCTCAAGTGTTTCCATATGGTTCAGGGCACAATCGGAGGAATCTCGAAACAAGTTCATGCATTCTGGAATCCTCGCGAGAAAGGAGTAGGGTGGGTGAGTTTCCAAGCAATTCCGAGACGTTGAAAAAATTTCGTCTTCTTCTGCCTCAAGTTGTCCTATATGGTTCAGGGCACAATCGGAGGAATCTCGAAACACGTTCATGCATTCTGGAATCCTCACGAGAAATTAAGGGGGTGGGTCAGTTTCCACGCAATTCCGAGACGTTGAAAAAAGTTCGTCTTCCTCTGCTTCAAGTTGTCCCATATGGTTCAGGGCACAATCGGAGGAATCTCGAAACAAGTTCATGCATTCTGGAATCCTCGCGAGAAAGGAGGAGGGTGGGTGAGTTTCTAAGCAATTCCGAGACGTTGAAAAAATTTCGTCTTCTTCTTCCTCAAGTTGTCCTATATGGTTCAGGGCACAATCGGAGGAATCTCGAAACACGTTCATGAATTCTGGAATCCTCACGAGAAATTAGGGGGGTGGGTCAGTTTCCACGCAATTCCGATACGTTGAAAAAAGTTCGTCTTCTTCTGCCATAAATTGTCCCATATGGTTCAGGGCCCAAACGGAGGAATCTCGAAACAATTTCATGCATTCTGGAATAATCATGAGAAATGAGGAGGGTGGGTGAGTTTCCACGCAATTCCGAAACGTGGAAAAAAGTTCGTCTTCCATTGCCTCAAGTTGTTCCATATGGTTCAGGGCACAAACGGAGGAATCTCGAAACAAGTTCATGCATTCTGGAATCCTCACGAGAAATGAGGAGGGTGGGTGAGTTTCCACGCAATTCCGAGACGTTGAAAAAAGTTCGTCTTCCTCTGCCTCAAGTTGTCCCATATGGTTCAGGGCACAATCGGAGGAATCTCGAAACAAGTTCATGCATTCTGGAATCCTCACGAGAAATGAGGGGGGTGGCTGAGTTTCCAAGAAATTCCGATACGTTGAAAAAAGTTCGTCTTCTTCTGTCTTAAATTGTCCCATATGGTTCAGGGCCCAAAGGGAGGAATCTCAAAACAAGCTCATGCATTCTGGAATCCTCACGAGAAATGAGGAGGGTGGGTGAGTTTCCACGCAATTCCGAGACGTGGAAAAAAGTTCGTCTTCCTTTGCCTCAAGTTGTCCCATATGGTTCAGGGCACAAACGGAGGAATCTCGAAACAAGTTCATGCATTCTGGAATCCTCACGAGAAATGAGGAGGGTGGGTGAGTTTCCACGCAATTCCGAGACGTTGAAAAAAGTTCGTCTTCCTCTGCCTCAAGTTGTCCCATATGGTTCAGGGCACAATCGGAGGAATCTCGAAACAAGTTCATGCATTCTGGAATCCTCACGAGAAATGAGGGGGGTGGCTGAGTTTCCAAGAAATTCCGATACGTTGAAAAAAGTTCGTCTTCTTCTGTCTTAAATTGTCCCATATGGTTCAGGGCCCAAACGGAGGAATCTCAAAACAAGCTCATGCATTCTGGAATCCTCACGAGAAATGAGGAGGGTGGGTGAGTTTCCACGCAATTCCGAGACGTTGAAAAAAGTTCGTCTTCCTCTGTCTCAAGTTGTCCCATATGGTTCAGGGCACAATCGGAGGAATCTCGAAACAAGTTCATGCATTCTGGAATCCTCACGAGAAATGAGGGTGGTGGGTGAGTTTCCACGCAATTCCGAGACGTTGAAAAAAGTTCGTCTTCTTCTGCCTCAAGGTTTCCCGCATGGTTCAGGGCCCAAACGGAGGAATCTCGAAACAAGTTCATGCATTATGGAATCCTCACGAGAAATGGGGAGGGTGGGTGAGTTTCCACGCAATTCCGACACGTTGAAAAAAGTTCGTCTTCCTCTGCCTCAAGTTGTCCCATATGGTTCAGGGCACAATCGGAGGAATCTCGAAACAAGTTCATGCATTCTGGAATCCTCGCGAGAAAGGAGGAGGGTGGGTGAGTTTCCAAGCAATTCCGATACGTTGAAAAAAGTTCGTCTTCTTCTGCCTTAAATTGTTCCATATGGTTCAGGGCCCAAAAGGAGGAATCTCGAAACAATTTCATGCATTCTGGAATCATCACGAGAAATGAGGAGGGTGGGTGAGTTTCCACGTAATTCCGAGACGTTGAAAAAAGTTCGTCTTCTTCTGCCACAAGTTGTACCGCATGGTTCAGGGCCCAAACGGAGGAATCTCGAAACAAGTTCATGCATTCTGGAATACTCACGAGAAATGAGGAGGGTGGGTGAGTTTCCACGCAATTCCGAGACGTTGAAAACATTTCGTCTTCTTCTGCCTCAAGTTGTCCTATATGGTTCAGGGCACAATCGGAGGAATCTCGAAACACGTTCATGCATTCTGGAATCCTCACGAGAAATTAAGGGGGTGGGTCAGTTTCCACGCAATTCCGAGACGTTGAAAAAAGTTCGTCTTCCTCTGCCTCAAGTTGTCCCATATGGTTCAGGGCACAATCGGAGGAATCTCGAAACAAGTTCATGCATTCTGGAATCCTCGCGAGAAATGAGGAGGGTGGGTGAGTTTCCACGCAATTCCGAGACGTTGAAAAAAGTTCGTCTTCCTCTGCTTCAAATTGTCCCATATGGTTCAGGGCACAATCGGAGGAATCTCGAAACAAGTTCATGCATTCTGGAATCCTCGCGAGAAAGGAGGAGGGTGGGTGAGTTTCTAAGCAATTCCGAGACGTTGAAAAAATTTCGTCTTCTTCTTCCTCAAGTTGTCCTATATGGTTCAGGGCACAATCGGAGGAATCTCGAAACACGTTCATGAATTCTGGAATCCTCACGAGAAATTAGGGGGGTGGGTCAGTTTCCACGCAATTCCGATACGTTGAAAAAAGTTCGTCTTCTTCTGCCATAAATTGTCCCATATGGTTCAGGGCCCAAACGGAGGAATCTCGAAACAATTTCATGCATTCTGGAATAATCATGAGAAATGAGGAGGGTGGGTGAGTTTCCACGCAATTCCGAAACGTGGAAAAAAGTTCGTCTTCCATTGCCTCAAGTTGTTCCATATGGTTCAGGGCACAAACGGAGGAATCTCGAAACAAGTTCATGCATTCTGGAATCCTCACGAGAAATGAGGAGGGTGGGTGAGTTTCCACGCAATTCCGAGACGTTGAAAAAAGTTCGTCTTCCTCTGCCTCAAGTTGTCCCATATGGTTCAGGGCACAATCGGAGGAATCTCGAAACAAGTTCATGCATTCTGGAATCCTCACGAGAAATGAGGGGGGTGGCTGAGTTTCCAAGAAATTCCGATACGTTGAAAAAAGTTCGTCTTCTTCTGTCTTAAATTGTCCCATATGGTTCAGGGCCCAAAGGGAGGAATCTCAAAACAAGCTCATGCATTCTGGAATCCTCACGAGAAATGAGGAGGGTGGGTGAGTTTCCACGCAATTCCGAGACGTGGAAAAAAGTTCGTCTTCCTTTGCCTCAAGTTGTCCCATATGGTTCAGGGCACAAACGGAGGAATCTCGAAACAAGTTCATGCATTCTGGAATCCTCACGAGAAATGAGGAGGGTGGGTGAGTTTCCACGCAATTCCGAGACGTTGAAAAAAGTTCGTCTTCCTCTGCCTCAAGTTGTCCCATATGGTTCAGGGCACAATCGGAGGAATCTCGAAACAAGTTCATGCATTCTGGAATCCTCACGAGAAATGAGGGGGGTGGCTGAGTTTCCAAGAAATTCCGATACGTTGAAAAAAGTTCGTCTTCTTCTGTCTTAAATTGTCCCATATGGTTCAGGGCCCAAACGGAGGAATCTCAAAACAAGCTCATGCATTCTGGAATCCTCACGAGAAATGAGGAGGGTGGGTGAGTTTCCACGCAATTCCGAGACGTTGAAAAAAGTTCGTCTTCCTCTGTCTCAAGTTGTCCCATATGGTTCAGGGCACAATCGGAGGAATCTCGAAACAAGTTCATGCATTCTGGAATCCTCACGAGAAATGAGGGTGGTGGGTGAGTTTCCACGCAATTCCGAGACGTTGAAAAAAGTTCGTCTTCTTCTGCCTCAAGGTTTCCCGCATGGTTCAGGGCCCAAACGGAGGAATCTCGAAACAAGTTCATGCATTATGGAATCCTCACGAGAAATGGGGAGGGTGGGTGAGTTTCCACGCAATTCCGACACGTTGAAAAAAGTTCGTCTTCCTCTGCCTCAAGTTGTCCCATATGGTTCAGGGCACAATCGGAGGAATCTCGAAACAAGTTCATGCATTCTGGAATCCTCGCGAGAAAGGAGGAGGGTGGGTGAGTTTCCAAGCAATTCCGATACGTTGAAAAAAGTTCGTCTTCTTCTGCCTTAAATTGTTCCATATGGTTCAGGGCCCAAAAGGAGGAATCTCGAAACAATTTCATGCATTCTGGAATCATCACGAGAAATGAGGAGGGTGGGTGAGTTTCCACGTAATTCCGAGACGTTGAAAAAAGTTCGTCTTCTTCTGCCACAAGTTGTACCGCATGGTTCAGGGCCCAAACGGAGGAATCTCGAAACAAGTTCATGCATTCTGGAATACTCACGAGAAATGAGGAGGGTGGGTGAGTTTCCAAGCAATTCCGACACGTTGAAAAAAGTTCGTCTTCCTCTGCCTCAAGTGTTTCCATATGGTTCAGGGCACAATCGGAGGAATCTCGAAACAAGTTCATGCATTCTGGAATCCTCGCGAGAAAGGAGGAGGGTGGGTGAGTTTCCAAGCAATTCCGAGACGTTGAAAACATTTCGTCTTCTTCTGCCTCAAGTTGTCCTATATGGTTCAGGGCACAATCGGAGGAATCTCGAAACACGTTCATGCATTCTGGAATCCTCACGAGAAATTAAGGGGGTGGGTCAGTTTCCACGCAATTCCGAGACGTTGAAAAAAGTTCGTCTTCCTCTGCCTCAAGTTGTCCCATATGGTTCAGGGCACAATCGGAGGAATCTCGAAACAAGTTCATGCATTCTGGAATCCTCGCGAGAAAGAAGGAGGGTGGGTGAGTTTCCAAGCAATTCCGAGACGTTGAAAAAATTTCGTCTTCTTCTTCCTCAAGTTGTCCTATATGGTTCAGGGCACAATCGGAGGAATCTCGAAACACGTTCATGCATTCTGGAATCCTCACGAGAAATTAGGGGGGTGGGTCAGTTTCCACGCAATTCCGATACGTGGAAAAAAGTTCGTCTTCTTCTGCCATAAATTGTCCCATATGGTTCAGGGCCCAAACGGAGGAATCTCGAAACAATTTCATGCATTATGGAATCCTCACGAGAAATGGGGAGGGTGGGTGAGTTTCCACTCAATTCCGACACGTTGAAAAAAGTTCGTCTTCCTCTGCCTCAAGTTGTCCCATATGGTTCAGGGCACAATCGGAGGAATCTCGAAACACGTTCATGCATTCTGGAATCCTCACGAGAAATTAGGGGGGTGGGTGAGTTTCCAAGCAATTCCGATACGTTGAAAAAAGTTCGTCTTCTTCTGTCTTAAATTGTCCCATATGGTTCAGGGCCCAAAGGGAGGAACCTCAAAACAAGCTCATGCATTCTGGAATCCTCACGAGAAATGAGGAGGGTGGGTGAGTTTCCACGCAATTCCGAGACGTTGAAAAAAGTTCGTCTTCCTCTGTCTCAAGTTGTCCCATATGGTTCAGGGCACAATCGGAGGAATCTCGAAACAAGTTCATGCATTCTGGAATCCTCACGAGAAATGAGGGTGGTGGGTGAGTTTCCACGCAATTCCGAGACGTTGAAAAAAGTTCGTCTTCTTCTGCCTCAAGGTTTCCCGCATGGTTCAGGGCCCAAACGGAGGAATCTCGAAACAAGTTCATGCATTATGGAATCCTCACGAGAAATGGGGAGGGTGGGTGAGTTTCCACGCAATTCCGACACGTTGAAAAAAGTTCGTCTTCCTCTGCCTCAAGTTGTCCCATATGGTTCAGGGCACAATCGGAGGAATCTCGAAACAAGTTCATGCATTCTGGAATCCTCGCGAGAAATGAGGAGGGTGGGTGAGTTTCCAAGCAATTCCGAGACGTTGAAAAAATTTCGTCTTCTTCTGCATCAAGTTGTCCTATATGGTTCAGGGCACAATCGGAGGAATCTCGAAACAATTTCATGCATTCTGGAATAATCACGAGAAATGAGGTGGGTGGGTGAGTTTCCACGCAATTCCGAGACGTTGAAAAAAGTTCGTCTTCCTTTGCCTCAAGTTGTCCCATATGGTTCAGGGCACAAACGGAGGAATCTCGAAACAAGTTCATGCATTCTGGAATCCTCACGAGAAATGAGGAGGGTGGGTGAGTTTCCACGCAATTCCGAGATGTTGAAAAAAGTTCGTCTTCCTCTGCCTCAAGTTGTCCCATTTGGTTCAGGGCACAATCGGAGGAATCTCGAAACAAGTTCATGCATTCTGGAATCCTCACGAGAAATGAGGGGGGTGGATGAGTTTCCAAGAAATTCCGATACGTTGAAAAAAGTTCGTCTTCTTCTGTCTTAAATTGTCCCATATGGTTCAGGGCCCAAACAGAGGAATCTCAAAACAAGCTCATGCATTCTGGAATCCTCACGAGAAATGAGGAGGGTGGGTGAGTTTCCACGCAATTCCGAGACGTTGAAAAAAGTTCGTCTTCCTCTGTCTCAAGTTGTCCCATATGGTTCAGGGCACAATCGGAGGAATCTCGAAACAAGTTCATGCATTCTGGAATCCTCACGAGAAATGAGGAGGGTGGGTGAGTTTCCACGCAATTCCGAGATGTTGAAAAAAGTTCGTCTTCCTCTGCCTCAAGTTGTCCCATTTGGTTCAGGGCACAATCGGAGGAATCTCGAAACAAGTTCATGCATTCTGGAATCCTCACGAGAAATGAGGGGGGTGGATGAGTTTCCAAGAAATTCCGATACGTTGAAAAAATTTCGTCTTCTTCTGCATCAAGTTGTCCTATATGGTTCAGGGCACAATCGGAGGAATCTCGAAACAATTTCATGCATTCTGGAATAATCACGAGAAATGGGGAGGGTGGGTGAGTTTCCACGCAATTCCGAGACGTTGAAAAAAGTTCGTCTTCCTCTGTCTCAAGTTGTCACATATGGTTCAGGGCACAATCGGAGGAATCTCGAAACAAGTTCATGCATTCTGGAATCCTCACGAGAAATGAGGAGGGTGGGTGAGTTTCCAAGCAATTCCGAGACGTTGATAAAATTTCGTCTTCTTCTGCCTCAAGTGTTCCCATATGGTTCATGGCACAATCGGAGGAATCTCGAAACAAGTTCATGCATTCTGGAATCCTCACGAGAAATGAGGGGGGTGGGTCAGTTTCCACGCAATTCCGAGACGTTGAAAAAAGTTCGCCTTCCTCTGCCTCAAGTTGTCCCATATGGTTCAGGGCACAATCGGAGGAATCTCGAAACAAGTTCATGCATTCTGGAATCCTCACGAGAAATGAGGGGGGTGGGTGAGTTTCCAAGCAATTCCGATACGTTGAAAAAAGTTCGTCTTCTTCTGCCTTAAATTGTTCCATATGGTTCAGGGCCCAAAAGGAGGAATCTCGAAACAATTTCATGCATTCTGGAATCATCACGAGAAATGAGGAGGGTGGGTGAGTTTCCACGCAATTCCGAGACGTTGAAAAAAGTTCGTCTTCTTCTGCCACAAGTTGTACCGCATGGTTCAGGGCCCAAACGGAGGAATCTCGAAACAAGTTCATGCATTCTGGAATACTCACGAGAAATGAGGAGGGTGGGTGAGTTTCCACGCAATTCCGACACGTTGAAAAAAGTTCGTCTTCCTCTGCCTCAAGTTGTTCCATATGGTTCAGGGCACAATCGGAGGAATCTCGAAACAAGTTCATGCATTCTGGAATCCTCGCGAGAAAGGAGTAGGGTGGGTGAGTTTCCAAGCAATTCCGAGACGTTGAAAAAATTTCGTCTTCTTCTGCCTCAAGTTGTCCTATATGGTTCAGGGCACAATCGGAGGAATCTCGAAACACGTTCATGCATTCTGGAATCCTCACGAGAAATTAAGGGGGTGGGTCAGTTTCCACGCAATTCCGAGACGTTGAAAAAAGTTCGTCTTCCTCTGCTTCAAGTTGTCCCATATGGTTCAGGGCACAATCGGAGGAATCTCGAAACAAGTTCATGCATTCTGGAATCCTCGCGAGAAAGGAGGAGGGTGGGTGAGTTTCTAAGCAATTCCGAGACGTTGAAAAAATTTCGTCTTCTTCTTCCTCAAGTTGTCCTATATGGTTCAGGGCACAATCGGAGGAATCTCGAAACACGTTCATGAATTCTGGAATCCTCACGAGAAATTAGGGGGGTGGGTCAGTTTCCACGCAATTCCGATACGTTGAAAAAAGTTCGTCTTCTTCTGCCATAAATTGTCCCATATGGTTCAGGGCCCAAACGGAGGAATCTCGAAACAATTTCATGCATTCTGGAATAATCATGAGAAATGAGGAGGGTGGGTGAGTTTCCACGCAATTCCGAAACGTGGAAAAAAGTTCGTCTTCCATTGCCTCAAGTTGTTCCATATGGTTCAGGGCACAAACGGAGGAATCTCGAAACAAGTTCATGCATTCTGGAATCCTCACGAGAAATGAGGAGGGTGGGTGAGTTTCCACGCAATTCCGAGACGTTGAAAAAAGTTCGTCTTCCTCTGCCTCAAGTTGTCCCATATGGTTCAGGGCACAATCGGAGGAATCTCGAAACAAGTTCATGCATTCTGGAATCCTCACGAGAAATGAGGGGGGTGGCTGAGTTTCCAAGAAATTCCGATACGTTGAAAAAAGTTCGTCTTCTTCTGTCTTAAATTGTCCCATATGGTTCAGGGCCCAAAGGGAGGAATCTCAAAACAAGCTCATGCATTCTGGAATCCTCACGAGAAATGAGGAGGGTGGGTGAGTTTCCACGCAATTCCGAGACGTGGAAAAAAGTTCGTCTTCCTTTGCCTCAAGTTGTCCCATATGGTTCAGGGCACAAACGGAGGAATCTCGAAACAAGTTCATGCATTCTGGAATCCTCACGAGAAATGAGGAGGGTGGGTGAGTTTCCACGCAATTCCGAGACGTTGAAAAAAGTTCGTCTTCCTCTGCCTCAAGTTGTCCCATATGGTTCAGGGCACAATCGGAGGAATCTCGAAACAAGTTCATGCATTCTGGAATCCTCACGAGAAATGAGGGGGGTGGCTGAGTTTCCAAGAAATTCCGATACGTTGAAAAAAGTTCGTCTTCTTCTGTCTTAAATTGTCCCATATGGTTCAGGGCCCAAACGGAGGAATCTCAAAACAAGCTCATGCATTCTGGAATCCTCACGAGAAATGAGGAGGGTGGGTGAGTTTCCACGCAATTCCGAGACGTTGAAAAAAGTTCGTCTTCCTCTGTCTCAAGTTGTCCCATATGGTTCAGGGCACAATCGGAGGAATCTCGAAACAAGTTCATGCATTCTGGAATCCTCACGAGAAATGAGGGTGGTGGGTGAGTTTCCACGCAATTCCGAGACGTTGAAAAAAGTTCGTCTTCTTCTGCCTCAAGGTTTCCCGCATGGTTCAGGGCCCAAACGGAGGAATCTCGAAACAAGTTCATGCATTATGGAATCCTCACGAGAAATGGGGAGGGTGGGTGAGTTTCCACGCAATTCCGACACGTTGAAAAAAGTTCGTCTTCCTCTGCCTCAAGTTGTCCCATATGGTTCAGGGCACAATCGGAGGAATCTCGAAACAAGTTCATGCATTCTGGAATCCTCGCGAGAAAGGAGGAGGGTGGGTGAGTTTCCAAGCAATTCCGAGATGTTGAAAAAATTTCGTCTTCTTCTGCATCAAGTTGTCCTATATGGTTCAGGGCACAATCGGAGGAATCTCGAAACAATTTCATGCATTCTGGAATAATCACGAGAAATGAGGAGGGTGGGTTAGTTTCCACGCAATTCCGAGACGTTGAAAAAAGTTCGTCTTCCTTTGCCTCAAGTTGTCCCATATGGTTCAGGGCACAAACGGAGGAATCTCGAAACAAGTTCATGCATTCTGGAATCCTCACGAGAAATGAGGAGGGTGGGTGAGTTTCCACGCAATTCCGAGATGTTGAAAAAAGTTCGTCTTCCTCTGCCTCAAGTTGTCCCATTTGGTTCAGGGCACAATCGGAGGAATCTCGAAACAAGTTCATGCATTCTGGAATCCTCACGAGAAATGAGGGGGGTGGATGAGTTTCCAAGCAATTCCGAGACGTTGAAAAAATTTCGTCTTCTTCTGCCTCAAGTTGTCCCATATGGTTCAGGGCACAATCGGAGGAATCTCGAAACAAGTTCATGCATTCTGGAATCCTCACGAGAAATGAGGGGGGTGGCTGAGTTTCCAAGAAATTCCGATACGTTGAAAAAAGTTCGTCTTCTTCTGTCTTAAATTGTCCCATATGGTTCAGGGCCCAAACGGAGGAATCTCAAAACAAGCTCATGCATTCTGGAATCCTCACGAGAAATGAGGAGGGTGGGTGAGTTTCCACGCAATTCCGAGACGTTGAAAAAAGTTTGTCTTCCTCTGTCTCAAGTTGTCCCATATGGTTCAGGGCACAATCGGAGGAATCTCGAAACAAGTTCATGCATTCTGGAATCCTCACGAGAAATGAGGGTGGTGGGTGAGTTTCCAAGCAATTCCGATACGTTGAAAAAAGTTCGTCTTCTTCTGCCTTAAATTGTTCCATATGGTTCAGGGCCCAAAAGGAGGAATCTCGAAACAATTTCATGCATTCTGGAATCATCACGAGAAATGAGGAGGGTGGGTGGGTTTCCACGCAATTCCGAGACGTTGAAAAAAGTTCGTCTTCCTCTGCCTCAAGTTGTCCCATATGGTTCAGGGCACAATCGGAGGAATCTCGAAACAAGTTCATGCATTCTGGAATCCTCACGAGAAATGAGGGGGTGGCTGAGTTTCCCAGAAATTCCGATACGTTGAAAAAAGTTCGTCTTCTTCTGTCTTAAATTGTCCCATATGGTTCAGGGCCCAAAGGGAGGAACCTCAAAACAAGCTCATGCATTCTGGAATCCTCACGAGAAATGAGGAGGGTGGGTGAGTTTCCACGCAATTCCGAGACGTTGAAAAAAGTTCGTCTTCCTCTGTCTCAAGTTGTCCCATATGGTTCAGGGCACAATCGGAGGAATCTCGAAACAAGTTCATGCATTCTGGAATCCTCACGAGAAATGAGGGTGGTGGGTGAGTTTCCACGCAATTCCGAGACGTTGAAAAAAGTTCGTCTTCTTCTGCCTCAAGGTTTCCCGCATGGTTCAGGGCCCAAACGGAGGAATCTCGAAACAAGTTCATGCATTATGGAATCCTCACGAGAAATGGGGAGGGTGGGTGAGTTTCCACGCAATTCCGACACGTTGAAAAAAGTTCGTCTTCCTCTGCCTCAAGTTGTCCCATATGGTTCAGGGCACAATCGGAGGAATCTCGAAACAAGTTCATGCATTCTGGAATCCTCGCGAGAAATGAGGAGGGTGGGTGAGTTTCCAAGCAATTCCGAGACGTTGAAAAAATTTCGTCTTCTTCTGCATCAAGTTGTCCTATATGGTTCAGGGCACAATCGGAGGAATCTCGAAACAATTTCATGCATTCTGGAATAATCACGAGAAATGAGGTGGGTGGGTGAGTTTCCACGCAATTCCGAGACGTTGAAAAAAGTTCGTCTTCCTTTGCCTCAAGTTGTCCCATATGGTTCAGGGCACAAACGGAGGAATCTCGAAACAAGTTCATGCATTCTGGAATCCTCACGAGAAATGAGGAGGGTGGGTGAGTTTCCACGCAATTCCGAGATGTTGAAAAAAGTTCGTCTTCCTCTGCCTCAAGTTGTCCCATTTGGTTCAGGGCACAATCGGAGGAATCTCGAAACAAGTTCATGCATTCTGGAATCCTCACGAGAAATGAGGGGGGTGGATGAGTTTCCAAGAAATTCCGATACGTTGAAAAAAGTTCGTCTTCTTCTGTCTTAAATTGTCCCATATGGTTCAGGGCCCAAACAGAGGAATCTCAAAACAAGCTCATGCATTCTGGAATCCTCACGAGAAATGAGGAGGGTGGGTGAGTTTCCACGCAATTCCGAGACGTTGAAAAAAGTTCGTCTTCCTCTGTCTCAAGTTGTCCCATATGGTTCAGGGCACAATCGGAGGAATCTCGAAACAAGTTCATGCATTCTGGAATCCTCACGAGAAATGAGGGTGGTGGGTGAGTTTCCACGCAATTCCGAGACGTTGAAAAAAGTTCGTCTTCTTCTGCCTCAAGGTTTCCCGCATGGTTCAGGGCCCAAACGGAGGAATCTCGAAACAAGTTCATGCATTATGGAATCCTCACGAGAAATGGGGAGGGTGGGTGAGTTTCCACGCAATTCCGACACGTTGAAAAAAGTTCGTCTTCCTCTGCCTCAAGTTGTCCCATATGGTTCAGGGCACAATCGGAGGAATCTCGAAACAAGTTCATGCATTCTGGAATCCTCGCGAGAAAGGAGGAGGGTGGGTGAGTTTCCAAGCAATTCCGAGATGTTGAAAAAATTTCGTCTTCTTCTGCATCAAGTTGTCCTATATGGTTCAGGGCACAATCGGAGGAATCTCGAAACAATTTCATGCATTCTGGAATAATCACGAGAAATGAGGAGGGTGGGTTAGTTTCCACGCAATTCCGAGACGTTGAAAAAAGTTCGTTTTCCTTTGCCTCAAGTTGTCCCATATGGTTCAGGGCACAAACGGAGGAATCTCGAAACAAGTTCATGCATTCTGGAATCCTCACGAGAAATGAGGAGGGTGGGTGAGTTTCCACGCAATTCCGAGATGTTGAAAAAAGTTCGTCTTCCTCTGCCTCAAGTTGTCCCATTTGGTTCAGGGCACAATCGGAGGAATCTCGAAACAAGTTCATGCATTCTGGAATCCTCACGAGAAATGAGGGGGGTGGATGAGTTTCCAAGCAATTCCGAGACGTTGAAAAAATTTCGTCTTCTTCTGCCTCAAGTTGTCCCATATGGTTCAGGGCACAATCGGAGGAATCTCGAAACAAGTTCATGCATTCTGGAATCCTCACGAGAAATGAGGGGGGTGGCTGAGTTTCCAAGAAATTCCGATACGTTGAAAAAAGTTCGTCTTCTTCTGTCTTAAATTGTCCCATATGGTTCAGGGCCCAAACGGAGGAATCTCAAAACAAGCTCATGCATTCTGGAATCCTCACGAGAAATGAGGAGGGTGGGTGAGTTTCCACGCAATTCCGAGACGTTGAAAAAAGTTTGTCTTCCTCTGTCTCAAGTTGTCCCATATGGTTCAGGGCACAATCGGAGGAATCTCGAAACAAGTTCATGCATTCTGGAATCCTCACGAGAAATGAGGGTGGTGGGTGAGTTTCCAAGCAATTCCGATACGTTGAAAAAAGTTCGTCTTCTTCTGCCTTAAATTGTTCCATATGGTTCAGGGCCCAAAAGGAGGAATCTCGAAACAATTTCATGCATTCTGGAATCATCACGAGAAATGAGGAGGGTGGGTGGGTTTCCACGCAATTCCGAGACGTTGAAAAAAGTTCGTCTTCCTCTGCCTCAAGTTGTCCCATATGGTTCAGGGCACAATCGGAGGAATCTCGAAACAAGTTCATGCATTCTGGAATCCTCACGAGAAATGAGGGGGTGGCTGAGTTTCCCAGAAATTCCGATACGTTGAAAAAAGTTCGTCTTCTTCTGTCTTAAATTGTCCCATATGGTTCAGGGCCCAAAGGGAGGAACCTCAAAACAAGCTCATGCATTCTGGAATCCTCACGAGAAATGAGGAGGGTGGGTGAGTTTCCACGCAATTCCGAGACGTTGAAAAAAGTTCGTCTTCCTCTGTCTCAAGTTGTCCCATATGGTTCAGGGCACAATCGGAGGAATCTCGAAACAAGTTCATGCATTCTGGAATCCTCACGAGAAATGAGGGTGGTGGGTGAGTTTCCACGCAATTCCGAGACGTTGAAAAAAGTTCGTCTTCTTCTGCCTCAAGGTTTCCCGCATGGTTCAGGGCCCAAACGGAGGAATCTCGAAACAAGTTCATGCATTATGGAATCCTCACGAGAAATGGGGAGGGTGGGTGAGTTTCCACGCAATTCCGACACGTTGAAAAAAGTTCGTCTTCCTCTGCCTCAAGTTGTCCCATATGGTTCAGGGCACAATCGGAGGAATCTCGAAACAAGTTCATGCATTCTGGAATCCTCGCGAGAAATGAGGAGGGTGGGTGAGTTTCCAAGCAATTCCGAGACGTTGAAAAAATTTCGTCTTCTTCTGCATCAAGTTGTCCTATATGGTTCAGGGCACAATCGGAGGAATCTCGAAACAATTTCATGCATTCTGGAATAATCACGAGAAATGAGGTGGGTGGGTGAGTTTCCACGCAATTCCGAGACGTTGAAAAAAGTTCGTCTTCCTTTGCCTCAAGTTGTCCCATATGGTTCAGGGCACAAACGGAGGAATCTCGAAACAAGTTCATGCATTCTGGAATCCTCACGAGAAATGAGGAGGGTGGGTGAGTTTCCACGCAATTCCGAGATGTTGAAAAAAGTTCGTCTTCCTCTGCCTCAAGTTGTCCCATTTGGTTCAGGGCACAATCGGAGGAATCTCGAAACAAGTTCATGCATTCTGGAATCCTCACGAGAAATGAGGGGGGTGGATGAGTTTCCAAGAAATTCCGATACGTTGAAAAAAGTTCGTCTTCTTCTGTCTTAAATTGTCCCATATGGTTCAGGGCCCAAACAGAGGAATCTCAAAACAAGCTCATGCATTCTGGAATCCTCACGAGAAATGAGGAGGGTGGGTGAGTTTCCACGCAATTCCGAGACGTTGAAAAAAGTTCGTCTTCCTCTGTCTCAAGTTGTCCCATATGGTTCAGGGCACAATCGGAGGAATCTCGAAACAAGTTCATGCATTCTGGAATCCTCACGAGAAATGAGGAGGGTGGGTGAGTTTCCACGCAATTCCGAGATGTTGAAAAAAGTTCGTCTTCCTCTGCCTCAAGTTGTCCCATTTGGTTCAGGGCACAATCGGAGGAATCTCGAAACAAGTTCATGCATTCTGGAATCCTCACGAGAAATGAGGGGGGTGGATGAGTTTCCAAGAAATTCCGATACGTTGAAAAAATTTCGTCTTCTTCTGCATCAAGTTGTCCTATATGGTTCAGGGCACAATCGGAGGAATCTCGAAACAATTTCATGCATTCTGGAATAATCACGAGAAATGGGGAGGGTGGGTGAGTTTCCACGCAATTCCGAGACGTTGAAAAAAGTTCGTCTTCCTCTGTCTCAAGTTGTCACATATGGTTCAGGGCACAATCGGAGGAATCTCGAAACAAGTTCATGCATTCTGGAATCCTCACGAGAAATGAGGAGGGTGGGTGAGTTTCCAAGCAATTCCGAGACGTTGAAAAAATTTCGTCTTCTTCTGCCTCAAGTGTTCCCATATGGTTCATGGCACAATCGGAGGAATCTCGAAACAAGTTCATGCATTCTGGAATCCTCACGAGAAATGAGGGGGGTGGGTCAGTTTCCACGCAATTCCGAGACGTTGAAAAAAGTTCGCCTTCCTCTGCCTCAAGTTGTCCCATATGGTTCAGGGCACAATCGGAGGAATCTCGAAACAAGTTCATGCATTCTGGAATCCTCACGAGAAATGAGGGGGGTGGGTGAGTTTCCAAGCAATTCCGATACGTTGAAAAAAGTTCGTCTTCTTCTGCCTTAAATTGTTCCATATGGTTCAGGGCCCAAAAGGAGGAATCTCGAAACAATTTCATGCATTCTGGAATCATCACGAGAAATGAGGAGGGTGGGTGAGTTTCCACGCAATTCCGAGACGTTGAAAAAAGTTCGTCTTCTTCTGCCACAAGTTGTACCGCATGGTTCAGGGCCCAAACGGAGGAATCTCGAAACAAGTTCATGCATTCTGGAATACTCACGAGAAATGAGGAGGGTGGGTGAGTTTCCACGCAATTCCGACACGTTGAAAAAAGTTCGTCTTCCTCTGCCTCAAGTTGTTCCATATGGTTCAGGGCACAATCGGAGGAATCTCGAAACAAGTTCATGCATTCTGGAATCCTCGCGAGAAAGGAGTAGGGTGGGTGAGTTTCCAAGCAATTCCGAGACGTTGAAAAAATTTCGTCTTCTTCTGCCTCAAGTTGTCCTATATGGTTCAGGGCACAATCGGAGGAATCTCGAAACACGTTCATGCATTCTGGAATCCTCACGAGAAATTAAGGGGGTGGGTCAGTTTCCACGCAATTCCGAGACGTTGAAAAAAGTTCGTCTTCCTCTGCTTCAAGTTGTCCCATATGGTTCAGGGCACAATCGGAGGAATCTCGAAACAAGTTCATGCATTCTGGAATCCTCGCGAGAAAGGAGGAGGGTGGGTGAGTTTCTAAGCAATTCCGAGACGTTGAAAAAATTTCGTCTTCTTCTTCCTCAAGTTGTCCTATATGGTTCAGGGCACAATCGGAGGAATCTCGAAACACGTTCATGAATTCTGGAATCCTCACGAGAAATTAGGGGGGTGGGTCAGTTTCCACGCAATTCCGATACGTTGAAAAAAGTTCGTCTTCTTCTGCCATAAATTGTCCCATATGGTTCAGGGCCCAAACGGAGGAATCTCGAAACAATTTCATGCATTCTGGAATAATCATGAGAAATGAGGAGGGTGGGTGAGTTTCCACGCAATTCCGAAACGTGGAAAAAAGTTCGTCTTCCATTGCCTCAAGTTGTTCCATATGGTTCAGGGCACAAACGGAGGAATCTCGAAACAAGTTCATGCATTCTGGAATCCTCACGAGAAATGAGGAGGGTGGGTGAGTTTCCACGCAATTCCGAGACGTTGAAAAAAGTTCGTCTTCCTCTGCCTCAAGTTGTCCCATATGGTTCAGGGCACAATCGGAGGAATCTCGAAACAAGTTCATGCATTCTGGAATCCTCACGAGAAATGAGGGGGGTGGCTGAGTTTCCAAGAAATTCCGATACGTTGAAAAAAGTTCGTCTTCTTCTGTCTTAAATTGTCCCATATGGTTCAGGGCCCAAAGGGAGGAATCTCAAAACAAGCTCATGCATTCTGGAATCCTCACGAGAAATGAGGAGGGTGGGTGAGTTTCCACGCAATTCCGAGACGTGGAAAAAAGTTCGTCTTCCTTTGCCTCAAGTTGTCCCATATGGTTCAGGGCACAAACGGAGGAATCTCGAAACAAGTTCATGCATTCTGGAATCCTCACGAGAAATGAGGAGGGTGGGTGAGTTTCCACGCAATTCCGAGACGTTGAAAAAAGTTCGTCTTCCTCTGCCTCAAGTTGTCCCATATGGTTCAGGGCACAATCGGAGGAATCTCGAAACAAGTTCATGCATTCTGGAATCCTCACGAGAAATGAGGGGGGTGGCTGAGTTTCCAAGAAATTCCGATACGTTGAAAAAAGTTCGTCTTCTTCTGTCTTAAATTGTCCCATATGGTTCAGGGCCCAAACGGAGGAATCTCAAAACAAGCTCATGCATTCTGGAATCCTCACGAGAAATGAGGAGGGTGGGTGAGTTTCCACGCAATTCCGAGACGTTGAAAAAAGTTCGTCTTCCTCTGTCTCAAGTTGTCCCATATGGTTCAGGGCACAATCGGAGGAATCTCGAAACAAGTTCATGCATTCTGGAATCCTCACGAGAAATGAGGGTGGTGGGTGAGTTTCCACGCAATTCCGAGACGTTGAAAAAAGTTCGTCTTCTTCTGCCTCAAGGTTTCCCGCATGGTTCAGGGCCCAAACGGAGGAATCTCGAAACAAGTTCATGCATTATGGAATCCTCACGAGAAATGGGGAGGGTGGGTGAGTTTCCACGCAATTCCGACACGTTGAAAAAAGTTCGTCTTCCTCTGCCTCAAGTTGTCCCATATGGTTCAGGGCACAATCGGAGGAATCTCGAAACAAGTTCATGCATTCTGGAATCCTCGCGAGAAAGGAGGAGGGTGGGTGAGTTTCCAAGCAATTCCGAGATGTTGAAAAAATTTCGTCTTCTTCTGCATCAAGTTGTCCTATATGGTTCAGGGCACAATCGGAGGAATCTCGAAACAATTTCATGCATTCTGGAATAATCACGAGAAATGAGGAGGGTGGGTTAGTTTCCACGCAATTCCGAGACGTTGAAAAAAGTTCGTCTTCCTTTGCCTCAAGTTGTCCCATATGGTTCAGGGCACAAACGGAGGAATCTCGAAACAAGTTCATGCATTCTGGAATCCTCACGAGAAATGAGGAGGGTGGGTGAGTTTCCACGCAATTCCGAGATGTTGAAAAAAGTTCGTCTTCCTCTGCCTCAAGTTGTCCCATTTGGTTCAGGGCACAATCGGAGGAATCTCGAAACAAGTTCATGCATTCTGGAATCCTCACGAGAAATGAGGGGGGTGGATGAGTTTCCAAGCAATTCCGAGACGTTGAAAAAATTTCGTCTTCTTCTGCCTCAAGTTGTCCCATATGGTTCAGGGCACAATCGGAGGAATCTCGAAACAAGTTCATGCATTCTGGAATCCTCACGAGAAATGAGGGGGGTGGCTGAGTTTCCAAGAAATTCCGATACGTTGAAAAAAGTTCGTCTTCTTCTGTCTTAAATTGTCCCATATGGTTCAGGGCCCAAACGGAGGAATCTCAAAACAAGCTCATGCATTCTGGAATCCTCACGAGAAATGAGGAGGGTGGGTGAGTTTCCACGCAATTCCGAGACGTTGAAAAAAGTTTGTCTTCCTCTGTCTCAAGTTGTCCCATATGGTTCAGGGCACAATCGGAGGAATCTCGAAACAAGTTCATGCATTCTGGAATCCTCACGAGAAATGAGGGTGGTGGGTGAGTTTCCACGCAATTCCGAGACGTTGAAAAAAGTTCGTCTTCTTCTGCCTCAAGGTTTCCCGCATGGTTCAGCGCCCAAACGGAGGAATCTCGAAACAAGTTCATGCATTATGGAATCCTCACGAGAAATGGGGAGGGTGGGTGAGTTTCCACGCAATTCCGACACGTTGAAAAAAGTTCGTCTTCCTCTGCCTCAAGTTGTCCCATATGGTTCAGGGCACAATCGGAGGAATCTCGAAACAAGTTCATGCATTCTGGAATCCTCGCGAGAAAGGAGGAGGGTGGGTGAGTTTCCAAGCAATTCCGAGACGTTGAAAAAATTTCGTCTTCTTCTGCATCAAGTTGTCCTATATGGTTCAGGGCACAATCGGAGGAATCTCGAAACAATTTCATGCATTCTGGAATAATCACGAGAAATGAGGATGATGGGTGAGTTTCCACGCAATTCCGAGACGTTGAAAAAAGTTCGTCTTCCTTTGCCTCAAGTTGTCCCATATGGTTCAGGGCACAAACGGAGGAATCTCGAAACAAGTTCATGCATTCTGGAATCCTCACGAGAAATGAGGAGGGTGGGTGAGTTTCCACGCAATTCCGAGATGTTGAAAAAAGTTCGTCTTCCTCTGCCTCAAGTTGTCCCATTTGGTTCAGGGCACAATCGGAGGAATCTCGAAACAAGTTCATGCATTCTGGAATCCTCACTAGAAATGAGGGGGGTGGATGAGTTTCCAAGCAATTCCGAGACGTTGAAAAAATTTCGTCTTCTTCTGCCTCAAGTTGTCCCATATGGTTCAGGGCACAATCGGAGGAATCTCGAAACAAGTTCAAGCATTCTGGAATCCTCACGAGAAATGAGGGGGGTGGGTCAGTTTCCACGCAATTCCGACACGTTGAAAAAAGTTCGTCTTCCTCTGCCTCAAGTTGTCCCATATGGTTCAGGGCACAATCGGAGGAATCTCGAAACAAGTTCATGCATTCTGGAATCCTCGCGAGAAATGAGGAGGGTGGGTGAGTTTCCAAGCAATTCCGAGACGTTGAAAAAATTTCGTCTTCTTCTGCCTCAAGTTGTCCTATATGGTTTAGGGCACAATCGGAGGAATCTCGAAACAAGTTCATGCATTCTGGAATCCTCACGAGAAATGAGGGGCGTGGGTGAGTTTCCAAGCAATTCCGATACGTTGAAAAAAGTTCGTCTTCTTCTGCCTTAAATTGTTCCATATGGTTCAGGGCCCAAAAGGAGGAATCTCGATACAATTTCATGCATTCTGGAATCATCACGAGAAATGAGGAGGGTGGGTGAGTTTCCACGCAATTCCGAGACGTTGAAAAAAGTTCGTCTTCTTCTGCCACAAGTTGTACCGCATGGTTCAGGGCCCAAACGGAGGAATCTCGAAACAAGTTCATGCATTCTGGAATACTCACGAGAAATGAGGAGGGTGGGTGAGTTTCCACGCAATTCCGACACGTTGAAAAAAGTTCGTCTTCCTCTGCCTCAAGTTGTTCCACATGGTTCAGGGCACAATCGGAGGAATCTCGAAACAAGTTCATGCATTCTGGAATCCTCGCGAGAAAGGAGGAGGGTGGGTGAGTTTCCAAGCAATTCCGAGGCGTTGAAAAAATTTCGTCTTCTTCTGCCTCAAGTTGTCCTATATGGTTCAGGGCACAATCGGAGGAATGTCGAAACACGTTCATGCATTCTGGAATCCTCACGAGAAATTAAGGGGGTGGGTCAGTTTCCACGCAATTCCGAGACGTTGAAAAAAGTTCGTCTTCCTCTGCCTCAAGTTGTCCCATATGGTTCAGGGCACAATCGGAGGAATCTCGAAACAAGTTCATGCATTCTGGAATCCTCGCGGGAAAGGAGGAGGGTGGGTGAGTTTCCAAGCAATTCCGAGACGTTGAAAAAATTTCGTCTTCTTCTGCCTCAAGTTGTCCTATATGGTTCAGGGCACAATCGGAGGAATCTCGAAACACGTTCATGCATTCTGGAATCCTCACGAGAAATTAGGGGGGTGGGTCAGTTTCCACGCAATTCCGAGACGTTGAAAAAAGTTCGTCTTCCTCTGCCTCAAGTTGTCCCATATGGTTCAGGGTACAATCGGAGGAATCTCGAAACAAGTTCATGCATTCTGGAATCCTCACGAGAAATGAGGGGGGTGGGTGAGTTTCCAAGCAATTCCGAGACGTTGAAAAAAGTTCGTCTTCTTCTGCCTTAAATTGTCCCATATGGTTCAGGGCCCAAACGGAGGAATCTCGAAACAATTTCATGCATTCTGGAATCATCAAGAGAAATGAGGAGGGTGGGTGAGTTTCCACGCAATTCCGTGACGTTGAAAAAAGTTCGTCTTTCTCTGCCTCAAGTTGTCCCATAAGGTTCAGGGCACAAACGGAGGAATCTCGAAACAAGTTCATGCATTCTGGAATCCTCACGAGAAATGAAGGGGGGTGGGTGAGTTTCCAAGCAATTCCGATACGTTGAAAAAAGTTCGTCTTCTTCTGCCTTAAATTGTCCCATATGTTCAGGGCCCAAACGGAGGAATCTCGAAACAATTTCATGCATTCTGGAAACATCACGAGAAATGAGGAGGGTGGGTGAGTTTCCACGCAATTCCGAGACGTTGAAAAAAGTTCGTCTTTCTCTGCCTCATGTTGTCCCATAAGGTTCAAGGCACAAACGGAGGAATCTCGAAACATGTTCATGCATTCTGGAATCCTCACGAGAAATGAGGGGGGTGGGTAAGTTTCCACGCAATTCCGAGACATTGAAAAAAGTTCGTCTTCTTCTGCCTCAAGTTGTCCCAAATGGTTCAGGGCCCAAACGGAGGAACCTCGAAACAAGTTCATGCATTCTGGAATCCTCACGAGAAATGAGGAGGGTGGGTGATTTTCTACGCAATTCCGATACGTTGAAAAAAGTTCGTCTTCTTCTGCCTCAAGTTGTCCCGCTCGTCTCGGAATTTTTTCAACGTCCCATATGGTTCAGGGCACAATCGGAGGAATCTCGAAACAAGTTCATGCATTCTGGAATCCTCAGGAGAAATGAGGAGGGTGGGTGAGTTTCCAAGCAATTCCGAGACGTTGAAAAAATTTTGTCTTCTTCTGCCTCAAGTTGTCCCATATGGTTCAGGGCACAATCGGAGGAATCTCGAAACAAGTTCAAGCATTCTGGAATCCTCACGAGAAATGAGGGGGGTGGGTCAGTTTCCACGCAATTCCGACACGTTGAAAAAAGTTCGTCTTCCTCTGCCTCAAGTTGTCCCATATGGTTCAGGGCACAATCGGAGGAATCTCGAAACAAGTTCATGCATTCTGGAATCCTCACGAGAAATGAGGGGGGTGGGTGAGTTTCCAAGCAATTCCGATACGTTGAAAAAAGTTCGTCTTCTTCTGCCTTAAATTGTCCCATATGGTTCAGGGCCCAAAAGGAGGAATCTCGAAACAATTTCATGCATTCTGGAATCATCACGAGAAATGAGGAGGGTGGGTGAGTTTCCACGCAATTCCGAGACGTTGAAAAAAGTTCGTCTTCTTCTGCCACAAGTTGTACCGCATGGTTCAGGGCCCAAACGGAGGAATCTCGAAACAAGTTCATGCATTCTGGAATACTCACGAGAAATGAGGAGGGTGGGTGAGTTTCCACGCAATTCCGACACGTTGAAAAAAGTTCGTCTTCCTCTGCCTCAAGTTGTCCCATATGGTTCAGGGCACAATCGGAGGAATCTCGAAACAAGTTCATGCATTCTGGAATCCTCGCGAGAAAGGAGGAGGGTGGGTGAGTTTCCAAGCAATTCCGAGACGTTGAAAAAATTTCGTCTTCTTCTGCCTCAAGTTGTCCTATATGGTTCAGGGCACAATCGGAGGAATCTCGAAACACGTTCATGCATTCTGGAATCCTCACGAGAAATTAGGGGGGTGGGTCAGTTTCCACGCAATTCCGAGACGTTGAAAAAAGTTCGTCTTCCTCTGCCTCAAGTTGTCCCATATGGTTCAGGGCACAATCGGAGGAATCTCGAAACAAGTTCATGCATTCTGGAATCCTCACGAGAAATGAGGGGGGTGGGTGAGTTTCCAAGCAATTCCGAGACGTTGAAAAAAGTTCGTCTTCTTCTGCCTTAAATTGTCCCATATGGTTCAGGGCCCAAACGGAGGAATCTCGAAACAATTTCATGCATTCTGGAATCATCAAGAGAAATGAGGAGGGTGGGTGAGTTTCCACGCAATTCCGTGACGTTGAAAAAAGTTCGTCTTTCTCTGCCTCAAGTTGTCCCATAAGGTTCAGGGCACAAACGGAGGAATCTCGAAACAAGTTCATGCATTCTGGAATCCTCACGAGAAATGAAGGGGGGTGGGTGAGTTTCCAAGCAATTCCGATACGTTGAAAAAAGTTCGTCTTCTTCTGCCTTAAATTGTCCCATATGGTTCAGGGCCCAAAGGGAGGAATCTCGAAACAATTTCATGCATTCTGGAAACATCACGAGAAATGAGGAGGGTGGGTGAGTTTCCACGCAATTCCGAGACGTTGAAAAAAGTTCGTCTTTCTCTGCCTCAAGTTGTCCCATAAGGTTCAGGGCACAAACGGAGGAATCTCGAAACAAGTTCATGCATTCTGGAATCCTCACGAGAAATGAGGAGGGTGGGTGATTTTCTACGCAATTCCGATACGTTGAAAAAAGTTCGTCTTCTTCTGCCTCAAGTCGTCCCAAATGGTTCAGGGACCAAACGGAGGAATCTCGAAACAAGTTCATGCATTCTGGAATCCTCACGAGAAATGAGGAGGGTGGGTGATTTTCTACGCAATTCCGATACGTTGAAAAAAGTTCGTCTTCTTCTGCCTCAAGTTGTCCCGCTCGTCTCGGAATTTTTTCAACGTCCCATATGGTTCAGGGCACAATCGGAGGAATCTCGAAACAAGTTCATGCATTCTGGAATCCTCATGAGAAATGAGGAGGGTGGGTGAGTTTCCAAGCAATTCCGAGACGTTGAAAAAATTTCGTCTTCTTCTGCCTCAAGTTGTCCCATATGGTTCAGGGCACAATCGGAGGAATCTCGAAACAAGTTCAAGCATTCTGGAATCCTCACGAGAAATGAGGGGGGTGGGTCAGTTTCCACGCAATTCCGACACGTTGAAAAAAGTTCGTCTTCCTCTGCCTCAAGTTGTCCCATATGGTTCAGGGCACAATCGGAGGAATCTCGAAACAAGTTCATGCATTCTGGAATCCTCGCGAGAAATGAGGAGGGTGGGTGAGTTTCCAAGCAATTCCGAGACGTTGAAAAAATTTCGTCTTCTTCTGCCTCAAGTTGTCGTATATGGTTCAGGGCACAATCGGAGGAATCTCGAAACAAGTTCATGCATTCTGGAATCCTCACGAGAAATGAGGGGGGTGGGTCAGTTTCCAAGCAATTCCGAGACGTTGAAAAAAGTTCGTCTTCCTCTGCCTCAAGTTGTCCCATATGGTTCAGGGCACAATCGGAGGAATCTCGAAACAAGTTCATGCATTCTGGAATCCTCACGAGAAATGAGGGGGGTGGGTGAGTTTCCAAGCAATTCCGATACGTTGAAAAAAGTTCGTCTTCTTCTGCCTTAAATTGTCCCATATGGTTCAGGGCCCAAATGGAGGAATCTCGAAACAATTTCATGCGTTCTGGAATCATCACGAGAAATGAGGAGGGTGGGTGAGTTTCCACGCAATTCCGAGACGTTGAAAAAAGTTCGTCTTTCTCTGCCTCAAGTTGTCCCATAAGGTTCAGGGCACAAACGGAGGAATCTCGAAACATGTTCATGCATTCTGGAATTCACACGAGAAATGAAGGGCGTGGGTAAGTTTCCACGCAATTCCGAGACGTTGAAAAAAGTTCGTCTTCTTCTGCCTCAAGTTGTCCCAAATGGTTCAGGGACCAAACGGAGGAATCTCGAAACAAGTTCATGCATTCTGGAATCCTCACGAGAAATGAGGAGGGTGGGTGATTTTCTACGCAATTCCGATACGTTGAAAAAAGTTCGTCTTCTTCTGCCTCAAGTTGTCCCGCTCGTCTCGGAATTTTTTCAACGTCCCATATGGTTCAGGGCACAATCGGAGGAATCCCGAAACAAGTTCATGCATTCTGGAATCCTCATGAGAAATGAGGAGGGTGGGTGAGTTTCCAAGCAATTCCGAGACGTTGAAAAAATTTCGTCTTCTTCTGCCTCAAGTTGTCCCATATGGTTCAGGGCACAATCGGAGGAATCTTGAAACAAGTTCAAGCATTCTGGAATCCTCACGAGAAATGAGGGGGGTGGGTCAGTTTCCACGCAATTCCGAGACGTTGAAAAAAGTTCGTCTTTCTCTGCCTCAAGTTGTCCCATAAGGTTCAGGGCACAAACGGAGGAATCTCGAAACATGTTCATGCATTCTGGAATCCTCACGAGAAATGAAGGGGGTGGGTAAGTTTCCACGCAATTCCGAGACGTTGAAAAAAGTTCGTCTTCTTCTGCCTCAAGTTGTCCCAAATGGTTCAGGGACCAAACGGAGGAATCTCGAAACAAGTTCATGCATTCTGGAATCCTCACGAGAAATGAGTAGGGTGGGTGATTTTCTACGCAATTCCGATACGTTGAAAAAAGTTCGTCTTCTTCTGCCTCAAGTTGTCCCGCTCGTCTCGGAATTTTTTCAACGTCCCATATGGTTCAGGGCACAATCGGAGGAATCTCGAAACAAGTTCATGCATTCTGTAATCCTCATGAGAAATGAGGAGGGTGGGTGAGTTTCCAAGCAATTCCGAGACGTTGAAAAAATTTTGTCTTCTTCTGCCTCAAGTTATCCCATATGGTTCAGGGCACAATCGGAGGAATCTCGAAACAAGTTCAAGCATTCTGGAATCCTCACGAGAAATGAGGGGGGTGGGTCAGTTTCCACGCAATTCCGACACGTTGAAAAAAGTTCGTCTTCCTCTGCCTCAAGTTTTCCCATATGGTTCAGGGCACAATCGGAGGAATCTCGAAACAAGTTCATGCATTCTGGAATCCTCACGAGAAATGAGGGGGGTGGGTGAGTTTCCAAGCAATTCCGATACGTTGAAAAAAGTTCGTCTTCTTCTGCCTTAAATTGTCCCATATGGTTCAAGGCCCAAAAGGAGGAATCTCGAAACAATTTCATGCATTCTGGAATCATCACGAGAAATGAGGAGGGTGGGTGAGTTTCCACGCAATTCCGAGACGTTGAAAAAAGTTCGTCTTCTTCTGCCACAAGTTGTACCGCATGGTTCAGGGCCCAAACGGAGGAATCTCGAAACAAGTTCATGCATTCTGGAATACTCACGAGAAATGAGGAGGGTGGGTGAGTTTCCACGCAATTCCGACACGTTGAAAAAAGTTCGTCTTCCTCTGCCTCAAGTTGTCCCATATGGTTCAGGGCACAATCGGAGGAATCTCGAAACAAGTTCATGCATTCTGGAATCCTCGCGAGAAAGGAGGAGGGTGGGTGAGTTTCCAAGCAATTCCGAGACGTTGAAAAAATTTCGTCTTCTTCTGCCTCAAGTTGTCCTATATGGTTCAGGGCACAATCGGAGGAATCTCGAACCACGTTCATGCATTCTGGAATCCTCACGAGAAATTAGGGGGGTGGGTCAGTTTCCACGCAATTCCGAGACGTTGAAAAAAGTTCGTCTTCCTCTGCCTCAAGTTGTCCCATATGGTTCAGGGCACAATCGGAGGAATCTCGAAACAAGTTCATGCATTCTGGAATCCTCACGAGAAATGAGGGGGGTGGGTGAGTTTCCAAGCAATTCCGAGACGTTGAAAAAAGTTCGTCTTCTTCTGCCTTAAATTGTCCCATATGGTTCAGGGCCCAAACGAAGGAATCTCGAAACAATTTCATGCATTCTGGAATCATCAAGAGAAATGAGGAGGGTGGGTGAGTTTCCACGCAATTCCGTGACGTTGAAAAAAGTTCGTCTTTCTCTGCCTCAAGTTGTCCCATAAGGTTCAGGGCACAAACGGAGGAATCTCGAAACAAGTTCATGCATTCTGGAATCCTCACGAGAAATGAAGGGGGGTGGGTGAGTTTCCAAGCAATTCCGATACGTTGAAAAAAGTTCGTCTTCTTCTGCCTTAAATTGTCCCATATGGTTCAGGGCCCAAACGGAGGAATCTCGAAACAATTTCATGCATTCTGGAAACATCACGAGAAAT
Source organism: Acacia crassicarpa (assembly GCA_034222035.1). NCBI lineage: Eukaryota > Viridiplantae > Streptophyta > Magnoliopsida > Fabales > Fabaceae > Acacia > Acacia crassicarpa. The sequence goes on along the minus strand of JAWXYG010000002.1, from coordinate 29,631,148 downwards.
GAGGAGGGTGGGTGAGTTTCCACGCAATTCCGAGACGTTGAAAAAAGTTCGTCTTTCTCTGCCTCAAGTTGTCCCATAAGGTTCAGGGCACAAACGGAGGAATCTCGAAACATGTTCATGCATTCTGGAATCCTCACGAGAAATGAGGGGGGTGGGTAAGTTTCCACGCAATTCCGAGACGTTGAAAAAAGTTCGTCTTCTTCTGCCTCAAGTTGTCCCAAATGGTTCGGGGCCCAAACGGAGGAATCTCGAAACAAGTTCATGCATTCTGGAATCCTCACGAGAAATGAGGAGGGTGGGTGATTTTCTACGCAATTCCGATACGTTGAAAAAAGTTCGTCTTCTTCTGCCTCAAGTCGTCCCAAATGGTTCAGGGACCAAACGGAGGAATCTCGAAACAAGTTCATGCATTCTGGAATCCTCACGAGAAATGAGGAGGGTGGGTGATTTTCTACGCAATTCCGATACGTTGAAAAAAGTTCGTCTTCTTCTGCCTCAAGTTGTCCCGCTCGTCTCGGAATTTTTTCAACGTCCCATATGGTTCAGGGCACAATCGGAGGAATCTCGAAACAAGTTCATGCATTCTGGAATCCTCATGAGAAATGAGGAGGGTGGGTGAGTTTCCAAGCAATTCCGAGACGTTGAAAAAATTTCGTCTTCTTCTGCTCAAGTTGTCCCATATGGTTCAGGGCACAATCGGAGGAATCTCGAAACAAGTTCAAGCATTCTGGAATCCTCACGAGAAATGAGGGGGGTGGGTCAGTTTCCACGCAATTCCGACACGTTGAAAAAAGTTCGTCTTCCTCTGCCTCAAGTTGTCCCATATGGTTCAGGGCACAATCGGAGGAATCTCGAAACAAGTTCATGCATTCTGGAATCCTCGCGAGAAATGAGGAGGGTGGGTGAGTTTCCAAGCAATTCCGAGACGTTGAAAAAATTTCGTCTTCTTCTGCCTCAAGTTGTCCTATATGGTTCAGGGCACAATTGGAGGAATCTCGAAACAAGTTCATGCATTCTGGAATCCTCACGAGAAATGAGGGGGGTGGGTCAGTTTCCAAGCAATTCCGAGACGTTGAAAAAAGTTCGTCTTCCTCTGCCTCAAGTTGTCCCATATGGTTCAGGGCACAATCGGAGGAATCTCGAAACAAGTTCATGCATTCTGGAATCCTCACGAGAAATGAGGGGGGTGGGTGAGTTTCCAAGCAATTCCGATACGTTGAAAAAAGTTCGTCTTCTTCTGCCTTAAATTGTCCCATATGGTTCAGGGCCCAAATGGAGGAATCTCGAAACAATTTCATGCGTTCTGGAATCATCACGAGAAATGAGGAGGGTGGGTGAGTTTCCACGCAATTCCGAGACGTTGAAAAAAGTTCGTCTTTCTCTGCCTCAAGTTGTCCCATAAGGTTCAGGGCACAAACGGAGGAATCTCGAAACATGTTCATGCATTCTGGAATTCACACGAGAAATGAAGGGGGTGGGTAAGTTTCCACGGAATTCCGAGACGTTGAAAAAAGTTCGTCTTCTTCTGCCTCAAGTGGTCCCAAATGGTTCAGGGACCAAACGGAGGAATCTCGAAACAAGTTCATGCATTCTGGAATCCTCACGAGAAATGAGGAGGGTGGGTGATTTTCTACGCAATTCCGATACGTTGAAAAAAGTTCGTCTTCTTCTGCCTCAAGTTCTCCCGCTCGTCTCGGAATTTTTTCAACGTCCCATATGGTTCAGGGCACAATCGGAGGAATCCCGAAACAAGTTCATGCATTCTGGAATCCTCATGAGAAATGAGGAGGGTGGGTGAGTTTCCAAGCAATTCCGAGACGTTGAAAAAATTTCGTCTTCTTCTGCCTCAAGTTGTCCCATATGGTTCAGGGCACAATCGGAGGAATCTCGAAACAAGTTCAAGCATTCTGGAATCCTCACGAGAAATGAGGGGGGTGGGTCAGTTTCCACGCAATTCCGAGACGTTGAAAAAAGTTCGTCTTTCTCTGCCTCAAGTTGTCCCATAAGGTTCAGGGCACAAACGGAGGAATCTCGAAACATGTTCATGCATTCTGGAATCCTCACGAGAAATGAGGGGGGTGGGTAAGTTTCCACGCAATTCCGAGACGTTGAAAAAAGTTCGTCTTCTTCTGCCTCAAGTTGTCCCAAATGGTTCAGGGCCCAAACGGAGGAATCTCGAAACAAGTTCATGCATTCTGAAATCCTCACGAGAAATGAGGAGGGTGGGTGATTTTCTACGCAATTCCGATACGTTGAAAAAAGTTCGTCTTCTTCTGCCTCAAGTTGTCCCGCTCGTCTCGGAATTTTTTCAACGTCCCATATGGTTCAGGGCACAATCGGAGGAATCTCGAAACAAGTTCATGCATTCTGGAATCCTCATGAGAAATGAGGAGGGTGGGTGAGTTTCCAAGCAATTCCGAGACGTTGAAAAAATTTCGTCTTCTTCTGCCTCAAGTTGTCCCATATGGTTCAGGGCACAATCGGAGGAATCTCGAAACAAGTTCAAGCATTCTGGAATCCTCACGAGAAATGAGGGGGGTGGGTCAGTTTCCACGCAATTCCGACACGTTGAAAAAAGTTCGTCTTCCTCTGCCTCAAGTTGTCCCATATGGTTCAGGGCACAATCGGAGGAATCTCGAAACAAGTTCATGCATTCTGGAATCCTCGCGAGAAATGAGGAGGGTGGGTGAGTTTCCAAGCAATTCCGAGACGTTGAAAAAATTTCGTCTTCTTCTGCCTCAAGTTGTCCTATATGGTTCAGGGCACAATTGGAGGAATCTCGAAACAAGTTCATGCATTCTGGAATCCTCACGAGAAATGAGGGGGGTGGGTCAGTTTCCAAGCAATTCCGAGACGTTGAAAAAAGTTCGTCTTCCTCTGCCTCAAGTTGTCCCATATGGTTCAGGGCACAATCGGAGGAATCTCGAAACAAGTTCATGCATTCTGGAATCCTCACGAGAAATGAGGGGGGTGGGTGAGTTTCCAAGCAATTCCGATACGTTGAAAAAAGTTCGTCTTCTTCTGCCTTAAATTGTCCCATATGGTTCAGGGCCCAAATGGAGGAATCTCGAAACAATTTCATGCGTTCTGGAATCATCACGAGAAATGAGGAGGGTGGGTGAGTTTCCACGCAATTCCGAGACGTTGAAAAAAGTTCGTCTTTCTCTGCCTCAAGTTGTCCCATAAGGTTCAGGGCACAAACGGAGGAATCTCGAAACATGTTCATGCATTCTGGAATCCTCACGAGAAATGAGGGGGGTGGGTAAGTTTCCACGCAATTCCGAGACGTTGAAAAAAGTTCGTCTTCTTCTGCCTCAAGTTGTCCCAAATGGTTCAGGGCCCAAACGGAGGAATCTCGAAACAAGTTCATGCATTCTGAAATCCTCACGAGAAATGAGGAGGGTGGGTGATTTTCTACGCAATTCCGATACGTTGAAAAAAGTTCGTCTTCTTCTGCCTCAAGTTGTCCCATATGGTTCAGGGCACAATCGGAGGAATCTCGAAACATGTTCATGCATTCTGGAATCCTCACGAGAAATGAGGGGGGTGGGTAAGTTTCCACGCAATTCCGAGACGTTGAAAAAAGTTCGTCTTCTTCTGCCTCAAGTTGTCCCAAATGGTTCAGGGCCCAAACGGAGGAATCTCGAAACAAGTTCATGCATTCTGAAATCCTCACGAGAAATGAGGAGGGTGGGTGATTTTCTACGCAATTCCGATACGTTGAAAAAAGTTCGTCTTCTTCTGCCTCAAGTTGTCCCGCTCGTCTCGGAATTTTTTCAACGTCCCATATGGTTCAGGGCACAATCGGAGGAATCTCGAAACAAGTTCATGCATTCTGGAATCCTCATGAGAAATGAGGAGGGTGGGTGAGTTTCCAAGCAATTCCGAGACGTTGAAAAAATTTCGTCTTCTTCTGCCTCAAGTTGTCCCATATGGTTCAGGGCACAATCGGAGGAATCTCGAAACAAGTTCAAGCATTCTGGAATCCTCACGAGAAATGAGGGGGGTGGGTCAGTTTCCACGCAATTCCGACACGTTGAAAAAAGTTCGTCTTCCTCTGCCTCAAGTTGTCCCATATGGTTCAGGGCACAATCGGAGGAATCTCGAAACAAGTTCATGCATTCTGGAATCCTCGCGAGAAATGAGGAGGGTGGGTGAGTTTCCAAGCAATTCCGAGACGTTGAAAAAATTTCGTCTTCTTCTGCCTCAAGTTGTCCTATATGGTTCAGGGCACAATCGGAGGAATCTCGAAACAAGTTCATGCATTCTGGAATCCTCACGAGAAATGAGGGGGGTGGGTCAGTTTCCAAGCAATTCCGAGACGTTGAAAAAAGTTCGTCTTCCTCTGCCTCAAGTTGTCCCATATGGTTCAGGGCACAATCGGAGGAATCTCGAAACAAGTTCATGCATTCTGGAATCCTCACGAGAAATGAGGGGGGTGGGTGAGTTTCCAAGCAATTCCGATACGTTGAAAAAAGTTCGTCTTCTTCTGCCTTAAATTGTCCCATATGGTTCAGGGCCCAAATGGAGGAATCTCGAAACAATTTCATGCGTTCTGGAATCATCACGAGAAATGAGGAGGGTGGGTGAGTTTCCACGCAATTCCGAGACGTTGAAAAAAGTTCGTCTTTCTCTGCCTCAAGTTGTCCCATAAGGTTCAGGGCACAAACGGAGGAATCTCGAAACATGTTCATGCATTCTGGAATTCACACGAGAAATGAAGGGGGTGGGTAAGTTTCCACGGAATTCCGAGACGTTGAAAAAAGTTCGTGTTCTTCTGCCTCAAGTTGTCCCAAATGGTTCAGGGACCAAACGGAGGAATCTCGAAACAAGTTCATGCATTCTGGAATCCTCACGAGAAATGAGGAGGGTGGGTGATTTTCTACGCAATTCCGATACGTTGAAAAAAGTTCGTCTTCTTCTGCCTCAAGTTCTCCCGCTCGTCTCGGAATTTTTTCAACGTCCCATATGGTTCAGGGCACAATCGGAGGAATCCCGAAACAAGTTCATGCATTCTGGAATCCTCATGAGAAATGAGGAGGGTGGGTGAGTTTCCAAGCAATTCCGAGACGTTGAAAAAATTTCGTCTTCTTCTGCCTCAAGTTGTCCCATATGGTTCAGGGCACAATCGGAGGAATCTCGAAACAAGTTCAAGCATTCTGGAATCCTCACGAGAAATGAGGGGGGTGGGTCAGTTTCCACGCAATTCCGAGACGTTGAAAAAAGTTCGTCTTTCTCTGCCTCAAGTTGTCCCATAAGGTTCAGGGCACAAACGGAGGAATCTCGAAACATGTTCATGCATTCTGGAATCCTCACGAGAAATGAGGGGGGTGGGTAAGTTTCCACGCAATTCCGAGACGTTGAAAAAAGTTCGTCTTCTTCTGCCTCAAGTTGTCCCAAATGGTTCAGGGCCCAAACGGAGGAATCTCGAAACAAGTTCATGCATTCTGAAATCCTCACGAGAAATGAGGAGGGTGGGTGATTTTCTACGCAATTCCGATACGTTGAAAAAAGTTCGTCTTCTTCTGCCTCAAGTTGTCCCGCTCGTCTCGGAATTTTTTCAACGTCCCATATGGTTCAGGGCACAATCGGAGGAATCTCGAAACAAGTTCATGCATTCTGGAATCCTCATGAGAAATGAGGAGGGTGGGTGAGTTTCCAAGCAATTCCGAGACGTTGAAAAAATTTCGTCTTCTTCTGCCTCAAGTTGTCCCATATGGTTCAGGGCACAATCGGAGGAATCTCGAAACAAGTTCAAGCATTCTGGAATCCTCACGAGAAATGAGGGGGGTGGGTCAGTTTCCACGCAATTCCGACACGTTGAAAAAAGTTCGTCTTCCTCTGCCTCAAGTTGTCCCATATGGTTCAGGGCACAATCGGAGGAATCTCGAAACAAGTTCATGCATTCTGGAATCCTCGCGAGAAATGAGGAGGGTGGGTGAGTTTCCAAGCAATTCCGAGACGTTGAAAAAATTTCGTCTTCTTCTGCCTCAAGTTGTCCTATATGGTTCAGGGCACAATCGGAGGAATCTCGAAACAAGTTCATGCATTCTGGAATCCTCACGAGAAATGAGGGGGGTGGGTCAGTTTCCAAGCAATTCCGAGACGTTGAAAAAAGTTCGTCTTCCTCTGCCTCAAGTTGTCCCATATGGTTCAGGGCACAATCGGAGGAATCTCGAAACAAGTTCATGCATTCTGGAATCCTCACGAGAAATGAGGTGGGTGGGTGAGTTTCCAAGCAATTCCGATACGTTGAAAAAAGTTCGTCTTCTTCTGCCTTAAATTGTCCCATATGGTTCAGGGCCCAAATGGAGGAATCTCGAAACAATTTCATGCGTTCTGGAATCATCACGAGAAATGAGGAGGGTGGGTGAGTTTCCACGCAATTCCGAGACGTTGAAAAAAGTTCGTCTTTCTCTGCCTCAAGTTGTCCCATAAGGTTCAGGGCACAAACGGAGGAATCTCGAAACATGTTCATGCATTCTGGAATCCTCACGAGAAATGAAGGGGGGTGGGTGAGTTTCCAAGCAATTCCGATACGTTGAAAAAAGTTCGTCTTCTTCTGCCTTAAATTGTCCCATATGGTTCAGGGCCCAAACGGAGGAATCTCGAAACAATTTCATGCATTCTGGAAACATCACGAGAAATGAGGAGGGTGGGTGAGTTGCCACGCAATTCCGAGACGTTGAAAAAAGTTCGTCTTTCTCTGCCTCAAGTTGTCCCATAAGGTTCCGGGCACAAACGGAGGAATCTCGAAACATGTTCATGCATTCTGGAATCCTCACGAGAAATGAGGAGGGTGGGTGAGTTTCCACGCAATTCCGAGACGTTGAAAAAAGTTCGTCTTCTTCTGCCTCAAGTTGTCCCAAATGGTTCGGGGCCCAAACGGAGGAATCTCGAAACAAGTTCATTCATTCTGGAATCCTCACGAGAAATGAGGATGGTGGGTGATTTTCTACGCAATTCCGATACGTTGAAAAAAGTTCGTCTTCTTCTGCCTCAAGTCGTCCCAAATGGTTCAGGGACCAAACGGAGGAATCTCGAAACAAGTTCATGCATTCTGGAATCCTCACGAGAAATGAGGAGGGTGGGTGATTTTCTACGCAATTCCGATACGTTGAAAAAAGTTCGTCTTCTTCTGCCTCAAGTTGTCCCGCTCGTCTCGGAATTTTTTCAACGTCCCATATGGTTCAGGGCACAATCGGAGGAATCTCGAAACAAGTTCATGCATTCTGGAATCCTCACGAGAAATGAAGGGGGGTGGGTGAGTTTCCAAGCAATTCCGATACGTTGAAAAAAGTTCGTCTTCTTCTGCCTTAAATTGTCCCATATGGTTCAGGGCCCAAACGGAGGAATCTCGAAACAATTTCATGCATTCTGGAAACATCACGAGAAATGAGGAGGGTGGGTGAGTTTCCACGCAATTCCGAGACGTTGAAAAAAGTTCGTCTTTCTCTGCCTCAAGTTGTCCCATAAGGTTCAGGGCACAAACGGAGGAATCTCGAAACATGTTCATGCATTCTGGAATCCTCACGAGAAATGAGGGGGGTGGGTAAGTTTCCACGCAATTCCGAGACGTTGAAAAAAGTTCGTCTTCTTCTGCCTCAAGTTGTCCCAAATGGTTCGGGGCCCAAACGGAGGAATCTCGAAACAAGTTCATGCATTCTGGAATCCTCACGAGAAATGAAGGGGGTGGGTAAGTTTCCACGCAATTCCGAGACGTTGAAAAAAGTTCGTCTTCTTCTGCCTCAAGTTGTCCCAAATGGTTCAGGGCCCAAACGGAGGAATCTCGAAACAAGTTCATGCATTCTGAAATCCTCACGAGAAATGAGGAGGGTGGGTGATTTTCTACGCAATTCCGATACGTTGAAAAAAGTTCGTCTTCTTCTGCCTCAAGTTGTCCCGCTCGTCTCGGAATTTTTTCAACGTCCCATATGGTTCAGGGCACAATCGGAGGAATCTCGAAACAAGTTCATGCATTCTGGAATCCTCATGAGAAATGAGGAGGGTGGGTGAGTTTCCAAGCAATTCCGAGACGTTGAAAAAATTTCGTCTTCTTCTGCCTCAAGTTGTCCCATATGGTTCAGGGCACAATCGGAGCAATCTCGAAACAAGTTCAAGCATTCTGGAATCCTCACGAGAAATGAGGGGGGTGGGTCAGTTTCCACGCAATTCCGACACGTTGAAAAAAGTTCGTCTTCCTCTGCCTCAAGTTGTCCCATATGGTTCAGGGCACAATCGGAGGAATCTCGAAACAAGTTCATGCATTCTGGAATCCTCGCGAGAAATGAGGAGGGTGGGTGAGTTTCCAAGCAATTCCGAGACGTTGAAAAAATTTCGTCTTCTTCTGCCTCAAGTTGTCCTATATGGTTCAGGGCACAATCGGAGGAATCTCGAAACAAGTTCATGCATTCTGGAATCCTCACGAGAAATGAGGGGGGTGGGTCAGTTTCCAAGCAATTCCGAGACGTTGAAAAAAGTTCGTCTTCCTCTGCCTCAAGTTGTCCCATATGGTTCAGGGCACAATCGGAGGAATCTCGAAACAAGTTCATGCATTCTGGAATCCTCACGAGAAATGAGGGGGGTGGGTGAGTTTCCAAGCAATTCCGATACGTTGAAAAAAGTTCGTCTTCTTCTGCCTTAAATTGTCCCATATGGTTCAGGGCCCAAATGGAGGAATCTCGAAACAATTTCATGCGTTCTGGAATCATCACGAGAAATGAGGAGGGTGGGTGAGTTTCCACGCAATTCCGAGACGTTGAAAAAAGTTCGTCTTTCTCTGCCTCAAGTTGTCCCATAAGGTTCAGGGCACAAACGGAGGAATCTCGAAACATGTTCATGCATTCTGGAATTCACACGAGAAATGAAGGGGGTGGGTAAGTTTCCACGGAATTCCGAGACGTTGAAAAAAGTTCGTCTTCTTCTGCCTCAAGTTGTCCCAAATGGTTCAGGGACCAAACGGAGGAATCTCGAAACAAGTTCATGCATTCTGGAATCCTCACGAGAAATGAGGAGGGTGGGTGATTTTCTACGCAATTCCGATACGTTGAAAAAAGTTCGTCTTCTTCTGCCTCAAGTTGTCCCGCTCGTCTCGGAATTTTTTCAACGTCCCATATGGTTCAGGGCACAATCGGAGGAATCCCGAAACAAGTTCATGCATTCTGGAATCCTCATGAGAAATGAGGAGGGTGGGTGAGTTTCCAAGCAATTCCGAGACGTTGAAAAAATTTCGTCTTCTTCTGCCTCAAGTTGTCCCATATGGTTCAGGGCACAATCGGAGGAATCTCGAAACAAGTTCAAGCATTCTGGAATCCTCACGAGAAATGAGGGGGGTGGGTCAGTTTCCACGCAATTCCGAGACGTTGAAAAAAGTTCGTCTTTCTCTGCCTCAAGTTGTCCCATAAGGTTCAGGGCACAAACGGAGGAATCTCGAAACATGTTCATGCATTCTGGAATCCTCACGAGAAATGAAGGGGGTGGGTAAGTTTCCACGCAATTCCGAGACGTTGAAAAAAGTTCGTCTTCTTCTGCCTCAAGTTGTCCCAAATGGTTCAGGGACCAAACGGAGGAATCTCGAAACAAGTTCATGCATTCTGGAATCCTCACAAGAAATGAGGAGGGTGGGTGATTTTCTACGCAATTCCGATACGTTGAAAAAAGTTCGTCTTCTTCTGCCTCAAGTTGTCCCGCTCGTCTCGGAATTTTTTCAACGTCCCATATGGTTCAGGGCACAATCGGAGGAATCTCGAAACAAGTTCATGCATTCTGGAATCCTCATGAGAAATGAGGAGGGTGGGTGAGTTTCCAAGCAATTCCGAGACGTTGAAAAAATTTTGTCTTCTTCTGCCTCAAGTTGTCCCATATGGTTCAGGGCACAATCGGAGGAATCTCGAAACAAGTTCAAGCATTCTGGAATCCTCACGAGAAATGAGGGGGGTGGGTCAGTTTCCACGCAATTCCGACACGTTGAAAAAAGTTCGTCTTCCTCTGCCTCAAGTTTTCCCATATGGTTCAGGGCACAATCGGAGGAATCTCGAAACAAGTTCATGCATTCTGGAATCCTCACGAGAAATGAGGGGGGTGGGTGAGTTTCCAAGCAATTCCGATACGTTGAAAAAAGTTCGTCTTCTTCTGTCTTAAATTGTCCCATATGGTTCAAGGCCCAAAAGGAGGAATCTCGAAACAATTTCATGCATTCTGGAATCATCACGAGAAATGAGGAGGGTGGGTGAGTTTCCACGCAATTCCGAGACGTTGAAAAAAGTTCGTCTTCTTCTGCCACAAGTTGTACCGCATGGTTCAGGGCCCAAACGGAGGAATCTCGAAACAAGTTCATGCATTCTGGAATACTCACGAGAAATGAGGAGGGTGGGTGAGTTTCCACGCAATTCCGCCACGTTGAAAAAAGTTCGTCTTCCTCTTCCTCAAGTTGTCCCATATGGTTCAGGGCACAATCGGAGGAATCTCGAAACAAGTTCATGCATTCTGGAATCCTCGCGAGAAAGGAGGAGGGTGGGTGAGTTTCCAAGCAATTCCGAGACGTTGAAAAAATTTCGTCTTCTTCTGCCTCAAGTTGTCCTATATGGTTCAGGGCACAATCGGAGGAATCTCGAAACACGTTCATGCATTCTGGAATCCTCACGAGAAATTAGGGGGGTGGGTCAGTTTCCACGCAATTCCGAGACGTTGAAAAAAGTTCGTCTTCCTCTGCCTCAAGTTGTCCCATATGGTTCAGGGCACAATCGGAGGAATCTCGAAACAAGTTCATGCATTCTGGAATCCTCACGAGAAATGAGGGGGGTGGGTGAGTTTCCAAGCAATTCCGAGACGTTGAAAAAAGTTCGTCTTCTTCTGCCTTAAATTGTCCCATATGGTTCAGGGCCCAAACGGAGGAATCTCGAAACAATTTCATGCATTCTGGAATCATCAAGAGAAATGAGGAGGGTGGGTGAGTTTCCACGCAATTCCGTGACGTTGAAAAAAGTTCGTCTTTCTCTGCCTCAAGTTGTCCCATAAGGTTCAGGGCACAAACGGAGGAATCTCGAAACAAGTTCATGCATTCTGGAATCCTCACGAGAAATGAAGGGGGGTGGGTGAGTTTCCAAGCAATTCCGATACGTTGAAAAAAGTTCGTCTTCTTCTGCCTTAAATTGTCCCATATGGTTCAGGGCCCAAACGGAGGAATCTCGAAACAATTTCATGCATTCTGGAAACATCACGAGAAATGAGGAGGGTGGGTGAGTTTCCACGCAATTCCGAGACGTTGAAAAAAGTTCGTCTTTCTCTGCCTCAAGTTGTCCCATAAGGTTCAGGGCACAAACGGAGGAATCTCGAAACATGTTCATGCATTCTGGAATCCTCACGACAAATGAGGGGGGTGGGTAAGTTTCCACGCAATTCCGAGACGTTGAAAAAAGTTCGTCTTCTTCTGCCTCAAGTTGTCCCAAATGGTTCGGGGCCCAAACGGAGGAATCTCGAAACAAGTTCATGCATTCTGGAATCCTCACGAGAAATGAGGAGGGTGGGTGATTTTCTACGCAATTCCGATACGTTGAAAAAAGTTCGTCTTCTTCTGCCTCAAGTCGTCCCAAATGGTTCAGGGACCAAACGGAGGAATCTCGAAACAAGTTCATGCATTCTGGAATCCTCACGAGAAATGAGGAGGGTGGGTGATTTTCTACGCAATTCCGATACGTTGAAAAAAGTTCGTCTTCTTCTGCCTCAAGTTGTCCCGCTCGTCTCGGAATTTTTTCAACGTCCCATATGGTTCAGGGCACAATCGGAGGAATCTCGAAACAAGTTCATGCATTCTGGAATCCTCATGAGAAATGAGGAGGGTGGGTGAGTTTCCAAGCAATTCCGAGACGTTGAAAAAATTTCGTCTTCTTCTGCCTCAAGTTGTCCCATATGGTTCAGGGCACAATCGGAGGAATCTCGAAACAAGTTCAAGCATTCTGGAATCCTCACGAGAAATGAGGGGGGTGGGTCAGTTTCCACGCAATTCCGACACGTTGAAAAAAGTTCGTCTTCCTCTGCCTCAAGTTGTCCCATATGGTTCAGGGCACAATCGGAGGAATCTCTAAACAAGTTCATGCATTCTGGAATCCTCGCGAGAAATGAGGAGGGTGGGTGAGTTTCCAAGCAATTCCGAGACGTTGAAAAAATTTCGTCTTCTTCTGCCTCAAGTTGTCCTATACGGTTCAGGGCACAATCGGAGGAATCTCGAAACAAGTTCATGCATTCTGGAATCCTCACGAGAAATGAGGGGGGTGGGTCAGTTTCCAAGCAATTCCGAGACGTTGAAAAAAGTTCGTCTTCCTCTGCCTCAAGTTGTCCCATATGGTTCAGGGCACAATCGGAGGAATCTCGAAACAAGTTCATGCATTCTGGAATCCTCACGAGAAATGAGGGGGGTGGGTGAGTTTCCAAGCAATTCCGATACGTTGAAAAAAGTTCGTCTTCTTCTGCCTTAAATTGTCCCATATGGTTCAGGGCCCAAATGGAGGAATCTCGAAACAATTTCATGCGTTCTGGAATCATCACGAGAAATGAGGAGGGTGGGTGAGTTTCCACGCAATTCCGAGACGTTGAAAAAAGTTCGTCTTTCTCTGCCTCAAGTTGTCCCATAAGGTTCAGGGCACAAACGGAGGAATCTCGAAACATGTTCATGCATTCTGGAATTCACACGAGAAATGAAGGGGGTGGGTAAGTTTCCACGGAATTCCGAGACGTTGAAAAAAGTTCGTCTTCTTCTGCCTCAAGTTGTCCCAAATGGTTCAGGGACCAAACGGAGGAATCTCGAAACAAGTTCATGCATTCTGGAATCCTCACGAGAAATGAGGAGGGTGGGTGATTTTCTACGCAATTCCGATACGTTGAAAAAAGTTCGTCTTCTTCTGCCTCAAGTTCTCCCGCTCGTCTCGGAATTTTTTCAACGTCCCATATGGTTCAGGGCACAATCGGAGGAATCCCGAAACAAGTTCATGCATTCTGGAATCCTCATGAGAAATGAGGAGGGTGGGTGAGTTTCCAAGCAATTCCGAGACGTTGAAAAAATTTCGTCTTCTTCTGCCTCAAGTTGTCCCATATGGTTCAGGGCACAATCGGAGGAATCTCGAAACAAGTTCAAGCATTCTGGAATCCTCACGAGAAATGAGGGGGGTGGGTCAGTTTCCACGCAATTCCGAGACGTTGAAAAAAGTTCGTCTTTCTCTGCCTCAAAATGTCCCATAAGGTTCAGGGCACAAACGGAGGAATCTCGAAACATGTTCATGCTTTCTGGAATCCTCACGAGAAATGAGGGGGGTGGGTAAGTTTCCACGCAATTCCGAGACGTTGAAAAAAGTTCGTCTTCTTCTGCCTCAAGTTGTCCCAAATGGTTCAGGGCCCAAACGGAGGAATCTCGAAACAAGTTCATGCATTCTGAAATCCTCACGAGAAATGAGGAGGGTGGGTGATTTTCTACGCAATTCCGATACGTTGAAAAAAGTTCGTCTTCTTCTGCCTCAAGTTGTCCCGCTCGTCTCGGAATTTTTTCAACGTCCCATATGGTTCAGGGCACAATCGGAGGAATCTCGAAACAAGTTCATGCATTCTGGAATCCTCATGAGAAATGAGGAGGGTGGGTGAGTTTCCAAGCAATTCCGAGACGTTGAAAAAATTTCGTCTTCTTCTGCCTCAAGTTGTCCCATATGGTTCAGGGCACAATCGGAGGAATCTCGAAACAAGTTCAAGCATTCTGGAATCCTCACGAGAAATGAGGGGGGTGGGTCAGTTTCCACGCAATTCCGACACGTTGAAAAAAGTTCGTCTTCCTCTGCCTCAAGTTGTCCCATATGGTTCAGGGCACAATCGGAGGAATCTCGAAACAAGTTCATGCATTCTGGAATCCTCGCGAGAAATGAGGAGGGTGGGTGAGTTTCCAAGCAATTCCGAGACGTTGAAAAAATTTCGTCTTCTTCTGCCTCAAGTTGTCCTATATGGTTCAGGGCACAATCGGAGGAATCTCGAAACAAGTTCATGCATTCTGGAATCCTCACGAGAAATGAGGGGGGTGGGTCAGTTTCCAAGCAATTCCGAGACGTTGAAAAAAGTTCGTCTTCCTCTGCCTCAAGTTGTCCCATATGGTTCAGGGCACAATCGGAGGAATCTCGAAACAAGTTCATGCATTCTGGAATCCTCGCGAGAAATGAGGGGGGTGGGTGAGTTTCCAAGCAATTCCGATACGTTGAAAAAAGTTCGTCTTCTTCTGCCTTAAATTGTCCCATATGGTTCAGGGCCCAAATGGAGGAATCTCGAAACAATTTCATGCGTTCTGGAATCATCACGAGAAATGAGGAGGGTGGGTGAGTTTCCACGCAATTCCGAGACGTTGAAAAAAGTTCGTCTTTCTCTGCCTCAAGTTGTCCCATAAGGTTCAGGGCACAAACGGAGGAATCTCGAAACATGTTCATGCATTCTGGAATCCTCACGAGAAATGAAGGGGGTGGGTAAGTTTCCACGCAATTCCGAGACGTTGAAAAAAGTTCGTCTTCTTCTGCCTCAAGTTGTCCCAAATGGTTCAGGGACCAAACGGAGGAATCTCGAAACAAGTTCATGCATTCTGGAATCCTCACGAGAAATGAGGAGGGTGGGTGATTTTCTACGCAATTCCGATACGTTGAAAAAAGTTCGTCTTCTTCTGCCTCAAGTTGTCCCGCTCGTCTCGGAATTTTTTCAACGTCCCATATGGTTCAGGGCACAATCGGAGGAATCCCGAAACAAGTTCATGCATTCTGGAATCCTCATGAGAAATGAGGAGGGTGGGTGAGTTTCCAAGCAATTCCGAGACGTTGAAAAAATTTCGTCTTCTTCTGCCTCAAGTTGTCCCATATGGTTCAGGGCACAATCGGAGGAATCTCGAAACAAGTTCAAGCATTCTGGAATCCTCACGAGAAATGAGGGGGGTGGGTCAGTTTCCACGCAATTCCGAGACGTTGAAAAAAGTTCGTCTTCCTCTGCCTCAAGTTGTCCCACATGGTTCAGGGCACAATCGGAGGAATCTCGAAACAAGTTCATGCATTCTGGAATCCTCACGAGAAATGAGGGGGGTGGGTGAGTTTCCAAGCAATTCCAATACGTTGAAAAAAGTTCGTCTTCTTCTGCCTCAAGTTGTCCCGCTCGTCTCGGAATTTTTTCAACGTCCCATATGGTTCAGGGCACAATCGGAGGAATCTCGAAACAAGTTCATGCATTCTGGAATCCTCACGAGAAATGAGGGGGGTGGGTGAGTTTCCAAGCAATTCCGATACGTTGAAAAAATTTCGTCTTCTTCTGCCTCAAGTTGTCCCATATGGTTCAGGGCACAATCGGAGGAATCTCGAAACAAGTTCAAGCATTCTGGAATCCTCACGAGAAATGAGGGGGGTGGGTCAGTTTCCACGCAATTCCGACACGTTGAAAAAAGTTCGTCTTCCTCTGCCTCAAGTTGTCCCATATGGTTCAGGGCACAATCGGAGGAATCTCGAAACAAGTTCATGCATTCTGGAATCCTCGCGAGAAATGAGGAGGGTGGGTGAGTTTCCAAGCAATTCCGAGACGTTGAAAAAATTTCGTCTTCTTCTGCCTCAAGTTGTCCTATATGGTTCAGGGCACAATCGGAGGAATCTCGAAAAAAGTTCATGCATTCTGGAATCCTCGCGAGAAATGAGGACGGTGGGTGAGTTCCCAAGCAATTCCGAGACGTTGAAAAAATTTCGTCTTCTTCTGCCTCAAGTTGTCCTATATGGTTCAGGGCACAATCGGAGGAATCTCGAAACAAGTTCATGCATTCTGGAATCCTCACGAGAAATGAGGGGGGTGGGTCAGTTTCCACGCAATTCCGAGACGTTGAAAAAATTTCGTCTTCTTCTGCCTCAAGTTGTCCTATATGGTTCAGGGCACAATCGGAGGAATCTCGAAACAAGTTCATGCATTCTGGAATCCTCACGAGAAATGAGGGGGGTGGGTGAGTTTCCAAGCAATTCCGAGACGTTGAAAAAAGTTCGTCTTCTTCTGCCTCAAGTTGTACCGCATGGTTGAGGGCCCAAACGGAGGAATCTCGAAACAAGTTCATGCATTTTGGAATACTCACGAGAAATGAGGAGGGTGGGTGAGTTTCCACGCAATTCCGACACGTTGAAAAAAGTTCGTCTTCCTCTGCCTCAAGTTGTCCCATATGGTTTAGGGCACAATCGGAGGAATCTCGAAACAAGTTCATGCATTCTGGAATCCTCGCGAGAAATGAGGAGGGTGGGTGAGTTCCCAAGCAATTCCGAGACGTTGAAAAAATTTCGTCTTCTTCTGCCTCAAGTTGTCCTATATGGTTCAGGGCACAATCGGAGGAATCTCGAAACAAGTTCATGCATTCTGGAATCCTCACGAGAAATGAGGAGGGTGGGTGAGTTTCCACGCAATTCCGAGACGTTGAAAAAAGTTCGTCTTTCTCTGCCTCAAGTTGTCCCATAAGGTTCAGGCACAAACGGAGGAATCTCGAAACATATTCATGCATTCTGGAATCCTCACGAGAAATGAAGGGGGTGGGTCAGTTTCCACGCAATTCCGAGACGTTGAAAAAAGTTCGTCTTCCTCTGCCTCAAGTTGTCCCATATGGTTCAGGGCACAATCGGAGGAATCTCGAAACAAGTTCATGCATTCTGGAATCCTCGCGAGAAATGAGGAGGGTGGGTGAGTTCCCAAGCAATTCCGAGACGTTGAAAAAATTTCGTCTTCTTCTGCCTCAAGTTGTCCTATATGGTTCAGGGCACAATCGGAGGAATCTCGAAACAAGTTCATGCATTCTGGAATCCTCACGAGAAATGAGGGGGGTGGGTCAGTTTCCACGCAATTCCGAGACGTTGAAAAAAGTTCGTCTTCCTCTGCCTCAAGTTGTCCCATATGGTTCAGGGCACAATCGGAGGAATCTCGAAACAAGTTCATGCATTCTGGAATCCTCACGAGAAATGAGGGGGGTGGGTGAGTTTCCAAGCAATTCCGAGACGTTGAAAAAAGTTCGTCTTCTTCTGCCTCAAGTTGTACCGCATGGTTGAGGGCCCAAACGGAGGAATCTCGAAACAAGTTCATGCATTTTGGAATACTCACGAGAAATGAGGAGGGTGGGTGAGTTTCCACGCAATTCCGACACGTTGAAAAAAGATCGTCTTTTTCTGCCTCAAGTTGTCCCATAAGGTTCAGGGCACAAACGGAGGAATCTCGAAACATGTTCATGCATTCTGGAATCCTCACGAGAAATGAGGGGGGTGGGTAAGTTTCCACGCCATTCCGAGACGTTGAAAAAAGTTCGTCTTCTTCTGCCTCAAGTTGTTCCGCTCGTCTCGGAATTTTTTCGACGTCCCATATGGTTCAGGGCACAATCGGAGGAATCTCGAAACAAGTTCATGCATTCTGGAATCCTCACGAGAAATGAGGGGGGTGGGTGAGTTTCCAAGCAATTCCGATACGTTGAAAAAAGTTCGTCTTCTTCTGCCTTAAATTGTCCCATATGGTTCAGGGCCCAAAAGGAGGAATCTCGAAACAATTTCATGCATTCTGGAATAATCACGAGAAATGAGGAGGGTGGGTGAGTTTCCACGCAATTCCGAGACGTTGAAAAAAGTTCGTCTTCTTCTGCCTCAAGTTGTACCGCATGGTTCAGGGCCTAAACGGAGGAATCTCGAAACAAGTTCATGCATTTTGGAATACTCACGAGAAATGAGGAGGGTGGGTGAGTTTCCACGCAATTCCGACACGTTGAAAAAAGTTCGTCTTCCTCTGCCTCAAGTTGTCCCATATGGTTTAGGGCACAATCGGAGGAATCTCGAAAAAAGTTCATGCATTCTGGAATCCTCGCGAGAAATGAGGAGGGTGGGTGAGTTCCCAAGCAATTCCGAGACGTTGAAAAAATTTCGTCTTCTTCTGCCTCAAGTTGTCCTATATGGTTCAGGGCACAATCGGAGGAATCTCGAAACAAGTTCATGCATTCTGGAATCCTCACGAGAAATGATGATGTGATTCCCGAAGGAAACGGACGATCGGATCAACTAGGAGTGGAATCTCGCACCAGAACAGCCTCTGACGCGTCCTAAAGAACGGAATGGATCTCGCGCTACAGAGCTCGGAATTGAGTGCTTCCAAAACGAACTGAAAGATCACGTTCTGAACTACGAGTTTGACTCAGAAAACACCGGAAAACGATAAGGGAAACTCGAGATACGACACGAATAAATCTAACACGAAAATTGGGTAGGCGCCACAATTCCAAAGAATTGATAAGCCAAGAACGCCACAAGGATCGAAACCCTTGATAAGTTCAGAGATTCTCAAAAGAACCCTAGAGAACTTGTCTCTCACCAAAATGGTTGAAATCTCAATTCAAAATCTGCCGTTCTCATGGCCATGGTGTGCCTTATACATATCAAGCTTAACCTAATTCTGCTTACACACAAATGAAAAACAAGAAAGCCCAATAAGTGAGCCCAATAAGCGAGCCCAATAATCCTTATTACAAAAGTTCAACTAAATGTAAGACAAATAAAACTAAGGGTAGAATTTGGGCCAAGGCCCAATGAAGCCTCCAAGCATATCCATTGGGGCTTATTCTTTAAGGTCTTCAATCTGGAGCCTTTTCAGTTTTTGCTCTTATCATTGGATCTCCAAGACCTTGTATGTCCTCCAAGTTTGTTGCCTTGGTCATGCCGCCTCCTATGTCCTCATCATTCCCTCCTTCTTTAGAAGAATTTGTCCTCAAATTGCAATTCTCGTCTCCGTCTTTATGCACTTCCTTGAAGAACAAATTTGCAATGTGGGTTGCATCATCAACCTCTTTAGGAAAAACACCTTTAAATTCCTGCAACAAATCAGAAACCTCATTTGGAAGACAATTAGTAAGACTTGCACGTGTAAAATTATTCTCTTTACTCAAAAGCAAGAGCATTGGCTTTTTCAAATGCATTGCCTTTTTCACCTCTTTTTCTTTTATAAGCAAGTTTGGTGCTTTTCTCTTTTCCTCTCCTTTTTTTTCTTGCTCTCTTCCACTCTCTTTTCTCTCTTGCTTTCTTTTTTCTCTCATTTTTAGATTATCCTCACTAACTTCTCTTGGTGTCAAGGATGCAAGAATAATCTTGCGTTCTTTATGTACAAAAGAGAACTTGTTGGTGTATCCATTATGCATAGCTTTCTTAGCATATTGCCAAGGTCTCCCAAGTAGTAAATGACAAGCCTCCATTGGTACCACATCACATAAAACTGTATCATCATACTTCCCTATGGAGAAGTTCACCTCCACTTGTTTGCTTACGGTCACTTCACCATCCTCACTAAGCCATTGAAGTTTGTATGGCAGTGGGTGAGGTTTGGTTTCCATGCCCAATTTAGACACCATTCTAGCACTTGCAACATTGGTACAACTCCCTCCATCAATAATTAGAGAACATACCTTTTCTTGGATAAGGCATCTGGTATGAAAGACGTTCTCTCTTTGACTATCATCCATGTCTTTTGCTTGGCTGCCCAACATTCTTCTTACCATAAACAAATCTCCTTCTGGAATTATTTCTTCAATATCATCTTGTGAAGCAGAATCTTGTGAAGTAGAATCTGAAGAAGACTCACTAGTAAGCTCTCCATCCTCTTTAAGTAACATGGTCTTCTTAGTTGGACATTCTGAAGCTATGTGACCTCTCCCCAAACACTTGAAGCATTTTATTTCACTACTCCTTGTCTTTTTAGGGACCTCATTGGATTTAGTTTGAGTCCTTTGAGGTGTAGCAGTGGGGTTGCTTGATGAAGTACCTCCCTCCTTCTTATTTCTATCCTTCCAACTTGAAGAATAAAAATTTGAAGAGTTTTTCCTCATGACACCCTTTCTCTTGAGTTGTTGTTCTACCTTACTAGCTTGTTGCACCAAATCCTCCAACTCCACATAATTTTGCAACTCCACGACATCCCTTATGTCATTATTCAGCCCATGCAAGAAACGTGCCATAGTAGCCTCCCGCTCTTCACTAATATTTGCTCTAATCAAGGACACCTCCATCTCTTTAAAATACTCATCTACACTCTTGTTACCTTGTGTGAGTCTTTGAAGTTTGTTGTGAAGGTCTCGATGATAATGGGAAGGAACATATCTTCTTCTCATTAGTCTTTTCATCTCCACCCAACTATCCACCAATGGTTCTTCATATCTCGCCCTCTCCCTTTGCAATTGATCCCACCAAATGAGAGCATAATCACTAAACTCCATCGCTGCCACCTTCATTTTCTTCTCTTCAGTATAATTGTGACATGCAAACAAGTGCTCAATCTTCATCTCCCACTCTAAATAGGCCTCCGGATCACTTTTTCCCTTAAAGGATGGTATATTAAGCTTCACTCCCTTAATTCTATCCTCTCTAGCATCATTCTCATGATCTCTTCTTCTCCTTCTTTCATCCCTCCCTCTCTGTTGATCTTCATCATGATTTCTCTGATTTTCTATTCTCTCAATTCTCTCATATAACTCCTCTGTGTGTTCTCTCATCATCCTTTGCATTTGAGTTGTAATTGCTTCAATTAGCAATCTGTTATCTCCTATAGGAGGAGGAACGTCTTCACCACCTGCACCTGCCATAATTCAAGGAAAAGAACAAAAGTAATAGGACCTTACCACTCGCTCACGTGTTTACACTCTTAAAAATGTATCACTCGTGTTTGTTGCTCTCTATAAGGCTTTTGTGTAGTGTTCTCTCTTGCCTTTTACCACTCAATAGCCCCCTTTAAGTTCTTAACAGAATCTCTAAGAACTCTCAAGAGTAGAATCCCAAACTTAGGAATTGGCGGTGACTCACAATACAATTTGGAAAAGATGTGAAAGAAGACAAGACAGAAAATTCAAATCAATTTGGAGGAACTATTCAAGAACACTTTGGACTCAAAGAAGACAAGACAAAGAAAATCCAAAACCAAAAAAAACAATTTGGAGGAATTATTCAAGGAAGACACTTTGGAAAAGATTCACACATAGTAGTGTGTGTAATTGAATACCAAGGTGATAGCATTTTTTTTTCCTCTTTTTTTTTATTTTTATAACAGCTAATTCTTTTTTTTTTTTTAATCACAACTGATTTTTTTTTCTTTTTTTTTTAATAACACCTGATTCTTTTCTCTTTTTTTTTTCTTTTTTTTTTATCACAGCTGATTTTTTTTTCTTTTTTTTTTTTACAAAGAGGAATTTGTGATTTTGGGATCAAACTTTGAAATTCTACTAATTCAGAACGAAATTAGATAGAATTCCCCACAAATTGAGCTATTACTTAACACACTAACAACACACTACTCAAGAAACATGAATCGAAAGGATTAAAATTCAAGAACAATGATGAACAAGGGATGAACACCAAGAACAAAGTGCAGAAATATATGAACTGAACAAGAAATTGACAGGAAAACAACAAGAAGATTGAAAGAACAAACTAGGAACAAAGAACGACGACTAAAACAGAATTTCACAATTCAAAAAATCAAACAGACAAATTTAGGGATTAGGGTTACCAGATTGGATGTAAACAATCAAGAAAAGATAACCCAATTCCAATCCTAGAACCGCGCTCTGATACCAAATGATGTGATTCCCGAAGGAAACGGACGATCGGATCAACTAGGAGTGGAATCTCGCACCAGAACAGCCTCTGACGCGTCCTAAAGAACGGAATGGATCTCGCGCTACAGAGCTCGGAATTGAGTGCTTCCAAAACAAACTGAAAGATCACGTTCTGAACTACGAGTTTGACTCAGAAAACACCGGAAAACGATAAGGGAAACTCGAGATACGACACGAATAAATCTAACACGAAAATTGGGTAGGCGCCACAATTCCAAAGAATTGATAAGCCAAGAACGCCACAAGGATCGAAACCCTTGATAAGTTCAGAGATTCTCAAAAGAACCCTAGAGAACTTGTCTCTCACCAAAATGGTTGAAATCTCAATTCAAAATCTGCCGTTCTCATGGCCATGGTGTGCCTTATACATATCAAGCTTAACCTAATTCTGCTTACACACAAATGAAAAACAAGAAAGCCCAATAAGTGAGCCCAATAAGCGAGCCCAATAATCCTTATTACAAAAGTTCAACTAAATGTAAGACAAATAAAACTAAGGGTAGAATTTGGGCCAAGGCCCAATGAAGCCTCCAAGCATATCCATTGGGGCTTATTCTTTAAGGTCTTCAATCTGGAGCCTTTTCAGTTTTTGCTCTTATCATTGGATCTCCAAGACCTTGTATGTCCTCCAAGTTTGTTGCCTTGGTCATGCCGCCTCCTATGTCCTCATCAAATGAGGAGGGTGGGTGAGTTTCCACGCAATTCCGAGACGTTGAAAAAAGTTCGTCTTTCTCTGCCTCAAGTTGTCCCATAAGGTTCAGGCACAAACGGAGGAATCTCGAAACATATTCATGCATTCTGGAATCCTCACGAGAAATGAAGGGGGTGGGTCAGTTTCCACGCAATTCCGAGACGTTGAAAAAAGTTCGTCTTCCTCTGCCTCAAGTTGTCCCATATGGTTCAGGGCACAATCGGAGGAATCTCGAAACAAGTTCATGCATTCTGGAATCCTCGCGAGAAATGAGGAGGGTGGGTGAGTTCCCAAGCAATTCCGAGACGTTGAAAAAATTTCGTCTTCTTCTGCCTCAAGTTGTCCTATATGGTTCAGGGCACAATCGGAGGAATCTCGAAACAAGTTCATGCATTCTGGAATCCTCACGAGAAATGAGGGGGGTGGGTCAGTTTCCACGCAATTCCGAGACGTTGAAAAAAGTTCGTCTTCCTCTGCCTCAAGTTGTCCCATATGGTTCAGGGCACAATCGGAGGAATCTCGAAACAAGTTCATGCATTCTGGAATCCTCACGAGAAATGAGGGGGGTGGGTGAGTTTCCAAGCAATTCCGAGACGTTGAAAAAAGTTCGTCTTCTTCTGCCTCAAGTTGTACCGCATGGTTGAGGGCCCAAACGGAGGAATCTCGAAACAAGTTCATGCATTTTGGAATACTCACGAGAAATGAGGAGGGTGGGTGAGTTTCCACGCAATTCCGACACGTTGAAAAAAGATCGTCTTTTTCTGCCTCAAGTTGTCCCATAAGGTTCAGGGCACAAACGGAGGAATCTCGAAACATGTTCATGCATTCTGGAATCCTCACGAGAAATGAGGGGGGTGGGTAAGTTTCCACGCCATTCCGAGACGTTGAAAAAAGTTCGTCTTCTTCTGCCTCAAGTTGTCCCGCTCGTCTCGGAATTTTTTCGACGTCCCATATGGTTCAGGGCACAATCGGAGGAATCTCGAAACAAGTTCATGCATTCTGGAATCCTCACGAGAAATGAGGGGGGTGGGTGAGTTTCCAAGCAATTCCGATACGTTGAAAAAAGTTCGTCTTCTTCTGCCTTAAATTGTCCCATATGGTTCAGGGCCCAAAAGGAGGAATCTCGAAACAATTTCATGCATTCTGGAATAATCACGAGAAATGAGGAGGGTGGGTGAGTTTCCACGCAATTCCGAGACGTTGAAAAAAGTTCGTCTTCTTCTGCCTCAAGTTGTACCGCATGGTTCAGGGCCTAAACGGAGGAATCTCGAAACAAGTTCATGCATTTTGGAATACTCACGAGAAATGAGGAGGGTGGGTGAGTTTCCACGCAATTCCGACACGTTGAAAAAAGTTCGTCTTCCTCTGCCTCAAGTTGTCCCATATGGTTTAGGGCACAATCGGAGGAATCTCGAAAAAAGTTCATGCATTCTGGAATCCTCGCGAGAAATGAGGAGGGTGGGTGAGTTCCCAAGCAATTCCGAGACGTTGAAAAAATTTCGTCTTCTTCTGCCTCAAGTTGTCCTATATGGTTCAGGGCACAATCGGAGGAATCTCGAAACAAGTTCATGCATTCTGGAATCCTCACGAGAAATGAGGGGGGTGGGTCAGTTTCCACGCAATTCCGAGACGTTGAAAAAAGTTCGTCTTCCTCTGCCTCAAGTTGTCCCATATGGTTCAGGGCACAATCGGAGGAATCTCGAAACAAGTTCATGCATTCTGGAATCCTCACGAGAAATGAGGGGGGTGGGTGAGTTTCCAAGCAATTCCGAGACGTTGAAAAAAGTTCGTCTTCTTCTGCCTCAAGTTGTACCGCATGGTTTAGGGCCCAAACGGAGGAATCTCGAAACAAGTTCATGCATTTTGGAATACTCACGAGAAATGAGGAGGGTGGGTGAGTTTCCACGCAATTCCGACACGTTGAAAAAAGATCGTCTTCCTCTGCCTCAAGTTGTCCCATATGGTTCAGGGCACAATCGGAGGAATCTCGAAACAAGTTCATGCATTCTGGAATCCTCACGAGAAATGAGGGGGGTGGGTGAGTTTCCAAGCAATTCCGATACGTTGAAAAAAGTTCGTCTTCTTCTGCCTTAAATTCTCCCATATGGTTCAGGGCCCAAACTAAGGAATCTCGAAACAATTTCATTCATTCTGGAATCATCACGAGAAATGAGGAGGGTGGGTGAGTTTCCACGCAATTCCGAGACGTTGAAAAAAGTTCGTCTTTCTCTGCCTCAAGTTGTCCCATAAGGTTCAGGGCACAAACGGAGGAATCTCGAAACATGTTCATGCATTCTGGAATCCTCACGAGAAATGAAGGGGGTGGGTAAGTTTCCACGCAATTCCGAGACTTTGAAAAAAGTTCGTCTTTTTCTGCCTCAAGTTGTCCCAAATGGTTCAGGGACCAAACGGAGGAATCTCGAAACAAGTTCATGCATTCTGGAATCCTCACGAGAAATGAGGAGGGTGGGTGATTTTCTACGCAATTCCGATACGTTGAAAAAAGTTCGTCTTCTTCTGCCTCAAGTTGTCCCGCTCGTCTCGGAATTTTTTCAACGTCCCATATGGTTCAGGGCACAATCGGAGGAATCCCGAAACAAGTTCATGCATTCTGGAATCCTCATGAGAAATGAGGAGGGTGGGTGAGTTTCCAAGCAATTCCGAGACGTTGAAAAAATTTCGTCTTCTTCTGCCTCAAGTTGTCCCATATGGTTCAGGGCACAATCGGAGGAATCTCGAAACAAGTTCAAGCATTCTGGAATCCTCACGAGAAATGAGGGGGGTGGGTCAGTTTCCACGCAATTCCGAGACGTTGAAAAAAGTTCGTCTTCCTCTGCCTCAAGTTGTCCCACATGGTTCAGGGCACAATCGGAGGAATCTCGAAACAAGTTCATGCATTCTGGAATCCTCACGAGAAATGAGGGGGGTGGGTGAGTTTCCAAGCAATTCCAATACGTTGAAAAAAGTTCGTCTTCTTTTGCCTCAAGTTGTCCCGTTCGTCTCGGAATTTTTTCAACGTCCCATATGGTTCAGGGCACAATCGGAGGAATCTCGAAACAAGTTCATGCATTCTGGAATCCTCACGAGAAATGAGGGGGGTGGGTGAGTTTCCAAGCAATTCCGATACGTTGAAAAAAGTTCGTCTTCTTCTGCCTTAAATTGTCCCATATGGTTCAGGGCCCAAAAGGAGGAATCTCGAAACAATTTCATGCATTCTGGAATAATCACGAGAAATGAGGAGGGTGGGTGAGTTTCCATGCAATTCCGAGACGTTAAAAAAAGTTCGTCTTCTTCTGCCTCAAGTTGTACCGCATGGTTCAGGGCCCAAACAGAGGAATCTCGAAACAAGTTCATGCATTTTGGAATACTCACGAGAAATGAGGAGGGTGGGTGAGTTTCCACGCAATTCCGACACGTTGAAAAAAGTTCGTCTTCCTCTGCCTCAAGTTGTCCCATATGGTTTAGGGCACAATCGGAGGAATCTCGAAAAAAGTTCATGCATTCTGGAATCCTCGCGAGAAATGAGGACGGTGGGTGAGTTCCCAAGCAATTCCGAGACGTTGAAAAAATTTCGTCTTCTTCTGCCTCAAGTTGTCCTATATGGTTCAGGGCACAATCGGAGGAATCTCGAAACAAGTTCATGCATTCTGGAATCCTCACGAGAAATGAGGGGGGTGGGTCAGTTTCCACACAATTCTGAGACGTTGAAAAAAGTTCGTCTTCCTCTGCCTCAAGTTGTCCCATATGGTTCAGGGCACAATCGGAGGAATCTCGAAACAAGTTCATGCATTCTGGAATCCTCACGAGAAATGAGGGGGGTGGGTGAGTTTCCAAGCAATTCCGAGACGTTGAAAAAAGTTCGTCTTCTTCTGCCTCAAGTTGTACCGCATGGTTTAGGGCCCAAACGGAGGAATCTCGAAACAAGTTCATGTATTTTGGAATACTCACGAGAAATGAGGAGGGTGGGTGAGTTTCCACGCAATTCCGACACGTTGAAAAAAGATCGTCTTCTTCTGCCTTAAATTGTCCCATATGGTTCAGGGCCCAAAAGGAGGATTCTCGAAACAATTTTATGCGTTGTGGAATCATCACGAGAAATGAGGAGGGTGGGTGAGTTTCCACGCAATTCCGAGACGTTGAAAAAAGTTCGTCTTTCTCTGCCTCAAGTTGTCCCATAAGGTTCAGGCACAAACGGAGGAATCTCGAAACATATTCATGCATTCTGGAATCCTCACGAGAAATGAAGGGGGTGGGTCAGTTTCCACGCAATTCCGAGACGTTGAAAAAAGTTCGTCTTCCTCTGCCTCAAGTTGTCCCATATGGTTCAGGGCACAATCGGAGGAATCTCGAAACAAGTTCATGCATTCTGGAATCCTCGCGAGAAATGAGGAGGGTGGGTGAGTTCCCAAGCAATTCCGAGACGTTGAAAAAATTTCGTCTTCTTCTGCCTCAAGTTGTCCTATATGGTTCAGGGCACAATCGGAGGAATCTCGAAACAAGTTCATGCATTCTGGAATCCTAACGAGAAATGAGGGGGGTGGGTGAGTTTCCAAGCAATTCCGATACGTTGAAAAAAGTTCGTCTTCTTCTGCCTTAAATTGTCCCATATGGTTCAGGGCCCAAAAGGAGGAATCTCGAAACAATTTCATGCATTCTGGAATAATCACGAGAAATGAGGAGGGTGGGTGAGTTTCCATGCAATTCCGAGACGTTAAAAAAAGTTCGTCTTCTTCTGCCTCAAGTTGTACCGCATGGTTCAGGGCCCAAACAGAGGAATCTCGAAACAAGTTCATGCATTTTGGAATACTCACGAGAAATGAGGAGGGTGGGTGAGTTTCCACGCAATTCCGACACGTTGAAAAAAGTTCGTCTTCCTCTGCCTCAAGTTGTCCCATATGGTTTAGGGCACAATCGGAGGAATCTCGAAAAAAGTTCATGCATTCTGGAATCCTCGCGAGAAATGAGGACGGTGGGTGAGTTCCCAAGCAATTCCGAGACGTTGAAAAAATTTCGTCTTCTTCTGCCTCAAGTTGTCCTATATGGTTCAGGGCACAATCGGAGGAATCTCGAAACAAGTTCATGCATTCTGGAATCCTCACGAGAAATGAGGGGGGTGGGTCAGTTTCCACACAATTCTGAGACGTTGAGAAAAGTTCGTCTTCCTCTGCCTCAAGTTGTCCCATATGGTTCAGGGCACAATCGGAGGAATCTCGAAACAAGTTCATGCATTCTGGAATCCTCACGAGAAATGAGGGGGGTGGGTGAGTTTCCAAGCAATTCCGAGACGTTGAAAAAAGTTCGTCTTCTTCTGCCTCAAGTTGTACCGCATGGTTTAGGGCCCAAACGGAGGAATCTCGAAACAAGTTCATGTATTTTGGAATACTCACGAGAAATGAGGAGGGTGGGTGAGTTTCCACGCAATTCCGACACGTTGAAAAAAGATCGTCTTCTTCTGCCTTAAATTGTCCCATATGGTTCAGGGCCCAAAAGGAGGAATCTCGAAACAATTTTATGCGTTGTGGAATCATCACGAGAAATGAGGAGGGTGGGTGAGTTTCCACGCAATTCCGAGACGTTGAAAAAAGTTCGTCTTTCTCTGCCTCAAGTTGTCCCATAAGGTTCAGGCACAAACGGAGGAATCTCGAAACATATTCATGCATTCTGGAATCCTCACGAGAAATGAAGGGGGTGGGTCAGTTTCCACGCAATTCCGAGACGTTGAAAAAAGTTCGTCTTCCTCTGCCTCAAGTTGTCCCATATGGTTCAGGGCACAATCGGAGGAATCTCGAAACAAGTTCATGCATTCTGGAATCCTCGCGAGAAATGAGGAGGGTGGGTGAGTTCCCAAGCAATTCCGAGACGTTGAAAAAATTTCGTCTTCTTCTGCCTCAAGTTGTCCTATATGGTTCAGGGCACAATCGGAGGAATCTCGAAACAAGTTCATGCATTCTGGAATCCTCACGAGAAATGAGGGGGGTGGGTCAGTTTCCACGCAATTCCGAGACGTTGAAAAAAGTTCGTCTTCCTCTGCCTCAAGTTGTCCCATATGGTTCAGGGCACAATCGGAGGAATCTCGAAACAAGTTCATGCATTCTGGAATCCTCACGAGAAATGAGGGGGGTGGGTGAGTTTCCAAGCAATTCCGAGACGTTGAAAAAAGTTCGTCTTCTTCTGCCTCAAGTTGTACCGCATGGTTGAGGGCCCAAACGGAGGAATCTCGAAACAAGTTCATGCATTTTGGAATACTCACGAGAAATGAGGAGGGTGGGTGAGTTTCCACGCAATTCCGACACGTTGAAAAAAGATCGTCTTTTTCTTCCTCAAGTTGTCCCATAAGGTTCAGGGCACAAATGGAGGAATCTCGAAACATGTTCATGCATTCTGGAATCCTCACGAGAAATGAGGGGGGTGGGTAAGTTTCCACGCCATTCCGAGACGTTGAAAAAAGTTCGTCTTCTTCTGCCTCAAGTTGTCCCGCTCGTCTCGGAATTTTTTCGACGTCCCATATGGTTCAGGGCACAATCGGAGGAATCTCGAAACAAGTTCATGCATTCTGGAATCCTCACGAGAAATGAGGGGGGTGGGTGAGTTTCCAAGCAATTCCGATACGTTGAAAAAAGTTCGTCTTCTTCTGCCTTAAATTGTCCCATATGGTTCAGGGCCCAAAAGGAGGAATCTCGAAACAATTTCATGCATTCTGGAATAATCACGAGAAATGAGGAGGGTGGGTGAGTTTCCACGCAATTCCGAGACGTTGAAAAAAGTTCGTCTTCTTCTGCCTCAAGTTGTACCGCATGGTTCAGGGCCTAAACGGAGGAATCTCGAAACAAGTTCATGCATTTTGGAATACTCACGAGAAATGAGGAGGGTGGGTGAGTTTCCACGCAATTCCGACACGTTGAAAAAAGTTCGTCTTCCTCTGCCTCAAGTTGTCCCATATGGTTCAGGGCACAATCGGAGGAATCTCGAAACAAGTTCATGCATTCTGGAATCCTCACGAGAAATGAGGGGGGTGGGTGAGTTTCCAAGCAATTCCGATACGTTGAAAAAATTTCGTCTTCTTCTGCCTTAAATTCTCCCATATGGTTCAGGGCCCAAACTAAGGAATCTCGAAACAATTTCATTCATTCTGGAATCATCACGAGAAATGAGGAGGGTGTGTGAGTTTCCACGCAATTCCGAGACGTTGAAAAAAGATCGTCTTTTTCTGCCTCAAGTTGTCCCATAAGGTTCAGGGCACAAACGGAGGAATCTCGAAACATGTTCATGCATTCTGGAATCCTCACGAGAAATGACGGGGGTGGGTAAGTTTCCACGCCATTCCGAGACGTTGAAAAAAGTTCGTCTTCTTCTGCCTCAAGTTGTCCCGCTCGTCTCGGAATTTTTTCGACGTCCCATATGGTTCAGGGCACAATCGGAGGAATCTCGAAACAAGTTCATGCATTCTGGAATCCTCGCGAGAAATGAGGACGGTGGGTGAGTTCCCAAGCAATTCCGAGACGTTGAAAAAATTTCGTCTTCTTCTGCCTCAAGTTGTCCTATATGGTTCAGGGCACAATCGGAGGAATCTCGAAACAAGTTCATGCATTCTGGAATCCTCACGAGAAATGAGGGGGGTGGGTCAGTTTCCACACAATTCTGAGACGTTGAAAAAAGTTCGTCTTCCTCTGCCTCAAGTTGTCCCATATGGTTCAGGGCACAATCGGAGGAATCTCGAAACAAGTTCATGCATTCTGGAATCCTCACGAGAAATGAGGGGGGTGGGTGAGTTTCCAAGCAATTCCGAGACGTTGAAAAAAGTTCGTCTTCTTCTGCCTCAAGTTGTACCGCATGGTTTAGGGCCCAAACGGAGGAATCTCGAAACAAGTTCATGTATTTTGGAATACTCACGAGAAATGAGGAGGGTGGGTGAGTTTCCACGCAATTCCGACACGTTGAAAAAAGTTCGTCTTCTTCTGCCTTAAATTGTCCCATATGGTTCAGGGCCCAAAAGGAGGAATCTCGAAACAATTTTATGCGTTGTGGAATCATCACGAGAAATGAGGAGGGTGGGTGAGTTTCCACGCAATTCCGAGACGTTGAAAAAAGTTCGTCTTTCTCTGCCTCAAGTTGTCCCATAAGGTTCAGGCACAAACGGAGGAATCTCGAAACATATTCATGCATTCTGGAATCCTCACGAGAAATGAAGGGGGTG
Organism: Acacia crassicarpa; assembly: GCA_034222035.1. Lineage (NCBI taxonomy): Eukaryota > Viridiplantae > Streptophyta > Magnoliopsida > Fabales > Fabaceae > Acacia > Acacia crassicarpa. The sequence continues at coordinate 29,600,611 of JAWXYG010000002.1, read as the reverse complement.
GGTCAGTTTCCACGCAATTCCGAGACGTTGAAAAAAGTTCGTCTTCCTCTGCCTCAAGTTGTCCCATATGGTTCAGGGCACAATCGGAGGAATCTCGAAACAAGTTCATGCATTCTGGAATCCTCGCGAGAAATGAGGAGGGTGGGTGAGTTCCCAAGCAATTCCGAGACGTTGAAAAAATTTCGTCTTCTTCTGCCTCAAGTTGTCCTATATGGTTCAGGGCACAATCGGAGGAATCTCGAAACAAGTTCATGCATTCTGGAATCCTCACGAGAAATGAGGGGGGTGGGTCAGTTTCCACGCAATTCCGAGACGTTGAAAAAAGTTCGTCTTCCTCTGCCTCAAGTTGTCCCATATGGTTCAGGGCACAATCGGAGGAATCTCGAAACAAGTTCATGCATTCTGGAATCCTCACGAGAAATGAGGGGGGTGGGTGAGTTTCCAAGCAATTCCGAGACGTTGAAAAAAGTTCGTCTTCTTCTGCCTCAAGTTGTACCGCATGGTTGAGGGCCCAAACGGAGGAATCTCGAAACAAGTTCATGCATTTTGGAATACTCACGAGAAATGAGGAGGGTGGGTGAGTTTCCACGCAATTCCGACACGTTGAAAAAAGATCGTCTTTTTCTGCCTCAAGTTGTCCCATAAGGTTCAGGGCACAAATGGAGGAATCTCGAAACATGTTCATGCATTCTGGAATCCTCACGAGAAATGAGGGGGGTGGGTAAGTTTCCACGCCATTCCGAGACGTTGAAAAAAGTTCGTCTTCTTCTGCCTCAAGTTGTCCCGCTCGTCTCGGAATTTTTTCGACGTCCCATATGGTTCAGGGCACAATCGGAGGAATCTCGAAACAAGTTCATGCATTCTGGAATCCTCACGAGAAATGAGGGGGGTGGGTGAGTTTCCAAGCAATTCCGATACGTTGAAAAAAGTTCGTCTTCTTCTGCCTTAAATTGTCCCATATGGTTCAGGGCCCAAAAGGAGGAATCTCGAAACAATTTCATGCATTCTGGAATAATCACGAGAAATGAGGAGGGTGGGTGAGTTTCCACGCAATTCCGAGACGTTGAAAAAAGTTCGTCTTCTTCTGCCTCAAGTTGTACCGCATGGTTCAGGGCCTAAACGGAGGAATCTCGAAACAAGTTCATGCATTTTGGAATACTCACGAGAAATGAGGAGGGTGGGTGAGTTTCCACGCAATTCCGACACGTTGAAAAAAGATCGTCTTCTTCTGCCTTAAATTGTCCCATATGGTTCAGGGCCCAAAAGGAGGAATCTCGAAACAATTTTATGCGTTGTGGAATCATCACGAGAAATGAGGAGGGTGGGTGAGTTTCCACGCAATTCCGAGACGTTGAAAAAAGTTCGTCTTTCTCTGCCTCAAGTTGTCCCATAAGGTTCAGGCACAAACGGAGGAATCTCGAAACATATTCATGCATTCTGGAATCCTCCCGAGAAATGAAGGGGGTGGGTCAGTTTCCACGCAATTCCGAGACGTTGAAAAAAGTTCGTCTTCCTCTGCCTCAAGTTGTCCCATATGGTTCAGGGCACAATCGGAGGAATCTCGAAACAAGTTCATGCATTCTGGAATCCTCGCGAGAAATGAGGAGGGTGGGTGAGTTCCCAAGCAATTCCGAGACGTTGAAAAAATTTCGTCTTCTTCTGCCTCAAGTTGTCCTATATGGTTCAGGGCACAATCGGAGGAATCTCGAAACAAGTTCATGCATTCTGGAATCCTCACGAGAAATGAGGGGGGTGGGTCAGTTTCCACGCAATTCCGAGACGTTGAAAAAAGTTCGTCTTCCTCTGCCTCAAGTTGTCCCATATGGTTCAGGGCACAATCGGAGGAATCTCGAAACAAGTTCATGCATTCTGGAATCCTCACGAGAAATGAGGGGGGTGGGTGAGTTTCCAAGCAATTCCGAGACGTTGAAAAAAGTTCGTCTTCTTCTGCCTCAAGTTGTACCGCATGGTTGAGGGCCCAAACGGAGGAATCTCGAAACAAGTTCATGCATTTTGGAATACTCACGAGAAATGAGGAGGGTGGGTGAGTTTCCACGCAATTCCGACACGTTGAAAAAAGATCGTCTTTTTCTGCCTCAAGTTGTCCCATAAGGTTCAGGGCACAAAGGGAGGAATCTCGAAACATGTTCATGCATTCTGGAATCCTCACGAGAAATGAGGGGGGTGGGTAAGTTTCCACGCCATTCCGAGACGTTGAAAAAAGTTCGTCTTCTTCTGCCTCAAGTTGTCCCGCTCGTCTCGGAATTTTTTCGACGTCCCATATGGTTCAGGGCACAATCGGAGGAATCTCGAAACAAGTTCATGCATTCTGGAATCCTCGCGAGAAATGAGGACGGTGGGTGAGTTCCCAAGCAATTCCGAGACGTTGAAAAAATTTCGTCTTCTTCTGCCTCAAGTTGTCCTATATGGTTCAGGGCACAATCGGAGGAATCTCGAAACAAGTTCATGCATTCTGGAATCCTCACGAGAAATGAGGGGGGTGGGTCAGTTTCCACACAATTCTGAGACGTTGAAAAAAGTTCGTCTTCCTCTGCCTCAAGTTGTCCCATATGGTTCAGGGCACAATCGGAGGAATCTCGAAACAAGTTCATGCATTCTGGAATCCTCACGAGAAATGAGGGGGGTGGGTGAGTTTCCAAGCAATTCCGAGACGTTGAAAAAAGTTCGTCTTCTTCTGCCTCAAGTTGTACCGCATGGTTTAGGGCCCAAACGGAGGAATCTCGAAACAAGTTCATGTATTTTGGAATACTCACGAGAAATGAGGAGGGTGGGTGAGTTTCCACGCAATTCCGACACGTTGAAAAAAGATCGTCTTCTTCTGCCTTAAATTGTCCCATATGGTTCTGGGCCCAAAAGGAGGAATCTCGAAACAATTTTATGCGTTGTGGAATCATCACGAGAAATGAGGAGGGTGGGTGAGTTTCCACGCAATTCCGAGACGTTGAAAAAAGTTCGTCTTTCTCTGCCTCAAGTTGTCCCATAAGGTTCAGGCACAAACGGAGGAATCTCGAAACATATTCATGCATTCTGGAATCCTCACGAGAAATGAAGGGGGTGGGTCAGTTTCCACGCAATTCCGAGACGTTGAAAAAAGTTCGTCTTCCTCTGCCTCAAGTTGTCCCATATGGTTCAGGGCACAATCGGAGGAATCTCGAAACAAGTTCATGCATTCTGGAATCCTCGCGAGAAATGAGGAGGGTGGGTGAGTTCCCAAGCAATTCCGAGACGTTGAAAAAATTTCGTCTTCTTCTGCCTCAAGTTGTCCTATATGGTTCAGGGCACAATCGGAGGAATCTCGAAACAAGTTCATGCATTCTGGAATCCTCACGAGAAATGAGGGGGGTGGGTCAGTTTCCACGCAATTCCGAGACGTTGAAAAAAGTTCGTCTTCCTCTGCCTCAAGTTGTCCCATATGGTTCAGGGCACAATCGGAGGAATCTCGAAACAAGTTCATGCATTCTGGAATCCTCACGAGAAATGAGGGGGGTGGGTGAGTTTCCAAGCAATTCCGAGACGTTGAAAAAAGTTCGTCTTCTTCTGCCTCAAGTTGTACCGCATGGTTGAGGGCCCAAACGGAGGAATCTCGAAACAAGTTCATGCATTTTGGAATACTCACGAGAAATGAGGAGGGTGGGTGAGTTTCCACGCAATTCCGACACGTTGAAAAAAGATCGTCTTTTTCTGCCTCAAGTTGTCCCATAAGGTTCAGGGCACAAATGGAGGAATCTCGAAACATGTTCATGCATTCTGGAATCCTCACGAGAAATGAGGGGGGTGGGTAAGTTTCCACGCCATTCCGAGACGTTGAAAAAAGTTCGTCTTCTTCTGCCTCAAGTTGTCCCGCTCGTCTCGGAATTTTTTCGACGTCCCATATGGTTCAGGGCACAATCGGAGGAATCTCGAAACAAGTTCATGCATTCTGGAATCCTCACGAGAAATGAGGGGGGTGGGTGAGTTTCCAAGCAATTCCGATACGTTGAAAAAAGTTCGTCTTCTTCTGCCTTAAATTGTCCCATATGGTTCAGGGCCCAAAAGGAGGAATCTCGAAACAATTTCATGCATTCTGGAATAATCACGAGAAATGAGGAGGGTGGGTGAGTTTCCACGCAATTCCGAGACGTTGAAAAAAGTTCGTCTTCTTCTGCCTCAAGTTGTACCGCATGGTTCAGGGCCTAAACGGAGGAATCTCGAAACAAGTTCATGCATTTTGGAATACTCACGAGAAATGAGGAGGGTGGGTGAGTTTCCACGCAATTCCGACACGTTGAAAAAAGTTCGTCTTCCTCTGCCTCAAGTTGTCCCATATGGTTCAGGGCACAATCGGAGGAATCTCGAAACAAGTTCATGCATTCTGGAATCCTCACGAGAAATGAGGGGGGTGGGTGAGTTTCCAAGCAATTCCGATACGTTGAAAAAAGTTCGTCTTCTTCTGCCTTAAATTCTCCCATATGGTTCAGGGCCCAAACTAAGGAATCTCGAAACAATTTCATTCATTCTGGAATCATCACGAGAAATGAGGAGGGTGTGTGAGTTTCCACGCAATTCCGAGACGTTGAAAAAAGATCGTCTTTTTCTGCCTCAAGTTGTCCCATAAGGTTCAGGGCACAAACGGAGGAATCTCGAAACATGTTCATGCATTCTGGAATCCTCACGAGAAATGACGGGGGTGGGTAAGTTTCCACGCCATTCCGAGACGTTGAAAAAAGTTCGTCTTCTTCTGCCTCAAGTTGTCCCGCTCGTCTCGGAATTTTTTCGACGTCCCATATGGTTCAGGGCACAATCGGAGGAATCTCGAAACAAGTTCATGCATTCTGGAATCCTCGCGAGAAATGAGGAGGGTGGGTGAGTTCCCAAGCAATTCCGAGACGTTGAAAAAATTTCGTCTTCTTCTGCCTCAAGTTGTCCTATATGGTTCAGGGCACAATCGGAGGAATCTCGAAACAAGTTCATGCATTCTGGAATCCTCACGAGAAATGAGGGGGGTGGGTCAGTTTCCACGCAATTCCGAGACGTTGAAAAAAGTTCGTCTTCCTCTGCCTCAAGTTGTCCCATATGGTTCAGGGCACAATCGGAGGAATCTCGAAACAAGTTCATGCATTCTGGAATCCTCACGAGAAATGAGGGGGGTGGGTGAGTTTCCAAGCAATTCCGAGACGTTGAAAAAAGTTCGTCTTCTTCTGCCTCAAGTTGTACCGCATGGTTGAGGGCCCAAACGGAGGAATCTCGAAACAAGTTCATGCATTTTGGAATACTCACGAGAAATGAGGAGGGTGGGTGAGTTTCCACGCAATTCCGACACGTTGAAAAAAGATCGTCTTTTTCTGCCTCAAGTTGTCCCATAAGGTTCAGGGCACAAATGGAGGAATCTCGAAACATGTTCATGCATTCTGGAATAATCACGAGAAATGAGGGGGGTGGGTAAGTTTCCACGCCATTCCGAGACGTTGAAAAAAGTTCGTCTTCTTCTGCCTCAAGTTGTCCCGCTCGTCTCGGAATTTTTTCGACGTCCCATATGGTTCAGGGCACAATCGGAGGAATCTCGAAACAAGTTCATGCATTCTGGAATCCTCACGAGAAATGAGGGGGGTGGGTGAGTTTCCAAGCAATTCCGATACGTTGAAAAAAGTTCGTCTTCTTCTGCCTTAAATTGTCCCATATGGTTCAGGGCCCAAAAGGAGGAATCTCGAAACAATTTCATGCATTCTGGAATAATCACGAGAAATGAGGAGGGTGGGTGAGTTTCCACGCAATTCCGAGACGTTGAAAAAAGTTCGTCTTCTTCTGCCTCAAGTTGTACCGCATGGTTCAGGGCCTAAACGGAGGAATCTCGAAACAAGTTCATGCATTTTGGAATACTCACGAGAAATGAGGAGGGTGGGTGAGTTTCCACGCAATTCCGACACGTTGAAAAAAGTTCGTCTTCCTCTGCCTCAAGTTGTCCCATATGGTTTAGGGCACAATCGGAGGAATCTCGAAAAAAGTTCATGCATTCTGGAATCCTCGCGAGAAATGAGGAGGGTGGGTGAGTTCCCAAGCAATTCCGAGACGTTGAAAAAATTTCGTCTTCTTCTGCCTCAAGTTGTCCTATATGGTTCAGGGCACAATCGGAGGAATCTCGAAACAAGTTCATGCATTCTGGAATCCTCACGAGAAATGAGGGGGGTGGGTCAGTTTCCACGCAATTCCGAGACGTTGAAAAAAGTTCGTCTTCCTCTGCCTCAAGTTGTCCCATATGGTTCAGGGCACAATCGGAGGAATCTCGAAACAAGTTCATGCATTCTGGAATCCTCACGAGAAATGAGGGGGGTGGGTGAGTTTCCAAGCAATTCCGAGACGTTGAAAAAAGTTCGTCTTCTTCTGCCTCAAGTTGTACCGCATGGTTTAGGGCCCAAACGGAGGAATCTCGAAACAAGTTCATGCATTTTGGAATACTCACGAGAAATGAGGAGGGTGGGTGAGTTTCCACGCAATTCCGACACGTTGAAAAAAGATCGTCTTCCTCTGCCTCAAGTTGTCCCATATGGTTCAGGGCACAATCGGAGGAATCTCGAAACAAGTTCATGCATTCTGGAATCCTCACGAGAAATGAGGGGGGTGGGTGAGTTTCCAAGCAATTCCGATACGTTGAAAAAAGTTCGTCTTCTTCTGCCTTAAATTCTCCCATATGGTTCAGGGCCCAAACTAAGGAATCTCGAAACAATTTCATTCATTCTGGAATCATCACGAGAAATGAGGAGGGTGTGTGAGTTTCCACGCAATTCCGAGACGTTGAAAAAAGATCGTCTTTTTCTGCCTCAAGTTGTCCCATAAGGTTCAGGGCACAAACGGAGGAATCTCGAAACATGTTCATGCATTCTGGAATCCTCACGAGAAATGACGGGGGTGGGTAAGTTTCCACGCCATTCCGAGACGTTGAAAAAAGTTCGTCTTCTTCTGCCTCAAGTTGTCCCGCTCGTCTCGGAATTTTTTCGACGTCCCATATGGTTCAGGGCACAATCGGAGGAATCTCGAAACAAGTTCATGCATTCTGGAATCCTCACGAGAAATGAGGGGGGTGGGTGAGTTTCCAAGCAATTCCGATACGTTGAAAAAAGTTCGTCTTCCTCTGCCTCAAGTTGTCCCATATGGTTCAGGGCACAATCGGAGGAATCTCGAAACAAGTTCATGCATTCTGGAATCCTCACGAGAAATGAGGGGGGTGGGTGAGTTTCCAAGCAATTCCGAGACGTTGTAAAAAGTTCGTCTTCTTCTGCCTCAAGTTGTACCGCATGGTTTAGGGCCCAAACGGAGGAATCTCGAAACAAGTTCATGCATTTTAGAATACTCACGAGAAATGAGGAGGGTGGGTGAGTTTCCACGCAATTCCGACACGTTGAAAAAAGATCGTCTTCTTCTGCCTTAAATTGTCCCATATGGTTCAGGGCCCAAAAGGAGGAATCTCGAAACAATTTCATGCGTTGTGGAATCATCACGAGAAATGAGGAGGGTGGGTGAGTTTCCACGCAATTCCGAGACGTTGAAAAAAGTTCGTCTTTCTCTGCCTCAAGTTGTCCCATAAGGTTCAGGCACAAACGGAGGAATCTCGAAACATATTCATGCATTCTGGAATCCTCACGAGAAATGAAGGGGGTGGGTCAGTTTCCACGCAATTCCGAGACGTTGAAAAAAGTTCGTCTTCCTCTGCCTCAAGTTGTCCCATATGGTTCAGGGCACAATCGGAGGAATCTCGAAACAAGTTCATGCATTCTGGAATCCTCGCGAGAAATGAGGAGGGTGGGTGAGTTCCCAAGCAATTCCGAGACGTTGAAAAAATTTCGTCTTCTTCTGCCTCAAGTTGTCCTATATGGTTCAGGGCACAATCGGAGGAATCTCGAAACAAGTTCATGCATTCTGGAATCCTCACGAGAAATGAGGGGGGTGGGTCAGTTTCCACGCAATTCCGAGACGTTGAAAAAAGTTCGTCTTCCTCTGCCTCAAGTTGTCCCATATGGTTCAGGGCACAATCGGAGGAATCTCGAAACAAGTTCATGCATTCTGGAATCCTCACGAGAAATGAGGGGGGTGGGTGAGTTTCCAAGCAATTCCGAGACGTTGAAAAAAGTTCGTCTTCTTCTGCCTCAAGTTGTACCGCATGGTTGAGGGCCCAAACGGAGGAATCTCGAAACAAGTTCATGCATTTTGGAATACTCACGAGAAATGAGGAGGGTGGGTGAGTTTCCACGCAATTCCGACACGTTGAAAAAAGATCGTCTTTTTCTGCCTCAAGTTGTCCCATAAGGTTCAGGGCACAAACGGAGGAATCTCGAAACATGTTCATGCATTCTGGAATCCTCACGAGAAATGAGGGGGGTGGGTAAGTTTCCACGCCATTCCGAGACGTTGAAAAAAGTTCGTCTTCTTCTGCCTCAAGTTGTACCGCATGGTTTAGGGCCCAAACGGAGGAATCTCGAAACAAGTTCATGCATTTTGGAATACTCACGAGAAATGAGGAGGGTGGGTGAGTTTCCACGCAATTCCGACACGTTGAAAAAAGATCGTCTTCCTCTGCCTCAAGTTGTCCCATATGGTTCAGGGCACAATCGGAGGAATCTCGAAACAAGTTCATGCATTCTGGAATCCTCACGAGAAATGAGGGGGGTGGGTGAGTTTCCAAGCAATTCCGATACGTTGAAAAAAGTTCGTCTTCTTCTGCCTTAAATTCTCCCATATGGTTCAGGGCCCAAACTAAGGAATCTCGAAACAATTTCATTCATTCTGGAATCATCACGAGAAATGAGGAGGGTGTGTGAGTTTCCACGCAATTCCGAGACGTTGAAAAAAGATCGTCTTTTTCTGCCTCAAGTTGTCCCATAAGGTTCAGGGCACAAACGGAGGAATCTCGAAACATGTTCATGCATTCTGGAATCATCACGAGAAATGACGGGGGTGGGTAAGTTTCCACGCCATTCCGAGACGTTGAAAAAAGTTCGTCTTCTTCTGCCTCAAGTTGTCCCGCTCGTCTCGGAATTTTTTCGACGTCCCATATGGTTCAGGGCACAATCGGAGGAATCTCGAAACAAGTTCATGCATTCTGGAATCCTCACGAGAAATGAGGGGGGTGGGTGAGTTTCCAAGCAATTCCGATACGTTGAAAAAAGTTCGTCTTCTTCTGCCTTAAATTGTCCCATATGGTTCAGGGCCCAAAAGGAGGAATCTCGAAACAATTTCATGCATTCTGGAATAATCACGAGAAATGAGGAGGGTGGGTGAGTTTCCACGCAATTCCGAGACGTTGAAAAAAGTTCGTCTTCTTCTGCCTCAAGTTGTACCGCATGGTTTAGGGCCCAAACGGAGGAATCTCGAAACAAGTTCATGCATTTTGGAATACTCACGAGAAATGAGGAGCGTGGGTGAGTTTCCACGCAATTCCGACACGTTGAAAAAAGTTCGTCTTCCTCTGCCTCAAGTTGTCCCATATGGTTTAGGGCACAATCGGAGGAATCTCGAAAAAAGTTCATGCATTCTGGAATCCTCACGAGAAATGAGGGGGGTGGGTGAGTTTCCAAGAAATTCCGAGACGTTGAAAAAAGTTCGTCTTCTTCTGCCTCAAGTTGTACCGCATGGTTTAGGGCCCAAACGGAGGAATCTCGAAACAAGTTCATGCATTTTGGAATACTCACGAGAAATGAGGCGGGTGGGTGAGTTTCCACGCAATTCCGACACGTTGAAAAAAGATCGTCTTCTTCTGCCTTAAATTGTCCCATATGGTTCAGGGCCCAAATGGAGGAATCTCGAAACAATTTCATGCGTTCTGGAATCATCACGAGAAATGAGGAGGGTGGGTGAGTTTCCACGCAATTCCGAGACGTTGAAAAAAGTTCGTCTTTCTCTGCCTCAAGTTGTCCCATAAGGTTCAGGCACAAACGGAGGAATCTCGAAACATATTCATGCATTCTGGAATCCTCACGAGAAATGAAGGGGGTGGGTCAGTTTCCACGCAATTCCGAGACGTTGAAAAAAGCTCGTCTTCCTCTGCCTCAAGTTGTCCCATATGGTTCAGGGCACAATCGGAGGAATCTCGAAACAAGTTCATGCATTCTGGAATCCTCGCGAGAAATGAGGAGGGTGGGTGAGTTCCCAAGCAATTCCGAGACGTTGAAAAAATTTCGTCTTCTTCTGCCTCAAGTTGTCCTATATGGTTCAGGGCACAATCGGAGGAATCTCGAAACAAGTTCATGCATTCTGGAATCCTCACGAGAAATGAGGGGGGTGGGTCAGTTTCCACGCAATTCCGAGACGTTGAAAAAAGTTCGTCTTCCTCTGCCTCAAGTTGTCCCATATGGTTCAGGGCACAATCGGAGGAATCTCGAAACAAGTTCATGCATTCTGAAATCCTCACGAGAAATGAGGGGGGTGGGTGAGTTTCCAAGCAATTCCGATACGTTGAAAAAAGTTCGTCTTCTTCTGCCTTAAATTCTCCCATATGGTTCAGGGCCCAAACTAAGGAATCTCGAAACAATTTCATGCATTCTGGAATCATCACGAGAAATGAGGAGGGTGTGTGAGTTTCCACGCAATTCCGAGACGTTGAAAAAAGTTCGTCTTTTTCTGCCTCAAGTTGTCCCATAAGGTTCAGGGCACAAACGGAGGAATCTCGAAACATGTTCATGCATTCTGGAATCCTCACGAGAAATGACGGGGGTGGGTAAGTTTCCACGCCATTCCGAGACGTTGAAAAAAGTTTGTCTTCGTCTGCCTCAAGTTGTCCCAAATGGTTCAGGGCCCAAACGGAGGAATCTCGAAACAAGTTCATGCATTCTGGAATCCTCATGAGAAATGAGGAGGGTGGGTGATTTTCCACGGAATTCCGATACGTTGAAAAAAGTTCGTCTTCTTCTGCCTCAAGTTGTCCCGCTCGTCTCAGAATTTTTTCAACGTCCCATATGGTTCAGGGCACAATCGGAGGAATCTCGAAACAAGTTCATGCATTCTGGAATCCTCACGAGAAATGAGGAGGGTGGGTGAGTTTCCAAGCAATTCCGAGACGTTGAAAAAATTTCGTCTTCTTCTGCCTCAAGTTGTCCCATATGGTTCAGGGCACAATCGGAGGAATCTCGAAACAAGTTCAAGCATTCTGGAATCCTCACGAGAAATGAGGGGGGTGGGTCAGTTTCCACGCAATTCCGAGACGTTGAAAAAAGTTCGTCTTCCTCTGCCTCAAGTTGTCCCATATGGTTCAGGGCACAATCGGAGGAATCTCGAAACAAGTTCATGCATTCTGGAATCCTCACGAGAAATGAGGGGGGTGGGTGAGTTTCCCAGCAATTCCGATACGTTGAAAAAAGTTCGTCTTCTTCTGCCTCAAGTTGTCCCGCTCGTCTCGGAATTTTTTCAACGTCCCATATGGTTCAGGGCACAATCGGAGGAATCTCGAAACAAGTTCATGCATTCTGGAATCCTCACGAGAAATGAGGGGGGTGGGTGAGTTTCCAAGCAATTCCGATACGTTGAAAAAAGTTTGTCTTCTTCTGCCTTAAATTGTCCCATATGGTTCAGGGCCCAAAAGGAGGAATCTCGAAACAATTTCATGCATTCTGGAATCATCACGAGAAATGAGGAGGGTGGGTGAGTTTCCACGCAATTCCGAGACGTTGAAAAAAGTTCGTCTTCTTCTGCCTCAAGTTGTACCGCATGGTTCAGGGCCCAAACGGAGGAATCTCGAAACAAGTTCATGCATTTTGGAATACTCACGAGAAATGAGGAGGGTGGGTGAGTTTCCACGCAATTCCGACACGTTGAAAAAAGATCGTCTTCCTCTGCCTCAAGTTGTCCCATATGGTTCAGGGCACAATCGGAGGAATCTCGAAACAAGTTCATGCATTCTGGAATCCTCGCGAGAAATGAGGAGGGTGGGTGAGTTCCCAAGCAATTCCGAGACGTTGAAAAAATTTCGTCTTCTTTTGCCTCTAGTTGTCCTATATGGTTCAGGTCACAATCGGAGGAATCTCGAAACAAGTTCATGCATTCTGGAATCCTCACGAGAAATGAGGGGGGTGGGTCCGTTTCCACGCAATTCCGAGACGTTGAAAAAAGTTCGTCTTCCTCTGCCTCAAGTTGTCCCATATGGTTCAGGGCACAATCAGAGGAATCTCGAAACAAGTTCATGCATTCTGGAATCCTCACGAGAAATGAGAGGGGTGGGTGAGTTTCCAAGCAATTCCGATACCTTGAAAAAAGTTCGTCTTCTTCTGCCTTAAATTCTCCCATATGGTTCAGGGCCCAAAAAGGTTCAGGCACAAACGGAGGAATCTCGAAACATATTCATGCATTCTGGAATCCTCACGAGAAATGAAGGGGGTGGGTCAGTTTCCACGCAATTCCGAGACGTTGAAAAAAGTTCGTCTTCCTCTGCCTCAAGTTGTCCCATATGGTTCAGGGCACAATCGGAGGAATCTCGAAACAAGTTCATGCATTCTGGAATCCTCATGAGAAATGAGGAGGGTGGGTGATTTTCCACGGAATTCCGATACGTTGAAAAAAGTTCGTCTTCTTCTGCCTCAAGTTGTCCCGCTCGTCTCAGAATTTTTTCAACGTCCCATATGGTTCAGGGCACAATCGGAGGAATCTCGAAACAAGTTCATGCATTCTGGAATCCTCACGAGAAATGAGGAGGGTGGGTGAGTTTCCAAGCAATTCCGAGACGTTGAAAAAATTTCGTCTTCTTCTGCCTCAAGTTGTCCCATATGGTTCAGGGCACAATCGGAGGAATCTCGAAACAAGTTCAAGCATTCTGGAATCCTCACGAGAAATGAGGGGGGTGGGTCAGTTTCCACGCAATTCCGAGACGTTGAAAAAAGTTCGTCTTCCTCTGCCTCAAGTTGTCCCATATGGTTCAGGGCACAATCGGAGGAATCTCGAAACAAGTTCATGCATTCTGGAATCCTCACGAGAAATGAGGGGGGTGGGTGAGTTTCCCAGCAATTCCGATACGTTGAAAAAAGTTCGTCTTCTTCTGCCTCAAGTTGTCCCGCTCGTCTCGGAATTTTTTCAACGTCCCATATGGTTCAGGGCACAATCGGAGGAATCTCGAAACAAGTTCATGCATTCTGGAATCCTCACGAGAAATGAGGGGGGTGGGTGAGTTTCCAAGCAATTCCGATACGTTGAAAAAAGTTTGTCTTCTTCTGCCTTAAATTGTCCCATATGGTTCAGGGCCCAAAAGGAGGAATCTCGAAACAATTTCATGCATTCTGGAATCATCACGAGAAATGAGGAGGGTGGGTGAGTTTCCACGCAATTCCGAGACGTTGAAAAAAGTTCGTCTTCTTTTGCCTCAAGTTGTACCGCATGGTTCAGGGCCCAAACGGAGGAATCTCGAAACAAGTTCATGCATTTTGGAATACTCACGAGAAATGAGGAGGGTGGGTGAGTTTCCACGCAATTCCGACACGTTGAAAAAAGATCGTCTTCCTCTGCCTCAAGTTGTCCCATATGGTTCAGGGCACAATCGGAGGAATCTCGAAACAAGTACATGCATTCTGGAATCCTCGCGAGAAATGAGGAGGGTGGGTGAGTTTCCAAGCAATTCCGATACGTTGAAAAAAGTTCGTCTTCTTCTGCCTTAAATTGTCCCATATGGTTCAGGGCCCAAACGGAGGAATCTCGAAACAATTTCATGCATTCTGGAATCCTCAATAGAAATGAGGGGGGTGGGTGAGTTTCCAAGCAATTCCGATACGTTGAAAAAAGTTCGTCTTCTTCTGCCTTAAATTCTCCCATATGGTTCAGGGCCCAAACTAAGGAATCTCGAAACAATTTCATGCATTCTGGAATCATCACGAGAAATGAGGAGGGTGTGTGAGTTTCCACGCAATTCCGAGACGTTGAAAAAAGTTCGTCTTTGTCTGCCTCAAGTTGTCCCATAAGGTTCAGGGCACAAACGGAGGAATCTCGAAACATGTTCATGCATTCTGGAATCCTCACGAGAAATGACGGGGGTGGGTAAGTTTCCACGCCATTCCGAGACGTTGAAAAAAGTTCGTCTTCGTCTGCCTCAAGTTGTCCCAAATGGTTCAGGGCCCAAACGGAGGAATCTCGAAACAAGTTCATGCATTCTGGAATCCTCATGAGAAATGAGGAGGGTGGGTGATTTTCCACGGAATTCCGATACGTTGAAAAAAGTTCGTCTTCTTCTGCCTCAAGTTGTCCCGCTCGTCTCAGAATTTTTTCAACGTCCCATATGGTTCAGGGCACAATCGGAGGAATCTCGAAACAAGTTCATGCATTCTGGAATCCTCACGAGAAATGAGGAGGGTGGGTGAGTTTCCAAGCAATTCCGAGACGTTGAAAAAATTTCGTCTTCTTCTGCCTCAAGTTGTCCCATATGGTTCAGGGCACAATCGGAGGAATCTCGAAACAAGTTCAAGCATTCTGGAATCCTCACGAGAAATGAGGGGGGTGGGTCAGTTTCCACGCAATTCCGAGACGTTGAAAAAAGTTCGTCTTCCTCTGCCTCAAGTTGTCCCATATGGTTCAGGGCACAATCGGAGGAATCTCGAAACAAGTTCATGCATTCTGGAATCCTCACGAGAAATGAGGGGGGTGGGTGAGTTTCCCAGCAATTCCGATACGTTGAAAAAAGTTCGTCTTCTTCTGCCTCAAGTTGTCCCGCTCGTCTCGGAATTTTTTCAACGTCCCATATGGTTCAGGGCACAATCGGAGGAATCTCGAAACAAGTTCATGCATTCTGGAATCCTCACGAGAAATGAGGGGGGTGGGTGAGTTTCCAAGCAATTCCGATACGTTGAAAAAAGTTTGTCTTCTTCTGCCTTAAATTGTCCCATATGGTTCAGGGCCCAAAAGGAGGAATCTCGAAACAATTTCATGCATTCTGGAATCATCACGAGAAATGAGGAGGGTGGGTGAGTTTCCACGCAATTCCGAGACGTTGAAAAAAGTTCGTCTTCTTTTGCCTCAAGTTGTACCGCATGGTTCAGGGCCCAAACGGAGGAATCTCGAAACAAGTTCATGCATTTTGGAATACTCACGAGAAATGAGGAGGGTGGGTGAGTTTCCACGCAATTCCGACACGTTGAAAAAAGATCGTCTTCCTCTGCCTCAAGTTGTCCCATATGGTTCAGGGCACAATCGGAGGAATCTCGAAACAAGTTCATGCATTCTGGAATCCTCGCGAGAAATGAGGAGGGTGGGTGAGTTTCCAAGCAATTCCGATACGTTGAAAAAAGTTCGTCTTCTTCTGCCTTAAATTGTCCCATATGGTTCAGGGCCCAAACGGAGGAATCTCGAAACAATTTCATGCATTCTGGAATCCTCAAGAGAAATGAGGGGGGTGGGTGAGTTTCCAAGCAATTCCGATACGTTGAAAAAAGTTCGTCTTCTTCTGCCTTAAATTCTCCCATATGGTTCAGGGCCCAAACTAAGGAATCTCGAAACAATTTCATGCATTCTGGAATCATCACGAGAAATGAGGAGGGTGTGTGAGTTTCCACGCAATTCCGAGACGTTGAAAAAAGTTCGTCTTTGTCTGCCTCAAGTTGTCCCATAAGGTTCAGGGCACAAACGGAGGAATCTCGAAACGTGTTCATGCATTCTGGAATCCTCACGAGAAATGACGGGGGTGGGTAAGTTTCCACGCCATTCCGAGACGTTGAAAAAGTTCGTCTTCGTCTGCCTCAAGTTGTCCCAAATGGTTCAGGGCCCAAACGGAGGAATCTCGAAACAAGTTCATGCATTCTGGAATCCTCATGAGAAATGAGGAGGGTGGGTGATTTTCCACGGAATTCCGATACGTTGAAAAAAGTTCGTCTTCTTCTGCCTCAAGTTGTCCCGCTCGTCTCAGAATTTTTTCAACGTCCCATATGGTTCAGGGCACAATCGGAGGAATCTCGAAACAAGTTCATGCATTCTGGAATCCTCACGAGAAATGAGGAGGGTGGGTGAGTTTCCAAGCAATTCCGAGACGTTGAAAAAATTTCGTCTTCTTCTGCCTCAAGTTGTCCCATATGGTTCAGGGCACAATCGGAGGAATCTCGAAACAAGTTCAAGCATTCTGGAATCCTCACGAGAAATGAGGGGGGTGGGTCAGTTTCCACGCAATTCCGAGACGTTGAAAAAAGTTCGTCTTCCTCTGCCTCAAGTTGTCCCATATGGTTCAGGGCACAATCGGAGGAATCTCGAAACAAGTTCATGCATTCTGAAATCCTCACGAGAAATGAGGGGGGTGGGTGAGTTTCCAAGCAATTCCGATACGTTGAAAAAAGTTCGTCTTCTTCTGCCTTAAATTCTCCCATATGGTTCAGGGCCCAAACTAAGGAATCTCGAAACAATTTCATGCATTCTGGAATCATCACGAGAAATGAGGAGGGTGTGTGAGTTTCCACGCAATTCCGAGACGTTGAAAAAAGTTCGTCTTTTTCTGCCTCAAGTTGTCCCATAAGGTTCAGGGCACAAACGGAGGAATCTCGAAACATGTTCATGCATTCTGGAATCCTCACGAGAAATGACGGGGGTGGGTAAGTTTCCACGCCATTCCGAGACGTTGAAAAAAGTTCGTCTTCGTCTGCCTCAAGTTGTCCCAAATGGTTCAGGGCCCAAACGGAGGAATCTCGAAACAAGTTCATGCATTCTGGAATCCTCATGAGAAATGAGGAGGGTGGGTGATTTTCCACGGAATTCCGATACGTTGAAAAAAGTTCGTCTTCTTCTGCCTCAAGTTGTCCCGCTCGTCTCAGAATTTTTTCAACGTCCCATATGGTTCAGGGCACAATCGGAGGAATCTCGAAACAAGTTCATGCATTCTGGAATCCTCACGAGAAATGAGGAGGGTGGGTGAGTTTCCAAGCAATTCCGAGACGTTGAAAAAATTTCGTCTTCTTCTGCCTCAAGTTGTCCCATATGGTTCAGGGCACAATCGGAGGAATCTCGAAACAAGTTCAAGCATTCTGGAATCCTCACGAGAAATGAGGGGGGTGGGTCAGTTTCCACGCAATTCCGAGACGTTGAAAAAAGTTCGTCTTCCTCTGCCTCAAGTTGTCCCATATGGTTCAGGGCACAATCGGAGGAATCTCGAAACAAGTTCATGCATTCTGGAATCCTCACGAGAAATGAGGGGGGTGGGTGAGTTTCCCAGCAATTCCGATACGTTGAAAAAAGTTCGTCTTCTTCTGCCTCAAGTTGTCCCGCTCGTCTCGGAATTTTTTCAACGTCCCATATGGTTCAGGGCACAATCGGAGGAATCTCGAAACAAGTTCATGCATTCTGGAATCCTCACGAGAAATGAGGGGGGTGGGTGAGTTTCCAAGCAATTCCGATACGTTGAAAAAAGTTTGTCTTCTTCTGCCTTAAATTGTCCCATATGGTTCAGGGCCCAAAAGGAGGAATCTCGAAACAATTTCATGCATTCTGGAATCATCACGAGAAATGAGGAGGGTGGGTGAGTTTCCACGCAATTCCGAGACGTTGAAAAAAGTTCGTCTTCTTCTGCCTCAAGTTGTACCGCATGGTTCAGGGCCCAAACGGAGGAATCTCGAAACAAGTTCATGCATTTTGGAATACTCACGAGAAATGAGGAGGGTGGGTGAGTTTCCACGCAATTCCGACACGTTGAAAAAAGATCGTCTTCCTCTGCCTCAAGTTGTCCCATATGGTTCAGGGCACAATCGGAGGAATCTCGAAACAAGTTCATGCATTCTGGAATCCTCGCGAGAAATGAGGAGGGTGGGTGAGTTCCCAAGCAATTCCGAGACGTTGAAAAAATTTCGTCTTCTTTTGCCTCTAGTTGTCCTATATGGTTCAGGTCACAATCGGAGGAATCTCGAAACAAGTTCATGCATTCTGGAATCCTCACGAGAAATGAGGGGGGTGGGTCAGTTTCCACGCAATTCCGAGACGTTGAAAAAAGTTCGTCTTCCTCTGCCTCAAGTTGTCCCATATGGTTCAGGGCACAATCGGAGGAATCTCGAAACAAGTTCAAGCATTCTGGAATCCTCACGAGAAATGAGGGGGGTGGGTCAGTTTCCACGCAATTCCGAGACGTTGAAAAAAGTTCGTCTTCCTCTGCCTCAAGTTGTCCCATATGGTTCAGGGCACAATCGGAGGAATCTCGAAACAAGTTCATGCATTCTGGAATCCTCACGAGAAATGAGGGGGGTGGGTGAGTTTCCCAGCAATTCCGATACGTTGAAAAAAGTTCGTCTTCTTCTGCCTCAAGTTGTCCCGCTCGTCTCGGAATTTTTTCAACGTCCCATATGGTTCAGGGCACAATCGGAGGAATCTCGAAACAAGTTCATGCATTCTGGAATCCTCACGAGAAATGAGGGGGGTGGGTGAGTTTCGAAGCAATTCCGATACGTTGAAAAAAGTTTGTCTTCTTCTGCCTTAAATTGTCCCATATGGTTCAGGGCCCAAAAGGAGGAATCTCGAAACAATTTCATGCATTCTGGAATCATCACGAGAAATGAGGAGGGTGGGTGAGTTTCCACGCAATTCCGAGACGTTGAAAAAAGTTCGTCTTCTTCTGCCTCAAGTTGTACCGCATGGTTCAGGGCCCAAACGGAGGAATCTCGAAACAAGTTCATGCATTTTGGAATACTCACGAGAAATGAGGAGGGTGGGTGAGTTTCCACGCAATTCCGACACGTTGAAAAAAGATCGTCTTCCTCTGCCTCAAGTTGTCCCATATGGTTCAGGGCACAATCGGAGGAATCTCGAAACAAATTCATGCATTCTGGAATCCTCGCGAGAAATGAGGAGGGTGGGTGAGTTCCCAAGCGATTCCGAGACGTTGAAAAAATTTCGTCTTCTTTTGCCTCTAGTTGTCCTATATGGTTCAGGTCACAATCGGAGGAATCTCGAAACAAGTTCATGCATTCTGGAATCCTCACGAGAAATGAGGGGGGTGGGTCAGTTTCCACGCAATTCCGAGACGTTGAAAAAAGTTCGTCTTCCTCTGCCTCAAGTTGTCCCATATGGTTCAGGGCACAATCGGAGGAATCTCGAAAGAAGTTCATGCATTCTGGAATCCTCACGAGAAATGAGGGGGGTGGGTGAGTTTCAAAGCAATTCCGATACGTTGAAAAAAGTTCGTCTTCTTCTGCCTTAAATTCTCCCATATGGTTCAGGGCCCAAAAAGGTTCAGGCACAAACGGAGGAATCTCGAAACATATTCATGCATTCTGGAATCCTCACGAGAAATGAAGGGGGTGGGTCAGTTTCCACGCAATTCCGAGACGTTGAAAAAAGTTCGTCTTCCTCTGCCTCAAGTTGTCCCATATGGTTCAGGGCACAATCGGAGGAATCTCGAAACAAGTTCATGCATTCTGGAATCCTCGCGAGAAATGAGGAGGGTGGGTGAGTTCCCAAGCAATTCCGAGACGTTGAAAAAATTTCGTCTTCTTCTGCCTCAAGTTGTCCTATATGGTTCAGGGCACAATCGGAGGAATCTCGAAACAAGTTCATGCATTCTGGAATCCTCACGAGAAATGAGGGGGGTGGGTCAGTTTCCACGCAATTCCGAGACGTTGAAAAAAGTTCGTCTTCCTCTGCCTCAAGTTGTCCCATATGGTTCAGGGCACAATTGGAGGAATCTCGAAACAAGCTCATGCATTCTGGAATCCTCACGAGAAATGAGGGGGGTGGGTGAGTTTCCAAGCAATTCCGATACGTTGAAAAAAGTTCGTCTTCTTCTGCCTTAAATTCTCCCATATGGTTCAGGGCCCAAACTAAGGAATCTCGAAACAATTTCATGCATTCTGGAATCATCACGAGAAATGAGGAGGGTGTGTGAGTTTCCACGCAATTCCGAGACGTTGAAAAAAGTTCGTCTTTTTCTGCCTCAAGTTGTCCCATAAGGTTCAGGGCACAAACGGAGGAATCTCGAAACATGTTCATGCATTCTGGAATCCTCACGAGAAATGACGGGGGTGGGTAAGTTTCCACGCCATTCCGAGACGTTGAAAAAAGTTCGTCTTCGTCTGCCTCAAGTTGTCCCAAATGGTTCAGGGCCCAAACGGAGGAATCTCGAAACAAGTTCATGCATTCTGGAATCCTCATGAGAAATGAGGAGGGTGGGTGAGTTTCCACGCAATTCCGACACGTTGAAAAAAGATCGTCTTCCTCTGCCTCAAGTTGTCCCATATGGTTCAGGGCACAATCGGAGGAATCTCGAAACAAGTTCATGCATTCTGGAATCCTCGCGAGAAATGAGGAGGGTGGGTGAGTTTCCAAGCAATTCCGATACGTTGAAAAAAGTTCGTCTTCTTCTGCCTTAAATTGTCCCATATGGTTCAGGGCCCAAACGGAGGAATCTCGAAACAATTTCATGCATTCTGGAATCCTCAATAGAAATGAGGGGGGTGGGTGAGTTTCCAAGCAATTCCGATACGTTGAAAAAAGTTCGTCTTCTTCTGCCTTAAATTCTCCCATATGGTTCAGGGCCCAAACTAAGGAATCTCGAAACAATTTCATGCATTCTGGAATCATCACGAGAAATGAGGAGGGTGTGTGAGTTTCCACGCAATTCCGAGACGTTGAAAAAAGTTCGTCTTTGTCTGCCTCAAGTTGTCCCATAAGGTTCAGGGCACAAACGGAGGAATCTCGAAACATGTTCATGCATTCTGGAATCCTCACGAGAAATGACGGGGGTGGGTAAGTTTCCACGCCATTCCGAGACGTTGAAAAAAGTTCGTCTTCGTCTGCCTCAAGTTGTCCCAAATGGTTCAGGGCCCAAACGGAGGAATCTCGAAACAAGTTCATGCATTCTGGAATCCTCATGAGAAATGAGGAGGGTGGGTGATTTTCCACGGAATTCCGATACGTTGAAAAAAGTTCGTCTTCTTCTGCCTCAAGTTGTCCCGCTCGTCTCAGAATTTTTTCAACGTCCCATATGGTTCAGGGCACAATCGGAGGAATCTCGAAACAAGTTCATGCATTCTGGAATCCTCACGAGAAATGAGGAGGGTGGGTGAGTTTCCAAGCAATTCCGAGACGTTGAAAAAATTTCGTCTTCTTCTGCCTCAAGTTGTCCCATATGGTTCAGGGCACAATCGGAGGAATCTCGAAACAAGTTCAAGCATTCTGGAATCCTCACGAGAAATGAGGGGGGTGGGTCAGTTTCCACGCAATTCCGAGACGTTGAAAAAAGTTCGTCTTCCTCTGCCTCAAGTTGTCCCATATGGTTCAGGGCACAATCGGAGGAATCTCGAAACAAGTTCATGCATTCTGGAATCCTCACGAGAAATGAGGGGGGTGGGTGAGTTTCCCAGCAATTCCGATACGTTGAAAAAAGTTCGTCTTCTTCTGCCTCAAGTTGTCCCGCTCGTCTCGGAATTTTTTCAACGTCCCATATGGTTCAGGGCACAATCGGAGGAATCTCGAAACAAGTTCATGCATTCTGGAATCCTCACGAGAAATGAGGGGGGTGGGTGAGTTTCCAAGCAATTCCGATACGTTGAAAAAAGTTTGTCTTCTTCTGCCTTAAATTGTCCCATATGGTTCAGGGCCCAAAAGGAGGAATCTCGAAACAATTTCATGCATTCTGGAATCATCACGAGAAATGAGGAGGGTGGGTGAGTTTCCACGCAATTCCGAGACGTTGAAAAAAGTTCGTCTTCTTTTGCCTCAAGTTGTACCGCATGGTTCAGGGCCCAAACGGAGGAATCTCGAAACAAGTTCATGCATTTTGGAATACTCACGAGAAATGAGGAGGGTGGGTGAGTTTCCACGCAATTCCGACACGTTGAAAAAAGATCGTCTTCCTCTGCCTCAAGTTGTCCCATATGGTTCAGGGCACAATCGGAGGAATCTCGAAACAAGTTCATGCATTCTGGAATCCTCGCGAGAAATGAGGAGGGTGGGTGAGTTTCCAAGCAATTCCGATACGTTGAAAAAAGTTCGTCTTCTTCTGCCTTAAATTGTCCCATATGGTTCAGGGCCCAAACGGAGGAATCTCGAAACAATTTCATGCATTCTGGAATCCTCAAGAGAAATGAGGGGGGTGGGTGAGTTTCCAAGCAATTCCGATACGTTGAAAAAAGTTCGTCTTCTTCTGCCTTAAATTCTCCCATATGGTTCAGGGCCCAAACTAAGGAATCTCGAAACAATTTCATGCATTCTGGAATCATCACGAGAAATGAGGAGGGTGTGTGAGTTTCCACGCAATTCCGAGACGTTGAAAAAAGTTCGTCTTTGTCTGCCTCAAGTTGTCCCATAAGGTTCAGGGCACAAACGGAGGAATCTCGAAACATGTTCATGCATTCTGGAATCCTCACGAGAAATGACGGGGGTGGGTAAGTTTCCACGCCATTCCGAGACGTTGAAAAAAGTTCGTCTTCGTCTGCCTCAAGTTGTCCCAAATGGTTCAGGGCCCAAACGGAGGAATCTCGAAACAAGTTCATGCATTCTGGAATCCTCATGAGAAATGAGGAGGGTGGGTGATTTTCCACGGAATTCCGATACGTTGAAAAAAGTTCGTCTTCTTCTGCCTCAAGTTGTCCCGCTCGTCTCAGAATTTTTTCAACGTCCCATATGGTTCAGGGCACAATCGGAGGAATCTCGAAACAAGTTCATGCATTCTGGAATCCTCACGAGAAATGAGGAGGGTGGGTGAGTTTCCAAGCAATTCCGAGACGTTGAAAAAATTTCGTCTTCTTCTGCCTCAAGTTGTCCCATATGGTTCAGGGCACAATCGGAGGAATCTCGAAACAAGTTCAAGCATTCTGGAATCCTCACGAGAAATGAGGGGGGTGGGTCAGTTTCCACGCAATTCCGAGACGTTGAAAAAAGTTCGTCTTCCTCTGCCTCAAGTTGTCCCATATGGTTCAGGGCACAATCGGAGGAATCTCGAAACAAGTTCATGCATTCTGGAATCCTCACGAGAAATGAGGGGGGTGGGTGAGTTTCCCAGCAATTCCGATACGTTGAAAAAAGTTCGTCTTCTTCTGCCTCAAGTTGTCCCGCTCGTCTCGGAATTTTTTCAACGTCCCATATGGTTCAGGGCACAATCGGAGGAATCTCGAAACAAGTTCATGCATTCTGGAATCCTCACGAGAAATGAGGGGGGTGGGTGAGTTTCCAAGCAATTCCGATACGTTGAAAAAAGTTTGTCTTCTTCTGCCTTAAATTGTCCCATATGGTTCAGGGCCCAAAAGGAGGAATCTCGAAACAATTTCATGCATTCTGGAATCATCACGAGAAATGAGGAGGGTGGGTGAGTTTCCACGCAATTCCGAGACGTTGAAAAAAGTTCGTCTTCTTTTGCCTCAAGTTGTACCGCATGGTTCAGGGCCCAAACGGAGGAATCTCGAAACAAGTTCATGCATTTTGGAATACTCACGAGAAATGAGGAGGGTGGGTGAGTTTCCACGCAATTCCGACACGTTGAAAAAAGATCGTCTTCCTCTGCCTCAAGTTGTCCCATATGGTTCAGGGCACAATCGGAGGAATCTCGAAACAAGTTCATGCATTCTGGAATCCTCGCGAGAAATGAGGAGGGTGGGTGAGTTTCCAAGCAATTCCGATACGTTGAAAAAAGTTCGTCTTCTTCTGCCTTAAATTGTCCCATATGGTTCAGGGCCCAAACGGAGGAATCTCGAAACAATTTCATGCATTCTGGAATCCTCAAGAGAAATGAGGGGGGTGGGTGAGTTTCCAAGCAATTCCGATACGTTGAAAAAAGTTCGTCTTCTTCTGCCTTAAATTCTCCCATATGGTTCAGGGCCCAAACTAAGGAATCTCGAAACAATTTCATGCATTCTGGAATCATCACGAGAAATGAGGAGGGTGTGTGAGTTTCCACGCAATTCCGAGACGTTGAAAAAAGTTCGTCTTTGTCTGCCTCAAGTTGTCCCATAAGGTTCAGGGCACAAACGGAAGAATCTCGAAACGTGTTCATGCATTCTGGAATCCTCACGAGAAATGACGGGGGTGGGTAAGTTTCCACGCCATTCCGAGACGTTGAAAAAGTTCGTCTTCGTCTGCCTCAAGTTGTCCCAAATGGTTCAGGGCCCAAACGGAGGAATCTCGAAACAAGTTCATGCATTCTGGAATCCTCATGAGAAATGAGGAGGGTGGGTGATTTTCCACGGAATTCCGATACGTTGAAAAAAGTTCGTCTTCTTCTGCCTCAAGTTGTCCCGCTCGTCTCAGAATTTTTTCAACGTCCCATATGGTTCAGGGCACAATCGGAGGAATCTCGAAACAAGTTCATGCATTCTGGAATCCTCACGAGAAATGAGGAGGGTGGGTGAGTTTCCAAGCAATTCCGAGACGTTGAAAAAATTTCGTCTTCTTCTGCCTCAAGTTGTCCCATATGGTTCAGGGCACAATCGGAGGAATCTCGAAACAAGTTCAAGCATTCTGGAATCCTCACGAGAAATGAGGGGGGTGGGTCAGTTTCCACGCAATTCCGAGACGTTGAAAAAAGTTCGTCTTCCTCTGCCTCAAGTTGTCCCATATGGTTCAGGGCACAATCGGAGGAATCTCGAAACAAGTTCATGCATTCTGAAATCCTCACGAGAAATGAGGGGGGTGGGTGAGTTTCCAAGCAATTCCGATACGTTGAAAAAAGTTCGTCTTCTTCTGCCTTAAATTCTCCCATATGGTTCAGGGCCCAAACTAAGGAATCTCGAAACAATTTCATGCATTCTGGAATCATCACGAGAAATGAGGAGGGTGTGTGAGTTTCCACGCAATTCCGAGACGTTGAAAAAAGTTCGTCTTTTTCTGCCTCAAGTTGTCCCATAAGGTTCAGGGCACAAACGGAGGAATCTCGAAACATGTTCATGCATTCTGGAATCCTCACGAGAAATGACGGGGGTGGGTAAGTTTCCACGCCATTCCGAGACGTTGAAAAAAGTTCGTCTTCGTCTGCCTCAAGTTGTCCCAAATGGTTCAGGGCCCAAACGGAGGAATCTCGAAACAAGTTCATGCATTCTGGAATCCTCATGAGAAATGAGGAGGGTGGGTGATTTTCCACGGAATTCCGATACGTTGAAAAAAGTTCGTCTTCTTCTGCCTCAAGTTGTCCCGCTCGTCTCAGAATTTTTTCAACGTCCCATATGGTTCAGGGCACAATCGGAGGAATCTCGAAACAAGTTCATGCATTCTGGAATCCTCACGAGAAATGAGGAGGGTGGGTGAGTTTCCAAGCAATTCCGAGACGTTGAAAAAATTTCGTCTTCTTCTGCCTCAAGTTGTCCCATATGGTTCAGGGCACAATCGGAGGAATCTCGAAACAAGTTCAAGCATTCTGGAATCCTCACGAGAAATGAGGGGGGTGGGTCAGTTTCCACGCAATTCCGAGACGTTGAAAAAAGTTCGTCTTCCTCTGCCTCAAGTTGTCCCATATGGTTCAGGGCACAATCGGAGGAATCTCGAAACAAGTTCATGCATTCTGGAATCCTCACGAGAAATGAGGGGGGTGGGTGAGTTTCCCAGCAATTCCGATACGTTGAAAAAAGTTCGTCTTCTTCTGCCTCAAGTTGTCCCGCTCGTCTCGGAATTTTTTCAACGTCCCATATGGTTCAGGGCACAATCGGAGGAATCTCGAAACAAGTTCATGCATTCTGGAATCCTCACGAGAAATGAGGGGGGTGGGTGAGTTTCCAAGCAATTCCGATACGTTGAAAAAAGTTTGTCTTCTTCTGCCTTAAATTGTCCCATATGGTTCAGGGCCCAAAAGGAGGAATCTCGAAACAATTTCATGCATTCTGGAATCATCACGAGAAATGAGGAGGGTGGGTGAGTTTCCACGCAATTCCGAGACGTTGAAAAAAGTTCGTCTTCTTCTGCCTCAAGTTGTACCGCATGGTTCAGGGCCCAAACGGAGGAATCTCGAAACAAGTTCATGCATTTTGGAATACTCACGAGAAATGAGGAGGGTGGGTGAGTTTCCACGCAATTCCGACACGTTGAAAAAAGATCGTCTTCCTCTGCCTCAAGTTGTCCCATATGGTTCAGGGCACAATCGGAGGAATCTCGAAACAAGTTCATGCATTCTGGAATCCTCGCGAGAAATGAGGAGGGTGGGTGAGTTCCCAAGCAATTCCGAGACGTTGAAAAAATTTCGTCTTCTTTTGCCTCTAGTTGTCCTATATGGTTCAGGTCACAATCGGAGGAATCTCGAAACAAGTTCATGCATTCTGGAATCCTCACGAGAAATGAGGGGGGTGGGTCAGTTTCCACGCAATTCCGAGACGTTGAAAAAAGTTCGTCTTCCTCTGCCTCAAGTTGTCCCATATGGTTCAGGGCACAATCGGAGGAATCTCGAAACAAGTTCAAGCATTCTGGAATCCTCACGAGAAATGAGGGGGGTGGGTCAGTTTCCACGCAATTCCGAGACGTTGAAAAAAGTTCGTCTTCCTCTGCCTCAAGTTGTCCCATATGGTTCAGGGCACAATCGGAGGAATCTCGAAACAAGTTCATGCATTCTGGAATCCTCACGAGAAATGAGGGGGGTGGGTGAGTTTCCCAGCAATTCCGATACGTTGAAAAAAGTTCGTCTTCTTCTGCCTCAAGTTGTCCCGCTCGTCTCGGAATTTTTTCAACGTCCCATATGGTTCAGGGCACAATCGGAGGAATCTCGAAACAAGTTCATGCATTCTGGAATCCTCACGAGAAATGAGGGGGGTGGGTGAGTTTCCAAGCAATTCCGATACGTTGAAAAAAGTTTGTCTTCTTCTGCCTTAAATTGTCCCATATGGTTCAGGGCCCAAAAGGAGGAATCTCGAAACAATTTCATGCATTCTGGAATCATCACGAGAAATGAGGAGGGTGGGTGAGTTTCCACGCAATTCCGAGACGTTGAAAAAAGTTCGTCTTCTTCTGCCTCAAGTTGTACCGCATGGTTCAGGGCCCAAACGGAGGAATCTCGAAACAAGTTCATGCATTTTGGAATACTCACGAGAAATGAGGAGGGTGGGTGAGTTTCCACGCAATTCCGACACGTTGAAAAAAGATCGTCTTCCTCTGCCTCAAGTTGTCCCATATGGTTCAGGGCACAATCGGAGGAATCTCGAAACAAATTCATGCATTCTGGAATCCTCGCGAGAAATGAGGAGGGTGGGTGAGTTCCCAAGCAATTCCGAGACGTTGAAAAAATTTCGTCTTCTTTTGCCTCTAGTTGTCCTATATGGTTCAGGTCACAATCGGAGGAATCTCGAAACAAGTTCATGCATTCTGGAATCCTCACGAGAAATGAGGGGGGTGGGTCAGTTTCCACGCAATTCCGAGACGTTGAAAAAAGTTCGTCTTCCTCTGCCTCAAGTTGTCCCATATGGTTCAGGGCACAATCGGAGGAATCTCGAAAGAAGTTCATGCATTCTGGAATCCTCACGAGAAATGAGGGGGGTGGGTCAGTTTCAAAGCAATTCCGATACGTTGAAAAAAGTTCGTCTTCTTCTGCCTTAAATTCTCCCATATGGTTCAGGGCCCAAAAAGGTTCAGGCACAAACGGAGGAATCTCGAAACATATTCATGCATTCTGGAATCCTCACGAGAAATGAAGGGGGTGGGTCAGTTTCCACGCAATTCCGAGACGTTGAAAAAAGTTCGTCTTCCTCTGCCTCAAGTTGTCCCATATGGTTCAGGGCACAATCGGAGGAATCTCGAAACAAGTTCATGCATTCTGGAATCCTCGCGAGAAATGAGGAGGGTGGGTGAGTTCCCAAGCAATTCCGAGACGTTGAAAAAATTTCGTCTTCTTCTGCCTCAAGTTGTCCTATATGGTTCAGGGCACAATCGGAGGAATCTCGAAACAAGTTCATGCATTCTGGAATCCTCACGAGAAATGAGGGGGGTGGGTCAGTTTCCACGCAATTCCGAGACGTTGAAAAAAGTTCGTCTTCCTCTGCCTCAAGTTGTCCCATATGGTTCAGGGCACAATTGGAGGAATCTCGAAACAAGCTCATGCATTCTGGAATCCTCACGAGAAATGAGGGGGGTGGGTGAGTTTCCAAGCAATTCCGATACGTTGAAAAAAGTTCGTCTTCTTCTGCCTTAAATTCTCCCATATGGTTCAGGGCCCAAACTAAGGAATCTCGAAACAATTTCATGCATTCTGGAATCATCACGAGAAATGAGGAGGGTGTGTGAGTTTCCACGCAATTCCGAGACGTTGAAAAAAGTTCGTCTTTTTCTGCCTCAAGTTGTCCCATAAGGTTCAGGGCACAAACGGAGGAATCTCGAAACATGTTCATGCATTCTGGAATCCTCACGAGAAATGACGGGGGTGGGTAAGTTTCCACGCCATTCCGAGACGTTGAAAAAAGTTCGTCTTCGTCTGCCTCAAGTTGTCCCAAATGGTTCAGGGCACAAACGGAGGAATCTCGAAACAAGTTCATGCATTCTGGAATCCTCATGAGAAATGAGGAGGGTGGGTGATTTTCCACGGAATTCCGATACGTTGAAAAAAGTTCGTCTTCTTCTGCCTCAAGTTGTCCCGCTCGTCTCAGAATTTTTTCAACGTCCCATTTGGTTCAGGGCACAATCGGAGGAATCTCGAAACAAGTTCATGCATTCTGGAATCCTCACGAGAAATGAGGAGGGTGGGTGAGTTTCCAAGCAATTCCGAGACGTTGAAAAAATTTCGTCTTCTTCTGCCTCAAGTTGTCCCATATGGTTCAGGGCACAATCGGAGGAATCTCGAAACAAGTTCAAGCATTCTGGAATCCTCACGAGAAATGAGGGGGGTGGGTCAGTTTCCACGCAATTCCGAGACGTTGAAAAAAGTTCGTCTTCCTCTGCCTCAAGTTGTCCCATATGGTTCAGGGCACAATCGGAGGAATCTCGAAACAAGTTCATGCATTCTGGAATCCTCACGAGAAATGAGGGGGGTGGGTGAGTTTCCCAGCAATTCCGATACGTTGAAAAAAGTTCGTCTTCTTCTGCCTCAAGTTGTCCCGCTCGTCTCGGAATTTTTTCAACGTCCCATATGGTTCAGGGCACAATCGGAGGAATCTCGAAACAAGTTCATGCATTCTGGAATCCTCACGAGAAATGAGGGGGGTGGGTGAGTTTCCAAGCAATTCCGATACGTTGAAAAAAGTTTGTCTTCTTCTGCCTTAAATTGTCCCATATGGTTCAGGGCCCAAAAGGAGGAATCTCGAAACAATTTCATGCATTCTGGAATCATCACGAGAAATGAGGAGGGTGGGTGAGTTTCCACGCAATTCCGAGACGTTGAAAAAAGTTCGTCTTCTTCTGCCTCAAGTTGTACCGCATGGTTCAGGGCCCAAACGGAGGAATCTCGAAACAAGTTCATGCATTTTGGAATACTCACGAGAAATGAGGAGGGTGGGTGAGTTTCCACGCAATTCCGACACGTTGAAAAAAGATCGTCTTCCTCTGCCTCAAGTTGTCCCATATGGTTCAGGGCACAATCGGAGGAATCTCGAAACAAGTTCATGCATTCTGGAATCCTCGCGAGAAATGAGGAGGGTGGGTGAGTTCCCAAGCAATTCCGAGACGTTGAAAAAATTTCGTCTTCTTTTGCCTCTAGTTGTCCTATATGGTTCAGGTCACAATCGGAGGAATCTCGAAACAAGTTCATGCATTCTGGAATCCTCACGAGAAATGAGGGGGGTGGGTCAGTTTCCACGCAATTCCGAGACGTTGAAAAAAGTTCGTCTTCCTCTGCCTCAAGTTGTCCCATATGGTTCAGGGCACAATCGGAGGAATCTCGAAAGAAGTTCATGCATTCTGGAATCCTCACGAGAAATGAGGGGGGTGGGTGAGTTTCCAAGCAATTCCGATACGTTGAAAAAAGTTCGTCTTCTTCTGCCTTAAATTCTCCCATATGGTTCAGGGCCCAAAAAGGTTCAGGCACAAACGGAGGAATCTCGAAACATATTCATGCATTCTGGAATCCTCACGAGAAATGAAGGGGGTGGGTCAGTTTCCACGCAATTCCGAGACGTTGAAAAAAGTTCGTCTTCC
Source organism: Acacia crassicarpa (assembly GCA_034222035.1). NCBI lineage: Eukaryota > Viridiplantae > Streptophyta > Magnoliopsida > Fabales > Fabaceae > Acacia > Acacia crassicarpa. The sequence goes on along the minus strand of JAWXYG010000002.1, from coordinate 29,570,662 downwards.
TCTGCCTCAAGTTGTCCCATATGGTTCAGGGCACAATCGGAGGAATCTCGAAACAAGTTCATGCATTCTGGAATCCTCGCGAGAAATGAGGAGGGTGGGTGAGTTCCCAAGCAATTCCGAGACGTTGAAAAAATTTCGTCTTCTTCTGCCTCAAGTTGTCCTATATGGTTCAGGGCACAATCGGAGGAATCTCGAAACAAGTTCATGCATTCTGGAATCCTCACGAGAAATGAGGGGGGTGGGTCAGTTTCCACGCAATTCCGAGACGTTGAAAAAAGTTCGTCTTCCTCTGCCTCAAGTTGTCCCATATGGTTCAGGGCACAATTGGAGGAATCTCGAAACAAGCTCATGCATTCTGGAATCCTCACGAGAAATGAGGGGGGTGGGTGAGTTTCCAAGCAATTCCGATACGTTGAAAAAAGTTCGTCTTCTTCTGCCTTAAATTCTCCCATATGGTTCAGGGCCCAAACTAAGGAATCTCGAAACAATTTCATGCATTCTGGAATCATCACGAGAAATGAGGAGGGTGTGTGAGTTTCCACGCAATTCCGAGACGTTGAAAAAAGTTCGTCTTTTTCTGCCTCAAGTTGTCCCATAAGGTTCAGGGCACAAACGGAGGAATCTCGAAACATGTTCATGCATTCTGGAATCCTCACGAGAAATGACGGGGGTGGGTAAGTTTCCACGCCATTCCGAGACGTTGAAAAAAGTTCGTCTTCGTCTGCCTCAAGTTGTCCCAAATGGTTCAGGGCCCAAACGGAGGAATCTCGAAACAAGTTCATGCATTCTGGAATCCTCATGAGAAATGAGGAGGGTGGGTGATTTTCCACGGAATTCCGATACGTTGAAAAAAGTTCGTCTTCTTCTGCCTCAAGTTGTCCCGCTCGTCTCAGAATTTCTTCAACGTCCCATTTGGTTCAGGGCACAATCGGAGGAATCTCGAAACAAGTTCATGCATTCTGGAATCCTCACGAGAAATGAGGAGGGTGGGTGAGTTTCCAAGCAATTCCGAGACGTTGAAAAAATTTCGTCTTCTTCTGCCTCAAGTTGTCCCATATGGTTCAGGGCACAATCGGAGGAATCTCGAAACAAGTTCAAGCATTCTGGAATCCTCACGAGAAATGAGGGGGGTGGGTCAGTTTCCACGCAATTCCGAGACGTTGAAAAAAGTTCGTCTTCCTCTGCCTCAAGTTGTCCCATATGGTTCAGGGCACAATCGGAGGAATCTCGAAACAAGTTCATGCATTCTGGAATCCTCACGAGAAATGAGGGGGGTGGGTGAGTTTCCCAGCAATTCCGATACGTTGAAAAAAGTTCGTCTTCTTCTGCCTCAAGTTGTCCCGCTCGTCTCGGAATTTTTTCAACGTCCCATATGGTTCAGGGCACAATCGGAGGAATCTCGAAACAAGTTCATGCATTCTGGAATCCTCACGAGAAATGAGGGGGGTGGGTGAGTTTCCAAGCAATTCCGATACGTTGAAAAAAGTTTGTCTTCTTCTGCCTTAAATTGTCCCATATGGTTCAGGGCCCAAAAGGAGGAATCTCGAAACAATTTCATGCATTCTGGAATCATCACGAGAAATGAGGAGGGTGGGTGAGTTTCCACGCAATTCCGAGACGTTGAAAAAAGTTCGTCTTCTTCTGCCTCAAGTTGTACCGCATGGTTCAGGGCCCAAACGGAGGAATCTCGAAACAAGTTCATGCATTTTGGAATACTCACGAGAAATGAGGAGGGTGGGTGAGTTTCCACGCAATTCCGACACGTTGAAAAAAGATCGTCTTCCTCTGCCTCAAGTTGTCCCATATGGTTCAGGGCACAATCGGAGGAATCTCGAAACAAGTTCATGCATTCTGGAATCCTCACGAGAAATGAGGGGGGTGGGTCAGTTTCCACGCAATTCCGAGACGTTGAAAAAAGTTCGTCTTCCTCTGCCTCAAGTTGTCCCATATGGTTCAGGGCACAATCGGAGGAATCTCGAAAGAAGTTCATGCATTCTGGAATCCTCACGAGAAATGAGGGGGGTGGGTGAGTTTCCAAGCAATTCCGATACGTTGAAAAAAGTTCGTCTTCTTCTGCCTTAAATTCTCCCATATGGTTCAGGGCCCAAAAAGGTTCAGGCACAAACGGAGGAATCTCGAAACATATTCATGCATTCTGGAATCCTCACGAGAAATGAAGGGGGTGGGTCAGTTTCCACGCAATTCCGAGACGTTGAAAAAAGTTCGTCTTCCTCTGCCTCAAGTTGTCCCATATGGTTCAGGGCACAATCGGAGGAATCTCGAAACAAGTTCATGCATTCTGGAATCCTCGCGAGAAATGAGGAGGGTGGGTGAGTTCCCAAGCAATTCCGAGACGTTGAAAAAATTTCGTCTTCTTCTGCCTCAAGTTGTCCTATATGGTTCAGGGCACAATCGGAGGAATCTCGAAACAAGTTCATGCATTCTGGAATCCTCACGAGAAATGAGGGGGGTGCGTCAGTTTCCACGCAATTCCGAGACGTTGAAAAAAGTTCGTCTTCCTCTGCCTCAAGTTGTCCCATATGGTTCAGGGCACAATTGGAGGAATCTCGAAACAAGCTCATGCATTCTGGAATCCTCACGAGAAATGAGGGGGGTGGGTGAGTTTCCAAGCAATTCCGATACGTTGAAAAAAGTTCGTCTTCTTCTGCCTTAAATTCTCCCATATGGTTCAGGGCCCAAACTAAGGAATCTCGAAACAATTTCATGCATTCTGGAATCATCACGAGAAATGAGGAGGGTGTGTGAGTTTCCACGCAATTCCGAGACGTTGAAAAAAGTTCGTCTTTTTCTGCCTCAAGTTGTCCCATAAGGTTCAGGGCACAAACGGAGGAATCTCGAAACATGTTCATGCATTCTGGAATCCTCACGAGAAATGACGGGGGTGGGTAAGTTTCCACGCCATTCCGAGACGTTGAAAAAAGTTCGTCTTCGTCTGCCTCAAGTTGTCCCAAATGGTTCAGGGCCCAAACGGAGGAATCTCGAAACAAGTTCATGCATTCTGGAATCCTCATGAGAAATGAGGAGGGTGGGTGATTTTCCACGGAATTCCGATACGTTGAAAAAAGTTCGTCTTCTTCTGCCTCAAGTTGTCCCGCTCGTCTCAGAATTTTTTCAACGTCCCATTTGGTTCAGGGCACAATCGGAGGAATCTCGAAACAAGTTCATGCATTCTGGAATCCTCACGAGAAATGAGGAGGGTGGGTGAGTTTCCAAGCAATTCCGAGACGTTGAAAAAATTTCGTCTTCTTCTGCCTCAAGTTGTCCCATATGGTTCAGGGCACAATCGGAGGAATCTCGAAACAAGTTCAAGCATTCTGGAATCCTCACGAGAAATGAGGGGGGTGGGTCAGTTTCCACGCAATTCCGAGACGTTGAAAAAAGTTCGTCTTCCTCTGCCTCAAGTTGTCCCATATGGTTCAGGGCACAATCGGAGGAATCTCGAAACAAGTTCATGCATTCTGGAATCCTCACGAGAAATGAGGGGGGTGGGTGAGTTTCCCAGCAATTCCGATACGTTGAAAAAAGTTCGTCTTCTTCTGCCTCAAGTTGTCCCGCTCGTCTCGGAATTTTTTCAACGTCCCATATGGTTCAGGGCACAATCGGAGGAATCTCGAAACAAGTTCATGCATTCTGGAATCCTCACGAGAAATGAGGGGGGTGGGTGAGTTTCCAAGCAATTCCGATACGTTGAAAAAAGTTTGTCTTCTTCTGCCTTAAATTGTCCCATATGGTTCAGGGCCCAAAAGGAGGAATCTCGAAACAATTTCATGCATTCTGGAATCATCACGAGAAATGAGGAGGGTGGGTGAGTTTCCACGCAATTCCGAGACGTTGAAAAAAGTTCGTCTTCTTCTGCCTCAAGTTGTACCGCATGGTTCAGGGCCCAAACGGAGGAATCTCGAAACAAGTTCATGCATTTTGGAATACTCACGAGAAATGAGGAGGGTGGGTGAGTTTCCACGCAATTCCGACACGTTGAAAAAAGATCGTCTTCCTCTGCCTCAAGTTGTCCCATATGGTTCAGGGCACAATCGGAGGAATCTCGAAACAAGTTCATGCATTCTGGAATCCTCGCGAGAAATGAGGAGGGTGGGTGAGTTCCCAAGCAATTCCGAGACGTTGAAAAAATTTCGTCTTCTTTTGCCTCTAGTTGTCCTATATGGTTCAGGTCACAATCGGAGGAATCTCGAAACAAGTTCATGCATTCTGGAATCCTCACGAGAAATGAGGGGGGTGGGTCAGTTTCCACGCAATTCCGAGACGTTGAAAAAAGTTCGTCTTCCTCTGCCTCAAGTTGTCCCATATGGTTCAGGGCACAATCGGAGGAATCTCGAAACAAGTTCATGCATTCTGGAATACTCACGAGAAATGAGGGGGGTGGGTGAGTTTCCAAGCAATTCCGATACGTTGAAAAAAGTTCGTCTTCTTCTGCCTTAAATTCTCCCATATGGTTCAGGGCCCAAAAAGGTTCAGGCACAAACGGAGGAATCTCGAAACATATTCATGCATTCTGGAATCCTCACGAGAAATGAAGGGGGTGGGTCAGTTTCCACGCAATTCCGAGACGTTGAAAAAAGTTCGTCTTCCTCTGCCTCAAGTTGTCCCATATGGTTCAGGGCACAATCGGAGGAATCTCGAAACAAGTTCATGCATTCTGGAATCCTCGCGAGAAATGAGGAGGGTGGGTGAGTTCCCAAGCAATTCCGAGACGTTGAAAAAATTTCGTCTTCTTCTGTCTTAAATTGTCCCATATGGTTCAGGGCCCAAACTAAGGAATCTCGAAACAATTTCATGCATTCTGGAATCATCACGAGAAATGAGGAGGGTGTGTGAGTTTCCACGCAATTCTGAGACGTTGAAAAAAGTTCGTCTTTTTCTGCCTCAAGTTGTCCCATAAGGTTCAGGGCACAAACGGAGGAATCTCGAAACATGTTCATGCATTCTGGAATCCTCACGAGAAATGACGGGGGTGGGTAAGTTTCCACGCCATTCCGAGACGTTGAAAAAAGTTCGTCTTCGTCTGCCTCAAGTTGTCCCAAATGGTTCAGGGCCCAAACGGAGGAATCTCGAAACAAGTTCATGCATTCTGGAATCCTCACGAGAAATTAGGGGGTGGGTGAGTTTCCAGGCAATTCCGAGACGTTGAAAAAAGTTCATCTTCTTCTGCCTCAAGTTGTCCCAAATATTTCAGGGCCCAAACGGAGGAATCTCGAAACAAGTTCATGCATTCTGGAATCCTCACGAGAAATGAGGAGGGTGGGTGATTTTCTACGCAATTCCGATACGTTGAAAAAAGTTCGTCTTCTTCTGCCTCAAGTTGTCCCGCTCGTCTCGGAATTTTTTCAACGTCCCATATGGTTCAGGGCACAATCGGAGGAATCTCGAAACAAGTTCATGCATTCTGGAATCCTCACGAGAAATGAGGGGGGTGGGTGAGTTTCCAAGCAATTCCGATACGTTGAAAAAAGTTCGTCTTCTTCTGCCTTAAATTGTCCCATATGGTTCAGGGCCCAAACGGAGGAATCTCGAAACAATTTCATGCATTCTGGAATCATCACGAGAAATGAGGAGGGTGGCTGAGTTTCCACGCAATTCCGAGACGTCGAAAAAAGTTCGTCTTCCTTTGCCTCAAGTTGTCCCATATGGTTCAGGGCACAAACGGAGGAATCTCGAAACAAGTTCATGCATTCTGGAATCCTCACGAGAAATGAGGGGTGTGGGTAAGTTTCCAGGCAATTCCGAGACGTTGAAAAAAGTTCGTCTTCTTCTGCCTCAAGTTGTCCCAAATGGTTCAGGGCCCAAACGGAGGAATCTCGAAACAAGTTCATGCATTCTGGAATCCTCACGAGAAATGAGGAGGGTGGGTGATTTTCTACGCAATTCCGATACGTTGAAAAAAGTTCGTCTTCTTCTGCCTCAAGTTGTCCCGCTCGTCTCGGAATTTTTTCAACGTCCCATATGGTTCAGGGCACAATCGGAGGAATCTCGAAACAAGTTCATGCATTCTGGAATCCTCACGAGAAATGAGGGGGGTGGGTGAGTTTCCAAGCAATTCCGATACGTTGAAAAAATTTCGTCTTCTTCTGCCTTAAATTGTCCCATATGGTTCAGGGCCCAAACGGAGGAATCTCGGAACAATTTCATGCATTCTGGAATCATCACGAGAAATGAGGAGGGTGGGTGAGTTTCCACGCAATTCCGAGACGTTGAAAAAAGTTCGTCTTCCTCTGCCTCAAGTTGTCCCATATGGTTCAGGGCACAATCGGAGGAATCTCGAAACAAGTTCATGCATTCTGGAATCCTCACGAGAAATGAGGGGGGTGGATGAGTTTCCAAGAAATTCCGATACGTTGAAAAAAGTTCGTCTTCTTCTGTCTTAAATTTTCCCATATGGTTCAGGGCACAAACGGAGGAATCTCAAAACAAGCTCATGCATTCTGGAATCCTCACGAGAAATGAGGAGGGTGGGTGAGTTTCCACGCAATTCCGAGACGTTGAAAAAAGTTCGTCTTCCTCTGTCTCAAGTTGTCCCATATGGTTCAGGGCACAATCGGAGGAATCTCGAAACAAGTTCATGCATTCTGGAATCCTCACGAGAAATGAGGGTGGTGGGTGAGTTTCCACGCAATTCCGAGACGTTGAAAAAAGTTCGTCTTTTTCTGCCTGAAGGTTTCCCGCATGGTTCAGGGCCCAAACGGAGGAACCTCGAAACAAGTTCATGCATTTTGGAATCCTCACGAGAAATGAGGAGGGTGGGTGATTTTCTACGCAATTCCGATACGTTGAAAAAAGTTCGTCTTCTTCTGCCTCAAGTTGTCCCATATTTTTCAGGGCACAATCGGAGGAATCTCGAAACAAGTTCATGCATTCTGGAATCCTCACGAGAAATGAGGGGGGTGGATGAGTTTCCAAGAAATTCCGATACGTTGAAAAAAGTTCGTCTTCTTCTGTCTTAAATTGTCCCATATGGTTCAGGGCCCAAACGGGGGAATCTCAAAACAAGCTCATGCATGCTGGAATCCTCACGAGAAATGAGGAGGGTGGGTGAGTTTCCACGCAATTCCGAGACGTTGAAAAAAGTTCGTCTTCCTCTGTCTCAAGTTGACCCATATGGTTCAGGGCACAATCGGAGGAATCTCGAAACAAGTTCATGCATTCTGGAATCCTCACGAGAAATGAGGGTGGTGGGTGAGTTTCCACGCAATTCCGACACGTTGAAAAAAGTTCGTCTTCCTCTGCCTCAAGTTGTCCCATATGGTTCAGGGCACAATCGGAGGAATCTCGAAACAAGTTCATGCATTCTGGAATCCTCGCGAGAAATGAGGAGGGTGGGTGAGTTTCCAAGCAATTCCGAGACGTTGAAAAAATTTCGTCTTCTTCTGCCTCAAGTTGTCCGATATGGTTCAGGGCACAATCGGAGGAATCTCGAAACAAGTTCATGCATTCTGGAATCCTCACGAGAAATGAGGGGGGTGGGTCAGTTTCCACGCAATTCCGAGACGTTGAAAAAAGTTCGTCTTCCTCTGCCTCAAGTTGTCCCATATGGTTCAGGGCACAATCGGAGGAATCTCGAAACAAGTTCATGCATTCTGGAATCCTCACGAGAAATGAGGGGGGTGGGTGAGTTTCCAAGCAATTCCGATACGTTGAAAAAAGTTCGTCTTCTTCTGCCTCAAGTTGTCCCGCTCGTCTCGGAATTTTTTCCACGTCCCATATGGTTCAGGGCACAATCGGAGGAATCTCGAAACAAGTTCATGCATTCTGGAATCCTCATGAGAAATGAGGAGGGTGGGTGAGTTTCCTAGCAATTCCGAGACATTGAAAAAATTTCGTCTTCTTCTGCCTCATGTTGTCCCATATGGTTCAGGGCAAAATCGGAGGAATCTCGAAACAAGTTCAAGCATTCTGAAATCCTCACGAGAAATGAGGGGGGTGGGTCAGTTTCCAAGCAATTCCGAGACGTTAAAAAAATTTTCGTCTTCTTCTGCCTCAAGTTGTCCCATATGGTTCAGGGCACAATCGGAGGAATCTCGAAACAAGTTCAAGCATTCTGGAATCCTCACGAGAAATGAGGGGGGTGGGTTAGTTTCCATGCAATTCCGAGACGTTGAAAAAAGTTCGTCTTCCTCTGCCTCAAGTTGTCCCATATGGTTCAGGGCACAATCGGAGGAATCTCGAAACAAGTTCATGCATTCTGGAATCCTCACGAGAAATGAGGGGGGTGGGTAAGTTTCCAAGCAATTCCGATACGTTGAAAAAAGTTCGTCTTCTTCTGCCTCAAGTTGTCCCGCTCGTCTCGGAATTTTTTCAACGTCCCATATGGTTCAGGGCACAATCGGAGGAATCTCGAAACAAGTTCATGCATTCTGGAATCCTCACGAGAAATGAGGGGGGTGGGTGAGTTTCCAAGCAATTCCGATACGTTGAAAAAAGTTCGTCTTCTTCTGCCTTAAATTGTCCCATATGGTTCAGGGCCCAAAAGGAGGAATCTCGAAACAATTTCAAGCATTCTGGAATCATCACGAGAAATGAGGAGGGTGGGTGAGTTTCCACGCAATTCCGAGACGTTGAAAAAAGTTTGTCTTCTTCTGCCTCAAGTTGTACCGCATGGTTCAGGGCCCAAACGGAGGAATCTCAAAACAAGTTCATGCATTCTGGAATACTCACGAGAAATGAGGAGGGTGGGTGAGTTTCCACGCAATTCCGACACGTTGAAAAAAGTTCGTCTTCCTCTGTCTCAAGTCGTCCCATATGGTTCAGGGCACAATCGGAGGAATCTCGAAACAAGTTCATGCATTCTGGAATCCTCACGAGAAATGAGGGTGGTGGGTGAGTTTCCACGCAATTCCGACACGTTGAAAAAAGTTCGTCTTCCTCTGCCTCAAGTTGTCCCATATGGTTCAGGGCACAATTGGAGGAATCTCGAAACAAGTTCATGCATTCTGGAATCCTCGCGAGAAATGAGGAGGGTGGGTGAGTTTCCAAGCAATTCCGAGACGTTGAAAAAATTTCGTCTTCTTCTGCCTCAAGTTGTTCCAAATGGTTCAGGGCCCAAACGGAGGAATCTCGAAACAAGTTCATGCATTCTGGAATCCTCACGAGAAATGACGGGGGTGGGTAAGTTTCCACGCAATTCCGAGACGTTGAAAAAAGTTCGTCTTCTTCTGCCTCAAGTTGTTCCAAATGGTTCAGGGCCCAAACGGAGGAATCTCGAAACAAGTTCATGCATTCTGGAATCCTCACGAGAAATGAGGAGGGTGGGTGATTTTCTACGCAATTCCGATACGTTGAAAAAAGTTCGTCTTCTTCTGCCTCAAGTTGTCCCGCTCGTCTCGGAATTTTTTCAACGTCCCATATGGTTCAGGGCACAATCGGAGGAATCTCGAAACAAGTTCATGCATTCTGGAATCCTCACGAGAAATGAGGAGGGTGGGTGAGTTTCCAAGCAATTCCGAGACGTTGAAAAAATTTCTTCTTCTTCTGCCTCAAGTTGTCCCATACGGTTCAGGGCACAATCGGAGGAATCTCGAAACAAGTTCAAGCATTCTGGAATCCTCACGAGAAATGAGGGGGGTGGGTCAGTTTCCACCCAATTCCAAGACGTTGAAAAAAGTTCGTCTTCCTCTGCCTCAAGTTGTCCCATATGGTTCAGGGCACAATCGGAGGAATCTCGAAACAAGTTCATGCATTCTGGAATCCTCACGAGAAATGAGGGGGGTGGGTGAGTTTCCAAGCAATTCCGATACGTTGAAAAAAGTTCGTCTTCTTCTGCCTTAAATTGTCCCATATGGTTCAGGGCCCAAACGGAGGAATCTCGAAACAATTTCATGCATTCTGGAATCATCACGAGAAATGAGGAGGGTGGGTGAGTTTCCACGCAATTCCGAGACGTCGAAAAAAGTTCGTCTTCCTTTGCCTCAAGTTGTCCCATATGGTTCAGGGCACAAACGGAGGAATCTCGAAACAAGTTCATGCATTCTGGAATCCTCACGAGAAATGAGGAGGGTGGGTGAGTTTCCACGCAATTCCGAGACGTTGAAAAAAGTTCGTCTTCCTCTGCCTCAAGTTGTCCCATATTTTTCAGGGCACAATCGGAGGAATCTCGAAACAAGTTCATGCATTCTGGAATCCTCACGAGAAATGAGGGGGGTGGATGAGTTTCCAAGAAATTCCGATACGTTGAAAAAAGTTCGTCTTCTTCTGTCTTAAATTGTCCCATATGGTTCAGGGCCCAAACGGGGTTATCTCAAAACAAGCTCATGCATGCTGGAATCCTCACGAGAAATGAGGAGGGTGGGTGAGTTTCCACGCAATTCCGAGACGTTGAAAAAAGTTCGTGTTCCTCTGTCTCAAGTTGTCCCATATGGTTCAGGGCACAATCGGAGGAATCTCGAAACAAGTTCATGCATTCTGGAATCCTCACGAGAAATGAGGGTGGTGGGTGAGTTTCCACGCAATTCCGACACGTTGAAAAAAGTTCGTCTTCCTCTGCCTCAAGTTGACCCATATGGTTCAGGGCACAATCGGAGGAATCTCGAAACAAGTTCATGCATTCTGGAATCCTCGCGAGAAATGAGGAGGGTGGGTGAGTTTCCAAGCAATTCCGAGATGTTGAAAAAATTTCGTCTTCTTCTGCCTCAAGTTGTCCTATATGGTTCAGGGCACAATCGGAGGAATCTCGAAACAAGTTCATGCATTCTGGAATCCTCACGAGAAATGAGGGGGGTGGGTCAGTTTCCACGCAATTCCGAGACGTTGAAAAAAGTTCGTCTTCCTCTGCCTCAAGTTGTCCCATATGGTTCAGGGCACAATCGGAGGAATCTCGAAACAAGTTCATGCATTCTGGAATCCTCACGAGAAATGAGGGGGGTGGGTGAGTTTCCAAGCAATTCCGATACGTTGAAAAAAGTTCGTCTTCTTCTGCCTCAAGTTGTCCCAAATGGTTAGGGGACCAAACGGAGGAATCTCGAAACAAGTTCATGCATTCTGGAATCCTCACGAGAAAGGAGGAGGGTGGGTGATTTTCTACGCAATTCCGATACGTTGAAAAAAGTTCGTCTTCTTCCGCCTCAAGTTGTCCCGCTCGTCTCGGAATTTTTTCAACGTCCCATATGGTTCAGGGCACAATCGGAGGAATCTCGAAACAAGTTCATGCATTCTGAAATCCTCATGAGAAATGAGGAGGGTGGGTGAGTTTCCAAGCAATTCCGAGACGTTGAAAAAATTTCATCTTCTTCTGCCTCACGTTGTCCCATATGGTTCAGGGCACAATCGGAGGAATCTCGAAACAAGTTCAAGCATTCTGGAATCCTCACGAGAAATGAGGGGGTGGGTCAGTTTCCAAGCAATTCCGATACGTTGAAAAAAGTTCGTCTTCTTCTGCCTCAAGTTGTCCCGCTCGTCTCGGAATTTTTTCAACGTCCCATATGGTTCAGGGCACAATCGGAGGAATCTCGAAACAAGTTCATGCATTCTGGAATCCTCACGAGAAATGAGGGGGGTGGGTGAGTTTCCAAGCAATTCCGATACGTTGAAAAAAGTTCGTCTTCTTCTGCCTTAAATTGTCCCATATGGTTCAGGGTCCAAAAGGAGGAATCTCGAAACAATTTTAAGCATTCTGGAATCATCACGAGAAATGAGGAGGGTGGGTGAGTTTCAGCGCAATTCCGAGACGTTGAAAAAAGTTCGTCTTCTTCTGCCTCAAGTTGTACCGCATGGTTCAGGGCCCAAACGGAGGAATCTCAAAACAAGTTCATGCATTTTGGAATACCCACGAGAAATGAGGAGGGTGGGTGAGTTTCCACGCAATTCCGACACGTTGAAAAAAGTTCGTCTTCCTCTGTCTCAAGTCGTCCCATATGGTTCAGGGCACAATCGGAGGAATCTCGAAACATGTTCATGCATTCTGGAATCCTCACGAGAAATGAGGGTGGTGGGTGAGTTTCCACGCAATTCCGACACGTTGAAAAAAGTTCGTCTTCCTCTGCCTCAAGTTGTCCCATATGGTTCAGGGCACAATCGGAGGAATCTCGAAACAAGTTCATGCATTCTGGAATCCTCACGAGAAATGAGGGGGGTGGGTGAGTTTCCAAGCAATTCCGAGATGTTGAAAAAATTTCGTCTTCTTCTGCCTCAAGTTGTCCTATATGGTTCAGGGAACAATCGGAGGAATCTCGAAACAAGTTCATGCATTCTGGAATCCTCACGAGAAATGAGGGGGGTGGGTCAGTTTCCACGCAATTCCGAGACGTTGAAAAAAGTTCGTCTTCCTCTGCCTCAAGTTGTCCCATATGGTTCAGGGCACAATCGGAGGAATCTCGAAACAAGTTCATGCATTCTGGAATCCTCACGAGAAATGAGGGGGGTGGGTGAGTTTCCAAGCAATTCCGATACGTTGAAAAAAGTTCGTCTTCTTCTGCCTCAAGTTGTCCCGCTCGTCTCGGAATTTTTTCAACGTCCCATATGGTTCAGGGCACAATCGGAGGAATCTCGAAACAAGTTCATGCATTCTGGAATCCTCATGAGAAATGAGGAGGGTGGGTGAGTTTCCAAGCAATTCCGAGACGTTGAAAAAATTTCGTCTTCTTCTGCCTCATGTTGTCCCATATGGTTCAGGGCAAAATCGGAGGAATCTCGAAACAAGTTCAAGCATTCTGAAATCCTCACGAGAAATGAGGGGGGTGGGTCAGTTTCCAAGCAATTCCGAGACGTTAAAAAAATTTCGTCTTCTTCTGCCTCAAGTTGTCCCATATGGTTCAGGGCACAATCGGAGGAATCTCGAAACAAGTTCAAGCATTCTGGAATCCTCACGAGAAATGAGGGGGGTGGGTTAGTTTCCATGCAATTCCGAGACGTTGAAAAAAGTTCGTCTTCCTCTGCCTCAAGTTGTCCCATATGGTTCAGGGCACAATCGGAGGAATCTCGAAACAAGTTCATGCATTCTGGAATCCTCACGAGAAATGAGGGGGGTGGGTGAGTTTCCAAGCAATTCCGATACGTTGAAAAAAGTTCGTCTTCTTCTGCCTCAAGTTGTCCCGCTCGTCTCGGAATTTTTTCAACGTCCCATGTGGTTCAGGGCACAATCGGAGGAATCTCGAAACAAGTTCATGCATTCTGGAATCCTCACGAGAAATGAGGGGGGTGGGTGAGTTTCCAAGCAATTCCGATACGTTGAAAAAAGTTCGTCTTCTTCTGCCTTAAATTGTCCCATATGGTTCAGGGCCCAAAAGGAGGAATCTCGAAACAATTTCAAGCATTCTGGAATCATCACGAGAAATGAGGAGGGTGGGTGAGTTTCCACGCAATTCCGAGACGTTGAAAAAAGTTCGTCTTCTTCTGCCTCAAGTTGTACCGCATGGTTCAGGGCCCAAACGGAGGAATCTCAAAACAAGTTCATGCATTTTGGAATACTCACGAGAAATGAGGAGGGTGGGTGAGTTTCCACGCAATTCCGACACGTTGAAAAAAGTTCGTCTTCCTCTGTCTCAAGTCGTCCCATATGGTTCAGGGCACAATCGGAGGAATCTCGAAACATGTTCATGCATTCTGGAATCCTCACGAGAAATGAGGGTGGTGGGTGAGTTTCCACGCAATTCCGACACGTTGAAAAAAGTTCGTCTTCCTCTGCCTCAAGTTGTCCCATATGGTTCAGGGCACAATCGGAGGAATCTCGAAACAAGTTCATGCATTCTGGAATCCTCGCGAGAAATGAGGAGGGTGGGTGAGTTTCCAAGCAATTCCGAGACGTTGAAAAAATTTCGTCTTCTTCTGCCTCAAGTTGTCCTATATGGTTCAGGGCACAATCGGAGGAATCTCGAAACAAGTTCATGCATTCTGGAATCCTCACGAGAAATGAGGGGGGTGGGTCAGTTTCCACGCAATTCCGAGACGTTGAAAAAAGTTCGTCTTCCTCTGCCTCAAGTTGTCCCATATGGTTCAGGGCACAATCGGAGGAATCTCGAAACAAGTTCATGCATTCTTGAATCCTCCCGAGAAATGAGGGGGGTGGGTGAGTTTCCAAGCAATTCCGATACGTTGAAAAAAGTTCGTCTTCTTCTGCCTCAAGTTGTCCCGCTCGTCTCGGAATTTTTTCAACGTCCCATATGGTTCAGGGCACAATCGGAGGAATCTCGAAACAAGTTCATGCATTCTGGAATCCTCATGAGAAATGAGGAGGGTGGGTGAGTTTCCAAGCAATTCCGAGACGTTGAAAAAATTTCGTCTTCTTCTGCCTCATGTTGTCCCATATGGTTCAGGGCAAAATCGGAGGAATCTCGAAACAAGTTCAAGCATTCTGAAATCCTCACGAGAAATGAGGGGGGTGGGTCAGTTTCCAAGCAATTCCGAGACGTTCAAAAAATTTCGTCTTCTTCTTCCTCAAGTTGTCCCATATGGTTCAGGGCACAATCGGAGGAATCTCGAAACAAGTTCAAGCATTCTGGAATCCTCACGAGAAATGAGGGGGGTGGGTTAGTTTCCATGCAATTCCGAGACGTTGAAAAAAGTTCGTCTTCCTCTGCCTCAAGTTGTCCCATATGGTTCAGGGCACAATCGGAGGAATCTCGAAACAAGTTCATGCATTCTGGAATCCTCACGAGAAATGAGGGGGGTGGATGAGTTTCCAAGCAATTCCGATATGTTGAAAAAAGTTCGTCTTCTTCTGCCTCAAGTTGTCCCGCTCGTCTCGGAATTTTTTCAACGTCCCATGTGGTTCAGGGCACAATCGGAGGAATCTCGAAACAAGTTCATGCATTCTGGAATCCTCACGAGAAATGAGGGGGGTGGGTGAGTTTCCAAGCAATTCCGATACGTTGAAAAAAGTTCGTCTTCTTCTGCCTTAAATTGTCCCATATGGTTCAGGGCCCAAAAGGAGGAATCTCGAAACAATTTCAAGCATTCTGGAATCATCACGAGAAATGAGGAGGGTGGGTGAGTTTCCACGCAATTCCGAGACGTTGAAAAAAGTTCGTCTTCTTCTGCCTCAAGTTGTACCGCATGGTTCAGGGCCCAAACGGAGGAATCTCAAAACAAGTTCATGCATTTTGGAATACTCACGAGAAATGAGGAGGGTGGGTGAGTTTCCACGCAATTCCGACACGTTGAAAAAAGTTCGTCTTCCTCTGTCTCAAGTCGTCCCATATGGTTCAGGGCACAATCGGAGGAATCTCGAAACAAGTTCATGCATTCTGGAATCCTCACGAGAAATGAGGGTGGTGGGTGAGTTTCCACGCAATTCCGACACGTTGAAAAAAGTTCGTCTTCCTCTGCCTCAAGTTGTCCCATATGGTTCAGGGCACAATCGGAGGAATCTCGAAACAAGTTCATGCATTCTGGAATCCTCGCGAGAAATGAGGAGGGTGGGTGAGTTTCAAGCAATTCCGAGACGTTGAAAAAATTTCGTCTTCTTCTGCCTCAAGTTGTCCTATATGGTTCAGGGCACAATTGGAGGAATCTCGAAACAAGTTCATGCATTCTGGAATCCTCACGAGAAATGAGGCGGGTGGGTCAGTTTCCACGCAATTCCGAGACGTTGAAAAAAGTTCGTCTTCCTCTGCCTCAAGTTGTCCCATATGGTTCAGGGCACAATCGGAGGAATCTCGAAACAAGTTCATGCATTCTTGAATCCTCACGAGAAATGAGGGGGGTGGGTGAGTTTCCAAGCAATTCCGATACGTTGAAAAAAGTTCGTCTTCTTCTGCCTCAAGTTGTCCCGCTCGTCTCGGAATTTTTTCAACGTCCCATATGGTTCAGGGCACAATCGGAGGAATCTCGAAACAAGTTCATGCATTCTGGAATCCTCATGAGAAATGAGGGGGGTGGGTCAGTTTCCAAGCAATTCCGAGACGTTAAAAAAATTTCGTCTTCTTCTGCCTCAAGTTGTCCCATATGGTTCAGGGCACAATCGGAGGAATCTCGAAACAAGTTCAAGCATTCTGGAATCCTCACGAGAAATGAGGGGGGTGGGTTAGTTTCCATGCAATTCCGAGACGTTGAAAAAAGTTCGTCTTCCTCTGCCTCAAGTTGTCCCATATGGTTCAGGGCACAATCGGAGGAATCTCGAAACAAGTTCATGCATTCTGGAATCCTCACGAGAAATGAGGGGGGTGGATGAGTTTCCAAGAAATTCCGATACGTTGAAAAAAGTTCGTCTTCTTCTGTCTTAAATTGTCCCATATGGTTCAGGGCCCAAACGGAGGAATCTCGAAACAAGTTCATTCATTTTGGAATACTCACGAGAAATGAGGAGGGTGGGTGAGTTTCCACGCAATTCCGACACGTTGAAAAAAGTTCGCCTTCCTCTGCCTCAAGTTGTCCCATATGGTTCAGGGCACAATCGGAGGAATCTCGAAACAAGTTCATGCATTCTGGTATCCTCACTAGAAATGAGGGGGGTGGGTGAGTTTCCAAGCAATTCCGATACGTTGAAAAAAGTTCGTCTTCTTCTGCGTTAAATTGTCCCATATGGTTCAGGGCCCAAACGGAGGGATCTCGAAACAATTTCATGCATTCTGGAATCATCACGAGAAATGAGGAGGGTGGGTGATTTTCTACGCAATTCCGATACGTTGAAAAAAGTTCGTCTTCTTCTGCCTCAAGTTGTCCCGCTCGTCTCGGAATTTTTTTAACGTCCCATATGGTTCAGGGCACAATCGGAGGAATCTCGAAACAAGTTCATGCATTCTGGAATCCTCACGAGAAATGAGGAGGGTGGGTGATTTTCTACGCAATTCCGATACGTTGAAAAAAGTTCGTCTTCTTCTGCCTCAAGTTGTCCCGCTCGTCTCGGAATTTTTTCAACGTCCCATATGGTTCAGGGCACAATCGGAGGAATCTCGAAACAAGTTCATGCATTCTGGAATTCTCACGAGAAATGAGGAGGGTGGGTGAGTTTCCAAGCAATTCTGATACGTTGAAAAAAGTTCGTCTTCTTCAGCCTTAAGTTGTCCCATATGGTTCAGGGCCCAAACGGAGGAATCTCGAAACAATTTCATGCATTCTGGAATCATCACGAGAAATGAGGAGGGTGGGTGAGTTTCCACGCAATTCCGAGACGTTGAAAAAAATTCGTCTTCCTTTGCCTCAAGTTGTCCCATATGGTTCAGGGCACAAACAGAGGAATCTCGAAACAATTTCATGCATTCTGGAATCATCACGAGAAATGAGGAGGGTGGGTGAGTTTCCACGCAATTCCGACATGTTGAAAAAAGTTCGTCTTCCACTGCCTCAAGTTGTCCCATATGGTTCAGGGTACAATCGGAGGAATCTCGAAACAAGTTCATGCATTCTGGAATCCTCGCGAGAAATGAGGAGGGTGGGTGAGTTTCCAAGCAATTCCGAGACGTTGAAAAAATTTCGTCTTCCTCTGCCTCAAGTTGTCCCATATGGTTCAGGGAACAATCGGAGGAATCTCGAAACATGTTCATGCATTCTGGAATCCTCTCGAGAAATGAGGGGGGTGGGTAAGTTTCCACGCAATTGCAAGACGTTGAAAAAAGTTCGTCTTCTTCTGCCTCAAGTTGTTCCAAATGGTTCAGGGCCCAAACGGAGGAATCTCGAAACAAGTTCATGCATTCTGGAATCCTCACGAGAAATGAGGAGCATGGGTGATTTTCTACGCAATTCCGATACGTTGAAAAAAGTTCGTCTTCTTCTGCCTCAAGTTGTCCCGCTCGTCTCGGAATTTTTTCAACGTCCCATATGGTTCAGGGCACAATCGGAGGAATCTCGAAACAAGTCAATGCATTCTGGAATCCTCACGAGAAATGAGGGGGGTGGGTGAGTTTCCAAGCAATTCCGAGACGTTGAAAAAAGTTTGTCTTCCTCTGCCTCAAGTTGTCCCATATGGTTCAGGGCACAATCGGAGGAATCTCGAAACAAGTTCATGCATTCTGGAATCCTCACGAGAAATGAGGGGGGTGGGTCAGTTTCCACGCAATTCCGAGACGTTGAAAAAAGTTCGTCTTCCTCTGCCTCAAGTTGTCCCATATGATTCAGGGCACAATCGGAGGAATCTCGAAACAAGTTCATGCATTCTGGAATCCTCACGTGAAATGAGGGGGGTGGGTGAGTTTCCAAGCAATTCCGATACGTTGAAAAAAGTTCGTCTTCTTCTGCTTTAAATTTTCCCATATGGTTCAGGGCCCAAACGGAGGGATCTCGAAACAATTTCATGCATTCTGGAATCATCACGAGAAATGAGGAGGGTGTGTGAGTTTCCACGCAATTCCGAGACGTTGAAAAAAGTTCGTCTTTCTCTGCCTCAAGTTGTCCCATAAGGTTCAGGGCACAAACGGAGGAATCTCGAAACATGTTCATGCATTCTGGAATCCTCACGAGAAATGAGGGGGGTGGGTAAGTTTCCACGCAATTCCGAGACGTTGAAAAAAGTTCGTCTTCTTCTGCCTCAAGTTGTCCCAAATGGTTCAGGGCCCAAACGGAGGAATATCGAAACAAGTTCATGCATTCTGGAATCCTCACGAGAAATGAGGAGGGTGGGTGATTTTCTACGCAATTCCGATACGTTGAAAAAAGTTCGTCTTCTTCTGCCTCAAGTTGTCCCGTTCGTCTCGGAATTTTTTCAACGTCCCATATGGTTCAGGGCACAATCGAAGGAATCTCGAAACAAATCAATGCATTCTGGAATCCTCACGAGAAATGAGGGGGGTGGGTGAGTTTCCAAGCAATTCCGAGACGTTGAAAAAAGTTTGTCTTCCTCTGCCTCAAGTTGTCCCATATGGTTCAGGGCACAATCGGAGGAATCTCGAAACAAGTTCATGCATTCTGGAATCCTCACGAGAAATGAGGGGGGTTGGTCAGTTTCCACGCAATTCCGAGACGTTGAAAAAAGTTCGTCTTCCTCTGCCTCAAGTTGTCCCATATGATTCAGGGCACAATCAGAGGAATCTCGAAACAAGTTCATGCATTCTGGAATCCTCACGTGAAATGAGGGGGGTGGGTGAGTTTCCAAGCAATTCCGATACGTTGAAAAAAGTTCGTCTTCTTCTGCTTTAAATTTTCCCATATGGTTCAGGGCCCAAACGGAGGGATCTCGAAACAATTTCATGCATTCTGGAATCATCACGAGAAATGAGGAGGGTGTGTGAGTTTCCACGCAATTCCGAGACGTTGAAAAAAGTTCGTCTTTCTCTGCCTCAAGTTGTCCCATAAGGTTCAGGGCACAAACGGAGGAATCTCGAAACATGTTCATGCATTCTGGAATCCTCACGAGAAATGAGGGGGGTGGGTAAGTTTCCACGCAATTCCGAGACGTTGAAAAAAGTTCGTCTTCTTCTGCCTCAAGTTGTCCCAAATGGTTCAGGGCCCAAACGGAGGAATATCGAAACAAGTTCATGCATTCTGGAATCCTCACGAGAAATGAGGAGGGTGGGTGATTTTCTACGCAATTCCGATACGTTGAAAAAAGTTCGTCTTCTTCTGCCTCAAGTTGTCCCGCTCGTCTCGGAATTTTTTCAACGTCCCATATGGTTCAGGGCACAATCGGAGGAATCTCGAAACAAGTTCATGCATTCTGGAATCCTCACGAGAAATGAGGGGGGTGGGTGAGTTTCCAAGCAATTCCGATACGTTGAAAAAATTTCGTCTTCTTCTGCCTTAAATTGTCCCATATGGTTCAGGGCCCAAACGGAGGAATCTCGAAACAATTTCATGCATTCTGGAATCATCACGAGAAATGAGGAGGGTGGGTGTGTTTCCACGCAATTCCGAGACGTTGAAAAAAGTTCGTCTTCCTTTGCCTCAAGTTGTCCCATATGGTTCAGGGCACAAACGAAGGAATCTCGAAACAATTTCATGCATTCTGGAATCATCACGAGAAATGAGGAGGGTGGGTGAGTTTCCACGCAATTCCGAGACGTTGAAAAAAGTTCGTCTTCTTATGCCTCAAGTTGTACCGCATGGTTCAGGTCCCAAACGGAGGAATCTCGAAACAAGTTCATGCATTCTGGAATACTCACGAGAAATGAGGAGGGTGGGTGAGTTTCCACGCAATTCCGACACGTTGAAAAAAGTTCGTGTTCCACTGCCTCAAGTTGTCCCATATGGTTCAGGGTACAATCGGAGGAATCTCGAAACAAGTTCATGCATTCTGGAATCCTCGCGAGAAATGAGGAGGGTGGGTGAGTTTCCAAGCAATTCCGAGACGTTGAAAAAATTTCGTCTTCCTCTGCCTCAAGTTGTCCCATATGGTTCAGGGCACAATCGGAGGAATCTCGAAACATGTTCATGCATTCTGGAATCCTCTCGAGAAATGAGGGGGGTGGGTCAGTTTCCACGCAATTGCAAGACGTTGAAAAAAGTTCGTCTTCTTCTGCCTCAAGTTGTTCCAAATGGTTCAGGGCCCAAACGGAGGAATCTCGAAACAAGTTCATGCATTCTGGAATCCTCACGAGAAATGAGGAGCGTGGGTGATTTTCTACGCAATTCCGATACGTTGAAAAAAGTATGTCTTCTTCTGCCGAAAGTTGTCCCGCTCGTCTCGGAATTTTTTCAACGTCCCATATGGTTCAGGGCACAATCGGAGGAATCTCGAAACAAGTTCATGCATTCTGGAATCCTCACGAGAAATGAGGGGGGTGGGTCAGTTTCCACGCAATTCCGAGACGTTGAAAAAAGTTCGTCTTCCTCTGCCTCAAGTTGTCCCATATGATTCAGGGCACAATCGGAGGAATCTCGAAACAAGTTCATGCATTCTGGAATCCTCACGAGAAATGAGGGGGGTGGGTGAGTTTCCAAGCAATTCCGATACGTTGAAAAAAGTTCGTCTTCTTCTGCCTTAAATTGTCCCATATGGTTCAGGGCCCAAACGGAGGGATCTCGAAACAAGTTCATGCATTCTGGAATCATCACGAGAAATGAGGAGGGTGTGTGAGTTTCCACGCAATTCCGAGACGTTGAAAAAAGTTCGTCTTTCTCTGCCTCAAGTTGTCCCATAAGGTTCAGGGCACAAACGGAGGAATCTCGAAACATGTTCATGCATTCTGGAATCCTCACGAGAAATGAAGGGGGTGGGTAAGTTTCCACGCAATTCCGAGACGTTGAAAAAAGTTCGTTTTCTTCTGCCTCAAGTTGTCCCAAAAGGTTCAGGGACCAAACGGAGGAATCTCGAAACAAGTTCATGCATTCTGGAATCCTCACGAGAAATGAGGAGGGTGGGTGATTTTCTACGCAATTCCGATATTTTGAAAAAAGTTCGTCTTCTTCTTCCTCAAGTTGTCCCGCTCGTCTCGGAATTTTTTCAACGTCCCATATGGTTCAGGGCACAATCGGAGGAATGTCGAAACAAGTTCATGCATTCTGGAATCCTCATGAGAAATGAGGAGGGTGGGTGAGTTTCCAAGCAATTCCGAGACGTTGAAAAAATTTCGTCTTCTTCTGCCTCATGTTGTCCCATATGGTTCAGGGCAAAATCGGAGGAATCTCGAAACAAGTTCAAGCATTCTGGAATCCTCACGAGAAATGAGGGGGGTGGGTCAGTTTCCAAGCAATTCCGAGACGTTGAAAAAATTTCGTCTTCTTCTGCCTCAAGTTGTCCCATATGGTTCAGGGCACAATCGGAGGAATCTCGAAACAAGCATTCTGGAATCCTCACGAGAAATGAGGGGGGTGGGTCAGTTTCCATGCAATTCCGAGACGTTGAAAAAAGTTCGTCTTCCTCTGCCTCAAGTTGTCCCATATGGTTCAGGGCACAATCGGAGGAATCTCGAAACAAGTTCATGCATTCTGGAATCCTCACGAGAAATGAGGGGGGTGGATGAGTTTCCAAGAAATTCCGATACGTTGAAAAAAGTTCGTCTTCCACTGCCTCAAGTTGTCCCATATGGTTCAGGGTACAATCGGAGGAATCTCGAAACAAGTTCATGCATTCTGGAATCCTCGCGAGAAATGAGGAGGGTGGGTGAGTTTCCAAGCAATTCCGAGACATTGAAAAAATTTCGTCTTCCTCTGCCTCAAGTTGTCCCATATGGTTCAGGGCACAATCGGAGGAATCTCGAAACATGTTCATGCATTCTGGAATCCTCTCGAGAAATGAGGGGGGTGGGTAAGTTTCCACGCAATTGCAAGACGTTGAAAAAAGTTCGTCTTCTTCTGCCTCAAGTTGTTCCAAATGGTTCAGGGCCCAAACGGAGGAATCTCGAAACAAGTTCATGCATTCTGGAATCCTCACGAGAAATGTGGAGCGTGGGTGATTTTCTACGCAATTCCGATACGTTGAAAAAAGTTCGTCTTCTTCTGCCTCAAGTTGTCCCGCTCGTCTCGGAATTTTTTCAACGTCCCATATGGTTCAGGGCACAATCGGAGGAATCTCGAAACAAGTCAATGCATTCTGGAATCGTCACGAGAAATGAGGGGGGTGGGTGAGTTTCCAAGCAATTCCGAGACGTTGAAAAAAGTTTGTCTTCCTCTTCCTCAAGTTGTCCCATATGGTTCAGGGCACAATCGGAGGAATCTCGGAACAAGTTCATGCATTCTGGAATCCTCACGAGAAATGAGGGGGGTGGGTCAGTTTCCACGCAATTCCGAGACGTTGAAAAAAGTTCGTCTTCCTCTGCCTCAAGTTGTCCCATATGATTCAGGGCACAATCGGAGGAATCTCGAAACAAGTTCATGCATTCTAGAATCCTGACGAGAAATGAGGAGGGTGGGTGATTTTCTACGCAATTCCGATACGTTGAAAAAAGTTCGTCTTCTTCTTCCTCAAGTTGTCCCGCTCGTCTCGGAATGTTTTCAACGTCCCATATGGTTCAGGGCACAATCGGAGGAATGTCGAAACAAGTTCATGCATTCTGGAATCCTCATGAGAAATGAGGAGGGTGGGTGAGTTTCCAAGCAATTCCGAGACGTTGAAAAAATTTCGTCTTCTTCTGCCTCATGTTGTCCCATATGGTTCAGGGCAAAATCGGAGGAATCTCGAAACAAGTTCAAGCATTCTGGAATCCTCACGAGAAATGAGGGGGGTGGGTCAGTTTCCAAGCAATTCCGAGACGTTGAAAAAATTTCGTCTTCTTCTGCCTCAAGTTGTCCCATATGGTTCAGGGCACAATCGGAGGAATCTCGAAACAAGTTCATGCATTCTGGAATCCTCGCGAAAAATGAGGAGGGTGGGTGAGTTTCCAAGCAATTCCGAGACGTTGAAAAAATTTCGTCTTCCTCTGCCTCAAGTTGTCCCATATGGTTCAGGGCACAATCGGAGGAATCTCGAAACAAGTTCAAGCATTCTGGAATCCTCACGAGAAATGAGGGGGGTGGGTCAGTTTCCACGCAATTCCGAGACGTTGAAAAAAGTTCGTCTTCCTCTGCCTCAAGTTGTCCCATATGGTTCAGGGTACAATCGGAGGAATCTCGAAACAAGTTCATGCATTCTGGAATCCTCGCGAGAAATGAGGAGGGTGGGTGAGTTTCCAAGCAATTCCGAGACGTTGAAAAAATTTCGTCTTCCTCTGCCTCAAGTTGTCCCATATGGTTCAGGGCACAATCGGAGGAATCTCGAAACATGTTCATGCATTCTGGAATCCTCTCGAGAAATGAGGGGGGTGGGTAAGTTTCCACGCAATTGCAAGACGTTGAAAAAAGTTCGTCTTCTTCTGCCTCAAGTTGTTCCAAATGGTTCAGGGCCCAAACGGAGGAATCTCGAAACAAGTTCATGCATTCTGGAATCCTCACGAGAAATGAGGCGCGTGGGTGATTTTCTACGCAATTCCGATACGTTGAAAAAAGTTCGTCTTCTTCTTCCTCAAGTTGTCCCGCTCGTCTCGGAATTTTTTCAACGTCCCATATGGTTCAGGGCACAATCGGAGGAATCTCGAAACAAGTCAATGCATTCTGGAATCCTCACGAGAAATGAGGGGGGTGGGTGAGTTTCCAAGCAATTCCGAGACGTTGAAAAAAGTTTGTCTTCCTCTGCCTCAAGTTGTCCCATATGGTTCAGGGCACAATCGGAGGAATCTCGAAACAAGTTCATGCATTCTGGAATCCTCACGAGAAATGAGGGGGGTGGGTCAGTTTCCACGCAATTCCGAGACGTTGAAAAAAGTTCGTCTTCCTCTGCCTCAAGTTGTCCCATATGATTCATGGCACAATCGGAGGAATCTCGAAACAAGTTCATGCATTCTGGAATCCTCACGAGAAATGAGGGGGGTGGGTGAGTTTCCAAGCAATTCCGATACGTTGAAAAAAGTTCGTCTTCTTCTGCCTTAAATTGTCCCATATGGTTCAGGGCCCAAACGGAGGGATCTCGAAACAATTTCATGCATTCTGGAATCATCACGAGAAATGAGGAGGCTGTGTGAGTTTCCACGCAATTCCGAGACGTTGAAAAAAGTTCGTCTTTCTCTGCCTCAAGTTGTCCCATAAGGTTCAGGGCACAAACGGAGGAATCTCGAAACATGTTCATGCATTCTGGAATCCTCACGAGAAATGAAGGGGGTGGGTAAGTTTCCACGCAATTCCGAGACGTTGAAAAAAGTTCGTTTTCTTCTGCCTCAAGTTGTCCCAAAAGGTTCAGGGACCAAACGGAGGAATCTCGAAACAAGTTCATGCATTCTGGAATCCTCACGAGAAATGAGGAGGGTGGGTGATTTTCTACGCAATTCCGATACGTTGAAAAAAGTTCGTCTTCTTCTTCCTCAAGTTGTCCCGCTCGTCTCGGAATTTTTTCAACGTCCCATATGGTTCAGGGCACAATCGGAGGAATGTCGAAACAAGTTCATGCATTCTGGAATCCTCATGAGAAATGAGGAGGGTGGGTGAGTTTCCAAGCAATTCCGAGACGTTGAAAAAATTTCGTCTTCCTCTGCCTCAAGTTGTCCCATATGGTTCAGGGCACAATCGGAGGAATCTCGAAACAAGTTCATGCATTCTGGAATCCTCACGAGAAATGAGGCGCGTGGGTGATTTTCTACGCAATTCCGATACGTTGAAAAAAGTTCGTCTTCTTCTGCCTCAAGTTGTCCCGCTCGTCTCGGAATTTTTTCAACGTCCCATATGGTTCAGGGCACAATCGGAGGAATCTCGAAACAAGTCAATGCATTCTGGAATCCTCACGAGAAATGAGGGGGGTGGGTGAGTTTCCAAGCAATTCCGAGACGTTGAAAAAAGTTTGTCTTCCTCTGCCTCAAGTTGTCCCATATGGTTCAGGGCACAATCGGAGGAATCTCGAAACAAGTTCATGCATTCTGGAATCCTCGCGAGAAATGAGGAGGGTGGGTGAGTTTCCAAGCAATTCCGAGACGTTGAAAAAATTTCGTCTTCCTCTGCCTCAAGTTGTCCCATATGGTTCAGGGCACAATCGGAGGAATCTCGAAACATGTTCATGCATTCTGGAATCCTCACGAGAAATGAGGGGGGTGGGTGAGTTTCCAAGCAATTCCGATACGTTGAAAAAAGTTCGTCTTCTTCTGCCTTAAATTGTCCCATATGGTTCAGGGCCCAAACGGAGGGATCTCGAAACAATTTCATGCATTCTGGAATCATCACGAGAAATGAGGAGGCTGTGTGAGTTTCCACGCAATTCCGAGACGTTGAAAAAAGTTCGTCTTTCTCTGCCTCAAGTTGTCCCATAAGGTTCAGGGCACAAACGGAGGAATCTCGAAACATGTTCATGCATTCTGGAATCCTCTCGAGAAATGAGGGGGGTGGGTAAGTTTCCACGCAATTGCAAGACGTTGAAAAAAGTTCGTCTTCTTCTGCCTCAAGTTGTTCCAAATGGTTCAGGGCCCAAACGGAGGAATCTCGAAACAAGTTCATGCATTCTGGAATCCTCACGAGAAATGAGGCGCGTGGGTGATTTTCTACGCAATTCCGATACGTTTAAAAAAGTTCGTCTTCTTCTGCCTCAAGTTGTCCCGCTCGTCTCGGAATTTTTTCAACGTCCCATATGGTTCAGGGCACAATCGGAGGAATCTCGAAACAAGTCAATGCATTCTGGAATCCTCACGAGAAATGAGGGGGGTGGGTGAGTTTCCAAGCAATTCCGAGACGTTGAAAAAAGTTTGTCTTCCTCTGCCTCAAGTTGTCCCATATGGTTCAGGGCACAATCGGAGGAATCTCGAAACAAGTTCATGCATTCTGGAATCCTCACGAGAAATGAGGAGGGTGGGTCAGTTTCCACGCAATTCCGAGACGTTGAAAAAAGTTCGTCTTCCTCTGCCTCAAGTTGTCCCATATGATTCAGGGCACAATCGGAGGAATCTCGAAACAAGTTCATGCATTCTGGAATCCTCACGAGAAATGAGGGGGGTGGGTGAGTTTCCAAGCAATTCCGATACGTTGAAAAAAGTTCGTCTTCTTCTGCCTTAAATTGTCCCATATGGTTCAGGGCCCAAACGGAGGGATCTCGAAACAATTTCATGCATTCTGGAATCATCACGAGAAATGAGGAGGCTGTGTGAGTTTCCACGCAATTCCGAGACGTTGAAAAAAGTTCGTCTTTCTCTGCCTCAAGTTGTCCCATAAGGTTCAGGGCACAAACGGAGGAATCTCGAAACATGTTCATGCATTCTGGAATCCTCACGAGTAATGAAGGGGGTGGGTAAGTTTCCACGCAATTCCGAGACGTTGAAAAAAGTTCGTTTTCTTCTGCCTCAAGTTGTCCCAAATGGTACAGGGACCAAACGGAGGAATCTCGAAACAAGTTCATGCATTCTGGAATCCTCACGAGAAATGAGGAGGGTGGGTGATTTTCTACGCAATTCCGATACGTTGAAAAAAGTTCGTCTTCTTCTTCCTCAAGTTGTCCCGCTCGTCTCGGAATTTTTTCAACGTCCCATATGGTTCAGGGCACAATCGGAGGAATGTCGAAACAAGTTCATGCATTCTGGAATCCTCATGAGAAATGAGGGGGGTGGATGAGTTTCCAAGAAATTCCGATACGTTGAAAAAAGTTCGTCTTCCACTGCCTCAAGTTGTCCCATATGGTTCAGGGTACAATCGGAGGAATCTCGAAACAAGTTCATGCATTCTGGAATCCTCGCGAGAAATGAGGAGGGTGGGTGAGTTTCCAAGCAATTCCGAGACATTGAAAAAATTTCGTCTTCCTCTGCCTCAAGTTGTCCCATATGGTTCAGGGCACAATCGGAGGAATCTCGAAACATGTTCATGCATTCTGGAATCCTCTCGAGAAATGAGGGGGGTGGGTAAGTTTCCACGCAATTGCAAGACGTTGAAAAAAGTTCGTCTTCTTCTGCCTCAAGTTGTTCCAAATGGTTCAGGGCCCAAACGGAGGAATCTCGAAACAAGTTCATGCATTCTGGAATCCTCACGAGAAATGTGGAGCGTGGGTGATTTTCTACGCAATTCCGATACGTTGAAAAAAGTTCGTCTTCTTCTGCCTCAAGTTGTCCCGCTCGTCTCGGAATTTTTTCAACGTCCCATATGGTTCAGGGCACAATCGGAGGAATCTCGAAACAAGTCAATGCATTCTGGAATCCTCACGAGAAATGAGGGGGGTGGGTGAGTTTCCAAGCAATTCCGAGACGTTGAAAAAAGTTTGTCTTCCTCTTCCTCAAGTTGTCCCATATGGTTCAGGGCACAATCGGAGGAATCTCGGAACAAGTTCATGCATTCTGGAATCCTCACGAGAAATGAGGGGGGTGGGTCAGTTTCCACGCAATTCCGAGACGTTGAAAAAAGTTCGTCTTCCTCTGCCTCAAGTTGTCCCATATGATTCAGGGCACAATCGGAGGAATCTCGAAACAAGTTCATGCATTCTAGAATCCTGACGAGAAATGAGGAGGGTGGGTGATTTTCTACGCAATTCCGATACGTTGAAAAAAGTTCGTCTTCTTCTTCCTCAAGTTGTCCCGCTCGTCTCGGAATGTTTTCAACGTCCCATATGGTTCAGGGCACAATCGGAGGAATGTCGAAACAAGTTCATGCATTCTGGAATCCTCATGAGAAATGAGGAGGGTGGGTGAGTTTCCAAGCAATTCCGAGACGTTGAAAAAATTTCGTCTTCTTCTGCCTCATGTTGTCCCATATGGTTCAGGGCAAAATCGGAGGAATCTCGAAACAAGTTCAAGCATTCTGGAATCCTCACGAGAAATGAGGGGGGTGGGTCAGTTTCCAAGCAATTCCGAGACGTTGAAAAAATTTCGTCTTCTTCTGCCTCAAGTTGTCCCATATGGTTCAGGGCACAATCGGAGGAATCTCGAAACAAGTTCATGCATTCTGGAATCCTCGCGAGAAATGAGGAGGGTGGGTGAGTTTCCAAGCAATTCCGAGACGTTGAAAAAATTTCGTCTTCCTCTGCCTCAAGTTGTCCCATATGGTTCAGGGCACAATCGGAGGAATCTCGAAACAAGTTCAAGCATTCTGGAATCCTCACGAGAAATGAGGGGGGTGGGTCAGTTTCCACGCAATTCCGAGACGTTGAAAAAAGTTCGTCTTCCTCTGCCTCAAGTTGTCCCATATGGTTCAGGGTACAATCGGAGGAATCTCGAAACAAGTTCATGCATTCTGGAATCCTCGCGAGAAATGAGGAGGGTGGGTGAGTTTCCAAGCAATTCCGAGACGTTGAAAAAATTTCGTCTTCCTCTGCCTCAAGTTGTCCCATATGGTTCAGGGCACAATCGGAGGAATCTCGAAACATGTTCATGCATTCTGGAATCCTCTCGAGAAATGAGGGGGGTGGGTAAGTTTCCACGCAATTGCAAGACGTTGAAAAAAGTTCGTCTTCTTCTGCCTCAAGTTGTTCCAAATGGTTCAGGGCCCAAACGGAGGAATCTCGAAACAAGTTCATGCATTCTGGAATCCTCACGAGAAATGAGGCGCGTGGGTGATTTTCTACGCAATTCCGATACGTTGAAAAAAGTTCGTCTTCTTCTTCCTCAAGTTGTCCCGCTCGTCTCGGAATTTTTTCAACGTCCCATATGGTTCAGGGCACAATCGGAGGAATCTCGAAACAAGTCAATGCATTCTGGAATCCTCACGAGAAATGAGGGGGGTGGGTGAGTTTCCAAGCAATTCCGAGACGTTGAAAAAAGTTTGTCTTCCTCTGCCTCAAGTTGTCCCATATGGTTCAGGGCACAATCGGAGGAATCTCGAAACAAGTTCATGCATTCTGGAATCCTCACGAGAAATGAGGGGGGTGGGTCAGTTTCCACGCAATTCCGAGACGTTGAAAAAAGTTCGTCTTCCTCTGCCTCAAGTTGTCCCATATGATTCATGGCACAATCGGAGGAATCTCGAAACAAGTTCATGCATTCTGGAATCCTCACGAGAAATGAGGGGGGTGGGTGAGTTTCCAAGCAATTCCGATACGTTGAAAAAAGTTCGTCTTCTTCTGCCTTAAATTGTCCCATATGGTTCAGGGCCCAAACGGAGGGATCTCGAAACAATTTCATGCATTCTGGAATCATCACGAGAAATGAGGAGGCTGTGTGAGTTTCCACGCAATTCCGAGACGTTGAAAAAAGTTCGTCTTTCTCTGCCTCAAGTTGTCCCATAAGGTTCAGGGCACAAACGGAGGAATCTCGAAACATGTTCATGCATTCTGGAATCCTCACGAGAAATGAAGGGGGTGGGTAAGTTTCCACGCAATTCCGAGACGTTGAAAAAAGTTCGTTTTCTTCTGCCTCAAGTTGTCCCAAAAGGTTCAGGGACCAAACGGAGGAATTTCGAAACAAGTTCATGCATTCTGGAATCCTCACGAGAAATGAGGAGGGTGGGTGATTTTCTACGCAATTCCGATACGTTGAAAAAAGTTCGTCTTCTTCTTCCTCAAGTTGTCCCGCTCGTCTCGGAATTTTTTCAACGTCCCATATGGTTCAGGGCACAATCGGAGGAATGTCGAAACAAGTTCATGCATTCTGGAATCCTCATGAGAAATGAGGAGGGTGGGTGAGTTTCCAAGCAATTCCGAGACGTTGAAAAAATTTCGTCTTCCTCTGCCTCAAGTTGTCCCATATGGTTCAGGGCACAATCGGAGGAATCTCGAAACAAGTTCATGCATTCTGGAATCCTCACGAGAAATGAGGCGCGTGGGTGATTTTCTACGCAATTCCGATACGTTGAAAAAAGTTCGTCTTCTTCTGCCTCAAGTTGTCCCGCTCGTCTCGGAATTTTTTCAACGTCCCATATGGTTCAGGGCACAATCGGAGGAATCTCGAAACAAGTCAATGCATTCTGGAATCCTCACGAGAAATGAGGGGGGTGGGTGAGTTTCCAAGCAATTCCGAGACGTTGAAAAAAGTTTGTCTTCCTCTGCCTCAAGTTGTCCCATATGGTTCAGGGCACAATCGGAGGAATCTCGAAACAAGTTCATGCATTCTGGAATCCTCGCGAGAAATGAGGAGGGTGGGTGAGTTTCCAAGCAATTCCGAGACGTTGAAAAAATTTCGTCTTCCTCTGCCTCAAGTTGTCCCATATGGTTCAGGGCACAATCGGAGGAATCTCGAAACATGTTCATGCATTCTGGAATCCTCTCGAGAAATGAGGGGGGTGGGTAAGTTTCCACGCAATTGCAAGACGTTGAAAAAAGTTCGTCTTCTTCTGCCTCAAGTTGTTCCAAATGGTTCAGGGCCCAAACGGAGGAATCTCGAAACAAGTTCATGCATTCTGGAATCCTCACGAGAAATGAGGCGCGTGGGTGATTTTCTACGCAATTCCGATACGTTTAAAAAAGTTCGTCTTCTTCTGCCTCAAGTTGTCCCGCTCGTCTCGGAATTTTTTCAACGTCCCATATGGTTCAGGGCACAATCGGAGGAATCTCGAAACAAGTCAATGCATTCTGGAATCCTCACGAGAAATGAGGGGGGTGGGTGAGTTTCCAAGCAATTCCGAGACGTTGAAAAAAGTTTGTCTTCCTCTGCCTCAAGTTGTCCCATATGGTTCAGGGCACAATCGGAGGAATCTCGAAACAAGTTCATGCATTCTGGAATCCTCACGAGAAATGAGGAGGGTGGGTCAGTTTCCACGCAATTCCGAGACGTTGAAAAAAGTTCGTCTTCCTCTGCCTCAAGTTGTCCCATATGATTCAGGGCACAATCGGAGGAATCTCGAAACAAGTTCATGCATTCTGGAATCCTCACGAGAAATGAGGGGGGTGGGTGAGTTTCCAAGCAATTCCGATACGTTGAAAAAAGTTCGTCTTCTTCTGCCTTAAATTGTCCCATATGGTTCAGGGCCCAAACGGAGGGATCTCGAAACAATTTCATGCATTCTGGAATCATCACGAGAAATGAGGAGGCTGTGTGAGTTTCCACGCAATTCCGAGACGTTGAAAAAAGTTCGTCTTTCTCTGCCTCAAGTTGTCCCATAAGGTTCAGGGCACAAACGGAGGAATCTCGAAACATGTTCATGCATTCTGGAATCCTCACGAGAAATGAAGGGGGTGGGTAAGTTTCCATGCAATTCCGAGACGTTGAAAAAAGTTCGTTTTCTTCTGCCTCAAGTTGTCCCAAATGGTACAGGGACCAAACGGAGGAATCTCGAAACAAGTTCATGCATTCTGGAATCCTCACGAGAAATGAGGAGGGTGGGTGATTTTCTACGCAATTCCGATACGTTGAAAAAAGTTCGTCTTCTTCTTCCTCAAGTTGTCCCGCTCGTCTCGGAATTTTTTCAACGTCCCATATGGTTCAGGGCACAATCGGAGGAATGTCGAAACAAGTTCATGCATTCTGGAATCCTCATGAGAAATGAGGAGGGTGGGTGAGTTTCCAAGCAATTCCGAGACGTTGAAAAAATTTCGTCTTCTTCTGCCTCATGTTGTCCCATATGGTTCAGGGCAAAATCGGAGGAATCTCGAAACAAGTTCAAGCATTCTGGAATCCTCACGAGAAATGAGGGGGGTGGGTCAGTTTCCAAGCAATTCCGAGACGTTGAAAAAATTTCGTCTTCTTCTGCCTCAAGTTGTCCCATATGGTTCAGGGCACAATCGGAGGAATCTCGAAACAAGCATTCTGGAATCCTCACGAGAAATGAGGGGGGTGGGTCAGTTTCCATGCAATTCCGAGACGTTGAAAAAAGTTCGTCTTCCTCTGCCTCAAGTTGTCCCATATGGTTCAGGGCACAATCGGAGGAATCTCGAAACAAGTTCATGCATTCTGGAATCCTCACGAGAAATGAGGGGGGTGGGTGAGTTTCCAAGCAATTCCGAGACGTTGAAAAAAGTTCGTCTTCCTCTGCCTCAAGTTGTCCCATATGGTTCAGGGCACAAACAGAGGAATCTCAAAACAAGCTCATGCATTCTGGAATCCTCACGAGAAATGAGGGTGGTGGGTGAGTTTCCACGCAATTTCGAGACGTTGAAAAAAGTTCGTCTTCTTCTGCCTCAAGGTTTCCCGCATGGTTCAGGGCCCAAACGGAGGAATCTCGAAACAAGTTCATGCATTATGGAATCCTCACGAGAAATGAGGAGGGTGGGTGAGTTTCCACGCAATTCCGACACGTTGAAAAAAGTTCGTCTTCCTCTGCCTCAAGTACCCATATGGTTCAGGGCACAATCGGAGGAATCTCGAAACAAGTTCATGCATTCTGGAATCCTCGCGAGAAATGAGGAGGGTGGGTGAGTTTCCAAGCAATTCCGAGACGTTGAAAAAATTTCGTCTTCTTCTGCATCAAGTTGTCCTATATGGTTCAGGGCACAATCGGAGGAATCTCGAATCAAGTTCATGCATTCTGGAATCCTCACGAGAAATGAGGGGGGTGGGTCAGTTTCCACGCAATTCCGAGACGTTGAAAAAAGTTCGTCTTCCTCTGCCTCAAGTTGTCCCATAAGGTTTAGGGCACAATCGGAGGAATCTCGAAACAAGTTCATGCATTCTGGAATCCTCACGAGAAATTAGGGGGGTGGGTGAGTTTCCAAGCAATTCCGATATGTTGAAAAAAGTTCGTCTTCTTCTGCCTTAAATTGTCCCATATGGTTCAGGGCACAATCGGAGGAATCTCGAAACAAGTTCATGCATTCTGGAATCCTCACGAGAAATGAGGGGGGTGGGTGAGTTTCCAAGCAATTCCGATACGTTGAAAAAATTTCGTCTTCTTCTGCCTTAAATTGTCCCATATGGTTCAGGGCCCAAACGGAGGAATCTCGAAACAATTTCATGCATTCTAGAATCATCACGAGAAATGAGGAGGGTGGGTGAGTTTCCACGCAATTCCGAGACGTTGAAAAAAGTTCGTCTTCCTGTGCCTCAAGTTGTCCCATATGGTTCAGGGCACAAACGGAGGAATCTCGAAACAAGTTCATGCATTCTGGAATCCTCACGAGAAATGAGGAGGGTGGGTGAGTTTCCACGCAATTCCGAGACGTTGAAAAAAGTTCGTCTTCCTCTGCCTCAAGTTGTCCCATATGGTTCAGGGCACAATCGGAGGAATCTCGAAACAAGTTCATGCATTCTGGAATCCTCACGAGAAATGAGGGGGGTGGATGAGTTTCCAAGAAATTCCGATACGTTGAAAAAAGTTCGTCTTCTTCTGTCTTAATTTGTCCCATATGGTTCAGGGCCCAAACGGAGGAATCTCAAAACAAGCTCATCCATTCTGGAATCCTCACGAGAAATGAGGGGGGTGGGTGAGTTTCCAAGCAATTCCGATACGTTGAAAAAAGTTCGTCTTCTTCTGCCTTAAATTGTCCCATATGGTTCAGGGCCCAAACGGAGGAATCTCGAAACAATTTCATGCATTCTGGAATCATCACGAGAAATGAGGAGGGTGGGAGAGTTTCCACGCAATTCCGAGACGTTGAAAAAAGTTCGTCTTCTTATGCCTCAAGTTGTACCGCATGGTTCAGGGCCCAAACGGAGGAATCTCGAAACAAGTTCATGCATTCTGGAATACTCACGAGAAATGAGGAGGGTGGGTGAGTTTCCACGCAATTCCGACACGTTGAAAAAAGTTCGTCTTCCACTGCCTCAAGTTGTCCCATATGGTTCAGGGCACAATCGGAGGAATCTCGAAACAAGTTCATGCATTCTGGAATCCTCGCGAGAAATGAGGAGGGTGGGTGAGTTTCCAAGCAATTCCGATATGTTGAAAAAATTTCGTCTTCCTCTGCCTCAAATTGTCCAATATGGTTCAGGGCACAATCGGCGGAATCTCGAAACATGTTCTTGCATTCTGGAATCCTCTCGAGAAATGAGGGGGGTGGGTAAGTTTCCACGCAATTCCGAGACGTTGAAAAAAGTTCGTCTTCTTCTGCCTCAAGTTGTTCCAAATGGTTCAGGGCCCAAACGGAGGAATCTCGAAACAAGTTCATGCATTCTGGAATCCTCACGAGAAATGAGGAGGGTGGGTGATTTTCTACGCAATTCCGATACGTTGAAAAAAGTTCGTCTTCTTCTGCCTCAAGTTGTCCCGCTCGTCTCGGAATTTTTTCAACGTCCCATATGGTTCAGGGCACAATCGGAGGAATCTCGAAACAAGTTCATGCATTCTGGAATCCTCACGAGAAATGAGGGGGGTGGGTGAGTTTCCAAGCAATTCCGAAACGTTGAAAAAAGTTCGTCTTCCTCTGCCTCAAGTTGTCCCATATGGTTCAGGGCCCAAACAGAGGAATCTCAAAACAAGCTCATGCATTCTGGAATCCTCACGAGAAATGAGGGTGGTGGGTGAGTTTCCACGCAATTCCGAGACGTTGAAAAAAGTTCGTCTTCTTCTGCCTCAAGGTTTCCCGCATGGTTCAGGGCCCAAACGGAGGAATCTCGAAACAAGTTCATGCATTATGGAATCCTCACGAGAAATGAGGAGGGTGGGTGAGTTTCCACGCAATTCCGACACGTTGAAAAAAGTTCGTCTTCCTCTGCCTCAAGTACCCATATGGTTCAGGGCACAATCGGAGGAATCTCGAAACAAGTTCATGCATTCTGGAATCCTCGCGAGAAATGAGGAGGGTGGGTGAGTTTCCAAGCAATTCCGAGACGTTGAAAAAATTTCGTCTTCTTCTGCATCAAGTTGTCCTATATGGTTCAGGGCACAATCGGAGGAATCTCGAAACAAGTTCATGCATTCTGGAATCCTCACGAGAAATGAGGGGGGTGGGTCAGTTTCCACGCAATTCCGAGACGTTGAAAAAAGTTCGTCTTCCTCTGCCTCAAGTTGTCCCATAAGGTTTAGGGCACAATCGGAGGAATCTCGAAACAAGTTCATGCATTCTGGAATCCTCACGAGAAATTAGGGGGGTGGGTGAGTTTCCAAGCAATTCCGATACGTTGAAAAAAGTTCGTCTTCTTCTGCCTTAAATTGTCCCATATGGTTCAGGGCACAATCGGTGGAATCTCGAAACAAGTTCATGCATTCTGGAATCCTCACGAGAAATGAGGGGGGTGGGAGAGTTTCCAAGCAATTCCGATACGTTGAAAAAATTTCGTCTTCTTCTGCCTTAAATTGTCCCATATGGTTCAGGGCCCAAACGGAGGAATCTCGAAACAAGTTCATGCATTCTGGAATCCTCACGAGAAATGAGGAGGGTGGGTGAGTTTCCACGCAATTCCGAGACGTTGAAAAAAGTTCGTCTTCCTCTGCCTCAAGTTGTCCCATATGGTTCAGGGCACAATTGGAGGAATCTCGAAACAAGTTCATGCATTCTGGAATCCTCACGAGAAATGAGGGGGGTGGATGAGTTTCCAAGAAATTCCGATACGTTGAAAGAAGTTCGTCTTCTTCTGTCTCAATTTGTCCCATATGGTTCAGGGCCCAAACGGAGGAATCTCAAAACAAGCTCATGCATTCTGGAATCCTCACGAGAAATGGGGGGGGGGGGGGTGGGTGAGTTTCCAAGCAATTCCGATACGTTGAAAAAAGTTCGTCTTCTTCTGCCTTAAATTGTCCCATATGGTTCAGGGCCCAAACGGAGGAATCTTGAAACAATTTCATGCATTCTGGAATCATCACGAGAAATGAGGAGGGTGGGTGAGTTTCCACGCAATTCCGAGACGTTGAAAAAAGTTCGTCTTCTTATGCCTCAAGTTGTACCGCATGGTTCAGGGCCCAAACGGAGGAATCTCGAAACAAGTTCAAGCATTCTGGAATCCTCACGAGAAATGAGGGGGGTGGGTCAGTTTCCACGCAATTCCGAGATGTTGAAAAAAGTTCGTCTTCCTCTTCCTCAAGTTGTCCCATATGGTTCAGGGCACAATCGGAGGAATCTCGAAACAAGTTCAAGCATTCTGGAATCCTCACGAGAAATGAGGGGGGTGGGTCAGTTTCCAAGCAATTCCGAGACGTTGAAAAAATTTCGTCTTCTTCTGCCTCAAGTTGTCCCATATGGTTCAGGGCACAATCGGAGGAATCTCGAAACAAGCATTCTGGAATCCTCACGAGAAATGAGGGGGGTGGGTCAGTTTCCATGCAATTCCGAGACGTTGAAAAAAGTTCGTCTTCCTCTGCCTCAAGTTGTCCCATATGGTTCAGGGCACAATCGGAGGAATCTCGAAACAAATTCATGCATTCTGGAATCCTCACGAGAAATGAGGGGGGTGGATGATTTTCCAAGAAATTCCGATACGTTGAAAAAAGTTCGTCTTCCACTGCCTCAAGTTGTCCCATATGGTTCAGGGTACAATCGGAGGAATCTCGAAACAAGTTCATGCATTCTGGAATCCTCGCGAGAAATGAGGAGGGTGGGTGAGTTTCCAAGCAATTCCGAGACGTTGAAAAAATTTCGTCTTCCTCTGCCTCAAGTTGTCCCATATGGTTCAGGGCACAATCGGAGGAATCTCGAAACATGTTCATGCATTTTGGAATCCTCTCGAGAAATGAGGGGGGTGGGTAAGTTTCCACGCAATTGCAAGACGTTGAAAAAAGTTCGTCTTCTTCTGCCTCAAGTTGTTCCAAATGGTTCAGGGCCCAAACGGAGGAATCTCGAAACAAGTTCATGCATTCTGGAATCCTCACGAGAAATGAGGAGCGTGGGTGATTTTCTACGCAATTCCGATACGTTGAAAAAAGTTCGTCTTCTTCTGCCTCAAGTTGTCCCGCTCGTCTTGGAATTTTTTCAACGTCCCATATGGTTCAGGGCACAATCGGAGGAATCTCGAAACAAGTCAATGCATTCTGGAATCCTCACGAGAAATGCCGGGGGTGGGTGAGTTTCCAAGCAATTCCGAGACGTTGAAAAAAGTTTGTCTTCCTCTGCCTCAAGTTGTCCCATATGGTTCAGGGCACAATCGGAGGAATCTCGAAACAAGTTCATGCATTCTGGAATCCTCACGAGAAATGAGGGGGGTGGGACAGTTTCCACGCAATTCCGAGACGTTGAAAAAAGTTCGTCTTCCTCTGCCTCAAGTTGTCCCATATGATTCAGGGCACAATCGGAAGAATCTCGAAACAAGTTCATGCATTCTGGAATCCTCACGAGAAATGAGGGGGGTGGGTGAGTTTCCAAGCAATTCCGATATGTTGAAAAAAGTTCGTCTTCTTCTGCCTTAAATTGTCCCATATGGTTCAGGGCCCAAACGGAGGGATCTCAAAACAATTTCATGCATTCTGGAATCATCACGAGAAATGAGGAGGGTGTGTGAGTTTCCACGCAATTCCGAGACGTTGAAAAAAGTTCGTCTTTCTCTGCCTCAAGTTGTCCATAAGGTTCAGGGCACAAACGGAGGAATCTCGAAACATGTTCATGCATTCTGGAATCCTCACGAGAAATGAAGGGGGTGGGTAAGTTTCTACGCAATTCCGAGACGTTGAAAAAAGTTCGTTTTCTTCTGCCTCAAGTTGTCCCAAAAGGTTCAGGGACCAAACGGAGGAATCTCGAAACAAGTTCATGCATTCTGGAATCCTCACGAGAAATGAGGAGGGTGGGTGATTTTCTACGCAATTCCGATACGTTGAAAAAAGTTCGTCTTCTTCTTCCTCAAGTTGTCCCGCTCGTCTCGGAATTTTTTCAACGTCCCATATGGTTCAGGGCACAATCGGAGGAATGTCGAAACAAGTTCATGCATTCTGGAATCCTCATGAGAAATGAGGAGGGTGGGTGAGTTTCCAAGCAATTCCGAGACGTTGAAAAAATTTCGTCTTCTTCTGCCTCATGTTGTCCCATATGGTTCAGGGCAAAATCGGAGGAATCTCGAAACAAGTTCAAGCATTCTGGAATCCTCACGTGAAATGAGGGGGGTGGGTCAGTTTCCAAGTAATTCCGAGACGTTGAAAAAATTTCGTCTTCTTCTGCCTCAAGTTGTCCCATATGGTTCAGGGCACAATCGGAGGAATCTCGAAACAAGCATTCTGGAATCCTCACGAGAAATGAGGGGGGTGGGTCAGTTTCCAAGCAATTCCGAGACGTTGAAAAAAGTTCGTCTTCCTCTGCCTCAAGTTGTCCCATATGGTTCAGGGCACAATCGGAGGAATCTCGAAACAAGTTCATGCATTCTGGAATCCTCACGAGAAATGAGGGGGGTGGATGAGTTTCCAAGAAATTCCGATACGTTGAAAAAAGTTCGTCTTCTTCTGTCTCAATTTGTCCCATATGGTTCAGGGACCAAACGGAGGAATCTCAAAACAAGCTCATGCATTCTGGAATCCTCACGAGAAATGAGGCGGGTGGGTGAGTTTCCAAGCAATTCCGAGACGTTGAAAAAAGTTTGTCTTCCTCTGCCTCAAGTTGTCCCATATGGTTCAGGGCACAATCGGAGGAATCTCGAAACAAGTTCATGCATTCTGGAATCCTCACGATAAATGAGGGGGGTGGGTCAGTTTCCACGCAATTCCGAGACGTTGAAAAAAGTTCGTCTTCCTCTGCCTCAAGTTGTCCCATATGATTCAGGGCACAATCGGAGGAATCTCGAAACAAGTTCATGCATTCTGGAATCCTCACGAGAAATGAGGCGGGTGGGTGAGTTTCCAAGCAATTCCGAGACGTTGAAAAAAGTTCGTCTTCTTCTGCGTCAAGTTGTTCCAAATGGTTCAGGGCCCAAACGGAGGAATCTCGAAACAAGTTCATGCATTCTGGAATCCTCACGAGAAATGAGGAGCGTGGGTGATTTTCTACGCAATTCCGATACGTTGAAAAAAGTTCGTCTTCTTCTGCCTCAAGTTGTCCCGCTCGTCTCGGAATTTTTTCAACGTCCCATATGGTTCAGGGCACAATCGGAGGAATCTCGAAACAAGTCAATGCATTCTGGAATCCTCACGAGAAATGCCGGGGGTGGGTGAGTTTCCAAGCAATTCCGAGACGTTGAAAAAAGTTTGTCTTCCTCTGCCTCAAGTTGTCCCATATGGTTCAGGGCACAATCGGAGGAATCTCGAAACAAGTTCATGCATTCTGGAATCCTCACGAGAAATGAGGGGGGTGGGTCAGTTTCCACGCAATTCCGAGACGTTGAAAAAAGTTCGTCTTCCTCTGCCTCAAGTTGTCCCATATGATTCAGGGCACAATCGGAAGAATCTCGAAACAAGTTCATGCATTCTGGAATCCTCACGAGAAATGAGGGGGGTGGGTGAGTTTCCAAGCAATTCCGATATGTTGAAAAAAGTTCGTCTTCTTCTGCCTTAAATTGTCCCATATGGTTCAGGGCCCAAACGGAGGGATCTCGAAACAATTTCATGCATTCTGGAATCATCACGAGAAATGAGGAGGGTGTGTGAGTTTCCACGCAATTCCGAGACGTTGAAAAAAGTTCGTCTTTCTCTGCCTCAAGTTGTCCCATAAGGTTCAGGGCACAAACGGAGGAATCTCGAAACATGTTCATGCATTCTGGAATCCTCACGAGAAATGAAGGGGGTGGGTAAGTTTCCACGCAATTCCGAGACGTTGAAAAAAGTTCGTTTTCTTCTGCCTCAAGTTGTCCCAAAAGGTTCAGGGACCAAACGGAGGAATCTCGAAACAAGTTCATGCATTCTGGAATCCTCACGAGAAATGAGGAGGGTGGGTGATTTTCTACGCAATTCCGATACGTTGAAAAAAGTTCGTCTTCTTCTTCCTCAAGTTGTCCCGCTCGTCTCGGAATTTTTTCAACGTCCCATATGGTTCAGGGCACAATCGGAGGAATGTCGAAACAAGTTCATGCATTCTGGAATCCTCATGAGAAATGAGGAGGGTGGGTGAGTTTCCAAGCAATTCCGAGACGTTGAAAAAATTTCGTCTTCTTCTGCCTCATGTTGTCCCATATGGTTCAGGGCAAAATCGGAGGAATCTCGAAACAAGTTCAAGCATTCTGGAATCCTCACGAGAAATGAGGGGGGTGGGTCAGTTTCCATGCAATTCCGAGACGTTGAAAAAAGTTCGTCTTCCTCTGCCTCAAGTTGTCCCATATGGTTCAGGGCACAATCGGAGGAATCTCGAAACAAGTTCATGCATTCTGGAATCCTCACGAGCAATGAGGGGGGTGGATGAGTTTCCAAGAAATTCCGATACGTTGAAAAAAGTTCGTCTTCCACTGCCTCAAGTTGTCCCATATGGTTCAGGGTACAATCGGAGGAATCTCGAAACAAGTTCATGCATTCTGGAATCCTCGCGAGAAATGAGGAGGGTGGGTGAGTTTCCAAGCAATTCCGAGACGTTGAAAAAATTTCATCTTCCTCTGCCTCAAGTTGTCCCATATGGTTCAGGGCACAATCGGAGGAATCTCGAAACAAGTTCATGCATTCTGGAATCCTCTCGAGAAATGAGGGGGGTGGGTAAGTTTCCACGCAATTGCAAGACGTTGAAAAAATTTCATCTTCCTCTGCCAATCTCGAAACATGTTCATGCATTCTGGAATCCTCTCGAGAAATGAGGAGGGTGGGTGAGTTTCCAAGCAATTCCGAGACGTTGAAAAAATTTCATCTTCCTCTGCCTCAAGTTGTCCCATATGGTTCAGGGCACAATCGGAGGAATCTCGAAACATGTTCATGCATTCTGGAATCCTCTCGAGAAATGAGGGGGGTGGGTAAGTTTCCACGCAATTGCAAGACGTTGAAAAAAGTTCGTCTTCTTCTGCCTCAAGTTGTTCCAAATGGTTCAGGGCCCAAACGGAGGAATCTCGAAACAAGTTCATGCATTCTGGAATCCTCATGAGAAATGAGGCGCGTGGGTGATTTTCTACGCAATTCCGATACGTTGAAAAAAGTTCGTCTTCTTCTGCCTCAAGTTGTCCCGCTCGTCTCGGAATTTTTTCAACGTCCCATATGGTTCTGGGCACAATCGGAGGAATCTCGAAACAAGTCAATGCATTCTGGAATCCTCACGAGAAATGAGGGGGGTGGGTGAGTTTCCAAGCAATTCCGAGACGTTGAAAAGAGTTTGTCTTCCTCTGCCTCAAGTTGTCCCATATGGTTCAGGGCACAATCGGAGGAATCTCGAAACAAGTTCATGCATTCTGGAATCCTCACGATAAATGAGGGGGGTGGGTCAGTTTCCACGCAATTCCGAGACGTTGAAAAAAGTTCGTCTTCCTCTGCCTCAAGTTGTCCCATATGATTCAGGGCACAATCGGAGGAATCTCGAAACAAGTTCATGCATTCTGGAATCCTCACGAGAAATGAGGAGGGTGGGTGAGTTTCCAAGCAATTCCGAGACGTTGAAAAAATTTCGTCTTCCTCTGCCTCAAGTTGTCCCATATGGTTCAGGGCACAATCGGAGGAATCTCGAAACATGTTCATGCATTCTGGAATCCTCTCGAGAAATGAGGGGGGTGGGTAAGTTTCCACGCAATTGCAAGACGTTGAAAAAAGTTCGTCTTCTTCTGCCTCAAGTTGTTCCAAATGGTTCTGGGCAAAATCGGAGGAATCTCGAAACAAGTTCAAGCATTCTGGAATCCTCACGAGAAATGAGGGGGGTGGGTCAGTTTCCAAGCAATTCCGAGACGTTGAAAAAATTTCGTCTTCTTCTGCCTCAAGTTGTCCCATATGGTTCAGGGCACAATCGGAGGAATCTCGAAACAAGCATTCTGGAATCCTCACGAGAAATGAGGGGGGTGGGTCAGTTTCCATGCAATTCCGAGATGTTGAAAAAAGTTCGTCTTCCTCTGCCTCAAGTTGTCCCATATGGTTCAAGGCACAATCGGAGGAATCTCGAAACAAGTTCATGCATTCTGGAATCCTCACGAGAAATGAGGGGGGTGGAAGAGTTTCCAAGAAATTCCGATACGTTGAAAAAAGTTCGTCTTCCACTGCCTCAAGTTGTCCCATATGGTTCAGGGTACAATCGGAGGAATCTCGAAACAAGTTCATGCATTCTGGAATCCTCGCGAGAAATGAGGAGGGTGGGTGAGTTTCCAAGCAATTCCGAGACGTTGAAAAAATTTCGTCTTCCTCTGCCTCAAGTTGTCCCATATGGTTCAGGGCACAATCGGAGGAATCTCGAAACATGTTCATGCATTCTGGAATCCTCTCGAGAAATGAGGGGGGTGGGTAAGTTTCCACGCAATTGCAAGACGTTGAAAAAAGTTCGTCTTCTTCTGCCTCAAGTTGTTCCAAATGGTTCAGGGCCCAAACGGAGGAATCTCGAAACAAGTTCATGCATTCTGGAATCCTCACGAGAAATGAGGCGCGTGGGTGATTTTCTACGCAATTCCGATACGTTGAAAAAAGTTCGTCTTCTTCTGCCTCAAGTTGTCCCGCTCGTCTCGGAATTTTTTCAACGTCCCATATGGTTCAGGGCACAATCGGAGGAATCTCGAAACAAGTCAATGCATTCTGGAATCCTCACGAGAAATGAGGGGGGTGGGTGAGTTTCCAAGCAATTCCGAGACGTTGAAAAAAGTTTGTCTTCCTCTGCCTCAAGTTGTCCCATATGGTTCAGGGCACAATCGGAGGAATCTCGAAACAAGTTCATGCATTCTGGAATCCTCACGATAAATGTGGGGGGTGGGTCAGTTTCCACGCAATTCCGAGACGTTGAAAAAAGTTCGTCTTCCTCTGCCTCAAGTTGTCCCATATGATTCAGGGCACAATCGGAGGAATCTCGAAACAAGTTCATGCATTCTGGAATCCTCACGAGAAATGAGGGGGGTGGGTGAGTTTCCAAGCAATTCCGATACGTTGAAAAAAGTTCGTCTTCTTCTGCCTTAAATTGTCCCATATGGTTCAGGGCCCAAACGGAGGGATCTCGAAACAATTTCATGCATTCTGGAATCATCACAAGAAATGAGGAGGGTGTGTGAGTTTCCACGCAATTCCGAGACGTTGAAAAAAGTTCGTCTTTCTCTGCCTCAAGTTGTCCCATAAGGTTCAGGGCACAAACGGAGGAATCTCGAAACATGTTCATGCATTCTGGAATCCTCTCGAGAAATGAGGGGGGTGGGTAAGTTTCCACGCAATTGCAAGACGTTGAAAAAAGTTCGTCTTCTTCTGCCTCAAGTTGTTCCAAATGGTTCAGGGCCCAAACGGAGGAATCTCGAAACAAGTTCATGCATTCTGGAATCCTCACGAGAAATGAGGCGCGTGGGTGATTTTCTACGCAATTCCGATACGTTGAAAAAAGTTCGTCTTCTTCTGCCTCAAGTTGTCCCGCTCGTCTCGGAATTTTTTCAACGTCCCATATGGTTCAGGGCACAATCGGAGGAATGTCGAAACAAGTTCATGCATTCTGGAAT
Source organism: Acacia crassicarpa (assembly GCA_034222035.1). NCBI lineage: Eukaryota > Viridiplantae > Streptophyta > Magnoliopsida > Fabales > Fabaceae > Acacia > Acacia crassicarpa. The sequence goes on along the minus strand of JAWXYG010000002.1, from coordinate 29,527,172 downwards.
CCTCATGAGAAATGAGGAGGGTGGGTGAGTTTCCAAGCAATTCCGAGACGTTGAAAAAATTTCGTCTTCTTCTGCCTCATGTTGTCCCATATGGTTCAGGGCAAAATCGGAGGAATCTCGAAACAAGTTCAAGCATTCTGGAATCCTCACGAGAAATGAGGGGGGTGGGTCAGTTTCCAAGCAATTCCGAGACGTTGAAAAAATTTCGTCTTCTTCTGCCTCAAGTTGTCCCATATGGTTCAGGGCACAATCGGAGGAATCTCGAAACAAGCATTCTGGAATCCTCACGAGAAATGAGGGGGGTGGGTCAGTTTCCATGCAATTCCGAGACGTTGAAAAAAGTTCGTCTTCCTCTGCCTCAAGTTCTCCCATATGGTTCAGGGCACAATCGGAGGAATCTCGAAACAAGTTCATGCATTCTGGAATCCTCACGAGAAATGTGTTAGTTCTCAGAGTGTTTTGATGATCACTGACAATTGTAAACAATAGTGGAAAGATTTGACAAGTCAAGGATGTTTAAAACTCATGATTTTTCTATCTGTCAAAATAGAACTCGAGCCTATGAGTGATGAACTCGAGCCTGTATTTAACAGAAAGCATGAACTTGCAAAACCAAAGTTCAAACTTGAGACTAAACCTGAAGTTTATAATTAAACCTTTGAAAGTTCGCATGAACTCGAGCCTATAACTGTTGAACTCGAGCCTATGTTTAACAGAAAGCATAAACTTGTCAAACCAAAGATCAAACTTGAGACTGAACCTGAAGTTCAAAATTAAATCCTTGAAAGTTTGAGTGAACTCGAGCCTACCATTTAATGAACTCGAGTTCGCCATTAACAAAGTTTTTTTTTAACTTTTGAAAACCTATTACAAACTCTAAACCTCTACTCAAACCTCAAGTTTGAAAAAGTTCAAAGAAGATATTAAGTAAAAGAACTCGAGCCTGTCATGATGAACTCGAGTTCATCCTTGGCAGGACAAGTTTGTTTAAACTTGAAAACAGAACATTGTCTATAAACTGGAGCCTAAACTCTTCAGACTCGAGCCTAGTTTTGACCGAGAGCCTTCAGAATATTTTAGAGAGAACTAAACTCGAGCCCAAGCTTCTCAAACTCCAGTTCAAAAGTTCCAGAGAGTAATTAGCCATTTTCAAAAGTTTCAAACTCGAGCCCACTTGTCTTAAACCTCCAGCTTGTTTTATGTTAACCCTTTTTGAAGTTCTCTAAGTAAAGAGAACTCGAGTTCAGCATTAATGAACTCGAGTTCGTGTTCTTACAAACCTCAGGTTTACACACAAACCTCCAGTTTGATTTTGACAGAACCGAATTCTCAAAATGAATAAAGGCCGAACTCGAGCCTAACATTATGAACTCGAGTTCAGACCTCCAGAACAGAAAAACGCATTTAAACTCTGATATGTCAAATTTGATTCTTTCTTCATGTTTCAAGTTACCCATTGAATCTAATCATTATATCTATCTCTTATATATGTAAGTGAACTGTTCTAACAAGTTTATTTATGAGATAACAGAAAGAATTTGAAATAGACAGAGATTCAATTGGAGCAACACTTTATGCAACTTGGATTATTTTATCTTATCCTTCAAGACAAGATTAAATGCATGACAGGTTGGCATTACAGACAGTACAATCACCTCTGAAGAAAGCCAAACGTGATTATTCTAAAAACAGAATGTCATGGGCCACCAATATTCAAATGCAAAAGCTACAAACACCCAAATCTGGAAAGTAGCAACAGAATATTACCCATCAGCTTCTGCAGTACCTTTACACATGGAAGAACACTCACAACAGTCACATTTTCGAATGGGAACAAGCTTCAGTGGATTATTAACGTTCAAATGATTCAAACAATTATAAATGACTGAGGAACTGAAGCCAAACAGACACAACTGATGAACAACTACTCTACTCGAAAATAATCATCCTGAGTTGTTCTTTTCATTAGGCTGTATCTTTGATACATTGTACTTCAGTATTTATCTTATCTACTCTTTGAGAGAGTCTTTCTTGTAATCATTCATTGATTGAGATAACCACAAGTCAGGGGACTTGGTGGTTGGGAGTATTGATTGCATCTTGTAAGGGGGAGTGAGTTCTAGTGAGAGAACTACTCTGAATATAGAGATTGTAATCAAGTCTTGTGAAGTTAGTGGATTGAAAATCCCAAGTGAGGCTTGGGGACTGGATGTAGGTCAGAGAAAAGGCCGAACCAGTATAAATTGATCCGTGCAAAGCTTCTCTACTCCTCTCTTCATTTATCCTCTGCTTTAACTTGCCCAAAACAGAGCCAAGTCTCTAAAATTTTATAGATACCCAATTCACCCCCCCCTCTTGGGTATCAAGGTCCATTCTTTCATTTGGTATCAGAGCTTGGTCTTCTCAAGAGAGTCTAACAGCTCGAGAAGGATCAATATGGAAGGAATTCTTCCCGATGGAGCCTCTATCAACAGACCACCTGGTTTCAATGGAGAACACTACTCATTCTGGAAAGCCAAGTTCAAAGTTTTTGTCATGGCTACTGAATATGGACTATGGAGAGTATTTGAAAGAGGAGATTACACTCCTACAACTATGGAAGATGGTGTGAGAATTCCAAAACTTGAAGAGGAATATGATGACAATGATCGAAGGAACATCACACTCAACAGTAAGGCAGTTCTACTTCTCCAAAGTGCATTAAGTCAACAAGAATACTTCCGAATTTGCACACTTCCATCTGCAAAGCATATGTGGGATGCACTAGAAATTGCTCATGAAGGGACAGCAGGTGTAAAGCAAAATCGTGTAAACACCCTCATGACAGAATATGATCTCCTTAGAATGAAGTCCGGCGAATCCATTGGTGAATTTCAACTTCGTTTCACTCATCTCATAAATCAACTTGCTGCACTTGGTAAAGACTATGATCAGTCAGTCCAAGTAAGAAAAATTCTCAATGTTCTCAACAAGGAATGGGAGGCCAAAGTCACAGCAATAGAAGAAGCTAGAGGAGAATCAATGACTTCTGTGGCTGCTCTATTTGGTAGCCTCTCAGAATATGAAGCAAAAATCAAGTTCAAGAAAGGACTTGACGAGGTACATGGGAAAAGCAAGGGATTGGCTCTTAAAACAGCCAAGGAAGCAAGAGATTCTGATAATGAAGAAGATGAGGAAGATGAAGATGAAGAAATCGGTATGTTGGTCAGGCGCTTCAAGAAATACTTCAAGAGAGACCAAGGATTCAAAAGGTTTCAGAAAGGAAGCTCAAGTCATGAAACAAAGAAACCAATCATCTGTTATGAGTGCCAAAAGCCTGGACACATCAAGTCTGAATGTCCTTTGCTGAACAACACCAACAAAGAGAAGGACAAAAAGAGCTTCAGCAAGTATAAAAAGAAAGCATACATTTCAAGCATATGGGGTGATAGCTCTTCAGATGAGGATGAAGAGGTTGAAGATGAAAAGGCAAACATATGCCTAGTAGCTCAAGAACAACAAGATGATGATGAGGTATATGACTCAAAACCTTCCTATGATGAACTTGTTGATGAATATTATCTTGTGCAAAAGGAATTTGAGAAACTCGCAGAAAAATACTTAGCTTTGAAAAGGAAAAATATCACTCTTGAACTACAAATTGAAAAACTATCTTCTTCTAAAATTTTGATTTGTCAGGAATGCCCTGAATTAAAACAGAAGAATGTACATCTTACAAAAGCACTTGAAACATTTACTAAGGGCAGTGAAATGCTTAATGTAATTTTGAAACAACAAAGATTTGTAAATGATAGGTCAGGTATTGGTTACAAACCAAATTCTGATAAGAAGAAAGGTAAAAAGAAGAGTGGTCAAAAATCTTACATGAACTACTTTACAAAAACAGTTCACTCCTCAAATCCCTTTGCACATTGTGATTATTGCAATAGGAAGGGCCATTCAACTTCATCTTGTTTTCATAAGAGGGAAGGAAAAATTAAACCTATAGGAAACTATAAATGGGTACCAAAAGGAACTTATGTTCTCAAGGTGCAAGCTAACCCAAAAGGACCCAAGAAAAGTTGGGTACCTAAAACTTGATCCCATTGTGATTTGCAGGTTTGTCTTAGAGCATCAAGACCCAACAAATGGTATATTGATAGTGGATGCTCAAGACACATGACTGGTGATAAAACCAAATTCCTTACAATTAAACCAAAAGATGGTGGTAGAGTCACCTTTGGAGGAGACCAATCAGGAAAGATTGCTGGCATTGGTGAGATTGGAAGTAGTGATGGTCCACTCATCAAGGATGTCTATCTAGTAGAAGGATTGTGTCACAATCTCCTAAGTGTGAGCCAAAGCACTGATAAGGGTAACTTAGTTATCTTTGATTCTGATGAATGCTTTATTGTCAAAAAGGATTTGATTCCCATAGAAAATTTGAAAACTAAAGCCTTGTTTAGAGCACCTAGAGATGGCAATTGTTATACACTTAACCTCTCTAGTAATACCTCCGTGTCAGAAAAATGTTTTGTAAGTAACTTGGATGAAAGTTGGTTATGGCACAAAAGATTAGCTCATGTGAACATGTCTCAACTTGACAAGTTGCTGAAAAAGGATTTGGTTATTGGTATTCCAAAATTGAATTTCAAAAATGATAAGATATGTGATGCTTGCCAAAAAGGAAAACAAACCAAATCATCCTTTAAAACGAAGAATGAGATTTCTACTACCAGACCCCTTCAATTACTTCATATGGACTTAGTTGGACCAGCTAGAGTTAGAAGTCTTGGTGGAAATTTATACACTTTGGTCATAGTTGATGATTATTCTAGATTCACATGGACAATTTTCTTATCATCTAAAGATGAAACATTTGATCAATTTGTTGTATTTGCCAAGAAGGTCCAGAACGAGAAAGGTTTTTCAATTTCAGGTATACGAACCGACCATGGTGGAGAATTTGAGAACAACGCCTTTGCTGAGTTCTGTGACAACACGGGGATTGATCACAACTTTTCAGCACCAAGGACACCACAACAGAATGGTGTTGTGGAGAGAAAGAACAGAATACTCACTGAGATGGCAAGAGCAATGTTGAGTGAAAACAACACATCACAAGTATTTTGGGCTGATGCCATGAGCACTGCATGCTATATCTCCAATAGAGCTTACTTAAGGAAGAAGTTGAACAAGACTCCTTATGAGCTCTACAAAGGGAGAAAGCCAAATCTCAGCCACCTTCACATTTTTGGTTGCAAGTGCTATGTGCACCATAATGGTAAAGAGAATCTTGGTAAATTTGATTCTAAGGCTGACTTAGCGATATTTATTGGTTATTCTAATAGAAGCAAAGCATATAGAGTTTTTAACGCTAGAACTAAAGTTGTAGAAGAATCAATACATGTTGTGTTTTGTGAAAATGATTCTAACAGATCTTTGGATGATGAAGAAGAAAACATTTGCAAAAATCAATTCTTTTCAAAAACTACCCCTTCCTCTGAAAATTATGAAAATGTTTTTGAAGCTGATCCTGAAAACAGTTTAGAAAATCCTGATCAGACTCAGCCTAGAGCTTGGAAATATATAAGGAATCATCCTATAGACCAAGTTATAGGTGATATTAATCAAGGAGTAAGAACCAGAAGAAGCACGTTAAATGAAGTAACCTTCTCTGCATTTATTTCACACATTGAACCCTCTAAAATAGAAGAAGCCCTTTCAGACAATGATTGGGTGATAGCTATGCAAGAGGAATTACATCAATTTGACAGAAATCAAGTTTGGGACTTGGTACCTAGGCCTAAAGACCATCCAGTCATTGGCACTAAATGGGTATTCAAAAACAAACGAGATGAATCTGCAGTCATTGTCCGAAATAAGGCAAGATTGGTTGCCAAAGGCTATAATCAGGAAGAAGGTATTGATTATGAAGAAACTTATGCTCCAGTGGCAAGATTGGAAGCTATAAGAGTTCTTCTAGCCTTTACTTGTGTAAAAGGAATTAAACTTTATCAAATGGATGTTAAAAGTGCATTTTTAAATGGTTTTATTCAAGAGGAAGTTTATGTTGAGCAACCTCCTGGTTTTCGAAATGAAAATTATCCAGATCATGTTTTTCGTCTCAAGAAAGCTTTATATGGTCTTAAGCAAGCTCCTAGAGCTTGGTATGAGCGATTAAGCAAATTTCTTCTTGATCAAGATTTCGTTAGAGGGAAAGCTGATACAACTCTTTTTATTAAAACTAATAAGCTAAATGAAATTTTAGTTGTTCAAATTTATGTGGATGATATCATATTTGGAGCTTCTAATGATACTCTGTGTGAAGAATTTGCAAAGAAAATGCAGGGAGAATTTGAAATGTCAATGATGGGAGAACTAAATTATTTTCTTGGATTGCAAATCAAGCAAAGGAAGGATGGAATTTTCATATCCCAAACCAAGTATCTGAATGATCTCTTAAAGAAGTTTGGAATGGATCAATGCAATGGTGCTGATACTCCCATGAGTGCAACTACTTCTTTGGATGCTGATGAAGAAGGCAAGGACTTTAACATAACAAAGTATAGAGGAATGATTGGGTCATTACTCTATCTTACAGCAAGCCGCCCCGACATTCAATTCAGTGTGGGGATGTGTGCAAGATTCCAATCTGCTCCAAAAGAGACACATGCTGAACATGTGAAAAGAATCTTTAGATATCTTGCTGATACTAAGACTCTTGGCTTATGGTTTCCCAAAGGACAACCAGAACACTTAGTAGCATATTCAGATTCAGATCATGCTGGATACAAGACAGATAGGAAGAGCACAAGTGGACAATGTGAATTCTTTGGTGGCTCACTTGTGTCATGGTTCAGCAAGAAACAAACCACTGTTGCTGTATCATCTACTGAAGCTGAGTATGTGGCTGCCTCAAGTTGCTGTGCTCAAGTGTTATGGTTAAAACAACAACTCGCTGATTTGGGAGTGTACTTGAAAGAAATTCCAATACTATGTGACAACACAAGCACAATAAGCTTGGCCAAGAATCCTGTGCAACATACAAGAACCAAACACATTGATGTGAGACATCATTTCATCAGGGATCATGTTCAGAAGAAGGATGTCAAAGTCATGTTTATCCCAACACATCTCCAACTTGCAGACATTTTCACAAAACCTCTTGCAAAAGAACAATTTAATTTCATAAGAAGAGAATTGGGAATGGTAAACCCCAATGAACTGTAAGTATTTCTCACTCATTTTAATGTTAGTTATGGTTTTGATAATGATTGATTACTGACTTAAGCATCGGAGTATCTGGAAGTGTCTTATGCAGGATGCTCTTATCTCAAATTTGCTGAAGTTATGACCGAACTCGAGCCTGACAAGAAAGAACTCGAGCTCGAGAGAGACTGGAAGTAGTGAAAGGCAAAAACAAGAATGAACTCGAGTTCATTAGTGAATGAACCTCAAGTTCATTTTTGGCAGAGAGCAAGGCTGGATCTCAGGCATGACGAACTCGAGCCCATAAGTGACGAACTCGAGTTCGTAAATCACAGAGAGCAACCTTGGAGGAAAGTCATCCTGAACTCGAGCTCGTAAGTGAGAACCTCAGGTTCACGAGGAAGTTCAAGAGTTCTCAGCACACTCTTGAAGTCCAGGTAAGCAAATTTTAATGACGAACTCGAGCCTGAAAGGTGTGAACTCGAGTTCATCACGAACTCTATATATACTACAGTTACAAACTTTTCACTTCACTCTTCACACACCTCCGGTTTGCCCTAGTCCTCTGCGTCTTTCTCATCATCTTCTTCCTCTGTTTTCTGCGAAAATGGCCTCTCAATCCACAAATCCCAAAGACACAAACCCTAACCCTTCTCAATCTGTTTCTCAAACTCAATCTGAACGCCCTGTCCGCACAAAAAAGCGCTCTTCCCGCCTACAAGATGGAATTGACAAATTCGTTAGAGGAGTTGACGGCGAAAATACTCAAACTCCTCCTTCCAGACCGAAAGGAGTTGTAATTGGAGAAGAGAGAACGAAGAAGAGGCATGATCCCGAGCCTCCTGTCCAAGGAAGAGGTAAAGCCCCTCAGCCAGCTGCTCCTCTGAGGGAAAAACAACCCTTCAAGAGAAAGAAAACCGCGGGTATCCACTCTGTTCCCACTCCCGGTCAAGGTAGTGGTCAAGCTGAACCTCAATCTCAGGAACAAGGGACTCCTCAGGTATCTCAGCCCTTACCTGCAATTTTAGAAATTTACAAGCATAAGAGGTGCCCAGAAGGTTTCAACATAGAACCATGTAGAATGACAGCAGAAGAGGGTGTTTTATTCAAGAAAAAATATGATGAAAAGAAGAAATTCTGTCCTATAGTCTTTGTAGATTTAGCTAAGCTAAAAGAAGAATGTAATTTGGATTTGAGCCCCTGGATGAATCAATTTGAGTCCTTAATTTCAATCAAGGCTGCCTATAGTCCCAAACTTGTGAAAGTCTTTTACTTTCACATGAAATCTGATAATGTGCTAAATTCAGATGGTGATCTGGTAGAAGAAAGAATTGTCACAAAGGTTAGAGGTCAGAAAATCACAATTACTCCTGACTATCTGAACTCTATCCTACAAATCTCAAACCCTCCTAAGCCTGAAACTCACAGATATAAGCAACAGGCTATATTTAGTTTACTCAGACCTGATGAACCTATTCCTAATACCCTTGAGATACTGAATTTCACCCCAGCTGCCATGCCTCTGAGAAACCGAGCCATCTGGTACATTTATTCCAGGAATCTTCTTCAGAAGGGAGGCAACTTTACACACTTTGCCAAGAAAGATTTTAACATCTTCGCCTCCATTCTAGACCAACAACCTCAGAATGTAGGTTACTGGCTCTTTCAAGAAATAGCAAAATTTGCTTTTCACTCACGCCAGTCATCCCAGATTCCCTTTGCCAGCCTGGTTTCAGTAATTCTATTTCATGAGAAGATTTGGCACTTGGCTGAGAATGACTCTCCTCAATTTCCAACTGAATTTGGACAGCACATCATGAACTTGATACAAACTCACAGGCCTGAGTACTCAGATCAGTCCAGAGCCCCAAAAAGGTCCAAGCCAGCTACATCCAGAGCCACACAGTCCAGAGCTGAAGAAGCTCAGAGTGCTCCTCCACCTCCTTCTGATTTTAATGTCAGAGTTCAAGAAATTGTGGACAAGGCCGTATCTGATCTAATAGAAGGAATTGAACTAGCTGTAGGGAAGCTAGTTGCTGAAGTGAACAAGGGTCACAATAACCTGGTGGATGCTCAAGAAGCCTTCAGAGTTGAACAAGAAGCACTGAAGACTCAAGTCAATGAACAGACCTCTACTATGTCCACCTTATTGGTTACAATGATGAACCTAAGCGATAAGATGGACAAGATCTTAAAGTCTCAGTCTCCGGATGCTTCTACCTCTGTACCTGCCCCAGACTCAGAACCTGCTCACGCTCAGCCTGCACAGACACCTCCTTCTGCTCCTACACCTTCGACCTTCACATCCTATGCTGAGCCACTAGCCATAGTACCCTATGTCCAAATTGAACCTATCTCTTCTTCCCCTCCTTTTGATGATGCCAAAGGGGGAGAAAGTGTGGAGTGAATATTGATTGTTTTGTAACTTTTGTAGTCATTTTGGAATTATGTGAATTTTTTTTTTTTTTCAGTTTGAAGTTATCAATTTGAAGTTTCAGTTATATTTTTTTTGGTCTTAAAGTTTATCTCTGATAATTTGGTTAAGTCTCTGATAATCTGCAAAATTTTTGTTTCACAAAACAAATCCTTGATATTCTGCTTCTGATATATGTTTTCTGTCAATTTGATCACAAGCTGAATTTCAAAATAAATTTCAAACTAAGTTTCCCAATCAATTGTTTACAAGTGTTGTCATCATCAAAAAGGGGGAGAATGTTAGTTCTCAGAGTGTTTTGATGATCACTGACAATTGTAAACAATAGTGGAAAGATTTGACAAGTCAAGGATGTTTAAAACTCATGATTTTTCTATCTGTCAAAATAGAACTCGAGCCTATGAGTGATGAACTCGAGCCTGTATTTAACAGAAAGCATGAACTTGCAAAACCAAAGTTCAAACTTGAGACTAAACCTGAAGTTTATAATTAAACCTTTGAAAGTTCGCATGAACTCGAGCCTATAACTGTTGAACTCGAGCCTATGTTTAACAGAAAGCATAAACTTGTCAAACCAAAGATCAAACTTGAGACTGAACCTGAAGTTCAAAATTAAATCCTTGAAAGTTTGAGTGAACTCGAGCCTACCATTTAATGAACTCGAGTTCGCCATTGACAAAGTTTTTTTTTAACTTTTGAAAACCTATTACAAACTCTAAACCTCTACTCAAACCTCAAGTTTGAAAAAGTTCAAAGAAGATATTAAGTGATGCGGACATAGGGGGCGACATGACCAAGGCAACAAACTTGGAGGACATACAAGGTCTTGGAGATCCAATGACAAGAGCAAGAACTAAAAAGGCTCCAGATTGAAGACCTTGAAGAAAAAGCCCTAATGGATATGCATGGAGGCTTCATTGGGCCTTAGCCCAAATTCTGCATTTAGTTTTATTTTCTTACATTTAGTTAAACTTTTGTAATAAGGCTTATTGGGCTTGTTTATTGGGCTTTATGTGTAAGCAAAATTAGGTTAAACTTAATATGGATGTTGCCCATATAAGGGAACGCCATAGCTTTTGTAACGGCAGATTTGAATTGAGATTTCAACCATTTTGGTGAGAGGCAAGTTCTCTAGGGTTCTTTCGAGAATCTCTGAACTTATCAAGGGTTTCGATCCTTGTGGCGTTCTTGGGCTTATCAATTCCTTTGGAATTGTGGCGCCTACCTTTAATCTGCAGTTTTCAGTTTTCCTTCTAAAATTTCTCGGTTTCATATCTCCAGTTTCCCTTATCGTTTTCCCGTGTTTTCATAGTCAAAATCGTAGTTCAGAACGTGATCTTTCAGCTCGTTTTGGAAGCACTCAATTCCGAGGTCTGTAGCGCGAGATCCATTCCGTTCTTTAGGACGCGTCAGAGGCTGTTCTGGTGCGAAATTCCACTCCTAGTTGATCCGATCGTCCGTTTCCTTCGGGAATCACATCATTTGGTATCAGAGCGCGGTTCTAGGATTGGAATTGGGTTATATTTTCTTGATTGCTTACATCCTGATCTGGTAACCCTAATCCCTAAATTTGTGTTTTTGATTTTTGAATTGTGAAATTCTGTTTTAGTCGTCGTTCTTTGTTCCTAGTTTGTTCTTTCAATCTTCTAGTTGTTTTTCCTGTCAATTTCTTGTTCGGTTCATATATTTCTGCACTTTGTTCTTGGTGTTCATCCCTTGTTCATCATTGTTCTTCAATTTTAATCCTTTCGATTCGTGTTTCTTGAGTATTGTGTTGTTAGTGTGTTAAGTAATAGCTCGTTTTGTGGGGAATTCTATCTAATTCAATTCTGAATTAGTATAATTTCAAAGTTTGATCCCAAAATCACAAATTCCTCTTTGTAAAGAAAAAAAAAAAGAAAAAAAATCAGCTGTGATAAAAAAAAAGAAAAAAAAAAAGAAAAAAGAATCAGGTGTTATTAAAAAAAAAAGAAAAAAAAAATCAGTTTTGATTTTAAAAAAAAAGAATCAGCTGTTATTAAAAAAAAAGAGGAAAAAAAAAAGCTATACAGCACCTTGGTATTCAATTACACACACTACTATGTGTGAATTTTTTTCCAAAGTGTCTTTCTTGAATAATTCCTCCAAATTGTTTTTTTTTTTGGTTTTGGATTTTCTTTGTCTTGTCTTCTTTGAGTCCAAAGTGTTCTTGAATAGTTCCTCCAAATTGATTTGAATTTTCTGTCTTGTCTTCTTTCACATCTTTTCCAAATTGTATTGTGAGTCACCGCCAATTCCTAAGTTTGGGATTCTACTCTTGAGTGTTCTTGGAGATTCTGTTAAGAACTTAAAGGGGGCTATTGAGTGGTAAAAGGCAAGAGAGAACACTACACAAAAGCCTTATAGAGAGCAACAAACACGAGTGATACATTTTTAAGAGTGTAAACACGTGAGCGAGTGGTAAGGTCCTATTACTTTTGTTCTTTTCCTTGAATTATGGCAGGTGCAGGTGGTGAAGACGTTCCTCCTCCTATAGGAGATAACAGATTGCTAATTGAAGCAATTACAACTCAAATGCAAAGGATGATGAGAGAACACACAGAGGAGTTATATGAGAGAATTGAGAGAATAGAAAATCAGAGGAATCAGGATGAAGATAGACAGAGAGGGAGGGATGAAAGAAGGAGAAGAAGAGATCATGAGAATGATGCTAGAGAGGATAGAATTAAGGGAGTGAAGCTTAATATACCATCCTTCAAGGGAAAAAGTGATCCGGAAGCCTATTTAGAGTGGGAACTGAAGATTGAGCACTTGTTTGCATGTCACAATTATAGTGAAGAGAAGAAAATGAAGGTGGCAGCCATGGAGTTTAGTGATTATGCTCTCATTTGGTGGGACCAATTGCAAAGGGAGAGGGCGAGATATGAAGAACCATTGGTGGATAGTTGGGTGGAGATGAAAAGACTAATGAGAAGAAGATATGTTCCTTCCCATTATCATCGAGACCTTCACAATAAACTTCAAAGACTCACACAAGGTAACAAGAGTGTAGATGAGTATTTTAAAGAGATGGAGGTGTCCTTGATTAGAGCAAATATTAGTGAAGAGCGGGAGGCTACTATGGCACGTTTCTTGCATGGGCTGAATAATGACATAAGGGATGTTGTGGAGTTGCAAAATTATGTGGAGTTGGAGGATTTGGTGCAACAAGCTAGTAAGGTAGAACAACAACTCAAGAGAAAGGGTGTCATGAGGAAAAACTCTTCAAATTTTTATTCTTCAAGTTGGAAGGATAGAAATAAGAAGAAGGAAGGTACATCATCAAGCAATCCCACTGCTACACCTCAAAGGACTCAAACTAAATCCAATGAGGTTCCTAAAAAGACAAGGAGTAGTGAAATAAAATGTTTCAAGTGTTTGGGGAGAGGTCACATAGCTTCTGAATGTCCAACTAAGAAGACTATGTTACTTAAAGAGGATGGGGAGCTTAATAGTGAGTCTTCTTCAGATTCTACTTCGCAAGATTCTGTTTCTTCAAATTCTGCTTCACAAGATGATATTGAAGAAATAATTCCAGAAGGAGATTTGTTTATGGTAAGAAGAATGTTGGGCAGCCAAGCAAAAGACATGGATGATAGTCAAAGAGAGAACGTCTTTCATACCAGATGCCTTATCCAAGAAAAGGTATGTTCTCTAATTATTGATGGAGGGAGTTGTACCAATGTTGCAAGTGCTAGAATGGTGTCTAAATTGGGCATGGAAACCAAACCTCACCCACTGCCATACAAGCTTCAATGGCTTAGTGAGGATGGTGAAGTGACCGTAAGCAAACAAGTGGAGGTGAACTTCTCCATAGGGAAATATGATGATACAGTTTTATGTGATGTGGTACCAATGGAGGCTTGTCATTTGCTACTTGGGAGACCTTGGCAATATGATAAGAAAGCTATGCATGATGGATACACCAACAAGTTCTCTTTTGTACATAAAGAACGCAAGATTATTCTTGCATCCTTGCCACCAAGAGAAGTTAGTGAGGATAATCTAAAAATGAGAGAAAAAAGAAAGCAAGAGAGAAAAGAGAGTGGAAGAGAGCAAGAAAAAAAAGGAGAGGAAAAGAGAAAAGCGCCAAACTTGCTTATAAAAGAAAAAGAGGTGAAAAAGGCAATGCATTTAAAAAAGCCAATGCTCTTACTCTTGAGTAAAGAGAATAATGTTACAGATGCAAGTCCTACTAACTTTCTTCCAAATGAGGTTTCTGATTTGTTGCAGGAATTTAAAGAGGTTGATGATGCAATCCACACTGTAGATTTGTTCTTCAAGGAAGTGCATAAAGACGGAGACGAGGATTGCAATTTGAGGACAAATTCTTCTAAAGAAGGAGGGAATGATGCGGACATAGGGGGCGACATGACCAAGGCAACAAACTTGGAGGACATACAAGGTCTTGGAGATCCAATGACAAGAGCAAGAACTAAAAAGGCTCCAGATTGAAGACCTTGAAGAAAAAGCCCTAATGGATATGCATGGAGGCTTCATTGGGCCTTAGCCCAAATTCTGCATTTAGTTTTATTTTCTTACATTTAGTTAAACTTTTGTAATAAGGCTTATTGGGCTTGTTTATTGGGCTTTATGTGTAAGCAAAATTAGGTTAAACTTAATATGGATGTTGCCCATATAAGGGAACGCCATAGCTTTTGTAACGGCAGATTTGAATTGAGATTTCAACCATTTTGGTGAGAGACAAGTTCTCTAGGGTTCTTTTGAGAATCTCTGAACTTATCAAGGGCTTCAATCCTTGTGGCGTTCTTCGGCTTATCAATTCTTTGGAATTGTGGCGCCTACCTAATCCAGTTTTCGTTCTAAATTTGTTCATTTCGTATCTCCCGTTTCCCTTATCGTTTTTCGGTGTTTAATTAGTGAAAATCGTATTTCAGAACGTGATCTTTCAGCTCGTTTTGGAAGCACTCAATTCCGAGGTCTGTAGCGTGAGATCCATTCCGTTCTTTAGGACGCGTCAGAGGCTGTTCTGGTGCGAAATTCCACTCCTAGTTGATCCGATTGTCCGTTTCCTTCGGGAATCACATCAGGGTGAGTTTCCAAGCAATTCCGAGACGTTGAAAAAAGTTCGTTTTCTTCTGCCTCAAGTTGTCCCAAAAGGTTCAGGGACCAAACGGAGGAATCTCGAAACAAGTTCATGCATTCTGGAATCCTCACGAGAAATGAGGAGGGTGGGTGATTTTCTACGCAATTCCGATACGTTGAAAAAAGTTCGTCTTCTTCTTCCTCAAGTTGTCCCGCTCGTCTCGGAATTTTTTCAACGTCCCATATGGTTCAGGGCACAATCGGAGGAATGTCGAAACAAGTTCATGCATTCTGGAATCCTCATGAGAAATGAGGAGGGTGGGTGAGTTTCCAAGCAATTCCGAGACGTTGAAAAAATTTCGTCTTCTTCTGCCTCATGTTGTCCCATATGGTTCAGGGCAAAATCGGAGGAATCTCGAAACAAGTTCAAGCATTCTGGAATCCTCACGAGAAATGAGGGGGGTGGGTCAGTTTCCAAGCAATTCCGAGACGTTGAAAAAATTTCGTCTTCTTCTGCCTCAAGTTGTCCCATATGGTTCAGGGCACAATCGGAGGAATCTCGAAACAAGCATTCTGGAATCCTCACGAGAAATGAGGGGGGTGGGTCAGTTTCCATGCAATTCCGAGACGTTGAAAAAAGTTCGTCTTCCTCTGCCTCAAGTTGTCCCATATGGTTCAGGGCACAATCGGAGGAATCTCGAAACAAGTTCATGCATTCTGGAATCCTCACGAGAAATGAGGGGGGTGGATGAGTTTCCAAGAAATTCCGATACGTTGAAAAAAGTTCGTCTTCCACTGCCTCAAGTTGTCCCATATGGTTCAGGGTACAATCGGAGGAATCTCGAAACAAGTTCATGCATTCTGGAATCCTCGCGAGAAATGAGGAGGGTGGGTGAGTTTCCAAGCAATTCCGAGACGTTGAAAAAATTTCATCTTCCTCTGCCTCAAGTTGTCCCATATGGTTCAGGGCACAATCGGAGGAATCTCGAAACATGTTCATGCATTCTGGAATCCTCTCGAGAAATGAGGGGGGTGGGTAAGTTTCCACGCAATTGCAAGACGTTGAAAAAAGTTCGTCTTCTTCTGCCTCAAGTTGTTCCAAATGGTTCAGGGCCCAAACGGAGGAATCTCGAAACAAGTTCATGCATTCTGGAATCCTCATGAGAAATGAGGCGCGTGGGTGATTTTCTACGCAATTCCGATACGTTGAAAAAAGTTCGTCTTCTTCTGCCTCAAGTTGTCCCGCTCGTCTCGGAATTTTTTCAACGTCCCATATGGTTCTGGGCACAATCGGAGGAATCTCGAAACAAGTCAATGCATTCTGGAATCCTCACGAGAAATGAGGGGGGTGGGTGAGTTTCCAAGCAATTCCGAGACGTTGAAAAAAGTTTGTCTTCCTCTGCCTCAAGTTGTCCCATATGGTTCAGGGCACAATCGGAGGAATCTCGAAACAAGTTCATGCATTCTGGAATCCTCACGATAAATGAGGGGGGTGGGTCAGTTTCCACGCAATTCCGAGACGTTGAAAAAAGTTCGTCTTCCTCTGCCTCAAGTTGTCCCATATGATTCAGGGCACAATCGGAGGAATCTCGAAACAAGTTCATGCATTCTGGAATCCTCACGAGAAATGAGGAGGGTGGGTGAGTTTCCAAGCAATTCCGAGACGTTGAAAAAATTTCGTCTTCCTCTGCCTCAAGTTGTCCCATATGGTTCAGGGCACAATCGGAGGAATCTCGAAACATGTTCATGCATTCTGGAATCCTCTCGAGAAATGAGGGGGGTGGGTAAGTTTCCACGCAATTGCAAGACGTTGAAAAAAGTTCGTCTTCTTCTGCCTCAAGTTGTTCCAAATGGTTCTGGGCAAAATCGGAGGAATCTCGAAACAAGTTCAAGCATTCTGGAATCCTCACGAGAAATGAGGGGGGTGGGTCAGTTTCCAAGCAATTCCGAGACGTTGAAAAAATTTCGTCTTCTTCTGCCTCAAGTTGTCCCATATGGTTCATGGCACAATCGGAGGAATCTCGAAACAAGCATTCTGGAATCCTCACGAGAAATGAGGGGGGTGGGTCAGTTTCCATGCAATTCCGAGATGTTGAAAAAAGTTCGTCTTCCTCTGCCTCAAGTTGTCCCATATGGTTCAGGGCACAATCGGAGGAATCTCGAAACAAGTTCATGCATTCTGGAATCCTCACGAGAAATGAGGGGGGTGGAAGAGTTTCCAAGAAATTCCGATACGTTGAAAAAAGTTCGTCTTCCACTGCCTCAAGTTGTCCCATATGGTTCAGGGTACAATCGGAGGAATCTCGAAACAAGTTCATGCATTCTGGAATCCTCGCGAGAAATGAGGAGGGTGGGTGAGTTTCCAAGCAATTCCGAGACGTTGAAAAAATTTCGTCTTCCTCTGCCTCAAGTTGTCCCATATGGTTCAGGGCACAATCGGAGGAATCTCGAAACATGTTCATGCATTCTGGAATCCTCTCGAGAAATGAGGGGGGTGGGTAAGTTTCCACGCAATTGCAAGACGTTGAAAAAAGTTCGTCTTCTTCTGCCTCAAGTTGTTCCAAATGGTTCAGGGCCCAAACGGAGGAATCTCGAAACAAGTTCATGCATTCTGGAATCCTCACGAGAAATGAGGCGCGTGGGTGATTTTCTACGCAATTCCGATACGTTGAAAAAAGTTCGTCTTCTTCTGCCTCAAGTTGTCCCGCTCGTCTCGGAATTTTTTCAACGTCCCATATGGTTCAGGGCACAATCGGAGGAATCTCGAAACAAGTCAATGCATTCTGGAATCCTCACGAGAAATGAGGGGGGTGGGTGAGTTTCCAAGCAATTCCGAGACGTTGAAAAAAGTTTGTCTTCCTCTGCCTCAAGTTGTCCCATATGGTTCAGGGCACAATCGGAGGAATCTCGAAACAAGTTCATGCATTCTGGAATCCTCACGATAAATGTGGGGGGTGGGTCAGTTTCCACGCAATTCCGAGACGTTGAAAAAAGTTCGTCTTCCTCTGCCTCAAGTTGTCCCATATGATTCAGGGCACAATCGGAGGAATCTCGAAACAAGTTCATGCATTCTGGAATCCTCACGAGAAATGAGGGGGGTGGGTGAGTTTCCAAGCAATTCCGATACGTTGAAAAAAGTTCGTCTTCTTCTGCCTTAAATTGTCCCATATGGTTCAGGGCCCAAACGGAGGGATCTCGAAACAATTTCATGCATTCTGGAATCATCACAAGAAATGAGGAGGGTGTGTGAGTTTCCACGCAATTCCGAGACGTTGAAAAAAGTTCGTCTTTCTCTGCCTCAAGTTGTCCCATAAGGTTCAGGGCACAAACGGAGGAATCTCGAAACATGTTCATGCATTCTGGAATCCTCTCGAGAAATGAGGGGGGTGGGTAAGTTTCCACGCAATTGCAAGACGTTGAAAAAAGTTCGTCTTCTTCTGCCTCAAGTTGTTCCAAATGGTTCAGGGCCCAAACGGAGGAATCTCGAAACAAGTTCATGCATTCTGGAATCCTCACGAGAAATGAGGCGCGTGGGTGATTTTCTACGCAATTCCGATACGTTGAAAAAAGTTCGTCTTCTTCTGCCTCAAGTTGTCCCGCTCGTCTCGGAATTTTTTCAACGTCCCATATGGTTCAGGGCACAATCGGAGGAATGTCGAAACAAGTTCATGCATTCTGGAATCCTCATGAGAAATGAGGAGGGTGGGTGAGTTTCCAAGCAATTCCGAGACGTTGAAAAAATTTCGTCTTCTTCTGCCTCATGTTGTCCCATATGGTTCAGGGCAAAATCGGAGGAATCTCGAAACAAGTTCAAGCATTCTGGAATCCTCACGAGAAATGAGGGGGGTGGGTCAGTTTCCAAGCAATTCCGAGACGTTGAAAAAATTTCGTCTTCTTCTGCCTCAAGTTGTCCCATATGGTTCAGGGCACAATCGGAGGAATCTCGAAACAAGCATTCTGGAATCCTCACGAGAAATGAGGGGGGTGGGTCAGTTTCCATGCAATTCCGAGACGTTGAAAAAAGTTCGTCTTCCTCTGCCTCAAGTTCTCCCATATGGTTCAGGGCACAATCGGAGGAATCTCGAAACAAGTTCATGCATTCTGGAATCCTCACGAGAAATGTGTTAGTTCTCAGAGTGTTTTGATGATCACTGACAATTGTAAACAATAGTGGAAAGATTTGACAAGTCAAGGATGTTTAAAACTCATGATTTTTCTATCTGTCAAAATAGAACTCGAGCCTATGAGTGATGAACTCGAGCCTGTATTTAACAGAAAGCATGAACTTGCAAAACCAAAGTTCAAACTTGAGACTAAACCTGAAGTTTATAATTAAACCTTTGAAAGTTCGCATGAACTCGAGCCTATAACTGTTGAACTCGAGCCTATGTTTAACAGAAAGCATAAACTTGTCAAACCAAAGATCAAACTTGAGACTGAACCTGAAGTTCAAAATTAAATCCTTGAAAGTTTGAGTGAACTCGAGCCTACCATTTAATGAACTCGAGTTCGCCATTGACAAAGTTTTTTTTTAACTTTTGAAAACCTATTACAAACTCTAAACCTCTACTCAAACCTCAAGTTTGAAAAAGTTCAAAGAAGATATTAAGTAAAAGAACTCGAGCCTGTCATGATGAACTCGAGTTCATCCTTGGCAGGACAAGTTTGTTTAAACTTGAAAACAGAACATTGTCTATAAACTGGAGCCTAAACTCTTCAGACTCGAGCCTAGTTTTGACCGAGAGCCTTCAGAATATTTTAGAGAGAACTAAACTCGAGCCCAAGCTTCTCAAACTCCAGTTCAAAAGTTCCAGAGAGTAATTAGCCATTTTCAAAAGTTTCAAACTCGAGCCCACTTGTCTTAAACCTCCAGCTTGTTTTATGTTAACCCTTTTTGAAGTTCTCTAAGTAAAGAGAACTCGAGTTCAGCATTAATGAACTCGAGTTCGTGTTCTTACAAACCTCAGGTTTACACACAAACCTCCAGTTTGATTTTGACAGAACCGAATTCTCAAAATGAATAAAGGCCGAACTCGAGCCTAACATTATGAACTCGAGTTCAGACCTCCAGAACAGAAAAACGCATTTAAACTCTGATATGTCAAATTTGATTCTTTCTTCATGTTTCAAGTTACCCATTGAATCTAATCATTATATCTATCTCTTATATATGTAAGTGAACTGTTCTAACAAGTTTATTTATGAGATAACAGAAAGAATTTGAAATAGACAGAGATTCAATTGGAGCAACACTTTATGCAACTTGGATTATTTTATCTTATCCTTCAAGACAAGATTAAATGCATGACAGGTTGGCATTACAGACAGTACAATCACCTCTGAAGAAAGCCAAACGTGATTATTCTAAAAACAGAATGTCATGGGCCACCAATATTCAAATGCAAAAGCTACAAACACCCAAATCTGGAAAGTAGCAACAGAATATTACCCATCAGCTTCTGCAGTACCTTTACACATGGAAGAACACTCACAACAGTCACATTTTCGAATGGGAACAAGCTTCAGTGGATTATTAACGTTCAAATGATTCAAACAATTATAAATGACTGAGGAACTGAAGCCAAACAGACACAACTGATGAACAACTACTCTACTCGAAAATAATCATCCTGAGTTGTTCTTTTCATTAGGCTGTATCTTTGATACATTGTACTTCAGTATTTATCTTATCTACTCTTTGAGAGAGTCTTTCTTGTAATCATTCATTGATTGAGATAACCACAAGTCAGGGGACTTGGTGGTTGGGAGTATTGATTGCATCTTGTAAGGGGGAGTGAGTTCTAGTGAGAGAACTACTCTGAATATAGAGATTGTAATCAAGTCTTGTGAAGTTAGTGGATTGAAAATCCCAAGTGAGGCTTGGGGACTGGATGTAGGTCAGAGAAAAGGCCGAACCAGTATAAATTGATCCGTGCAAAGCTTCTCTACTCCTCTCTTCATTTATCCTCTGCTTTAACTTGCCCAAAACAGAGCCAAGTCTCTAAAATTTTATAGATACCCAATTCACCCCCCCTCTTGGGTATCAAGGTCCATTCTTTCAAAATGAGGGGGGTGGGTGAGTTTCCAAGCAATTCCGAGACGTTGAAAAAAGTTCGTCTTCCTCTGCCTCAAGTTGTCCCATATGGTTCAGGGCACAAACAGAGGAATCTCAAAAAGCGCTCATGCATTCTGGAATCCTCACGAGAAATGAGGGTGCTGGGTGAGTTTCCACGCAATTTCGAGACGTTGAAAAAAGTTCGTCTTCTTCTGCCTCAAGGTTTCCCGCATGGTTCAGGGCCCAAACGGAGGAATCTCGAAACAAGTTCATGCATTATGGAATCCTCACGAGAAATGAGGAGGGTGGGTGAGTTTCCACGCAATTCCGACACGTTGAAAAAAGTTCGTCTTCCTCTGCCTCAAGTACCCATATGGTTCAGGGCACAATCGGAGGAATCTCGAAACAAGTTCATGCATTCTGGAATCCTCGCGAGAAATGAGGAGGGTGGGTGAGTTTCCAAGCAATTCCGAGACGTTGAAAAAATTTCGTCTTCTTCTGCATCAAGTTGTCCTATATGGTTCAGGGCACAATCGGAGGAATCTCGAAACAAGTTCATGCATTCTGGAATCCTCACGAGAAATGAGGGGGGCGGGTCAGTTTCCACGCAATTCCGAGACGTTGAAAAAAGTTCGTCTTCCTCTGCCTCAAGTTGTCCCATAAGGTTTAGGGCACAATCGGAGGAATCTCGAAACAAGTTCATGCATTCTGGAATCCTCACGAGAAATTAGGGGGGGTGGGTGAGTTTCCAAGCAATTCCGATACGTTGAAAAAAGTTCGTCTTCTTCTGCCTTAAATTGTCCCATATGGTTCAGGGCACAATCGGAGGAATCTCGAAACAAGTTCATGCATTCTGGAATCCTCACGAGAAATGAGGGGGGTGGGTGAGTTTCCAAGCAATTCCGATACGTTGAAAAAATTTCGTCTTCTTCTGCCTTAAATTGTCCCATATGGTTCAGGGCCCAAACGGAGGAATCTCGAAACAATTTCATGCATTCTGGAATCATCACGAGAAATGAGGAGGGTGGGTGAGTTTCCACGCAATTCCGAGACGTTGAAAAAAGTTCGTCTTCCTGTGCCTCAAGTTGTCCCATATGGTTCAGGGCACAAACGGAGGAATCTCGAAACAAGTTCATGCATTCTGGAATCCTCACGAGAAATGAGGAGGGTGGGTGAGTTTCCACGCAATTCCGAGACGTTGAAAAAAGTTCGTCTTCCTCTGCCTCAAGTTGTCCCATATGGTTCAGGGCACAATCGGAGGAATCTCGAAACAAGTTCATGCATTCTGGAATCCTCACGAGAAATGAGGGGGGTGGATGAGTTTCCAAGAAATTCCGATACGTTGAAAAAAGTTCGTCTTCTTCTGTCTTAATTTGTCCCATATGGTTCAGGGCCCAAACGGAGGAATCTCAAAACAAGCTCATGCATTCTGGAATCCTCACGAGAAATGAGGGGGGTGGGTGAGTTTCCAAGCAATTCCGATACGTTGAAAAAAGTTCGTCTTCTTCTGCCTTAAATTGTCCCATATGGTTCAGGGCCCAAACGGAGGAATCTCGAAACAATTTCATGCATTCTGGAATCATCACGAGAAATGAGGAGGGTGGGAGAGTTTCCACGCAATTCCGAGACGTTGAAAAAAGTTCGTCTTCTTATGCCTCAAGTTGTACCGTATGGTTCAGGGCCCAAACGGAGGAATCTCGAAACAAGTTCATGCATTCTGGAATACTCACGAGAAATGAGGAGGGTGGGTGAGTTTCCACGCAATTCCGACACGTTGAAAAAAGTTCGTCTTCCACTGCCTCAAGTTGTCCCATATGGTTCAGGGCACAATCGGAGGAATCTCGAAACAAGTTCATGCATTCTGGAATCCTCTCGAGAAATGAGGGGGGTGGGTAAGTTTCCACGCAATTCCGAGACGTTGAAAAAAGTTCGTCTTCTTCTGCCTCAAGTTGTCCCATATGGTTCAGGGCCCAAACAGAGGAATCTCAAAACAAGCTCATGCATTCTGGAATCCTCACGAGAAATGAGGGTGGTGGGTGAGTTTCCACGCAATTCCGAGACGTTGAAAAAAGTTCGTCTTCTTCTGCCTCAAGGTTTCCCGCATGGTTCAGGGCCCAAACGGAGGAATCTCGAAACAAGTTCATGCATTATGGAATCCTCACGAGAAATGAGGAGGGTGGGTGAGTTTCCACGCAATTCCGACACGTTGAAAAAAGTTCGTCTTCCTCTGCCTCAAGTACCCATATGGTTCAGGGCACAATCGGAGGAATCTCGAAACAAGTTCATGCATTCTGGAATCCTCGCGAGAAATGAGGAGGGTGGGTGAGTTTCCAAGCAATTCCGAGACGTTGAAAAAATTTCGTCTTCTTCTGCATCAAGTTGTCCTATATGGTTCAGGGCACAATCGGAGGAATCTCGAAACAAGTTCATGCATTCTGGAATCCTCACGAGAAATGAGGGGGGTGGGTCAGTTTCCACGCAATTCCGAGACGTTGAAAAAAGTTCGTCTTCCTCTGCCTCAAGTTGTCCCATAAGGTTTAGGGCACAATCGGAGGAATCTCGAAACAAGTTCATGCATTCTGGAATCCTCACGAGAAATTAGGGGGGTGGGTGAGTTTCCAAGCAATTCCGATACGTTGAAAAAAGTTCGTCTTCTTCTGCCTTAAATTGTCCCATATGGTTCAGGGCACAATCGGTGGAATCTCGAAACAAGTTCATGCATTCTGGAATCCTCACGAGAAATGAGGGGGCTGGGATAGTTTCCAAGCAATTCCGATACGTTGAAAAAATTTCGTCTTCTTCTGCCTTAAATTGTCCCATATGGTTCAGGGCCCAAACGGAGGAATCTCGAAACAATTTCATGCATTCTGGAATCATCACGAGAAATGAGGAGGGTGGGTGAGTTTCCACGCAATTCCGAGACGTTGAAAAAAGTTTGTCTTCCTGTGCCTCAAGTTGTCCCATATGGTTCAGGGCACAAACGGAGGAATCTCGAAACAAGTTCATGCATTCTGGAATCCTCACGAGCAATGAGGAGGGTGGGTGAGTTTCCACGCAATTCCGAGACGTTGAAAAAAGTTCGTCTTCCTCTGCCTCAAGTTGTCCCATATGGTTCAGGGCACAATCGGAGGAATCTCGAAACAAGTTCATGCATTCTGGAATCCTCACGAGAAATGAGGGGGGTGGATGAGTTTCCAAGAAATTCCGATACGTTGAAAAAAGTTCGTCTTCTTCTGTCTCAATTTGTCCCATATGGTTCAGGGCCCAAACGGAGGAATCTCAAAACAAACTCATGCATTCTGGAATCCTCACGAGAAATGGGGGGGGTGGGTGAGTTTCCAAGCAATTCCGATACTTTGAAAAAAGTTCGTCTTCTTCTGCCTTAAATTGTCCCATATGGTTCAGGGCCCAAACGGAGGAATCTCGAAACAATTTCATGCATTCTGGAATCATCACGAGAAATGAGGAGGGTGGGTGAGTTTCCACGCAATTCCGAGACGTTGAAAAAAGTTCGTCTTCTTATGCCTCAAGTTGTACCGCATGGTTCAGGGCCCAAACGGAGGAATCTCGAAACAAGTTCAAGCATTCTGGAATCCTCACGAGAAATGAGGGGGGTGGGTCAGTTTCCACGCAATTCCGAGACGTTGAAAAAAGTTCGTCTTCCTCTTCCTCAAGTTGTCCCATATGGTTCAGGGCACAATCGGAGGAATCTCGAAACATGTTCATGCATTCTGGAATCCTCTCAAGAAATGAGGGGGGTGGGTCAGTTTCCACGCAATTCCGAGACGTTGAAAAAAGTTCGTCTTCTTCTGCCTCAAGTTGTTCCAAATGGTTCAGGGCCCAAACGGAGGAATCTCGAAACAAGTTCATGCATTCTGGAATCCTCACGAGAAATGAGGAGGGTGGGTGAGTTTCCACGCAATTCCGAGACGTTGAAAAAAGTTCGTCTTCCTCTGCCTCAAGTTGTCCCATATGGTTCAGGGCACAATCGGAGGAATCTCGAAACAAGTTCATGCATTCTGGAATCCTCACGAGAAATGAGGGGGGTGGATGAGTTTCCAAGAAATTCCGATACGTTGAAAAAAGTTTGTCTTCCTGTGCCTCAAGTTGTCCCATATGGTTCAGGGCACAAACGGAGGAATCTCGAAACAAGTTCATGCATTCTGGAATCCTCACGAGAAATGAGGAGGGTGGGTGAGTTTCCACGCAATTCCGAGACGTTGAAAAAAGTTCGTCTTCCTCTGCCTCAAGTTGTCCCATATGGTTCAGGGCACAATCGGAGGAATCTCGAAACAAGTTCATGCATTCTGGAATCCTCACGAGAAATGAGGGGGGTGGATGAGTTTCCAAGAAATTCCGATACGTTGAAAAAAGTTCGTCTTCTTCTGTCTTAATTTGTCCCATATGGTTCAGGGCCCAAACGGAGGAATCTCAAAACAAGCTCATGCATTCTGGAATCCTCACGAGAAATGAGGGGGGTGGGTGAGTTTCCAAGCAATTCCGATACGTTGAAAAAAGTTCGTCTTCTTCTGCCTTAAATTGTCCCATATGGTTCAGGGCCCAAACGGAGGAATCTCGAAACAATTTCATGCATTCTGGAATCATCACGAGAAATGAGGAGGGTGGGAGAGTTTCCACGCAATTCCGAGACGTTGAAAAAAGTTCGTCTTCTTATGCCTCAAGTTGTACCGCATGGTTCAGGGCCCAAACGGAGGAATCTCGAAACAAGTTCATGCATTCTGGAATACTCACGAGAAATGAGGAGGGTGGGTGAGTTTCCACGCAATTCCGACACGTTGAAAAAAGTTCGTCTTCCACTGCCTCAAGTTGTCCCATATGGTTCAGGGCACAATCGGAGGAATCTCGAAACAAGTTCATGCATTCCTGAATCCTCGCGAGAAATGAGGAGGGTGGGTGAGTTTCCAAGCAATTCCGATACGTTGAAAAAATTTCGTCTTCCTCTGCCTCAAGTTGTCCAATATGGTTCAGGGCACAATCGGTGGAATCTCGAAACATGTTCATGCATTCTGGAATCCTCTCGAGAAATGAGGGGGGTGGGTCAGTTTCCACGCAATTCCGAGACGTTGAAAAAAGTTCGTCTTCTTCTGCCTCAAGTTGTCCCATATGGTTCAGGGCCCAAACAGAGGAATCTCAAAACAAGCTCATGCATTCTGGAATCCTCACGAGAAATGAGGGTGGTGGGTGAGTTTCCACGCAATTCCGAGACGTTGAAAAAAGTTCGTCTTCTTCTGCCTCAAGGTTTCCCGCATGGTTCAGGGCCCAAACGGAGGAATCTCGAAACAAGTTCATGCATTATGGAATCCTCACGAGAAATGAGGAGGGTGGGTGAGTTTCCACGCAATTCCGACACGTTGAAAAAAGTTCGTCTTCCTCTGCCTCAAGTACCCATATGGTTCAGGGCACAATCGGAGGAATCTCGAAACAAGTTCATGCATTCTGGAATCCTCGCGAGAAATGAGGAGGGTGGGTGAGTTTCCAAGCAATTCCGAGACGTTGAAAAAATTTCGTCTTCTTCTGCATCAAGTTGTCCTATATGGTTCAGGGCACAATCGGAGGAATCTCGAAACAAGTTCATGCATTCTGGAATCCTCACGAGAAATGAGGGGGGTGGGTCAGTTTCCACGCAATTCCGAGACGTTGAAAAAAGTTCGTCTTCCTCTGCCTCAAGTTGTCCCATAAGGTTTAGGGCACAATCGGAGGAATCTCGAAACAAGTTCATGCATTCTGGAATCCTCACGAGAAATTAGGGGGGTGGGTGAGTTTCCAAGCAATTCCGATACGTTGAAAAAAGTTCGTCTTCTTCTGCCTTAAATTGTCCCATATGGTTCAGGGCACAATCGGTGGAATCTCGAAACAAGTTCATGCATTCTGGAATCCTCACGAGAAATGAGGGGGGTGGGAGAGTTTCCAAGCAATTCCGATACGTTGAAAAAATTTCGTCTTCTTCTGCCTTAAATTGTCCCATATGGTTCAGGGCCCAAACGGAGGAATCTCGAAACAATTTCATGCATTCTGGAATCATCACGAGAAATGAGGAGGGTGGGTGAGTTTCCACGCAATTCCGAGACGTTGAAAAAAGTTTGTCTTCCTGTGCCTCAAGTTGTCCCATATGGTTCAGGGCACAAACGGAGGAATCTCGAAACAAGTTCATGCATTCTGCAATCCTCACGAGCAATGAGGAGGGTGGGTGAGTTTCCACGCAATTCCGAGACGTTGAAAAAAGTTCGTCTTCCTCTGCCTCAAGTTGTCCCATATGGTTCAGGGCACAATCGGAGGAATCTCGAAACAAGTTCATGCATTCTGGAATCCTCACGAGAAATGAGGGGGGTGGATGAGTTTCCAAGAAATTCCGATACGTTGAAAAAAGTTCGTCTTCTTCTGTCTCAATTTGTCCCATATGGTTCAGGGCCCAAACGGAGGAATCTCAAAACAAGCTCATGCATTCTGGAATCCTCACGAGAAATGGGGGGGGTGGGTGAGTTTCCAAGCAATTCCGATACGTTGAAAAAAGTTCGTCTTCTTCTGCCTTAAATTGTCCCATATGGTTCAGGGCCCAAACGGAGGAATCTCGAAACAATTTCATGCATTCTGGAATCATCACGAGAAATGAGGAGGGTGGGTGAGTTTCCACGCAATTCCGAGACGTTGAAAAAAGTTCGTCTTCTTATGCCTCAAGTTGTACCGCATGGTTCAGGGCCCAAACGGAGGAATCTCGAAACAAGTTCAAGCATTCTGGAATCCTCACGAGAAATGAGGGGGGTGGGTCAGTTTCCACGCAATTCCGAGACGTTGAAAAAAGTTCGTCTTCCTCTTCCTCAAGTTGTCCCATATGGTTCAGGGCACAATCGGAGGAATCTCGAAACATGTTCATGCATTCTGGAATCCTCTCGAGAAATGAGGGGGGTGGGTAAGTTTCCACGCAATTCCGAGACGTTGAAAAAAGTTCGTCTTCTTCTGCCTCAAGTTGTTCCAAATGGTTCAGGGCCCAAACGGAGGAATCTCGAAACAAGTTCATGCATTCTGGAATCCTCACGAGAAATGAGGAGGGTGGGTGAGTTTCCACGCAATTCCGAGACGTTGAAAAAAGTTCGTCTTCCTCTGCCTCAAGTTGTCCCATATGGTTCAGGGCACAATCGGAGGAATCTCGAAACAAGTTCATGCATTCTGGAATCCTCACGAGAAATGAGGGGGGTGGATGAGTTTCCAAGAAATTCCGATACGTTGAAAAAAGTTTGTCTTCCTGTGCCTCAAGTTGTCCCATATGGTTCAGGGCACAAACGGAGGAATCTCGAAACAAGTTCATGCATTCTGGAATCCTCACGAGAAATTAGGGGGGTGGGTGAGTTTCCAAGCAATTCCGATACGTTGAAAAAAGTTCGTCTTCTTCTGCCTTAAATTGTCCCATATGGTTCAGGGCACAATCGGAGGAATCTCGAAACAAGTTCATGCATTCTGGAATCCTCACGAGAAATGAGGGGGGTGGGTGAGTTTCCAAGCAATTCCGATACGTTGAAAAAATTTCGTCTTCTTCTGCCTTAAATTGTCCCATATGGTTCAGGGCCCAAACGGAGGAATCTCGAAACAATTTCATGCATTCTGGAATCATCACGAGAAATGAGGAGGGTGGGTGAGTTTCCACGCAATTCCGAGACGTTGAAAAAAGTTCGTCTTCCTGTGCCTCAAGTTGTCCCATATGGTTCAGGGCACAAACGGAGGAATCTCGAAACAAGTTCATGCATTCTGGAATCCTCACGAGAAATGAGGAGGGTGGGTGAGTTTCCACGCAATTCCGAGACGTTGAAAAAAGTTCGTCTTCCTCTGCCTCAAGTTGTCCCATATGGTTCAGGGCACAATCGGAGGAATTTCGAAACAAGTTCATGCATTCTGGAATCCTCACGAGAAATGAGGGGGGTGGATGAGTTTCCAAGAAATTCCGATACGTTGAAAAAAGTTCGTCTTCTTCTGTCTTAATTTGTCCCATATGGTTCAGGGCCCAAACGGAGGAATCTCAAAACAAGCTCATGCATTCTGGAATCCTCACGAGAAATGAGGGGGGTGGGTGAGTTTCCAAGCAATTCCGATACGTTGAAAAAAGTTCGTCTTCTTCTGTCTTAAATTGTCCCATATGGTTCAGGGCCCAAACGGAGGAATCTCGAAACAATTTCATGCATTCTGGAATCATCACGAGAAATGAGGAGGGTGGGAGAGTTTCCACGCAATTCCGAGACGTTGAAAAAAGTTCGTCTTCTTATGCCTCAAGTTGTACCGCATGGTTCAGGGCCCAAACGGAGGAATCTCGAAACAAGTTCATGCATTCTGGAATACTCACGAGAAATGAGGAGGGTGGGTGAGTTTCCACGCAATTCCGACACGTTGAAAAAAGTTCGTCTTCCACTGCCTCAAGTTGTCCCATATGGTTCAGGGCACAATCGGAGGAATCTCGAAACAAGTTCATGCATTCTGGAATCCTCGCGAGAAATGAGGAGGGTGGGTGAGTTTCCAAGCAATTCCGATACGTTGAAAAAATTTCGTCTTCCTCTGCCTCAAGTTGTCCAATATGGTTCAGGGCACAATCGGTGGAATCTCGAAACATGTTCATGCATTCTGGAATCCTCTCGAGAAATGAGGGGGGTGGGTAAGTTTCCACGCAATTCCGAGACGTTGAAAAAAGTTCGTCTTCTTCTTCCTCAAGTTGTCCCATATGGTTCAGGGCCCAAACAGAGGAATCTCAAAACAAGCTCATGCATTCTGGAATCCTCACGAGAAATGAGGGTGGTGGGTGAGTTTCCACGCAATTCCGAGACGTTGAAAAAAGTTCGTCTTCTTCTGCCTCAAGGTTTCCCGCATGGTTCAGGGCCCAAACGGAGGAATCTCGAAACAAGTTCATGCATTATGGAATCCTCACGAGAAATGAGGAGGGTGGGTGAGTTTCCACGCAATTCCGACACGTTGAAAAAAGTTCGTCTTCCTCTGCCTCAAGTACCCATATGGTTCAGGGCACAATCGGAGGAATCTCGAAACAAGTTCATGCATTCTGGAATCCTCGCGAGAAATGAGGAGGGTGGGTGAGTTTCCAAGCAATTCCGAGACGTTGAAAAAATTTCGTCTTCTTCTGCATCAAGTTGTCCTATATGGTTCAGGGCACAATCGGAGGAATCTCGAAACAAGTTCATGCATTCTGGAATCCTCACGAGAAATGAGGGGGGTGGGTCAGTTTCCACGCAATTCCGAGACGTTGAAAAAAGTTCGTCTTCCTCTGCCTCAAGTTGTCCCATAAGGTTTAGGGCACAATCGGAGGAATCTCGGAACAAGTTCATGCATTCTGGAATCCTCACGAGAAATTAGGGGGGTGGGTGAGTTTCCAAGCAATTCCGATACGTTGAAAAAAGTTCGTCTTCTTCTGCCTTAAATTGTCCCATATGGTTCAGGGCACAATCGGTGGAATCTCGAAACAAGTTCATGCATTCTGGAATCCTCACGAGAAATGAGGGGGGTGGGAGAGTTTCCAAGCAATTCCGATACGTTGAAAAAATTTCGTCTTCTTCTGCCTTAAATTGTCCCATATGGTTCAGGGCCCAAACGGAGGAATCTCGAAACAATTTCATGCATTCTGGAATCATCACGAGTAATGAGGAGGGTGGGTGAGTTTCCACGCAATTCCGAGACGTTGAAAAAAGTTTGTCTTCCTGTGCCTCAAGTTGTCCCATATGGTTCAGGGCACAAACGGAGGAATCTCGAAACAAGTTCATGCATTCTGCAATCCTCACGAGCAATGAGGAGGGTGGGTGAGTTTCCACGCAATTCCGAGACGTTGAAAAAAGTTCGTCTTCCTCTGCCTCAAGTTGTCCCATATGGTTCAGGGCACAATC
Organism: Acacia crassicarpa; assembly: GCA_034222035.1. Taxonomy (NCBI): domain Eukaryota; kingdom Viridiplantae; phylum Streptophyta; class Magnoliopsida; order Fabales; family Fabaceae; genus Acacia; species Acacia crassicarpa. The sequence continues at coordinate 29,496,538 of JAWXYG010000002.1, read as the reverse complement.
GGAGGAATCTCGAAACAAGTTCATGCATTCTGGAATCCTCACGAGAAATGAGGGGGGTGGATTAGTTTCCAAGAAATTCCGATACGTTGAAAAAAGTTCGTCTTCTTCTGTCTCAATTTGTCCCATATGGTTCAGGGCCCAAACGGAGGAATCTCAAAACAAGCTCATGCATTCTGGAATCCTCACGAGAAATGGGGGGGGTGGGTGAGTTTCCAAGCAATTCCGATACGTTGAAAAAAGTTCGTCTTCTTCTGCCTTAAATTGTCCCATATGGTTCAGGGCCCAAACGGAGGAATCTCGAAACAATTTCATGCATTCTGGAATCATCACGAGAAATGAGGAGGGTGGGTGAGTTTCCACGCAATTCCGAGACGTTGAAAAAAGTTCGTCTTCTTATGCCTCAAGTTGTACCGCATGGTTCAGGGCCCAAACGGAGGAATCTCGAAACAAGTTCAAGCATTCTGGAATCCTCACGAGAAATGAGGGGGGTGGGTCAGTTTCCACGCAATTCCGAGACGTTGAAAAAAGTTCGTCTTCCTCTTCCTCAAGTTGTCCCATATGGTTCAGGGCACAATCGGAGGAATCTCGAAACATGTTCATGCATTCTGGAATCCTCTCGAGAAATGAGGGGGGTGGGTAAGTTTCCACGCAATTCCGAGACGTTGAAAAAAGTTCGTCTTCTTCTGCCTCAAGTTGTTCCAAATGGTTCAGGGCCCAAACGGAGGAATCTCGAAACAAGTTCATGCATTCTGGAATCCTCACGAGAAATGAGGAGGGTGGGTGAGTTTCCACGCAATTCCGAGACGTTGAAAAAAGTTCGTCTTCCTCTGCCTCAAGTTGTCCCATATGGTTCAGGGCACAATCGGAGGAATCTCGAAACAAGTTCATGCATTCGGGAATCCTCACGAGAAATGAGGGGGGTGGATGAGTTTCCAAGAAATTCCGATACGTTGAAAAAAGTTTGTCTTCCTGTGCCTCAAGTTGTCCCATATAGTTCAGGGCACAAACGGAGGAATCTCGAAACAAGTTCATGCATTCTGGAATCCTCACGAGAAATGAGGAGGGTGGGTGAGTTTCCACGCAATTCCGAGACGTTGAAAAAAGTTCGTCTTCCTGTGCCTCAAGTTGTCCCATATGGTTTAGGGCACAAACGGAGGAATCTCGAAACAATTTCATGCATTCTGGAATCATCACGAGAAATGAGGAGGGTGGGTGAGTTTCCACGCAATTCCGAGACGTTGAAAAAAGTTCGTCTTCCTGTGCCTCAAGTTGTCCCATATGGTTCAGGGCACAATCGGAGGAATCTCGAAACAAGTTCATGCATTCTGGAATCCTCACGAGAAATTAGGGGGGTGGGTGAGTTTCCAAGCAATTCCGATACGTTGAAAAAAGTTCGTCTTCTTCTGCCTTAAATTGTCCCATATGGTTCAGGGCACAATCGGAGGAATCTCGAAACAAGTTCATGCATTCTGGAATCCTCACGAGAAATGAGGGGGGTGGGTGAGTTTCCAAGCAATTCCGATACGTTGAAAAAATTTCGTCTTCTTCTGCCTTAAATTGTCCCATATGGTTCAGGGCCCAAACGGAGGAATCTCGAAACAATATCATGCATTCTGGAATCATCACGAGAAATGAGGAGGGTGGGTGAGTTTCCACGCAATTCCGAGACGTTGAAAAAAGTTCGTCTTCCTGTGCCTCAAGTTGTCCCATATGGTTCAGGGCACAAACGGAGGAATCTCGAAACAAGTTCATGCATTCTGGAATCCTCACGAGAAATGAGGAGGGTGGGTGAGTTTCCACGGAATTCCGAGACGTTGAAAAAAGTTCGTCTTCCTCTGCCTCAAGTTGTCCCATGTGGTTCAGGGCACAATCGGAGGAATTTCGAAACAAGTTCATGCATTCTGGAATCCTCACGAGAAATGAGGGGGGTGGATGAGTTTCCAAGAAATTCCGATACGTTGAAAAAAGTTCGTCTTCTTCTGTCTTAATTTGTCCCATATGGTTCAGGGCCCAAACGGAGGAATCTCAAAACAAGCTCATGCATTCTGGAATCCTCACGAGAAATGAGGGGGGTGGGTGAGTTTCCAAGCAATTCCGATACGTTGAAAAAAGTTCGTCTTCTTCTGCCTTAAATTGTCCCATATGGTTCAGGGCCCAAACGGAGGAATCTCGAAACAATTTCATGCATTCTGGAATCATCACGAGAAATGAGGAGGGTGGGAGAGTTTCCACGCAATTCCGAGACGTTGAAAAAAGTTCGTCTTCTTATGCCTCAAGTTGTACCGCATGGTTCAGGGCCCAAACGGAGGAATCTCGAAACAAGTTCATGCATTCTGGAATACTCACGAGAAATGAGGAGGGTGGGTGAGTTTCCACGCAATTCCGACACGTTGAAAAAAGTTCATCTTCCACTGCCTCAAGTTGTCCCATATGGTTCAGGGCACAATCGGAGGAATCTCGAAACAAGTTCATGCATTCTGGAATCCTCGCGAGAAATGAGGAGGGTGGGTGAGTTTCCAAGCAATTCCGATACGTTGAAAAAATTTCGTCTTCCTCTGCCTCAAGTTGTCCAATATGGTTCAGGGCACAATCGGTGGAATCTCGAAACATGTTCATGCATTCTGGAATCCTCTCGAGAAATGAGGGGGGTGGGTAAGTTTCCACGCAATTCCGAGACGTTGAAAAAAGTTCGTCTTCTTCTGCCTCAAGTTGTCCCATATGGTTCAGGGCCCAAACAGAGGAATCTCAAAACAAGCTCATGCATTCTGGAATCCTCACGAGAAATGAGGGTGGTGGGTGAGTTTCCACGCAATTCCGAGACGTTGAAGAAAGTTCGTCTTCTTCTGCCTCAAGGTTTCCCGTATGGTTCAGGGCCCAAACGGAGGAATCTCGAAACAAGTTCATGCATTATGGAATCCTCACGAGAAATGAGGAGGGTGGGTGAGTTTCCACGCAATTCCGACACGTTGAAAAAAGTTCGTCTTCCTCTGCCTCAAGTACCCCTATGGTTCAGGGCACAATCGGAGGAATCTCGAAACAAGTTCATGCATTCTGGAATCCTCGCGAGAAATGAGGAGGGTGGGTGAGTTTCCAAGCAATTCCGAGACGTTGAAAAAATTTCGTCTTCTTCTGCATCAAGTTGTCCTATATGGTTCAGGACACAATCGGAGGAATCTCGAAACAAGTTCATGCATTCTGGAATCCTCACGAGAAATGAGGGGGGTGGGTCAGTTTCCACGCAATTCCGAGACGTTGAAAAAAGTTCGTCTTCCTCTGCCTCAAGTTGTCCCATAAGGTTTAGGGCACAATCGGAGGAATCTCGAAACAAGTTCATGCATTCTGGAATCCTCACGAGAAATTAGGGGGGTGGGTGAGTTTCCAAGCAATTCCGATACGTTGAAAAAAGTTCGTCTTCTTCTGCCTTAAATTGTCCCATATGGTTCAGGGCACAATCGGTGGAATCTCGAAACAAGTTCATGCATTCTGGAATCCTCACGAGAAATGAGGGGGGTGGGAGAGTTTCCAAGCAATTCCGATACGTTGAAAAAATTTCGTCTTCTTCTGCCTTAAATATTCCCATATGGTTCAGGGCCCAAACGGAGGAATCTCGGAACAATTTCATGCATTCTGGAATCATCACGAGAAATGAGGAGGGTGGGTGAGTTTCCACGCAATTCCGAGACGTTGAAAAAAGTTCGTCTTCTTATGCCTCAAGTTGTACCGCATGGTTCAGGGCCCAAACGGAGGAATCTCGAAACAAGTTCAAGCATTCTGGAATCCTCACGAGAAATGAGGGGGGTGGGTCAGTTTCCACGCAATTCCGAGACGTTGAAAAAAGTTCGTCTTCCTCTTCCTCAAGTTGTCCCATATGGTTCAGGGCACAATCGGAGGAATCTCGAAACATGTTCATGCATTCTGGAATCCTCTCGAGAAATGAGGGGGGTGGGTAAGTTTCCACGCAATTCCGAGACGTTGAAAAAAGTTCGTCTTCTTCTGCCTCAAGTTGTTCCAAATGGTTCAGGGCCCAAACGGAGGAATCTCGAAACAAGTTCATGCATTCTGGAATCCTCACGAGAAATGAGGAGGGTGGGTGAGTTTCCACGCAATTCCGAGACGTTGAAAAAAGTTCGTCTTCTTCTGTCTCAATTTGTCCCATATGGTTCAGGGCCCAAACGGAGGAATCTCAAAACAAGCTCATGCATTCTGGAATCCTCACGAGAAATGGGGGGGGTGGGTGAATTTCCAAGCAATTCCGATACGTTGAAAAAAGTTCGTCTTCTTCTGCCTTAAATTGTCCCATATGGTTCAGGGCCCAAACGGAGGAATCTCGAAACAATTTCATGCATTCTGGAATCATCACGAGAAATGAGGAGGGTGGGTGAGTTTCCACGCAATTCCGAGACGTTGAAAAAAGTTCGTCTTCTTATGCCTCAAGTTGTACCGCATGGTTCAGGGCCCAAACGGAGGAATCTCGAAACAAGTTCAAGCATTCTGGAATCCTCACGAGAAATGAGGGGGGTGGGTCAGTTTCCACGCAATTCCGAGACGTTGAAAAAAGTTCGTCTTCCTCTGCCTCAAGTTGTCCCATATGGTTCAGGGCACAATCGGAGGAATCTCGAAACATGTTCATGCATTCTGGAATCCTCTCGAGAAATGAGGGGGGTGGGTAAGTTTCCACGCAATTCCGAGACGTTGAAAAAAGTTCGTCTTCTTCTGCCTCAAGTTGTTCCAAATGGTTCAGGGCCCAAACGGAGGAATCTCGAAACAAGTTCATGCATTCTGGAATCCTCACGAGAAATGAGGAGGGTGGGTGATTTTCTACTCAATTCCGATACGTTGAAAAAAGTTCGTCTTCTTCTGCCTCAAGTTGTCCCGCTCGTCTCGGAATTTTTTCAACGTCCCATATGGTTCAGGGCACAATCGGAGGAATCTCGAAACAAGTTCATGCATTCTGGAATCCTCACGAGAAATGAGGGGGGTGGGTGAGTTTCCAAGCAATTCCGAGACGTTGAAAAAAGTTCGTCTTCTTATGGCTCAAGTTGTACCGCATGGTTCAGGGCCCAAACGGAGGAATCTCGAAAAAAGTTCATGCATTCTGGAATCATCACGAGAAATTAGGGGGGTGGGTGAGTTTCCAAGCAATTCCGATACGTTGAAAAAAGTTCGTCTTCTTCTGCCTTAAATTGTCCCCTATGGTTCAGGGCACAATCGGAGGAATCTCGAAACAAGTTCATGCATTCTGGAATCCTCACGAGAAATGGGGGGGTGGGTGAGTTTCCAAGCAATTCCGATACGTTGAAAAAATTTCGTCTTCTTCTGCCTTAAATTGTCCCATATGGTTCAGGGCCCAAACGGAGGAATCTCGAAACAATTTCATGCATTCTGGAATCATCACGAGAAATGAGGAGGGTGGGTGAGTTTCCACGCAATTCCGAGACGTTGAAAAAAGTTTGTCTTCCTGTGCCTCAAGTTGTCCCATATGGTTCAGGGCACAAACGGAGGAATCTCGAAACAAGTTCATGCATTCTGGAATCCTCACGAGAAATGAGGAGGGTGGGTGAGTTTCCACGCAATTCCGAGACGTTGAAAAAAGTTCGTCTTCCTCTGCCTCAAGTTGTCCCATATGGTTCAGGGCACAATCGGAGGAATCTCGAAACAAGTTCATGCATTCTGGAATCCTCACGAGAAATGAGGGGGGTGGATGAGTTTCCAAGAAATTCCGATACGTTGAAAAAAGTTCGTCTTCTTCTGTCTTAATTTGTCCCATATGGTTCAGGGCCCAAACGGAGGAATCTCAAAACAAGCTCATGCATTCTGGAATTCTCACGAGAAATGAGGGGGGTGGGTGAGTTTCCAAGCAATTCCGATACGTTGAAAAAAGTTCGTCTTCTTCTGCCTTAAATTGTCCCATATGGTTCAGGGCCCAAAAGGAGGAATCTCGAAACAATTTCATGCATTCTGGAATCATCACGAGAAATGAGGAGGGTGGGTGAGTTTCCACGCAAATCCGAGACGTTGAAAAAATTTCGTCTTCTTCTGCCTTAAATTGTCCCATATGGTTCAGGGCCCAAACGGAGGAATCTCGAAACAATTTCATGCATTCTGGAATCAGCACGAGAAATGAGGAGGGTGGGTGAGTTTCCACGCAATTCCGAGACGTTGAAAAAAGTTTGTCTTCCTGTGCCTCAAGTTGTCCCATATGGTTCAGGGCACAAACGGAGGAATCTCGAAACAAGTTCATGCATTCTGGAATCCTCACGAGAAATGAGGAGGGTGGGTGAGTTTCCACGCAATTCCGAGACGTTGAAAAAAGTTCGTCTTCCTCTGCCTCAAGTTGTCCCATATGGTTCAGGGCACAATCGGAGGAATCTCGAAACAAGTTCATGCATTCTGGAATCCTCACGAGAAATGAGGGGGGTGGATGAGTTTCCAAGCAATTCCGAGACGTTGAAAAAAGTTCGTCTTCCTCTGCCTCAAGTTGTCCCAAATGGTTCAGGGCCCAAACGGAGGAATCTCAAAACAAGCTCATGCATTCTGGAATCCTCACGAGAAATGAGGGGGGTGGGTGAGTTTCCAAGCAATTCCGATACGTTGAAAAAAGTTCGTCTTCTTCTCCCTTAAATTGTCCCATATGGTTCAGGGCCCAAACGGAGGAATCTCGAAACAATTTCATGCATTCTGGAATCATCACGAGAAATGAGGAGGGTGGATGAGTTTCCACGCAATTCCGAGACGTTTAAAAAAGTTCGTCTTCTTATGCCTCAAGTTGTACCGCATGGTTCAGGGCCCAAACGGAGGAATCTCGAAACAAGTTCAAGCATTCTGGAATCCTCACGAGAAATGAGGGGGGTGGGTCAGTTTCCACGCAATTCCGAGACGTTGAAAAAAGTTCGTCTTCCTCTGCCTCAAGTTGTCCCATATGGTTCAGGGCACAATCGGAGGAATCTCGAAACAAGTTCATGCATTCTGGAATCCTCACGAGAAATGAGGGGGGTGGATGAGTTTCCAAGAAATTCCGATACGTTGAAAAAAGTTCGTCTTCTTCTGTCTTAATTTGTCCCATATGGTTCAGGGCCCAAACGGAGGATTCTCAAAACAAGCTCATGCATTCTGGAATCCTCACGAGAAATGAGGGGGGTGGGTGAGTTTCCAAGCAATTCCGATCCTTGAAAAAAGTTCGTCTTCTTCTGCCTTAAATTGTCCCATATGGTTCAGGGCCCAAACGGAGGAATCTCGAAACAATTTCATGCATTCTGGAATCCTCACGAGAAATGACGGGGGTGGGTCAGTTTCCACGCAATTCCGAGACGTTGAAAAAAGTTCGTCTTCCTGTGCCTCAAGTTGTCCCATATGGTTCAGGGCACAATCGGAGGAATCTCGAAACAAGTTCATGCATTCTGGAATCCTCACGAGAAATGAGGGGGGTGGATGAGTTTCCAAGCAATTCCGAGACGTTGAAAAAAGTTCGTCTTCCTCTGCCTCAAGTTGTCCCATATGGTTCAGGGCCCAAACGGAGGAATCTCAAAACAAGCTCATGCATTCTGGAATCCTCACGAGAAATGGGGGGGGTGGGTGAGTTTCCAAGCAATTCCAATACGTTGAAAAAAGTTCGTCTTCTTCTGCCTTAAATTGTCCCATATGGTTCAGGGCCCAAACGGAGGAATCTCGAAATAATTTCATGCATTCTGGAATCATCACGAGAAATGAGGAGGGTGGGTGAGTTTCCACGCAATTCCGAGACGTTTAAAAAAGTTCGTCTTCTTATGCCTCAAGTTGTACCGCATGGTTCAGGGCCCAAACGGAGGAATCTCGAAACAAGTTCAAGCATTCTGGAATCCTCACGAGAAATGAGGGGGGTGGGTCAGTTTCCACGCAATTCCGAGACGTTGAAAACAGTTCGCCTTCCTCTGCCTCAAGTTGTCCCATATGGTTCAGAGCACAATCGGAGGAATCTCGAAACATGTTCATGCATTCTGGAATCCTCTCGAGAAATGAGGGGGGTGGGTAAGTTTCCACGCAATTCCGAGACGTTGAAAAAAGTTCGTCTTCTTCTGCCTCAAGTTGTTCCAAATGGTTCAGGGCCCAAACGGAGGAATCTCGAAACAAGTTCATGCATTCTGGAATCCTCACGAGAAATGAGGAGGGTGGGTGATTTTCTACGCAATTCCGATACGTTGAAAAAAGTTCGTCTTCTTCTGCCTCAAGTTGTCCCGCTCGTCTCGGAATTTTTTCAACGTCCCATATGGTTCAGGGCACAATCGGAGGAATCTCGAAACAAGTTCATGCATTCTGGAATCCTCACGAGAAATGAGGGGGGTGGGTGAGTTTCCAAGCAATTCCGAGACGTTGAAAAAAGTTCGTCTTCTTGTGCCTCAAGTTGTACCGCATGGTTCAGGGCCCAAACGGAGGAATCTCGAAAAAAGTTCATGCATTCTGGAATCATCACGAGAAATGAGGAGGGTGGGTGAGTTTTCACGCAATTCCGACACGTTGAAAAAAGTTCGTCTTCCACTGCCTCAAGTTGTCCCATATGGTTTAGGGCACAATCGGAGGAATCTCGAAACAAGTTCATGCATTCTGGAATCCTCGCGAGAAATGAGGAGGGTGGGTGAGTTTCCAAGCAATTCCGAGACGTTGAAAAAAGTTCGTCTTCCTCTGCCTCAAGTTGTTCCATATGGTTCAGGGCACAATCGGAGGAATCTCGAAACATGTTCATGCATTCTGGAATCCTCTCGAGAAATGAGGGGGGTGGGTAAGTTTCCACGCAATTCCGAGACGTTGAAAAAAGTTCGTCTTCTTCTGCCTCAAGTTGTTCCAAATGGTTCAGGGCCCAAACGGAGGAATCTCGAAACAAGTTCATGCATTCTGGAATCCTCACGAGAAATGAGGAGGGTGGGTGATTTTCTACGCAATTCCGATACGTTGAAAAAAGTTCGTCTTCTTCTGCCTCAAGTTGTCCCGCTCGTCTCGGAATTTTTTCAACGTCCCATATGGTTCAGGGCACAATCGGAGGAATCTCGAAACAAGTTCATGCATTCTGGAATCCTCACGAGAAATGAGGGGGGTGGGTGAGTTTCCAAGCAATTCCGAGACGTTGAAAAAAGTTCGTCTTCCTCTGCCTCAAGTTGTCCCATATGGTTCAGGGCCCAAACAGAGGAATCTCAAAACAAGCTCATGCATTCTGGAATCCTCACGAGAAATGAGGGTGGTGGGTGAGTTTCCACGCAATTCCGAGACGTTGAAAAAAGTTCGTCTTCTTCTGCCTCAAGGCTTCCCGCATGGTTCAGGGCCCAAACGGAGGAATCTCGAAACAAGTTCATGGATTATGGAATCCTCACGAGAAATGAGGAGGGTGGGTGAGTTTCCACGCAATTCCGACACGTTGAAAAAAGTTCGTCTTCCTGTGCCTCAAGTTGTCCCATATGGTTCAGGGCCCAAACAGAGGAATCTCAAAACAAGCTCATGCATTCTGGAATCCTCACGAGAAATGAGGGGGGTGGGTGAGTTTCCACGCAATTCCGAGACGTTGAAAAAAGTTCGTCTTCCTCTGTCTCAAGTTGTCCCATATGGTTCAGGGCACAATCAGAGGAATCTCGAAACAAGTTCATGCATTCTGGAATCATCACGAGAAATGAGGAGGGTGGGTGAGTTTCCACGCAATTCCGAGACGTTGAAAAAAGTTCGTCTTCTTCTGCCACAAGTTGTACCGCATGGTTCAGGGACGAAACGGTGGAATCTCGAAACAAGTTCATGCATTCTGGAATACTCACGAGAAATGAGGAGGGTGGGTGAGTTTCCACGCAATTCCGACACGTTGAAAAAAGTTCGTCTTCCTCTGCCTCAAGTTGTCCCATATGGTTCAGGGCACAATCGGAGGAATCTCGAAACAAGTTCATGTATTCTGGAATCCTCGCGAGAAATGAGGAGGGTGGGTGAGTTTCCAAGCAATTCCGAGACGTTGAAAAAAGTTCGTCTTCTTCTGCCTCAAGTTGTCCTATATGGTTCAGGGCACAATCGGAGGAATCTCGAAACAAGTTCATGCATTCTGGAATCCTCACTAGAAATGAGGAGGGTGGGTGATTTTCTACGCAATTCCGATACGTTGAAAAAAGTTCGTCTTCTTCTGCCTCAAGTTGTCCCGCTCGTCTCGGAATTTTTTCAACGTCCCATATGGTTCAGGGCACAATCGGATTAATCTCGAAACAAGTTCATGCATTCTTGAATCCTCACGAGAAATGAGGAGGGTGGGTGAGTTTCCAAGCAATTCCGAGACGTTGAAAAAAGTTCGTCTTCCTCTGCCTCAAGTTGTCCCATATGGTTCAGGGCACAATCGGAGGAATCTCGAAACAAGTTCATGCATTCTGGAATCCTCACGAGAAATGAGGGGGTGGGTGAGTTTCCAAGCAATTCCGATACGTTGAAAAAAGTTCGTCTTCTTCTGCCATAAATGGTCCCATATGGTTCAGGGCACAATCGGAGGAATCTCGAAACAAGTTCATGCATTCTGGAATCCTCGCGAGAAATGAGGAGGGTGGGTGAGTTTCCAAGCAATTCCGAGACGTTGAAAAAATTTCGTCTACTTCTGCCTCAAGTTGTCCAATATGGTTCAGGGCACAATCGGAGGAATCTCGAAACAAGTTCATGCATTCTGGAATCCTCACGAGAAATGAGGGGGTGGGTGAGTTTCCAAGCAATTCCGATACGTTGAAAAAAGTTCGTCTTCTTCTGCCATAAATGGTCCCATATGGTTCAGGGCACAATCGGAGGAATCTCGAAACAAGTTCATGCATTCTGGAATCCTCGCGAGAAATGAGGAGGGTGGGTGAGTTTCCAAGCAATTCCGAGACGTTGAAAAAAGTTCGTCTTCCTCTGCCTCAAGTTGTCCCATATGGTTCAGGGCACAATCGGAGGAATCTCGAAACAAGTTCATGCATTCTGGAATCCTCACCAGAAATGAGGGGGTGGGTGAGTTTCCAAGCAATTCCGATACGTTGAAAAAAGTTCGTCGTCTTCTGCCATAAATGGTCCCATATGGTTCAGGGCACAATCGGAGGAATCTCGAAACAAGTTCATGCATTCTGGAATCCTCGCGAGAAATGAGGAGGGTGGGTGAGTTTCCAAGCAATTCCGAGACGTTGAAAAAATTTCGTCTTCTTCTGCCTCAAGTTGTCCAATATGGTTCAGGGCACAATCGGAGGAATCTCGAAACAAGTTCATGCATTCTGGAATCCTCACGAGAAATGAGGGGGGTGGGTTAGTTTCCACGCAATTCCGAGACGTTGAAAAAAGTTCGCCTTCCTCTGCCTCTAGTTGTCCCATATGGTTCAGGGCACAATCGGAGGAATCTCGAAACAAGTTCATGCATTCTGGAATCCTCACGAGAAATGAGGGGGTGGGTGAGTTTCCAAGCAATTCCGATACGTTGAAAAAAGTTCGTCTTCGTCTGCCTCAAGTTGTCCCATATGGTTCGGGGCACAATCGGAGGAATCTCGAAACAAGTTCATGCATTCTGGAATCCTCACGAGAAATGAGGGAGGTGGGTGAGTTTCCAAGCAATTCCGATACGTTGAAAAAAGTTCGTCTTCTTCTGCCTTAAATTGTCCCATATGGTTCAGGGCCCAAACGGAGGAATCTCGAAACAATTCCATGCATTCTGGAATCATCACGAGAAATGAGGAGGGTGGGTGAGTTTCCACGCAATTCCGAGACGTTGAAAAAAGTTCGTCTTCCTCTGTCTCAAGTTGTCCCATATGGTTCAGGGCACAATCGGAGGAATCTCGAAACAAGTTCATGCATTCTGGAATCCTCACGAGAAATGAGGAGGGTGGGTGAGTTTCCAAGTAATTCCGAGACGTTGAAAAAATTTCGTCTTCTTCTGCCTTAAATTGTCCCATATGGTTCAGGGCCCAAACGGAGGAATCTCGAAACAATTTCATGCATTCTGGAATCATCACGAGAAATGAGGAGGGTGGGTGAGTTTCCAAGAAATTCCGAGACGTTGAAAAAAGTTCGTCTTCTTCTGCCACAAGTTGTACCGCATGGTTCAGGGACGAAACGGTGGAATCTCGAAACAAGTTCATGCATTCTGGAATACTCACGAGAAATGAGGAGGGTGGGTGAGTTTCCACGCAATTCCGACACGTTGAAAAAAGTTCGTCTTCCTCTGCCTCAAGTTGTCCCATATGGTTCAGGGCACAATCGGAGGAATCTCGAAACAAGTTCATGTATTCTGGAATCCTCGCGAGAAATGAGGAGGGTGGGTGAGTTTCCAAGCAATTCCGAGACGTTGAAAAAAGTTCGTCTTCCTCTGTCTCAAGTTGTCCCATATGGTTCAGGGCACAATCGGAGGAATCTCGAAACAAGTTCATGCATTCTGGAATCCTCACGAGAAATGAGGTGGGTGGGTGAGTTTCCAAGTAATTCCGAGACGTTGAAAAAATTTCGTCTTCTTCTGCCTCAAGTGTTCCCATATGGTTCATGGCACAATCGGAGGAATCTCGAAACAAGTTCATGCATTCTGGAATCCTCACGAGAAATGAGGGGGGTGGGTCAGTTTCCACGCAATTCCGAGACGTTGAAAAAAAGTTCGCCTTCCTCTGCCTCTAGTTGTCCCATATGGTTCAGGGCACAATCGGAGGAATCTCGAAACAAGTTCATGCATTCTGGAATCCTCACGAGAAATGAGGGGGGTGGGTGAGTTTCCAAGCAATTCCGATACGTTGAAAAAAGTTCGTCTTCTTCTGCCTCAAGTTGTCCCAAACGGTTCAGGGACCAAACGGAGGAATCTCGAAACAAGTTCAAGCTTTCTGGAATCCTCACGAGAAATGAGGAGGGTGGGTGATTTTCTACGCAATTCCGATACGTTGAAAAATGTTCGTCTTCTTCTGCCTTAAATTGTCCCATATGGTTTAGGGCCCAAAAGGAGGAATCTCGAAACAATTACAAGAATTCTGGAATCATCACGAGAAATGAGGAGGGTGGGTGAGTTTCCACGCAATTCCGAGACGTTGAAAAAAGTTCGTCTTCTTCTGCCTCAAGTTGTACCGCATGGTTCAGGGCCCAAACGGAGGAATCTCGAAACAAGTTCATGCATTCTGGAATCCTCACGAGAAATGAGGAGGGTGGGTGAGTTTCCAAGCAATTTCGATACGTTGAAAAAAGTTCGTCTTCTTCATCCTTAAATTGTCCCATATGTTTCAGGGCCCAAACGGAGGAATCTCGAAACAATTTCATGCATTCTGGAATCGTCACGAGAAATGAGGAGGGTGGGTGAGTTTCCACGCAATTCCGAGACGTTGAAAAAAGTTCGTCTTTCTCTGCCTCAAGTTGTCCCATAAGGTTCAGGGCACAAACGGAGGAATCTTGAAACATGTTCATGCATTCTGCAATCCTCACGAGAAATGAAGGGGGTGGGTAAGTTTCCACGCAATTCCGAGACGTTGAAAAAAGTTCGTCTTCTTCTGCCTCAAGTTGTCCCAAATGGTTCAGGGACCAAACGGAGGAATCTCGAAACAAGTTCATGCATTCTGGAATCCTCAAGAGAAATGAGAAGGGTGGGTGATTTTCTACGCAATTCCGATACGTTGAAAAAAGTTCGTCTTCTTCTGCCTCAAGTTGTCCCGCTCGTCTCGGAATTTTTTCAACGTCCCATATGGTTCAGGGCACAATCGGAGGAATCTCAAAACAATTTCATGCATTCTGGAATCCTCATGAGAAATGAGGAGGGTGGGTGAGTTTCCAAGCAATTCCGAGACGTTGAAAAAATTTCGTCCTCTTCTGCCTCAAGTTGTCCCATATGGTTCAGGGCACAATCGGAGGAATCTCGAAACAAGTTCAAGCATTCTGGAATCCTCACGAGAAATGAGGGGGGTGGGTCAGTTTCCACGCAATTCCGAGACGTTGAAAAAAGTTCGTCTTCCTCTGCCTCAAGTTGTCCCATATGGTTCAGGGCACAATCGGAGGAATCTCGAAACAAGTTCATGCATTCTGGAATCCTCACGAGAAATGAGGGGGTGGGTGAGTTTCCAAGCAATTCCGATACGTTGAAAAAAGTTCGTCTTCTTCTGCCTTAAATTGTCCCATATGGTTCAGGGCCCAAATGGAGGAATCTCGAAACAATTTCATGCACTCTGGAATCATCACGAGAAATGAGGAGGGTGGGTGAGTTTCCACGCAATTCCGAGACGTTGAAAAAAGTTCGTCTTTCTCTGCCTCAAGTTGTCCCATAAGGTTCAGGGCACAAACGGAGGAATCTCGAAACATGTTCATGCATTCTGGAATCCTCACGAGAAATAAGGGTGTGGGTAAGTTTCCACGCAATTCCGAGACGTTGAAAAAAGTTTGTCTTCTTCTGTCTCAAGTTGTCCCAAATGGTTTAGGGACCAAACGGAGGAATCTCGAAACAAGTTCATGCATTCTGGTATCCTCACGAGAAATGAGGAGGGTGGGTGATTTTCTACGCAATTCCGATACGTTGAAAAAAGTTCGTCTTCTTCTGCCTCAAGTTGTCCCGCTTGTCTCGGAATTTTTTCAACGTCCCATATGGTTCAGGGCACAATCGGAGGAATCTCGAAACAAGTTCATGCATTCTGGAATCCTCATGAGAAATGAGGAGGGTGGGTGAGTTTCCAAGCAATTCCGAGACGTTGAAAAAATTTCGTCTTCTTCTGCCTCAAGTTGTCCCATATGGTTCAGGGCACAATCGGAGGAATCTCGAAACAAGTTCAAGCATTCTGGAATCCTCACGAGAAATGAGGGGGGTGGGTCAGTTTCCACGCAATTCCGAGACGTTGAAAAAAGTTCGTCTTCCTCTGCCTCAAGTTGTCCCATATGGTTCAGGGCACAATCGGAGGAATCTCGAAACAAGTTCATGCATTCTGGAATCCTCACGAGAAATGAGGGGGGTGGGTGAGTTTCCAAGCAATTCCGAAACGTTGAAAAAAGTTCGTCTTCTTCTGCCTCAAGTTGTCTCGCTCGTCTCGGAATTTTTTAAACGTCCCATATGGTTCAGGGCACAATCGGAGGAATCTCGAAACAAGTTCATGCATTCTGGAATCCTCACGAGAAATGAGGGGGTTGGGTGAGTTTCCAAGCAATTCCGATACGTTGAAAAAAGTTCGTCTTCTTCTGCCTTAAATTGTCCCATATGGTTCAGGGCCCAAACGGAGGAATCTCGGAACAATTTCATGCATTCTGGAATCATCACGAGAAATGAGGAGGGTGGGTGAGTTTCCACGCAATTCCGAGACGTTGAAAAAAGTTCGTCTTCTTCTGCCTCAAGTTGTACCGCATGGTTCAGGGCCCAAACGGAGGAATCTCGAAACAAGTTCATGCATTCTGGAATACTCACGAGAAATGAGGAGGGTGGGTGAGTTTCCAAGCAATTCCGAGACGTTGAAAAAATTTCGTCTTGCTCTGCCTCAAGTTGTCCCATATGGTTCAGGGCACAATCGGAGGAATCTCGAAACAAGTTCATGCGTTCTGGAATCCTCAGGAGAAATGAGGGGGGTGGGTGAGTTTCCAAGCAATTCCGATACGTTGAAAAAAGTTCGTCTTCTTCTGCCTTAAATTGTCCCATATGGTTCAGGGCCCAAAAGGAGGAATCTTGAAACAATTACATGCATTCTGGAATCATAACGAGAAATGAGGAGGGTGGGTGAGTTTCCACGCAATTCCGAGACGTTGAAAAAAGTTCGTCTTCTTCTGCCTCAAGTTGTACCGCATGGTTCAGGGCCCAAACGGAGGAATCTCGAAACAAGTTCATGCAATGTGGAATACTCACGAGAAATGAGGAGGGTGGGTGAGTTTCCACGCAATTCCGACACGTTGAAAAAAGTTCGTCTTCCTCTGTCTCAAGTTGTCCCATATGGTTCAGGGCACAATCGGAGGAATCTCGAAACAAGTTCATGCATTCTGGAATCCTCACGAGAAATGAGGGTGGTAGGTGAGTTTCCACGCAATTCCGACACGTTGAAAAAAGTTCGTCTTCCTCTGCCTCAAGTTGTCCCATATGGTTCAGGGCACAATTGGAGGAATCTCGAAACAAGTTCATGCATTCTGGAATCCTCGCGAGAAATGAGGAGGGTGGGTGAGTTTCCAAGCAACTCCGAGACGTTGAAAAAATTTCGTCTTCTTCTGCCTCAAGTTGTCCAATATGGTTCAGGGCACAATCGGAGGAATCTCGAAACAAGTTCATGCATTCTGGAATCCTCACGAGAAATGAGGGGGGTGGGTCAGTTTCCACGAAATTCCGAGACGTTGAAAAAAGTTCGTCTTCCTCTGCCTCAAGTTGTCCCATATGGTTCAGGGCACAATCGGAGGAATCTCGAAACAAGTTCATGCATTCTGGAATCCTCACGAGAAATGAGGGGGTGGGTGAGTTTCCAAGCAATTCCGAGACGTTGAAAAAAGTTCGTCTTCCTCTGCCTCAAGTTGTCCCATATGGTTCGGGGCACAATCGGAGGAATCTCGAAACAAGTTCATGCATTCTGGAATCCTCACGAGAAATGAGGGGGGTGGGTGAGTTTCCAAGCAATTCCGATACGTTGAAAAAAGTTCGTCTTCTTCTGCCTTAAATTGTCCCATATGGTTCAGGGCCCAAACGGAGGAATCTCGAAACAATTTCATGCATTCTGGAATCATCACGAGAAATGAGGAGGGTGGGTGAGTTTCCACGCAATTCCGAGACGTTGAAAAAAGTTCGTCCTTCTCTGCCTCAAGTTGTCCCATAAGGTTCAGGGCACAAACGGAGGAATCTCGAAACATGTTCATGCATTCTGGAATCCTCACGAGAAATGAAGGGGGTGGGTATGTTTCCACGCAATTCCGAGACGTTGAAAAAAGTTCGTCTTCTTCTGCCTCAAGTTGTCCCAAATGGTTCAGGGACCAAACGGAGGAATCTCGAAACAAGTTCATGCATTCTGGAATCCTCACGAGAAATGAGAAGGGTGGGTGATTTTCTACGCAATTCCGATACGTTGAAAAAAGTTCGTCTTCTTCTGCCTCAAGTTGTCCCGCTCGTCTCGGAATTTTTTCAACGTCCCATATGGTTCAGGGCACAATCGGAGGAATCTCAAAACAATTTCATGCATTCTGGAATCCTCATGAGAAATGAGGAGGGTGGGTGAGTTTCCAAGCAATTCCGAGACGTTGAAAAAATTTCGTCCTCTTCTGCCTCAAGTTGTCCCATATGGTTCAGGGCACAATCGGAGGAATCTCGAAACAAGTTCAAGCATTCTGGAATCCTCAGAGAAATGAGGGGGGTGGGTCAGTTTCCACGCAATTCCGAGACGTTGAAAAAAGTTCGTCTTCCTCTGCCTCAAGTTGTCCCATATGGTTCAGGGCACAATCGGAGGAATCTCGAAACAAGTTCATACATTCTGGAATCCTCACGAGAAAAGAGGGGGGTGGGTGAGTTTCCAAGCAATTCCGATACGTTGAAAAAAGTTCGTCTTCTTCTGCCTTAAATTGTCCCATATGGTTCAGGGCCCAAACGGAGGAATCTCGGAACAATTTCATGCATTCTGGAATCATCACGAGAAATGAGGAGGGTGGGTGAGTTTCCACGCAATTCCGAGACGTTGAAAAAAGTTCGTCTTCTTCTGCCTCAAGTTGTACCGCATGGTTCAGGGCCCAAACGGAGGAATCTCGAAACAAGTTCATGCATTCTGGAATACTCACGAGAAATGAGGAGGGTGGGTGAGTTTCCACGCAATTCCGACACGTTGAAAAAAGTTCGTCTTCCACTGCGTCAAGTTGTCCCATATGGTTCAGGGCACAATCGGAGGAATCTTGAAACAAGTTCATGCATTCTGGAATCCTCGCGAGAAATGAGGAGGGTGGGTGAGTTTCCAAGCAATTCCGAGACGTTGAAAAAATTTCGTCTTCCTCTGCCTCAAGTTGTCCCATATGGTTCAGGGCACAATCGGAGGAATCTCGAAACAAGTTCATGCGTTCTGGAATCCTCAGGAGAAATGAGGGGGGTGGGTGAGTTTCCAAGCAATTCCGATACGTTGAAAAAAGTTCGTCTTCTTCTGCCTTAAATTGTCCCATATGGTTCAGGGCCCAAAAGGAGGAATCTTGAAACAATTACATGCATTCTGGAATCATCACGAGAAATGAGGAGGGTGGGTGAGTTTCCAAGCAATTCCGATACGTTGAAAAAAGTTCGTCTTCTTCTGCCTTAAATTGTCCCATATGGTTCAGGGCCCAAACGGAGGAATCTCGGAACAATTTCATGCATTCTGGAATCATCACGAGAAATGAGGAGGGTGGGTGAGTTTCCACGCAATTCCGAGACGTTGAAAAAAGTTCGTCTTCTTCTGCCTCAAGTTGTACCGCATGGTTCAGGGCCCAAACGGAGGAATCTCGAAACAAGTTCATGCATTCTGGAATACTCACGAGAAATGAGGAGGGTGGGTGAGTTTCCACGCAATTCCGACACGTTGAAAAAAGTTCGTCTTCCACTGCGTCAAGTTGTCCCATATGGTTCAGGGCACAATCGGAGGAATCTTGAAACAAGTTCATGCATTCTGGAAATCTCGCGAGAAATGAGGAGGGTGGGTGAGTTTCCAAGCAATTCCGAGACGTTGAAAAAATTTCGTCTTCCTCTGCCTCAAGTTGTCCCATATGGTTCAGGGCACAATCGGAGGAATCTCGAAACAAGTTCATGCGTTCTGGAATCCTCAGGAGAAATGAGGGGGGTGGGTGAGTTTCCAAGCAATTCCGATACGTTGAAAAAAGTTCGTCTTCTTCTGCCTTAAATTGTCCCATATGGTTCAGGGCCCAAAAGGAGGAATCTTGAAACAATTACATGCATTCTGGAATCATCACGAGAAATGAGGAGGGTGGGTGAGTTTCCACGCAATTCCGAGACGTTGAAAAAAGTTCGTCTTCTTCTGCCTCAAGTTGTACCGCATGGTTCAGGGCCCAAACGGAGGAATCTCGAAACAAGTTCATGCAATGTGGAATACTCACGAGAAATGAGGAGGGTGGGTGAGTTTCCACGCAATTCCGACACGTTGAAAAAAGTTCGTCTTCCTCTGTCTCAAGTTGTCCCATATGGTTCAGGGCACAATCGGAGGAATCTCGAAACAAGTTCATGCATTCTGGAATCCTCACGAGAAATGAGGGTGGTGGGTGAGTTTCCACGCAATTCCGACACGTTGAAAAAAGTTCGTCTTCCTCTGCCTCAAGTTGTCCCATATGGTTCAGGGCACAATCGGAGGAATCTCGAAACAAGTTCATGCATTCTGGAATCCTCGCGAGAAATGAGGAGGGTGGGTGAGTTTCCAAGCAACTCCGAGACGTTGAAAAAATTTCGTCTTCTTCTGCCTCAAGTTGTCCAATATGGTTCAGGGCACAATCGGAGGAATCTCGAAACAAGTTCATGCATTCTGGAATCCTCACGAGAAATGAGGGGGGTGGGTCAGTTTCCACGCAATTCCGAGACGTTGAAAAAAGTTCGTCTTCCTCTGCCTCAAGTTGTCCCATATGGTTCAGGGCACAATCGGAGGAATCTCGAAACAAGTTCATGCATTCTGGAATCCTCACGAGAAATGAGGGGGTCGGTGAGTTTCCAAGCAATTCCGATACGTTGAAAAAAGTTCGTCTTCTTCTGCCTTAAATTGTCCCATATGGTTCAGGGCCCAAATGGAGGAATCTCTAAACAATTTTATGCACTCTGGAATCATCACGAGAAATGAGGAGGGTGGGTGAGTTTCCACGCAATTCCGAGACGTTGAAAAAAGTTCGTCTTTCTCTGCCTCAAGTTGTCCCATAAGGTTCAGGGCACAAACGGAGGAATTTCGAAACATGTTCATGCATTCTGGAATCCTCACGAGAAATAAGGGGGTGGGTAAGTTTCCACGCAATTCCAAGACGTTGAAAAAAGTTCGTCTTCCTCTGCCTCAAGTTGTCCCATATGGTTCAGGGCACAATCGGGGGAATCTCGAAACAAGTTCATGCATTCTGGAATCCTCGCGAGAAATGAGGGGGGTGGGTCAGTCTCCACGCAATTCCGAGACGTTGAAAAAAGTTCGTCTTCCTCTGCCTCAAGTTGTCCCATATGGTTCAGGGCACAATCGGAGGAATCTCGAAACAAGTTCATGCATTCTGGAATCCTCACGAGAAATGACGGTGGTGGGTGAGTTTCCACGCAATTCCGACACGTTGAAAAAAGTTCGTCTTCCTCTGCCTCAAGTTGTCCCATATGGTTCAGGCCACAATCGGAGGAATCTCGAAACAAGTTCATGCATTCTGGAATCCTCGCGAGAAATGAGGAGGGTGGGTGAGTTTCCAAGCAATTCCGAGACGTTGAAAAAATTTCGTCTTCTTCTGCCTCAAGTTGTCCCATATGGTTCAGGGCACAATCGGAGGAATCTCGAAACAAGTTCAAGCATTCTGGAATCCTCACGAGAAATGAGGGGGGTGGGTCAGTTTCCACGCAATTCCGAGACGTTGAAAAAAGTTCGTCTTCCTCTGCCTCAAGTTGTCCCATGTGGTTCAGGGCACAATCGGAGGAATCTCGAAACAAGTTCATGCATTCTGGAATCCTCACGAGAAATGAGGGGGGTGGGTGAGTTTCCAAGCAATTCCGATATGTTGAAAAAAGTTCGTCTTCTTCTGCCTCAAGTTGTCTCGCTCGTCTCGGAATTTTTTCAACGTCCCATATGGTTCAGGGCACAATCGGAGGAATCTCGAAACAAGTTCATGCATTCTGGAATCCTCACGAGAAATGAGGGGGGTGGGTGAGTTTCTAAGCAATTCCGATACGTTGGAAAAAGTTCGTCTTCTTCTGCCTTAAATTGTCCCATATGGTTCAGGGCCCAAAAGGAGGAATCTCGAAACAATTTCATGCATTCTGGAATCATCACGAGAAATGAGGAGGGTGGGTGAGTTTCCACGCAATTCCGAGACGTTGAAAAAAGTTCGTCTTCTTCTGCCTCAAGTTGTACCGCATGGTTCAGGGCCCAAACGGAGGAATCTAGAAACAAGTTCATGCATTTTGGAATACTCACGAGAAATGAGGAGGGTGGGTGAGTTTCCACGCAATTCCGACACGTTGAAAAAAGTTCGTCTTCCTCTGCCTCAAGTTGTCCCATATGGTTCAGGGCACAATCGGAGGAATCTCGAAACAAGTTCATGCATCTGGAATCCTCGCGAGAAATGAGGAGGGTGGGTGAGTTTCCAAGCAATTCCGAGACGTTGAAAAAATTTCGTCTTCTTCTGCCTCAAGTTGTCCAATATGGTTCAGGGCACAATCGGAGGAATCTCGAAACAAGTTCATGCATTCTGGAATCCTCACGAGAAATGACGGGGGTGGGTCAGTTTCCACGCAATTCCGAGACGTTGAAAAAAGTTCGTCTTCCTCTGCCTCAAGTTGTCCCATATGGTTCAGGGCCCAATCGGAGGAATCTCGAAACAAGTTCATGCATTCTGGAATCCTCACGAGAAATGAGGGGGTGGGTGAGTTTCCAAGCAATTCCGATACGTTGAAAAAAGTTCGTCTTCTTCTGCCTTAAAGTGTCCCATATGGGTCAGGGCCCAAATGGAGGAATCTCGAAACAATTTCATGCGCTCTGGAATCATCACGAGAAATGAGGAGGGTGGGTGAGTTTCCACGCAATTCCGAGACGTTGAAAAAAGTTCGTCTTGCTCTGCCTCAAGTTGTCCCATAAGGTTCAGGGCACAAACGGAGGAATCTCGAAACATGTTCATGCATTCTGGAATCCTCACGAGAAATGAAGGGGGTGGGTAAGTTTCCACGCAATTCCGAGACGTTGAAAAAAGTTTTGTCTTTTTCTGCCTCAAGTTGTATCAAATGGTTTAGGGACCAAACGGAGGAATCTCGAAACAAGTTCATGCATTCTGGAATCCTCACGAGAAATGAGGAGGGTGGGTGATTTTCTACGCAATTCCGATACGTTGAAAAAAGTTCGTCTTCTTCTGCCTCAAGTTGTCCCGCTCGTCTCGGAATTTTTTCAACGTCCCATATGGTTCAGGGCACAATCAGAGGAATCTCGAAACAAGTTCATGCATTCTGGAATCCTCATGAGAAATGAGGAGGGTGGGTGAGTTTCCAAGCAATTCCGAGACGTTGAAAAAATTTCGTCTTCTTCTGCCTCAAGTTGTCCCATATGGTTCAGGGCACAATCGGAGGAATCTCGAAACAAGTTCAAGCATTCTGGAATCCTCACGAGAAATGAGGGGGGTGGGTCAGTTTCCACGCAATTCCGAGACGTTGAAAAAAGTTCGTCTTCCTCTTCCTCAAGTTGTCCCATATGGTTCAGGGCACAATCGGAGGAATCTCGAAACAAGTTCATGCATTCTGGAATCCTCACGAGAAATGAGGGGGGTGGGTGAGTTTCCAAGCAATTCCGATACATTGAAAAAAGTTCGTCTTCTTCTGCCTTAAATTGTCCCATATGGTTCAGGGCCCAAATGGAGGAATCTCGAAACAATTTCATGCACTCTGGAATCATCACGAGAAATGAGGAGGGTGGGTGAGTTTCCACGCAATTCCGAGACGTTGAAAAAAGTTCGTCTTCTTCTGCCTCAAGTTGTACCGCATGGTTCAGGGCCCAAACGGAGGAATCTCGAAACAAGTTCATGCATTTTGGAATACTCACGAGAAATGAGGAGGGTGGGTGAGTTTCCACGCAATTCCGACACGTTGAAAAAAGTTCGTCTTCCTCTGCCTCAAGTTGTCCCATATGGTTCAGGGCACAATCGGAGGAATCTCGAAACAAGTTCATGCATTCTGGAATCCTCGCGAGAAATGAGGAGGGTGGGTGAGTTCCCAAGCAATTCCGAGACGTTGAAAAAATTTTGTCTTCTTCTGCCTCAGGTTGTCCTATATGGTTCAGGGCACAATCGGAGAAATCTCGAAACAAGTTCATGCATTCTGGAATCCTCACGAGAAATGAGGGGGGTGGGTCAGTTTCCACGCAATTCCGAGACGTTGAAAAAAGTTCGTCTTGCTCTGCCTCAAGTTGTCCCATAAGGTTCAGGGCACAAACGGAGGAATCTCGAAACATGTTCATGCATTCTGGAATCCTCACGAGAAATGAAGGGGGTGGGTAAGTTTCCACGCAATTCCGAGACGTTGAAAAAAGTTCATCTTCCTCTGCCTCAAGTTGTCCCATATGGTTCAGGGCACAATCGGAGGAATCTCGAAACAAGTTCATGCATTCTGGAATCCTCACGAGAAATGAGGGGGGTGGGTGAGTTTCCAAGCAATTCCGATACGTTGAAAAAAGTTCCTCTTCTTCTGCCTTAAATTGTCCCATATGGTTCAGGGCCCAAACGGAGGAATCTCGAAACAATTTCATGCATTCTGGAATCATCACAAGAAATGAGGAGGGTGGGTGAGTTTCCACGCAATTCCGAGACGTTGAAAAAAGTTCGTCTTTCTCTGCCTCAAGTTGTCCCATAAGGTTTAGGGCACAAACGGAGGAATCTCGAAACATGTTCATGCATTCTGGAATCCTCACGAGAAATGAAGGGGGTGGGTAAGTTTCCACGCAATTCCGAGACGTTGAAAAAAGTTCGTCTTCTTCTGCCTCAAGTTGTCCCAAATGGTTCAGGGACCAAACGGAGGAATCTCGAAACAAGTTCATGCATTCTGGAATCCTCACGAGAAATGAGGAGGGTGGGTGATTTTCTACGCAATTCCGATACGTTGAAAAAAGTTAGTCTTCTTCTGCCTCAAGTTGTCCCGCTCGTCTCGGAATTTTTTCAACGTCCCATATGGTTCAGGGCACAATCGGAGGAATCTCGAAACAAGTTCATGCATTCTGGAATCCTCATGAGAAATGAGGAGGGTGGGTGAGTTTCCAAGCAATTCCGAGACGTTGAAAAAATTTCGTCTTCTTCTGCCTCAAGTTGTCCCATATGGTTCAGGGCACAATCGGAGGAATCTCGAAACAAGTTCAAGCATTCTGGAATCCTCACGAGAAATGAGGGGGGTGGGTCAGTTTCCACGCAATTCCAAGACGTTGAAAAAAGTTCGTCTTCCTCTGCCTCAAGTTGTCCCATATGGTTCAGGGCACAATCGGAGGAATCTCGAAACAAGTTCATGCATTCTGGAATCCTCACGAGAAATGAGGGGGGTGGGTGAGTTTCCAAGCAATTCCGATACGTTGAAAAAAGTTCGTCTTCTTCTGCCTTAAATTGTCCCATATGGTTCAGGGCCCAAACGGAGGAATCTCGGAACAATTTCATGCATTCTGGAATCGTCACGAGAAATGAGGAGGGTGGGTGAGTTTCCACGCAATTCCGAGACGTTGAAAAATGTTCGTCTTCTTCTGCCTCAAGTTGTACCGCATGGTTCAGGGCCCAAACGGAGGAATCTCGAAACAAGTTCATGCATTCTGGAATCCTCATGAGAAATGAGGAGGGTGGGTGAGTTTCCAAGCAATTCCGAGACGTTGAAAAAAGTTCGTCTTCCTCTGCCTCAAGTTGTCCCATTTGGTTCAGGGCACAATCGGAGGAATCTCGAAACAAGTTCATGCATTCTGGAATCCTCGCGAGAAATGAGGAGGGTGGGTGAGTTCCCAAGCAATTCCGAGACGTTGAAAAAATTTCGTCTTCCTCTGCCTCAAGTTGTCCCATATGGTTCAGGGCACAATCGGAGGAATCTCGAAACAAGTTCATGCATTCTGGAATCCTCACGAGAAATGAGGGGGGTGGGTGAGTTTCCAAGCAATTCCGATACGTTGAAAAAAGTTCGTCTTCTTCTGCCTTAAATTGTCCCATATGGTTCAGGGCCCAAAGGGAGGAATCTCGGAACAATTTCATGCATTCTGGAATCGTCACGAGAAATGAGGAGGGTGGGTGAGTTTCCACGCAATTCCGAGACGTTGAAAAATGTTCGTCTTCTTCTGCCTCAAGTTGTACCGCATGGTTCAGGGCCCAAACGGAGGAATCTCGAAACAAGTTCATGCATTCTGGAATCCTCACGAGAAATGAGGGGGGTGGGTCAGTTTCCACGCAATTCCAAGACGTTGAAAAAAGTTCGTCTTCCTCTGCCTCAAGTTGTCCCATATGGTTCAGGGCACAATCGGAGGAATCTCGAAACAAGTTCATGCATTCTGGAATCCTCACGAGAAATGAGGGGGGTGGGTGAGTTTCCAAGCAATTCCGATACGTTGAAAAAAGTTCGTCTTCTTCTGCCTTAAATTGTCCCATATGGTTCAGGGCCCAAACGGAGGAATCTCGGAACAATTTCATGCATTCTGGAATCGTCACGAGAAATGAGGAGGGTGGGTGAGTTTCCACGCAATTCCGAGACGTTGAAAAATGTTCGTCTTCTTCTGCCTCAAGTTGTACCGCATGGTTCAGGGCCCAAACGGAGGAATCTCGAAACAAGTTCATGCATTCTGGAATCCTCATGAGAAATGAGGAGGGTGGGTGAGTTTCCAAGCAATTCCGAGACGTTGAAAAAAGTTCGTCTTCCTCTGCCTCAAGTTGTCCCATTTGGTTCAGGGCACAATCGGAGGAATCTCGAAACAAGTTCATGCATTCTGGAATCCTCGCGAGAAATGAGGAGGGTGGGTGAGTTCCCAAGCAATTCCGAGACGTTGAAAAAATTTCGTCTTCCTCTGCCTCAAGTTGTCCCATATGGTTCAGGGCACAATCGGAGGAATCTCGAAACAAGTTCATGCATTCTGGAATCCTCACGAGAAATGAGGGGGGTGGGTGAGTTTCCAAGCAATTCCGATACGTTGAAAAAAGTTCGTCTTCTTCTGCCTTAAATTGTCCCATATGGTTCAGGGCCCAAACGGAGGAATCTCGGAACAATTTCATGCATTCTGGAATCGTCACGAGAAATGAGGAGGGTGGGTGAGTTTCCACGCAATTCCGAGACGTTGAAAAATGTTCGTCTTCTTCTGCCTCAAGTTGTACCGCATGGTTCAGGGCCCAAACGGAGGAATCTCGAAACAAGTTCATGCATTCTGGAATCCTCATGAGAAATGAGGAGGGTGGGTGAGTTTCCACGCAATTCCGACACGTTGAAAAAAGTTCGTCTTCCTCTGTCTCAAGTTGTCCTATATGGTTCAGGGCACAATCGGAGAAATCTCGAAACAAGTTCATGCATTCTGGAATCCTCATGAGAAATGAGGGGGGTGGGTCAGTTTCCACGCAATTCCAAGACGTTGAAAAAAGTTCGTCTTCCTCTGCCTCAGGTTGTCCTATATGGTTCAGGGCACAATCGGAGAAATCTCGAAACAAGTTCATGCATTCTGGAATCCTCACGAGAAATGAGGGGGGTGGGTCAGTTTCCACGCAATTCCGAGACGTTGAAAAAAGTTCGTCTTGCTCTGCCTCAAGTTGTCCCATAAGGTTCAGGGCACAAACGGAGGAATCTCGAAACATGTTCATGCATTCTGGAATCCTCACGAGAAATGAAGGGGGTGGGTAAGTTTCCACGCAATTCCGAGACGTTGAAAAAAGTTCATCTTCCTCTGCCTCAAGTTGTCCCATATGGTTCAGGGCACAATCGGAGGAATCTCGAAACAAGTTCATGCATTCTGGAATCCTCACGAGAAATGAGGGGGGTGGGTGAGTTTCCAAGCAATTCCGATACGTTGAAAAAAGTTCCTCTTCTTCTGCCTTAAATTGTCCCATATGGTTCAGGGCCCAAACGGAGGAATCTCGAAACAATTTCATGCATTCTGGAATCATCACAAGAAATGAGGAGGGTGGGTGAGTTTCCACGCAATTCCGAGACGTTGAAAAAAGTTCGTCTTTCTCTGCCTCAAGTTGTCCCATAAGGTTTAGGGCACAAACGGAGGAATCTCGAAACATGTTCATGCATTCTGGAATCCTCACGAGAAATGAAGGGGGTGGGTAAGTTTCCACGCAATTCCGAGACGTTGAAAAAAGTTCGTCTTCTTCTGCCTCAAGTTGTCCCAAATGGTTCAGGGACCAAACGGAGGAATCTCGAAACAAGTTCATGCATTCTGGAATCCTCACGAGAAATGAGGAGGGTGGGTGATTTTCTACGCAATTCCGATACGTTGAAAAAAGTTAGTCTTCTTCTGCCTCAAGTTGTCCCGCTCGTCTCGGAATTTTTTCAACGTCCCATATGGTTCAGGGCACAATCGGAGGAATCTCGAAACAAGTTCATGCATTCTGGAATCCTCATGAGAAATGAGGAGGGTGGGTGAGTTTCCAAGCAATTCCGAGACGTTGAAAAAATTTCGTCTTCTTCTGCCTCAAGTTGTCCCATATGGTTCAGGGCACAATCGGAGGAATCTCGAAACAAGTTCAAGCATTCTGGAATCCTCACGAGAAATGAGGGGGGTGGGTCAGTTTCCACGCAATTCCAAGACGTTGAAAAAAGTTCGTCTTCCTCTGCCTCAAGTTGTCCCATATGGTTCAGGGCACAATCGGAGGAATCTCGAAACAAGTTCATGCATTCTGGAATCCTCACGAGAAATGAGGGGGGTGGGTGAGTTTCCAAGCAATTCCGATACGTTGAAAAAAGTTCGTCTTCTTCTGCCTTAAATTGTCCCATATGGTTCAGGGCCCAAACGGAGGAATCTCGGAACAATTTCATGCATTCTGGAATCGTCACGAGAAATGAGGAGGGTGGGTGAGTTTCCACGCAATTCCGAGACGTTGAAAAATGTTCGTCTTCTTCTGCCTCAAGTTGTACCGCATGGTTCAGGGCCCAAACGGAGGAATCTCGAAACAAGTTCATGCATTCTGGAATCCTCATGAGAAATGAGGAGGGTGGGTGAGTTTCCAAGCAATTCCGAGACGTTGAAAAAAGTTCGTCTTCCTCTGCCTCAAGTTGTCCCATTTGGTTCAGGGCACAATCGGAGGAATCTCGAAACAAGTTCATGCATTCTGGAATCCTCGCGAGAAATGAGGAGGGTGGGTGAGTTCCCAAGCAATTCCGAGACGTTGAAAAAATTTCGTCTTCCTCTGCCTCAAGTTGTCCCATATGGTTCAGGGCACAATCGGAGGAATCTCGAAACAAGTTCATGCATTCTGGAATCCTCACGAGAAATGAGGGGGGTGGGTGAGTTTCCAAGCAATTCCGATACGTTGAAAAAAGTTCGTCTTCTTCTGCCTTAAATTGTCCCATATGGTTCAGGGCCCAAAGGGAGGAATCTCGGAACAATTTCATGCATTCTGGAATCGTCACGAGAAATGAGGAGGGTGGGTGAGTTTCCACGCAATTCCGAGACGTTGAAAAATGTTCGTCTTCTTCTGCCTCAAGTTGTACCGCATGGTTCAGGGCCCAAACGGAGGAATCTCGAAACAAGTTCATGCATTCTGGAATCCTCACGAGAAATGAGGGGGGTGGGTCAGTTTCCACGCAATTCCAAGACGTTGAAAAAAGTTCGTCTTCCTCTGCCTCAAGTTGTCCCATATGGTTCAGGGCACAATCGGAGGAATCTCGAAACAAGTTCATGCATTCTGGAATCCTCACGAGAAATGAGGGGGGTGGGTGAGTTTCCAAGCAATTCCGATACGTTGAAAAAAGTTCGTCTTCTTCTGCCTTAAATTGTCCCATATGGTTCAGGGCCCAAACGGAGGAATCTCGGAACAATTTCATGCATTCTGGAATCGTCACGAGAAATGAGGAGGGTGGGTGAGTTTCCACGCAATTCCGAGACGTTGAAAAATGTTCGTCTTCTTCTGCCTCAAGTTGTACCGCATGGTTCAGGGCCCAAACGGAGGAATCTCGAAACAAGTTCATGCATTCTGGAATCCTCATGAGAAATGAGGAGGGTGGGTGAGTTTCCAAGCAATTCCGAGACGTTGAAAAAAGTTCGTCTTCCTCTGCCTCAAGTTGTCCCATTTGGTTCAGGGCACAATCGGAGGAATCTCGAAACAAGTTCATGCATTCTGGAATCCTCGCGAGAAATGAGGAGGGTGGGTGAGTTCCCAAGCAATTCCGAGACGTTGAAAAAATTTCGTCTTCCTCTGCCTCAAGTTGTCCCATATGGTTCAGGGCACAATCGGAGGAATCTCGAAACAAGTTCATGCATTCTGGAATCCTCACGAGAAATGAGGGGGGTGGGTGAGTTTCCAAGCAATTCCGATACGTTGAAAAAAGTTCGTCTTCTTCTGCCTTAAATTGTCCCATATGGTTCAGGGCCCAAACGGAGGAATCTCGGAACAATTTCATGCATTCTGGAATCGTCACGAGAAATGAGGAGGGTGGGTGAGTTTCCACGCAATTCCGAGACGTTGAAAAATGTTCGTCTTCTTCTGCCTCAAGTTGTACCGCATGGTTCAGGGCCCAAACGGAGGAATCTCGAAACAAGTTCATGCATTCTGGAATCCTCATGAGAAATGAGGAGGGTGGGTGAGTTTCCAAGCAATTCCGAGACGTTGAAAAAATTTCGTCTTCTTCTGCCTCAAGTTGTCCCATATGGTTCAGGGCACAATCGGAGGAATCTCGAAACAAGTTCAAGCATTCTGGAATCCTCACGAGAAATGAGGGGGGTGGGTCAGTTTCCACGCAATTCCGAGACGTTGAAAAAAGTTCGTCTTCCTCTTCCTCAAGTTGTCCCATATGGTTCAGGGCACAATCGGAGGAATCTCGAAACAAGTTCATGCATTCTGGAATCCTCACGAGAAATGAGGGGGGTGGGTGAGTTTCCAAGCAATTCCGATACATTGAAAAAAGTTCGTCTTCTTCTGCCTTAAATTGTCCCATATGGTTCAGGGCCCAAATGGAGGAATCTCGAAACAATTTCATGCACTCTGGAATCATCACGAGAAATGAGGAGGGTGGGTGAGTTTCCACGCAATTCCGAGACGTTGAAAAAAGTTCGTCTTCTTCTGCCTCAAGTTGTACCGCATGGTTCAGGGCCCAAACGGAGGAATCTCGAAACAAGTTCATGCATTTTGGAATACTCACGAGAAATGAGGAGGGTGGGTGAGTTTCCACGCAATTCCGACACGTTGAAAAAAGTTCGTCTTCCTCTGCCTCAAGTTGTCCCATATGGTTCAGGGCACAATCGGAGGAATCTCGAAACAAGTTCATGCATTCTGGAATCCTCGCGAGAAATGAGGAGGGTGGGTGAGTTCCCAAGCAATTCCGAGACGTTGAAAAAATTTTGTCTTCTTCTGCCTCAGGTTGTCCTATATGGTTCAGGGCACAATCGGAGAAATCTCGAAACAAGTTCATGCATTCTGGAATCCTCACGAGAAATGAGGGGGGTGGGTCAGTTTCCACGCAATTCCGAGACGTTGAAAAAAGTTCGTCTTGCTCTGCCTCAAGTTGTCCCATAAGGTTCAGGGCACAAACGGAGGAATCTCGAAACATGTTCATGCATTCTGGAATCCTCACGAGAAATGAAGGGGGTGGGTAAGTTTCCACGCAATTCCGAGACGTTGAAAAAAGTTCATCTTCCTCTGCCTCAAGTTGTCCCATATGGTTCAGGGCACAATCGGAGGAATCTCGAAACAAGTTCATGCATTCTGGAATCCTCACGAGAAATGAGGGGGGTGGGTGAGTTTCCAAGCAATTCCGATACGTTGAAAAAAGTTCCTCTTCTTCTGCCTTAAATTGTCCCATATGGTTCAGGGCCCAAACGGAGGAATCTCGAAACAATTTCATGCATTCTGGAATCATCACAAGAAATGAGGAGGGTGGGTGAGTTTCCACGCAATTCCGAGACGTTGAAAAAAGTTCGTCTTTCTCTGCCTCAAGTTGTCCCATAAGGTTTAGGGCACAAACGGAGGAATCTCGAAACATGTTCATGCATTCTGGAATCCTCACGAGAAATGAAGGGGGTGGGTAAGTTTCCACGCAATTCCGAGACGTTGAAAAAAGTTCGTCTTCTTCTGCCTCAAGTTGTCCCAAATGGTTCAGGGACCAAACGGAGGAATCTCGAAACAAGTTCATGCATTCTGGAATCCTCACGAGAAATGAGGAGGGTGGGTGATTTTCTACGCAATTCCGATACGTTGAAAAAAGTTAGTCTTCTTCTGCCTCAAGTTGTCCCGCTCGTCTCGGAATTTTTTCAACGTCCCATATGGTTCAGGGCACAATCGGAGGAATCTCGAAACAAGTTCATGCATTCTGGAATCCTCATGAGAAATGAGGAGGGTGGGTGAGTTTCCAAGCAATTCCGAGACGTTGAAAAAATTTCGTCTTCTTCTGCCTCAAGTTGTCCCATATGGTTCAGGGCACAATCGGAGGAATCTCGAAACAAGTTCAAGCATTCTGGAATCCTCACGAGAAATGAGGGGGGTGGGTCAGTTTCCACGCAATTCCAAGACGTTGAAAAAAGTTCGTCTTCCTCTGCCTCAAGTTGTCCCATATGGTTCAGGGCACAATCGGAGGAATCTCGAAACAAGTTCATGCATTCTGGAATCCTCACGAGAAATGAGGGGGGTGGGTGAGTTTCCAAGCAATTCCGATACGTTGAAAAAAGTTCGTCTTCTTCTGCCTTAAATTGTCCCATATGGTTCAGGGCCCAAACGGAGGAATCTCGGAACAATTTCATGCATTCTGGAATCGTCACGAGAAATGAGGAGGGTGGGTGAGTTTCCACGCAATTCCGAGACGTTGAAAAATGTTCGTCTTCTTCTGCCTCAAGTTGTACCGCATGGTTCAGGGCCCAAACGGAGGAATCTCGAAACAAGTTCATGCATTCTGGAATCCTCATGAGAAATGAGGAGGGTGGGTGAGTTTCCAAGCAATTCCGAGACGTTGAAAAAAGTTCGTCTTCCTCTGCCTCAAGTTGTCCCATTTGGTTCAGGGCACAATCGGAGGAATCTCGAAACAAGTTCATGCATTCTGGAATCCTCGCGAGAAATGAGGAGGGTGGGTGAGTTCCCAAGCAATTCCGAGACGTTGAAAAAATTTCGTCTTCCTCTGCCTCAAGTTGTCCCATATGGTTCAGGGCACAATCGGAGGAATCTCGAAACAAGTTCATGCATTCTGGAATCCTCACGAGAAATGAGGGGGGTGGGTGAGTTTCCAAGCAATTCCGATACGTTGAAAAAAGTTCGTCTTCTTCTGCCTTAAATTGTCCCATATGGTTCAGGGCCCAAAGGGAGGAATCTCGGAACAATTTCATGCATTCTGGAATCGTCACGAGAAATGAGGAGGGTGGGTGAGTTTCCACGCAATTCCGAGACGTTGAAAAATGTTCGTCTTCTTCTGCCTCAAGTTGTACCGCATGGTTCAGGGCCCAAACGGAGGAATCTCGAAACAAGTTCATGCATTCTGGAATCCTCACGAGAAATGAGGGGGGTGGGTCAGTTTCCACGCAATTCCAAGACGTTGAAAAAAGTTCGTCTTCCTCTGCCTCAAGTTGTCCCATATGGTTCAGGGCACAATCGGAGGAATCTCGAAACAAGTTCATGCATTCTGGAATCCTCACGAGAAATGAGGGGGGTGGGTGAGTTTCCAAGCAATTCCGATACGTTGAAAAAAGTTCGTCTTCTTCTGCCTTAAATTGTCCCATATGGTTCAGGGCCCAAACGGAGGAATCTCGGAACAATTTCATGCATTCTGGAATCGTCACGAGAAATGAGGAGGGTGGGTGAGTTTCCACGCAATTCCGAGACGTTGAAAAATGTTCGTCTTCTTCTGCCTCAAGTTGTACCGCATGGTTCAGGGCCCAAACGGAGGAATCTCGAAACAAGTTCATGCATTCTGGAATCCTCATGAGAAATGAGGAGGGTGGGTGAGTTTCCAAGCAATTCCGAGACGTTGAAAAAAGTTCGTCTTCCTCTGCCTCAAGTTGTCCCATTTGGTTCAGGGCACAATCGGAGGAATCTCGAAACAAGTTCATGCATTCTGGAATCCTCGCGAGAAATGAGGAGGGTGGGTGAGTTCCCAAGCAATTCCGAGACGTTGAAAAAATTTCGTCTTCCTCTGCCTCAAGTTGTCCCATATGGTTCAGGGCACAATCGGAGGAATCTCGAAACAAGTTCATGCATTCTGGAATCCTCACGAGAAATGAGGGGGGTGGGTGAGTTTCCAAGCAATTCCGATACGTTGAAAAAAGTTCGTCTTCTTCTGCCTTAAATTGTCCCATATGGTTCAGGGCCCAAAGGGAGGAATCTCGGAACAATTTCATGCATTCTGGAATCGTCACGAGAAATGAGGAGGGTGGGTGAGTTTCCACGCAATTCCGAGACGTTGAAAAATGTTCGTCTTCTTCTGCCTCAAGTTGTACCGCATGGTTCAGGGCCCAAACGGAGGAATCTCGAAACAAGTTCATGCATTCTGGAATCCTCACGAGAAATGAGGGGGGTGGGTCAGTTTCCACGCAATTCCAAGACGTTGAAAAAAGTTCGTCTTCCTCTGCCTCAAGTTGTCCCATATGGTTCAGGGCACAATCGGAGGAATCTCGAAACAAGTTCATGCATTCTGGAATCCTCACGAGAAATGAGGGGGGTGGGTGAGTTTCCAAGCAATTCCGATACGTTGAAAAAAGTTCGTCTTCTTCTGCCTTAAATTGTCCCATATGGTTCAGGGCCCAAACGGAGGAATCTCGGAACAATTTCATGCATTCTGGAATCGTCACGAGAAATGAGGAGGGTGGGTGAGTTTCCACGCAATTCCGAGACGTTGAAAAATGTTCGTCTTCTTCTGCCTCAAGTTGTACCGCATGGTTCAGGGCCCAAACGGAGGAATCTCGAAACAAGTTCATGCATTCTGGAATCCTCATGAGAAATGAGGAGGGTGGGTGAGTTTCCAAGCAATTCCGAGACGTTGAAAAAAGTTCGTCTTCCTCTGCCTCAAGTTGTCCCATTTGGTTCAGGGCACAATCGGAGGAATCTCGAAACAAGTTCATGCATTCTGGAATCCTCGCGAGAAATGAGGAGGGTGGGTGAGTTCCCAAGCAATTCCGAGACGTTGAAAAAATTTCGTCTTCCTCTGCCTCAAGTTGTCCCATATGGTTCAGGGCACAATCGGAGGAATCTCGAAACAAGTTCATGCATTCTGGAATCCTCACGAGAAATGAGGGGGGTGGGTGAGTTTCCAAGCAATTCCGATACGTTGAAAAAAGTTCGTCTTCTTCTGCCTTAAATTGTCCCATATGGTTCAGGGCCCAAACGGAGGAATCTCGGAACAATTTCATGCATTCTGGAATCGTCACGAGAAATGAGGAGGGTGGGTGAGTTTCCACGCAATTCCGAGACGTTGAAAAATGTTCGTCTTCTTCTGCCTCAAGTTGTACCGCATGGTTCAGGGCCCAAACGGAGGAATCTCGAAACAAGTTCATGCATTCTGGAATCCTCATGAGAAATGAGGAGGGTGGGTGAGTTTCCAAGCAATTCCGAGACGTTGAAAAAATTTCGTCTTCTTCTGCCTCAAGTTGTCCCATATGGTTCAGGGCACAATCGGAGGAATCTCGAAACAAGTTCATGCATTCTGGAATCCTCACGAGAAATGAGGGGGGTGGGTGAGTTTCCAAGCAATTCCGATACGTTGAAAAAAGTTCGTCTTCTTCTGCCTTAAATTGTCCCATATGGTTCAGGGCACAAACGGAGGAATCTCGAAACAAGTTCATGCATGCTGGAATCCTCACGAGAAATGAGGGTGGTGGGTGAGTTTCCACGCAATTCCGAGACGTTGAAAAAAGTTCGTCTTCTTCTGCCTCAAGGTTTCCCGCATGGTTCAGGGCCCAAACGGAGGAATCTCGAAACAAGTTCATGCATTATGGAATACTCACGAGAAATGAGGAGGGTGGGTGAGTTTCCACGCAATTCCGACACGTTGAAAAAAGTTCGTCTTCCTGTGCCTCAAGTTGTCCCATATGGTTCGGGGCACAATCGGAGGAATCTCAAAACAAGTTCATGCGTTCTGGAATCCTCGCGAAAAATGTGGAGGGTGGGTGAGTTTCCAAGCAATTCCGAGACGTTGAAAAAATTTCGTCTTCTTCTGCATCAAGTTGTCCTATATGGTTCAGGGCACAATCGGAGGAATCTCGAAACAAGTTCATGCATTCTGGAGTCCTCACGAGAAATGAGGGGGGTGGGTCAGTTTCCACGCAATTCCGAGACGTTGAAAAAAGTTCGTCTTCCTCTGCCTCAAGTTTTCCCATATGGTTCAGGGCACAATCGGAGGAATCTCGAAACAAGTTCATGCATTCTGGAATCCTCACGAGAAATGAGGGGGGTGGGTTAGTTTCCAAGCAATTCCGATACGTTGAAAAAAGTTCGTCTTCTTCTGCCTTAAATTGTCCCATATGGTTCAGGGCCCAAACGGAGGAATCTCGAAACAAGTTCATGCATTCTGGAATCATCACGAGAAATGAGGAGGGTGGGTGAGTTTGCACGCAATTCCGAGACGTTGAAAAAAGTTCGTCTTCCTGTGCCTCAAGTTGTCCCATATGGTTCAGGGCCCAAACGGAGGAATCTCGAAACAAGTTCATGCATTCTGGAATCCTCACGAGAAATGAGGAGGGTGGGTGAGTTTCCACGCAATTCCGAGACGTTGAAAAAAGTTCGTCTTCCTCTGCCTCAAGTTGTCCCATATGGTTCAGGGCACAATGGGAGGAATCTCGAAACAAGTTCATGCATTCTGGAATCCTCACGAGAAATGAGGGGGGTGGATGAGTTTCCAAGAAATTCCGATACGTTGAAAAAAGTTCGTCTTCTTCTGTCTTAAATTGTCCCATATGGTTCAGGGCCCAAACGGAGGAATCTCAAAACAAGCTCATGCATGCTGGAATCCTCACGAGAAATGAGGAGGGTGGGTGAGTTTCCACGCAATTCCGAGACGTTGAAAAAAGTTCGTCTTCCTCTGTCTCAAGTTGTCCCATATGGTTCAGGGCACAATCGGAGGAATCTCGAAACAAGTTAATGCATTCTGGAATCCTCACGAGAAATGAGGGTGGTGGGTGAGTTTCCACGCAATTCCGAGACGTTGAAAAAAGTTCGTCTTCTTCTGCCTCAAGGTTTCCCGCATGGTTCAGGGCCCAAACGGAGGAATCTCGAAACAAGTTCATGCATTATGGAATACTCACGAGAAATGAGGAGGGTGGGTGAGTTTCCACGCAATTCCGACACGTTGAAAAAAGTTCGTCTTCCTCAGCCTCAAGTTGTCCCATATGGTTCGGGGCACAATCGGAGGAATCTCGAAACAAGTTCATGCATTCTGGAATCCTCACGAGAAATGAGGGGGGTGGGTGAGTTTCCAAGCAATTCCGATATGTTGAAAAAAGTTCGTCTTCTTCTGCCTTAAATTGTCCCATATGGTTCAGGGCCCAAACGGAGGAATCTCGAAACAATTTCATGCATTCTGGAATCATCACGAGAAATGAGGAGGGTGGGTCAGTTTCCACGCAATTCCGAGACGTTGAAAAAAGTTCGTCTTCCTCTGCCTCAAGTTGTCCCATATGGTTCAGGGCACAAACGGAGGAATCTTGAAACAAGTTCATGCATTCTGGAATCCTCACGAGAAATGAGGAGGGTGGGTGATTTTCTACGCAATTCCGATACGTTGAAAAAAGTTCGTCTTCTTCTGCCTCAAGTTGTCCCGCTCGTCTCGGAATTTTTTCAACGTCCCATATGGTTCAGGGCACAATCGGAGGAATCTCGAAACAAGTTCATGCATTCTGGAATCCTCACGAGAAATGAGGAGGGTGGCTGAGTTTCCACGCAATTCCGAGACGTTGAAAAAATTTCATCTTCTTCTGCCTCAAGTTGTCCCATACGGTTCAGGGCACAATCGGAGGAATCTCGAAACAAGTTCAAGCATTCTGGAATCCTCACGAGAAATGAGGGGGTTGGGTCAGTTTCCACGCAATTCCGAGACGTTGAAAAAAGTTCGTCTTCCTCTGCCTCAAGTTGTCCCATATGGTTCAGGGCACAATCGGAGGAATCTCGAAACAAGTTCATGCATTGTGGAATCCTCACGAGAAATGAGGGTGGTGGTTGAGTTTCCACGCAATTC
This sequence comes from Acacia crassicarpa, assembly GCA_034222035.1. Classification (NCBI taxonomy): domain Eukaryota; kingdom Viridiplantae; phylum Streptophyta; class Magnoliopsida; order Fabales; family Fabaceae; genus Acacia; species Acacia crassicarpa. Next base: position 29,459,649 of record JAWXYG010000002.1, on the reverse strand, counting down.
CGAGAGGTTGAAAAAAGTTCGTCTTTTTCTTCCTCAAGTTGTCCCAAATGGTTCAGGGCCCAAACGGAGGAATCTGGAAACAAGTTCATGCATTCTGGAATCCTCACGAGAAATGAGGAGGGTGGGTGAGTTTCCACGCAATTCCGAGACGTTGAAAAATTTTCGTCTTCGTCTGCCTCAAGTTCGCCCATATGGTTCAGGGCCTAAACGGAGGAATCTCGAAACATGTTCATGCATTCTGGAATCCTCACGAGAAATGAGGAGGGTGGGTGAGTTTCCACGCAATTCCGAGACGTTGAAAAAAGTTCCTCTTGTTCTGCCTCAAGTTGGCCCATATGGTTCAGGGCCCAAACGGAGGAATCTCGAAACAAGTTCATGCATTCCGGAATCCTCACGAGAAATGAGGAGGGTGGGTGAGTTTCCACGCAATTCCGAGATGTTGAAAAAAGTTCGTCTTTTTCTGCCTCAAGTTGTCCCAAATGGTTCTGGGCCCAAACGGAGGAATGTCGAAACATGTTCATGCATTCTGGAATCCTCACGGGAATTGAGGAGGGTGAGTGAGTTTCCACGCAATTCCGAGACGTTGAAAAAAGTTCCTCTTCTTCTGCCTCAAGTGTTCCCAAAATGTTCAGGGCCAAAACGGAGGAATCTCGAAACAAGTTCATGCATTCTGGAATCCTCACGAGAAATGAGGAGGGTGGGTGAGTTTCCACGCAATTCCGATACGTTGAAAAAAGTTCGTCTTCTTCAGCCTCAAGTTGTCCCGCATGGTTCAGGGCCCAAACGGAGGAATCTCGAAACATGTTCATGCATTCCGGAATCCTCACGAGAAATGAGGAGGGTGGGTGAGTTTCCACGCAATTCCGAGACGTTGAAAAAAGTTCCTCTTGTTCTGCCTCAAGTTGGCCCATATGGTTCAGGGCCCAAACGGAGGAATCTCGAAACAAGTTCATGCATTCCGGAATCCTCACGAGAAATGAGGAGGGTTGGTGAGTTTCCACGCAATTCCGAGACGTTGAAAAAAGTTCGTCTTTTTCTGCCTCAAGTTGTCCCAAATGGTTCTGGGCCCAAACGGAGGAATCTAGAAACAAGTTCATGCATTCTGGAATCCTCACGACAAATGAGGAGGGTGGGTGAGTTTCCACACAATTCCGAGAGGTTGAAAAAAGTTCGTCTTCCTCTGCCTCAAGTTGTCCCATATGGTTCAGGGCATAATCGGAGGAATCTCGAAACAAGTTGATGCCTTCTGGAATCCTCACGAGAAATGAGGAGGGTGGGTGAGTTTCCACGCAATTCTGAGATGTTGAAAAAAGTTCGTCTTTTTCTTCCTCAAGTTGTCCCAAATGGTTCAGGGCCCAAACGGAGGAATCTGGAAACAAGTTCACGCTTTCTGGAATCCTCACGAGAATTGAGGAGGGTGGGTGAGTTTCCACGCAATTCCGAGACGTTGAAAAAAGTTCGTCTTCGTCTGCCTCAAGTTGGCCCATATGGTTCAGGTCCCAAACGGAGGAATCTCGAAACAAGTTCATGCATTCCGGAATCCTCACGAGAAATGAGGAGGGTGGGTGAGTTTCCACGCAATTCCGAGACGTTTAAAAAAGTTCGTCTTTTTCTTCCTCAAGTTGTCCCAAATGGTTCAGGGCCCAAACGGAGGAATCTGGAAACAAGTTCATGCATTCTGGAATCCTCACGAGAAATGAGGAGGGTGGGTAAGTTTCCACGCAATTCCGAGACGTTGAAAAAAGTTCGTCTTCGTCTGCCTCAAGTTGGCCCATATTGTTCAGAGCCCAAACGGAGGAATCTCGAAACAAGTTCATGCATTCCGGAATCCTCACGAGAAATGAGGAGGGTGGGTGAGTTTCCACACAATTCCGAGACGTTGAAAAAAGTTCGTCTTCCTCTGCCTCAAGTTGTCCCATATGGGTCAGGGCATAATCGGAGGAATCTCGAAACAAGTTGATGCATTCTGGAATCCTCACGAGAAATGAGGAGGGTGGGTGAGTTTCCACGCAATTCCGAGACGTTGAAAAAAGTTCGTCTTTTTCTGCCTCAAGTTGTCCCAAATGGTTCAGGGCCCAAACGGAGGAATCTGGAAACAAGTTCATGCATTCTGGAATACTCACGAGAAATGAGGAGGGTGGGTGAGTTTCCACACAATTCCGAGACGTTGAAAAAAGTTCGTCTTCCTCTGCCTCAAGTTGTCCCATATGGTTCAGGGCATAATCGGAGGAATCTCGAAACAAGTTGATGCATTCCGGAATCCTCACGAGAAATGAGGAGGGTGGGTGAGTTTCCACGCAATTCCGAGATGTTGAAAAAAGTTCGTCTTTTTCTGCCTCAAGTTGTCCCAAATGGTTCAGGGCCCAAACGGAGGAATCTGGAAACAAGTTCATGCATTCTGGAATCCCCACGAGAAATGAGGAGGGTGGGTGAGTTTCCACGCAATTCCGAGACGTTGAAAAAAGTTCGTCTTCGTCTGCCTCAAGTTGGCCCATATGTTTCAGAGCCCAAACGGAGGAATCTCGAAACAAGTTCATGCATTCCGGAATCCTCACGAGAAATGAGGAGGGTGGGTGAGTTTCCACGCAATTCCGAGACGTTGAAAAAAGTTCATCTTCCTCTACCTCAAGTTGTCCCATATGGTTCAGGGCCCAAACGGAGGAATCTGGAAACAAGTTCATGCATTCTGGAATCCTCACAAGAAATGAGGAGGGTGGGTGAGTTCCACGCAATTCCGAGATGTTGAAAAAAGTTCGTCTTTTTCTTCCTCAAGTTGTCCCAAATGGTTAAGGGCCCAAACGGAGGAATCTGGAAACAAGTTCATGGATTCTGGAATCCTCACGAGAAATTCGGAGGGTGGGTGAGTTTCCACGCAATTCCGAGACGTTGAAAAAAGTTCGTCTTCGTCTTCCTCAAGTTGGCCCATATGGTTCAGGGCTCAAACGAAGGAATCTCGAAACAAGTTCATGCATTCCGGAATACTCACGAGAAATGAGGCGGGTGGGTGAGTTTCCACACAATTCCGAGACGTTGAAAAAAGTTCGTCTTCCTCTGCCTCAAGTTGTCCCATATGGGTCAGGGCATAATCGGAGGAATCTCGAAACAAGTTGATGCATTCTGGAATCCTCACGAGAAATGAGGAGGGTGGGTGAGTTTCCACGCAATTCCGAGACGTTGAAAAAAGTTCGTCTTTTTCTGCCTCAAGTTGTCCCAAATGGTTCAGGGCCCAAACGGAGGAATCTGGAAACAAGTTCATGCATTCTGGAATACTCACGAGAAATGACGAGGGTGGGTGAGTTTCCACACAATTCCGAGACGTTGAAAAAAGTTCGTCTTCCTCTGCCTCAAGTTGTCCCATATGGTTCAGGGCATAATCGGAGGAATCTCGAAACAAGTTGATGCATTGCGGAATCCTCACGAGAAATGAGGAGGGTGGGTGAGTTTCCACGCAATTCCGAGATGTTGAAAAAAGTTCGTCTTTTTCTGCCTCAAGTTGTCCCAAATGGTTCAGGGCCCAAACGGAGGAATCTGGAAACAAGTTCATGCATTCTGGAATCCTCACGAGAAATGAGGAGGGTGGGTGAGTTTCCACGCAATTCCGAGACGTTGAAAGAAGTTCGTCTTCGTCTGCCTCAAGTTGGCCCATATGGTTCAGAGCCCAAACGGAGGAATCTCGAAACAAGTTGATGCATTCCGGAATCCTCACGAGAAATGAGGAGGGTGGGTGAGTTTCCACGCAATTCCGAGACGTTGAAAAAAGTTCGTCTTCCTCTACCTCAAGTTGTCCCATATGGTTCAGGGCCCAAACGGAGGAATCTTGAAACAAGTTCATGCATTCTGGAATCCTCACGAGAAATGAGGAGGGTGGGTGAGTTTCCACGCAATTCCGAGATGTTGAAAAAAGTTCGTCCTTTTCTTCCTCAAGTTGTCCCAAATGGTTCAGGGCCCAAACGGAGGAATCTGGAAACAAGTTCATGCATTCTGGAATCCTCACGAGAAATTCGGAGCGTGGGTGAGTTTCCACGCAATTCCGAGACGTTGAAGAAAGTTCGTCTTCGTCTGCCTCAAGTTGGCCCATATGGTTCAGGGCCCAAACGCAGGAATCTCGAAACAAGTTCATGCATTCCGGAATACTCACGAGAAATGAGGCGGGTGGGTGAGTTCCCACACAATTCCGAGACGTTGAAAAAAGTTCCTCTTCTTCTGCCTCAAGTTGTCCCATATGGTTCAGGGCATAATCGGAGGAATCTCGAAACAAGTTGATGCATTCTGGAATCCTCACGAGAAATGAGGAGGGTGGGTGAGTTTCCACGCAATTCCGAGATGTTGAAAAAAGTTCGTCTTTTCTTCCTCAAGTTGTCCCAAATGGTTCAGGGCCCAAATGGAGGAATCTGGAAACAAGTTCATGCATTCTAGAATCCTCACGAGAAATGAGGAGGCTGGGTGAGTTTCCACGCACTTCCGAGACGTTGAAAAAAGTTCGTCTTCGTCTGCCTCAAGTTGGCCCATATGGTTCAGGGCCCAAACGGAGGAATCTCGAAACAAGTTCATGCATCCCGGAATCCTCACGAGAAATGAGGAAGGTGGGTGAGTTTCCACGCAATTCCGAGACGTTGAAAAAAGTTCCTCTTGTTCTGCCTCAAGTTGGCTCATATGGTTCAGGGCATAATCGGAGCAATCTCGAAACAAGTTGATGCATTCTGGAATCATCACCAGAAATGAGGACGGTGGGTGAGTTTCCACGCAATTCCGAGATGTTGAAAAAAGTTCGCCTTTTTCTTCCTCAAGTTGTCCCAAATGGTTCAGGGCCCAAACGGAGGAATCTGGAAACAACTTCATGCATTCTGGAATACTCACGAGAAATGAGGAGGGTGGGTGAGTTTCCACGCAATTCCGAGACGTTGAAAAAAGTTCGTCTAATTCTTCCTCAAGTTGTCCCAAATGGTTCAGGGCCCAAAAGGAGGAATCTGGAAACAAGTTCTTGCATTCTAGAATACTCACGAGAAATGAGGAGGGTGGGTGAGTTTCCACGCAATTCCGAGACGTTGAAAAAAGTTCGTCTTCGTCTGCCTCAAGTTGGCCCATATGGTTCAGGGCCCAAACGGAGGAATCTGGAAACAAGTTCATGCATTCTGGAATCCTCACGAGAAATGAGGAGGGTGGGTGAGTTTCCACGCAATTCCGAGACGTTGAAAAAAGTTCGTCTTCGTCTGCCTCAACTTGGCTCATATGGTTCAGGGCCCAAACGGAGGAATCTTGAAACAAGTTCATGCATTCCGGAACCTAACGAGAAATGAGGAGGGTGGGTGAGTTTCCACGCAATTCCGAGACGTTGAAAAAAGTTCCTCTTATTCTGCCTCAAGTTGGCCCATATGGATCAGGGCCCAAACGGTGGAATCTCGAAACAAGTTCATGCATTCCGGAATCCTCATGAGAAATGAGGAGGGTGGGTGAGTTTCCACGCAATTCCGAGACGTTGAAAAAACTTCCTCTGGTTCTGCCTCAACTTGGCCCATATGGTTCAGGGCCCAAACGGAGGAATCTCAAAACAAGTTGATGCATTCCGGAATCCTCACGAGAAATGAGGAGGGTGGGTGAGTTTCCACGCAATTCCGAGACGTTGAAAAAAGTTCCTCTTGTTCTACCTCAAGTTGGCCCATATGGTTCAGGGCCCAAACGGAGGAATCTCGAAACAAGTTCATGCATTCCGGAATCCTCACGAGAAATGAGGAGGGTGGGTGAGTTTCCACGCAATTCCGAGACGTTGAAAAAAGTTCGTCTTTTTCTGCCTCAAGTTGTCCCAAATGGTTCAGGGCCCAAACGGAGGAATCTGGAAACAAGTTCATGCATTCTGGAATACTCACGAGAAATGAGGAGGGTGGGTGAGTTTCCACACAATTCCGAGACGTTGAAAAAAGTTCGTCTTCCTCTGCCTCAAGTTGTCCCATATGGTACAGGGCATAATCGGAGGAATCTCGAAACAAGTTGATGCATTCCGGAATCCTCACGAGAAATGAGGAGGGTGGGTGAGTTTCCACGCAATTCCGAGATGTTGAAAAAAGTTCGTCTTTTTCTTCCTCAAGTTGTCCCAAATGGTTCGGGTCCCAAACGGAAGAATCTGGAAACAAGTTCATGCATTCTGGAATCCTCACGAGAAATGAGGAGGGTGGGTGAGTTTCCACGCAATTCCGAGAAGTTGAAAAAAGTTCGTCTTCGTCTGCCTCAAGTTGGACCATATGATTCAGGGCCCAAATGGAGGAATCTCGAAACAAGTTCATGCATCCCGGAATCCTCACGAGAAATGAGGAGGGTGGGTGAGTTTCCACGCAATTCCGAGACGTTGAAAAAAGTTCGTCTTCGTCTGCCTCAAGTTGGACCATATGGTTCAGGGCCAAAATGGAGGAATCTCGAAACAAGTTCATGCATCCCGGAATCCTCACGAGAAATGAGGAGGGTGGGTGAGTTTCCACGCAATTCCGAGACGTTTAAAAAAGTTCCTCTTGTTCTGCCTCAAGTTGGCCCATATGGTTCAGGGCCCGAACGGAGGAATCTCGAAACAAGTTCATGCATTCCGGAATCCTCACGAGAAATGAGGAGGGTGGGTGAGTTTCCACGCAATTCCGAGACGTTGAAAAAAGTTCGTCTTTTTCTTCCTCTAGTTGTCCCAAATGGTTCAGGGCCCAAACGGAGGAATCTGGAAACAAGTTCATGCATTCTGGAATCCTCACGAGAAATGAAGAGGGTGGGTGAGTTTCCACGCAATTCCAAGACGTTGAAAAAAGTTCGTCTTCGTCTGCCTCAAGTTGGCACATATGGTTCAGGGCCCAAACGGAGGAATCTCGAAACAAGTTCATGGATTCCGGAATCTCACGAGAAATGAGGAGGGTGCGTGAGTTTCCACGTAATTCCGAGATGTTGAAAAAAGTTCCTCTTCGTCTGCCTCAAGTTGGCCCATATGGTTCAGGGCCCAAACGGAGGAATCTCGAAACAAGTTCATGCATTCCGGAATACTAACGAGAAATGAGGAGGGTGGGTGAGTTTCCACACAATTCCGAGACGTTGAAAAAAGTTCGTCTTCCTCTGCCTCAAGTTGTCCCATATGGTTCAAGGCATAATCGGAGGAATCTCGAAACAAGTTGATGCATTCCGGAATCCTCACGAGAAATGAGGAGGGTGGGTGAGTTTCCACGCAATTCCGAGACGTTTAAAAAAGTTCCTCTTGTTCTGCCTCAAGTTGGCCCATATGGTTCAGGGCCCGAACGGAGGAATCTCGAAACAAGTTCATGCATTCCGGAATCCTCACGAGAAATGAGGAGGGTGGGTGAGTTTCCACGCAATTCCGAGACGTTGAAAAAAGTTCGTCTTTTTCTGCCTCAAGTTGTCCCAAATGGTTCAGGGCCCAAACGGAGGAATCTGGAAACAAGTTCATGCATTCTGGAATCCTCATGAGAAATGAGGCGGGTGGGTGAGTTTCCACGCAATTCCGAGACGTTGAAAAAAGTTCGTCTTCGTCTGCCTCAAGTTGGACCATATGGTTCAGGGCCCAAATGGAGGAATCTCGAAACAAGTTCATGCATCCCGGAATCCTCACGAGAAATGAGGAGGGTGGGTGAGTTTCCACGCAATTCCGAGACGTTTAAAAAAGTTCCTCTTGTTCTGCCTCAAGTTGGCCCATATGGTTCAGGGCCCGAACGGAGGAATCTCGAAACAAGTTCATGCATTCCGGAATCCTCACGAGAAATGAGGAGGGTGGGTGAGTTTCCACGCAATTCCGAGACGATGAAAAAAGTTCGTCTTTTTCTGCCTCAAGTTGTCCCAAATGGTTCAGGGCCCAAACGGAGGAATCTGGAAACAAATTCATGCATTCTGGAATCCTCACGAGAAATGAGGAGGGTGGGTGAGTTTCCACGCAATTCCGAGACGTTGAAAAAAGTTCGTCTTTTTCTGCCTCAGGTTGTCCCAAATTGTTCAGGGCCCAAACGGAGGAATCTCGAAACAAGTTCATGCATTCCGGAATACTCACGAGAAATGAGGAGGGTGGGTGAGTTTCCACACAATTCCGAGACGTTGAAAAAAGTTCGTCTTCCTCTGCCTCAAGTTGTCCCATATGGTTCAGGGCATAATCGGAGGAATCTCGAAACAAGTTGATGCATTCCGGAATCCTCACGAGAAATGAGGAGGGTGGGTGAGTTTCCACGCAATTCTGAGACGTTGAAAAAAGTTCCTCTTGTTCTGCCTCAAGTTGGCCCATATGGTTCAGGGCCCAAACGGAGGAATCTGGAAACAAGTTCATGCATTCCGGAATCCTCACGAGAAAGGAGGAGGGTGGGTGAGTTTCCACGCAATTCCGAGACGTTGAAAAAAGTTCGTCTTCGTCTGCCTCAAGTTGGCCCACATGGTTCAGGGCCCAAACGGAGGAATCTCGAAACAAGTTCATGCATTCTGGAATCCTCACGAGAAATGAAGAGGGTGGGTGAGTTTCCACGCAATTCCAAGACGTTGAAAAAAGTTCGTCTTCGTCTGCCTCAAGTTGGCCCATATGGTTCAGGGCCCAAACGGAGGAATCTCGAAACAAGTTCATGGATTCCGGAATCTCACGAGAAATGAGGAGGGTGCGTGAGTTTCCACGTAATTCCGAGATGTTGAAAAAAGTTCCTCTTCGTCTGCCTCAAGTTGGCCCATATGGTTCAGGGCCCAAACGGAGGAATCTCGAAACAAGTTCATGCATTCCGGAATACTAACGAGAAATGAGGAGGGTGGGTGAGTTTCCACACAATTCCGAGACGTTGAAAAAAGTTCGTCTTCCTCTGCCTCAAGTTGTCCCATATGGTTCAGGGCATAATCGGAGGAATCTCGAAACAAGTTGATGCATTCCGGAATCCTCACGAGAAATGAGGAGGGTGGGTGAGTTTCCACGCAATTCCGAGACGTTTAAAAAAGTTCCTCTTGTTCTGCCTCAAGTTGGCCCATATGGTTCAGGGCCCGAACGGAGGAATCTCGAAACAAGTTCATGCATTCCGGAATCCTCACGAGAAATGAGGAGGGTGGGTGAGTTTCCACGCAATTCCGAGACGTTGAAAAAAGTTCGTCTTTTTCTGCCTCAAGTTGTCCCAAATGGTTCAGGGCCCAAACGGAGGAATCTGGAAACAAGTTCATGCATTCTGGAATCCTCACGAGAAATGAGGCGGGTGGGTGAGTTTCCACGCAATTCCGAGACGTTGAAAAAAGTTCGTCTTCGTCTGCCTCAAGTTGGACCATATGGTTCAGGGCCCAAATGGAGGAATCTCGAAACAAGTTCATGCATCCCGGAATCCTCACGAGAAATGAGGAGGGTGGGTGAGTTTCCACGCAATTCCGAGACGTTTAAAAAAGTTCCTCTTGTTCTGCCTCAAGTTGGCCCATATGGTTCAGGGCCCGAACGGAGGAATCTTGAAACAAGTTCATGCATTCCGGAATCCTCACGAGAAATGAGGAGGGTGGGTGAGTTTCCACGCAATTCCGAGACGATGAAAAAAGTTCGTCTTTTTCTGCCTCAAGTTGTCCCAAATGGTTCAGGGCCCAAACGGAGGAATCTGGAAACAAATTCATGCATTCTGGAATCCTCACGAGAAATGAGGAGGGTGGGTGAGTTTCCACGCAATTCCGAGACGTTGAAAAAAGTTCGTCTTTTTCTGCCTCAGGTTGTCCCAAATGGTTCAGGGCCTAAACGGAGGAATCTCGAAACAAGTTCATGCATTCCGGAATACTCACGAGAAATGAGGAGGGTGGGTGAGTTTCCACACAATTCCGAGACGTTGAAAAAAGTTCGTCTTCCTCTGCCTCAAGTTGTCCCATATGGTTCAGGGCATAATCGGAGGAATCTCGAAACAAGTTGATGCATTCCGGAATCCTCACGAGAAATGAGGAGGGTGGGTGAGTTTCCACGCAATTCTGAGACGTTGAAAAAAGTTCCTCTTGTTCTGCCTCAAGTTGGCCCATATGGTTCAGGGCCCAAACGGAGGAATCTGGAAACAAGTTCATGCATTCCGGAATCCTCACGAGAAAGGAGGAGGGTGGGTGAGTTTCCACGCAATTCCGAGACGTTGAAAAAAGTTCGTCTTCGTCTGCCTCAAGTTGGCCCATATGGTTCAGGGCCCAAACGGAGGAATCTCGAAACAAGTTCATGCATTCTGGAATCCTCACGAGAAATGAAGAGGGTGGGTGAGTTTCCACGCAATTCCAAGACGTTGAAAAAAGTTCGTCTTCGTCTGCCTCAAGTTGGCCCATATGGTTCAGGGCCCAAACGGAGGAATCTCGAAACAAGTTCATGGATTCCGGAATCTCACGAGAAATGAGGAGGGTGCGTGAGTTTCCACGTAATTCCGAGATGTTGAAAAAAGTTCCTCTTCGTCTGCCTCAAGTTGGCCCATATGGTTCAGGGCCCAAACGGAGGAATCTCGAAACAAGTTCATGCATTCCGGAATACTAACGAGAAATGAGGAGGGTGGGTGAGTTTCCACACAATTCCGAGACGTTGAAAAAAGTTCGTCTTCCTCTGCCTCAAGTTGTCCCATATGGTTCAGGGCATAATCGGAGGAATCTCGAAACAAGTTGATGCATTCCGGAATCCTCACGAGAAATGAGGAGGGTGGGTGAGTTTCCACGCAATTCCGAGACGTTTAAAAAAGTTCCTCTTGTTCTGCCTCAAGTTGGCCCATATGGTTCAGGGCCCGAACGGAGGAATCTCGAAACAAGTTCATGCATTCCGGAATCCTCACGAGAAATGAGGAGGGTGGGTGAGTTTCCACGCAATTCCGAGACGTTGAAAAAAGTTCGTCTTTTTCTGCCTCAAGTTGTCCCAAATGGTTCAGGGCCCAAACGGAGGAATCTGGAAACAAGTTCATGCATTCTGGAATCCTCACGAGAAATGAGGCGGGTGGGTGAGTTTCCACGCAATTCCGAGACGTTGAAAAAAGTTCGTCTTCGTCTGCCTCAAGTTGGACCATATGGTTCAGGGCCCAAATGGAGGAATCTCGAAACAAGTTCATGCATCCCGGAATCCTCACGAGAAATGAGGAGGGTGGGTGAGTTTCCACGCAATTCCGAGACGTTTAAAAAAGTTCCTCTTGTTCTGCCTCAAGTTGGCCCATATGGTTCAGGGCCCGAACGGAGGAATCTTGAAACAAGTTCATGCATTCCGGAATCCTCACGAGAAATGAGGAGGGTGGGTGAGTTTCCACGCAATTCCGAGACGATGAAAAAAGTTCGTCTTTTTCTGCCTCAAGTTGTCCCAAATGGTTCAGGGCCCAAACGGAGGAATCTGGAAACAAATTCATGCATTCTGGAATCCTCACGAGAAATGAGGAGGGTGGGTGAGTTTCCACGCAATTCCGAGACGTTGAAAAAAGTTCGTCTTTTTCTGCCTCAGGTTGTCCCAAATGGTTCAGGGCCCAAACGGAGGAATCTCGAAACAAGTTCATGCATTCCGGAATACTCACGAGAAATGAGGAGGGTGGGTGAGTTTCCACACAATTCCGAGACGTTGAAAAAAGTTCGTCTTCCTCTGCCTCAAGTTGTCCCATATGGTTCAGGGCATAATCGGAGGAATCTCGAAACAAGTTGATGCATTCCGGAATCCTCACGAGAAATGAGGAGGGTGGGTGAGTTTCCACGCAATTCTGAGACGTTGAAAAAAGTTCCTCTTGTTCTGCCTCAAGTTGGCCCATATGGTTCAGGGCCCAAACGGAGGAATCTGGAAACAAGTTCATGCATTCTGGAATCCTCACGAGAAAGGAGGAGGGTGGGTGAGTTTCCACGCAATTCCGAGACGTTGAAAAAAGTTCGTCTTCGTCTGCCTCAAGTTGGCCCATATGGTTCAGGGCCCAAACGGAGGAATCTGGAAACAAGTTCATGCATTCTGGAATCCTCACGAGAAATGAGGAGGGTGGGTGAGTTTCCACGCAATTCCGAGACGTTGAAAAAAGTTCGTCTTTTTCTGCCTCAAGTTGTCCCAAATGGTTCAGGGCCCAAACGGAGGAATCTGGAAACAAGTTCATGCATTCTGTAATCCTCACGAGAAATGAGGAGGGTGGGTGAGTTTCCACGCAATTCCGAGACGTTGAAAAAAGTTCGTCTTCGTCTGCCTCAAGTTGGACCATATGGTTCAGGGCCAAAATGGAGGAATCTCGAAACAAGTTCATGCATCTCGGAATCCTCACGAGAAATGAGGAGGGTGGGTGAGTTTCCACGCAATTCCGAGACGTTGAAAAAAGTTCGTCTTCGTCTGCCTCAGGTTGGCCCATATGGTTCAGGGCCCAAACGGAGGAATCTCGAAACAAGTTCATGGATTCCGGAATCTCACGAGAAATGAGGGGGGTGGGTAAGTTTCCACGTAATTCCGAGATGTTGAAAAAAGTTCCTCTTCGTCTGCCTCAAGTTGGCCCATATGGTTCAGGGCCCAAACGAAGGAATCTCGAAACAAGTTCATGCATTCCGGAATACTCACGAGAAATGAGGAGGGTGGGTGAGTTTCCACACAATTCCGAGACTTTGAAAAAAGTTCGTCTTCCTCTGCCTCAAGTTGTCCCATATGGTTCAGGGCATAATCGGAGGAATCTCGAAACAAGTTGATGCATTCCGGAATCCTCACGAGAAATGAGGAGGGTGGGTGAGTTTCCACGCAATTCCGAGACGTTGAAAAAGTTCGTCTTCGTCTGCCTCAAGTTGGACCATATGGTTCAGGGCATAATCGGAGGAATCTCGAAACAAGTTGATGCATTCCGGAATCCTCACGAGAAATGAGGAGGGTGGGTGAGTTTCCACGCAATTCCGAGACGTTTAAAAAAGTTCCTCTTGTTCTGCCTCAAGTTGGCCCATATGGTTCAGGGCCCGAACGGAGGAATCTCGAAACAAGTTCATGCACTCCGGAATCCTCACGAGAAATGAGGAGGGTGGGTGAGTTTCCACGCAATTCCGAGACGTTGAAAAAAGTTCGTCTTTTTCTGCCTCAAGTTGTCCCAAATGGTTCAGGGCCCAAACGGAGGAATCTGGAAACAAGTTCATGCATTCTGTAATCCTCACGAGAAATGAGGAGGGTGGGTGAGTTTCCACGCAATTCCGAGACGTTGAAAAAAGTTCGTCTTCGTCTGCCTCAAGTTGGACCATATGGTTCAGGGCCAAAATGGAGGAATCTCGAAACAAGTTCATGCATCCCGGAATCCTCACGAGAAATGAGGAGGGTGGGTGAGTTTCCACGCAATTCCGAGACGTTTAAAAAAGTTCCTCTTGTTCTGCCTCAAGTTGGCCCATATGGTTCAGGGCCCGAACGGAGGAATCTCGAAACAAGTTCATGCATTCCGGAATCCTCACGAGAAATGAGGAGGGTGGGTGAGTTTCCACGCAATTCCGAGACGTTGAAAAAAGTTCGTCTTTTTCTGCCTCAAGTTGTCCCAAATGGTTCAGGGCCCAAACGGAGGAATCTGGAAACAAATTCATGCATTCTGGAATCCTCACGAGAAATGAGGAGGGTGGGTGAGTTTCCACGCAATTCCGAGAAGTTGAAAAAAGTTCGTCTTTTTCTGCCTCAAGTTGTCCCAAATGGTTCAGGGCCCAAACGGAGGAATCTCGAAACAAGTTCATGCATTCCGGAATACTCACGAGAAATGAGGAGGGTGGGTGAGTTTCCACACAATTCCGAGACGTTGAAAAAAGTTCGTCTTCCTCTGCCTCAAGTTGTCCCATATGGTTCAGGGCATAATCGGAGGAATCTCGAAACAAGTTGATGCATTCCGGAATCCTCACGAGAAATGAGGAGGGTGGGTGAGTTTCCACGCAATTCCGAAACGTTGAAAAAAGTTCCTCTTGTTCTGCCTCAAGTTCGCCCATATGGTTCAGGGCCCAAACGGAGGAATCTCGAAACAAGTTCATGCATTCCGGAATCCTCACGAGAAATGAGGACGGTGGGTGAGTTTCCACGCAATTCCGAGATGTTGAAAAAAGTTCGTCTTATTCTGCCTCAAGTTGTCCCAAATGGTTCAGGGCCCAAACGGAGGAATCTGGAAACAAGTTCATGCATTCTGGAATCCTCACGAGAAATGAGGAGGGTGGGTGAGTTTCCACGCAATTCCGAGACGTTGAAAAAAGTTCGTCTTATTCTGCCTCAAGTTGTCCCAAATTGTTCAGGGCCCAAACGGAGGAATCTGGAAACATATGCATGCATTCTGGAATCCTCACGAGAAATGAGGAGGGTGGGTGAGTTTCCACGCAATTCCGAGACGTTGAAAAAAGTTCGTCTTATTCTTCCTCAAGTTGTCCCAAATGGTTCAGGGCCCAAAAGGAGGAATCTGGAAACAAGTTCTTGCATTCTAGAATCCTCACGAGAAATGAGGAGGGTGGGTGAGTTTCCACGCAATTCCGAGACGTTGAAAAAAGTTCGTCTTGGTCTGCCTCAAGTTGGCCCATATGGTTCAGGGCCCAAATGGAGGAACCTCGAAACAAGTTCATGCATCCCGGAATCCTCACGAGAAATGAGGAAGGTGTGTGAGTTTCCACGCAATTCCGAGACGTTGAAAAAAGTTCCTCTTGTTCTGCCTCAAGTTGGCTCATATGGTTCAGGGCATAATCGGAGGAATCTCGAAACAAGTTGATGCATTCTGGAATCCTCACCAGAAATGAGGACGGTGGGTGAGTTTCCACGCAATTCCGAGATGTTGAAAAAGTTCGTCTTTTTCTTCCTCTAGTTGTCCCAAATGGTTCAGGGCCCAAACGGAGGAATCTGGAAACAAGTTCATGCATTCTGGAATCCTCACGAGAAATGAAGAGGGTGGGTGAGTTTCCACGCAATTCCAAGACGTTGAAAAAAGTTCGTCTTCGTCTGCCTCAAGTTGGCCCATATGGTTCAGGGCCCAGACGGAGGAATCTCGAAACAAGTTCATGGATTCCGGAATCTCACGAGAAATGAGGAGGGTGCGTGAGTTTCCACGTAATTCCGAGATGTTGAAAAAAGTTCCTCTTCGTCTGCCTCATGTTGGCCCATATGGTTCAGGGCCCAAACGGAGGAATCTCGAAACAAGTTCATGCATTCCGGAATACTAACGAGAAATGAGGAGGGTGGGTGAGTTTCCACACAATTCCGAGACGTTGAAAAAAGTTCGTCTTCCTCTGCCTCAAGTTGTCCCATATGGTTCAGGGCATAATCGGAGGAATCTCGAAACAAGTTGATGCATTCCGGAATCCTCACGAGAAATGAGGAGGGTGGGTGAGTTTCCACGCAATTCCGAGACGTTTAAAAAAGTTCCTCTTGTTCTGCCTCAAGTTGGCCCATATGGTTCAGGGCCCGAACGGAGGAATGTCGAAACAAGTTCATGCATTCCGGAATCCTCACGAGAAATGAGGAGGGTGGGTGAGTTTCCACGCAATTCCGAGACGTTGAAAAAAGTTCGTCTTTTTCTGCCTCAAGTTGTCCCAAATGGTTCAGGGCCCAAACGGAGGAATCTGGAAACAAGTTCATGCATTCTGGAATCCTCACGAGAAATGAGGCGGGTGGGTGAGTTTCCACGCAATTCCGAGACGTTGAAAAAAGTTCGTCTTCGTCTGCCTCAAGTTGGACCATATGGTTCAGGGCCCAAATGGAGGAATCTCGAAACAAGTTCATGCATCCCGGAATCCTCACGAGAAATGAGGAGGGTGGGTGAGTTTCCACGCAATTCCGAGACGTTTAAAAAAGTTCCTCTTGTTCTGCCTCAAGTTGGCCCATATGGTTCAGGGCCCGAACGGAGGAATCTCGAAACAAGTTGATGCATTCCGGAATCCTCACGAGAAATGAGGAGGGTGGGTGAGTTTCCACGCAATTCCGAGACGTTGAAAAAAGTTCGTCTTTTTCTGCCTCAAGTTGTCCCAAATGGTTCAGGGCCCAAACGGAGGAATCTGGAAACAAATTCATGCATTCTGGAATCCTCACGAGAAATGAGGAGGGTGGGTGAGTTTCCACGCAATTCCGAGACGTTGAAAAAAGTTCGTCTTTTTCTGCCTCAGGTTGTCCCAAATGGTTCAGGGCCCAAACGGAGGAATCTCGAAACAAGTTCATGCATTCCGGAATACTCACGAGAAATGAGGAGGGTGGGTGAGTTTCCACACAATTCCGAGACGTTGAAAAAAGTTCGTCTTCCTCTGCCTCAAGTTGTCCCATATGGTTCAGGGCATAATCGGAGGAATCTCGAAACAAGTTGATGCATTCCGGAATCCTCACGAGAAATGAGGAGGGTGGGTGAGTTTCCACGCAATTCCGAGACGTTGAAAAAAGTGCCTCTTGTTCTGCCTCAAGTTGGCCCATATGGTTCAGGGCCCAAACGGAGGAATCTCGAAACAAGTTCATGCATTCCGGAATCCTCACGAGAAAGGAGGAGGGTGGGTGAGTTTCCACGCAATTCCGAGACGTTGAAAAAAGTTCGTCTTTTTCTGCCTCAAGTTGTCCCAAATGGTTCAGGCCCAAACGGAGGAATCTGGAAACAAGTTCATGCATTCTGGAATACTCACGAGAAATGAGGAGGGTGGGTGAGTTTCCACACAATTCCGAGACGTTGAAAAAAGTTCGTCTTCCTCTGCCTCAAGTTGTCCCATATGGTACAGGGCATAATCGGAGGAATCTCGAAACAAGTTGATGCATTCCGGAATCCTCACGAGAAATGAGGAGGGTGGGTGAGTTTCTACGCAATTCCGAGATGTTGAAAAAAGTTCGTCTTTTTCTTCCTCAAGTTGTCCCAAATGGTTCAAGGCCCAAACGGAGGAATCTGGAAACAAGTTCATGCGTTCTGGAATCCTCACGAGAAATGAGGAGGGTGGGTGAGTTTCCACGCAATTCCGAGACGTTGAAAAAAGTTCGTCTTCGTCTGCCTCAAGTTGGCCCATATGGTTCAGGGCCCAAACGGAGGAATCTCGAAACAAGTTCATGGATTCCGGAATCTCACGAGAAATGACGGGGGTGGGTAAGTTTCCACGTAATTCCGAGATGTTGAAAAAAGTTCCTCTTCGTCTGCCTCAAGTTGGCCCATATGGTTCAGGGCCCAAACGAAGGAATCTCGAAACAAGTTCATGCATTCCGGAATACTCACGAGAAATGAGGAGGGTGGGTGAGTTTCCACACAATTCCGAGACTTTGAAAAAAGTTCGTCTTCCTCTGCCTCAAGTTGTCCCATATGGTTCAGGGCATAATCGGAGGAATCTTGAAACAAGTTGATGCATTCCGGAATCCTCACGAGAAAAGAGGAGGGTGGGTGAGTTTCCACGCAATTCCGAGACGTTGAAAAAAGTTCGTCTTCGTCTGCCTCAAGTTGGACCATATGGTTCAGGGCATAATCGGAGGAATCTCGAAACAAGTTGATGCATTCCGGAATCCTCACGAGAAATGAGGAGGGTGGGTGAGTTTCCACGCAATTCCGAGACGTTTAAAAAAGTTCCTCTTGTTCTGCCTCAAGTTGGCCCATATGGTTCAGGGCCCGAACGGAGGAATCTCGAAACAAGTTCATGCATTCCGGAATCCTCACGAGAAATGAGGTGGGTGGGTGAGTTTCCACGCAATTCCGAGACGTTGAAAAAAGTTCGTCTTTTTCTGCCTCAAGTTGTCCCAAATGGTTCAGGGCCCAAACGGAGGAATCTGGAAACAAGTTCATGCATTCTGGAATCCTCACGAGAAATGAGGAGGGTGGGTGAGTTTCCACGCAATTCCGAGACGTTGAAAAAAGTTCGTCTTCGTCTGCCTCAAGTTGGACCATATGGTTCAGGGCCAAAATGGAGGAATCTCGAAACAAGTTCATGCATCCCGGAATCCTCACGAGAAATGAGGAGGGTGGGTGAGTTTCCACGCAATTCCGAGACGTTTAAAAAAGTTCCTCTTGTTCTGCCTCAAGTTGGCCCATATGGTTCAGGGCCCGAACGGAGGAATCTCGAAACAAGTTCATGCATTCCGGAATCCTCACGAGAAATGAGGAGGGTGGGTGAGTTTCCACGCAATTCCGAGACGTTGAAAAAAGTTCGTCTTTTTCTGCCTCAAGTTGTCCCAAATGGTTCAGGGCCCAAACGGAGGAATCTGGAAACAAATTCATGCATTCTGGAATCCTCACGAGAAATGAGGAGGGTGGGTGAGTTTCCACGCAATTCCGAGACGTTGAAAAAAGTTCGTCTTTTTCTGCCTCAGGTTGTCCCAAATGGTTCAGGGCCCAAACGGAGGAATCTCGAAACAAGTTCATGCATTCCGGAATACTCACGAGAAATGAGGAGGGTGGGTGAGTTTCCACACAATTCCGAGACGTTGAAAAAAGTTCGTCTTCCTCTGCCTCAAGTTGTCCCATATGGTTCAGGGCATAATCGGAGGAATCTCGAAACAAGTTGATGCATTCCGGAATCCTCACGAGAAATGAGGAGGGTGGGTGAGTTTCCACGCAATTCCGAGACGTTGAAAAAAGTGCCTCTTGTTCTGCCTCAAGTTGGCCCATATGGTTCAGGGCCCAAACGGAGGAATCTCGAAACAAGTTCATGCATTCCGGAATCCTCACGAGAAAGGAGGAGGGTGGGTGAGTTTCCACGCAATTCCGAGACGTTGAAAAAAGTTCGTCTTTTTCTGCCTCAAGTTGTCCCAAATGGTTCAGGCCCAAACGGAGGAATCTGGAAACAAGTTCATGCATTCTGGAATACTCACGAGAAATGAGGAGGGTGGGTGAGTTTCCACACAATTCCGAGACGTTGAAAAAAGTTCGTCTTCCTCTGCCTCAAGTTGTCCCATATGGTACAGGGCATAATCGGAGGAATCTCGAAACAAGTTGATGCATTCCGGAATCCTCACGAGAAATGAGGAGGGTGGGTGAGTTTCTACGCAATTCCGAGATGTTGAAAAAAGTTCGTCTTTTTCTTCCTCAAGTTGTCCCAAATGGTTCAAGGCCCAAACGGAGGAATCTGGAAACAAGTTCATGCGTTCTGGAATCCTCACGAGAAATGAGGAGGGTGGGTGAGTTTCCACGCAATTCCGAGACGTTGAAAAAAGTTCGTCTTCGTCTGCCTCAAGTTGGCCCATATGGTTCAGGGCCCAAACGGAGGAATCTCGAAACAAGTTCATGGATTCCGGAATCTCACGAGAAATGACGGGGGTGGGTAAGTTTCCACGTAATTCCGAGATGTTGAAAAAAGTTCCTCTTCGTCTGCCTCAAGTTGGCCCATATGGTTCAGGGCCCAAACGAAGGAATCTCGAAACAAGTTCATGCATTCCGGAATACTCACGAGAAATGAGGAGGGTGGGTGAGTTTCCACACAATTCCGAGACTTTGAAAAAAGTTCGTCTTCCTCTGCCTCAAGTTGTCCCATATGGTTCAGGGCATAATCGGAGGAATCTTGAAACAAGTTGATGCATTCCGGAATCCTCACGAGAAAAGAGGAGGGTGGGTGAGTTTCCACGCAATTCCGAGACGTTGAAAAAAGTTCGTCTTCGTCTGCCTCAAGTTGGACCATATGGTTCAGGGCATAATCGGAGGAATCTCGAAACAAGTTGATGCATTCCGGAATCCTCACGAGAAATGAGGAGGGTGGGTGAGTTTCCACGCAATTCCGAGACGTTTAAAAAAGTTCCTCTTGTTCTGCCTCAAGTTGGCCCATATGGTTCAGGGCCCGAACGGAGGAATCTCGAAACAAGTTCATGCATTCCGGAATCCTCACGAGAAATGAGGTGGGTGGGTGAGTTTCCACGCAATTCCGAGACGTTGAAAAAAGTTCGTCTTTTTCTGCCTCAAGTTGTCCCAAATGGTTCAGGGCCCAAACGGAGGAATCTGGAAACAAGTTCATGCATTCTGGAATCCTCACGAGAAATGAGGAGGGTGGGTGAGTTTCCACGCAATTCCGAGACGTTGAAAAAAGTTCGTCTTCGTCTGCCTCAAGTTGGACCATATGGTTCAGGGCCAAAATGGAGGAATCTCGAAACAAGTTCATGCATCCCGGAATCCTCACGAGAAATGAGGAGGGTGGGTGAGTTTCCACGCAATTCCGAGACGTTTAAAAAAGTTCCTCTTGTTCTGCCTCAAGTTGGCCCATATGGTTCAGGGCCCGAACGGAGGAATCTCGAAACAAGTTCATGCATTCCGGAATCCTCACGAGAAATGAGGAGGGTGGGTGAGTTTCCACGCAATTCCGAGACGTTGAAAAAAGTTCGTCTTTTTCTGCCTCAAGTTGTCCCAAATGGTTCAGGGCCCAAACGGAGGAATCTGGAAACAAATTCATGCATTCTGGAATCCTCACGAGAAATGAGGAGGGTGGGTGAGTTTCCACGCAATTCCGAGAAGTTGAAAAAAGTTCGTCTTTTTCTGCCTCAAGTTGTCCCAAATGGTTCAGGGCCCAAACGGAGGAATCTCGAAACAAGTTCATGCATTCCGGAATACTCACGTGAAATGAGGAGGGTGGGTGAGTTTCCACACAATTCCGAGACGTTGAAAAAAGTTCGTCTTCCTCTGCCTCAAGTTGTCCCATATGGTTCAGGGCATAATCGGAGGAATCTCGAAACAAGTTGATGCATTCCGGAATCCTCACGAGAAATGAGGAGGGTGGGTGAGTTTCCACGCAATTCCGAAACGTTGAAAAAAGTTCCTCTTGTTCTGCCTCAAGTTAGCCCATATGGTTCAGGGCCCAAACGGAGGAATCTCGAAACAAGTTCATGCATTCCGGAATCCTCACGAGAAAGGAGGAGGGTGGGTGAGTTTCCACGCAATTCCGAGACGTTGAAAAAAGTTCGTCTTTTTCTGCCTCAAGTTGTCCCAAATGGTTCAGGGCCCAAACGGAGGAATCTGGAAACAAGTTCATGCATTCTGGAATACTCACGAGAAATGAGGAGGGTGGGTGAGTTTCCACACAATTCCGAGACGTTGAAAAAAGTTCGTCTTCCTCTGCCTCAAGTTGTCCCATATGGTACAGGGCATAATCGGAGGAATCTCGAAACAAGTTGATGCATTCCGGAATCCTCACGAGAAATGAGGAGGGTGGGTGAGTTTCCACGCAATTCCGAGATGTTGAAAAAAGTTCGTCTTTTTGCTCAAGTTGTCCCAAATGGTTCAGGGCCCAAACGGAGGAATCTGGAAACAAGTTCATGCGTTCTGGAATCCTCACGAGAAATGAGGAGGGTGGGTGAGTTTCCACGCAATTCCGAGACGTTGAAAAAAGTTCCTCTTCGTCTGCCTCAAGTTGGCCCATATGGTTCAGGGCCCAAACGAAGGAATCTCGAAACAAGTTCATGCATTCCGGAATACTCACGAGAAATGAGGAGGGTGGGTGAGTTTCCACACAATTCCGAGACGTTGAAAAAAGTTCGTCTTCCTCTGCCTCAAGTTGTCCCATATGGTTCAGGGCATAATCGGAGGAATCTCGAAACAAGTTGATGCATTCCGGAATCCTCACGAGAAATGAGGAGGGTGGGTGAGTTTCCACGCAATTCCGAGACGTTGAAAAAAGTTCCTCTTCGTCTGCCTGAAGTTGGCCCATATGGTTCAGGGCCCAAACGGAGGAATCTCGAAACAAGTTCATGGATTCTGGAATCTCACGAGAAATGAGGAGGGTGCGTGAGTTTCCACGTAATTCCGAGATGTTGAAAAAAGTTCCTCTTCGTCTGCCTCAAGTTGGCCCATATGGTTCAGGGCCCAAACGGAGGAATCTCGAAACAAGTTCATGCATTCCGGAATACTAACGAGAAATGAGGAGGGTGGGTGAGTTTCCACACAATTCCGAGACATTGAAAAAAGTTCGTCTTCCTCTGCCTCAAGTTGTCCCATATGGTTCAGGGCATAATCGGAGGAATCTCGAAACAAGTTGATGCATTCCGGAATCCTCACGAGAAATGAGGAGGGTGGGTGAGTTTCCACGCAATTCCGAGACGTTTAAAAAAGTTCCTCTTGTTCTGCCTCAAGTTCGCCCATATGGTTCAGGGCCCGAACGGAGGAATCTCGAAACAAGTTCATGCATTCCGGAATCCTCACGAGAAATGAGGAGGGTGGGTGAGTTTCCACGCAATTCCGAGACGTTGAAAAAAGTTCGTCTTTTTCTGCCTCAAGTTGTCCCAAATGGTTCAGGGCCCAAACGGAGGAATCTGGAAACAAGTTCATGCATTCTGGAATCCTCACGAGAAATGAGGAGGGTGGGTGAGTTTCCACGCAATTCCAAGACGTTGAAAAAAGTTCGTCTTGTTCTGCCTCAAGTTGTCCCAAATGGTTCAGGGCCCAAACGGAGGAATCTGGAAACAAGTTCATGCATTCCGGAATACTCACGAGAAATGAGGAGGGTGGGTGAGTTTCCACACAATTCCGAGACGTTGAAAAAAGTTCGTCTTCCTCTGCCTCAAGTTGTCCCATATGGTTCAGGGCATAATCGGAGGAATCTCGAAACAAGTTGATGCATTCCGGAATCCTCACGAGAAATGAGGAGGGTGGGTGAGTTTCCACGCAATTCCGAGACGTTGAAAAGAGTTCCTCTTGTTCTGCCTCAAGTTGGCCCATATGGTTCAGGGCCCAAACGGAGGAATCTCGAAACAAGTTCATGCATTCGGAATCCTCATGAGAAATGAGGAGGGTGGGTGAGTTTCCACGCAATTCCGAGACGTTGAAAAAAGTTCGTCTTGTTCTGCCTCAAGTTGTCCCAAATGGTTCAGGGCCCAAACGGAGGAATCTGGAAACAAGTTCATGCATTCTGGAATACTCACGAGAAATGAGGCGGGTGGGTGAGTTTCCACACAATTCCGAGACGTTGAAAAAAGTTCGTCTTCCTCTGCCTCAAGTTGTCCCATATGGTACAGGGCATAATCGGAGGAATCTCGAAACAAGTTGATGCATTCCGGAATCCTCACGAGAAATGAGGAGGGTGGGTGAGTTTCCACGCAATTCCGAGATGTTGAAAAAAGTTCGTCTTTTTCTTCCTCAAGTTGTCCCAAATGGTTCAGGGCCCAAACGGAGGAATCTGGAAACAAGTTCATGCGTTCTGGAATCCTCACGAGAAATGAGGAGGGTGGGTGAGTTTCCACGCAATTCCGAGACGTTGAAAAAAGTTCGTCTTCGTCTGCCTCAAGTTGGCCCATATGGTTCAGGGCCCAAACGGAGGAATCTCGAAACAAGTTCATGGATTCCGGAATCTCACGAGAAATGAGGAGGGTGGGTAAGTTTCCACGTAATTCCGAGATGTTGAAAAAAGTTCCTCTTCGTCTGCCTCAAGTCGGCCCATATGGTTCAGGGCCCAAACGGAGGAATCTTGAAACAAGTTCATGCATTCCGGAATACTCACGAGAAATGAGGAGGGTGGGTGAGTTTCCACACAATTCCGAGACGTTGAAAAAAGTTCGTCTTCCTCTGCCTCAAGTTGTCCCATATGGTTCAGGGCATAATCGGAGGAATCTCGAAACAAGTTGATGCATTCCGGAATCCTCACCAGAAATGAGGAGGGTGGGTGAGTTTCCACGCAATTCCAAGATGTTGAAAAAAGTTCGTCTTTTTCTTCCTCAAGTTGTCCCAAATGGTTCGGGGCCCAAACGGAGGAATCTGGAAACAAGTTCATGCATTCTGGAATCCTCACGAGAAATGAGGAGGGTGGGTGAGTTTCCATGCAATTCCGAGACGTTGAAAAAAGTTCGTCTTCGTCTGCCTCAAGTTGGACCATATGGTTCAGGGCCCAAATGGAGGAATCTCGAAACAAGTTCATGCATCCCGGAATCCTCACGAGAAATGAGGAGGGTGGGTGAGTTTCCACGCAATTCCGAGACGTTGAAAAAAGTTCGTCTTCGTCTGCCTCAAGTTGGACCATATGGTTCAGGGCCCAAATGGAGGAATCTCGAAACAAGTTCATGCATCCCGGAATCCTCACGAGAAATGAGGAGGGTGGGTGAGTTTCCACGCAATTCCGAGACGTTGAAAAAAGTTCCTATTGTTCTACCTCAAGTTGGCCCATATGGTTCAGGGCATAATCGGAGGAATCTCGAAACAAGTTGATGCATTCTGGAATCCTCACGAGAAATGAGGAGGGTGGGTGAGTTTCCATGCAATTCCGAGATGTTGAAAAAAGTTCGTCTTTTTCTTCCTCAAGTTGTCCCAAATGGTTCAGGGCCCAAACGGAGGAATCTGGAAACAGGTTCATGCATTCTGGAATCCTCACGAGAAATGAGGAGGGTGGGTGAGTTTCCACGCAAATCCGAGACGTTGAAAAAAGTTCGTCTTCGTCTGCCTCAAGTTGGCCCATATGGTTCAGGGCCCAAACGGAGGAATCTCGAAACAAGTTCATCCATTCCGGAATCCTCACGAGAAATGAGGAGGGTGGGTGAGTTTCCACGCAATTCCGAGACGTTGAAAAAAGTTCGTCTTTTTCTGCATCACGTTGTTCCAAATGGTTCAGGGCCCAAACGGAAGAATCTGGAAACAAGTTCATGCATTCTGGAATCCTCACGAGAAATGTGGAGGGTGGGTGAGTTTCCACGCAATTCCGAGACGTTGAAAAAAGTTCGTCTTCGTCTGCCTCAAGTTGGCCCATATGGTTCAGGGCCCAAACGGAGAAATCTCGAAACAAGTTCATGCATTCCGGAATACTCACGAGAAATGAGGTGGGTGGGTGAGTTTCCACACAATTCCGAGACGTTGAAAAAAGTTCGTCTTCCTCTGCCTCAAGTTGTCCCATATGGTTCAGGGCATAATCGGAGGAATCTCGAAACAAGTTGATGCATTCTGGAATCCTCACGAGAAATGAGGACGGTGGGTGAGTTTCCACGCAATTCCGAGACGTTGAAAAAAGTTCGTGTTTTTCTTCCTCTAGTTGTCCCAAATGGTTCAGGGCCCAAACGGAGGAATCTCGAAACAAGTTCATGCATTCCGGAATCCTCACGAGAAATGAGGAGGGTGGGTGAGTTTCCACGCAATTCAGAGACGTTGAAAAAAGTTCCTCTTGTTCTGCCTCAAGTTGGCCCATATGGTTCAGGGCATAATCGGCGGAATCTCGAAACAAGTTGATGCATTCTGGAATCCTCACGAGAAATGAGGACGGTGGGTGAGTTTCCACGCAATTCCGAGACGTTGAAAAAAGTTCGTCTTCCTCTGCCTCAAGTTGACCCATATGGTTCAGGGCATAATCGGAGGAATCTCGAAACAAGTTGATGCATTCTGGAATCCTCACGAGAAATGAGGAGGGTGGGTGAGTTTCCACGCAATTCCGAGACGTTGAAAAAAGTTCGTCTTTTTCTGCATCACGTTGTTCCAAATGGTTCAGGGCCCAAACGGAAGAATCTGGAAACAAGTTCATGCATTCTGGAATCCTCACGAGAAATGTGGAGGGTGGGTGAGTTTCCACGTAATTCCGAGACGTTGAAAAAAGTTCGTCTTCGTCTGCCGCAAGTTGGCCCATATGGTTCAGGGCCCAAACGGAGAAATCTCGAAACAAGTTCATGCATTCCGGAATACTCACGAGAAATGAGGTGGGTGGGTGAGTTTCCACACAATTCCGAGACGTTGAAAAAAGTTCGTCTTCCTCTGCCTCAAGTTGTCCCATATGGTTCAGGGCATAATCGGAGGAATCTCGAAACAAGTTGATGCATTCTGGAATCCTCACGAGAAATGAGGACGGTGGGTGAGTTTCCACGAAATTCCGAGACGTTGAAAAAAGTTCGTGTTTTTCTTCCTCTAGTTGTCCCAAATGGTTCAGGGCCCAAACGGAGGAATCTCGAAACAAGTTCATGCATTCCGGAATCCTCACGAGAAATGAGGAGGGTGGGTGAGTTTCCACGCAATTCAGAGACGTTGAAAAAAGTTCCTCTTGTTCTGCCTCAAGTTGGCCCATATGGTTCAGGGCATAATCGGCGGAATCTCGAAACAAGTTGATGCATTCTGGAATCCTCACGAGAAATGAGGACGGTGGGTGAGTTTCCACGCAATTCCGAGACGTTGAAAAAAGTTCGTCTTCCTCTGCCTCAAGTTGACCCATATGGTTCAGGGCATAATCGGAGGAATCTCGAAACAAGTTGATGCATTCCGGAATCCTCACGAGAAATGAGGAGGGTGGGTGAGTTTCCACGCAATTCCGAGACGTTGAAAAAAGTTCGTCTTTTTCTGCCTCAAGTTGTCCCATATGGTTCAGGGCCCAAACGGAGGAATCTCGAAACAAGGTCATGCATTCCGGAATCCTCACGAGAAATGAGGAGGGTGGGTGAGTTTCCACGCAATTCCGAGACGTTGAAAAAAGTTCCTCTTGTTCTGCCTCAAGTTGGCCCATATGGTTCAGGGCATAATCGGCGGAATCTCGAAACAAGTTGATGCATTCTGGAATCCTCACGAGAAATGAGGACGGTGGGTGAGTTTCCACGCAATTCCGAGACGTTGAAAAAAGTTCGTCTTCCTCTGCCTCAAGTTGACCCATATGGTTCAGGGCATAATCGGAGGAATCTCGAAACAAGTTGATGCATTCCGGAATCCTCACGAGAAATGAGGACGGTGGGTGAGTTTCCACGCAATTCCGAGACGTTGAAAAAAGTTCGTCTTTTTCTGCCTCAAGTTGTCCCATATGGTTCAGGGCCCAAACGGAGGAATCTCGAAACAAGGTCATGCATTCCGGAATCCTCACGAGAAATGAGGAGGGTGGGTGAGTTTCCACGCAATTCCGAGACGTTGAAAAAAGTTCCTCTTGTTCTGCCTCAAGTTGGCCCATATGGTTCAGGGCATAATCGGCGGAATCTCGAAACAAGTTGATGCATTCTGGAATCCTCACGAGAAATGAGGACGGTGGGTGAGTTTCCACGCAATTCCGAGATGTTGAAAAAAGTTCGTCTTTTTCTACCTCAAGTTGTCCCAAATGGTTCAGGGCCCAAACGGAGGAATCTCGAAACAAGTTCATGCATTCCGGAATTCTCACGAGAAATGAGGAGGGTGGGTGAGTTTCCACGCAATTCCGAGACGTTGAAAAAAGTTCGTCTTTTTCTGCCTCAAGTTGTCCCATATGGTTCAGGGCCCAAACGGAGGAATCTGGAAACAAGTTCATGCATTCCGGAATACTCACGAGAAATGAGGAGGGTGGGTGAGTTTCCACACAATTCCGAGACGTTGAAAAAAGTTCCTCTTATTCTGCCTCAAGTTGGCCCATATGGTTCACGGCCCAAACGGAGGAATCTCGAAACAAGTTGATGCATTCCGGAATCCTCACGAGAAATGAGGAGGGTGGGTGAGTTTCCACGCAATTCCGAGACGTTGAAAAAAGTTCGTCTTTTTCTGCCTCAAGTTGTCCCAAATGGTTCAGGGCCCAAACGGAGGAATCTGGAAACAAGTTCATGCGTTCTGGAATCCTCACGAGAAATGAGGAGGGTGGGTGAGTTTCCACGCAATTCCGAGACGTTGAAAAAAGTTCGTCTTCGTCTGCCTCAAGTTGGCCCATATGGTTCAGGGCCCAAACGGAGGAATCTCGAAACAAGTTCATGCATCCCGGAATCCTCACGAGAAATGAGGAGGGTGGGTGAGTTTCCACGCAATTCCGAGACGTTGAAAAAAGTTCGTCTTCGTCTGCCTCAAGTTGGACCATATGGTTCAGGGCCCAAATGGAGGAATCTCGAAACAAGTTCATGCATCCCGGAATCCTCACGAGAAATGAGGAGGGTGGGTGAGTTTCCACGCAATTCCGAGACGTTGAAAAAAGTTCCTATTGTTCTACCTCAAGTTGGCCCATATGGTTCAGGGCATAATCGGAGGAATCTCGAAACAAGTTGATGCATTCTGGAATCCTCACGAGAAATGAGGAGGGTGGGTGAGTTTCCATGCAATTCCGAGATGTTGAAAAAAGTTCGTCTTTTTCTTCCTCAAGTTGTCCCAAATGGTTCAGGGCCCAAACGGAGGAATCTGGAAACAGGTTCATGCATTCTGGAATCCTCACGAGAAATGAGGAGGGTGGGTGAGTTTCCACGCAAATCCGAGACGTTGAAAAAAGTTCGTCTTCGTCTGCCTCAAGTTGGCCCATATGGTTCAGGGCCCAAACGGAGGAATCTCGAAACAAGTTCATCCATTCCGGAATCCTCACGAGAAATGAGGAGGGTGGGTGAGTTTCCACGCAATTCCGAGACGTTGAAAAAAGTTCGTCTTTTTCTGCATCAAGTTGTTCCAAATGGTTCAGGGCCCAAACGGAAGAATCTGGAAACAAGTTCATGCATTCTGGAATCCTCACGAGAAATGTGGAGGGTGGGTGAGTTTCCACGCAATTCCGAGACGTTGAAAAAAGTTCGTCTTCGTCTGCCTCAAGTTGGCCCATATGGTTCAGGGCCCAAACGGAGAAATCTCGAAACAAGTTCATGCATTCCGGAATACTCACGAGAAATGAGGTGGGTGGGTGAGTTTCCACACAATTCCGAGACGTTGAAAAAAGTTCGTCTTCCTCTGCCTCAAGTTGTCCCATATGGTTCAGGGCATAATCGGAGGAATCTCGAAACAAGTTGATGCATTCTGGAATCCTCATGAGAAATGAGGACGGTGGGTGAGTTTCCACGCAATTCCGAGACGTTGAAAAAAGTTCGTGTTTTTCTTCCTCTAGTTGTCCCAAATGGTTCAGGGCCCAAACGGAGGAATCTCGAAACAAGTTCATGCATTCCGGAATCCTCACGAGAAATGAGGAGGGTGGGTGAGTTTCCACGCAATTCCGAGACGTTGAAAAAAGTTCCTCTTGTTCTGCCTCAAGTTGGCCCATATGGTTCAGGGCATAATCGGCGGAATCTCGAAACAAGTTGATGCATTCTGGAATCCTCACGAGAAATGAGGACGGTGGGTGAGTTTCCACGCAATTCCGAGACGTTGAAAAAAGTTCGTCTTCCTCTGCCTCAAGTTGACCCATATGGTTCAGGGCATAATCGGAGGAATCTCGAAACAAGTTGATGCATTCCGGAATCCTCACGAGAAATGAGGACGGTGGGTGAGTTTCCACGCAATTCCGAGACGTTGAAAAAAGTTCGTCTTTTTCTGCCTCAAGTTGTCCCATATGGTTCAGGGCCCAAACGGAGGAATCTCGAAACAAGGTCATGCATTCCGGAATCCTCACGAGAAATGAGGAGGGTGGGTGAGTTTCCACGCAATTCCGAGACGTTGAAAAAAGTTCCTCTTGTTCTGCCTCAAGTTGGCCCATATGGTTCAGGGCATAATCGGCGGAATCTCGAAACAAGTTGATGCATTCTGGAATCCTCACGAGAAATGAGGACGGTGGGTGAGTTTCCACGCAATTCCGAGATGTTGAAAAAAGTTCGTCTTTTTCTACCTCAAGTTGTCCCAAATGGTTCAGGGCCCAAACGGAGGAATCTCGAAACAAGTTCATGCATTCCGGAATTCTCACGAGAAATGAGGAGGGTGGGTGAGTTTCCACGCAATTCCGAGACGTTGAAAAAAGTTCGTCTTTTTCTGCCTCAAGTTGTCCCATATGGTTCAGGGCCCAAACGGAGGAATCTGAACACAAGTTCATGCATTCCGGAATACTCACGAGAAATGAGGAGGGTGGGTGAGTTTCCACACAATTCCGAGACGTTGAAAAAAGTTCCTCTTATTCTGCCTCAAGTTGGCCCATATGGTTCAGGGCCCAAACGGAGGAATCTCGAAACAAGTTGATGCATTCCGGAATCCTCACGAGAAATGAGGAGGGTGGGTGAGTTTCCACGCAATTCCGAGACGTTGAGAAAAGTTCGTCTTTTTCTGCCTCAAGTTGTCCCAAATGGTTCAGGGCCCAAACGGAGGAATCTGGAACAAGTTCATGCATTCTGGAATACTCACGAGAAATGAGGAGGGTGGGTGAGTTTCCACACAATTCCGAGACGTTGAAAAAAGTTCGTCTTCCTCTGCCTCAAGTTATCCCATATGGTTCAGGGCATAATCGGAGGAATCTGGAAACAAGTTCATGCATTCCGGAATACTCACGAGAAATGAGGAGGGTGGGTGAGTTTCCACACAATTCCGAGACGTTGAAAAAAGTTCCTCTTATTCTGCCTCAAGTTGTCCCATATGGTTCAGGGCCCAAACGGAGGAATCTCGAAACAAGGTCATGCATTCCGGAATCCTCACGAGAAATGAGGAGGGTGGGTGAGTTTCCACGCAATTCCGAGACGTTGAAAAAAGTTCCTCTTGTTCTGCCTCAAGTTGGCCCATATGGTTCAGGGCATAATCGGCGGAATCTCGAAACAAGTTGATGCATTCTGGAATCCTCACGAGAAATGAGGAGGGTGGGTGAGTTTCCACGCAATTCCGAGATGTTGAAAAAAGTTCGTCTTTTTCTACCTCAAGTTGTCCCAAATGGTTCAGGGCCCAAACGGAGGAATCTCGAAACAAGTTCATGCATTCCGGAATTCTCACGAGAAATGAGGAGGGTGGGTGAGTTTCCACGCAATTCCGAGACGTTGAAAAAAGTTCGTCTTTTTCTGCCTCAAGTTGTCCCATATGGTTCAGGGCCCAAACGGAGGAATCTGGAAACAAGTTCATGCATTCCGGAATACTCACGAGAAATGAGGAGGGTGGGTGAGTTTCCACACAATTCCGAGACGTTGAAAAAAGTTCCTCTTATTCTGCCTCAAGTTGGCCCATATGGTTCAGGGCCCAAACGGAGGAATCTCGAAACAAGTTGATGCATTCCGGAATCCTCACGAGAAATGAGGAGGGTGGGTGAGTTTCCACGCAATTCCGAGACGTTGAGAAAAGTTCGTCTTTTTCTGCCTCCAGTTGTCCCAAATGGTTCAGGGCCCAAACGGAGGAATCTGGAACAAGTTCATGCATTCTGGAATACTCACGAGAAATGAGGAGGGTGGGTGAGTTTCCACACAATTCCGAGACGTTGAAAAAAGTTCGTCTTCCTCTGCCTCAAGTTATCCCATATGGTTCAGGGCATAATCGGAGGAATCTGGAAACAAGTTCATGCATTCTGGAATACTCACGAGAAATGAGGAGGGTGGGTGAGTTTCCACACAATTCCGAGACGTTGAAAAAAGTTCCTCTTATTCTGCCTCAAGTTGGCCCATATGGTTCAGGGCCCAAACGGAGGAATCTTGAAACAAGTTCATGCATTCCGGAATCCTCACGAGAAATGAGGAGGGTGGGTGAGTTTCCACGCAATTCCGAGACGTTGAAAAAAGTTCCTCTTGTTCTGCCTCAAGTTGGCCCATATGGTTCAGGGCATAATCGGCGGAATCTCGAAACAAGTTGATGCATTCTGGAATCCTCACGAGAAATGAGGACGGTGGGTGAGTTTCCACGCAATTCCGAGATGTTGGAAAAAGTTCGTCTTTTTCTTCCTCAAGTTGTCCCAAATGGTTCAGGGCCCAAACGGAGGAATCTCGAAACAAGTTCATGCATTCCGGAATGCTCACGAGAAATGAGGAGGGTGGGTGAGTTTCCACGCAATTCCGAGATGTTGAAAAAAGTTCGTCTTTTTCTTCCTCAAGTTGTCCCAAATGGTTCGGGGCCCAAACGGAGGAATCTGGAAACAAGTTCATGCATTCTGGAATCCTCACGAGAAATGAGGAGGGTGGGTGAGTTTCCACGCAATTCCGAGACGTTGAAAAAAGTTCGTCTTCGTCTGCCTCAAGTTGGACCATATGGTTCAGGGCCCAAATGGAGGAATCTCGAAACAAGTTCATGCATCCCGGAATCCTCACGAGAAATGAGGAGGGTGGGTGAGTTTCCACGCAATTCCGAGACGTTGAAAAAAGTTCCTCTTGTTCTACCTCAAGTTGGCCCATATGGTTCAGGGCATAATCGGAGGAATCTCGAAACAAGTTGATGCATTCTGGAATCCTCACGAGAAATGAGGAGGGTGGGTGAGTTTCCATGCAATTCCGAGATGTTGAAAAAAGTTCGTCTTTTTCTTCCTCAAGTTGTCCCAAATGGTTCAGGGCCCAAACGGAGGAATCTGGAAACAGGTTCATGCATTCTGGAATCCTCACGAGAAATGAGGAGGGTGGGTGAGTTTCCACGCAAATCCGAGACGTTGAAAAAAGTTCGTCTTCGTCTGCCTCAAGTTGGCCCATATGGTTCAGGGCCCAAACGGAGGAATCTCGAAACAAGTTCATCCATTCCGGAATCCTCACGAGAAATGAGGAGGGTGGGTGAGTTTCCACGCAATTCCGAGACGTTGAAAAAAGTTCGTCTTTTTCTACATCAAGTTGTTCCAAATGGTTCAGGGCCCAAACGGAAGAATCTGGAAACAAGTTCATGCATTCTGGAATCCTCACGAGAAATGTGGAGGGTGGGTGAGTTTCCACGCAATTCCGAGACGTTGAAAAAAGTTCGTCTTCGTCTGCCTCAAGTTGGCCCATATGGTTCAGGGCCCAAACGGAGAAATCTCGAAACAAGTTCATGCATTCTGGAATACTCACGAGAAATGAGGAGGGTGGGTGAGTTTCCGCACAATTCCGAGACGTTGAAAAAAGTTCGTCTTCCTCTGCCTCAAGTTATCCCATATGGTTCAGGGCATAATCGGAGGAATCTCGAAACAAGTTGATGCATTCTGGAATCCTCACGAGAAATGAGGACGGTGGGTGAGTTTCCACGCAATTCCGAGACGTTGAAAAAAGTTCGTGTTTTTCTTCCTCTAGTTGTCCCAAATGGTTCAGGGCCCAAACGGAGGAATCTCGAAACAAGTTCATGCATTCCGGAATCCTCACGAGAAATGAGGAGGGTGGGTGAGTTTCCACGCAATTCCGAGACGTTGAAAAAAGTTCCTCTTGTTCTGCCTCAAGTTGGCCCATATGGTTCAGGGCATAATCGGCGGAATCTCGAAACAAGTTGATGCATTCTGGAATCCTCACGAGAAATGAGGACGGTGGGTGAGTTTCCACGCAATTCCGAGACGTTGAAAAAAGTTCGTCTTCCTCTGCCTCAAGTTGTCCCATATGGTTCAGGGCATAATCGGAGGAATCTCGAAACAAGTTGATGCATTCCGGAATCCTCACGAGAAATGAGGAGGGTGGGTGAGTTTCCACGCAATTCCGAGACGTTGAAAAAAGTTCGTCTTTTTCTGCCTCAAGTGTTCCCATATGGTTCAGGGCCCAAACGGAGGAATCTCGAAACAAGTTCATGCATTCTGGAATACTCACGAGAAATGAGGAGGGTGGGTGAGTTTCCGCACAATTCCGAGACGTTGAAAAAAGTTCGTCTTCCTCTGCCTCAAGTTGTCCCATATGGTTCAGGGCATAATCGGAGGAATCTCGAAACAAGTTGATGCATTCTGGAATCCTCACGAGAAATGAGGACGGTGGGTGAGTTTCCACGCAATTCCGAGACGTTGAAAAAAGTTCGTGTTTTTCTTCCTCTAGTTGTCCCAAATGGTTCAGGGCCCAAACGGAGGAATCTCGAAACAAGTTCATGCATTCCGGAATCCTCACGAGAAATGAGGAGGGTGGGTGAGTTTCCACGCAATTCCGAGACGTTGAAAAAAGTTCCTCTTGTTCTGCCTCAAGTTGGCCCATATGGTTCAGGGCATAATCGGCGGAATCTCGAAACAAGTTGATGCATTCTGGAATCCTCACGAGAAATGAGGACGGTGGGTGAGTTTCCACGCAATTCCGAGACGTTGAAAAAAGTTCGTCTTCCTCTGCCTCAAGTTGTCCCATATGGTTCAGGGCATAATCGGAGGAATCTCGAAACAAGTTGATGCATTCCGGAATCCTCACGAGAAATGAGGAGGGTGGGTGAGTTTCCACGCAATTCCGAGACGTTGAAAAAAGTTCGTCTTTTTCTGCCTCAAGTTGTCCCATATGGTTCAGGGCCCAAACGGAGGAATCTCGAAACAAGGTCATGCATTCCGGAATCCTCACGAGAAATGAGGAGGGTGGGTGAGTTTCCACGCAATTCCGAGACGTTGAAAAAAGTTCCTCTTGTTCTGCCTCAAGTTGGCCCATATGGTTCAGGGCATAATCGGCGGAATCTCGAAACAAGTTGATGCATTCTGGAATCCTCACGAGAAATGAGGACGGTGGGTGAGTTTCCACGCAATTCCGAGATGTTGGAAAAAGTTCGTCTTTTTCTTCCTCAAGTTGTCCCAAATGGTTCAGGGCCCAAACGGAGGAATCTCGAAACAAGTTCATGCATTCCGGAATTCTCACGAGAAATGAGGAGGGTGGGTGAGTTTCCACGCAATTCCGAGACGTTGAAAAAAGTTCGTCTTTTTCTGCCTCAAGTTGTTCCATATGGATCAGGGCCCAAACGGAGGAATCTGGAAACAAGTTCATGCATTCCGGAATACTCACGAGAAATGAGGAGGGTGGGTGAGTTTCCACACAATTCCGAGACGTTGAAAAAAGTTCCTCTTATTCTGCCTCAAGTTGGCCCATATGGTTCAGGGCCCAAACGGAGGAATCTCGAAACAAGTTCATGCATTCCGGAATCCTCACGAGAAATGAGGAGGGTGGGTGAGTTTGCACGCAATTCCGAGACGTTGAAAAAAGTTCGTCTTTTTCTGCCTCAAGTTGTCCCAAATGGTTCAGGGCCCAAATGGAGGAATCTGGAACAAGTTCATGCATTCTGGAATACTCATGAGAAATGAGGAGGGTGGGTGAGTTTCCACACAATTCCGAGACGTTGAAAAAAGTTCGTCTTCCTCTGCCTCAAGTTATCCCATATGGTTCAGGGCATAATCGGACGAATCTCGAAACAAGTTGATGCATTCCGGAATCCTCACGAGAAATGAGGAGGGTGGGTGAGTTTCCACGCAATTCCGAGACGTTGAAAAAAGTTCGTCTTTTTCTGCCTCAAGTTGTCCCATATGGTTCAGGGCCCAAACGGAGGAATCTGGAAACAAGTTCATGCATTCCGGAATACTCACGAGAAATGAGGAGGGTGGGTGAGTTTCCACCCAATTCCGAGACGTTGAAAAAAGTTCCTCTTCTTCTGCCTCAAGTTGGCCCATATGGTTCAGGGCCCAAACGGAGGAATCTCGATACAAGTTCATGCATTCCGGAATCCTCACGAGAAATGAGGAGGGTGGGTGAGTTTCCACGCAATTCCGAGACGTTGAAAAAAGTTCGTGTTTTTCTTCCTCTAGTTGTCCCAAATGGTTCAGGGCCCAAACGGAGGAATCTCGAAACAAGTTCATGCATTCCGGAATCCTCACGAGAAATGAGGAGGGTGGGTGAGTTTCCACGCAATTCCGAGACGTTGAAAAAAGTTCCTCTTGTTCTGCCTCAAGTTGGCCCATATGGTTCAGGGCATAATCGGCGGAATCTCGAAACAAGTTGATGCATTCTGGAATCCTCACGAGAAATGAGGACGGTGGGTGAGTTTCCACGCAATTCCGAGACGTTGAAAAAAGTTCGTCTTCCTCTGCCTCAAGTTGTCCCATATGGTTCAGGGCATAATCGGAGGAATCTCGAAAAAAGTTGATGCATTCCGGAATCCTCACGAGAAATGAGGAGGGTGGGTGAGTTTCCACGCAATTCCGAGACGTTGAAAAAAGTTCGTCTTTTTCTGCCTCAAGTTGTCCCATATGGTTCAGGGCCCAAACGGAGGAATCTCGAAACAAGGTCATGCATTCCGGAATCCTTACGGGAAATGAGGAGGGTGGGTGAGTTTCCACGCAATTCCGAGACGTTGAAAAAAGTTCGTCTTTTTCTGCCTCAAGTTGTTCCATATGGATCAGGGCCCAAACGGAGGAATCTGGAAACAAGTTCATGCATTCCGGAATACTCACGAGAAATGAGGAGGGTGGGTGAGTTTCCACACAATTCCGAGATGTTGGAAAAAGTTCGTCTTTTTCTGCCTCAAGTTGGCCCATATGGTTCAGGGCCCAAACGGAGGAATCTCGAAACAAGTTCATGCATTCCGGAATACTCACGAGAAATGAGGAGGGTGGGTGAGTTTCCACACAATTCCGAGACGTTGAAAAAAGTTCCTCTTATTCTGCCTCAAGTTGGCCCATATGGTTCAGGGCCCAAACGGAGGAATCTCGAAACAAGTTGATGCATTCCGGAATCCTCACGAGAAATGAGGAGGGTGGGTGAGTTTCCACGCAATTCCGAGACGTTGAGAAAAGTTCGTCTTTTTCTGCCTCAAGTTGTCCCAAATGGTTCAGGGCCCAAACGGAGGAATCTGGAACAAGTTCATGCATTCTGGAATACTCACGAGAAATGAGGAGGGTGGGTGAGTTTCCACACAATTCCGAGACGTTGAAAAAAGTTCGTCTTCCTCTGCCTCAAGTTCTCCCATATGGTTCAGGGCATAATCGGAGGAATCTCGAAACAAGTTGATGCATTCCGGAATCCTCACGAGAAATGAGGAGGGTGGGTGAGTTTCCACGCAATTCCGAGATGTTGAAAAAAGTTCGTCTTTTTCTTCCTCAAGTTGTCCCAAATGGTTCAGGGCCCAAACGAAGGAATCTCGAAACAAGTTCATGCATTCCGGAATTCTCACGAGAAATGAGGAGGGTGGGTGAGTTTCCACGCAATTCCGAGACGTTGAAAAAAGTTCGTCTTTTTCTGCCTCAAGTTGTCCCATATGGTTCAGGGCCCAAACGGAGGAATCTGGAAACAAGTTCATGCATTCTGGAATACTCACGAGAAATGAGGAGGGTGGGTGAGTTTCGACGCAATTCCGAGACGTTGAAAAAAGTTCCTCTTGTTCTGCCTCATGTTGGCCCATATGGTTCAGGGCCCAAACGGAGGAATTTCGAAACAAGTTCATGCATTCTGGAATCCTCACTAGAATTGAGGACGGCGGGTGAGTTTCCACGCAATTCCGAGACGTTGAAAAAAGTTCGTCTTTTTCTGCCTCAAGTTGTCCCAAATGGTTCAGGGCCCAAACGGAGGAATCTGGAAACAAGTTCATGCATTCTGGAATACTCACGAGAAATGAGGAGGGTGGGTGAGTTTCCACGCAATTCCGAGACGTTGAAAAAAGTTCGTCTTCGTCTGCATCAAGTTGGCCCATATGGTTCAGGGCCCAAACGGAGGAATCTCGAAACAAGTTCATGCATTCCGGAATACTCACGAGAAATGAGGAGGGTGGGTGAGTTTCAACACAATTCCGAGACGTTGAAAAATGTTCGTCTTCGTCTGCCTCAAGTTGTCCCATATGGTTCAGGGTATAATCGGAGGAATCTCGAAACAAGTTGATGCATTCCGGAATCCTCACGAGAAATGAGGAGGGTGGGTGAGTTTCCACGCAATTCCGAGACGTTGAAAAAAGTTCCTCCTGTTCTGCCTCAAGTTGGCCCATATGGTTCAGGGCATAATCGGAGGAATCTCGAAAAAAGTTGATGCATTCCGGAATCCTCACGAGAAATG
This sequence comes from Acacia crassicarpa, assembly GCA_034222035.1. Classification (NCBI taxonomy): domain Eukaryota; kingdom Viridiplantae; phylum Streptophyta; class Magnoliopsida; order Fabales; family Fabaceae; genus Acacia; species Acacia crassicarpa. The sequence goes on along the minus strand of JAWXYG010000002.1, from coordinate 29,422,406 downwards.
AGGAGGGTGGGTGAGTTTCCACGCAATTCCGAGACGTTGAAAAAAGTTCGTCTTTTTCTGCCTCAAGTTGTCCCATATGGTTCAGGGCCCAAACGGAGGAATCTCGAAACAAGGTCATGCATTCCGGAATCCTCACGAGAAATGAGGAGGGTGGGTGAGTTTCCACGCAATTCCGAGACGTTGAAAAAAGTTCGTCTTTTTCTGCCTCAAGTGTTTCCATATGGATCAGGGCCCAAACGGAGGAATCTGGAAACAAGTTCATGCATTCCGGAATACTCACGAGAAATGAGGAGGGTGGGTGAGTTTCCACACAATTCCGAGACGTTGAAAAAAGTTCCTCTTATTCTGCCTCAAGTTGGCCCATATGGTTCAGGGCCCAAACGGAGGAATCTCGAAACAAGTTCATGCATTCCGGAATCCTCACGAGAAATGAGGAGGGTGGGTGAGTTTGCACGCAATTCCGAGACGTTGAAAAAAGTTCGTCTTTTTCTGCCTCAAGTTGTCCCAAATGGTTCAGGGCCCAAATGGAGGAATCTGGAACAAGTTCATGCATTCTGGAATACTCAAGAGAAATGAGGAGGGTGGGTGAGTTTCCACACAATTCCGAGACGTTGAAAAAAGTTCGTCTTCCTCTGCCTCAAGTTATCCCATATGGTTCAGGGCATAATCGGAGGAATCTCGAAACAAGTTGATGCATTTCGGAATCCTCACGAGAAATGAGGAGGGTGGGTGAGTTTCCACGCAATTCCGAGACGTTGAAAAAAGTTCGTCTTTTTCTGCCTCAAGTTGTCCCAAATGGTTCAGGGCCCAAACGGAGGAATCTGGAAACAAGTTCATGCATTCTGGAATACTCACGAGAAATGAGGAGGGTGGGTGAGTTTCCACGCAATTCCGAGACGTTGAAAAAAGTTCGTCTTCGTCTGCATCAAGTTGGCCCATATGGTTCAGGGCCCAAACGGAGGAATCTCGAAACAAGTTCATGCATTCCGGAATACTCACGAGAAATGAGGAGGGTGGGTGAGTTTCAACACAATTCCGAGACGTTGAAAAATGTTCGTCTTCGTCTGCCTCAAGTTGTCCCATATGGTTCAGGGTATAATCGGAGGAATCTCGAAACAAGTTGATGCATTCCGGAATCCTCACGAGAAATGAGGAGGGTGGGTGAGTTTCCACGCAATTCCGAGACGTTGAAAAAAGTTCCTCCTGTTCTGCCTCAAGTTGGCCCATATGGTTCAGGGCATAATCGGAGGAATCTCGAAAAAAGTTGATGCATTCCGGAATCCTCACGAGAAATGAGGAGGGTGGGTGAGTTTCCACGCAATTCCGAGACGTTGAAAAAAGTTCGTCTTTTTCTGCCTCAAGTTGTTCCATATGGATCAGGGCCCAAACGGAGGAATCTGGAAACAAGTTCATGCATTCCGGAATACTCACGAGAAATGAGGAGGGTGGGTGAGTTTCCACACAATTCCGAGACGTTGAAAAAAGTTCCTCTTATTCTGCCTCAAGTTGGCCCATATGGTTCAGGGCCCAAACGGAGGAATCTCGAAACAAGTTCATGCATTCCGGAATCCTCACGAGAAATGAGGAGGGTGGGTGAGTTTGCACGCAATTCCGAGACGTTGAAAAAAGTTCGTCTTTTTCTGCCTCAAGTTGTCCCAAATGGTTCAGGGCCCAAATGGAGGAATCTGGAACAAGTTCATGCATTCTGGAATACTCAAGAGAAATGAGGAGGGTGGGTGAGTTTCCACACAATTCCGAGACGTTGAAAAAAGTTCGTCTTCCTCTGCCTCAAGTTATCCCATATGGTTCAGGGCATAATCGGAGGAATCTCGAAACAAGTTGATGCATTGCGGAATCCTCACGAGAAATGAGGAGGGTGGGTGAGTTTCCACGCAATTCCGAGACGTTGAAAAAAGTTCGTCTTTTTCTGCCTCAAGTTGTCCCATATGGTTCAGGGCCCAAACGGAGGAATCTGGAAACAAGTTCATGCATTCCGGAATACTCACGAGAAATGAGGAGGGTGGGTGAGTTTCCACCCAATTCCGAGACGTTGAAAAAAGTTCCTCTTATTCTGCCTCAAGTTGGCCCATATGGTTCAGGGCCCAAACGGAGGAATCTCGAAACAAGTTCATGCATTCCGGAATCCTCACGAGAAATGAGGAGGGTGGGTGAGTTTCCACGCAATTCCGAGACGTTGAAAAAAGTTCGTCTTTTTCTGCCTCAAGTTGTTCCATATGGATCAGGGCCCAAACGGAGGAATCTGGAAACAAGTTCATGCTTTCCGGAATACTCACGAGAAATGAGGAGGGTGGGTGAGTTTCCACGCAATTCCGAGACGTTGAAAAAAGTTCCTCTTGTTCTGCCTCATGTTGGCCCATATGGTTCAGGGCCCAAACGGAGGAATTTCGAAACAAGTTCATGCATTCTGGAATCCTCACTAGAAATGAGGACGGCGGGTGAGTTTCCACGCAATTCCGAGACGTTGAAAAAAGTTCGTCTTTTTCTGCCTCAAGTTGTCCCATATGGTTCAGGGCCCAAACGGAGGAATCTGGAAACAAGTTCATGCATTCCGGAATACTCACGAGAAATGAGGAGGGTGGGTGAGTTTCCACCCAATTCCGAGACGTTGAAAAAAGTTCCTCTTATTCTGCCTCAAGTTGGCCCATATGGTTCAGGGCCCAAACGGAGGAATCTCGAAACAAGTTGATGCATTCCGGAATCCTCACGAGAAATGAGGAGGGTGGGTGAGTTTCCACGCAATTCCGAGACGTTGAGAAAAGTTCGTCTTTTTCTGCCTCAAATTGTCCCAAATGGTTCAGGGCCCAAACGGAGGAATCTGGAACAAGTTCATGCATTCTGGAATACTCACGAGAAATGAGGAGGGTGGGTGAGTTTCCACACAATTCCGAGACGTTGAAAAAAGTTCATCTTCCTCTGCCTCAAGTTATCCCATATGGTTCAGGGCATAATCGGAGGAATCTCGAAACAAGTTGATGCATTCCGGAATCCTCACGAGAAATGAGGAGGGTGGGTGAGTTTCCACGCAATTCCGAGATGTTGAAAAAAGTTCGTCTTTTTCTTCCTCAAGTTGTCCCAAATGGTTCAGGGCCCAAACGCAGGAATCTCGAAACAAGTTCATGCATTCCGGAATCCTCACGAGAAATGAGGAGGGTGGGTGAGTTTCCACGCAATTCCGAGACGTTGAAAAAAGTTCGTCTTTTTCTGCCTCAAGTTGTCCCATATGGTTCAGGGCCCAAACGGAGGAATCTGGAAACAAGTTCATGCATTCTGGAATACTCACGAGAAATGAGGAGGGTGGGTGAGTTTCCACGCAATTCCGAGACGTTGAAAAAAGTTCCTCTTGTTCTGCCTCATGTTGGCCCATATGGTTCAGGGCCCAAACGGTGGAATTTCGAAACAAGTTCATGCATTCTGGAATCCTCACTAGAAATGAGGACGGCGGGTGAGTTTCCACGCAATTCCGAGACGTTGAAAAAAGTTCGTCTTTTTCTGCCTCAAGTTGTCCCAAATGGTTCAGGGCCCAAACGGAGGAATCTGGAAACAAGTTCATGCATTCTGGAATACTCACGAGAAATGAGGAGGGTGGGTGAGTTTCCACGCAATTCCGAGACGTTGAAAAAAGTTCGTCTTCGTCTGCATCAAGTTGGCCCATATGGTTCAGGGCCCAAACGGAGGAATCTCGAAACAAGTTCATGCATTCCGGAATACTCACGAGAAATGAGGAGGGTGGGTGAGTTTCCACACAATTCCGAGACGTTGAAAAATGTTCGTCTTCGTCTGCCTCAAGTTGTCCCATATGGTTCAGGGTATAATCGGAGGAATCTCGAAACAAGTTGATGCATTCCGGAATCCTCACGAGAAATGAGGAGGGTGGGTGAGTTTCCACGCAATTCCGAGACGTTGAAAAAAGTTCCTCCTGTTCTGCCTCAAGTTGGCCCATATGGTTCAGGGCATAATCGGAGGAATCTCGAAAAAAGTTGATGCATTCCGGAATCCTCACGAGAAATGAGGAGGGTGGGTGAGTTTCCACGCAATTCCGAGACGTTGAAAAAAGTTCGTCTTTTTCTGCCTCAAGTTGTCCCATATGGTTCAGGGCCCAAACGGAGGAATCTCGAAACAAGGTCATGCATTCCGGAATCCTCACGAGAAATGAGGAGGGTGGGTGAGTTTCCACGCAATTCCGAGACGTTGAAAAAAGTTCGTCTTTTTCTGCCTCAAGTTGTTCCATATGGATCAGGGCCCAAACGGAGGAATCTGGAAACAAGTTCATGCATTCCGGAATACTCACGAGAAATGATGAGGGTGGGTGAGTTTCCACACAATTCCGAGACGTTGAAAAAAGTTCCTCTTATTCTGCCTCAAGTTGGCCCATATGGTTCAGGGCCCAAACGGAGGAATCTCGAAACAAGTTCATGCATTCCGGAATCCTCACGAGAAATGAGGAGGGTGGGTGAGTTTGCACGCAATTCCGAGACGTTGAAAAAAGTTCGTCTTTTTCTGCCTCAAGTTGTCCCAAATGGTTCAGGGCCCAAATGGAGGAATCTAGAACAAGTTCATGCATTCTGGAATACTCATGAGAAATGAGGAGGGTGGGTGAGTTTCCACACAATTCCGAGACGTTGAAAAAAGTTCGTCTTCCTCTGCCTCAAGTTATCCCATATGGTTCAGGGCCCAAACGGAGGAATCTCGAAACAAGTTCATGCATTCCGGAATACTCACGAGAAATGAGGAGGGTGGGTGAGTTTCCACACAATTCCGAGACGTTGAAAAATGTTCGTCTTCGTCTGCCTCAAGTTGTCCCATATGGTTCAGGGTATAATCGGAGGAATCTCGAAACAAGTTGATGCATTCCGGAATCCTCACGAGAAATGAGGAGGGTGGGTGAGTTTCCACGCAATTCCGAGACGTTGAAAAAAGTTCCTCCTGTTCTGCCTCAAGTTGGCCCATATGGTTCAGGGCATAATCGGAGGAATCTCGAAAAAAGTTGATGCATTCCGGAATCCTCACGAGAAATGAGGAGGGTGGGTGAGTTTCCACGCAATTCCGAGACGTTGAAAAAAGTTCGTCTTTTTCTGCCTCAAGTTGTCCCATATGGTTCAGGGCCCAAACGGAGGAATCTCGAAACAAGGTCATGCATTCCGGAATCCTCACGAGAAATGAGGAGGGTGGGTGAGTTTCCACGCAATTCCGAGACGTTGAAAAAAGTTCGTCTTTTTCTGCCTCAAGTTGTTCCATATGGATCAGGGCCCAAACGGAGGAATCTGGAAACAAGTTCATGCATTCCGGAATACTCACGAGAAATGATGAGGGTGGGTGAGTTTCCACACAATTCCGAGACGTTGAAAAAAGTTCCTCTTATTCTGCCTCAAGTTGGCCCATATGGTTCAGGGCCCAAACGGAGGAATCTCGAAACAAGTTCATGCATTCCGGAATCCTCACGAGAAATGAGGAGGGTGGGTGAGTTTGCACGCAATTCCGAGACGTTGAAAAAAGTTCGTCTTTTTCTGCCTCAAGTTGTCCCAAATGGTTCAGGGCCCAAATGGAGGAATCTAGAACAAGTTCATGCATTCTGGAATACTCATGAGAAATGAGGAGGGTGGGTGAGTTTCCACACAATTCCGAGACGTTGAAAAAAGTTCGTCTTCCTCTGCCTCAAGTTATCCCATATGGTTCAGGGCATAATCGGAGGAATCTCGAAACAAGTTGATGCATTCCGGAATCCTCACGAGAAATGAGGAGGGTGGGTGAGTTTCCACGCAATTCCGAGACGTTGAAAAAAGTTCGTCTTTTTCTGCCTCAAGTTGTCCCATATGGTTCAGGGCCCAAACGGAGGAATCTGGAAACAAGTTCATGCATTCCGGAATACTCACGAGAAATGAGGAGGGTGGGTGAGTTTCCACCCAATTCCGAGACGTTGAAAAAAGTTCCTCTTATTCTGCCTCAAGTTGGCCCATATGGTTCAGGGCCCAAACGGAGGAATCTCGAAACAAGTTCATGCATTCCGGAATCCTCACGAGAAATGAGGAGGGTGGGTGAGTTTCCACGCAATTCCGAGACGTTGAAAAAAGTTCGTCTTTTTCTGCCTCAAGTTGTTCCATTTGGATCAGGGCCCAAACGGAGGAATCTGGAAACAAGTTCATGCATTCCGGAATACTCACGAGAAATGAGGAGGGTGGGTGAGTTTCCACGCAATTCCGAGACGTTGAAAAAAGTTCCTCTTGTTCTGCCTCATGTTGGCCCATATGGTTCAGGGCCCAAACGAAGGAATTTCGAAACAAGTTCATGCATTCTGGAATGCTCACTAGAAATGAGGACGGCGGGTGAGTTTCCACGCAATTCCGAGACGTTGAAAAAAGTTCGTCTTTTTCTGCCTCAAGTTGTCCCAAATGGTTCAGGGCCCAAACGGAGGAATCTGGAAACAAGTTCATGCATTCTGGAATACTCACGAGAAATGAGGAGGGTGGGTGAGTTTCCACGCAATTCCGAGACGTTGAAAAAAGTTCGTCTTCGTCTGCATCAAGTTGGCCCATATGGTTCAGGGCCCAAACGGAGGAATCTCGAAACAAGTTCATGCATTCCGGAATACTCACGAGAAATGAGGAGGGTGGGTGAGTTTCAACACAATTCCGAGACGTTGAAAAAAGTTCGTGTTTTTCTTCCTCTAGTTGTCCCAAATGGTTCAGGGCCCAAACGGAGGAATCTCGAAACAAGTTCATGCATTCCGGAATCCTCACGAGAAATGAGGAGGGTGGGTGAGTTTCCACGCAATTCCGAGACGTTGAAAAAAGTTCCTCCTGTTCTGCCTCAAGTTGGCCCATATGGTTCAGGGCATAATCGGAGGAATCTCGAAAAAAGTTGATGCATTCCGGAATCCTCACGAGAAATGAGGAGGGTGGGTGAGTTTCCACGCAATTCCGAGACATTGAAAAAAGTTCGTCTTTTTCTGCCTCAAGTTGTTCCATATGGATCAGGGCCCAAACGGAGGAATCTGGAAACAAGTTCATGCATTCCGGAATACTCACGAGAAATGAGGAGGGTGGGTGAGTTTCCACACAATTCCGAGACGTTGAAAAAAGTTCCTCTTATTCTGCCTCAAGTTGGCCCATATGGTTCAGGGCCCAAACGGAGGAATCTCGAAACAAGTTCATGCATTCCGGAATCCTCACGAGAAATGAGGAGGGTGGGTGAGTTTCCACGCAATTCCGAGACGTTGAAAAAAGTTCGTCTTTTTCTGCCTCAAGTTGTTCCATTTGGATCAGGGCCCAAACGGAGGAATCTGGAAACAAGTTCATGCATTCCGGAATACTCACGAGAAATGAGGAGGGTGGGTGAGTTTCCACGCAATTCCGAGACGTTGAAAAAAGTTCCTCTTGTTCTGCCTCATGTTGGCCCATATGGTTCAGGGCCCAAACGAAGGAATTTCGAAACAAGTTCATGCATTCTGGAATGCTCACTAGAAATGAGGACGGCGGGTGAGTTTCCACGCAATTCCGAGACGTTGAAAAAAGTTCGTCTTTTTCTGCCTCAAGTTGTCCCAAATGGTTCAGGGCCCAAACGGAGGAATCTGGAAACAAGTTCATGCATTCTGGAATACTCACGAGAAATGAGGAGGGTGGTTGAGTTTCCACGCAATTCCGAGACGTTGAAAAAAGTTCGTCTTCGTCTGCATCAAGTTGGCCCATATGGTTCAGGGCCCAAACGGAGGAATCTCGAAACAAGTTCATGCATTCCGGAATACTCACGAGAAATGAGGAGGGTGGGTGAGTTTCAACACAATTCCGAGACGTTGAAAAAAGTTCGTGTTTTTCTTCCTCTAGTTGTCCCAAATGGTTCAGGGCCCAAACGGAGGAATCTCGAAACAAGTTCATGCATTCCGGAATCCTCACGAGAAATGAGGAGGGTGGGTGAGTTTCCACGCAATTCCGAGACGTTGAAAAAAGTTCCTCCTGTTCTGCCTCAAGTTGGCCCATATGGTTCAGGGCATAATCGGAGGAATCTCGAAAAAAGTTGATGCATTCCGGAATCCTCACGAGAAATGAGGAGGGTGGGTGAGTTTCCACGCAATTCCGAGACGTTGAAAAAAGTTCGTCTTTTTCTGCCTCAAGTTGTTCCATATGGATCAGGGCCCAAACGGAGGAATCTGGAAACAAGTTCATGCATTCCGGAATACTCACGAGAAATGAGGAGGGTGGGTGAGTTTCCACACAATTCCGAGACGTTGAAAAAAGTTCCTCTTATTCTGCCTCAAGTTGGCCCATATGGTTCAGGGCCCAAACGGAGGAATCTCGAAACAAGTTCATGCATTCCGGAATCCTCACGAGAAATGAGGAGGGTGGGTGAGTTTCCACGCAATTCCGAGACGTTGAAAAAAGTTCGTCTTTTTCTGCCTCAAGTTGTTCCATTTGGATCAGGGCCCAAACGGAGGAATCTGGAAACAAGTTCATGCATTCCGGAATACTCACGAGAAATGAGGAGGGTGGGTGAGTTTCCACGCAATTCCGAGACGTTGAAAAAAGTTCCTCTTGTTCTGCCTCATGTTGGCCCATATGGTTCAGGGCCCAAACGAAGGAATTTCGAAACAAGTTCATGCATTCTGGAATGCTCACTAGAAATGAGGACGGCGGGTGAGTTTCCACGCAATTCCGAGACGTTGAAAAAAGTTCGTCTTTTTCTGCCTCAAGTTGTCCCAAATGGTTCAGGGCCCAAACGGAGGAATCTGGAAACAAGTTCATGCATTCTGGAATACTCACGAGAAATGTGGAGGGTGGTTGAGTTTCCACGCAATTCCGAGACGTTGAAAAAAGTTCGTCTTCGTCTGCATCAAGTTGGCCCATATGGTTCAGGGCCCAAACGGAGGAATCTCGAAACAAGTTCATGCATTCCGGAATACTCACGAGAAATGAGGAGGGTGGGTGAGTTTCAACACAATTCCGAGACGTTGAAAAAAGTTCGTGTTTTTCTTCCTCTAGTTGTCCCAAATGGTTCAGGGCCCAAACGGAGGAATCTCGAAACAAGTTCATGCATTCCGGAATCCTCACGAGAAATGAGGAGGGTGGGTGAGTTTCCACGCAATTCCGAGACGTTGAAAAAAGTTCCTCCTGTTCTGCCTCAAGTTGGCCCATATGGTTCAGGGCATAATCGGAGGAATCTCGAAAAAAGTTGATGCATTCCGGAATCCTCACGAGAAATGAGGAGGGTGGGTGAGTTTCCACGCAATTCCGAGACGTTGAAAAAAGTTCGTCTTTTTCTGCCTCAAGTTGTTCCATATGGATCAGGGCCCAAACGGAGGAATCTGGAAACAAGTTCATGCATTCCGGAATACTCACGAGAAATGAGGAGGGTGGGTGAGTTTCCACACAATTCCGAGACGTTGAAAAAAGTTCCTCTTATTCTGCCTCAAGTTGGCCCATATGGTTCAGGGCCCAAACGGAGGAATCTCGAAACAAGTTCATGCATTCCGGAATCCTCACGAGAAATGAGGAGGGTGGGTGAGTTTGCACGCAATTCCGAGACGTTGAAAAAAGTTCGTCTTTTTCTGCCTCAAGTTGTCCCAAATGGTTCAGGGCCCAAATGGAGGAATCTAGAACAAGTTCATGCATTCTGGAATACTCATGAGAAATGAGGAGGGTGGGTGAGTTTCCACACAATTCCGAGACGTTGAAAAAAGTTCGTCTTCCTCTGCCTCAAGTTATCCCATATGGTTCAGGGCATAATCGGAGGAATCTCGAAACAAGTTGATGCATTCCGGAATCCTCACGAGAAATGAGGAGGGTGGGTGAGTTTCCACGCAATTCCGAGACGTTGAAAAAAGTTCGTCTTTTTCTGCCTCAAGTTGTCCCATATGGTTCAGGACCCAAACGGAGGAATCTGGAAACAAGTTCATGCATTCCGGAATACTCACGAGAAATGAGGAAGGTGGGTGAGTTTCCACCCAATTCCGAGACGTTGAAAAAAGTTCCTCTTATTCTGCCTCAAGTTGGCCCATATGGTTCAGGGCCCAAACGGAGGAATCTCGAAACAAGTTCATGCATTCCGGAATCCTCACGAGAAATGAGGAGGGTGGGTGAGTTTCCACGCAATTCCGAGACGTTGAAAAAAGTTCGTCTTTTTCTGCCTCAAGTTGTTCCATATGGATCAGGGCCCAAACGGAGGAATCTGGAAACAAGTTCATGCATTCCGGAATACTCACGAGAAATGAGGAGGGTGGGTGAGTTTCCACGCAATTCCGAGACGTTGAAAAAAGTTCCTCTTGTTCTGCCTCATGTTGGCCCATATGGTTCAGGGCCCAAACGGAGGAATTTCGAAACAAGTTAATGCATTCTGGAATCCTCACTAGAAATGAGGACGGCGGGTGAGTTTCCACGCAATTCCGAGACGTTGAAAAAAGTTCGTCTTTTTCTGCCTCAAGTTGTCCCAAATGGTTCAGGGCCCAAACGGAGGAATCTGGAAACAAGTTCATGCATTCTGGAATACTCACGAGAAATGAGGAGGGTGGGTGAGTTTCCACGCAATTCCGAGACGTTGAAAAAAGTTCGTCTTCGTCTGCATCAAGTTGTCCCATATGGTTCAGGGCCCAAACGGAGGAATCTCGAAACAAGTTCATGCATTCCGGAATACTCACGAGAAATGAGGAGGGTGGGTGAGTTTCAACACAATTCCGAGACGTTGAAAAAAGTTCGTGTTTTTCTTCCTCTAGTTGTCCCAAATGGTTCAGGGCCCAAACGGAGGAATCTCGAAACAAGTTCATGCATTCCGGAATCCTCACGAGAAATGAGGAGGGTGGGTGAGTTTCCACGCAATTCCGAGACGTTGAAAAAAGTTCCTCCTGTTCTGCCTCAAGTTGGCCCATATGGTTCAGGGCATAATCGGAGGAATCTCGAAAAAAGTTGATGCATTCCGGAATCCTCACGAGAAATGAGGAGGGTGGGTGAGTTTCCACGCAATTCCGAGACGTTGAAAAAAGTTCGTCTTTTTCTGCCTCAAGTTGTCCCATATGGTTCAGGGCCCAAACGGAGGAATCTCGAAACAAGGTCATGCATTCCGGAATCCTCACGAGAAATGAGGAGGGTGGGTGAGTTTCCACGCAATTCCGAGACGTTGAAAAAAGTTCCTCTTGTTCTGCCTCATGTTGGCCCATATGGTTCAGGGCCCAAACGAAGGAATTTCGAAACAAGTTCATGCATTCTGGAATCCTCACTAGAAATGAGGACGGCGGGTGAGTTTCCACGCAATTCCGAGACGTTGAAAAAAGTTCGTCTTTTTCTGCCTCAAGTTGTCCCATATGGTTCAGGGCCCAAACGGAGGAATCTGGAAACAAGTTCATGCATTCCGGAATACTCACGAGAAATGAGGAGGGTGGGTGAGTTTCCACCCAATTCCGAGACGTTGAAAAAAGTTCCTCTTATTCTGCCTCAAGTTGGCCCATATGGTTCAGGGCCCAAACGGAGGAATCTCGAAACAAGTTCATGCATTCCGGAATCCTCACGAGAAATGAGGAGGGTGGGTGAGTTTCCACGCAATTCCGAGACGTTGAAAAAAGTTCGTCTTTTTCTGCCTCAAGTTGTTCCATATGGATCAGGGCCCAAACGGAGGAATCTGGAAACAAGTTCATGCATTCCGGAATACTCACGAGAAATGAGGAGGGTGGGTGAGTTTCCACGCAATTCCGAGACGTTGAAAAAAGTTCCTCTTGTTCTGCCTCATGTTGGCCCATATGGTTCAGGGCCCAAACGAAGGAATTTCGAAACAAGTTCATGCATTCTGGAATCCTCACTAGAAATGAGGACGGCGGGTGAGTTTCCACGCAATTCCGAGACGTTGAAAAAAGTTCGTCTTTTTCTGCCTCAAGTTGTCCCAAATGGTTCAGGGCCCAAACGGAGGAATCTGGAAACAAGTTCATGCATTCTGGAATACTCACGAGAAATGAGGAGGGTGGGTGAGTTTCCACGCAATTCCGAGACGTTGAAAAAAGTTCGTCTTCGTCTGCATCAAGTTGGCCCATATGGTTCAGGGCCCAAACGGAGGAATCTCGAAACAAGTTCATGCATTCCGGAATACTCACGAGAAATGAGGAGGGTGGGTGAGTTTCAACACAATTCCGAGACGTTGAAAAAAGTTCGTGTTTTTCTTCCTCTAGTTGTCCCAAATGGTTCAGGGCCCAAACGGAGGAATCTCGAAACAAGTTCATGCATTCCGGAATCCTCACGAGAAATGAGGAGGGTGGGTGAGTTTCCACGCAATTCCGAGACGTTGAAAAAAGTTCCTCCTGTTCTGCCTCAAGTTGGCCCATATGGTTCAGGGCATAATCGGAGGAATCTCGAAAAAAGTTGATGCATTCCGGAATCCTCACGAGAAATGAGGAGGGTGGGTGAGTTTCCACGCAATTCCGAGACGTTGAAAAAAGTTCGTCTTTTTCTGCCTCAAGTTGTTCCATATGGATCAGGGCCCAAACGGAGGAATCTGGAAACAAGTTCATGCATTCCGGAATACTCACGAGAAATGAGGAGGGTGGGTGAGTTTCCACACAATTCCGAGACGTTGAAAAAAGTTCCTCTTATTCTGCCTCAAGTTGGCCCATATGGTTCAGGGCCCAAACGGAGGAATCTCGAAACAAGTTCATGCATTCCGGAATCCTCACGAGAAATGAGGAGGGTGGGTGAGTTTGCACGCAATTCCGAGACGTTGAAAAAAGTTCGTCTTTTTCTGCCTCAAGTTGTCCCAAATGGTTCAGGGCCCAAATGGAGGAATCTAGAACAAGTTCATGCATTCTGGAATACTCATGAGAAATGAGGAGGGTGGGTGAGTTTCCACACAATTCCGAGACGTTGAAAAAAGTTCGTCTTCCTCTGCCTCAAGTTATCCCATATGGTTCAGGGCATAATCGGAGGAATCTCGAAACAAGTTGATGCATTCCGGAATCCTCACGAGAAATGAGGAGGGTGGGTGAGTTTCCACGCAATTCCGAGACGTTGAAAAAAGTTCGTCTTTTTCTGCCTCAAGTTGTCCCATATGGTTCAGGACCCAAACGGAGGAATCTGGAAACAAGTTCATGCATTCCGGAATACTCACGAGAAATGAGGAGGGTGGGTGAGTTTCCACCCAATTCCGAGACGTTGAAAAAAGTTCCTCTTATTCTGCCTCAAGTTGGCCCATATGGTTCAGGGCCCAAACGGAGGAATCTCGAAACAAGTTCATGCATTCCGGAATCCTCACGAGAAATGAGGAGGGTGGGTGAGTTTCCACGCAATTCCGAGACGTTGAAAAAAGTTCGTCTTTTTCTGCCTCAAGTTGTTCCATATGGATCAGGGCCCAAACGGAGGAATCTGGAAACAAGTTCATGCATTCCGGAATACTCACGAGAAATGAGGAGGGTGGGTGAGTTTCCACGCAATTCCGAGACGTTGAAAAAAGTTCCTCTTGTTCTGCCTCATGTTGGCCCATATGGTTCAGGGCCCAAACGGAGGAATTTCGAAACAAGTTAATGCATTCTGGAATCCTCACTAGAAATGAGGACGGCGGGTGAGTTTCCACGCAATTCCGAGACGTTGAAAAAAGTTCGTCTTTTTCTGCCTCAAGTTGTCCCAAATGGTTCAGGGCCCAAACGGAGGAATCTGGAAACAAGTTCATGCATTCTGGAATACTCACGAGAAATGAGGAGGGTGGGTGAGTTTCCACGCAATTCCGAGACGTTGAAAAAAGTTCGTCTTCGTCTGCATCAAGTTGGCCCATATGGTTCAGGGCCCAAACGGAGGAATCTCGAAACAAGTTCATGCATTCCGGAATACTCACGAGAAATGAGGAGGGTGGGTGAGTTTCAACACAATTCCGAGACGTTGAAAAAAGTTCGTGTTTTTCTTCCTCTAGTTGTCCCAAATGGTTCAGGGCCCAAACGGAGGAATCTCGAAACAAGTTCATGCATTCCGGAATCCTCACGAGAAATGAGGAGGGTGGGTGAGTTTCCACGCAATTCCGAGACGTTGAAAAAAGTTCCTCCTGTTCTGCCTCAAGTTGGCCCATATGGTTCAGGGCATAATCGGAGGAATCTCGAAAAAAGTTGATGCATTCCGGAATCCTCACGAGAAATGAGGAGGGTGGGTGAGTTTCCACGCAATTCCGAGACGTTGAAAAAAGTTCGTCTTTTTCTGCCTCAAGTTGTCCCATATGGTTCAGGGCCCAAACGGAGGAATCTCGAAACAAGGTCATGCATTCCGGAATCCTCACGAGAAATGAGGAGGGTGGGTGAGTTTCCACGCAATTCCGAGACGTTGAAAAAAGTTCGTCTTTTTCTGCCTCAAGTTGTTCCATATGGATCAGGGCCCAAACGGAGGAATCTGGAAACAAGTTCATGCATTCCGGAATACTCACGAGAAATGAGGAGGGTGGGTGAGTTTCCACACAATTCCGAGACGTTGAAAAAAGTTCCTCTTATTCTGCCTCAAGTTGGCCCATATGGTTCAGGGCCCAAACGGAGGAATCTCGAAACAAGTTCATGCATTCCGGAATCCTCACGAGAAATGAGGAGGGTGGGTGAGTTTGCACGCAATTCCGAGACGTTGAAAAAAGTTCGTCTTTTTCTGCCTCAAGTTGTCCCAAATGGTTCAGGGCCCAAATGGAGGAATCTAGAACAAGTTCATGCATTCTGGAATACTCATGAGAAATGAGGAGGGTGGGTGAGTTTCCACACAATTCCGAGACGTTGAAAAAAGTTCGTCTTCCTCTGCCTCAAGTTATCCCATATGGTTCAGGGCATAATCGAAGGAATCTCGAAACAAGTTGATGCATTCCGGAATCCTCACGAGAAATGAGGAGGGTGGGTGAGTTTCCACGCAATTCCGAGACGTTGAAAAAAGTTCGTCTTTTTCTGCCTCAAGTTGTCCCATATGGTTCAGGGCCCAAACGGAGGAATCTGGAAACAAGTTCATGCATTCCGGAATACTCACGAGAAATGAGGAGGGTGGGTGAGTTTCCACCCAATTCCGAGACGTTGAAAAAAGTTCCTCTTATTCTGCCTCAAGTTGGCCCATATGGTTCAGGGCCCAAACGGAGGAATCTCGAAACAAGTTCATGCATTCCGGAATCCTCACGAGAAATGAGGAGGGTGGGTGAGTTTCCACGCAATTCCGAGACGTTGAAAAAAGTTCGTCTTTTTCTGCCTCAAGTTGTTCCATATGGATCAGGGCCCAAACGGAGGAATCTGGAAACAAGTTCATGCATTCCGGAATACTCACGAGAAATGAGGAGGGTGGGTGAGTTTCCACACAATTCCGAGACGTTGAAAAAAGTTCCTCTTTTTCTGCCTCAAGTTGGCCCATATGGTTCAGGGCCCAAACGGAGGAATCTCGAAACAAGTTCATGCATTCCGGAATCCTCACGAGAAATGAGGAGGGTCAGTGAGTTTGCACGCAATTCCGAGACGTTGAAAAAAGTTCGTCTTTTTCTGCCTCAAGTTGTCCCATATGGTTCAGGGCCCAAACGGAGGAATCTGGAAACAAGTTCATGCATTCCGGAATACTCACGAGAAATGAGGAGGGTGGGTGAGTTTCCACACAATTCCGAGACGTTGAAAAAAGTTCCTCTTATTCTGCCTCAAGTTGGCCCATATGGTTCAGGGCCCAAACGGAGGAATCTCGAAACAAGTTCATGCATTCCGGAATTCTCACGAGAAATGAGGAGGGTGGGTGAGTTTCCACGCAATTCCGAGACGTTGAAAAAAGTTCGTCTTTTTCTGCCTCAAGTTGTCCCATATGGTTCAGGGCCCAAACGGAGGAATCTGGAAACAAGTTCATGCATTCTGGAATACTCACGAGAAATGAGGAGGGTGGGTGAGTTTCCACGCAATTCCGAGACGTTGAAAAAAGTTCCTCTTGTTCTGCCTCATGTTGGCCCATATGGTTCAGGGCCCAAACGGAGGAATTTCGAAACAAGTTCATGCATTCTGGAATCCTCACTAGAAATGAGGACGGCGGGTGAGTTTCCACGCAATTCCGAGACGTTGAAAAAAGTTCGTCTTTTTCTGCCTCAAGTTGTCCCAAATGGTTCAGGGCCCAAACGGAGGAATCTGGAAACAAGTTCATGCATTCCGGAATCCTCACGAGAAATGAGGAGGGTGGGTGAGTTTCCACGCAATTCCGAGATGTTGAAAAAAGTTCGTCTTTTTCTTCCTCAAGTTGTCCCATATGGTTCAGGGCCCAAACGGAGGAATCTCGAAACAAGGTCATGCATTCTGGAATCCTCACGAGAAATGAGGAGGGTGGGTGAGTTTCCACGCAATTCCGAGACGTTGAAAAAAGTTCCTCTTGTTCTGCCTCAAGTTGGCCCATATGGTTCAGGGCATAATCGGCGGAATCTCGAAACAAGTTGATGCATTCTGGAATCCTCACGAGAAATGAGGACGGTGGGTGAGTTTCCACGCAATTCCGAGATGTTGAAAAAAGTTCGTCTTTTTCTTCCTCAAGTTGTCCCAAATGGTTCAGGGCCCAAACGGAGGAATCTCGAAACAAGTTCATGCATTCCGGAATTCTCACGAGAAATGAGGAGGGTGGGTGAGTTTCCACGCAATTCCGAGACGTTGAAAAAAGTTCGTCTTTTTCTGCCTCAAGTTGTCCCATATGGTTCAGGGCCCAAACGGAGGAATCTGGAAACAAGTTCATGCATTCCGGAATACTCACGAGAAATGAGGAGGGTGGGTGAGTTTCCACACAATTCCGAGACGTTGAAAAAAGTTCGTCTTTTTCTCCCTCAAGTTGTCCCAAATGGTTCAGGGCCCAAACGGAGGAATCTCGAAACAAGTTCATGCATTCCGGAATTCTCACGAGAAATGAGGAGGGTGGGTGAGTTTCCACGCAATTCCGAGACGTTGAAAAAAGTTCGTCTTCCTCTGCCTCAAGTTATCCCATATGGTTCAGGGCATAATCGGCGGAATCTCGAAACAAGTTGATGCATTCTGGAATCCTCACGAGAAATGAGGACGGTGGGTGAGTTTCCACGCAATTCCGAGATGTTGAAAAAAGTTCGTCTTTTTCTACCTCAAGTTGTCCCAAATGGTTCAGGGCCCAAACGGAGGAATCTCGAAACAAGTTAATGCATTCCGGAATTCTCACGAGAAATGAGGAGGGTGGGTGAGTTTCCACGCAATTCCGAGACGTTGAAAAAAGTTCGTCTTTTTCTGCCTCAAGTTGTCCCATATGGTTCAGGGCCCAAACGGAGGAATCTGGAAACAAGTTCATGCATTCCGTAATCCTCACTAGAAATGAGGACGGTGGGTGAGTTTCCACGCAATTCCGAGACGTTGAAAAAAGTTCGTCTTCGTCTGCATCAAGTTGGCCCATATGGTTCAGGGCCCAAACGGAGGAATCTCGAAACAAGTTCATGCATTCCGGAATACTCACGAGAAATGAGGAGGGTGGGTGAGTTTCCACACAATTCCGAGACGTTGAAAAATGTTCGTCTTCGTCTGCCTCAAGTTGTCCCATATGGTTCAGGGTATAATCGGAGGAATCTCGAAACAAGTTGATGCATTCCGGAATCCTCACGAGAAATGAGGAGGGTGGGTGAGTTTCCACGCAATTCCGAGACGTTGAAAAAAGTTCCTCCTGTTCTGCCTCAAGTTGGCCCATATGGTTCAGGGCATAATCGGAGGAATCTCGAAAAAAGTTGATGCATTCCGGAATCCTCACGAGAAATGAGGAGGGTGGGTGAGTTTCCACGCAATTCCGAGACGTTGAAAAAAGTTCGTCTTTTTCTGCCTCAAGTTGTCCCATATGGTTCAGGGCCCAAACGGAGGAATCTCGAAACAAGGTCATGCATTCCGGAATCCTCACGAGAAATGAGGAGGGTGGGTGAGTTTCCACGCAATTCCGAGACGTTGAAAAAAGTTCCTCTTGTTCTGCCTCAAGTTGGCCCATATGGTTCAGGGCATAATCGGCGGAATATCGAAACAAGTTGATGCATTCTGGAATCCTCACGAGAAATGAGGACGGTGGGTGAGTTTCCACGCAATTCCGAGATGTTGAAAAAAGTTCGTCTTTTTCTACCTCAAGTTGTCCCAAATGGTTCAGGGCCCAAACGGAGGAATCCCGAAACAAGTTCATGCATTCCGGAATTCTCACGAGAAATGAGGAGGGTGGGTGAGTTTCCACACAATTCCGAGACGTTGAAAAAAGTTCGTCTTCCTCTGCCTCAAGTTGTCCCATATGGTTCAGGGCATAATCGGAGGAATCTCGAAACAAGTTGATGCATTCCGGAATCCTCACGAGAAATGAGGAGGGTGGGTGAGTTTCCACGCAATTCCGAGACGTTGAAAAAAGTTCCTCTTGTTCTGCCTCAAGTTGGCCCATATGGTTCAGGGCCCAAACGGAGGAATCTTGAAACAAGTTCATGCATTCCGGAATCCTCACGAGAAATGAGGAGGGTGGGTGAGTTTCCATGCAATTCCGAGACGTTGAAAAAAGTTCGTCTTTTTCTGCCTCAAGTTGTCCCAAATGGTTCAGGGCCCAAACGGAGGAATCTGGAAACAACTTCAAGCATTCTGCAATACACACGAGAAATGAGGAGGGTGGGTGAGTTTCCATGCAATTCCGAGACGTTGAAAAAAGATCGTCTTCCTCTGCCTCAAGTTGTCCCATTTGGTTCAGGGCATAATCGTAGGAATCTCGAAACAAGTTGATGCATTCTGGAATACTCACGAGAAATGAGGAGGGTGGGTGAGTTTCCACACAATTCCGAGACGTTGAAAAAAGTTCGTCTTCCTCTGCCTCAAGTTATCCCATATGGTTCAGGGCATAATCGGAGGAATCTCGAAACAAGTTGATGCATTCCGGAATCCTCACGAGAAATGAGGAGGGTGGGTGAGTTTCCACGCAATTCCGAGATGTTGAAAAAAGTTCGTCTTTTTCTTCCTCACGTTGTCCCAAATGGTTCAGGGCCCAAACGGAGGAATCTCGAAACAAGTTCATGCATTCCGGAATTCTCACGAGAAATGAGGAGGGTGGGTGAGTTTCCACGCAATTCCGAGACGTTGAAAAAAGTTCGTCTTTTTCTGCCTCAAGTTGTCCCATATGGTTCAGGGCCCAAACGGAGGAATCTGGAAACAAGTTCATGCATTCTGGAATACTCACGAGAAATGAGGAGGGTGGGTGTGTTTCCACGCAATTCCGAGACGTTGAAAAAAGTTCCTCTTGTTCTGCCTCATGTTGGCCCATATGGTTCAGGGCCCAAACGGAGGAATTTCGAAACAAGTTCATGCATTCTGGAATCCTCACTAGAAATGAGGACGGCGGGTGAGTTTCCACGCAATTCCGAGACGTTGAGAAAAGTTCGTCTTTTTCTGCCTCAAGTAGTCCCAAATGGTTCAGGGCCCAAACGGAGGAATCTGGAACAAGTTCATGCATTCTGGAATACTCACGAGAAATGAGGAGGGTGGGTGAGTTTCCACGCAATTCCGAGACGTTGAAAAAAGTTCCTCTTGTTCTGCCTCAAGTTGGCCCATATGGTTCAGGGCATAATCGGCGGAATCTCGAAACAAGTTGATGCATTCTGGAATCCTCACGAGAAATGAGGACGGTGGGTGAGTTTCCACGCAATTCCGAGATGTTGAAAAAAGTTCGTCTTTTTCTACCTCAAGTTGTCCCAAATGGTTCAGGGCCCAAACGGAGGAATCTCGAAACAAGTTCATGCATTCCGGAATTCTCACGAGAAATGAGGAGGGTGGGTGAGTTTCCACGCAATTCCGAGACGTTGAAAAAAGTTCGTCTTTTTCTGCCTCAAGTTGTCCCATATGGTTCAGGGCCCAAACGGAGGAATCTGGAAACAAGTTCATGCATTCCGGAATACTCACGAGAAATGAGGAGGGTGGGTGAGTTTCCACACAATTCCGAGACGTTGAAAAAAGTTCGTCTTTTTCTACCTCAAGTTGTCCCAAATGGTTCAGGGCCCAAACGGAGGAATCTCGAAACAAGTTCATGCATTCCGGAATTCTCACGAGAAATGAGGAGGGTGGGTGAGTTTCCACGCAATTCCGAGACGTTGAAAAAAGTTCGTCTTCCTCTGCCTCAAGTTATCCCATATGGTTCAGGGCATAATCGGCGGAATCTCGAAACAAGTTGATGCATTCTGGAATCCTCACGAGAAATGAGGACGGTGGGTGAGTTTCCACGCAATTCCGAGATGTTGAAAAAAGTTCGTCTTTTTCTACCTCAAGTTGTCCCAAATGGTTCAGGGCCCAAACGGAGGAATCTCGAAACAAGTTCATGCATTCCGGAATTCTCACGAGAAATGAGGAGGGTGGGTGAGTTTCCACGCAATTCCGAGACGTTGAAAAAAGTTCGTCTTTTTCTGCCTCAAGTTGTCCCATATGGTTCAGGGCCCAAACGGAGGAATCTGGAAACAAGTTCATGCATTCTGGAATACTCACGAGAAATGAGGAGGGTGGGTGAGTTTCCACGCAATTCCGAGATGTTGAAAAAAGTTCCTCTTGTTCTGCCTCATGTTGGCCCATATGGTTCAGGGCCCAAACGGAGGAATATCGAAACAAGTTCATGCATTCCGGAATCCTCACTAGAAATGAGGACGGTGGGTGAGTTTCCACGCAATTCCGAGACGTTGAAAAAAGTTCGTCTTCGTCTGCATCAAGTTGGCCCATATGGTTCAGGGCCCAAACGGAGGAATCTCGAAACAAGTTCATGCATTCCGGAATACTCACGAGAAATGAGGAGGGTGGGTGAGTTTCCACACAATTCCGAGACGTTGAAAAATGTTCGTCTTCGTCTGCCTCAAGTTGTCCCATATGGTTCAGGGTATAATCGGAGGAATCTCGAAACAAGTTGATGCATTCCGGAATCCTCACGAGAAATGAGGAGGGTGGGTGAGTTTCCACGCAATTCCGAGATGTTGAAAAAAGTTCGTCTTTTTCTACCTCAAGTTGTCCCAAATGGTTCAGGGCCCAAACGGAGGAATCTGGAACAAGTTCATGCATTCTGGAAAACTCACGAGAAATGAGGAGGGTGGGTGAATTTCCACACAATTCCGAGACGTTGAAAAAAGTTCGTCTTCCTCTGCCTCAAGTTATCCCATATGGTTCAGGGCATAATCGGAGGAATCTCGAAACAAGTTGATGCATTCCGGAATCCTCACGAGAAATGAGGAGGGTGGGTGAGTTTCCACGCAATTCCGAGATGTTGAAAAAAGTTCGTCTTTTTCTTCCTCACGTTGTCCCAAATGGTTCAGGGACCAAACGGAGGAATCTCGAAACAAGTTCATGCATTCCGGAATTCTCACGAGAAATGAGGAGGGTGGGTGAGTTTCCACGCAATTCCGAGACGTTGAAAAAAGTTCGTCTTTTTCTGCCTCAAGTTGTCCCATATGGTTCAGGGCCCAAACGGAGGAATCTGGAAACAAGTTCATGCATTCTGGAATACTCACGAGAAATGAGGAGGGTGGGTGTGTTTCCACGCAATTCCGAGACGTTGAAAAAGTTCCTCTTGTTCTGCCTCATGTTGGCCCATATGGTTCAGGGCCCAAACGGAGGAATTTCGAAACAAGTTCATGCATTCTGGAATCCTCACTAGAAATGAGGACGGCGGGTGAGTTTCCACGCAATTCCGAGACGTTGAAAAAAGTTCGTCTTTTTCTGCCTCAAGTTGTCCCAAATGGTTCAGGGCCCAAACGGAGGAATCTGGAAACAACTTCAAGCATTCTGGAATACACACGAGAAATGAGGAGGGTGGGTGAGTTTCCATGCAATTCCGAGACGTTGAAAAAAGATCGTCTTCCTCTGCCTCAAGTTGTCCCATTTGGTTCAGGGCATAATCGTAGGAATCTCGAAACAAGTTGATGCATTCTGGAATACTCACGAGAAATGAGGAGGGTGGGTGAGTTTCCACACAATTCCGAGACGTTGAAAAAAGTTCGTCTTCCTCTGCCTCAAGTTATCCCATATGGTTCAGGGCATAATCGGAGGAATCTCGAAACAAGTTGATGCATTCCGGAATCCTCACGAGAAATGAGGAGGGTGGGTGAGTTTCCACGCAATTCCGAGATGTTGAAAAAAGTTCGTCTTTTTCTTCCTCACGTTGTCCCAAATGGTTCAGGGCCCAAACGGAGGAATCTCGAAACAAGTTCATGCATTCCGGAATTCTCACGAGAAATGAGGAGGGTGGGTGAGTTTCCACGCAATTCCGAGACGTTGAAAAAAGTTTGTCTTTTTCTGCCTCAAGTTGTCCCATATGGTTCAGGGCCCAAACGGAGGAATCTGGAAACAAGTTCATGCATTCTGGAATACTCACGAGAAATGAGGAGGGTGGGTGTGTTTCCACGCAATTCCGAGACGTTGAAAAAAGTTCCTCTTGTTCTGCCTCATGTTGGCCCATATGGTTCAGGGCCCAAACGGAGGAATTTCGAAACAAGTTCATGCATTCTGGAATCCTCACTAGAAATGAGGACGGCGGGTGAGTTTCCACGCAATTCCGAGACGTTGAGAAAAGTTCGTCTTTTTCTGCCTCAAGTTGTCCCAAATGGTTCAGGGCCCAAACGGAGGAATCTGGAACAAGTTCATGCATTCTGGAATACTCACGAGAAATGAGGAGGGTGGGTGAGTTTCCACGCAATTCCGAGACGTTGAAAAAAGTTCCTCTTGTTCTGCCTCAAGTTGGCCCATATGGTTCAGGGCATAATCGGCGGAATCTCGAAACAAGTTGATGCATTCTGGAATCCTCACGAGAAATGAGGACGGTGGGTGAGTTTCCACGCAATTCCGAGATGTTGAAAAAAGTTCGTCTTTTTCTACCTCAAGTTGTCCCAAATGGTTCAGGGCCCAAACGGAGGAATCTCGAAACAAGTTCATGCATTCCGGAATTCTCACGAGAAATGAGGAGGGTGGGTGAGTTTCCACGCAATTCCGAGACGTTGAAAAAAGTTCGTCTTTTTCTGCCTCAAGTTGTCCCATATGGTTCAGGGCCCAAACGGAGGAATCTGGAAACAAGTTCATGCATTCCGGAATACTCACGAGAAATGAGGAGGGTGGGTGAGTTTCCACACAATTCCGAGACGTTGAAAAAAGTTCGTCTTTTTCTACCTCAAGTTGTCCCAAATGGTTCAGGGCCCAAACGGAGGAATCTCGAAACAAGTTCATGCATTCCGGAATTCTCACGAGAAATGAGGAGGGTGGGTGAGTTTCCACGCAATTCCGAGACGTTGAAAAAAGTTCGTCTTCCTCTGCCTCAAGTTATCCCATATGGTTCAGGGCATAATCGGCGGAATCTCGAAACAAGTTGATGCATTCTGGAATCCTCACGAGAAATGAGGACGGTGGGTGAGTTTCCACGCAATTCCGAGATGTTGAAAAAAGTTCGTCTTTTTCTACCTCAAGTTGTCCCAAATGGTTCAGGGCCCAAACGGAGGAATCTCGAAACAAGTTCATGCATTCCGGAATTCTCACGAGAAATGAGGAGGGTGGGTGAGTTTCCACGCAATTCCGAGACGTTGAAAAAAGTTCGTCTTTTTCTGCCTCAAGTTGTCCCATATGGTTCAGGGCCCAAACGGAGGAATCTGGAAACAAGTTCATGCATTCTGGAATACTCACGAGAAATGAGGAGGGTGGGTGAGTTTCCACGCAATTCCGAGACGTTGAAAAAAGTTCCTCTTGTTCTGCCTCATGTTGGCCCATATGGTTCAGGGCCCAAACGGAGGAATATCGAAACAAGTTCATGCATTCCGGAATCCTCACTAGAAATGAGGACGGTGGGTGAGTTTCCACGCAATTCCGAGACGTTGAAAAAAGTTCGTCTTCGTCTGCATCAAGTTGGCCCATATGGTTCAGGGCCCAAACGGAGGAATCTCGAAACAAGTTCATGCACTCCGGAATACTCACGAGAAATGAGGAGGGTGGGTGAGTTTCCACACAATTCCGAGACGTTGAAAAATGTTCGTCTTCGTCTGCCTCAAGTTGTCCCATATGGTTCAGGGTATAATCGGAGGAATCTCGAAACAAGTTGATGCATTCCGGAATCCTCACGAGAAATGAGGAGGGTGGGTGAGTTTCCACGCAATTCCGAGATGTTGAAAAAAGTTCGTCTTTTTCTACCTCAAGTTGTCCCAAATGGTTCAGGGCCCAAACGGAGGAATCTGGAACAAGTTCATGCATTCTGGAATACTCACGAGAAATGAGGAGGGTGGGTGAATTTCCACACAATTCCGAGACGTTGAAAAAAGTTCGTCTTCCTCTGCCTCAAGTTATCCCATATGGTTCAGGGCATAATCGGAGGAATCTCGAAACAAGTTGATGCATTCCGGAATCCTCACGAGAAATGAGGAGGGTGGGTGAGTTTCCACGCAATTCCGAGATGTTGAAAAAAGTTCGTCTTTTTCTTCCTCACGTTGTCCCAAATGGTTCAGGGCCCAAACGGAGGAATCTGGAAACAAGTTCATGCATTCTGGAATACTCACGAGAAATGAGGAGGGTGGGTGAGTTTCCACGCAATTCCGAGACGTTGAAAAAAGTTCGTCTTTTTCTGCCTCAAGTTGTCCCATATGGTTCAGGGCCCAAACGGAGGAATCTGGAAACAAGTTCATGCATTCTGGAATACTCACGAGAAATGAGGAGGGTGGGTGTGTTTCCACGCAATTCCGAGACGTTGAAAAAAGTTCCTCTTGTTCTGCCTCATGTTGGCCCATATGGTTCAGGGCCCAAACGGAGGAATTTCGAAACAAGTTCATGCATTCTGGAATCCTCACTAGAAATGAGGACGGCGGGTGAGTTTCCACGCAATTCCGAGACGTTGAGAAAAGTTCGTCTTTTTCTGCCTCAAGTTGTCCCAAATGGTTCAGGGCCCAAACGGAGGAATCTGGAACAAGTTCATGCATTCTGGAATACTCACGAGAAATGAGGAGGGTGGGTGAGTTTCCACGCAATTCCGAGACGTTGAAAAAAGTTCCTCTTGTTCTGCCTCAAGTTGGCCCATATGGTTCAGGGCATAATCGGCGGAATCTCGAAACAAGTTGATGCATTCTGGAATCCTCACGAGAAATGAGGACGGTGGGTGAGTTTCCACGCAATTCCGAGATGTTGAAAAAAGTTCGTCTTTTTCTACCTCAAGTTGTCCCAAATGGTTCAGGGCCCAAACGGAGGAATCTCGAAACAAGTTCATGCATTCCGGAATTCTCACGAGAAATGAGGAGGGTGGGTGAGTTTCCACGCAATTCCGAGACGTTGAAAAAAGTTCGTCTTTTTCTGCCTCAAGTTGTCCCATATGGTTCAGGGCCCAAACGGAGGAATCTGGAAACAAGTTCATGCATTCCGGAATACTCACGAGAAATGAGGAGGGTGGGTGAGTTTCCACACAATTCCGAGACGTTGAAAAAAGTTCGTCTTTTTCTACCTCAAGTTGTCCCAAATGGTTCAGGGCCCAAACGGAGGAATCTCGAAACAAGTTCATGCATTCCGGAATTCTCACGAGAAATGAGGAGGGTGGGTGAGTTTCCAAGCAATTCCGAGACGTTGAAAAAAGTTCGTCTTCCTCTGCCTCAAGTTATCCCATATGGTTCAGGGCATAATCGGCGGAATCTCGAAACAAGTTGATGCATTCTGGAATCCTCACGAGAAATGAGGAGGGTGGGTGAGTTTCCACGCAATTCCGAGACGTTGAAAAAAGTTCGTCTTTTTCTGCCTCAAGTTGTCCCATATGGTTCAGGACCCAAACGGAGGAATCTGGAAACAAGTTCATGCATTCCGGAATACTCACGAGAAATGAGGAGGGTGGGTGAGTTTCCACGCAATTCCGAGACGTTGAAAAAAGTTCGTCTTCCTCTGCCTCAAGTTATCCCATATGGTTCAGGGCATAATCGGCGGAATCTCGAAACAAGTTGATGCATTCTGGAATCCTCACGAGAAATGAGGACGGTGGGTGAGTTTCCACGCAATTCCGAGATGTTGAAAAAAGTTCGTCTTTTTCTACCTCAAGTTGTCCCAAATGGTTCAGGGCCCAAACGGAGGAATCTCGAAACAAGTTCATGCATTCCGGAATTCTCACGAGAAATGAGGAGGGTGGGTGAGTTTCCACGCAATTCCGAGACGTTGAAAAAAGTTCGTCTTTTTCTGCCTCAAGTTGTCCCATATGGTTCAGGGCCCAAACGGAGGAATCTGGAAACAAGTTCATGCATTCCGGAATACTCACGAGAAATGAGGAGGGTGGGTGAGTTTCCACACAATTCCGAGACGTTGAAAAAAGTTCGTCTTTTTCTACCTCAAGTTGTCCCAAATGGTTCAGGGCCCAAACGGAGGAATCTCGAAACAAGTTCATGCATTCCGGAATTCTCACGAGAAATGAGGAGGGTGGGTGAGTTTCCACGCAATTCCGAGACGTTGAAAAAAGTTCGTCTTCCTCTGCCTCAAGTTATCCCATATGGTTCAGGGCATAATCGGCGGAATCTCGAAACAAGTTGATGCATTCTGGAATCCTCACGAGAAATGAGGACGGTGGGTGAGTTTCCACGCAATTCCGAGATGTTGAAAAAAGTTCGTCTTTTTCTACCTCAAGTTGTCCCAAATGGTTCAGGGCCCAAACGGAGGAATCTCGAAACAAGTTCATGCATTCCGGAATTCTCACGAGAAATGAGGAGGGTGGGTGAGTTTCCACGCAATTCCGAGACGTTGAAAAAAGTTCGTCTTTTTCTGCCTCAAGTTGTCCCATATGGTTCAGGGCCCAAACGGAGGAATCTGGAAACAAGTTCATGCATTCTGGAATACTCACGAGAAATGAGGAGGGTGGGTGAGTTTCCACGCAATTCCGAGACGTTGAAAAAAGTTCCTCTTGTTCTGCCTCATGTTGGCCCATATGGTTCAGGGCCCAAACGGAGGAATATCGAAACAAGTTCATGCATTCCGGAATCCTCACTAGAAATGAGGACGGTGGGTGAGTTTCCACGCAATTCCGAGACGTTGAAAAAAGTTCGTCTTCGTCTGCATCAAGTTGGCCCATATGGTTCAGGGCCCAAACGGAGGAATCTCGAAACAAGTTCATGCACTCCGGAATACTCACGAGAAATGAGGAGGGTGGGTGAGTTTCCACACAATTCCGAGACGTTGAAAAATGTTCGTCTTCGTCTGCCTCAAGTTGTCCCATATGGTTCAGGGTATAATCGGAGGAATCTCGAAACAAGTTGATGCATTCCGGAATCCTCACGAGAAATGAGGAGGGTGGGTGAGTTTCCACGCAATTCCGAGATGTTGAAAAAAGTTCGTCTTTTTCTACCTCAAGTTGTCCCAAATGGTTCAGGGCCCAAACGGAGGAATCTGGAACAAGTTCATGCATTCTGGAATACTCACGAGAAATGAGGAGGGTGGGTGAATTTCCACACAATTCCGAGACGTTGAAAAAAGTTCGTCTTCCTCTGCCTCAAGTTATCCCATATGGTTCAGGGCATAATCGGAGGAATCTCGAAACAAGTTGATGCATTCCGGAATCCTCACGAGAAATGAGGAGGGTGGGTGAGTTTCCACGCAATTCCGAGATGTTGAAAAAAGTTCGTCTTTTTCTTCCTCACGTTGTCCCAAATGGTTCAGGGCCCAAACGGAGGAATCTGGAAACAAGTTCATGCATTCTGGAATACTCACGAGAAATGAGGAGGGTGGGTGAGTTTCCACGCAATTCCGAGACGTTGAAAAAAGTTCGTCTTTTTCTGCCTCAAGTTGTCCCATATGGTTCAGGGCCCAAACGGAGGAATCTGGAAACAAGTTCATGCATTCTGGAATACTCACGAGAAATGAGGAGGGTGGGTGTGTTTCCACGCAATTCCGAGACGTTGAAAAAAGTTCCTCTTGTTCTGCCTCATGTTGGCCCATATGGTTCAGGGCCCAAACGGAGGAATTTCGAAACAAGTTCATGCATTCTGGAATCCTCACTAGAAATGAGGACGGCGGGTGAGTTTCCACGCAATTCCGAGACGTTGAGAAAAGTTCGTCTTTTTCTGCCTCAAGTTGTCCCAAATGGTTCAGGGCCCAAACGGAGGAATCTGGAACAAGTTCATGCATTCTGGAATACTCACGAGAAATGAGGAGGGTGGGTGAGTTTCCACGCAATTCCGAGACGTTGAAAAAAGTTCCTCTTGTTCTGCCTCAAGTTGGCCCATATGGTTCAGGGCATAATCGGCGGAATCTCGAAACAAGTTGATGCATTCTGGAATCCTCACGAGAAATGAGGACGGTGGGTGAGTTTCCACGCAATTCCGAGATGTTGAAAAAAGTTCGTCTTTTTCTACCTCAAGTTGTCCCAAATGGTTCAGGGCCCAAACGGAGGAATCTCGAAACAAGTTCATGCATTCCGGAATTCTCACGAGAAATGAGGAGGGTGGGTGAGTTTCCACGCAATTCCGAGACGTTGAAAAAAGTTCGTCTTTTTCTGCCTCAAGTTGTCCCATATGGTTCAGGGCCCAAACGGAGGAATCTGGAAACAAGTTCATGCATTCCGGAATACTCACGAGAAATGAGGAGGGTGGGTGAGTTTCCACACAATTCCGAGACGTTGAAAAAAGTTCGTCTTTTTCTACCTCAAGTTGTCCCAAATGGTTCAGGGCCCAAACGGAGGAATCTCGAAACAAGTTCATGCATTCCGGAATTCTCACGAGAAATGAGGAGGGTGGGTGAGTTTCCAAGCAATTCCGAGACGTTGAAAAAAGTTCGTCTTCCTCTGCCTCAAGTTATCCCATATGGTTCAGGGCATAATCGGCGGAATCTCGAAACAAGTTGATGCATTCTGGAATCCTCACGAGAAATGAGGACGGTGGGTGAGTTTCCACGCAATTCCGAGATGTTGAAAAAAGTTCGTCTTTTTCTACCTCAAGTTGTCCCAAATGGTTCAGGGCCCAAACGGAGGAATCTCGAAACAAGTTCATGCATTCCGGAATTCTCACGAGAAATGAGGAGGGTGGGTGAGTTTCCACGCAATTCCGAGACGTTGAAAAAAGTTCGTCTTTTTCTGCCTCAAGTTGTCCCATATGGTTCAGGGCCCAAACGGAGGAATCTGGAAACAAGTTCATGCATTCTGGAATACTCACGAGAAATGAGGAGGGTGGGTGAGTTTCCACGCAATTCCGAGACGTTGAAAAAAGTTCCTCTTGTTCTGCCTCATGTTGGCCCATATGGTTCAGGGCCCAAACGGAGGAATATCGAAACAAGTTCATGCATTCCGGAATCCTCACTAGAAATGAGGACGGTGGGTGAGTTTCCACGCAATTCCGAGACGTTGAAAAAAGTTCGTCTTCGTCTGCATCAAGTTGGCCCATATGGTTCAGGGCCCAAACGGAGGAATCTCGAAACAAGTTCATGCATTCCGGAATACTCACGAGAAATGAGGAGGGTGGGTGAGTTTCCACACAATTCCGAGACGTTGAAAAATGTTCGTCTTCGTCTGCCTCAAGTTGTCCCATATGGTTCAGGGTATAATCGGAGGAATCTCGAAACAAGTTGATGCATTCCGGAATCCTCACGAGAAATGAGGAGGGTGGGTGAGTTTCCACGCAATTCCGAGATGTTGAAAAAAGTTCGTCTTTTTCTACCTCAAGTTGTCCCAAATGGTTCAGGGCCCAAACGGAGGAATCTGGAACAAGTTCATGCATTCTGGAATACTCACGAGAAATGAGGAGGGTGGGTGAATTTCCACACAATTCCGAGACGTTGAAAAAAGTTCGTCTTCCTCTGCCTCAAGTTATCCCATATGGTTCAGGGCATAATCGGAGGAATCTCGAAACAAGTTGATGCATTCCGGAATCCTCACGAGAAATGAGGAGGGTGGGTGAGTTTCCACGCAATTCCGAGATGTTGAAAAAAGTTCGTCTTTTTCTTCCTCACGTTGTCCCAAATGGTTCAGGGCCCAAACGGAGGAATCTGGAAACAAGTTCATGCATTCTGGAATACTCACGAGAAATGAGGAGGGTGGGTGAGTTTCCACGCAATTCCGAGACGTTGAAAAAAGTTCGTCTTTTTCTGCCTCAAGTTGTCCCATATGGTTCAGGGCCCAAACGGAGGAATCTGGAAACAAGTTCATGCATTCTGGAATACTCACGAGAAATGAGGAGGGTGGGTGTGTTTCCACGCAATTCCGAGACGTTGAAAAAAGTTCCTCTTGTTCTGCCTCATGTTGGCCCATATGGTTCAGGGCCCAAACGGAGGAATTTCGAAACAAGTTCATGCATTCTGGAATCCTCACTAGAAATGAGGACGGCGGGTGAGTTTCCACGCAATTCCGAGACGTTGAGAAAAGTTCGTCTTTTTCTGCCTCAAGTTGTCCCAAATGGTTCAGGGCCCAAACGGAGGAATCTGGAACAAGTTCATGCATTCTGGAATACTCACGAGAAATGAGGAGGGTGGGTGAGTTTCCACGCAATTCCGAGACGTTGAAAAAAGTTCCTCTTGTTCTGCCTCAAGTTGGCCCATATGGTTCAGGGCATAATCGGCGGAATCTCAAAACAAGTTGATGCATTCTGGAATCCTCACGAGAAATGAGGACGGTGGGTGAGTTTCCACGCAATTCCGAGATGTTGAAAAAAGTTCGTCTTTTTCTACCTCAAGTTGTCCCAAATGGTTCAGGGCCCAAACGGAGGAATCTCGAAACAAGTTCATGCATTCCGGAATTCTCACGAGAAATGAGGAGGGTGGGTGAGTTTCCACGCAATTCCGAGACGTTGAAAAAAGTTCGTCTTTTTCTGCCTCAAGTTGTCCCATATGGTTCAGGGCCCAAACGGAGGAATCTGGAAACAAGTTCATGCATTCCGGAATACTCACGAGAAATGAGGAGGGTGGGTGAGTTTCCACACAATTCCGAGACGTTGAAAAAAGTTCGTCTTTTTCTACCTCAAGTTGTCCCAAATGGTTCAGGGCCCAAACGGAGGAATCTCGAAACAAGTTCATGCATTCCGGAATTCTCACGAGAAATGAGGAGGGTGGGTGAGTTTCCACGCAATTCCGAGACGTTGAAAAAAGTTCGTCTTCCTCTGCCTCAAGTTATCCCATATGGTTCAGGGCATAATCGGCGGAATCTCGAAACAAGTTGATGCATTCTGGAATCCTCACGAGAAATGAGGACGGTGGGTGAGTTTCCACGCAATTCCGAGATGTTGAAAAAAGTTCGTCTTTTTCTACCTCAAGTTGTCCCAAATGGTTCAGGGCCCAAACGGAGGAATCTCGAAACAAGTTCATGCATTCCGGAATTCTCACGAGAAATGAGGAGGGTGGGTGAGTTTCCACGCAATTCCGAGACGTTGAAAAAAGTTCGTCTTTTTCTGCCTCAAGTTGTCCAATATGGTTCAGGGCCCAAACGGAGGAATCTGGAAACAAGTTCATGCATTCTGGAATACTCACGAGAAATGAGGAGGGTGGGTGAGTTTCCACGCAATTCCGAGACGTTGAAAAAAGTTCCTCTTGTTCTGCCTCATGTTGGCCCATATGGTTCAGGGCCCAAACGGAGGAATTTCGAAACAAGTTCATGCATTCTGGAATCCTCACTAGAAATGAGGACGGCGGGTGAGTTTCCACGCAATTCCGAGACGTTGAGAAAAGTTCGTCTTTTTCTGCCTCAAGTTGTCCCAAATGGTTCAGGGCCCAAACGGAGGAATCTGGAACAAGTTCATGCATTCTGGAATACTCACGAGAAATGAGGAGGGTGGGTGAGTTTCCACGCAATTCCGAGACGTTGAAAAAAGTTCCTCTTGTTCTGCCTCAAGTTGGCCCATATGGTTCAGGGCATAATCGGCGGAATCTCGAAACAAGTTGATGCATTCTGGAATCCTCACGAGAAATGAGGACGGTGGGTGAGTTTCCACGCAATTCCGAGATGTTGAAAAAAGTTCGTCTTTTTCTACCTCAAGTTGTCCCAAATGGTTCAGGGCCCAAACGGAGGAATCTCGAAACAAGTTCATGCATTCCGGAATACTCACGAGAAATGAGGAGGGTGGGTGAGTTTCCACACAATTCCGAGACGTTGAAAAATGTTCGTCTTCGTCTGCCTCAAGTTGTCCCATATGGTTCAGGGTATAATCGGAGGAATCTCGAAACAAGTTGATGCATTCCGGAATCCTCACGAGAAATGAGGAGGGTGGGTGAGTTTCCACGCAATTCCGAGATGTTGAAAAAAGTTCGTCTTTTTCTACCTCAAGTTGTCCCAAATGGTTCAGGGCCCAAACGGAGGAATCTGGAACAAGTTCATGCATTCTGGAATACTCACGAGAAATGAGGAGGGTGGGTGAATTTCCACACAATTCCGAGACGTTGAAAAAAGTTCGTCTTCCTCTGCCTCAAGTTATCCCATATGGTTCAGGGCATAATCGGAGGAATCTCGAAACAAGTTGATGCATTCCGGAATCCTCACGAGAAATGAGGAGGGTGGGTGAGTTTCCACGCAATTCCGAGATGTTGAAAAAAGTTCGTCTTTTTCTTCCTCACGTTGTCCCAAATGGTTCAGGGCCCAAACGGAGGAATCTGGAAACAAGTTCATGCATTCTGGAATACTCACGAGAAATGAGGAGGGTGGGTGAGTTTCCACGCAATTCCGAGACGTTGAAAAAAGTTCGTCTTTTTCTGCCTCAAGTTGTCCCATATGGTTCAGGGCCCAAACGGAGGAATCTGGAAACAAGTTCATGCATTCTGGAATACTCACGAGAAATGAGGAGGGTGGGTGTGTTTCCACGCAATTCCGAGACGTTGAAAAAAGTTCCTCTTGTTCTGCCTCATGTTGGCCCATATGGTTCAGGGCCCAAACGGAGGAATTTCGAAACAAGTTCATGCATTCTGGAATCCTCACTAGAAATGAGGACGGCGGGTGAGTTTCCACGCAATTCCGAGACGTTGAGAAAAGTTCGTCTTTTTCTGCCTCAAGTTGTCCCAAATGGTTCAGGGCCCAAACGGAGGAATCTGGAACAAGTTCATGCATTCTGGAATACTCACGAGAAATGAGGAGGGTGGGTGAGTTTCCACGCAATTCCGAGACGTTGAAAAAAGTTCCTCTTGTTCTGCCTCAAGTTGGCCCATATGGTTCAGGGCATAATCGGCGGAATCTCAAAACAAGTTGATGCATTCTGGAATCCTCACGAGAAATGAGGACGGTGGGTGAGTTTCCACGCAATTCCGAGATGTTGAAAAAAGTTCGTCTTTTTCTACCTCAAGTTGTCCCAAATGGTTCAGGGCCCAAACGGAGGAATCTCGAAACAAGTTCATGCATTCCGGAATTCTCACGAGAAATGAGGAGGGTGGGTGAGTTTCCACGCAATTCCGAGACGTTGAAAAAAGTTCGTCTTTTTCTGCCTCAAGTTGTCCCATATGGTTCAGGGCCCAAACGGAGGAATCTGGAAACAAGTTCATGCATTCCGGAATACTCACGAGAAATGAGGAGGGTGGGTGAGTTTCCACACAATTCCGAGACGTTGAAAAAAGTTCGTCTTTTTCTACCTCAAGTTGTCCCAAATGGTTCAGGGCCCAAACGGAGGAATCTCGAAACAAGTTCATGCATTCCGGAATTCTCACGAGAAATGAGGAGGGTGGGTGAGTTTCCACGCAATTCCGAGACGTTGAAAAAAGTTCGTCTTCCTCTGCCTCAAGTTATCCCATATGGTTCAGGGCATAATCGGCGGAATCTCGAAACAAGTTGATGCATTCTGGAATCCTCACGAGAAATGAGGACGGTGGGTGAGTTTCCACGCAATTCCGAGATGTTGAAAAAAGTTCGTCTTTTTCTACCTCAAGTTGTCCCAAATGGTTCAGGGCCCAAACGGAGGAATCTCGAAACAAGTTCATGCATTCCGGAATTCTCACGAGAAATGAGGAGGGTGGGTGAGTTTCCACGCAATTCCGAGACGTTGAAAAAAGTTCGTCTTTTTCTGCCTCAAGTTGTCCAATATGGTTCAGGGCCCAAACGGAGGAATCTGGAAACAAGTTCATGCATTCTGGAATACTCACGAGAAATGAGGAGGGTGGGTGAGTTTCCACGCAATTCCGAGACGTTGAAAAAAGTTCCTCTTGTTCTGCCTCATGTTGGCCCATATGGTTCAGGGCCCAAACGGAGGAATTTCGAAACAAGTTCATGCATTCTGGAATCCTCACTAGAAATGAGGACGGCGGGTGAGTTTCCACGCAATTCCGAGACGTTGAGAAAAGTTCGTCTTTTTCTGCCTCAAGTTGTCCCAAATGGTTCAGGGCCCAAACGGAGGAATCTGGAACAAGTTCATGCATTCTGGAATACTCACGAGAAATGAGGAGGGTGGGTGAGTTTCCACGCAATTCCGAGACGTTGAAAAAAGTTCCTCTTGTTCTGCCTCAAGTTGGCCCATATGGTTCAGGGCATAATCGGCGGAATCTCGAAACAAGTTGATGCATTCTGGAATCCTCACGAGAAATGAGGACGGTGGGTGAGTTTCCACGCAATTCCGAGATGTTGAAAAAAGTTCGTCTTTTTCTACCTCAAGTTGTCCCAAATGGTTCAGGGCCCAAACGGAGGAATCTCGAAACAAGTTCATGCATTCCGGAATTCTCACGAGAAATGAGGAGGGTGGGTGAGTTTCCACGCAATTCCGAGACGTTGAAAAAAGTTCGTCTTTTTCTGCCTCAAGTTGTCCCATATGGTTCAGGGCCCAAACGGAGGAATCTGGAAACAAGTTCATGCATTCCGGAATACTCACGAGAAATGAGGAGGGTGGGTGAGTTTCCACACAATTCCGAGACGTTGAAAAAAGTTCGTCTTTTTCTACCTCAAGTTGTCCCAAATGGTTCAGGGCCCAAACGGAGGAATCTCGAAACAAGTTCATGCATTCCGGAATTCTCACGAGAAATGAGGAGGGTGGGTGAGTTTCCACGCAATTCCGAGACGTTGAAAAAAGTTCGTCTTCCTCTGCCTCAAGTTATCCCATATGGTTCAGGGCATAATCGGCGGAATCTCGAAACAAGTTGATGCATTCTGGAATCCTCACGAGAAATGAGGACGGTGGGTGAGTTTCCACGCAATTCCGAGATGTTGAAAAAAGTTCGTCTTTTTCTACCTCAAGTTGTCCCAAATGGTTCAGGGCCCAAACGGAGGAATCTCGAAACAAGTTCATGCATTCCGGAATTCTCACGAGAAATGAGGAGGGTGGGTGAGTTTCCACGCAATTCCGAGACGTTGAAAAAAGTTCGTCTTTTTCTGCCTCAAGTTGTCCAATATGGTTCAGGGCCCAAACGGAGGAATCTGGAAACAAGTTCATGCATTCTGGAATACTCACGAGAAATGAGGAGGGTGGGTGAGTTTCCACGCAATTCCGAGACGTTGAAAAAAGTTCCTCTTGTTCTGCCTCATGTTGGCCCATATGGTTCAGGGCCCAAACGGAGGAATATCGAAACAAGTTCATGCATTCCGGAATCCTCACTAGAAATGAGGACGGTGGGTGAGTTTCCACGCAATTCCGAGACGTTGAAAAAAGTTCGTCTTCGTCTGCATCAAGTTGGCCCATATGGTTCAGGGCCCAAACGGAGGAATCTCGAAACAAGTTCATGCATTCCGGAATACTCACGAGAAATGAGGAGGGTGGGTGAGTTTCCACACAATTCCGAGACGTTGAAAAATGTTCGTCTTCGTCTGCCTCAAGTTGTCCCATATGGTTCAGGGTATAATCGGAGGAATCTCGAAACAAGTTGATGCATTCCGGAATCCTCACGAGAAATGAGGAGGGTGGGTGAGTTTCCACGCAATTCCGAGATGTTGAAAAAAGTTCGTCTTTTTCTACCTCAAGTTGTCCCAAATGGT
The DNA here is from genome assembly GCA_034222035.1 of Acacia crassicarpa. Lineage (NCBI taxonomy): Eukaryota > Viridiplantae > Streptophyta > Magnoliopsida > Fabales > Fabaceae > Acacia > Acacia crassicarpa. The sequence continues at coordinate 29,386,635 of JAWXYG010000002.1, read as the reverse complement.
TCAGGGCCCAAACGGAGGAATCTGGAACAAGTTCATGCATTCTGGAATACTCACGAGAAATGAGGAGGGTGGGTGAATTTCCACACAATTCCGAGACGTTGAAAAAAGTTCGTCTTCCTCTGCCTCAAGTTATCCCATATGGTTCAGGGCATAATCGGAGGAATCTCGAAACAAGTTGATGCATTCCGGAATCCTCACGAGAAATGAGGAGGGTGGGTGAGTTTCCACGCAATTCCGAGATGTTGAAAAAAGTTCGTCTTTTTCTTCCTCACGTTGTCCCAAATGGTTCAGGGCCCAAACGGAGGAATCTCGAAACAAGTTCATGCATTCCGGAATTCTCACGAGAAATGAGGAGGGTGGGTGAGTTTCCACGCAATTCCGAGACGTTGAAAAAAGTTCGTCTTTTTCTGCCTCAAGTTGTCCCATATGGTTCAGGGCCCAAACGGAGGAATCTGGAAACAAGTTCATGCATTCTGGAATACTCACGAGAAATGAGGAGGGTGGGTGTGTTTCCACGCAATTCCGAGACGTTGAAAAAAGTTCCTCTTGTTCTGCCTCATGTTGGCCCATATGGTTCAGGGCCCAAACGGAGGAATTTCGAAACAAGTTCATGCATTCTGGAATCCTCACTAGAAATGAGGACGGCGGGTGAGTTTCCACGCAATTCCGAGACGTTGAAAAAAGTTCGTCTTTTTCTGCCTCAAGTTGTCCCAAATGGTTCAGGGCCCAAACGGAGGAATCTGGAAACAAGTTCATGCATTCTGGAATACTCACGAGAAATGAGGAGGGTGGGTGAGTTTCCACGCAATTCCGAGACGTTGAAAAAAGTTCGTCTTTTTCTGCCTCAAGTTGTCCCATATGGTTCAGGGCCCAAACGGAGGAATCTGGAAACAAGTTCATGCATTCTGGAATACTCACGAGAAATGAGGAGGGTGGGTGTGTTTCCACGCAATTCCGAGACGTTGAAAAAAGTTCGTCTTTTTCTTCCTCAAGTTGTCCCAAATGGTTCAGGGCCCAAACGGAGGAATTTGGAAACAAGTTCATGCATTCTGGAATCCTCACCAGAAATGAGGAGGGTGGGTGAGTTTCCACGCAATTCCGAGACGTTGAAAAAACTTCGTCTTTTTCGTCCTCAAGTTGTCCCAAATGGTTCAGGGCCCAAACGGAGGAATCTGGAAACAACTTCAAGCATTCTGGAATACACACGAGAAATGAGGAGGGTGGGTGAGTTTCCATGCAATTCCGAGACGTTGAAAAAAGATCGTCTTCCTCTTCCTCAAGTTGTCCCATTTGGTTCAGGGCATAATCGTAGGAATCTCGAAACAAGTTGATGCATTCTGGAATACTCACGAGAAATGAGGAGGGTGGGTGAGTTTCCACACAATTCCGAGACGTTGAAAAAAGTTCGTCTTCCTCTGCCTCAAGTTATCCCATATGGTTCAGGGCATAATCGGAGGAATCTCGAAACAAGTTGATGCATTCCGGAATCCTCACGAGAAATGAGGAGGGTGGGTGAGTTTCCACGCAATTCCGAGATGTTGAAAAAAGTTCGTCTTTTTCTTCCTCACGTTTTCCCAAATGGTTCAGGGCCCAAACGGAGGAATCTGGAAACAAGTTCATGCATTCTGGAATACTCACGAGAAATGAGGAGGGTGGGTGTGTTTCCACGCAATTCCGAGACGTTGAAAAAAGTTCCTCTTGCCTCATGTTGGCCCATATGGTTCAGGGCCCAAACGGAGGAATTTCGAAACAAGTTCATGCATTCTGGAATCCTCACTAGAAATGAGGACAGCGGGTGAGTTTCCACGCAATTCCGAGACGTTGAGAAAAGTTCGTCTTTTTCTGCCTCAAGTTGTCCCAAATGGTTCAGGGCCCAAACGGAGGAATCTGGAACAAGTTCATGCATTCTGGAATACTCACGAGAAATGAGGAGGGTGGGTGAGTTTCCACACAATTCCGAGACGTTGAAAAAAGTTCGTCTTCCTCTGCCTCAAGTTGTCCCATATGGCTCAGGGCATAATCGGATGAATCTCGAAACTAGTTGATGCATTCCGGAATCCTCACGAGAAATAAGGAGGGTGGGTGAGTTTCCACGCAATTCCGAGACGTTGAAAAAAGTTCGTCTTTTTCTGCCTCAAGTTGTCCCATATGGTTCAGGGCCCAAATGGAGGAATCTCGAAACAAGGTCATGCATTCCGGAATCCTCACGAGAAATGAGGAGGGTGGGTGAGTTTCCACGCAATTCCGAGACGTTGAAAAAAGTTCCTCTTGTTCTGCCTCAAGTTGGCCCATATGGTTCAGGGCATAATCGGCGGAATCTCGAAACAAGTTGATGCATTCTGGAATCCTCACGAGAAATGAGGACGGTGGGTGAGTTTCCACGCAATTCCGAGATGTTGAAAAAAGTTCGTCTTTTTCTACCTGAAGTTGTCCCAAATGGTTCAGGGCCCAAACGGAGGAATCTCGAAACAAGTTCATGCATTCCGGAATTCTCACAAGAAATGAGGAGGGTGGGTGAGTTTCCACGCAATTCCGAGACGTTGAAAAAAGTTCGCCTTTTTCTGCCTCAAGTTGTCCCATATGGTTCAGGGCCCAAACGGAGGAATCTGGAAACAAGTTCATGCATTCCGGAATACTCACGAGAAATGAGGAGGGTGGGTGAGTTTCCACACAATTCCGAGACGTTGAAAAAAGTTCCTCTTATTCTGCCTCAAGTTGGCCCATATGGTTCAGGGCCCAAACGGAGGAATCTCGAAACAAGTTGATGCATTCTGGAATCCTCACGAGAAATGAGGAGGGTGGGTGAGTTTCCACGCAATTCCGAGACGTTGAAAAAAGTTCGTCTTTTTCTGCCTCAAGTTGTCCCAAATGGTTCAGGGCCCAAACGGAGGAATCTGGAACAAGTTCATGCATTCTGGAATGCTCACGAGAAATGAGGAGGGTGGGTGAGTTTCCACACAATTCCGAGACGTTGAAAAAAGTTCGTCTTCCTCTGCCTCAAGTTATCCCATATGGTTCAGGGCATAATCGGAGGAATCTCGAAACAAGTTGATGCATTCCAGAATCCTCACGAGAAATGAGGAGGGTGGGTGAGTTTCCACGCAATTCCGAGATGTTGAAAAAAGTTCGTCTTTTTCTTCCTCAAGTTGTCCCAAATGGTTCACGGCCCAAACAGAGGAATCTCGAAACAAGTTCATGCATTCTGGAATGCTCACGAGAAATGAGGAGGGTGGGTGAGTTTCCACGCAATTCCGAGACGTTGAAAAAAGTTCCTCTTGTTCTGCCTCATGTTGGCCCATATGGTTCAGGGCCCAAACGGAGGAATTTCGAAACAAGTTCATGCATTCTGGAATCCTCACTAGAAATGAGGACGGCGGGTGAGTTTCCACGCAATTCCGAGACGTTGAAAAAAGTTCCTCTTGTTCTGCCTCATGTTGGCCCATATGGTTCAGGGCCCAAACTGAGGAATTTCGAAACAAGTTCATGCATTCCGGAATCCTCACGAGAAATGAGGAGGGTGGGTCAGTTTCCACGCAATTCCGAGACGTTGAAAAAAGTTCCTCTTGTTCTGCCTCATGTTGGCCCATATGGTTCAGGGCCCAAACGGAGGAATTTCGAAACAAGTTCATGCATTCTGGAATCCTCACTAGAAATGAGGACGGCGGGTGAGTTTCCACGCAATTCCGAGACGTTGAAAAAAGTTCGTCTTTTTCTGCCTCAAGTTGTCCCATATGGTTCAGGGCCCAAATGGAGGAATCTCGAAACAAGGTCATGCATTCCGGAATCCTCACGAGAAATGAGGAGGGTGGGTGAGTTTCCACGCAATTCCGAGACGTTGAAAAAAGTTCCTCTTGTTCTGCCTCAAGTTGGCCCATATGGTTCAGGGCATAATCGGCGGAATCTCGAAACAAGTTGATGCATTCTGGAATCCTCACGAGAAATGAGGACGGTGGGTGAGTTTCCACGCAATTCCGAGATGTTGAAAAAAGTTCGTCTTTTTCTACCTGAAGTTGTCCCAAATGGTTCAGGGCCCAAACGGAGGAATCTCGAAACAAGTTCATGCATTCCGGAATTCTCACAAGAAATGAGGAGGGTGGGTGAGTTTCCACGCAATTCCGAGACGTTGAAAAAAGTTCGCCTTTTTCTGCCTCAAGTTGTCCCATATGGTTCAGGGCCCAAACGGAGGAATCTGGAAACAAGTTCATGCATTCCGGAATACTCACGAGAAATGAGGAGGGTGGGTGAGTTTCCACACAATTCCGAGACGTTGAAAAAAGTTCCTCTTATTCTGCCTCAAGTTGGCCCATATTGTTCAGGGCCCAAACGGAGGAATCTCGAAACAAGTTGATGCATTCTGGAATCCTCACGAGAAATGAGGAGGGTGGGTGAGTTTCCACGCAATTCCGAGACGTTGAAAAAAGTTCGTCTTTTTCTGCCTCAAGTTGTCCCAAATGGTTCAGGGCCCAAACGGAGGAATCTGGAACAAGTTCATGCATTTTGGAATGCTCACGAGAAATGAGGAGGGTGGGTGAGTTTCCACACAATTCCGAGACGTTGAAAAAAGTTCGTCTTCCTCTGCCTCAAGTTATCCCATATGGTTCAGGGCATAATCGGAGGAATCTCGAAACAAGTTGATGCATTCCAGAATCCTCACGAGAAATGAGGAGGGTGGGTGAGTTTCCACGCAATTCCGAGATGTTGAAAAAAGTTCGTCTTTTTCTTCCTCAAGTTGTCCCAAATGGTTCACGGCCCAAACAGAGGAATCTCGAAACAAGTTCATGCATTCTGGAATGCTCACGAGAAATGAGGAGGGTGGGTGAGTTTCCACGCAATTCCGAGACGTTGAAAAAAGTTCCTCTTGTTCTGCCTCATGTTGGCCCATATGGTTCAGGGCCCAAACGGAGGAATTTCGAAACAAGTTCATGCATTCTGGAATCCTCACTAGAAATGAGGACGGCGGGTGAGTTTCCACGCAATTCCGAGACGTTGAAAAAAGTTCCTCTTGTTCTGCCTCATGTTGGCCCATATGGTTCAGGGCCCAAACGGAGGAATTTCGAAACAAGTTCATGCATTCCGGAATCCTCACGAGAAATGAGGAGGGTGGGTCAGTTTCCACGCAATTCCGAGACGTTGAAAAAAGTTCGTCTTTTTCTGCCTCAAGTTGTCCCAAATGGTTCAGGGCCCAAACGGAGGAATCTGGAACAAGTTCATGCATTCTGGAATACTCACGAGAAATGAGGAGGGTGGGTGAGTTTCCACACAATTCCGAGACGTTGAAAAAAGTTCGTCTTCCTCTGCCTCAAGTTATCCCATATGGTTCAGGGCATAATCGGAGGAATCTCGAAACAAGTTGATGCATTCCGGAATCCTCACGAGAAATGAGGAGGGTGGGTGAGTTTCCACGCAATTCCGAGATGTTGAAAAAAGTTCGTCTTTTTCTTCCTCACGTTGTCCCAAATGGTTCAGGGCCCAAACGGAGGAATCTCGAAACAAGTTCATGCATTCCGGAATTCTCACGAGAAATGAGGAGGGTGGGTGAGTTTCCACGCAATTCCGAGACGTTGAAAAAAGTTCGTCTTTTTCTGCCTCAAGTTGTCCCATATGGTTCAGGGCCCAAACGGAGGAATCTGGAAACAAGTTCATGCATTCTGGAATACTCACGAGAAATAAGGAGGGTGGGTGTGTTTCCACGCAATTCCGAGACGTTGAAAAAAGTTCCTCTTGTTCTGCCTCATGTTGGCCCATATGGTTCAGGGCCCAAACGGAGGAATTTCGAAACAAGTTCATGCATTCTGGAATCCTCACTAGAAATGAGGACGGCGGGTGAGTTTCCACGCAATTCCGAGACGTTGAAAAAAGTTCGTCTTTTTCTGCCTCAAGTTGTCCCAAATGGTTCAGGGCCCAAACGGAGGAATCTGGAAACAAGTTCATGCATTCTGGAATACTCACGAGAAATGAGGAGGGTGGGTGAGTTTCCACGCAATTCCGAGACATTGAAAAAAGTTCGTCTTCTTCTGCCTCAAGTTGTCCCATATGGTTCAGGGCCCAAACGGAGGAATCTGGAAACAAGTTCATGCATTCTGGAATACTCACGAGAAATGAGGAAGGTGGGTGTGTTTCCACGCAATTCCGAGACGTTGAAAAAAGTTCGTCTTTTTCTTCCTCAAGTTGTCCCAAATGGTTCAGGGCCCAAACGGAGGAATCTGGAAACAAGTTCATGCATTCTGGAATCCTCACCAGAAATGAGGAGGGTGGGTGAGTTTCCACGCAATTCCGAGACGTTGAAAAAACTTCGTCTTTTTCTTCCTCAAGTTGTCCCAAATGGTTCAGGGCCCAAACGGAGGAATCTGGAAACAACTTCAAGCATTCTGGAATACACACGAGAAATGAGGAGGGTGGGTGAGTTTCCATGCAATTCCGAGACGTTGAAAAAAGATCGTCTTCCTCTGCCTCAAGTTGTCCCATTTGGTTCAGGGCATAATCGTAGGAATCTCGAAACAAGTTGATGCATTCTGGAATACTCACGAGAAATGAGGAGGGTGGGTGAGTTTCCACACAATTCCGAGACGTTGAAAAAAGTTCGTCTTCCTCTGCCTCAAGTTATCCCATATGGTTCAGGGCATAATCGGAGGAATCTCGAAACAAGTTGATGCATTCCGGAATCCTCACGAGAAATGAGGAGGGTGGGTGAGTTTCCACGCAATTCCGAGATGTTGAAAAAAGTTCGTCTTTTTCTTCCTCACGTTGTCCCAAATGGTTCAGGGCCCAAACGGAGGAATCTCGAAACAAGTTCATGCATTCCGGAATTCTCACGAGAAATGAGGAGGGTGGGTGAGTTTCCACGCAATTCCGAGATGTTGAAAAAAGTTCGTCTTTTTCTGCCTCAAGTTGTCCCATATGGTTCAGGGCCCAAACGGAGGAATCTGGAAACAAGTTCATGCATTCCGGAATACTCACGAGAAATGAGGAGGGTGGGTGAGTTTCCACGCAATTCCGAGACGTTGAAAAAAGTTCGTCTTTTTCTACCTCAAGTTGTCCCAAATGGTTCAGGGCCCAAACGGAGGAATCTCGAAACAAGTTCATGCATTCCGGAATTCTCACGAGAAATGAGGAGGGTGGGTGAGTTTCCACGCAATTCCGAGACGTTGAAAAAAGTTCGTCTTCCTCTGCCTCAAGTTATCCCATATGGTTCAGGGCATAATCGGCGGAATCTCGAAACAAGTTGATGCATTCTGGAATCCTCACGAGAAATGAGGACGGTGGGTGAGTTTCCACGCAATTCCGAGATGTTGAAAAAAGTTCGTCTTTTTCTACCTCAAGTTGTCCCAAATGGTTCAGGGCCCAAACGGAGGAATCTCGAAACAAGTTCATGCATTCCGGAATTCTCACGAGAAATGAGGAGGGTGGGTGAGTTTCCACGCAATTCCGAGACGTTGAAAAAAGTTCGTCTTTTTCTGCCTCAAGTTGTCCCATATGGTTCAGGGCCCAAACGGAGGAATCTGGAAACAAGTTCATGCATTCTGGAATACTCACGAGAAATGAGGAGGGTGGGTGAGTTTCCACGCAATTCCGAGACGTTGAAAAAAGTTCCTCTTGTTCTGCCTCATGTTGGCCCATATGGTTCAGGGCCCAAACGGAGGAATATCGAAACAAGTTCATGCATTCCGGAATCCTCACTAGAAATGAGGACGGTGGGTGAGTTTCCACGCAATTCCGAGACGTTGAAAAATGTTCGTCTTCGTCTGCATCAAGTTGGCCCATATGGTTCAGGGCCCAAACGGAGGAATCTCGAAACAAGTTCATGCATTCCGGAATACTCACGAGAAATGAGGAGGGTGGGTGAGTTTCCACACAATTCCGAGACGTTGAAAAATGTTCGTCTTCGTCTGCCTCAAGTTGTCCCATATGGTTCAGGGTATAATCGGAGGAATCTCGAAACAAGTTGATGCATTCCGGAATCCTCACGAGAAATGAGGAGGGTGGGTGAGTTTCCACGCAATTCCGAGATGTTGAAAAAAGTTCGTCTTTTTCTACCTCAAGTTGTCCCAAATGGTTCAGGGCCCAAACGGAGGAATCTGGAACAAGTTCATGCATTCTGGAATACTCACGAGAAATGAGGAGGGTGGGTGAGTTTCCACACAATTCCGAGACGTTGAAAAAAGTTCGTCTTCCTCTGCCTCAAGTTATCCCATATGGTTCAGGGCATAATCGGAGGAATCTCGAAACAAGTTGATGCATTCCGGAATCCTCACGAGAAATGAGGAGGGTGGGTGAGTTTCCACGCAATTCCGAGAAGTTGAAAAAAGTTCGTCTTTTTCTTCCTCACGTTGTCCCAAATGGTTCAGGGCCCAAACGGAGGAATCTCGAAACAAGTTCATGCATTCCGAAATTCTCACGAGAAATGAGGAGGGTGGGTGAGTTTCCACGCAATTCCGAGACGTTGAAAAAAGTTCGTCTTTTTCTGCCTCAAGTTGTCCCATATGGTTCAGGGCCCAAACGGAGGAATCTGGAAACAAGTTCATGCATTCTGGAATACTCACGAGAAATGAGGAGGGTGGGTGTGTTTCCACGCAATTCCGAGACGTTGAAAAAAGTTCCTCTTGTTCTGCCTCATGTTGGCCCATATGGTTCAGGGCCCAAACGGAGGAATTTCGAAACAAGTTCATGCATTCTGGAATCCTCACTAGAAATGAGGACGGCGGGTGAGTTTCCACGCAATTCCGAGACGTTGAAAAAAGTTCGTCTTTTTCTGCCTCAAGTTGTCCCAAATGGTTCAGGGCCCAAACGGAGGAATCTGGAAACAAGTTCATGCATTCTGGAATACTCACGAGAAATGAGGAGGGTGGGTGAGTTTCCACGCAATTCCGAGACGTTGAAAAAAGTTCGTCTTTTTCTGCCTCAAGTTGTCCCATATGGTTCAGGGCCCAAACGGAGGAATCTGGAAACAAGTTCATGCATTCTGGAATACTCACGAGAAATGAGGAGGGTGGGTGTGTTTCCACGCAATTCCGAGACGTTGAAAAAAGTTCGTCTTTTTCTTCCTCAAGTTGTCCCAAATGGTTCAGGGCCCAAACGGAGGAATCTGGAAACAAGTTCATGCATTCTGGAATCCTCACCAGAAATGAGGAGGGTGGGTGAGTTTCCACGCAATTCCGAGACGTTGAAAAAACTTCGTCTTTTTCTTCCTCAAGTTGTCCCAAATGGTTCAGGGCCCAAACGGAGGAATCTGGAAACAACTTCAAGCATTCTGGAATACACACGAGAAATGAGGAGGGTGGGTGAGTTTCCATGCAATTCCGAGACGTTGAAAAAAGATCGTCTTCCTCTGCCTCAAGTTGTCCCATTTGGTTCAGGGCATAATCGTAGGAATCTCGAAACAAGTTGATGCATTCTGGAATACTCACGAGAAATGAGGAGGGTGGGTGAGTTTCCACACAATTCCGAGACGTTGAAAAAAGTTCGTCTTCCTCTGCCTCAAGTTATCCCATATGGTTCAGGGCATAATCGGAGGAATCTCGAAACAAGTTGATGCAATCCGGAATCCTCACGAGAAATGAGGAGGGTGGGTGAGTTTCCACGCAATTCCGAGATGTTGAAAAAAGTTCGTCTTTTTCTTCCTCACGTTTTCCCAAATGGTTCAGGGCCCAAACGGAGGAATCTGGAAACAAGTTCATGCATTCTGGAATACTCACGAGAAATGAGGAGGGTGGGTGTGTTTCCACGCAATTCCGAGACGTTGAAAAAAGTTCCTCTTGTTCTGCCTCATGTTGGCCCATATGGTTCAGGGCCCAAACGGAGGAATTTCGAAACAAGTTCATGCATTCTGGAATCCTCACTAGAAATGAGGACGGCGGGTGAGTTTCCACGCAATTCCGAGACGTTGAGAAAAGTTCATCTTTTTCTGCCTCAAGTTGTCCCAAATGGTTCAGGGCCCAAACGGAGGAATCTGGAACAAGTTCATGCATTCTGGAATACTCACGAGAAATGAGGAGGGTGGGTGAGTTTCCACACAATTCCGAGACGTTGAAAAAAGTTCGTCTTCCTCTGCCTCAAGTTGTCCCATATGGCTCAGGGCATAATCGGATGAATCTCGAAACTAGTTGATGCATTCCGGAATCCTCACGAGAAATGAGGAGGGTGGGTGAGTTTCCACGCAATTCCGAGACGTTGAAAAAAGTTCGTCTTTTTCTGCCTCAAGTTGTCCCATATGGTTCAGGGCCCAAATGGAGGAATCTCGAAACAAGGTCATGCATTCCGGAATCCTCACGAGAAATGAGGAGGGTGGGTGAGTTTCCACGCAATTCCGAGACGTTGAAAAAAGTTCCTCTTGTTCTGCCTCAAGTTGGCCCATATGGTTCAGGGCATAATCGGCGGAATCTCGAAACAAGTTGATGCATTCTGGAATCCTCACGAGAAATGAGGACGGTGGGTGAGTTTCCACGCAATTCCGAGATGTTGAAAAAAGTTCGTCTTTTTCTACCTGAAGTTGTCCCAAATGGTTCAGGGCCCAAACGGAGGAATCTCGAAACAAGTTCATGCATTCCGGAATTCTCACGAGAAATGAGGAGGGTGGGTGAGTTTCCACGCAATTCCGAGACGTTGAAAAAAGTTCGTCTTTTTCTGCCTCAAGTTGTCCCATATGGTTCAGGGCCCAAACGGAGGAATCTGGAAACAAGTTCATGCATTCCGAAATACTCACGAGAAATGAGGAGGGTGGGTGAGTTTCCACACAATTCCGAGACGTTGAAAAAAGTTCCTCTTATTCTGCCTCAAGTTGGCCCATATGGTTCAGGGCCCAAACGGAGGAATGTCGAAACAAGTTGATGCATTCTGGAATCCTCACGAGAAATGAGGAGGGTGGGTGAGTTTCCACGCAATTCCGAGACGTTGAAAAAAGTTCGTCTTTTTCTGCCTCAAGTTGTCCCAAATGGTTCAGGGCCCAAACGGAGGAATCTGGAACAAGTTCATGCATTCTGGAATACTCACGAGAAATGAGGAGGGTGGGTGAGTTTCCACACAATTCCGAGACGTTGAAAAAAGTTCGTCTTCCTCTGCCTCAAGTTATCCCATATGGTTCAGGGCATAATCGGAGGAATCTCGAAACAAGTTGATGCATTCCAGAATCCTCACGAGAAATGAGGAGGGTGGGTGAGTTTCCACGCAATTCCGAGATGTTGAAAAAAGTTCGTCTTTTTCTTCCTCAAGTTGTCCCAAATGGTTCACGGCCCAAACAGAGGAATCTCGAAACAAGTTCATGCATTCTGGAATGCTCACGAGAAATGAGGAGGGTGGGTGAGTTTCCACGCAATTCCGAGACGTTGAAAAAAGTTCCTCTTGTTCTGCCTCATGTTGGCCCATATGGTTCAGGGCCCAAACGGAGGAATTTCGAAACAAGTTCATGCATTCTGGAATCCTCACTAGAAATGAGGACGGCGGGTGAGTTTCCACGCAATTCCGAGACGTTGAAAAAAGTTCCTCTTGTTCTGCCTCATGTTGGCCCATATGGTTCAGGGCCCAAACGGAGGAATTTCGAAACAAGTTCATGCATTCCGGAATCCTCACGAGAAATGAGGAGGGTGGGTGAGTTTCCACGCAATTCCGAGACGTTGAAAAAAGTTCGTCTTTTTCTGCCTCAAGTTGTCCCATATGGTTCAGGGCCCAAACGGAGGAATCTGGAAACAAGTTCATGCATTCTGGAATACTCACGAGAAATGAGGAGGGTGGGTGTGTTTCCACGCAATTCCGAGACGTTGAAAAAAGTTCCTCTTGTTCTGCCTCATGTTGGCCCATATGGTTCAGGGCCCAAACGGAGGAATTTCGAAACAAGTTCATGCATTCTGGAATCCTCACTAGAAATGAGGACGGCGGGTGAGTTTCCACGCAATTCCGAGACGTTGAAAAAAGTTCGTCTTTTTCTGCCTCAAGTTGTCCCAAATGGTTCAGGGCCCAAACGGAGGAATCTGGAAACAAGTTCATGCATTCTGGAATACTCACGAGAAATGAGGAGGGTGGGTGAGTTTCCACGCAATTCCGAGACATTGAAAAAAGTTCGTCTTTTTCTGCCTCAAGTTGTCCCATATGGTTCAGGGCCCAAACGGAGGAATCTGGAAACAAGTTCATGCATTCTGGAATACTCACGAGAAATGAGGAGGGTGGGTGTGTTTCCACGCAATTCCGAGACGTTGAAAAAAGTTCGTCTTTTTCTTCCTCAAGTTGTCCCAAATGGTTCAGGGCCCAAACGGAGGAATCTGGAAACAAGTTCATGCATTCTGGAATCCTCACCAGAAATGAGGAGGGTGGGTGAGTTTCCACGCAATTCCGAGACGTTGAAAAAACTTCGTCTTTTTCTTCCTCAAGTTGTCCCAAATGGTTCAGGGCCCAAACGGAGGAATCTGGAAACAACTTCAAGCATTCTGGAATACACACGAGAAATGAGGAGGGTGGGTGAGTTTCCATGCAATTCCGAGACGTTGAAAAAAGATCGTCTTCCTCTGCCTCAAGTTGTCCCATTTGGTTCAGGGCATAATCGTAGGAATCTCGAAACAAGTTGATGCATTCTGGAATACTCACGAGAAATGAGGAGGGTGGGTGAGTTTCCACACAATTCCGAGACGTTGAAAAAAGTTCGTCTTCCTCTGCCTCAAGTTATCCCATATGGTTCAGGGCATAATCGGAGGAATCTCGAAACAAGTTGATGCATTCCGGAATCCTCACGAGAAATGAGGAGGGTGGGTGAGTTTCCACGCAATTCCGAGATGTTGAAAAAAGTTCGTCTTTTTCTTCCTCACGTTTTCCCAAATGGTTCAGGGCCCAAACGGAGGAATCTGGAAACAAGTTCATGCATTCTGGAATACTCACGAGAAATGAGGAGGGTGGGTGTGTTTCCACGCAATTCCGAGACGTTGAAAAAAGTTCCTCTTGTTCTGCCTCATGTTGGCCCATATGGTTCAGGGCCCAAACGGAGGAATTTCGAAACAAGTTCATGCATTCTGGAATCCTCACTAGAAATGAGGACGGCGGGTGAGTTTCCACGCAATTCCGAGATGTTGAGAAAAGTTCGTCTTCCTCTGCCTCAAGTTGTCCCATATGGCTCAGGGCATAATCGGATGAATCTCGAAACTAGTTGATGCATTACGGAATCCTCACGAGAAATGAGGAGGGTGGGTGAGTTTCCACGCAATTCCGAGACGTTGAAAAAAGTTCGTCTTTTTCTGCCTCAAGTTGTCCCATATGGTTCAGGGCCCAAATGGAGGAATCTCGAAACAAGGTCATGCTTTCCGGAATCCTCACGAGAAATGAGGAGGGTGGGTGAGTTTCCACGCAATTCCGAGACGTTGAAAAAAGTTCCTCTTGTTCTGCCTCAAGTTGGCCCATATGGTTCAGGGCATAATCGGCGGAATCTCGAAACAAGTTGATGCATTCTGGAATCCTCACGAGAAATGAGGACGGTGGGTGAGTTTCCACGCAATTCCGAGATGTTGAAAAAAGTTCATCTTTTTCTACCTGAAGTTGTCCCAAATGGTTCAGGGCCCAAACGGAGGAATCTCGAAACAAGTTCATGCATTCCGGAATTCTCACGAGAAATGAGGAGGGTGGGTGAGTTTCCACGCAATTCCGAGACGTTGAAAAAAGTTCGTCTTTTTCTGCCTCAAGTTGTCCCATATGGTTCAGGGCCCAAACGGAGGAATCTGGAAACAAGTTCATGCATTCCGAAATACTCACGAGAAATGAGGAGGGTGGGTGAGTTTCCACACAATTCCGAGACGTTGAAAAAAGTTCCTCTTATTCTGCCTCAAGTTGGCCCATATGGTTCAGGGCCCAAACGGAGGAATCTCGAAACAAGTTGATGCATTCTGGAATCCTCACGAGAAATGAGGAGGGTGGGTGAGTTTCCACGCAATTCCGAGACGTTGAAAAAAGTTCGTCTTTTTCTGCCTCAAGTTGTCCCAAATGGTTCAGGGCCCAAACGGAGGAATCTGGAACAAGTTCATGCATTCTGGAATACTCACGAGAAATGAGGAGGGTGGGTGAGTTTCCACACAATTCCGAGACGTTGAAAAAAGTTCGTCTTCCTCTGCCTCAAGTTATCCCATATGGTTCAGGGCATAATCGGAGGAATCTCGAAACAAGTTGATGCATTCCAGAATCCTCACGAGAAATGAGGAGGGTGGGTGAGTTTCCACGCAATTCCGAGATGTTGAAAAAAGTTCGTCTTTTTCTTCCTCAAGTTGTCCCAAATGGTTCACGGCCCAAACGGAGGAATCTCGAAACAAGTTCATGCATTCTGGAATGCTCACGAGAAATGAGGAGGGTGGGTGAGTTTCCACGCAATTCCGAGACGTTGAAAAAAGTTCCTATTGTTCTGCCTCATGTTGGCCCATATGGTTCAGGGCCCAAACGGAGGAATTTCGAAACAAGTTCATGCATTCTGGTATCCTCACTAGAAATGAGGACGGCGGGTGAGTTTCCACGCAATTTCGAGACGTTGAAAAAAGTTCCTCTTGTTCTGCCTCATGTTGGCCCATATGGTTCAGGGCCCAAACGGAGGAATTTCGAAACAAGTTCATGCATTCCGGAATCCTCACGAGAAATGAGGAGGGTGGGTGAGTTTCCACGCAATTCCGAGACGTTGAAAAAAGTTCGTCTTTTTCTGCCTCAAGTTGTCCCATATGGTTCAGGGCCCAAACGGAGGAATCTGGAAACAAGTTCATGCATTCTGGAATACTCACGAGAAATGAGGAGGGTGGGTGTGTTTCCACGCAATTCCGAGACGTTGAAAAAAGTTCCTCTTGTTCTGCCTCATGTTGGCCCATATGGTTCAGGGCCCAAACGGAGGAATCTGGAAACAAGTTCATGCATTCTGGAATCCTCACCAGAAATGAGGAGGGTGGGTGAGTTTCCACGCAATTCCGAGACGTTGAAAAAACTTCGTCTTTTTCTTCCTCAAGTTGTCCCAAATGGTTCAGGGCCCAAACGGAGGAATCTGGAAACAAGTTCATGCATTCTGGAATACTCACGAGAAATGAGGAGGGTGGGTGTGTTTCCACGCAATTCCGAGACGTTGAAAAAAGTTCCTCTTGTTCTGCCTCATGTTGGCCCATATGGTTCAGGGCCCAAACGGAGGAATTTCGAAACAAGTTCATGCATTCTGGAATCCTCACTAGAAATGAGGACGGCGGGTGAGTTTCCACGCAATTCCGAGATGTTGAGAAAAGTTCGTCTTCCTCTGCCTCAAGTTGTCCCATATGGCTCAGGGCATAATCGGATGAATCTCGAAACTAGTTGATGCATTACGGAATCCTCACGAGAAATGAGGAGGGTGGGTGAGTTTCCACGCAATTCCGAGACGTTGAAAAAAGTTCGTCTTTTTCTGCCTCAAGTTGTCCCATATGGTTCAGGGCCCAAATGGAGGAATCTCGAAACAAGGTCATGCTTTCCGGAATCCTCACGAGAAATGAGGAGGGTGGGTGAGTTTCCACGCAATTCCGAGACGTTGAAAAAAGTTCCTCTTGTTCTGCCTCAAGTTGGCCCATATGGTTCAGGGCATAATCGGCGGAATCTCGAAACAAGTTGATGCATTCTGGAATCCTCACGAGAAATGAGGACGGTGGGTGAGTTTCCACGCAATTCCGAGATGTTGAAAAAAGTTCATCTTTTTCTACCTGAAGTTGTCCCAAATGGTTCAGGGCCCAAACGGAGGAATCTCGAAACAAGTTCATGCATTCCGGAATTCTCACGAGAAATGAGGAGGGTGGGTGAGTTTCCACGCAATTCCGAGACGTTGAAAAAAGTTCGTCTTTTTCTGCCTCAAGTTGTCCCATATGGTTCAGGGCCCAAACGGAGGAATCTGGAAACAAGTTCATGCATTCCGAAATACTCACGAGAAATGAGGAGGGTGGGTGAGTTTCCACACAATTCCGAGACGTTGAAAAAAGTTCCTCTTATTCTGCCTCAAGTTGGCCCATATGGTTCAGGGCCCAAACGGAGGAATCTCGAAACAAGTTGATGCATTCTGGAATCCTCACGAGAAATGAGGAGGGTGGGTGAGTTTCCACGCAATTCCGAGACGTTGAAAAAAGTTCGTCTTTTTCTGCCTCAAGTTGTCCCAAATGGTTCAGGGCCCAAACGGAGGAATCTGGAACAAGTTCATGCATTCTGGAATACTCACGAGAAATGAGGAGGGTGGGTGAGTTTCCACACAATTCCGAGACGTTGAAAAAAGTTCGTCTTCCTCTGCCTCAAGTTATCCCATATGGTTCAGGGCATAATCGGAGGAATCTCGAAACAAGTTGATGCATTCCAGAATCCTCACGAGAAATGAGGAGGGTGGGTGAGTTTCCACGCAATTCCGAGATGTTGAAAAAAGTTCGTCTTTTTCTTCCTCAAGTTGTCCCAAATGGTTCACGGCCCAAACGGAGGAATCTCGAAACAAGTTCATGCATTCTGGAATGCTCACGAGAAATGAGGAGGGTGGGTGAGTTTCCACGCAATTCCGAGACGTTGAAAAAAGTTCCTATTGTTCTGCCTCATGTTGGCCCATATGGTTCAGGGCCCAAACGGAGGAATTTCGAAACAAGTTCATGCATTCTGGTATCCTCACTAGAAATGAGGACGGCGGGTGAGTTTCCACGCAATTTCGAGACGTTGAAAAAAGTTCCTCTTGTTCTGCCTCATGTTGGCCCATATGGTTCAGGGCCCAAACGGAGGAATTTCGAAACAAGTTCATGCATTCCGGAATCCTCACGAGAAATGAGGAGGGTGGGTGAGTTTCCACGCAATTCCGAGACGTTGAAAAAAGTTCGTCTTTTTCTGCCTCAAGTTGTCCCATATGGTTCAGGGCCCAAACGGAGGAATCTGGAAACAAGTTCATGCATTCTGGAATACTCACGAGAAATGAGGAGGGTGGGTGTGTTTCCACGCAATTCCGAGACGTTGAAAAAAGTTCCTCTTGTTCTGCCTCATGTTGGCCCATATGGTTCAGGGCCCAAACGGAGGAATCTGGAAACAAGTTCATGCATTCTGGAATCCTCACCAGAAATGAGGAGGGTGGGTGAGTTTCCACGCAATTCCGAGACGTTGAAAAAACTTCGTCTTTTTCTTCCTCAAGTTGTCCCAAATGGTTCAGGGCCCAAACGGAGGAATCTGGAAACAACTTCAAGCATTCTGGAATACACACGAGAAATGAGGAGGGTGGGTGAGTTTCCACACAATTCCGAGACGTTGAAAAAAGTTCGTCTTCCTCTGCCTCAAGTTATCCCATATGGTTCAGGGCATAATCGGAGGAATCTCGAAACAAGTTGATGCATTCCGGAATCCTCACGAGAAATGAGGAGGGTGGGTGAGTTTCCACGCAATTCCGAGATGTTGAAAAAAGTTCGTCTTTTTCTTCCTCAAGTTGTCCCAAATGGTTCACGGCCCAAACAGAGGAATCTCGAAACAAGTTCATGCATTCCGGAATGCTCACGAGAAATGAGGAGGGTGGGTGAGTTTCCACGCAATTCCGAGACGTTGAAAAAAGTTCGTCTTCGTCTGCCTCAAGTTGTCCCATATGGTTCAGGGTATAATCGGAGGAATCTCGAAACAAGTTGATGCATTCCGGAATCCTCACGAGAAATGAGGAGGGTGGGTGAGTTTCCACGCAATTCCGAGACGTTGAAAAAAGTTCCTCCTGTTCTGCCTCAAGTTGGCCCATATGGTTCAGGGCCCAAACGGAGGAATCTCGAAAAAAGTTCATGCATTCCGGAATCCTCACTAGAAATGAGGACGGTGGGTGAGTTTCCACGCAATTCCGAGACGTTGAAAAAAGTTCGTCTTTTTCTGCCTCAAGTTGTCCCAAATGGTTCAGGGCCCAAACGGAGGAATCTGGAAACAAGTTCATGCATTCTGGAATACTCACGAGAAATGAGGAGGGTGGGTGAGTTTCCACACAATTCTGAGACGTTGAAAAAAGTTCGTCTTCCTCTGCCTCAAGTTGTCCCATATGGTTCAGGGCATAATCGGATGAATATCGAAACTAGTTGATGCATTCCGGAATCCTCACAAGAAATGAGGAGGGTGGGTGTGTTTCCACGCAATTCCGAGACGTTGAAAAAAGTTCGTCTTCGTCTGCCTCAAGTTGGCCCATATGGTTCAGGGCCCAAACGGAGGAATCTCGAAACAAGTTCATGCATCCCGGAATCCTCACGAGAAATGAGGAAGGTGGGTGAGTTTCCACGCAATTCCGAGACGTTGAAAAAAGTTCCTCTTGTTCTGCCTCAAGTTGGCGCATATGGTTCAGGGCCCAAACGGAGGAATCTGGAAACAAGTTCATGCATTCTGGAATCCTCACCAGAAATGAGGAGGGTGGGTGAGTTTCCACGCAATTCCGAGACGTTGAAAAAAGTTCGTCTTTTTCTTCCTCAAGTTGTCCCAAATGGTTCAGGGCCCAAACGGAGGAATCTGGAAACAAGTTCATGCATTCTGAAATCCTCACCAGAAATGAGGAGGGTGGGTGAGTTTCCACGCAATTCCGAGACGTTGAAAAAACTTCGTCTTTTTCTTCCTCAAGTTGTCCCAAATGGTTCAGGGCCCAAACGGAGGAATCTGGAAACAACTTCAAGCATTCTGGAATACACACGAGAAATGAGGAGGGTGGGTGAGTTTCCATGCAATTCCGAGACGTTGAAAAAAGATCGTCTTCCTCTGCCTCAAGTTGTCCCATTTGGTTCAGGGCATAATCGTAGGAATCTCGAAACAAGTTGATGCATTCTGGAATCCTCACGAGAAATGAGGAGGGTGGGTGAGTTTCCACGCAATTCCGAGATGTTGAAAAAAGTTCGTCTTTTTCTTCCTCAAGTTGTCCCAAATGGTTCAGGGCCCAAACGGGGGAATCTGGGAAAAGTTCATGCATTCTGGAATTCTCATGAGAAATGAGGAGGGTGGGTGAGTTTCCACGCAATTCCGAGATGTTGAAAAAAGTTCGTCTTTTTCTTCCTCAAGTTGTCCCAAATGGTTCAGGGCCCAAACGGAGGAATCTCGAAACATGTTCATGCATTCTGGAATCCTCACTAGAAATGAGGAGGGTGGGTGAGTTTCCACGCAATTCCGAGACGTTGAAAAAAGTTCGTCTTATTCTGCCTCAAGTTGTCCCAAATGGTTCAGGGCCCAAACGGAGGAATCTGGAAACAAGTTCATGCATTCTGGAATCCTCACGAGATATGAGGAGGGTGGGTGAGTTTCCACGCAATTCCGAGACGTTGAAAAAAGTTCGTCTTATTCTGCCTCAAGTTGTCCCAAATGGTTCAGGGCCCAAACGGAGGAATCTGGAAACATATTCATGCATTCTGGAATCCTCACGAGAAATGAGGAGGGTGGGTGAGTTTCCACGCAATTCCGAGACGTTGAAAAAAGTTCGTCTTATTCTTCCTCAAGTTGTCCCAAATGGTTCAGGGCCCAAAAGGAGGAATCTGGAAACAAGTTCATGCATTCTGGAATCCTCACGAGAAATGAGGAGGGTGGGTGAGTTTCCACGCAATTCCGAGACGTTGAAAAAAGTTCGTCTTGGTCTGCCTCAAGTTGGCCCATATGGTTCAGGGCCCAAATGAAGGAACCTCGAAACAAGTTCATGCATCCCGGAATCCTCACGACAAATGAGGAAGGTGGGTGAGTTTCCACGCAATTCCGAGATGTTGAAAAAAGTTCCTCTTGTTCTGCCTCAAGTTGGCTCATATGGTTCAGGGCATAATCGGAGGAATCTCGAAACAAGTTGATGCATTCTGGAATCCTCACCAGAAATGAGGACGGTGGGTGAGTTTCCACGCAATTCCGAGATGTTGAAAAAGTTCGTCTTTTTCTTCCTCTAGTTGTCCCAACTGGTTCCGGGCCCAAACGGAGGAATCTGGAAGCAAGTTCATGCATTCTGGAATCCTCACGAGAAATGAGGAGGGTGGGTGAGTTTCCACGCAATTCCGAGACGTTGAAAAAAGTTCGTCTTCGTCTGCCTCAGGTTGGCGCAAATGGTTCAGGGCCCAAACGGAGGAATCTTGAAACAAGTTCATGCATTCCGGAACCTCACGAGAAATGAGGAGGGTGGGTGAGTTTCCACGCAATTCCGAGACGTTGAAAAAAGTTCCTCTTATTCTTCCTCAAGTTGGCCCATATGGTTCAGGGCCCAAACGGAGGAATCTCGAAACAAGTTCATGTATTCCGGAATCCTCACGAGAAATGAGGAGGGTGGGTGAGTTTCCACGCAATTCCGAGACGTTGAAAAAAGTTCGTCTTTTTCTGCCTCAAGTTGTCCCAAATGGTTCAGGGCCCAAACGGAGGAATCTGGAAACAAGTTCATGCATTCCGGAATACTCACGAGAAATGAGGAGGGTGGGTGAGTTTCCACAAAATTCCGAGACGTTGAAAAAAGTTCCTCTTGTTCTGCCTCATGTTGGCCCATATGGTTCAGGGCCCAAACGGAGGAATTTCGAAACAAGTTCATGCATTCCGGAATCCTCACTAGAAATGAGGACGGTGGGTGAGTTTCCACGCAATTCCGAGACGTTGAAAAAAGTTCGTCTTTTTCTGCCTCAAGTTGTCCCAAATGGTTCAGGGCCCAACGGAGGAATCTGGAAACAAGTTCATGCATTTTGGAATACTCACGAGAAATGAGGAGGGTGGGTGAGTTTCCACGCAATTCCGAGACGTTGAAAAAAGTTCGTCTTCGTCTGCCTCAAGTTGGCCCATATGGTTCAGGGCCCAAACGGAGGAATCTCGAAACAAGTTCATGCATTCCGGAATACTCACAAGAAATGAGGAGGGTGGGTGAGTTTCCACACAATTCCGAGACGTTGAAAAAAGTTCGTCTTCCTCTGCCTCAAGTTGTCCCATATGGTTCAGGGCATAATCGGAGGAATCTCGAAACAAGTTGATGCATTCCGGAATCCTCACGAGAAATGAGGAGGGTGGGTGAGTTTCCACGCAATTCCGAGACGTTGAAAAAAGTTCCTCTTGTTCTGCCTCAAGTTGGCCCATATGGTTCAGGGCCCAAACGGAGGAATCTCGAAACAAGTTCATGCATTCCGGAATCCTCACGAGAAATGAGGAGGGTGGGTGAGTTTCCACTCAATTCCGAGACGTTGAAAAAAGTTCGTCTTTTTCTGCCTCAAGTTGTCCCAAAAGGTTCAGGGCCCAAACGGAGGAATCTGGAAACAAGTTCATGCATTCTGGAATACTCACGAGAAATGAGGAGGGTGGGTGAGTTTCCACACAATTCCGAGACGTTGAAAAAAGTTCGTCTTCCTCTTCCTCAAGTTGTCCCATATGGTTCAGGGCATAATCGGAGGAATCTCGAAACAAGTTGATGCATTCCGGAATCCTCACGAGAAATGAGGAGGGTGGGTGAGTTTCCACGCAATTCCGAGATGTTGAAAAAAGTTCGTCTTTTTCTTCCTCAAGTTGTCCCAAATGGTTCAGGGCCCAAACGGAGGAATCTGGAAACAAGTTCATGCATTTTGGAATCCTCACTAGAAATGAGGAGGGTGGGTGAGTTTCCACGCAATTCCGAGACGTTGAAAAAAGTTCCTCTTGTTCTGCCTCAAGTTGGCCCATATGGTTCAGGGCATAATCTGAGGAATCTCGAAACAAGTTGATGCATTCTGGAATCCTCACGAGAAATGAGGACGGTGGGTGAGTTTCCACGCAATTCCGAGACGTTGAAAAAAGTTCGTCTTCCTCTGCCTCAAGTTGGCCCATATGGTTCAGGGCCCAAACGGAGGAATCTCGAAACAAGTTCATGCATTCCGGAATACTCACGAGAAATGAGGAGGGTGGGTGAGTTTCCACACAATTCCGAGACGTTGAAAAAAGTTCGTCTTCCTCTGCCTCAAGTTGTCCCATATGGTTCAGGGCATAATCGGAGGAATCTCGAAACAAGTTGATGCATTCCGGAATCCTTACGAGAAATGAGGAGGGTGGGTGAGTTTCCACGCAATTCCGAGATGTTGAAAAAAGTTCGTCTTTTTCTTCCTCAAGTTGTCCCAAATGGTTCAGGGCCCAAACGGAGGAATCTCGAAACAAGTTCATGCATTCCGGAATCCTCACGAGAAATGAGGAGGGTGGGTGAGTTTCCACGCAATTCCGAGACGTTGAAAAAAGTTCCTCTTGTTCTGCCTCATGTTGGCCCATATGGTTCAGGGCCCAAACGGAGGAATTTCGAAACAAGTTCATGCATTCCGGAATCCTCACTAGAAATGAGGACGGTGGGTGAGTTTCCACGCAATTCCGAGACGTTGAAAAAAGTTCGTCTTTTTCTGCCTCAAGTTGTCCCAAATGGTTCAGGGCCCAAACGGAGGAATCTGGAAACAAGTTCAAGCATTTTGGAATACTCACGAGAAATGAGGAGGGTGGGTGAGTTTCCACGCAATTCCGAGACGTTGAAAAAAGTTCGTCTTCGTCTGCCTCAAGTTGGCCCATATGGTTCAGGGCCCAAACGGAGGAATCTCGAAACAAGTTCATGCATTCCGGAATACTCACAAGAAATGAGGAGGGTGGGTGAGTTTCCACACAATTCCGAGACGTTGAAAAAAGTTCGTCTTCCTCTGCCTCAAGTTGTCCCATATGGTTCAGGGCATAATCGGAGGAATCTCGAAACAAGTTGATGCATTCCGGAATCCTCACGAGAAATGAGGAGGGTGGGTGAGTTTCCACGCAATTCCGAGACGTTGAAAAAAGTTCCTCTTGTTCTGCCTCAAGTTGGCCCATATGGTTCAGGGCCCAAACGGAGGAATCTCGAAACAAGTTCATGCATTCCGGAATCCTCACGAGAAATGAGGAGGGTGGGTGAGTTTCCACTCAATTCCGAGACGTTGAAAAAAGTTCGTCTTTTTCTGCCTCAAGTTGTCCCAAAAGGTTCAGGGCCCAAACGGAGGAATCTGGAAACAAGTTCATGCATTCTGGAATACTCACGAGAAATGAGGAGGGTGGGTGAGTTTCCACACAATTCCGAGACGTTGAAAAAAGTTCGTCTTCCTCTGCCTCAAGTTGTCCCATATGGTTCAGGGCATAATCGGAGGAATCTCGAAACAAGTTGATGCATTCCGGAATCCTCACGAGAAATGAGGAGGGTGGGTGAGTTTCCACGCAATTCCGAGATGTTGAAAAAAGTTCGTCTTTTTCTTCCTCAAGTTGTCCCAAATGGTTCAGGGCCCAAACGGAGGAATCTGGAAACAAGTTCATGCATTTTGGAATCCTCACGAGAAATGAGGAGGGTGGGTGAGTTTCCACGCAATTCCGAGACGTTGAAAAAAGTTCCTCTTGTTCTGCCTCAAGTTGGCCCATATGGTTCAGGGCATAATCTGAGGAATCTCGAAACAAGTTGATGCATTCTGGAATCCTCACGAGAAATGAGGACGGTGGGTGAGTTTCCACGCAATTCCGAGACGTTGAAAAAAGTTCGTCTTCCTCTGCCTCAAGTTGTCCCATATGGTTCAGGGCATAATCGTAGGAATCTCGAAACAAGTTGATGCATTCTGGAATCCTCACGAGAAATGAGGTGGGTGGTTGAGTTTCCACGCAATTCCGAGATGTTGAAAAAAGTTCGTCTTTTTCTTCCTCTAGTTGTCCCAAATGGTTCAGGGCCCAAACGGAGGAATCTCGAAACAAGTTGATGCATTCTGGAATCCTCACGAGAAATGAGGAGGGTGGGTGAGTTTCCACGCAATTCCGAGATGTTGAAAAAAGTTCGTCTTTTTCTTCCTCAATTTGTCCCAAATGGTTCAGGGCCCAAACGGAGGAATCTGGACACAAGTTCATGCATTCTGGAATACTCACGAGAAATGAGGAGGGTGGGTGAGTTTCCACGCAATTCCGAGACGTTGAAAAAAGTTCCTCTTGTTCTGCCTCAAGTTGGCCCATATGGTTCAGGGCATAATCTGAGGAATCTCGAAACAAGTTGATGCATTCTGGAATCCTCACGAGAAATGAGGACGGTGGGTGAGTTTCCACGCAATTCCGAGACGTTGAAAAAAGTTCGTCTTCCTCTGCCTCAAGTTGGCCCATATGGTTCAGGGCCCAAACGGAGGAATCTCGAAACAAGTTCATGCATTCCGGAATACTCACGAGAAATGAGGAGGGTGGGTGAGTTTCCACACAATTCCGAGACGTTGAAAAAAGTTCGTCTTCCTCTGCCTCAAGTTGTCCCATATGGTTCAGGGCATAATCGGAGGAATCTCGGAACAAGTTGATGCATTCCGGAATCCTTACGAGAAATGAGGAGGGTGGGTGAGTTTCCACGCAATTCCGAGATGTTGAAAAAAGTTCGTCTTTTTCTTCCTCAAGTTGTCCCAAATGGTTCAGGGCCCAAACGGAGGAATCTGGAAACAAGTTCATGCATTTTGGAATCCTCACGAGAAATGAGGAGGGTGGGTGAGTTTCCACGCAATTCCGAGACGTTGAAAAAAGTTCCTCTTGTTCTGCCTCAAGTTGGCCCATATGGTTCAGGGCATAATCTGAGGAATCTCGAAACAAGTTGATGCATTCTGGAATCCTCACGAGAAATGAGGACGGTGGGTGAGTTTCCACGCAATTCCGAGACGTTGAAAAAAGTTCGTCTTCCTCTGCCTCAAGTTGGCCCATATGGTTCAGGGCCCAAACGGAGGAATCTCGAAACAAGTTCATGCATTCCGGAATACTCACGAGAAATGAGGAGGGTGGGTGAGTTTCCACACAATTCCGAGACGTTGAAAAAAGTTCGTCTTCCTCTGCCTCAAGTTGTCCCATATGGTTCAGGGCATAATCGGAGGAATCTCGAAACAAGTTGATGCATTCCGGAATCCTTACGAGAAATGAGGAGGGTGGGTGAGTTTCCACGCAATTCCGAGATGTTGAAAAAAGTTCGTCTTTTTCTTCCTCAAGTTGTCCCAAATGGTTCAGGGCCCAAACGGAGGAATCTCGAAACAAGTTCATGCATTCCGGAATCCTCACGAGAAATGAGGAGGGTGGGTGAGTTTCCACGCAATTCCGAGACGTTGAAAAAAGTTCCTCTTGTTCTGCCTCATGTTGGCCCATATGGTTCAGGGCCCAAACGGAGGAATTTCGAAACAAGTTCATGCATTCCGGAATCCTCACTAGAAATGAGGACGGTGGGTGAGTTTCCACGCAATTCCGAGACGTTGAAAAAAGTTCGTCTTTTTCTGCCTCAAGTTGTCCCAAATGGTTCAGGGCCCAAACGGAGGAATCTGGAAACAAGTTCATGCATTTTGGAATACTCACGAGAAATGAGGAGGGTGGGTGAGTTTCCACGCAATTCCGAGACGTTGAAAAAAGTTCGTCTTCGTCTGCCTCAAGTTGGCCCATATGGTTCAGGGCCCAAACGGAGGAATCTCGAAACAAGTTCATGCATTCCGGAATACTCACAAGAAATGAGGAGGGTGGGTGAGTTTCCACACAATTCCGAGACGTTGAAAAAAGTTCGTCTTCCTCTGCCTCAAGTTGTCCCATATGGTTCAGGGCATAATCGGAGGAATCTCGAAACAAGTTGATGCATTCCGGAATCCTCACGAGAAATGAGGAGGGTGGGTGAGTTTCCACGCAATTCCGAGACGTTGAAAAAAGTTCCTCTTGTTCTGCCTCAAGTTGGCCCATATGGTTCAGGGCCCAAACGGAGGAATCTCGAAACAAGTTCATGCATTCCGGAATCCTCACGAGAAATGAGGAGGGTGGGTGAGTTTCCACTCAATTCCGAGACGTTGAAAAAAGTTCGTCTTTTTCTGCCTCAAGTTGTCCCAAAAGGTTCAGGGCCCAAACGGAGGAATCTGGAAACAAGTTCATGCATTCTGGAATACTCACGAGAAATGAGGAGGGTGGGTGAGTTTCCACACAATTCCGAGACGTTGAAAAAAGTTCGTCTTCCTCTGCCTCAAGTTGTCCCATATGGTTCAGGGCATAATCGGAGGAATCTCGAAACAAGTTGATGCATTCCGGAATCCTCACGAGAAATGAGGAGGGTGGGTGAGTTTCCACACAATTCCGAGATGTTGAAAAAAGTTCGTCTTTTTCTTCCTCAAGTTGTCCCAAATGGTTCAGGGCCCAAACGGAGGAATCTGGAAACAAGTTCATGCATTTTGGAATCCTCACGAGAAATGAGGAGGGTGGGTGAGTTTCCACGCAATTCCGAGACGTTGAAAAAAGTTCCTCTTGTTCTGCCTCAAGTTGGCCCATATGGTTCAGGGCATAATCTGAGGAATCTCGAAACAAGTTGATGCATTCTGGAATCCTCACGAGAAATGAGGACGGTGGGTGAGTTTCCACGCAATTCCGAGACGTTGAAAAAAGTTCGTCTTCCTCTGCCTCAAGTTGTCCCATATGGTTCAGGGCATAATCGTAGGAATCTCGAAACAAGTTGATGCATTCTGGAATCCTCACGAGAAATGAGGTGGGTGGTTGAGTTTCCACGCAATTCCGAGATGTTGAAAAAAGTTCGTCTTTTTCTTCCTCTAGTTGTCCCAAATGGTTCAGGGCCCAAACGGAGGAATCTCGAAACAAGTTGATGCATTCTGGAATCCTCACGAGAAATGAGGAGGGTGGGTGAGTTTCCACGCAATTCCGAGATGTTGAAAAAAGTTCGTCTTTTTCTTCCTCAATTTGTCCCAAATGGTTCAGGGCCCAAACGGAGGAATCTGGACACAAGTTCATGCATTCTGGAATACTCACGAGAAATGAGGAGGGTGGGTGAGTTTCCACGCAATTCCGAGACGTTGAAAAAAGTTCCTCTTGTTCTGCCTCAAGTTGGCCCATATGGTTCAGGGCATAATCTGAGGAATCTCGAAACAAGTTGATGCATTCTGGAATCCTCACGAGAAATGAGGACGGTGGGTGAGTTTCCACGCAATTCCGAGACGTTGAAAAAAGTTCGTCTTCCTCTGCCTCAAGTTGGCCCATATGGTTCAGGGCCCAAACGGAGGAATCTCGAAACAAGTTCATGCATTCCGGAATACTCACGAGAAATGAGGAGGGTGGGTGAGTTTCCACACAATTCCGAGACGTTGAAAAAAGTTCGTCTTCCTCTGCCTCAAGTTGTCCCATATGGTTCAGGGCATAATCGGAGGAATCTCGGAACAAGTTGATGCATTCCGGAATCCTTACGAGAAATGAGGAGGGTGGGTGAGTTTCCACGCAATTCCGAGATGTTGAAAAAAGTTCGTCTTTTTCTTCCTCAAGTTGTCCCAAATGGTTCAGGGCCCAAACGGAGGAATCTCGAAACAAGTTCATGCATTCCGGAATTCTCACGAGAAATGAGGAGGGTGGGTGAGTTTCCACTCAATTCCGAGACGTTGAAAAAAGTTCGTCTTTTTCTGCCTCAAGTTGTCCCATATGGTTCAGGGCCCAAACGGAGGAATCAGGAAACAAGTTCATGCATTCTGGAATACTCACGAGAAATGAGGAGGGTGGGTGAGTTTCCACGCAATTCCGAGACGTTGAAAAAAGTTCCTCTTGTTCTGCCTCATGTTGGCCCATATGGTTCAGGGCCCAAACGGAGGAATTTCGAAACAAGTTCATGCATTCCGGAATCCTCACTAGAAATGAGGACGGTGGGTGAGTTTCCACGCAATTCCGAGACGTTGAAAAAAGTTCGT
The DNA here is from genome assembly GCA_034222035.1 of Acacia crassicarpa. NCBI lineage: Eukaryota > Viridiplantae > Streptophyta > Magnoliopsida > Fabales > Fabaceae > Acacia > Acacia crassicarpa. The sequence goes on along the minus strand of JAWXYG010000002.1, from coordinate 29,359,036 downwards.
CTTTTTCTGCCTCAAGTTGTCCCAAATGGTTCAGGGCCCAAACGGAGGAATCTGGAAACAAGTTCATGCATTTTGGAATACTCACGAGAAATGAGGAGGGTGGGTGAATTTCCACGCAATTCCAAGACGTTGAAAAAAGTTCGTCTTCGTCTGCCTCAAGTTGGCCCATATGGTTCAGGGCCCAAACGGAGGAATCTCGAAACAAGTTCATGCATTCCGGAATACTCACAAGAAATGAGGAGGGTGGGTGAGTTTCCACACAATTCCGAGACGTTGAAAAAAGTTCGTCTTCCTCTGCCTCAAGTTGTCCCATATGGTTCAGGGCATAATCGGAGGAATCTCGAAACAAGTTGATGCATTCCGGAATCCTCACGAGAAATGAGGAGGGTGGGTGAGTTTCCACGCAATTCCGAGACGTTGAAAAAAGTTCCTCTTGTTCTGCCTCAAGTTGGCCCATATGGTTCAGGGCCCAAACGGATTAATCTCGAAACAAGTTCATGCATTCCGGAATCCTCACGAGAAATGAGGACGGTGGGTGAGTTTCCACGCAATTCCGAGACGTTGAAAAAAGTTCGTCTTTTTCTGCCTCAAGTTGTCCCAAATGGTTCAGGGCCCAATCGGAGGAATCTGGAAACAAGTTCATGCATTTTGGAATACTCACGAGAAATGAGGACGGTGGGTGAGTTTCCACGCAATTCCGAGACGTTGAAAAAAGTTCGTCTTTTTCTGCCTCAAGTTGTCCCAAAAGGTTCAGGGCCCAAACGGAGGAATCTGGAAACAAGTTCTTGCATTCTGGAATACTCACGAGAAATGAGGAGGGTGGGTGAGTTTCCACACAATTCCGAGACGTTGAAAAAAGTTCGTCTTCCTCTGCCTCAAGTTGTCCCATATGGTTCAGGGCATAATCGGAGGAATCTCGAAACAAGTTGATGCATTCCGGAATCCTCACGAGAAATGAGGAGGGTGGGTGAGTTTCCACGCAATTCCGAGACGTTGAAAAAAGTTCCTCTTGTTCTGCCTCAAGTTGGCCCATATGGTTCAGGGCCCAAACGGAGGAATCTCGAAACAAGTTCATGCATTCCGGAATCCTCACGAGAAATGAGGACGGTGGGTGAGTTTCCACGCAATTCCGAGACGTTGAAAAAAGTTCGTGTTTTTCTGCCTCAAGTTGTCCCAAATGGTTCAGGGCCCAAACGGAGGAATCTGGAAACAAGTTCATGCATTTTGGAATACTCACGAGAAATGAGGACGGTGGGTGAGTTTCCACGCAATTCCGAGACGTTGAAAAAAGTTCGTCTTTTTCTGCCTCAAGTTGTCCCAAAAGGTTCAGGGCCCAAACGGAGGAATCTGGAAACAAGTTCTTGCATTCTGGAATACTCACGAGAAATGAGGAGGGTGGGTGAGTTTCCACACAATTCCGAGACGTTGAAAAAAGTTCGTCTTCCTCTGCCTCAAGTTGTCCCATATGGTTCAGGGCATAATCGGAGGAATCTCGAAACAAGTTGATGCATTCCGGAATCCTCACGAGAAATGAGGAGGGTGGGTGAGTTTCCACGCAATTCCGAGATGTTGAAAAAAGTTCGTCTTTTTCTTCCTCAAGTTGTCCCAAATGGTTCAGGGCCCAAACGGAGGAATCTGGAAACAAGTTCATGCATTCTGGAATCCTCACGAGAAATGAGGAGGGTGGGTGAGTTTCCACGCAATTCCGAGACGTTGAAAAAAGTTCCTCTTATTCTACCTCAAGTTGGCCCATTTGGTTCAGGGCCCATACGGAGGAATCTCGAAACAAGTTCATGCATTCCGGAATCCTCACGAGAAATGAGGAGGGTGGGTGAGTTTCCATGCAATTCCGAGACGTTGAAAAAAGTTCGTCTTCGTCTGCCTCAAGTTGGCCCATATGGTTCAGGGCCCAAACGGAGGAATCTCGAAACAAGTTCATGCATTCCGGAATACTCACGAGAAATGAGGAGCGTGGGTGAGTTTCCACACAATTCCGAGACGTTGAAAAAAGTTCGTCTTCCTCTGCCTCAAGTTGTCCCATAAGGGTTCAGGGCATAATCGGAGGAATCTCCAAACAAGTTGATGCATTCCGGAATCCTCATGAGAAATGAGGAGGGTGGGTGAGTTTCCACGCAATTCCGAGACGTTGAAAAAAGTTCCTCTTGTTCTGCCTCAAGTTGGCCCATATGGTTCAGGGCCCAAACGGAGGAATCTCGAAACAAGTTCATGCATTCCGGAATCCTCACGAGAAATGAGGAGGGTGGGTGAGTTTCCACTCAATTCCGAGACGTTGAAAAAAGTTCGTCTTTTTCTGCCTCAAGTTGTCCCAAAAGGTTCAGGGCCCAAACGGAGGAATCTGGAAACAAGTTCATGCATTCTGGAATACTCACGAGAAATGAGGAGGGTGGGTGAGTTTCCACACAATTCCGAGACGTTGAAAAAAGTTCGTCTTCCTCTGCCTCAAGTTGTCCCATATGGTTCAGGGCTTAATTGGAGGAATCTCGAAACAAGTTGATGCATTCCGGAATCCTCACGAGAAATGAGGAGGGTGGGTGAGTTTCCACGCAATTCCGAGATGTTGAAAAAAGTTCGTCTTTTTCTTCCTCAAGTTGTCCCAAATGGTTCAGGGCCCAAACGGAGGAATCTGGAAACAAGTTCATGCATTTTGGAATCCTCACGAGAAATGAGGAGGGTGGGTGAGTTTCCACGCAATTCCGAGACGTTGAAAAAAGTTCCTCTTGTTCTGCCTCAAGTTGGCCCATATGGTTCAGGGCATAATCTGAGGAATCTCAAAACAAGTTGATGCATTCTGGAATCCTCACGAGAAATGAGGACGGTGGGTGAGTTTCCACGCAATTCCGAGACGTTGAAAAAAGTTCGTCTTCCTCTGCCTCAAGTTGTCCCATATGGTTCAGGGCATAATCGTAGGAATCTCGAAACAAGTTGATGCATTCTGGAATCCTCACGAGAAATGAGGTGGGTGGTTGAGTTTCCACGCAATTCCGAGATGTTGAAAAAAGTTCGTCTTTTTCTTCCTCTAGTTGTCCCAAATGGTTCAGGGCCCAAACGGAGGAATCTCGAAACAAGTTGATGCATTCTGGAATCCTCACGAGAAATGAGGAGGGTGGGTGAGTTTCCACGCAATTCCGAGATGTTGAAAAAAGTTCGTCTTTTTCTTCCTCAAGTTGTCCCAAATGGTTCAGGGCCCAAACGGAGGAATCTGGACACAAGTTCATGCATTCTGGAATACTCACGAGAAATGAGGAGGGTGGGTGAGTTTCCACGCAATTCCGAGACGTTGAAAAAAGTTCCTCTTGTTCTGCCTCAAGTTGGCCCATATGGTTCAGGGCATAATCTGAGGAATCTCGAAACAAGTTGATGCATTCTGGAATCCTCACGAGAAATGAGGACGGTGGGTGAGTTTCCACGCAATTCCGAGACGTTGAAAAAAGTTCGTCTTCCTCTGCCTCAAGTTGGCCCATATGGTTCAGGGCCCAAACGGAGGAATCTCGAAACAAGTTCATGCATTCCGGAATACTCACGAGAAATGAGGAGGGTGGGTGAGTTTCCACACAATTCCGAGACGTTGAAAAAAGTTCGTCTTCCTCTGCCTCAAGTTGTCCCATATGGTTCAGGGCATAATCGGAGGAATCTCGGAACAAGTTGATGCATTCCGGAATCCTTACGAGAAATGAGGAGGGTGGGTGAGTTTCCACGCAATTCCGAGATGTTGAAAAAAGTTCGTCTTTTTCTTCCTCAAGTTGTCCCAAATGGTTCAGGGCCCAAACGGAGGAATCTCGAAACAAGTTCATGCATTCCGGAATTCTCACGAGAAATGAGGAGGGTGGGTGAGTTTCCACTCAATTCCGAGACGTTGAAAAAAGTTCGTCTTTTTCTGCCTCAAGTTGTCCCATATGGTTCAGGGCCCAAACGGAGGAATCAGGAAACAAGTTCATGCATTCTGGAATACTCACGAGAAATGAGGAGGGTGGGTGAGTTTCCACGCAATTCCGAGACGTTGAAAAAAGTTCCTCTTGTTCTGCCTCATGTTGGCCCATATGGTTCAGGGCCCAAACGGAGGAATTTCGAAACAAGTTCATGCATTCCGGAATCCTCACTAGAAATGAGGACGGTGGGTGAGTTTCCACGCAATTCCGAGACGTTGAAAAAAGTTCGTCTTTTTCTGGCTCAAGTTGTCCCAAATGGTTCAGGGCCCAAACGGAGGAATCTGGAAACAAGTTCATGCATTTTGGAATACTCACGAGAAATGAGGAGGGTGGGTGAGTTTCCACGCAATTCCGAGACGTTGAAAAAAGTTCGTCTTCGTCTGCCTCAAGTTGGCCCATATGGTTCAGGGCCCAAACGGAGGAATCTCGAAACAAGTTCATGCATTCCGGAATACTCACAAGAAATGAGGAGGGTGGGTGAGTTTCCACACAATTCCTAGACGTTGAAAAAAGTTCGTCTTCCTCTGCCTCAAGTTGTCCCATATGGTTCAGGGCATAATCGGAGGAATCTCGAAACAAGTTGATGCATTCCGGAATCCTCACGAGAAATGAGGAGGGTGGGTGAGTTTCCACGCAATTCCGAGACGTTGAAAAAAGTTCCTCTTGTTCTGCCTCAAGTTGGCCCATATGGTTCAGGGCCCAAACGGAGGAATCTCGAAACAAGTTCATGCATTCCGGAATCCTCACGAGAAATGAGGACGGTGGGTGAGTTTCCACGCAATTCCGAGACGTTGAAAAAAGTTCGTCTTTTTCTGCCTCAAGTTGTCCCAAATGGTTCAGGGCCCAAACGGAGGAATCTGGAAACAAGTTCATGCATTTTGGAATACTCACGAGAAATGAGGACGGTGGGTGAGTTTCCACGCAATTCCGAGACGTTGAAAAAAGTTCGTCTTTTTCTGCCTCAAGTTGTCCCAAAAGGTTCAGGGCCCAAACGGAGGAATCTGGAAACAAGTTCTTGCATTCTGGAATACTCACGAGAAATGAGGAGGGTGGGTGAGTTTCCACACAATTCCGAGACGTTGAAAAAAGTTCGTCTTCCTCTGCCTCAAGTTGTCCCATATGGTTCAGGGCATAATCGGAGGAATCTCGAAACAAGTTGATGCATTCCGGAATCCTCACGAGAAATGAGGAGGGTGGGTGAGTTTCCACGCAATTCCGAGATGTTGAAAAAAGTTCGTCTTTTTCTTCCTCAAGTTGTCCCAAATGGTTCAGGGCCCAAACGGAGGAATCTGGAAACAAGTTCATGCATTCTGGAATCCTCACGAGAAATGAGGAGGGTGGGTGAGTTTCCACGCAATTCCGAGACGTTGAAAAAAGTTCCTCTTATTCTACCTCAAGTTGGCCCATTTGGTTCAAGGCCCATACGGAGGAATCTCGAAACAAGTTCATGCATTCCGGAATCCTCACGAGAAATGAGGAGGGTGGGTGAGTTTCCATGCAATTCCGAGACGTTGAAAAAAGTTCGTCTTCGTCTGCCTCAAGTTGGCCCATATGGTTCAGGGCCCAAACGGAGGAATCTCGAAACAAGTTCATGCATTCCGGAATACTCACGAGAAATGAGGAGGGTGGGTGAGTTTCCACACAATTCCGAGACGTTGAAAAAAGTTCGTCTTCCTCTGCCTCAAGTTGTCCCATATGGGCTCAGGGCATAATCGGAGGAATCTCCAAACAAGTTGATGCATTCCGGAATCCTCATGAGAAATGAGGAGGGTGGGTGAGTTTCCACGCAATTCCGAGACGTTGAAAAAAGTTCGTCTTTTTCTGCCTCAAGTTGTCCCATATGGTTCAGGGCCCAAACGGAGGAATCTGGAAACAAGTTCATGCATTCTGGAATACTCACGAGAAATGAGGAGGGTGGGTGAGTTTCCACGCAATTCCGAGACGTTGAAAAAAGTTCCTCTTGTTCTGCCTCAAGTTGGCCCATATGGTTCAGGGCATAATCTGAGGAATCTCGAAACAAGTTGATGCATTCTGGAATCCTCACGAGAAATGAGGACGGTGGGTGAGTTTCCACGCAATTCCGAGACGTTGAAAAAAGTTCGTCTTCCTCTGCCTCAAGTTGTCCCATATGGGTTCAGGGCATAATCGGAGGAATCTCCAAACAAGTTGATGCATTCCGGAATCCTCATGAGAAATGAGGAGGGTGGGTGAGTTTCCACGCAATTCCGAGACGTTGAAAAAAGTTCGTCTTTTTCTGCCTCAAGTTGTCCCATATGGTTCAGGGCCCAAACGGAGGAATCTGGAAACAAGTTCATGCATTCTGGAATACTCACGAGAAATGAGGAGGGTGGGTGAGTTTCCACGCAATTCCGAGACGTTGAAAAAAGTTCCTCTTGTTCTGCCTCAAGTTGGCCCATATGGTTCAGGGCATAATCTGAGGAATCTCGAAACAAGTTGATGCATTCTGGAATCCTCACGAGAAATGAGGACGGTGGGTGAGTTTCCACGCAATTCCGAGACGTTGAAAAAAGTTCGTCTTCCTCTGCCTCAAGTTGTCCCATATGGTTCAGGGCATAATCGTAGGAATCTCGAAACAAGTTGATGCATTCTGGAATCCTCACGAGAAATGAGGTGGGTGGTTGAGTTTCCACGCAATTCCGAGATGTTGAAAAAAGTTCGTCTTTTTCTTCCTCTAGTTGTCCCAAATGGTTCAGGGCCCAAACGGAGGAATCTCGAAACAAGTTGATGCATTCTGGAATCCTCACGAGAAATGAGGAGGGTGGGTGAGTTTCCACGCAATTCCGAGATGTTGAAAAAAGTTCGTCTTTTTCTTCCTCAAGTTGTCCCAAATGGTTCAGGGCCCAAACGGAGGAATCTGGACACAAGTTCATGCATTCTGGAATCCTCACGAGAAATGAGGAGGGTGGGTGAGTTTCCACGCAATTCCGAGACGTTGAAAAAAGTTCGTCTTCCTCTGCCTCAAGTTGGCCCATATGGTTCAGGGCCCAAACGGAGGAATCTCGAAACAAGTTCATGCATTCCGGAATCCTCACGAGAAATGAGGAGGGTGGGTGAGTTTCCACGCAATTCTGAGACGTTGAAAAAAGTTCGTCTTTTTCTGCATCAAGTTGTTCCAAATGGTTCAGGGCCCAAACGGAAGAATCTGGAAACAAGTTCATGCATTCTGGAATCCTCACAAGAAATGAGGAGGGTGGGTGAGTTTCCACGCAATTCCGAGACGTTGAAAAAAGTTCGTCTTCGTCTGCCTCAAGTTGGCCCATATGGTTCGGGGCCCAAACGGAGGAATCTCGAAAGAAGTTCATGCATTCCGGAATACTCACGAGAAATGAGGAGGGTGGGTGAGTTTCCACACAATTCCGAGACGTTGAAAAAAGTTCGTCTTCCTCTGCCTCAAGTTGTCCCATATGGTTCAGGGCATAATCGGAGGAATCTCGAAACAAGTTGATGCATTCTGAAATCCTCACGAGAAATGAGGACGGTGGGTGAGTTTCCACGCAATTCCGAGACGTTGAAAAAAGTTCGTCTTTTTCTTCCTCTAGTTGTCCCAAATGGTTCAGGGCCAAACGGAGGAATCTCGAAACAAGTTCATGCATTCCGGAATACTCACGAGAAATGAGGAGGATGGGTGAGTTTCCACGCAATTCCGAGACGTTGAAAAAAGTTCCTCTTGTTCTGCCTCAAGTTGGCCCATATGGTTTAGGGCATAATCTGAGGAATCTCGAAACAAGTTGATGCATTCTGGAATCCTCACGAGAAATGAGGACGGTGGGTGAGTTTCCACGCAATTCCGAGACGTTGAAAAAAGTTCGTCTTCCTCTGCCTCAAGTTGTCCCATATGGTTCAGGGCATAATCGGAGGAATCTCGAAACAAGTTGATGCATTCTGGAATCCTCACGAGAAATGAGGTGGGTGGTTGAGTTTCCACGCAATTCCGAGATGTTGAAAAAAGTTCGTCTTTTTCTTCCTCTAGTTGTCCCAAATGGTTCAGGGCCCAAACGGAGGAATCTGGAAACAAGTTCATGCATTCTGGAATCCTCACGAGAAATGAGGAGGGTGGGTGAGTTTCCACGCAATTCCGAGACGCTGAAAAAAGTTCGTCTTCGTCTGCCTCAAGTTGGCTCATATGGTTCAGGGCCCAAACGGAGGAATCTTGAAACAAGTTCATGCATTCCGGAACCTCACGAGAAATGAGGAGGGTGGGTGAGTTTCCACGCAATTCCGAGACGTTGAAAAAGGTTCCTCTTGTTCTGCCTCAAGTTGGCCCATATGGTTTAGGGCATAATCTGAGGAATCTCGAAACAAGTTGATGCATTCTGGAATCCTCACGAGAAATGAGGACGGTGGGTGAGTTTCCACGCAATTCCGAGACATTGAAAAAAGTTCGTCTTCCTCTGCCTCAAGTTGTCCCATATGGTTCAGGGCATAATCGGAGGAATCTCGAAACAAGTTGATGCATTCCGGAATCCTCACGAGAAATGAGGAGGGTGGGTGAGTTTCCACGCAATTCCGAGACGTTGAAAAAAGTTCCTCTTGTTCTGCCTCAAGTTGGCCCATATGGTTCAGGGCCCAAACGGAGGAATCTGGAAACAAGTTCATGCATTCTGGAATCCTCACGAGAAATGAGGAGGGTGGGTGAGTTTCCACGCAATTCCGAGACGTTGAAAAAAGTTCGTCTTCGTCTGCCTCAAGTTGGCTCATATGGTTTAGGGCCCAAACGGAGGAATCTGGAAACAAGTTCATGCATTCCGGAACCTCACGAGAAATGAGGAGGGTGGGTGAGTTTCCACGCAATTCCGAGACGTTGAAAAAAGTTCCTCTTATTCTGCCTCAAGTTGGCCCATATGGTTCAGGGCCCAAACGGAGGAATCTGGAAACAAGTTCATGCATTCTGGAATCCTCACGAGAAATGAGGAGGGTGGGTGAGTTTCCACGCAATTCCGAGACGTTGAAAAAAGTTCGTCTTCGTCTGCCTCAAGTTGGCTCATATGGTTTAGGGCCCAAACGGAGGAATCTGGAAACAAGTTCATGCATTCTGGAATCCTCACGAGAAATGAGGAGGGTGGGTGAGTTTCCACGCAATTCCGAGACGTTGAAAAAAGTTCGTCTTCGTCTGCCTCAAGTTGTCCCATATGGTTCAGGGCATAATCGGAGGAATCTCGAAACAAGTTGATGCATTCTGGAATCCTCACGAGAAATGAGGAGGGTGGGTGAGTTTCCACGCAATTCCGAGATGTTGAAAAAAGTTCGTCTTTTTCTTCCTTAAGTTGTCCCAAATGGTTCAGGGCCCAAACGGAGGAATCTGGAAACAAGTTCATGCATTCTGGAATCCTCACGAGAAATGAGGAGGGTGGGTGAGTTTCCACGCAATTCCGAGACGCTGAAAAAAGTTTGTCTTCGTCTGCCTCAAGTTGGCTCATATGGTTCAGGGCCCAAACGGAGGAATCTTGAAACAAGTTCATGCATTCCGGAACCTCACGAGAAATGAGGAGGGTGGGTGAGTTTCCACGCAATTCCGAGACGTTGAAAAAAGTTCCTCTTGTTCTGCCTCAAGTTGGCCCATATGGTTTAGGGCATAATCTGAGGAATCTCGAAACAAGTTGATGCATTCTGGAATCCTCACGAGAAATGAGGACGGTGGGTGAGTTTCCACGCAATTCCGAGACGTTGAAAAAAGTTCGTCTTCCTCTGCCTCAAGTTGTCCCATATGGTTCAGGGCATAATCGGAGGAATCTCGAAACAAGTTGATGCATTCCGGAATCCTCACGAGAAATGAGGAGGGTGGGTGAGTTTCCACGCAATTCCGAGACGTTGAAAAAAGTTCCTCTTGTTCTGCCTCAAGTTGGCCCATATGGTTCTGGGCCCAAACGGAGGAATCTGGAAACAAGTTCATGCATTCTGGAATCCTCACGAGAAATGAGGAGGGTGGGTGAGTTTCCACGCAATTCCGAGACGTTGAAAAAAGTTCGTCTTCGTCTGCCTCAAGTTGGCTCATATGGTTTAGGGCCCAAACGGAGGAATCTGGAAACAAGTTCATGCATTCCGGAACCTCACGAGAAATGAGGAGGGTGGGTGAGTTTCCATGCAATTCCGAGACGTTGAAAAAAGTTCCTCTTATTCTGCCTCAAGTTGGCCCATATGGTTCAGGGCCCAAACGGAGGAATCTCAAAACAAGTTCATGCATTCCGGAATCCTCACGAGAAATGAGGAGGGTGGGTGAGTTTCAACGCAATTCCGAGACGTTGAAAAAAGTTCATCTTTTTCTGCCTCAAGTTGTCCCAAATGGTTCAGGGCCCAAACGGAGGAATCTGGAAACAAGTTCATGTATTTTGGAATACTCACGAGAAATGAGGAGGGTGGGTGAGTTTCCACACAATTCCGAGATGTTGAAGAAAGTTCGTCTTCCTCTGCCTCAAGTTGGCCCATATGGTTCAGGGCCCAAACGGAGGAATCTCGAAACAAGTTCATGCATTCCGGAATCCTCACGAGAAATGAGGAGGGTGGGTGAGTTTCCACCCAATTCCGAGACGTTGAAAAGAGTTCGTCTTTTTCTGCATCAAGTTGTTCCAAATGGTTCAGGGCCCAAACGGAAGAATCTGGAAACAAGTTCATGCATTCTGGAATCCTCACGAGAAATGAGGAGGGTGGGTGAGTTTCCACACAATTCCGAGACGTTGAAAAAAGTTCGTCTTCGTCTGCCTCAAGTTTGCCCATATGGTTCAGGGCCCAAACGGAGAAATCTCGAAACAAGTTCATGCATTCCGGAATACTCACGAGAAATGGGGAGGGTGGGTGAGTTTCCACACAATTCCGAGACGTTGAAAAAAGTTCGTCTTCCTCTGCCTCAAGTTGTCCCATATGGTTCAGGGCATAATCGGAGGAATCTCGAAACAAGTTCATGCATTCTGGAATCCTCACGAGAAATGAGGGCAGTGGGTGAGTTTCCACGCAATTCCGAGACGTTGAAAAAAGTTCCCCTTGTTCTGCCTCAAGTTGGCCCATATGGTTCAGGGCATAATCGGAGGAATCTCGAAACAACTTGATGCATTCTGGAATCCTCACGAGAAATGAGGACGGTGGGTGAGTTTCCACGCAATTCCGAGACGTTGAAAAAAGTTCGTCTTCCTCTGCCTCAAGTTGTCCCATATGGTTCAGGGCATAATCGGAGGAATCTCGAAACAAGTTGATGCATTTTGGAATCCTCACGAGAAATGAGGTGGGTGGTTGAGTTTCCACGCAATTCCGAGATGTTGAAAAAAGTTCGTCTTTTTCTTGCTCTAGTTGTCCCAAATGGTTCAGAGCCCAAACGGAGGAATCTGGAAACAAGTTCATGCATTCTGGAATCCTCACGAGAAATGAGGAGGGTGGGTGAGTTTCCACGCAATTCCGAGACGCTGAAAAAAGTTCGTCTTCGTCTGCCTCAAGTTGGCTCATATGGTTCAGGGCCCAAACGGAGGAATCTTGAAACAAGTTCATGCATTCCGGAACCTCACGAGAAATGAGGAGGGTGGATGAGTTTCCACGCAATTCCGAGACGTTGAAAAAAGTTCCTCTTATTCTACCTCAAGTTGGCCCATTTGGTTCAAGGCCCATACGGAGGAATCTCGAAACAAGTTCATGCATTCCGGAATCCTCACGAGAAATGAGGAGGGTGGGTGAGTTTCCATGCAATTCCGAGACGTTGAAAAAAGTTCGTCTTCGTCTGCCTCAAGTTGGCCCATATGGTTCAGGGCCCAAACGGAGGAATCTCGAAACAAGTTCATGCATTCCGGAATACTCACGAGAAATGAGGAGGGTGGGTGAGTTTCCACACAATTCCGAGACGTTGAAAAAAGTTCGTCTTCCTCTGCCTCAAGTTGTCCCATATGGGTTCAGGGCATAATCGGAGGAATCTCCAAACAAGTTGATGCATTCCGGAATCCTCATGAGAAATGAGGAGGGTGGGTGAGTTTCCACGCAATTTCGAGACGTTGAAAAAAGTTCGTCTTTTTCTGCCTCAAGTTGTCCCATATGGTTCAGGGCCCAAACGGAGGAATCTGGAAACAAGTTCATGCATTCTGGAATACTCACGAGAAATGAGGAGGGTGGGTGAGTTTCCACGCAATTCCGAGACGTTGAAAAAAGTTCCTCTTGTTCTGCCTCAAGTTGGCCCATATGGTTCAGGGCATAATCTGAGGAATCTCGAAACAAGTTGATGCATTCTGGAATCCTCACGAGAAATGAGGACGGTGGGTGAGTTTCCACGCAATTCCGAGACGTTGAAAAAAGTTCGTCTTCCTCTGCCTCAAGTTGTCCCATATGGGTTCAGGGCATAATCGGAGGAATCTCCAAACAAGTTGATGCATTCCGGAATCCTCATGAGAAATGAGGAGGGTGGGTGAGTTTCCACGCAATTCCGAGACGTTGAAAAAAGTTCGTCTTTTTCTGCCTCAAGTTGTCCCATATGGTTCAGGGCCCAAACGGAGGAATCTGGAAACAAGTTCATGCATTCTGGAATACTCACGAGAAATGAGGAGGGTGGGTGAGTTTCCACGCAATTCCGAGACGTTGAAAAAAGTTCCTCTTGTTCTGCCTCAAGTTGGCCCATATGGTTCAGGGCATAATCTGAGGAATCTCGAAACAAGTTGATGCATTCTGGAATCCTCACGAGAAATGAGGACGGTGGGTGAGTTTCCACGCAATTCCGAGACGTTGAAAAAAGTTCGTCTTCCTCTGCCTCAAGTTGTCCCATATGGTTCAGGGCATAATCGTAGGAATCTCGAAACAAGTTGATGCATTCTGGAATCCTCACGAGAAATGAGGTGGGTGGTTGAGTTTCCACGCAATTCCGAGATGTTGAAAAAAGTTCGTGTTTTTCTTCCTCTAGTTGTCCCAAATGGTTCAGGGCCCAAACGGAGGAATCTCGAAACAAGTTGATGCATTCTGGAATCCTCACGAGAAATGAGGAGGGTGGGTGAGTTTCCACGCAATTCCGAGATGTTGAAAAAAGTTCGTCTTTTTCTTCCTCAAGTTGTCCCAAATGGTTCAGGGCCCAAACGGAGGAATCTGGACACAAGTTCATGCATTCTGGAATCCTCACGAGAAATGAGGAGGGTGGGTGAGTTTCCACGCAATTCCGAGACGTTGAAAAAAGTTCGTCTTCCTCTGCCTCAAGTTGGCCCATATGGTTCAGGGCCCAAACGGAGGAATCTCGAAACAAGTTCATGCATTCCGGAATCCTCACGAGAAATGAGGAGGGTGGGTGAGTTTCCACGCAATTCTGAGACGTTGAAAAAAGTTCGTCTTTTTCTGCATCAAGTTGTTCCAAATGGTTCAGGGCCCAAACGGAAGAATCTGGAAACAAGTTCATGCATTCTGGAATCCTCACAAGAAATGAGGAGGGTGGGTGAGTTTCCACGCAATTCCGAGACGTTGAAAAAAGTTCGTCTTCGTCTGCCTCAAGTTGGCCCATATGGTTCGGGGCCCAAACGGAGGAATCTCGAAAGAAGTTCATGCATTCCGGAATACTCACGAGAAATGAGGAGGGTGGGTGAGTTTCCACACAATTCCGAGACGTTGAAAAAAGTTCGTCTTCCTCTGCCTCAAGTTGTCCCATATGGTTCAGGGCATAATCGGAGGAATCTCGAAACAAGTTGATGCATTCTGAAATCCTCACGAGAAATGAGGACGGTGGGTGAGTTTCCACGCAATTCCGAGACGTTGAAAAAAGTTCGTCTTTTTCTTCCTCTAGTTGTCCCAAATGGTTCAGGGCCAAACGGAGGAATCTCGAAACAAGTTCATGCATTCCGGAATACTCACGAGAAATGAGGAGGATGGGTGAGTTTCCACGCAATTCCGAGACGTTGAAAAAAGTTCCTCTTGTTCTGCCTCAAGTTGGCCCATATGGTTTAGGGCATAATCTGAGGAATCTCGAAACAAGTTGATGCATTCTGGAATCCTCACGAGAAATGAGGACGGTGGGTGAGTTTCCACGCAATTCCGAGACGTTGAAAAAAGTTCGTCTTCCTCTGCCTCAAGTTGTCCCATATGGTTCAGGGCATAATCGGAGGAATCTCGAAACAAGTTGATGCATTCTGGAATCCTCACGAGAAATGAGGTGGGTGGTTGAGTTTCCACGCAATTCCGAGATGTTGAAAAAAGTTCGTCTTTTTCTTCCTCTAGTTGTCCCAAATGGTTCAGGGCCCAAACGGAGGAATCTGGAAACAAGTTCATGCATTCTGGAATCCTCACGAGAAATGAGGAGGGTGGGTGAGTTTCCACGCAATTCCGAGACGCTGAAAAAAGTTCGTCTTCGTCTGCCTCAAGTTGGCTCATATGGTTCAGGGCCCAAACGGAGGAATCTTGAAACAAGTTCATGCATTCCGGAACCTCACGAGAAATGAGGAGGGTGGGTGAGTTTCCACGCAATTCCGAGACGTTGAAAAAGGTTCCTCTTGTTCTGCCTCAAGTTGGCCCATATGGTTTAGGGCATAATCTGAGGAATCTCGAAACAAGTTGATGCATTCTGGAATCCTCACGAGAAATGAGGACGGTGGGTGAGTTTCCACGCAATTCCGAGACATTGAAAAAAGTTCGTCTTCCTCTGCCTCAAGTTGTCCCATATGGTTCAGGGCATAATCGGAGGAATCTCGAAACAAGTTGATGCATTCCGGAATCCTCACGAGAAATGAGGAGGGTGGGTGAGTTTCCACGCAATTCCGAGACGTTGAAAAAAGTTCCTCTTGTTCTGCCTCAAGTTGGCCCATATGGTTCAGGGCCCAAACGGAGGAATCTGGAAACAAGTTCATGCATTCTGGAATCCTCACGAGAAATGAGGAGGGTGGGTGAGTTTCCACGCAATTCCGAGACGTTGAAAAAAGTTCGTCTTCGTCTGCCTCAAGTTGGCTCATATGGTTTAGGGCCCAAACGGAGGAATCTGGAAACAAGTTCATGCATTCCGGAACCTCACGAGAAATGAGGAGGGTGGGTGAGTTTCCACGCAATTCCGAGACGTTGAAAAAAGTTCCTCTTATTCTGCCTCAAGTTGGCCCATATGGTTCAGGGCCCAAACGGAGGAATCTGGAAACAAGTTCATGCATTCTGGAATCCTCACGAGAAATGAGGAGGGTGGGTGAGTTTCCACGCAATTCCGAGACGTTGAAAAAAGTTCGTCTTCGTCTGCCTCAAGTTGGCTCATATGGTTTAGGGCCCAAACGGAGGAATCTGGAAACAAGTTCATGCATTCTGGAATCCTCACGAGAAATGAGGAGGGTGGGTGAGTTTCCACGCAATTCCGAGACGTTGAAAAAAGTTCGTCTTCGTCTGCCTCAAGTTGTCCCATATGGTTCAGGGCATAATCGGAGGAATCTCGAAACAAGTTGATGCATTCTGGAATCCTCACGAGAAATGAGGAGGGTGGGTGAGTTTCCACGCAATTCCGAGATGTTGAAAAAAGTTCGTCTTTTTCTTCCTTAAGTTGTCCCAAATGGTTCAGGGCCCAAACGGAGGAATCTGGAAACAAGTTCATGCATTCTGGAATCCTCACGAGAAATGAGGAGGGTGGGTGAGTTTCCACGCAATTCCGAGACGCTGAAAAAAGTTTGTCTTCGTCTGCCTCAAGTTGGCTCATATGGTTCAGGGCCCAAACGGAGGAATCTTGAAACAAGTTCATGCATTCCGGAACCTCACGAGAAATGAGGAGGGTGGGTGAGTTTCCACGCAATTCCGAGACGTTGAAAAAAGTTCCTCTTGTTCTGCCTCAAGTTGGCCCATATGGTTTAGGGCATAATCTGAGGAATCTCGAAACAAGTTGATGCATTCTGGAATCCTCACGAGAAATGAGGACGGTGGGTGAGTTTCCACGCAATTCCGAGACGTTGAAAAAAGTTCGTCTTCCTCTGCCTCAAGTTGTCCCATATGGTTCAGGGCATAATCGGAGGAATCTCGAAACAAGTTGATGCATTCCGGAATCCTCACGAGAAATGAGGAGGGTGGGTGAGTTTCCACGCAATTCCGAGACGTTGAAAAAAGTTCCTCTTGTTCTGCCTCAAGTTGGCCCATATGGTTCTGGGCCCAAACGGAGGAATCTGGAAACAAGTTCATGCATTCTGGAATCCTCACGAGAAATGAGGAGGGTGGGTGAGTTTCCACGCAATTCCGAGACGTTGAAAAAAGTTCGTCTTCGTCTGCCTCAAGTTGGCTCATATGGTTTAGGGCCCAAACGGAGGAATCTGGAAACAAGTTCATGCATTCCGGAACCTCACGAGAAATGAGGAGGGTGGGTGAGTTTCCATGCAATTCCGAGACGTTGAAAAAAGTTCCTCTTATTCTGCCTCAAGTTGGCCCATATGGTTCAGGGCCCAAACGGAGGAATCTCAAAACAAGTTCATGCATTCCGGAATCCTCACGAGAAATGAGGAGGGTGGGTGAGTTTCAACGCAATTCCGAGACGTTGAAAAAAGTTCATCTTTTTCTGCCTCAAGTTGTCCCAAATGGTTCAGGGCCCAAACGGAGGAATCTGGAAACAAGTTCATGCATTTTGGAATACTCACGAGAAATGAGGAGGGTGGGTGAGTTTCCACACAATTCCGAGATGTTGAAGAAAGTTCGTCTTCCTCTGCCTCAAGTTGGCCCATATGGTTCAGGGCCCAAACGGAGGAATCTCGAAACAAGTTCATGCATTCCGGAATCCTCACGAGAAATGAGGAGGGTGGGTGAGTTTCCACCCAATTCCGAGACGTTGAAAAGAGTTCGTCTTTTTCTGCATCAAGTTGTTCCAAATGGTTCAGGGCCCAAACGGAAGAATCTGGAAACAAGTTCATGCATTCTGGAATCCTCACGAGAAATGAGGAGGGTGGGTGAGTTTCCACACAATTCCGAGACGTTGAAAAAAGTTCGTCTTCGTCTGCCTCAAGTTTGCCCATATGGTTCAGG
The DNA here is from genome assembly GCA_034222035.1 of Acacia crassicarpa. NCBI lineage: Eukaryota > Viridiplantae > Streptophyta > Magnoliopsida > Fabales > Fabaceae > Acacia > Acacia crassicarpa. The sequence goes on along the minus strand of JAWXYG010000002.1, from coordinate 29,342,159 downwards.
GCCCAAACGGAGAAATCTCGAAACAAGTTCATGCATTCCGGAATACTCACGAGAAATGGGGAGGGTGGGTGAGTTTCCACACAATTCCGAGACGTTGAAAAAAGTTCGTCTTCCTCTGCCTCAAGTTGTCCCATATGGTTCAGGGCATAATCGGAGGAATCTCGAAACAAGTTCATGCATTCTGGAATCCTCACGAGAAATGAGGGCAGTGGGTGAGTTTCCACGCAATTCCGAGACGTTGAAAAAAGTTCCCCTTGTTCTGCCTCAAGTTGGCCCATATGGTTCAGGGCATAATCGGAGGAATCTCGAAACAACTTGATGCATTCTGGAATCCTCACGAGAAATGAGGACGGTGGGTGAGTTTCCACGCAATTCCGAGACGTTGAAAAAAGTTCGTCTTCCTCTGCCTCAAGTTGTCCCATATGGTTCAGGGCATAATCGGAGGAATCTCGAAACAAGTTGATGCATTTTGGAATCCTCACGAGAAATGAGGTGGGTGGTTGAGTTTCCACGCAATTCCGAGATGTTGAAAAAAGTTCGTCTTTTTCTTGCTCTAGTTGTCCCAAATGGTTCAGAGCCCAAACGGAGGAATCTGGAAACAAGTTCATGCATTCTGGAATCCTCACGAGAAATGAGGAGGGTGGGTGAGTTTCCACGCAATTCCGAGACGCTGAAAAAAGTTCGTCTTCGTCTGCCTCAAGTTGGCTCATATGGTTCAGGGCCCAAACGGAGGAATCTTGAAACAAGTTCATGCATTCCGGAACCTCACGAGAAATGAGGAGGGTGGATGAGTTTCCACGCAATTCCGAGACGTTGAAAAAAGTTCCCCTTGTTCTGCCTCAAGTTGGCCCATATGGTTCAGGGCATAATCGGAGGAATCTCGAAACAAGTTGATGCATTCTGGAATCCTCACGAGAAAAGAGGTGGGTGGTTGAGTTTCCACGCAATTCCGAGATGTTGAAAAAAGTTCGTCTTTTTCTTCCTCTAGTTGTCCCAAATGGTTCAGGGCCCAAACGGAGGAATCTGGAAACAAGTTCATGCATTCTGGAATCCTCACGAGAAATGAGGAGGGTGGGTGAGTTTCCACGCAATTCCGAGACGCTGAAAAAAGTTCGTCTTCGTCTGCCTCAAGTTGGCTCATATGGTTCAGGGCCCAAACGGAGGAATCTTGAAACAAGTTCATGCATTCCGGAACCTCACGAGAAATGAGGAGGGTGGGTGAGTTTCCACGCAATTCCGAGACGTTGAAAAAAGTTCCTCTTGTTCTGCCTCAAGTTGGCCCATATGGTTTAGGGCATAATCTGAGGAATCTCGAAACAAGTTGATGCATTCTGGAATCCTCACGAGAAATGAGGACGGTGGGTGAGTTTCCACGCAATTCCGAGACGTTGAAAAAAGTTCGTCTTCCTCTGCCTCAAGTTGTCCCATATGGTTCAGGGCATAATCGGAGGAATCTCGAAACAAGTTGATGCATTCCGGAATCCTCACGAGAAATGAGGAGGGTGGGTGAGTTTCCACGCAATTCCGAGACGTTGAAAAAAGTTCCTCTTGTTCTGCCTCAAGTTGGCCCATATGGTTCAGGGCCCAAACGGAGGAATCTGGAAACAAGTTCATGCATTCTGGAATCCTCACGAGAAATGAGGAGGGTGGGTGAGTTTCCACGCAATTCCGAGACGTTGAAAAAAGTTCGTCTTCGTCTGCCTCAAGTTGGCTCATATGGTTTAGGGCCCAAACGGAGGAATCTGGAAACAAGTTCATGCATTCCGGAACCTCACGAGAAATGAGGAGGGTGGGTGAGTTTCCACGCAATTCCGAGACGTTGAAAAAAGTTCCTCTTATTCTGCCTCAAGTTGGCCCATATGGTTCAGGGCCCAAACGGAGGAATCTCAAAACAAGTTCATGCATTCCGGAATCCTCACGAGAAATGAGGAGGGTGGGTGAGTTTCAACGCAATTCCGAGACGTTGAAAAAAGTTCATCTTTTTCTGCCTCAAGTTGTCCCAAATGGTTCAGGGCCCAAACGGAGGAATCTGGAAACAAGTTCATGCATTTTGGAATACTCACGAGAAATGAGGAGGGTGGGTGAGTTTCCACACAATTCCGAGATGTTGAAGAAAGTTCGTCTTCCTCTGCCTCAAGTTGGCCCATATGGTTCAGGGCCCAAACGGAGGAATCTCGAAACAAGTTCATGCATTCCGGAATCCTCACGAGAAATGAGGAGGGTGGGTGAGTTTCCACGCAATTCCGAGACGTTGAAAAAAGTTCGTCTTTTTCTGCATCAAGTTGTTCCAAATGGTTCAGGGCCCAAACGGAAGAATCTGGAAACAAGTTCATGCATTCTGGAATCCTCACGAGAAATGAGGAGGGTGGGTGAGTTTCCACACAATTCCGAGACGTTGAAAAAAGTTCGTCTTCGTCTGCCTCAAGTTGGCCCATATGGTTCAGGGCCCAAACGGAGAAATCTCGAAACAAGTTCATGCATTCCGGAATACTCACGAGAAATGGGGAGGGTGGGTGAGTTTCCACACAATTCCAAGACGTTGAAAAAAGTTCGTCTTCCTCTGCCTCAAGTTGTCCCATATGGTTCAGGGCATAATCGGAGGAATCTCGAAACAAGTTCATGCATTCTGGAATCCTCACGAGAAATGAGGGCAGTGGGTGAGTTTCCACGCAATTCCGAGACGTTGAAAAAAGTTCCCCTTGTTCTGCCTCAAGTTGGCCCATATGGTTCAGGGCATAATCGGAGGAATCTCGAAACAACTTGATGCATTCTGGAATCCTCACGAGAAATGAGGACGGTGGGTGAGTTTCCACGCAATTCCGAGACGTTGAAAAAAGTTCGTCTTCCTCTGCCTCAAGTTGTCCCATATGGTTCAGGGCATAATCGGAGGAATCTCGAAACAAGTTGATGCATTTTGGAATCCTCACGAGAAATGAGGTGGGTGGTTGAGTTTCCACGCAATTCCGAGATGTTGAAAAAAGTTCGTCTTTTTCTTGCTCTAGTTGTCCCAAATGGTTCAGGGCCCAAACGGAGGAATCTGGAAACAAGTTCATGCATTCTGGAATCCTCACGAGAAATGAGGAGGGTGGGTGAGTTTCCACGCAATTCCGAGACGCTGAAAAAAGTTCGTCTTCGTCTGCCTCAAGTTGGCTCATATGGTTCAGGGCCCAAACGGAGGAATCTTGAAACAAGTTCATGCATTCCGGAACCTCACGAGAAATGAGGAGGGTGGATGAGTTTCCACGCAATTCCGAGACGTTGAAAAAAGTTCCCCTTGTTCTGCCTCAAGTTGGCCCATATGGTTCAGGGCATAATCGGAGGAATCTCGAAACAAGTTGATGCATTCTGGAATCCTCACGAGAAAAGAGGTGGGTGGTTGAGTTTCCACGCAATTCCGAGATGTTGAAAAAAGTTCGTCTTTTTCTTCCTCTAGTTGTCCCAAATGGTTCAGGGCCCAAACAGAGGAATCTGGAAACAAGTTCATGCATTCTGGAATCCTCACGAGAAATTCGGAGGGTGGGTGAGTTTCCCCGCAATTCCGAGACGTTGAAAAAAGTTCGTCTTCCTCTGCCTCAGGTTGTCCCATATGGTTCAGGGCATAATCGGAGGAATCTCGAAACAAGTTGATGCATTCTGGAATCCTCACGAGAAATGAGGTGGGTGGTTGAGTTTCCACGCAATTCCGAGATGTTGAAAAAAGTTCGTCTTTTTCTTCCTCTAGTTGTCCCAAATGGTTCAGGGCCCAAACGGAGGAATCTGGAAACAAGTTCATGCATTCTGGAATCCTCACGAGAAATGAGGAGGGTGGGTGAGTTTCCACGCAATTCCGAGACGCTGAAAAAAGTTCGTCTTCGTCTGCCTCAAGTTGGCTCATATGGTTCAGGGCCCAAACGGAGGAATCTTGAAACAAGTTCATGCATTCCGGAACCTCTCGAGAAATGAGGAGGGTGGGTGAGTTTCCACGCAATTCCGAGACGTTGAAAAAAGTTCCTCTTGTTCTGCCTCAAGTTGGCCCATATGGTTTAGGGCATAATCTGAGGAATCTCGAAACAAGTTGATGCATTCTGGAATCCTCACGAGAAATGAGGACGGTGGGTGAGTTTCCACGCAATTCCGAGACGTTGAAAAAAGTTCGTCTTCCTCTGCCTCAAGTTGTCCCATAAATCGGAGGAATCTCGAAACAAGTTGATGCATTCCGGAATCCTCACGAGAAATGAGGAGGGTGGGTGAGTTTCCACGCAATTCCGAGACGTTGAAAAAAGTTCCTCTTGTTCTGCCTCAAGTTGGCCCATATGGTTCAGGGCCCAAACGGAGGAATCTGGAAACAAGTTCATGCATTCTGGAATCCTCACGAGAAATGAGGAGGGTGGGTGAGTTTCCACGCAATTCCGAGACGTTGAAAAAAGTTCGTCTTCGTCTGCCTCAAGTTGGCTCATATGGTTTAGGGCCCAAACGGAGGAATCTGGAAACAAGTTCATGCATTCCGGAACCTCACGAGAAATGAGGAGGGTGGGTGAGTTTCCACGCAATTCCGAGACGTTGAAAAAAGTTCCTCTTATTCTGCCTCAAGTTGGCCCATATGGTTCAGGGCCCAAACGGAGGAATCTCAAAACAAGTTCATGCATTCCGGAATCCTCACGAGAAATGAGGAGGGTGGGTGAGTTTCAACGCAATTCCGAGACGTTGAAAAAAGTTCATCTTTTTCTGCCTCAAGTTGTCCCAAATGGTTCAGGGCCCAAACGGAGGAATCTGGAAACAAGTTCATGCATTTTGGAATACTCACGAGAAATGAGGAGGGTGGGTGAGTTTCCACACAATTCCGAGATGTTGAAGAAAGTTCGTCTTCCTCTGCCTCAAGTTGGCCCATATGGTTCAGGGCCCAAACGGAGGAATCTCGAAACAAGTTCATGCATTCCGGAATCCTCACGAGAAATGAGGAGGGTGGGTGAGTTTCCACGCAATTCCGAGACGTTGAAAAAAGTTCGTCTTTTTCTGCATCAAGTTGTTCCAAATGGTTCAGGGCCCAAACGGAAGAATCTGGAAACAAGTTCATGCATTCTGGAATCCTCACGAGAAATGAGGAGGGTGGGTGAGTTTCCACACAATTCCGAGACGTTGAAAAAAGTTCGTCTTCGTCTGCCTCAAGTTGGCCCATATGGTTCAGGGCCCAAACGGAGAAATCTCGAAACAAGTTCATGCATTCCGGAATACTCACGAGAAATGGGGAGGGTGGGTGAGTTTCCACACAATTCCGAGACGTTGAAAAAAGTTCGTCTTCCTCTGCCTCAAGTTGTCCCATATGGTTCAGGGCATAATCGGAGGAATCTCGAAACAAGTTCATGCATTCTGGAATCCTCACGAGAAATGAGGGCAGTGGGTGAGTTTCCACGCAATTCCGAGACGTTGAAAAAAGTTCCCCTTGTTCTGCCTCAAGTTGGCCCATATGGTTCAGGGCATAATCGGAGGAATCTCGAAACAACTTGATGCATTCTGGAATCCTCACGAGAAATGAGGACGGTGGGTGAGTTTCCACGCAATTCCGAGACGTTGAAAAAAGTTCGTCTTCCTCTGCCTCAAGTTGTCCCATATGGTTCAGGGCATAATCGGAGGAATCTCGAAACAAGTTGATGCATTTTGGAATCCTCACGAGAAATGAGGTGGGTGGTTGAGTTTCCACGCAATTCCGAGATGTTGAAAAAAGTTCGTCTTTTTCTTGCTCTAGTTGTCCCAAATGGTTCAGGGCCCAAACGGAGGAATCTGGAAACAAGTTCATGCATTCTGGAATCCTCACGAGAAATGAGGAGGGTGGGTGAGTTTCCACGCAATTCCGAGACGCTGAAAAAAGTTCGTCTTCGTCTGCCTCAAGTTGGCTCATATGGTTCAGGGCCCAAACGGAGGAATCTTGAAACAAGTTCATGCATTCCGGAACCTCACGAGAAATGAGGAGGGTGGATGAGTTTCCACGCAATTCCGAGACGTTGAAAAAAGTTCCCCTTGTTCTGCCTCAAGTTGGCCCATATGGTTCAGGGCATAATCGGAGGAATCTCGAAACAAGTTGATGCATTCTGGAATCCTCACGAGAAAAGAGGTGGGTGGTTGAGTTTCCACGCAATTCCGAGATGTTGAAAAAAGTTCGTCTTTTTCTTCCTCTAGTTGTCCCAAATGGTTCAGGGCCCAAACGGAGGAATCTGGAAACAAGTTCATGCATTCTGGAATCCTCACGAGAAATTCGGAGGGTGGGTGAGTTTCCCCGCAATTCCGAGACGTTGAAAAAAGTTCGTCTTCCTCTGCCTCAGGTTGTCCCATATGGTTCAGGGCATAATCGGAGGAATCTCGAAACAAGTTGATGCATTCTGGAATCCTCACGAGAAATGAGGTGGGTGGTTGAGTTTCCACGCAATTCCGAGATGTTGAAAAAAGTTCGTCTTTTTCTTCCTCTAGTTGTCCCAAATGGTTCAGGGCCCAAACGGAGGAATCTGGAAACAAGTTCATGCATTCTGGAATCCTCACGAGAAATGAGGAGGGTGGGTGAGTTTCCACGCAATTCCGAGACGCTGAAAAAAGTTCGTCTTCGTCTGCCTCAAGTTGGCACATATGGTTCAGGGCCCAAACGGAGGAATCTTGAAACAAGTTCATGCATTCCGGAACCTCACGAGAAATGAGGAGGGTGGGTGAGTTTCCACGCAATTCCGAGACGTTGAAAAAAGTTCCTCTTGTTCTACCTCAAGTTGGCCCATATGGTTCAGGGCCCAAACGGAGGAATCTCGAAACAAGTTCATGCATTCCGGAATCCTCACGAGAAATGAGGAGGGTGGGTGAGTTTCCACGCAATTCCGAGACGTTGAAAAAAGTTCGTCTTTTTCTGCCTCAAGTTGTCCCAAATGGTTCAGGGCCCAAACGGAGGAATCTGGAAACAAGTTCATGCATTTTGGAATACTCACGAGAAATGAGGAGGGTGGGTGAGTTTCCACACAATTCCGAGACGTTGAAGAAAGTTCGTCTTCCTCTGCCTCAAGTTGGCCCATATGGTTCAGGGCCCAAACGGAGGAATCTCGAAACAAGTTCATGCATTCCGGAATCCTCACGAGAAATGAGGAGGGTGGGTGAGTTTCCACGCAATTCCGAGACGTTGAAAAAAGTTCGTCTTTTTCTGCATCAAGTTGTTCCAAATGGTTCAGGGCCCAAACGGAAGAATCTGGAAACAAGTTCATGCATTCTGGAATTCTCACGAGAAATGAGGAGGGTGGGTGAGTTTCAACACAATTCCGAGACGTTGAAAAAAGTTCGTCTTCGTCTGCCTCAAGTTGGCCCATATGGTTCAGGGCCCAAACGGAGAAATATCGAAACAAGTTCATGCATTCCGGAATACTCACGAGAAATGGGGAGGGTGGGTGAGTTTCCACACAATTCCGAGACGTTGAAAAAAGTTCGTCTTCCTCTGCCTCAAGTTGTCCCATATGGTTCAGGGCATAATCGGAGGAATCTCGAAACAAGTTCATGCATTCTGGAATCCTCACGAGAAATGAGGGCAGTGGGTGAGTTTCCACGCAATTCCGAGACGTTGAAAAAAGTTCCCCTTGTTCTGCCTCAAGTTGGCCCATATGGTTCAGGGCATAATCGGAGGAATCTCGAAACAACTTGATGCATTCTGGAATCCTCACGAGAAATGAGGACGGTGGGTGAGTTTCCACGCAATTCCGAGACGTTGAAAAAAGTTCGTCTTCCTCTGCCTCAAGTTGTCCCATATTGTTCAGGGCATAATCGGAGGAATCTCGAAACAAGTTGATGCATTTTGGAATCCTCACGAGAAATGAGGTGGGTGGTTGAGTTTCCACGCAATTCCGAGATGTTGAAAAAAGTTCGTCTTTTTCTTCCTCTAGTTGTCCCAAATGGTTCAGGGCCCAAACGGAGGAATCTGGAAACAAGTTCATGCATTCTGGAATACTCACGAGAAATGAGGAGGGTGGGTGAGTTTCCACGCAATTCCGAGACGTTGAAAAAAGATCGTCTTCCTCTGCCTCAAGTTGTCCCATATGGTTCAGGGCATAATCGGAGGAATCTCGGAACAAGTTGATGCATTCTGGAATCCTCACGAGAAATGAGGAGGGTGGGTGAGTTTCCAAGCAATTCCGAGATGTTGAAAAAAGTTCGTCTTTTTCTTCCTTAAGTTGTCCCAAATGGTTCAGGGCCCAAACGGAGGAATCTGGAAACAAGTTCATGCATTCTGGAATCCTCACGAGAAATGAGGAGGGTGGATGAGTTTCCACGCAATTCCGAGTAGTTGAAAAAAGTTCGTCTTCGTCTGCCTCAAGTTGGCCCATATGGTTCAGGGCCCAAACCGAGGAATCTCGAAACAAGTTCTTGCATTCCGGAATCCTCACGAGAAATGTGGAGGGTGGGTGAGTTTCCACGCAATTCCGAGACGTTGAAAAAAGTTCGTCTTTTTCTGCCTCAAGTTGTCCCAAATGGTTCAGGGCCCAAACGGAGGAATCTGGAAACAAGTTCATGCATTCTGGAATCCTCACGAGAAATGAGGAGGGTGGGTGAGTTTCCACGCAATTACGAGACGTTGAAAAAAGTTTGTCTTTTTCCTCCTCAAGTTGTCCCAAATGGATCAGGGCCCAAACGGAGGAATCTGGAAACAAGTTCATGCATTCTGGAATACTCATGAGAAATGAGGAGGGTGGGTGAGTTTACACGCAATTCCGAGACGTTGAAAAAAGATGGTCTTCCTCTGCCTCAAGTTGTCCCATATGGTTCAGGGCCCAAACGGAGGAATCTGGAAACAAGTTCATGCATTCTGGAATCTTCACCAGAAATGAGGTGGGTGGTTGAGTTTCCACGCAATTCCGAGATGTTGAAAAAAGTTCGTCTTTTTCTGCCTCAAGTTGTCCCATATGGTTCAGGGCCCAAACGGAGGAATCTGGAAACAACTTCATGCATTCTGGAATCCTCACGAGAAATGAGGAGGGTGGGTGAGTTTCCACGCAATTCCGAGACGTTGAAAAAAGTTCGTCTTCGTCTGCCTCAAGTTGGCTCATATGGTTGAGGGCCCAAACGGAGGAATCTTGAAACAAGTTCATGCATTCCGGAACCTCACGAGAAATGAGGAGGGTGGGTGAGTTTCCACGCAATTCCGAGACGTTGAAAAAAGTTCCTCTTATCTGCCTCAAGTTGGCCCATATGGTTCAGGGCCCAAACGGAGGAATCTCAAAACAAGTTCATGCATTCCGGAATCCTCACGAGAAATGAGGAGGGTGGGTGAGTTTCAACGCAATTCCGAGACGTTGAAAAAAGTTCATCTTTTTCTGCCTCAAGTTGTCCCAAATGGTTCAGGGCCCAAACGGAGGAATCTGGAAACAAGTTCATGCATTCTGGAATACTCACGAGAAATGAGGAGGGTGGGTGAGTTTCCACACAATTCCGAGACGTTGAAGAAAGTTCGTCTTCCTCTGCCTCAAGTTGGCCCTATGGTTCAGGGCCCAAACGGAGGAATCTCGAAACAAGTTCATGCATTCCGGAATCCTCACGAGAAATGAGGAGGGTGGGTGAATTTCCACGCAATTCCGAGACGTTGAAAAAAGTTCGTCTTTTTCTGCATCAACTTGTTCCAAATGGTTCAGGGCCCAAACGGAAGAATCTGGAAACAAGTTCATGCATTCTGGAATCCTCACGAGAAATGAGGAGGTTGGGTGAGTTTCCACACAATTCCGAGACGTTGAAAAAAGTTCGTCTTCGTCCGCCTCTAGTTCGCCCATATGGTTCAGGGCCCAAACGGAGAAATCTCGAAACAAGTTCATGCATTCCGGAATACTCACGAGAAATGAGGAGGGTGGGTGAGTTTCCACACAATTCCGAGACGTTGAAAAAAGTTCGTCTTCCTCTGCCTCAAGTTGTCCCATATGGTTCAGGGCATAATCGGAGGAATCTCGAAACAAGTTGATGCATTCTGGAATCCTCACGAGAAATGAGGACAGTGGGTGAGTTTCCACGCAATTCCGAGACGTTGAAAAAAGTTCCCCTTGTTCTGCCTCAAGTTGGCCCATATGGTTCAGGGCATAATCGGAGGAATCTCGAAACAAGTTGATGCATTCTGGAATCCTCACGAGAAATGAGGACGGTGGGTGAGTTTCCACGCAATTCCGAGACGCTGAAAAAAGTTCGTCTTCGTCTGCCTCAAGTTGGCTCATATGGTTCAGGGCCCAAACGGAGGAATCTTGAAACAAGTTCATGCATTCCGGAACCTCACGAGAAATGAGGAGGGTGGATGAGTTTCCACGCAATTCCGAGACGTTGAAAAAAGTTCCCCTTGTTCTGCCTCAAGTTGGCCCATATGGTTCAGGGCATAATCGGAGGAATCTCGAAACAAGTTGATGCATTCTGGAATCCTCACGAGAAATGAGGTGGGTGGTTGAGTTTCCACGCAATTCCGAGATGTTGAAAAAAGTTCGTCTTTTTATTCCTCTAGTTGTCCCAAATGGTTCAGGGCCCAAACGGAGGAATCTGGAAACAAGTTCATGCATTCTGGAATCCTCACGAGAAATTCGGAGGGTGGGTGAGTTTCCCCGTAATTCCGAGACGTTGAAAAAAGTTCGTCTTCGTCTGCCTCAAGTTGGCCCATACGGTTCAGGGCCCAAACGGAGAAATCTCGAAACAAGTTCATGCATTCCGGAATACTCACGAGAAATGAGGAGGGTGGGTGAGTTTCCACACAATTCCGAGACGTTGAAAAAAGTTCGTCTTCCTCTGCCTCAAGTTGTCCCATATGGTTCAGGGCATAATCGGAGGAATCTCGAAACAAGTTGATGCATTCTGGAATCCTCACGAGAAATGAGGACAGTGGGTGAGTTTCCACGCAATTCCGAGACGTTGAAAAAAGTTCCCCTTGTTCTGCCTCAAGTTGGCCCATATGGTTCAGGGCATAATCGGAGGAATCTCGAAACAAGTTGATGCATTCTGGAATCCTCACGAGAAATGAGGACGGTGGGTGAGTTTCCACGCGATTCCGAGACGTTGAAAAAAGTTCGTCTTCCTCTGCCTCAAGTTGTCCCATATGGTTCAGGGCATAATCGGAGGAATCTCGAAACAAGTTGATGTATTCTGGAATCCTCACGAGAAATGAGGTGGGTGGTTGAGTTTCCACGCAATTCCGAGATGTTGAAAAAAGTTCGTCTTTTTCTTCCTCTAGTTGTCCCAAATGGTTCAGGGCCCAAACGGAGGAATCTGGAAACAAGTTCATGCATTCTGGAATCCTCACGAGAAATGAGGAGGGTGGGTGAGTTTCCACACAATTCCGAGACGTTGAAGAAAGTTCGTCTTCCTCTGCCTCAAGTTGGCCCTATGGTTCAGGGCCCAAACGGAGGAATCTCGAAACAAGTTCATGCATTCCGGAATCCTCACGAGAAATGAGGAGGGTGGGTGAATTTCCACGCAATTCCGAGACGTTGAAAAAAGTTCGTCTTTTTCTGCATCAACTTGTTCCAAATGGTTCAGGGCCCAAACGGAAGAATCTGGAAACAAGTTCATGCATTCTGGAATCCTCACGAGAAATGAGGAGGTTGGGTGAGTTTCCACACAATTCCGAGACGTTGAAAAAAGTTCGTCTTCGTCCGCCTCTAGTTCGCCCATATGGTTCAGGGCCCAAACGGAGAAATCTCGAAACAAGTTCATGCATTCCGGAATACTCACGAGAAATGAGGAGGGTGGGTGAGTTTCCACACAATTCCGAGACGTTGAAAAAAGTTCGTCTTCCTCTGCCTCAAGTTGTCCCATATGGTTCAGGGCATAATCGGAGGAATCTCGAAACAAGTTGATGCATTCTGGAATCCTCACGAGAAATGAGGACAGTGGGTGAGTTTCCACGCAATTCCGAGACGTTGAAAAAAGTTCCCCTTGTTCTGCCTCAAGTTGGCCCATATGGTTCAGGGCATAATCGGAGGAATCTCGAAACAAGTTGATGCATTCTGGAATCCTCACGAGAAATGAGGACGGTGGGTGAGTTTCCACGCAATTCCGAGACGCTGAAAAAAGTTCGTCTTCGTCTGCCTCAAGTTGGCTCATATGGTTCAGGGCCCAAACGGAGGAATCTTGAAACAAGTTCATGCATTCCGGAACCTCACGAGAAATGAGGAGGGTGGATGAGTTTCCACGCAATTCCGAGACGTTGAAAAAAGTTCCCCTTGTTCTGCCTCAAGTTGGCCCATATGGTTCAGGGCATAATCGGAGGAATCTCGAAACAAGTTGATGCATTCTGGAATCCTCACGAGAAATGAGGTGGGTGGTTGAGTTTCCACGCAATTCCGAGATGTTGAAAAAAGTTCGTCTTTTTATTCCTCTAGTTGTCCCAAATGGTTCAGGGCCCAAACGGAGGAATCTGGAAACAAGTTCATGCATTCTGGAATCCTCACGAGAAATTCGGAGGGTGGGTGAGTTTCCCCGTAATTCCGAGACGTTGAAAAAAGTTCGTCTTCGTCTGCCTCAAGTTGGCCCATACGGTTCAGGGCCCAAACGGAGAAATCTCGAAACAAGTTCATGCATTCCGGAATACTCACGAGAAATGAGGAGGGTGGGTGAGTTTCCACACAATTCCGAGACGTTGAAAAAAGTTCGTCTTCCTCTGCCTCAAGTTGTCCCATATGGTTCAGGGCATAATCGGAGGAATCTCGAAACAAGTTGATGCATTCTGGAATCCTCACGAGAAATGAGGACAGTGGGTGAGTTTCCACGCAATTCCGAGACGTTGAAAAAAGTTCCCCTTGTTCTGCCTCAAGTTGGCCCATATGGTTCAGGGCATAATCGGAGGAATCTCGAAACAAGTTGATGCATTCTGGAATCCTCACGAGAAATGAGGACGGTGGGTGAGTTTCCACGCGATTCCGAGACGTTGAAAAAAGTTCGTCTTCCTCTGCCTCAAGTTGTCCCATATGGTTCAGGGCATAATCGGAGGAATCTCGAAACAAGTTGATGTATTCTGGAATCCTCACGAGAAATGAGGTGGGTGGTTGAGTTTCCACGCAATTCCGAGATGTTGAAAAAAGTTCGTCTTTTTCTTCCTCTAGTTGTCCCAAATGGTTCAGGGCCCAAACGGAGGAATCTGGAAACAAGTTCATGCATTCTGGAATCCTCACGAGAAATGAGGAGGGTGGGTGAGTTTCCACGCAATTCCGAGACGCTGAAAAAAGTTCGTCTTCGTCTGCCTCAAGTTGGCTCATATGGTTCAGGGCCCAAACGGAGGAATCTGGAAACAAGTTCATGCATTCCGGAACCTCACGAGAAATGAGGAGGGTGGATGAGTTTCCACGCAATTCTGAGACGTTGAAAAAAGTTCCCCTTGTTCTGCCTCAAGTTGGCCCATATGGTTCAGGGCATAATCGGAGGAATCTCGAAACAAGTTGATGCATTCGGGAATCCTCACGAGAAATGAGGTGGGTGGTTGAGTTTCCACGCAATTCCGAGATGTTGAAAAAAGTTCGTCTTTTTCTTCCTCTAGTTGTCCCAAATGGTTCAGGGCCCAAACGGAGGAATCTGGAAACAAGTTCATGCATTCTGGAATCCTCACGAGAAATTCGGAGGGTGGGTGAGTTTCCCCGCAATTTCGAGACGTTGAAAAAAGTTCGTCTTCGTCTGCCTCAAGTTGGCCCATACGGTTCAGGGCCCAAACGGAGAAATCTCGAAACAAGTACATGCATTCCGGAATACTCACGAGAAATGAGGAGGGTGGGTGAGTTTTCACGCAATTCCGAGACGTTGAAAAAAGTTCGTCTTCGTCTGCCTCAAGTTGGCCCATATGGTTCAGGGCCCAAACGGAGGAATCTCGAAACAAGTTCATGCATTCCGGAATACTCACGAGAAATGAGGAGGGTGGGTGAGTTTCCACACAATTCCGAGACGTTGAAAAAAGTTCGTCTTCCTCTGCCTCAAGTTGTTCCATATGGTTCAGGGCATAATCGGAGGAATCTCGAAACAAGTTGATGCATTCCGGAATCCTCACGAGAAATGAGGAGGGTGGGTGAGTTTCCACGCAATTCCGAGATGTTGAAAAAAGTTCGTCTTTTTCTTCCTCAAGTTGTCCCAAATGGTTCAGGGCCCAAACGGAGGAATCTGGAAACAAGTTCATGCATTCTGGAATACTCACGAGAAATGAGGAGGGTGGGTGAGTTTCCACGCAATTCCGAGACGTTGAAAAAAGATCGTCTTCCTCTGCCTCAAGTTGTCCCATATGGTTCAGGGCATAATCGGAGGAATCTCGGAACAAGTTGATGCATTCTGGAATCCTCACGAGAAATGAGGAGGGTGGGTGAGTTTCCACGCAATTCCGAGACGTTGAAAAAAGATGGTCTTCCTCTGCCTCAAGTTGTCCCATATTGTTCAGGGCCCAAACGGAGGAATCTGGAAACAAGTTCATGCATTCTGGAATCTTCACCAGAAATTAGGTGGGTGGTTGAGTTTCCACGCAATTCCGAGATGTTGAAAAAAGTTTGCTTTTTCTCTCTCAAGTTGTCCCAAATGGTTCAGGGCCCAAACGGAGGAATCTGGAAACAAGTTCATGCATTCTGGAAAACTCACTAGAAATGAGGAGGGTGGGTGAGTTTCCACGCAATTCCGAGACGTTGAAAAAAGTTCGTCTTCGTCTGCCTCAAGTTGGCCCATATGGTTCAGCGCCCAAACGGAGGAATCTCGAAACAAGTTCATGCATTCCGGAATCCTCACGAGAAATGAGGAGGGTGGGTGAGTTTCCACACAATTCCGAGACGTTGAAAAAAGTTCGTCTTCCTCTGCCTCAAGTTGTCCCATATGGGTCAGGGCATAATCGGAGGAATCTCGAAACAAGTTGATGCATTCTGGAATCCTCACGAGAAATGAGGACGGTGGGTGAGTTTCCACGCAATTCCGAGATGTTGAAAAAAGTTCGTCTTTTTCTCTTTCAAGTTGTCCCAAATGGTTCAGGGCCCAAACGGAGGAATCTGGAAACAAGTTCATGCATTCCGGAAAACTCACGAGAAATGAGGAGGGTGGGTGAGTTTCCACGCAATTCCGAGACGTTGAAAAAAGATCGTCTTCCTCTGCCTCAAGTTGTCCCATATGGTTCAGGGCATAATCGGAGGAAACTCGAAACAAGTTGATGCATTCTGGAATCCTCACGGGAAATGAGGAGGGTGGGTGAGTTTCCACGCTATTCCGAGATGTTGAAAAAAGTTCGTCTTTTTCTTCCTCTAGTTGTCCCAAATGGTTCAGGGCCCAAACGGAGGAATCTGGAAACAAGTTCATGCATTCTGGTATCCTCACGAGAAATGAGGAGGGTGGGTGAGTTTCCACGCAATTCCGAGACGTTGAAAAAAGTTCTTCTTCTTCTTCCTCAAGTTGTCCCAAATGGTTCAGGGCCCAAACGGAGGAATCTGGAAACAAGTTCATGCATTATGGAATCCTCACGAGAAATGAGGAGGGTGGGTGAGTTTCCACGCAATTACGAGACGTTGAAAAAAGTTTGTCTTTTTACTCCTCAAGTTGTCCCAAATGGATCAGGGCCCAAACGGAGGAATCTGGAAACAAGTTCATACATTCTGGAATACTCATGAGAAATGAGGAGGGTGGGTGAGTTTACACGCAATTCCGAGACGTTGAAAAAAGATGGTCTTCCTCTGCCTCAAGTTGTCCCATATTGTTCAGGGCCCAAACGGAGGAATCTGGAAACAAGTTCATGCATTATGGAATCTTCACCAGAAATGAGGTGGGTGGTTGAGTTTCCACGCAATTCCGAGATGTTGAAAAAAGTTTGCTTTTTCTCTCTCAAGTTGTCCCAAATGGTTCAGGGCCCAAACGGAGGAATCTGGAAACAAGTTGATGCATTCTGGAAAACTCACGAGAAATGAGGAGGGTGGGTGAGTTTCCACGCAATTCCGAGACGTTGAAAAATGTTCGTCTTCGTCTGCCTCAAGTTGGCCCATATGGTTCAGCGCCCAAACGGAGGAATCTCGAAACAAGTTCATGCATTCCGGAATCCTCACGAGAAATGAGGAGGGTGGGTGTGTTTCCACACAATTCCGAGACGTTGAAAAAAGTTCGTCTTCCTCTGCCTCAAGTTGTCCCATATGGGTCAGGGCATAATCGGAGGAATCTCGAAACAAGTTGATGCATTCTGGAATCCTCACGGGAAATGAGGAGGGTGGGTGAGTTTCCACGCAATTCCGAGATGTTGAAAAAAGTTCGTCTTTTTCTTCCTCTAGTTGTCCCAAATGGTTCAGGGCCCAAACGGAGGAATCTGGAAACAAGTTCATGCATTCTGGAATCCTCACGAGAAATGAGGAGGGTGGGTGAGTTTCCACGCAATTCCGAGACGTTGAAAAAAGTTCTTCTTCTTCTTCCTCAAGTTGGCCCTTATGGTTCAGGGCCAAACGGAGGAATCTCGAAACAAGTTCATGCATTCCGGAATCCTCACGAGAAATGAGGAGGGTGGGTGAGTTTCCACGCAATTCCGAGACGTTGAAAAAAGTTCGTCTTCGTCTGCCTCAAGTTGGCCCATATGGTTCAGGGCCCAAACGGAGGAATCTCGAAACAAGTTCATGCATTCCGGAATCCTCACGAGAAATGAGGAGGGTGGGTGAGTTTCCACGCAATTCCGAGACGTTGAAAAAAGTTCGTCTTTTTCTGCCTCAAGTTGTCCCAAATTTTTCAGGGCCCAAATGGAGGAATCTGGAAACAAGTTCATGCATTCTGGAATCATCACCAGAAATGAGGAGGGTGGGTGAGTTTCCACGCAATTCCGAGACGTTGAAAAAAGTTCGTCTTTTTCTGCCTCAAGTTGTCCCACATGGTTCAGGGCCCAAACGGAGGAATCTGGAAACAAGTTCATGCATTCTGGAATACTCACGAGAAATGAGGAGGGTGGGTGAGTTTCCACGCAATTCCGAGACGTTGAAAAAAGTTCGTCTTCGTCTGCCTCAAGTTGGCCCATATGGTTCAGCGCCCAAACGGAGGAATCTCGAAACAAGTTCATGCATTCCGGAATCCTCACGAGAAATGAGGAGGGTGGGTGAGTTTCCACACAATTCCGAGATGTTGAAAAAAGTTCGTCTTTTTCTTCCTCTAGTTGTCCCAAATGGTTCAGGGCCCAAACGGAGGAATCTGGAAACAAGTTCATGCATTCTGGAATCCTCACGAGAAATGAGGAGGGTGGGTGAGTTTCCACGCAATTCCGAGACGTTGAAAAAAGTTCTTCTTCTTCTACCTCAAGTTGGCCCATATGGTTCAGGGCCCAAACGGAGGAATCTCGAAACAAGTTCATGCATTCCGGAACCTCACGAGAAATGAGGAGGGTGGGTGAGTTTCCACGCAATTCCGAGATGTTGAAAAAAGTTCGTCTTTTTCTTCCTCAAGTTGTCCCAAATGGTTCAGGGCCCAAACGGAGGAATCTGGAAACAAGTTCATGCATTCTGGAATCCTCACGAGAAATGAGGAGGGTGGATGAGTTTCCACGCAATTCCGAGTCGTTGAAAAAAGTTCGTCTTCGTCTGCCTCAAGTTGGCCCATATGGTTCAGGGCCCAAACCGAGGAATCTCGAAACAAGTTCTTGCATTCCGGAATCCTCACGAGAAATGTGGAGGGTGGGTGAGTTTCCACGCAATTCCGAGACGTTGAAAAAAGTTCGTCTCTTTCTGCCTCAAGTTGTCCCAAATGGTTCAGGGCCTAAACGGAGGAATCTGGAAACAAGTTCATGCATTCTGGAATCCTCACGAGAAATGAGGAGGGTGGGTGAGTTTCCACGCAATTCCGAGACGTTGAAAAAAGATCGCCTTCCTCTGCCTCAAGTTGTCCCATATGGTTTAGGGCATAATCGGAGGAATCTCGAAACAAGTTGATGCATTCTGGAATCTCACGAGAAATGAGGAGGGTGGGTGAGTTTCCACGCAATTCCGAGATGTTGAAAAAAGTTCGTCTTTTTCTTCCTCAAGTTGTCCCAAATGGTTCAGGGCCCAAACGGAGGAATCTGGAAACAAGTTCATGCATTCTGGAATCCTCACGAGAAATGAGGAGGGTGGCTGAGTTTCCACGCAATTCCGAGTCGTTGAAAAAAGTTCTTCTTCTTCTTCCTCAAGTTGGCCCATATGGTTCAGGGTCCAAACGGAGGAATCTCGAAACAAGTTCATGCATTCCGGAATCCTCACGAGAAATGAGGAGGGTGGGTGAGTTTCCACGCAATTCCGAGACGTTGAAAAAAGTTCGTCTTTTTCTGCCTCAAGTTGTCCCAAATGGTTCAGGGCCTAAACGGAGGAATCTGGAAACAAGTTCATGCATTCTGGAATCCTCACGAGAAATGAGGAGGGTGGGTGAGTTTCCACGCAATTCCGAGACGTTGAAAAAAGATCGCCTTCCTCTGCCTCAAGTTGTCCCATATGGTTTAGGGCATAATCGGAGGAATCTCGAAACAAGTTGATGCATTCTGGAATCTCACGAGAAATGAGGAGGGTGGGTGAGTTTCCACGCAATTCCGAGATGTTGAAAAAAGTTCGTCTTTTTCTTCCTCAAGTTGTCCCAAATGGTTCAGGGCCCAAACGGAGGAATCTGGAAACAAGTTCATGCATTTTGGAATCCTCACGAGAAATGAGGAGGGTGGCTGAGTTTCCACGCAATTCCGAGACGTTGAAAAAAGTTCGTCTTCGTCTGCCTCAAGTTGGCCCATATGGTTCAGGGCCCAAATGGAGGAATCTCGAAACAAGTTCATGCATTCCGGAATCCTCACGAGAAATGAGGGGGGTGGGTGAGTTTCCACGCAATTCCGAGACGTTGAAAAAAGTTCGTCTTTTTCTGCCTCAAGTTGTCCCAAATTTTTCAGGGCCCAAATGGAGGAATCTGGAAACAAGTTCATGCATTCTGGAATCCTCACCAGAAATGAGGAGGGTGGGTGAGTTTCCACGCAATTCCGAGACGTTGAAAAAAGTTCGTCTTTTTCTGCCTCAAGTTGTCCCAAATGGTTCAGGGCCCAAACGGAGGAATCTGGAAACAAGTTCATGCATTCTGGAAAACTCACGAGAAATGAGGAGGGTGGGTGAGTTTCCACGCAATTCCGAGACGTTGAAAAAAGTTCGTCTTCGTCTGCCTCAAGTTGGCCCATATGGTTCAGCGCCCAAACGGAGGAATCTCGAAACAAGTTCATGCATTCCGGAATCCTCACGAGAAATGAGGAGGGTGGGTGAGTTTCCACACAATTCCGAGACGTTGAAAAAAGTTCGTCTTCCTCTGCCTCAAGTTGTCCCATATGGTTCAGGGCATAATCGGAGGAATCTCGAAACAAGTTGATGCATTCTGGAATCCTCACGAGAAATGAGGAGGGTGGGTGATTTTCCACGCAATTCCGAGATGTTGAAAAAAGTTCGTCTTTTTCTCTCTCAAGTTGTCCCAAATGGTTCAGGGCCCAAACGGAGGAATCTGGAAACAAGTTCATGCATTCTGGAAAACTCACGAGAAATGAGGAGGGTGGGTGAGTTTCCCGCAATTCCGAGACGTTGAAAAAAGATCGTCTTCCTCTGCCTCAAGTTGTCCCATATGGTTCAGGGCATAATCGGAGGAATCTCGAAACAAGTTGATGCATTCTGGAATCCTCACGAGAAATGAGGAGGGTGGGTGAGTTTCCACGCAATTCCGAGATGTTGAAAAAAGTTCGTCTTTTTCTTCCTCTAGTTGTCCCAAATGGTTCAGGGCCCAAACGGAGGAATCTGGAAACAAGTTCATGCATTCTGGAATCCTCACGAGAAATGAGGAGGGTGGGTGAGTTTCCACGCAATTCCGAGACGTTGAAAAAAGTTCTTCTTCTTCTTCCTCAAGTTGTCCCATATGGTTCAGGGCATAATCGGAGGAATCTCGAAACAAGTTGATGCATTCTGGAATCCTCACGAGAAATGAGGAGGGTGGGTGAGTTTCCACGCAATTCCGAGACGTTGAAAAAAGTTCGTCTTTTTCTGCCTCAAGTTGTCCCAAATGGTTCAGGGCCCAAACGGAGGAATCTGGAAACAAGTTCATGCATTCTGGAAAACTCACGAGAAATGAGGAGGGTGGGTGAGTTTCCACGCAATTCCGAGACGTTGAAAAAAGTTCGTCTTCGTCTGCCTCAAGTTGGCCCATATGGTTCAGCGCCCAAACGGAGGAATCTCGAAACAAGTTCATGCATTCCGGAATCCTCACGAGAAATGAGGAGGGTGGGTGAGTTTCCACACAATTCCGAGACGTTGAAAAAAGTTCGTCTTCCTCTGCCTCAAGTTGTCCCATATGGTTCAGGGCATAATCGGAGGAATCTCGAAACAAGTTGATGCATTCTGGAATCCTCACGAGAAATGAGGAGGGTGGGTGATTTTCCACGCAATTCCGAGATGTTGAAAAAAGTTCGTCTTTTTCTCTCTCAAGTTGTCCCAAATGGTTCAGGGCCCAAACGGAGGAATCTGGAAACAAGTTCATGCATTCTGGAATCCTCACGAGAAATGAGGAGGGTGGGTGAGTTTCCACGCAATTCCGAGACGTTGAAAAAAGTTCTTCTTCCTCTTCCTCAAGTTGTCCCATATGGTTCAGGGCATAATCGGAGGAATCTCGAAACAAGTTGATGCATTCTGGAATCCTCACGAGAAATGAGGAGGGTGGGTGAGTTTCCACGCAATTCCGAGATGTTGAAAAAAGTTCGTCTTTTTCTTCCTCTAGTTGTCCCAAATGGTTCAGGGCCCAAACGGAGGAATCTGGAAACAAGTTCATGCATTCTGGAATCCTCACGAGAAATGAGGAGGGTGGGTGAGTTTCCACGCAATTCCGAGACGTTGAAAAAAGTTCTTCTTCTTCTACCTCAAGTTGGCCCATATGGTTCAGGGCCCAAACGGAGGAATCTCGAAACAAGTTCATGCATTCCGGAACCTCACGAGAAATGAGGAGGGTGGGTGAGTTTCCACGCAATTCCGAGATGTTGAAAAAAGTTCGTCTTTTTCTTCCTCTAGTTGTCCCAAATGGTTCAGGGCCCAAACGGAGGAATCTGGAAACAAGTTCATGCATTCTGGAATCCTCACGAGAAATGAGGAGGGTGGATGAGTTTCCACGCAATTCCGAGTCGTTGAAAAAAGTTCATCTTCGTCTGCCTCAAGTTGGCCCATATGGTTCAGGGCCCAAACCGAGGAATCTCGAAACAAGTTCTTGCATTCCGGAATCCTCACGAGAAATGTGGAGGGTGGGTGAGTTTCCACGCAATTCCGAGACGTTGAAAAAAGTTCGTCTTTTTCTGCCTCAAGTTGTCCCAAATGGTTCAGGGCCCAAACGGAGGAATCTGGAAACAAGTTCATGCATTCTGGAATCCTCAC
Source organism: Acacia crassicarpa (assembly GCA_034222035.1). Lineage (NCBI taxonomy): Eukaryota > Viridiplantae > Streptophyta > Magnoliopsida > Fabales > Fabaceae > Acacia > Acacia crassicarpa. The sequence goes on along the minus strand of JAWXYG010000002.1, from coordinate 29,320,833 downwards.
GAGAAATGAGGAGGGTGGGTGAGTTTCCACGCAATTCCGAGACGTTGAATAAAGTTCTTCTTCTTCTACCTCAAGTTGGCCCATATGGTTCAGGGCCCAAACGGAGGAATCTCGAAACAAGTTCATGCATTCCGGAACCTCACGAGAAATGAGGAGGGTGGGTGAGTTTCCACGCAATTCCGAGATGTTGAAAAAAGTTCGTCTTTTTCTTCCTCAAGTTGTCCCAAATGGTTCACGGCCCAAACGGAGGAATCTGGAAACAAGTTCATGCATTCGGGAATCCTCACGAGAAATGAGGAGGGTGGATGAGTTTCCACGCAATTCCGAGTCGTTGAAAAAAGTTCGTCTTCGTCTGCCTCAAGTTGGCCCATATGGTTCAGGGCCCAAACGGAGGAATCTCGAAACAAGTTCATGCATTCCGGAATCCTCACGAGAAATGAGGAGGGTGGGTGAGTTTCCACGCAATTTCGAGACGTTGAAAAAAGTTCGTCTTCGTCTGCCTCAAGTTGGCCCATATGGTTCAGGGCCCAAACGGAGGAATCTCGAAACAAGTTCATGCATTCCGGAATCCTCACGAGAAATGAGGAGGGTGGGTGAGTTTCCACGCAATTCCGAGACGTTGAAAAAAGTTCGTCTTTTTCTGCCTCAAGTTGTCCCAAATTTTTCAGGGCCCAAATGGAGGAATCTGGAAACAAGTTCATGCATTCTGGAATCCTCACCAGAAATGAGGAGGGTGGGTGAGTTTCCACGCAATTCCGAGACGTTGAAAAAAGTTCGTCTTTTTCTGCCTCAAGTTGTCCCAAATGGTTCAGGGCCCAAACGGAGGAATCTGGAAACAAGTTCATGCATTCTGGAAAACTCACGAGAAATGAGGAGGGTGGGTGAGTTTCCACGCAATTCCGAGACGTTGAAAAAAGTTCGTCTTCGTCTGCCTCAAGTTGGCCCATATGGTTCAGCGCCCAAACGGAGGAATCTCGAAACAAGTTCATGCATTCCGGAATCCTCACGAGAAATGAGGAGGGTGGGTGAGTTTCCACACAATTCCGAGACGTTGAAAAAAGTTCGTCTTCCTCTGCCTCAAGTTGTCCCATATGGGTCAGGGCATAATCGGAGGAATCTCGAAACAAGTTGATGCATTCTGGAATCCTCACGAGAAATGAGGAGGGTGGGTGAGTTTCCACGCAATTCCGAGATGTTGAAAAAAGTTCGTCTTTTTCTCTCTCAAGTTGTCCCAAATGGTTCAGGGCCCAAACGGAGGAATCTGGAAACAAGTTCATGCATTCTGGAATCCTCACGAGGAATGAGGAGGGTGGGTGAGTTTCCACGCAATTACGAGACGTTGAAAAAAGTTTGTCTTTTTCCTCATCACGTTGTCCCAAATGGATCAGGGCCCAAACGGAGGAATCTGGAAACAAGTTCATGCATTCTGGAATACTCACCAGAAATGAGGAGGGTGGGTGAGTTTCCACGCAATTCCGAGACGTTGAAAAAAGTTCGTCTTTTTCTGCCTCAAGTTGTCCCAAATGGTTCAGGGCCCAAACGGAGGAATCTGGAAACAAGTTCATGCATTCTGGAAAACTCACGAGAAATGAGGAGGGTGGGTGAGTTTCCACGCAATTCCGAGACGTTGAAAAAAGTTCGTCTTCGTCTGCCTCAAGTTGGCCCATATGGTTCAGCGCCCAAACGGAGGAATCTCGAAACAAGTTCATGCATTCCGGAATCCTCACGAGAAATGAGGAGGGTGGGTGAGTTTCCACACAATTCCGAGACGTTGAAAAAAGTTCGTCTTCCTCTGCCTCAAGTTGTCCCATATGGGTCAGGGCATAATCGGAGGAATCTCGAAACAAGTTGATGCATTCTGGAATCCTCACGAGAAATGAGGAGGGTGGGTGAGTTTCCACGCAATTCCGAGATGTTGAAAAAAGTTCGTCTTTTTCTCTCTCAAGTTGTCCCAAATGGTTCAGGGCCCAAACGGAGGAATCTGGAAACAAGTTCATGCATTCTGGAAAACTCACGAGAAATGAGGAGGGTGGGCGACTTTCCACGCAATTCCGAGACGTTGAAAAAAGATCGTCTTCCTCTGCCTCAAGTTGTCCCATATGGTTCAGGGCATAATCGGAGGAATCTCGAAACAAGTTGATGCATTCTGGAATCCTCACGAGAAATGAGGAGGGTGGGTGAGTTTCCACGCAATTCCGAGATGTTGAAAAAAGTTCGTCTTTTTCTTCCTCTAGTTGTCCCAAATGGTTCAGGGCCCAAACGGAGGAATCTGGAAACAAGTTCATGCAATCTGGAATCCTCACGAGAAATGAGGAGGGTGGGTGAGTTTCCACGCAATTCCGAGACGTTGAAAAAAGTTCTTCTTCTTCTACCTCAAGTTGGCCCATATGGTTCAGGGCCCAAACGGAGGAATCTCGAAACAAGTTCATGCATTCCGGAACCTCACGAGAAATGAGGAGGGTGGGTGAGTTTCCACGCAATTCCGAGATGTTGAAAAAAGTTCGTCTTTTTCTTCCTCAAGTTGTCCCAAATGGTTCAGGGCCCAAACGGAGGAATCTGGAAACAAGTTCATGCATTCTGGAATCCTCACGAGAAATGAGGAGGGTGGGTGAGTTTCCACGCAATTCCGAGATGTTGAAAAAAGTTCGTCTTTTTCTTCCTCTAGTTGTCCCAAATGGTTCAGGGCCCAAACGGAGGAATCTGGAAACAAGTTCATGCATTCTGGAATCCTCACGAGAAATGAGGAGGGTGGGTGAGTTTCCACGCAATTCCGAGACGTTGAAAAAAGTTCTTCTTCTTCTACCTCAAGTTGGCCCATATGGTTCAGGGCCCAAACGGAGGAATCTCGAAACAAGTTCATGCATTCCGGAACCTCACGAGAAATGAGGAGGGTGGGTGAGTTTCCACGCAATTCCGAGATGTTGAAAAAAGTTCGTCTTTTTCTTCCTCAAGTTGTCCCAAATGGTTCAGGGCCCAAACGGAGGAATCTGGAAACAAGTTCATGCATTCTGGAATCCTCACGAGAAATGAGGAGGGTGGATGAGTTTCCACGCAATTCCGAGTTGTTGAAAAAGTTCGTCTTCGTCTGCCTCAAGTTGGCCCATATGGTTCAGGGCCCAAACCGAGGAATCTCGAAACAAGTTCTTGCATTCCGGAATCCTCACGAGAAATGTGGAGGGTGGGTGAGTTTCCACGCAATTCCGAGACGTTGAAAAAAGTTCGTCTTTTTCTGCCTCAAGTTGTCCCAAATGGTTCAGGGCCCAAACGGAGGAATCTGGAAACAAGTTCATGCATTCTGGAATCCTCACGAGAAATGAGGAGGGTGGGTGAGTTTCCACGCAATTCCGAGACGTTGAAAAAAGTTCTTCTTCTTCTACCTCAAGTTGGCCCATATGGTTCAGGGCCCAAACGGAGGAATCTCGAAACAAGTTCATGCATTCCGGAACCTCACGAGAAATGAGGAGGGTGGGTGAGTTTCCACGCAATTCCGAGATGTTGAAAAAAGTTCGTCTTTTTCTTCCTCAAGTTGTCCCAAATGGTTCAGGGCCCAAACGGAGGAATCTGGAAACAAGTTCATGCATTCTGGAATCCTCACGAGAAATGAGGAGGGTGGATGAGTTTCCACGCAATTCCGAGTCGTTGAAAAAAGTTCGTCTTCGTCTGCCTCAAGTTGGCCCATATGGTTCAGGGCCCAAACGGAGGAATCTCGAAACAAGTTCATGCATTCCGGAATGCTCACGAGAAATGAGGAGGGTGGGTGAGTTTCCACGAAATTCCGAGACGTTGAAAAAAGTTCGTCTTCGTCTGCCTCAAGTTGGCCCATATGGTTCAGGGCCCAAACGGAGAAATCTCGAAACAAGTTCATGCATTCCGGAATCCTCACGAGAAATGAGGAGGGTGGGTGAGTTTCCACGCAATTCCGAGACGTTGAAAAAAGTTCGCCTTTTTCTGCCTCAAGTTGTCCCAAATTTTTCAGGGCCCAAATGGAGGAATCTGGAAACAAGTTCATGCATTCTGGAATCCTCACGAGAAATGAGGAGGGTGGGTGAGTTTCCACGCAATTCCGAGACGTTGAAAAAAGTTCGTCTTTTTCTGCCTCAAGTTGTCCCAAATGGTTCAGGGCCCAAACGGAGGAATCTGGAAACAAGTTCATGCATTCTGGAAAACTCACGAGAAATGAGGAGGGTGGGTGAGTTTCCACGCAATTCCGAGACGTTGAAAAAAGTTCGTCTTCGTCTGCCTCAAGTTGGCCCATATGGTTCAGCGCCCAAACGGAGGAATCTCGAAACAAGTTCATGCATTCCGGAATCCTCACGAGAAATGAGGAGGGTGGGTGAGTTTCCACACAATTCCGAGACGTTGAAAAAAGTTCGTCTTCCTCTGCCTCAAGTTGTCCCATATGGGTCAGGGCATAATCGGAGGAATCTCGAAACAAGTTGATGCATTCTGGAATCCTCACGAGAAATGAGGAGGGTGGGTGAGTTTCCACGCAATTCCGAGATGTTGAAAAAAGTTCGTCTTTTTCTCTCTCAAGTTGTCCCAAATGGTTCAGGGCCCAAACGGAGGAATCTGGAAACAAGTTCATGCATTCTGGAATCCTCACGAGAAATGAGGAGGGTGGGTGAGTTTCCACGCAATTACGAGACGTTGAAAAAAGTTTGTCTTTTTCCTCCTCACGTTGTCCCAAATGGATCAGGGCCCAAACGGAGGAATCTGGAAACAAGTTCATGCATTCTGGAATACTCACCAGAAATGAGGAGGGTGGGTGAGTTTCCACGCAATTCCGAGACGTTGAAAAAAGTTCGTCTTTTTCTGCCTCAAGTTGTCCCAAATGGTTCAGGGCCCAAACGGAGGAATCTGGAAACAAGTTCATGCATTCTGGAAAACTCACGAGAAATGAGGAGGGTGGGTGAGTTTCCACGCAATTCCGAGACGTTGAAAAAAGTTCGTCTTCGTCTGCCTCAAGTTGGCCCATATGGTTCAGCGCCCAAACGGAGGAATCTCGAAACAAGTTCATGCATTCCGGAATCCTCACGAGAAATGAGGAGGGTGGGTGAGTTTCCACACAATTCCGAGACGTTGAAAAAAGTTCGTCTTCCTCTGCCTCAAGTTGTCCCATATGGGTCAGGGCATAATCGGAGGAATCTCGAAACAAGTTGATGCATTCTGGAATCCTCACGAGAAATGAGGAGGGTGGGTGAGTTTCCACGCAATTCCGAGATGTTGAAAAAAGTTCGTCTTTTTCTCTCTCAAGTTGTCCCAAATGGTTCAGGGCCCAAACGGAGGAATCTGGAAACAAGTTCATGCATTCTGGAAAACTCACGAGAAATGAGGAGGGTGGGTGAGTTTCCACGCAATTCCGAGACGTTGAAAAAAGTTCGTCTTCGTCTGCCTCAAGTTGGCCCATATGGTTCAGCGCCCAAACGGAGGAATCTCGAAACAAGTTCATGCATTCCGGAATCCTCACGAGAAATGAGGAGGGTGGGTGAGTTTCCACGAAATTCCGAGACGTTGAAAAAAGTTCGTCTTCGTCTGCCTCAAGTTGGCCCATATGGTTCAGGGCCCAAACGGAGAAATCTCGAAACAAGTTCATGCATTCCGGAATCCTCACGAGAAATGAGGAGGGTGGGTGAGTTTCCACGCAATTCCGAGACGTTGAAAAAAGTTCGCCTTTTTCTGCCTCAAGTTGTCCCAAATTTTTCAGGGCCCAAATGGAGGAATCTGGAAACAAGTTCATGCATTCTGGAATCCTCACGAGAAATGAGGGGGGTGGGTGAGTTTCCACGCAATTCCGAGACGTTGAAAAAAGTTCGTCTTTTTCTGCCTCAAGTTGTCCCAAATGGTTCAGGGCCCAAACGGAGGAATCTGGAAACAAGTTCATGCATTCTGGAAAACTCACGAGAAATGAGGAGGGTGGGTGAGTTTCCACGCAATTCCGAGACGTTGAAAAAAGTTCGTCTTCGTCTGCCTCAAGTTGGCCCATATGGTTCAGCGCCCAAACGGAGGAATCTCGAAACAAGTTCATGCATTCCGGAATCCTCACGAGAAATGAGGAGGGTGGGTGAGTTTCCACACAATTCCGAGACGTTGAAAAAAGTTCGTCTTCCTCTGCCTCAAGTTGTCCCATATGGGTCAGGGCATAATCGGAGGAATCTCGAAACAAGTTGATGCATTCTGGAATCCTCACGAGAAATGAGGAGGGTGGGTGAGTTTCCACGCAATTCCGAGATGTTGAAAAAAGTTCGTCTTTTTCTCTCTCAAGTTGTCCCAAATGGTTCAGGGCCCAAACGGAGGAATCTGGAAACAAGTTCATGCATTCTGGAATCCTCACGAGAAATGAGGAGGGTGGGTGAGTTTCCACGCAATTACGAGACGTTGAAAAAAGTTTGTCTTTTTCCTCCTCACGTTGTCCCAAATGGATCAGGGCCCAAACGGAGGAATCTGGAAACAAGTTCATGCATTCTGGAATACTCACCAGAAATGGGGAGGGTGGGTGAGTTTCCACGAAATTCCGAGACGTTGAAAAAAGTTCGTCTTTTTCTGCCTCAAGTTGTCCCAAATGGTTCAGGGCCCAAACGGAGGAATCTGGAAACAAGTTCATGCATTCTGGAAAACTCACGAGAAATGAGGAGGGTGGGTGAGTTTCCACGCAATTCCGAGACGTTGAAAAAAGTTCGTCTTCGTCTGCCTCAAGTTGGCCCATATGGTTCAGCGCCCAAACGGAGGAATCTCGAAACAAGTTCATGCATTCCGGAATCCTCACGAGAAATGAGGAGGGTGGGTGAGTTTCCACACAATTCCGAGACGTTGAAAAAAGTTCGTCTTCCTCTGCCTCAAGTTGTCCCATATGGGTCAGGGCATAATCGGAGGAATCTCGAAACAAGTTGATGCATTCTGGAATCCTCACGAGAAATGAGGAGGGTGGGTGAGTTTCCACGCAATTCCGAGATGTTGAAAAAAGTTCGTCTTTTTCTCTCTCAAGTTGTCCCAAATGGTTCAGGGCCCAAACGGAGGAATCTGGAAACAAGTTCATGCATTCTGGAAAACTCACGAGAAATGAGGAGGGTGGGTGAGTTTCCACGCAATTCCGAGACGTTGAAAAAAGTTCGTCTTCGTCTGCCTCAAGTTGGCCCATATGGTTCAGCGCCCAAACGGAGGAATCTCAAAACAAGTTCATGCATTCCGGAATCCTCACGAGAAATGAGGAGGGTGGGTGAGTTTCCACACAATTCCGAGACGTTGAAAAAAGTTCGTCTTCCTCTGCCTCAAATTGTCCCATATGGGTCAGGGCATAATCGGAGGAATCTCGAAACAAGTTCATGCATTCTGGAATCCTCACGAGAAATGAGGAGGGTGGGTGAGTTTCCACGCAATTCCGAGACGTTGAAAAAAGTTCTTCTTCTTCTACCTCAAGTTGGCCCATATGGTTCAGGGCCCAAACGGAGGAATCTCGAAACAAGTTCATGCATTCCGGAACCTCACGAGAAATGAGGAGGGTGGGTGAGTTTCCACGCAATTCGGAGATGTTGAAAAAAGTTCGTCTTTTTCTTCCTCAAGTTGTCCCAAATGGTTCAGGGCCCAAACGGAGGAATCTGGAAACAAGTTCATGCATTCTGGAATCCTCACGAGAAATGAGGAGGGTGGATGAGTTTCCACGCAATTCCGAGTCGTTGAAAAAAGTTCGTCTTCGTCTGCCTCAAGTTGGCCCATATGGTTCAGGGCCCAAACCGAGGAATCTCGAAACAAGTTCTTGCATTCCGGAATCCTCACGAGAAATGTGGTGGGTGGGTGAGTTTCCACGCAATTCCGAGACGTTGAAAAAAGTTCGTCTTTTTCTGCCTCAAGTTGTCCCAAATGGTTCAGGGCCCAAACGGAGGAATCTGGAAACAAGTTCATGCATTCTGGAATCCTCACGAGAAATGAGGAGGGTGGGTGAGTTTCCACGCAATTCCGAGACGTTGAATAAAGTTCTTCTTCTTCTACCTCAAGTTGGCCCATATGGTTCAGGGCCCAAACGGAGGAATCTCGAAACAAGTTCATGCATTCCGGAACCTCACGAGAAATGAGGAGGGTGGGTGAGTTTCCACGCAATTCCGAGATGTTGAAAAAAGTTCGTCTTTTTCTTCCTCAAGTTGTCCCAAATGGTTCACGGCCCAAACGGAGGAATCTGGAAACAAGTTCATGCATTCAGGAATCCTCACGAGAAATGAGGAGGGTGGTTGAGTTTCCACGCAATTCCGAGTCGTTGAAAAAAGTTCGTCTTCGTCTGCCTCAAGTTGGCCCATATGGTTCAGGGCCCAAACGGAGGAATCTCGAAACAAGTTCATGCATTCCGGAATCCTCACGAGAAATGAGGAGGGTGGGTGAGTTTCCACACAATTCCGAGACGTTGAAAAAAGTTCGTCTTCCTCTGCCTCAAGTTGTCCCATATGGGTCAGGGCATAATCGGAGGAATCTCGAAACAAGTTGATGCATTCTGGAATCCTCACGAGAAATGAGGAGGGTGGGTGAGTTTCCACGCAATTCGGAGATGTTGAAAAAAGTTCGTCTTTTTCTTCCTCAAGTTGTCCCAAATGGTTCAGGGCCCAAACGGAGGAATCTGGAAACAAGTTCATGCATTCTGGAATCCTCACGAGAAATGAGGAGGGTGGATGAGTTTCCACGCAATTCCGAGTCGTTGAAAAAAGTTCGTCTTCGTCTGCCTCAAGTTGGCCCATATGGTTCAGGGCCCAAACCGAGGAATCTCGAAACAAGTTCTTGCATTCCGGAATCCTCACGAGAAATGTGGTGGGTGGGTGAGTTTCCACGCAATTCCGAGACGTTGAAAAAAGTTCGTCTTTTTCTGCCTCAAGTTGTCCCAAATGGTTCAGGGCCCAAACGGAGGAATCTGGAAACAAGTTCATGCATTCTGGAATCCTCACGAGAAATGAGGAGGGTGGGTGAGTTTCCACGCAATTCCGAGACGTTGAATAAAGTTCTTCTTCTTCTACCTCAAGTTGGCCCATATGGTTCAGGGCCCAAACGGAGGAATCTCGAAACAAGTTCATGCATTCCGGAACCTCACGAGAAATGAGGAGGGTGGGTGAGTTTCCACGCAATTCCGAGATGTTGAAAAAAGTTCGTCTTTTTCTTCCTCAAGTTGTCCCAAATGGTTCACGGCCCAAACGGAGGAATCTGGAAACAAGTTCATGCATTCGGGAATCCTCACGAGAAATGAGGAGGCTGGTTGAGTTTCCACGCAATTCCGAGTCGTTGAAAAAAGTTCGTCTTCGTCTGCCTCAAGTTGGCCCATATGGTTCAGGGCCCAAACGGAGGAATCTCGAAACAAGTTGATGCATTCTGGAATCCTCACGAGAAATGAGGAGGGTGGGTGAGTTTCCACGCAATTCCGAGACGTTGAAAAAAGTTCGTCTTCGTCTGCCTCAAGTTGGCCCATATGGTTCAGGGCCCAAACGGAGGAATCTCGAAACAAGTTCATGCATTCCGGAATCCTCACGAGAAATGAGGAGGGTGGGTGAGTTTCCACGCAATTCCGAGACGTTGAAAAAAGTTCGTCTTTTTCTGTCTCAAGTTGTCCCAAATTTTTCAGGGCCCAAATGGAGGAATCTGGAAACAAGTTCATGCATTCTGGAAAACTCACGAGAAATGAGGAGGGTGGGTGAGTTTCCACGCAATTCCGAGACGTTGAAAAAAGTTCGTCTTCGTCTGCCTCAAGTTGGCCCATATGGTTCAGCGCCCAAACGGAGGAATCTCGAAACAAGTTCATGCATTCTGGAATCCTCACGAGAAATGAGGAGGGTGGGTGAGTTTCCACGCAATTACGAGATGTTGAAAAAAGTTTGTCTTTTTCCTCCTCTAGTTGTCCCAAATGGATCAGGGCCCAAACGGAGGAATCTGGAAACAAGTTCATGCATTCTGGAATACTCATGAGAAATGAGGAGGGTGGGTGAGTTAACACGCAATTCCGAGACGTTGAAAAAAAATGGTCTTCCTCTGCCTCAAGTTGTCCCATATGGTTCAGGGCCCAAACGGAGGAATCTGGAAACAAGTTCATGCATTCTGGAAAACTCACGAGAAATGAGGAGGGTGGGTGAGTTTCCACGCAATTCCGAGACGTTGAAAAATGTTCGTCTTCGTCTGCCTCAAGTTGGCCCATATGGTTCAGCGCCCAAACGGAGGAATCTCGAAACAAGTTCATGCATTCCGGAATCCTCACGAGAAATGAGGAGGGTGGGTGTGTTTCCACACAATTCCGAGACGTTGAAAAAAGTTCGTCTTCCTCTGCCTCAAGTTGTCCCATATGGGTCAGGGCATAATCGGAGGAATCTCGAAACAAGTTGATGCATTCTGGAATCCTCACGAGAAATGAGGAGGGTGGGTGAGTTTCCACGGAATTCCGAGATGTTGAAAAAAGTTCGTCTTTTTCTCTCTCAAGTTGTCCCAAATGGTTCAGGGCCCAAACGGAGGAATCTGGAAACAAGTTCATGCATTCTGGAAAACTCACGAGAAATGAGGAGGGTGGGTGAGTTTCCACGCAATTCCGAGACGTTGAAAAAAGATCGTCTTCCTCTGCCTCAAGTTGTCCCATATGGGTCAGGGCATAATCGGAGGAATCTCGAAACAAGTTGATGCATTCTGGAATCCTCACGGGAAATGAGGAGGGTGGGTGAGTTTCCACGCAATTCCGAGATGTTGAAAAAAGTTCGTCTTTTTCTTCCTCTAGTTGTCCCAAATGGTTCAGGGCCCAAACGGAGGAATCTGGAAACAAGTTCATGCATTCTGGAATCCTCACGAGAAATGAGGAGGGTGGGTGAGTTTCCACGCAATTCCGAGACGTTGAAAAAAGTTCTTCTTCTTCTTCCTCAAGTTGGCCCATATGGTTCAGGGCCCAAACGGAGGAATCTCGAAACAAGTTCATGCATTCCGGAATCCTCACGAGAAATGAGGAGGGTGGGTGAGTTTCCACGCAATTCCGAGACGTTGAAAAAAGTTCGTCTTCGTCTGCCTCAAGTTGGCCCATATGGTTCAGGGCCCAAACGGAGGAATCTCGAAACAAGTTCATGCATTCCGGAATCCTCACGAGAAATGAGGAGGGTGGGTGAGTTTCCACGCAATTTCGAGACGTTGAAAAAAGTTCGTCTTTTTCTGCCTCAAGTTGTCCCAAATTTTTCAGGGCCCAAATGGAGGAATCTGGAAACAAGTTCATGCATTCTGGAATCATCACCAGAAATGAGGAGGGTGGGTGAGTTTCCACGCAATTCCGAGACGTTGAAAAAAGTTCGTCTTTTTCTGCCTCAAGTTGTCCCACATGGTTCAGGGCCCAAACGGAGGAATCTGGAAACAAGTTCATGCATTCTGGAATACTCACGAGAAATGAGGAGGGTGGGTGAGTTTCCACGCAATTCCGAGACGTTGAAAAAAGTTCGTCTTCGTCTGCCTCAAGTTGGCCCATATGGTTCAGCGCCCAAACGGAGGAATCTCGAAACAAGTTCATGCATTCTGGAATCCTCACGAGAAATGAGGAGGGTGGGTGAGTTTCCACGCAATTACGAGACGTTGAAAAAAGTTTGTCTTTTTCCTCCTCTAGTTGTCCCAAATGGTTCAGGGCCCAAACGGAGGAATCTGGAAACAAGTTCATGCATTCTGGAAAACTCACGAGAAATGAGGAGGGTGGGTGAGTTTCCACGCAATTCCGAGACGTTGAATAAAGTTCTTCTTCTTCTACCTCAAGTTGGCCCATATGGTTCAGGGCCCAAACGGAGGAATCTCGAAACAAGTTCATGCATTCCGGAACCTCACGAGAAATGAGGAGGGTGGGTGAGTTTCCACGCAATTCTGAGAAGTTGAAAAAAGTTCGTCTTTTTCTTCCTCAAGTTGTCCCAAATGGTTCACGGCCCAAACGGAGGAATCTGGAAACAAGTTCATGCATTCGGGAATCCTCACGAGAAATGAGGAGGGTGGATGAGTTTCCACGCAATTCCGAGTCGTTGAAAAAAGTTCGTCTTCGTCTGCCTCAAGTTGGCCCATATGGTTCAGGGCCCAAACGGAGGAATCTCGAAACAAGTTCATGCATTCCGGAATCCTCACGAGAAATGAGGAGGGTGGGTGAGTTTCCACGCAATTTCGAGACGTTGAAAAAAGTTCGTCTTCGTCTGCCTCAAGTTGGCCCATATGGTTCAGGGCCCAAACGGAGGAATCTCGAAACAAGTTCATGCATTCCGGAATCCTCACGAGAAATGAGGAGGGTGGGTGAGTTTCCACGCAATTCCGAGACGTTGAAAAAAGTTCGTCTTTTTCTGCCTCAAGTTGTCCCAAATTTTTCAGGGCCCAAATGGAGGAATCTGGAAACAAGTTCATGCATTCTGGAAAACTCACGAGAAATGAGGAGGGTGGGTGAGTTTCCACGCAATTCCGAGACGTTGAAAAAAGTTCGTCTTCGTCTGCCTCAAGTTGGCCCATATGGTTCAGCGCCCAAACGGAGGAATCTCGAAACAAGTTCATGCATTCTGGAATCCTCACGAGAAATGAGGAGGGTGGGTGAGTTTCCACGCAATTACGAGACGTTGAAAAAAGTTTGTCTTTTTCCTCCTCTAGTTGTCCCAAATGGATCAGGGCCCAAACGGAGGAATCTGGAAACAAGTTCATGCATTCTGGAATACTCATGAGAAATGAGGAGGGTGGGTGAGTTTACACGCAATTCCGAGACGTTGAAAAAAAATGGTCTTCCTCTGCCTCAAGTTGTCCCATATGGTTCAGGGCCCAAACGGAGGAATCTGGAAACAAGTTCATGCATTCTGGAATCTTCACCAGAAATGAGGTGGGTGGTTGAGTTTCCACGCAATTCCGAGATGTTGAAAAAAGTTTGCTTTTTCTCTCTCAAGTTGTCCCAAATGGTTCAGGGCCCAAACGGAGGAATCTGGAAACAAGTTCATGCATTCTGGAAAACTCACGAGAAATGAGGAGGGTGGGTGAGTTTCCACGCAATTCCGAGACGTTGAAAAATGTTCGTCTTCGTCTGCCTCAAGTTGGCCCATATGGTTCAGCGCCCAAACGGAGGAATCTCGAAACAAGTTCATGCATTCCGGAATCCTCACGAGAAATGAGGAGGGTGGGTGTGTTTCCACACAATTCCGAGACGTTGAAAAAAGTTCGTCTTCCTCTGCCTCAAGTTGTCCCATATGGGTCAGGGCATAATCGGAGGAATCTCGAAACAAGTTGATGCATTCTGGAATCCTCACGAGAAATGAGGAGGGTGGGTGAGTTTCCACGGAATTCCGAGATGTTGAAAAAAGTTCGTCTTTTTCTCTCTCAAGTTGTCCCAAATGGTTCAGGGCCCAAACGGAGGAATCTGGAAACAAGTTCATGCATTCTGGAAAACTCACGAGAAATGAGGAGGGTGGGTGAGTTTCCACGCAATTCCGAGACGTTGAAAAAAGATCGTCTTCCTCTGCCTCAAGTTGTCCCATATGGGTCAGGGCATAATCGGAGGAATCTCGAAACAAGTTGATGCATTCTGGAATCCTCACGGGAAATGAGGAGGGTGGGTGAGTTTCCACGCAATTCCGAGATGTTGAAAAAAGTTCGTCTTTTTCTTCCTCTAGTTGTCCCAAATGGTTCAGGGCCCAAACGGAGGAATCTGGAAACAAGTTCATGCATTCTGGAATCCTCACGAGAAATGAGGAGGGTGGGTGAGTTTCCACGCAATTCCGAGACGTTGAAAAAAGTTCTTCTTCTTCTTCCTCAAGTTGGCCCATATGGTTCAGGGCCCAAACGGAGGAATCTCGAAACAAGTTCATGCATTCCGGAATCCTCACGAGAAATGAGGAGGGTGGGTGAGTTTCCACGCAATTCCGAGACGTTGAAAAAAGTTCGTCTTCGTCTGCCTCAAGTTGGCCCATATGGTTCAGGGCCCAAACGGAGGAATCTCGAAACAAGTTCATGCATTCCGGAATCCTCACGAGAAATGAGGAGGGTGGGTGAGTTTCCACGCAATTCCGAGACGTTGAAAAAAGTTCGTCTTTTTCTGCCTCAAGTTGTCCCAAATTTTTCAGGGCCCAAATGGAGGAATCTGGAAACAAGTTCATGCATTCTGGAATCATCACCAGAAATGAGGAGGGTGGGTGAGTTTCCACGCAATTCTGAGACGTTGAAAAAAGTTCGTCTTTTTCTGCCTCAAGTTGTCCCACATGGTTCAGGGCCCAAACGGAGGAATCTGGAAACAAGTTCATGCATTCTGGAATACTCACGAGAAATGAGGAGGGTGGGTGAGTTTCCACGCAATTCCGAGACGTTGAAAAAAGTTCGTCTTCGTCTGCCTCAAGTTGGCCCATATGGTTCAGCGCCCAAACGGAGGAATCTCGAAACAAGTTCATGCATTCCGGAATCCTCACGAGAAATGAGGAGGGTGGGTGAGTTTCCACACAATTCCGAGATGTTGAAAAAAGTTCGTCTTTTTCTTCCTCTAGTTGTCCCAAATGGTTCAGGGCCCAAACGGAGGAATCTGGAAACAAGTTCATGCATTCTGGAATCCTCACGAGAAATGAGGAGGGTGGATGAGTTTCCACGCAATTCCGAGTCGTTGAAAAAAGTTCGTCTTCGTCTGCCTCAAGTTGGCCCATATGGTTCAGGGCCCAAACCGAGGAATCTCGAAACAAGTTCTTGCATTCCGGAATCCTCACGAGAAATGTGGAGGGTGGGTGAGTTTCCACGCAATTCCGAGACGTTGAAAAAAGTTCGTCTTTTTCTGCCTCAAGTTGTCCCAAATGGTTCAGGGCCTAAACGGAGGAATCTGGAAACAAGTTCATGCATTCTGGAATCCTCACGAGAAATGAGGAGGGTGGGTGAGTTTCCACGCAATTCCGAGACGTTGAAAAAAGATCGCCTTCCTCTGCCTCAAGTTGTCCCATATGGTTTAGGGCATAATCGGAGGAATCTCGAAACAAGTTGATGCATTCTGGAATCTCACGAGAAATGAGGAGGGTGGGTGAGTTTCCACGCAATTCCGAGATGTTGAAAAAAGTTCGTCTTTTTCTTCCTCAAGTTGTCCCAAATGGTTCAGGGCCCAAACGGAGGAATCTGGAAACAAGTTCATGCATTCTGGAATCCTCACGAGAAATGAGGAGGGTGGATGAGTTTCCACGCAATTCCGAGTCGTTGAAAAAAGTTCTTCTTCTTCTTCCTCAAGTTGGCCCATATGGTTCAGGGTCCAAACGGAGGAATCTCGAAACAAGTTCATGCATTCCGGAATCCTCACGAGAAATGAGGAGGGTGGGTGAGTTTCCACGCAATTCCGAGACGTTGAAAAAAGTTCGTCTTCGTCTGCCTCAAGTTGGCCCATATAGTTCAGGGCCCAAATGGAGGAATCTCGAAACAAGTTCATGCATTCCGGAATCCTCACGAGAAATGAGGGGGGTGGGTGAGTTTCCACGCAATTCCGAGACGTTGAAAAAAGTTCGTCTTTTTCTGCCTCAAGTTGTCCCAAATTTTTCAGGGCCCAAATGGAGGAATCTGGAAACAAGTTCATGCATTCTGGAATCCTCACCAGAAATGAGGAGGGTGGGTGAGTTTCCACGCAATTCCGAGACGTTGAAAAAAGTTCGTCTTTTTCTGCCTCAAGTTGTCCCAAATGGTTCAGGGCCCAAACGGAGGAATCTGGAAACAAGTTCATGCATTCTGGAAAACTCACGAGAAATGAGGAGGGTGGGTGAGTTTCCACGCAATTCCGAGACGTTGAAAAAAGTTCGTCTTCGTCTGCCTCAAGTTGGCCCATATGGTTCAGCGCCCAAACGGAGGAATCTCGAAACAAGTTCATGCATTCCGGAATCCTCACGAGAAATGAGGAGGGTGGGTGAGTTTCCACACAATTCCGAGACGTTGAAAAAAGTTCGTCTTCCTCTGCCTCAAGTTGTCCCGTATGGTTCAGGGCATAATCGGAGGAATCTCGAAACAAGTTGATGCATTCTGGAATCCTCACGAGAAATGAGGAGGGTGGGTGATTTTCCACGCAATTCCGAGATGTTGAAAAAAGTTCGTCTTTTTCTCTCTCAAGTTGTCCCAAATGGTTCAGGGCCCAAACGGAGGAATCTGGAAATAAGTTCATGCATTTTGGAAAACTCACGAGAAATGAGGAGGGTGGGTGAGTTTCCCGCAATTCCGAGACGTTGAAAAAAGATCGTCTTCCTCTGCCTCAAGTTGTCCCATATGGTTCAGGGCATAATCGGAGGAATCTCGAAACAAGTTGATGCATTCTGGAATCCTCACGAGAAATGAGGAGGGTGGGTGAGTTTCCACGCAATTCCGAGATGTTGAAAAAAGTTCGTCTTTTTCTTCCTCTAGTTGTCCCAAATGGTTCAGGGCCCAAACGGAGGAATCTGGAAACAAGTTCATGCATTCTGGAATCCTCACGAGAAATGAGGAGGGTGGGTGAGTTTCCACGCAATTCCGAGACGTTGAAAAAAGTTCTTCTTCTTCTACCTCAAGTTGGCCCATATGGTTCAGGGCCCAAACGGAGGAATCTCGAAACAAGTTCATGCATTCCGGAACCTCACGAGAAATGAGGAGGGTGGGTGAGTTTCCACGCAATTCCGAGATGTTGAAAAAAGTTCGTCTTTTTCTTCCTCAAGTTGTCCCAAATGGTTCAGGGCCCAAACGGAGGAATCTGGAAACAAGTTCATGCATTCTGGAATCCTCACGAGAAATGAGGAGGGTGGATGAGTTTCCACGCAATTCCGAGTCGTTGAAAAAAGTTCGTCTTCGTCTGCCTCAAGTTGGCCCATATGGTTCAGGGCCCAAACCGAGGAATCTCGAAACAAGTTCTTGCATTCCGGAATCCTCACGAGAAATGTGGAGGGTGGGTGAGTTTCCACGCAATTCCGAGACGTTGAAAAAAGTTCGTCTTTTTCTGCCTCAAGTTGTCCCAAATGGTTCAGGGCCCAAACGGAGGAATCTGGAAACAAGTTCATGCATTCTGGAATCCTCACGAGAAATGAGGAGGGTGGGTGAGTTTCCACGCAATTCCGAGACGTTGAATAAAGTTCTTCTTCTTCTACCTCAAGTTGGCCCATATGGTTCAGGGCCCAAACGGAGGAATCTCGAAACAAGTTCATGCATTCCGGAACCTCACGAGAAATGAGGAGGGTGGGTGAGTTTCCACGCAATTCCGAGACGTTGAAAAAAGTTCGTCTTCCTCTGCCTCAAGTTGTCCCATATGGGTCAGGGCATAATCGGAGGAATCTCGAAACAAGTTGATGCATTCTGGAATCCACACGAGAAATGAGGAGGGTGGGTGAGTTTCCACGCAATTCCGAGATGTTGAAAAAAGTTCGTCTTTTTCTCTCTCAAGTTGTCCCAAATGGTTCAGGGCCCAAACGGAGGAATCTGGAAACAAGTTCATGCATTCTGGAAAACTCACGAGAAATGAGGAGGGTGGGTGAGTTTCCACGCAATTCCGAGACGTTGAAAAAAGTTCGTCTTCGTCTGCCTCAAGTTGGCCCATATGGTTCAGCGCCCAAACGGAGGAATCTCGAAACAAGTTCATGCATTCCGGAATCCTCACGAGAAATGAGGAGGGTGGGTGAGTTTCCACACAATTCCGAGACGTTGAAAAAAGTTCGTCTTCCTCTGCCTCAAATTGTCCCATATGGGTCAGGGCATAATCGGAGGAATCTCGAAACAAGTTGATGCATTCTGGAATCCTCACGAGAAATGAGGAGGGTGGGTGAGTTTCCACGCAATTCCGAGATGTTGAAAAAAGTTCGTCTTTTTCTCTCTCAAGTTGTCCCAAATGGTTCAGGGCCCAAACGGAGGAATCTGGAAACAAGTTCATGCATTCTGGAAAACTCACGAGAAATGAGGAGGGTGGGTGACTTTCCACGCAATTCCGAGACGTTGAAAAAAGATCGTCTTCCTCTGCCTCAAGTTGTCCCATATGGTTCAGGGCATAATCGGAGGAATCTCGAAACAAGTTGATGCATTCTGGAATCCTCACGAGAAATGAGGAGGGTGGGTGAGTTTCCACGCAATTCCGAGATGTTGAAAAAAGTTCGTCTTTTTCTTCCTCTAGTTGTCCCAAATGGTTCAGGGCCCAAACGGAGGAATCTGGAAACAAGTTCATGCAATCTGGAATCCTCACGAGAAATGAGGAGGGTGGGTGAGTTTCCACGCAATTCCGAGACGTTGAAAAAAGTTCTTCTTCTTCTACCTCAAGTTGGCCCATATGGTTCAGGGCCCAAACGGAGGAATCTCGAAACAAGTTCATGCATTCCGGAACCTCACGAGAAATGAGGAGGGTGGGTGAGTTTCCACGCAATTCCGAGATGTTGAAAAAAGTTCGTCTTTTTCTTCCTCAAGTTGTCCCAAATGGTTCAGGGCCCAAACGGAGGAATCTGGAAACAAGTTCATGCATTCTGGAATCCTCACGAGAAATGAGGAGGGTGGGTGAGTTTCCACGCAATTCCGAGATGTTGAAAAAAGTTCGTCTTTTTCTTCCTCTAGTAGTCCCAAATGGTTCAGGGCCCAAACGGAGGAATCTGGAAACAAGTTCATGCATTCTGGAATCCTCACGAGAAATGAGGAGGGTGGGTGAGTTTCCACGCAATTCCGAGACGTTGAAAACAGTTCTTCTTCTTCTACCTCAAGTTGGCCCATATGGTTCAGGGCCCAAACGGAGGAATCTCGAAACAAGTTCATGCATTCCGGAACCTCACGAGAAATGAGGAGGGTGGGTGAGTTTCCACGCAATTCCGAGATGTTGAAAACAGTTCGTCTTTTTCTTCCTCAAGTTGTCCCAAATGGTTCAGGGCCCAAACGGAGGAATCTGGAAACAAGTTCATGCATTCTGGAATCCTCACGAGAAATGAGGAGGGTGGATGAGTTTCCACGCAATTCCGAGTCGTTGAAAAAGTTCGTCTTCGTCTGCCTCAAGTTGGCCCATATGGTTCAGGGCCCAAACCGAGGAATCTCGAAACAAGTTCTTGCATTCCGGAATCCTCACGAGAAATGTGGAGGGTGGGTGAGTTTCCACGCAATTCCGAGACGTTGAAAAAAGTTCGTCTTTTTCTGCCTCAAGTTGTCCCAAATGGTTCAGGGCCCAAACGGAGGAATCTGGAAACAAGTTCATGCATTCTGGAATCCTCACGAGAAATGAGGAGGGTGGGTGAGTTTCCACGCAATTCCGAGACGTTGAATAAAGTTCTTCTTCTTCTACCTCAAGTTGGCCCATATGGTTCAGGGCCCAAACGGAGGAATCTCGAAACAAGTTCATGCATTCCGGAACCTCACGAGAAATGAGGAGGGTGGGTGAGTTTCCACGCAATTCCGAGATGTTGAAAAAAGTTCGTCTTTTTCTTCCTCAAGTTGTCCCAAATGGTTCAGGGCCCAAACGGAGGAATCTGGAAACAAGTTCATGCATTCTGGAATCCTCACGAGAAATGAGGAGGGTGGATGAGTTTCCACGCAATTCCGAGTCGTTGAAAAAAGTTCGTCTTCGTCTGCCTCAAGTTGGCCCATATGGTTCAGGGCCCAAACGGAGGAATCTCGAAACAAGTTCATGCATTCCGGAACCTCACGAGAAATGAGGAGGGTGGGTGAGTTTCCACGCAATTCCGAGATGTTGAAAAAAGTTCGTCTTTTTCTTCCTCAAGTTGTCCCAAATGGTTCAGGGCCCAAACGGAGGAATCTGGAAACAAGTTCATGCATTCTGGAATCCTCACGAGAAATGAGGAGGGTGGATGAGTTTCCACGCAATTCCGAGTCGTTGAAAAAGTTCGTCTTCGTCTGCCTCAAGTTGGCCCATATGGTTCAGGGCCCAAACCGAGGAATCTCGAAACAAGTTCTTGCATTCCGGAATCCTCACGAGAAATGTGGAGGGTGGGTGAGTTTCCACGCAATTCCGAGACGTTGAAAAAAGTTCGTCTTTTTCTGCCTCAAGTTGTCCCAAATGGTTCAGGGCCCAAACGGAGGAATCTGGAAACAAGTTCATGCATTCTGGAATCCTCACGAGAAATGAGGAGGGTGGGTGAGTTTCCACGCAATTCCGAGACGTTGAAAAAAGTTCGTCTTCGTCTGCCTCAAGTTGGCCCATATGGTTCAGCGCCCAAACGGAGGAATCTCGAAACAAGTTCATGCATTCCGGAATCCTCACGAGAAATGAGGAGGGTGGGTGAGTTTCCACACAATTCCGAGACGTTGAAAAAAGTTCGTCTTCCTCTGCCTCAAATTGTCCCATATGGGTCAGGGCATAATCGGAGGAATCTCGAAACAAGTTGATGCATTCTGGAATCCTCACGAGAAATGAGGAGGGTGGGTGAGTTTCCACGCAATTCCGAGATGTTGAAAAAAGTTCGTCTTTTTCTTCCTCAAGTTGTCCCAAATGGTTCAGGGCCCAAACGGAGGAATCTGGAAACAAGTTCATGCCTTCTGGAATCCTCACGAGAAATGAGGAGGGTGGATGAGTTTCCACGCAATTCCGAGTCGTTGAAAAAAGTTCGTCTTCGTCTGCCTCAAGTTGGCCCATATGGTTCAGGGCCCAAATGGAGGAATCTCGAAACAAGTTCATGCATTCCGGAATGCTCACGAGAAATGAGGAGGGTGGGTGAGTTTCCACGAAATTCCGAGACGTTGAAAAAAGTTCGTCTTCGTCTGCCTCAAGTTGGCCCATATGGTTCGGCACCCAAACGGAGGAATCTCGAAACAAGTTCATGCATTCCGGAATCCTCACAAGAAATGAGGAGGGTGGGTGAGTTTCCACCCAATTCCGAGACGTTGAAAAAAGTTCGTCTTCCTCTGCCTCAAGTTGTCCCATATGGGTCAGGGCATAATCGGAGGAATCTCGAAACAAGTTGATGCATTCTGGAATCCTCACGAGAAATGAGGAGGGTGGGTGAGTTTCCACGCAATTCCGAGATGTTGAAAAAAGTTCGTCTTTTTCTCTCTCAAGTTGTCCCAAATGGTTCAGGGCCCAAACGGAGGAATCTGGAAACAAGTTCATGCATTCTGGAAAACTCACGAGAAATGAGGAGGGTGGGTGAGTTTCCACGCAATTCCGAGACGTTGAAAAAAGTTCGTCTTCGTCTGCCTCAAGTTGGCCCATATGGTTCAGCGCCCAAACGGAGGAATCTCGAAACAAGTTCATGCATTCCGGAATCCTCACGAGAAATGAGGAGGGTGGGTGAGTTTCCACACAATTCCGAGACGTTGAAAAAAGTTCGTCTTCCTCTGCCTCAAATTGTCCCATATGGGTCAGGGCATAATCGGAGGAATCTCGAAACAAGTTGATGCATTCTGGAATCCTCACGAGAAATGAGGAGGGTGGGAGAGTTTCCACGCAATTCCGAGATGTTGAAAAAAGTTCGTCTTTTTCTCTCTCAAGTTGTCCCAAATGGTTCAGGGCCCAAACGGAGGAATCTGGAAACAAGTTCATGCATTCTGGAAAACTCACGAGAAATGAGGAGGGTGGGTGACTTTCCACGCAATTCCGAGACGTTGAAAAAAGATCGTCTTCCTCTGCCTCAAGTTGTCCCATATGGTTCAGGGCATAATCGGAGGAATCTCGAAACAAGTTGATGCATTCTGGAATCCTCACGAGAAATGAGGAGGGTGGGTGAGTTTCCACGCAATTCCGAGATGTTGAAAAAAGTTCGTCTTTTTTTTCCTCTAGTTGTCCCAAATGGTTCAGGGCCCAAACGGAGGAATCTGGAAACAAGTTCATGCAATCTGGAATCCTCACGAGAAATGAGGAGGGTGGGTGAGTTTCCACGCAATTCCGAGACGTTGAAAAAAGTTCTTCTTCTTCTACCTCAAGTTGGCCCATATGGTTCAGGGCCCAAACGGAGGAATCTCGAAACAAGTTCATGCATTCCGGAACCTCACGAGAAATGAGGAGGGTGGGTGAGTTTCCACGCAATTCCGAGATGTTGAAAAAAGTTCGTCTTTTTCTTCCTCAAGTTGTCCCAAATGGTTCAGGGCCCAAACGGAGGAATCTGGAAACAAGTTCATGCATTCTGGAATCCTCACGAGAAATGAGGAGGGTGGGTGAGTTTCCACGCAATTCCGAGATGTTGAAAAAAGTTCGTCTTTTTCTTCCTCTAGTTGTCCCAAATGGTTCAGGGCCCAAACGGAGGAATCTGGAAACAAGTTCATGCATTCCGGAATCCTCACGAGAAATGAGGAGGGTGGGTGAGTTTCCACGCAATTCCGAGACGTTGAAAAAAGTTCTTCTTCTTCTACCTCAAGTTGGCCCATATGGTTCAGGGCCCAAACGGAGGAATCTCGAAACAAGTTCATGCATTCCGGAACCTCACGAGAAATGAGGAGGGTGGGTGAGTTTCCACGCAATTCCGAGATGTTGAAAAAAGTTCGTCTTTTTCTTCCTCAAGTTGTCCCAAATGGTTCAGGGCCCAAACGGAGGAATCTGGAAACAAGTTCATGCATTCTGGAATCCTCACGAGAAATGAGGAGGGTGGATGAGTTTCCACGCAATTCCGAGTCGTTGAAAAAGTTCGTCTTCGTCTGCCTCAAGTTGGCCCATATTGTTCAGGGCCCAAACCGAGGAATCTCGAAACAAGTTCTTGCATTCCGGAATCCTCACGAGAAATGTGGAGGGTGGGTGAGTTTCCACGCAATTCCGAGATGTTGAAAAAAGTTCGTCTTTTTCTTCCTCTAGTTGTCCCAAATGGTTCAGGGCCCAAACGGAGGAATCTGGAAACAAGTTCATGCATTCGGGAATCCTCACGAGAAATGAGGAGGGTGGGTGAGTTTCCACGCAATTCCGAGACGTTGAAAAAAGTTCTTCTTCTTCTACCTCAAGTTGGCCCATATGGTTCAGGGCCCAAACGGAGGAATCTCGAAACAAGTTCATGCATTCCGGAACCTCACGAGAAATGAGGAGGGTGGGTGAGTTTCCACGCAATTCCGAGATGTTGAAAAAAGTTCGTCTTTTTCTTCCTCAAGTTGTCCCAAATGGTTCAGGGCCCAAACGGAGGAATCTGGAAACAAGTTCATGCATTCTGGAATCCTCACGAGAAATGAGGAGGGTGGATGAGTTTCCACGCAATTCCGAGTCGTTGAAAAAAGTTCGTCTTCGTCTGCCTCAAGTTGGCCCATATGGTTCAGGGCCCAAACGGAGGAATCTCGAAACAAGTTCATGCATTCCGGAATGCTCACAAGAAATGAGGAGGGTGGGTGAGTTTCCACGCAATTTCGAGACGTTGAATAAAGTTCACCTTTTTCTGCCTCAAGTTGTCCCAAATTTTTCAGGGCCCAAATGGAGGAATCTGGAAACAAGTTCATGCATTCTGGAATCCTCACGAGAAATGAGGAGGGTGGGTGAGTTTCCACGCAATTCCGAGACGTTGAAAAAAGTTCGTCTTTTTCTGCCTCAAGTTGTCCCAAATGGTTCAGGGCCCAAACGGAGGAATCTGGAAACAAGTTCATGCATTCTGGAAAACTCACGAGAAATGAGGAGGGTGGGTGAGTTTCCACGCAATTCCGAGATGTTGAAAAAAGTTCGTCTTCGTCTGCCTCAAGTTGGCCCATATGGTTCAGTGCCCAAACGGAGGAATCTCGAAACAAGTTCATGCATTCCAGAATCCTCACGAGAAATGAGGAGGGTGGATGAGTTTCCACACAATTCCGAGACGTTGAAAAAAGTTCGTCTTCCTCTGCCTCAAGTTGTCCCATATGGGTCAGGGTATAATCGGAGGAATCTCGAAACAAGTTGATGCATTCTGGAATTCTCACGAGAATTGAGGAGGGTGGGTGAGTTTCCACGCAATTCCGAGATGTTGAAAAAAGTTCGTCTTTTTCTCTCTCAAGTTGTCCCAAATGGTTCAGGGCCCAAACGGAGGAATCTGGAAACAAGTTCATGCATTCTGGAAAACTCACGAGAAATGAGGAGGGTGGGTGAGTTTCCACGCAATTCCGAGACGTTGAAAAAAGATCGTCTTCCTCTGCCTCAAGTTGTCCCATATGGTTCAGGGCATAATCGGAGGAATCTCGAAACAAGTTGATGCATTCTGGAATCCTCACGAGAAATGAGGAGGGTGGGTGAGTTTCCACGCAATTCCGAGACGTTGAAAAAAGTTCGTCTTTTTCTGCCTCAAGTTGTCCCAAATTATTCAGGGCCCAAATGGAGGAATCTGGAAACAAGTTCATGCATTCTGGAATCGTCACGAGAAATGAGGAGGGTGGGTGAGTTTCCACGCAATTCCGAGACGTTGAAAAAAGTTCGTCTTTTTCTGCCTCAAGTTGTCCCAAATGGTTCAGGGCCCAAACGGAGGAATCTGGAAACAAGTTCATGCATTCTGGAAAACTCACGAGAAATGAGGAGGGTGGGTGAGTTTCCACGCAATTCCGAGATGTTGAAAAAAGTTCGTCTTCGTCTGCCTCAAGTTGGCCCATATGGTTCAGCGCCAAAACGGAGGAATCTCGAAACAAGTTCATGCATTCCGGAATCCTCACGAGAAATGAGGAGGGTGGGTGAGTTTCCACACAATTCCGAGACGTTGAAAAAAGTTCGTCTTCCTCTGCCTCAAGTTGTCCCATATGGGTCAGGGCATAATCGGAGGAATCTCGAAACAAGTTGATGCATTCTGGAATCCTCACGAGAAATGAGGAGGGTGGGTGAGTTTCCACGCAATTCCGAGATGTTGAAAAAAGTTCGTCTTTTTCTCTCTCAAGTTGTCCCAAATGGTTCAAGGCCCAAACGGAGGAATCTGGAAACAAGTTCATGCATTCTGGAAAACTCACGAGAAATGAGGAGGGTGGGTGAGTTTCCACGCAATTCCGAGACGTTGAAAAAAGATCGTCTTCCTCTGCCTCAAGTTGTCCCATATGGTTCAGGGCATAATCGGAGGAATCTCGAAACAAGTTGATGCATTCTGGAATCATCACGAGAAATGAGGAGGGTGGGTGAGTTTCCACGCAATTCCGAGATATTGAAAAAAGTTCGTCTTTTTCTTCCTCAAGTTGTCCCAAATGGTTCAGGGCCCAAACGGAGGAATCTGGAAACAAGTTCATGCATTCTGGAATCCTCACGAGAAATGAGGAGGGTGGGTGAGTTTCCACACAATTCCGAGACGTTGAAAAAAGTTCGTCTTTTTCTGCCTCAAGTTGTCCCAAATGGTTCAGGGCCCAAACGGAGGAATCTGGAAACAAATTCATGCATTCTGGAAAACTCACGAGAAATGAGGAGGGTGGGTGAGTTTCCACGCAATTCCGAGATGTTGAAAAAAGTTCGTCTTCGTCTGCCTCATGTTGGCCCATATGGTTCAGCGCCAAAACGGAGGAATCTCGAAACAAGTTCATGCATTCCGGAATCCTCACGAGAAATGAGGAGGGTGGGTGAGTTTCCACACAATTCCGAGACGTTGAAAAAAGTTCGTCTTCCTCTGCCTCAAGTTGTCCCATATGGTTCAGGGCATAATCGGAGGAATCTCGAAACAAGTTGATGCATTCTGGAATCCTCACGAGAAATGAGGAGGGTGGGTGAGTTTCCACGCAATTCCGAGACGTTGAAAAAAGTTCGTCTTTTTCTGCCTCAAGTTGTCCCAAATTTTTCAGGGCCCAAATGGAGGAATCTGGAAACAAGTTCATGCATTCTGGAATCCTCACGAGAAATGAGGAGGGTGGGTGAGTTTCCACGCAATTCCGAGACGTTGAAAAAAGTTCGTCTTTTTCTGCCTCAAGTTGTCCCAAATGGTTCAGGGCCCAAACGGAGGAATCTGGAAACAAGTTCATGCATTCTGGAAAACTCACGAGAAATGAGGAGGGTGGGTGAGTTTCCACGCAATTCCGAGATGTTGAAAAAAGTTCGTCTTCGTCTGCCTCAAGTTGGCCCATATGGTTCAGCGCCAAAACGGAGGAATCTCGAAACAAGTTCATGCATTCCGGAATCCACACGAGAAATGAGGAGGGTGGGTGAGTTTCCACACAATTCCGAGAAGTTGAAAAAAGTTCGTCTTCCTCTGCCTCAAGTTGTCCCATATGGGTCAGGGCATAATCGGAGGAATCTCGAAACAAGTTGATGCATTCTGGAATCCTCACGAGAAATGAGGAGGGTGGGTGAGTTTCCACGCAATTCCGAGATGTTGAAAAAAGTTCGTCTTTTTCTCTCTCAAGTTGTCCCAAATGGTTCAAGGCCCAAACGGAGGAATCTGGAAACAAGTTCATGCATTCTGGAAAACTCACGAGAAATGAGGAGGGTGGGTGAGTTTCCACGCAATTCCGAGACGTTGAAAAAAGATCGTCTTCCTCTGCCTCAAGTTGTCCCATATGGTTCAGGGCATAATCGGAGGAATCTCGAAACAAGTTGATGCATTCTGGAATCATCACGAGAAATGAGGAGGGTGGGTGAGTTTCCACGCAATTCCGAGATGTTGAAAAAAGTTCGTCTTTTTCTTCCTCTAGTTGTCCCAAATGGTTCAGGGCCCAAACGGAGGAATCTGGAAACAAGTTCATGCAATCTGGAATCCTCACGAGAAATGAGGAGGGTGGGTGAGTTTCCACGCAATTCCAAGACGTTGAAAAAAGTTCTTCTTCTTCTACCTCAAGTTGGCCCATATGGTTCAGGGCCCAAACGGAGGAATCTCGAAACAAGTTCATGCATTCCGGAACCTCACGAGAAATGAGGAGGGTGGGTGAGTTTCCACGCAATTCCGAGATGTTGAAAAAAGTTCGTCTTTTTATTCCTCAAGTTGTCCCAAATGGTTCAGGGCCCAAACGGAGGAATCTGGAAACAAGTTCATGCATTCTGGAATCCTTACGAGAAATGAGGAGGGTGGATGAGTTTCCACACAATTCCGAGTCGTTGAAAAAAGTTCGTCTTCGTCTGCCTCAAGTTGGCCCATATGGTTCAGGGCCCAAACGGAGGAATCTCGAAACAAGTTCATGCATTCCGGAATCCTCACGAGAAATGAGGAGGGTGGGTGAGTTTCCACGAAATTCCGAGACGTTGAAAAAAGTTCGTCTTCGTCTGCCTTAAGTTGGCCCATATGGTTCAGGGCCCAAACGGAGAAATCTCGAAACAGGTTCATGCATTCCGGAATCCTCACGAGAAATGAGGAGGGTGGGTGAGTTTCCACGCAATTCCGAGACGTTGAAAAAAGTTCGTCTTTTTCTGCCTCAAGTTGTCCCAAATTTTTCAGGGCCCAAATCGAGGAATCTGGAAACAAGTTCATGCATTCTGGAATCCTCACGAGAAATGAGGAGGGTGGGTGAGTTTCCACGCAATTCCGAGACGTTGAAAAAAGATCGTCTTCCTCTGCCTCAAGTTGTCCCATATGGTTCAGGGCATAATCGGAGGAATCTCGAAACAAGTTGATGCATTCTGGAATCCTCACGAGAAATGAGGAGGGTGGGTGAGTTTCCACGCAATTCCGAGATGTTGAAAAAAGTTCGTCTTTTTCTTCCTCTAGTTGTCCCAAATGGTTCAGGGCCCAAACGGAGGAATCTGGAAACAAGTTCATGCAATCTGGAATCCTCACGAGAAATGAGGAGGGTGGGTGAGTTTCCACGCAATTCCGAGACGTTGAAAAAAGTTCTTCTTCTTCTACCTCAAGTTGGCCCATATGGTTCAGGGCCCAAACGGAGGAATCTCGAAACAAGTTCATGCATTCCGGAACCTCACGAGAAATGAGGAGGGTGGGTGAGTTTCCACGCAATTCCGAGATGTTGAAAAAAGTTCGTCTTTTTCTTCCTCAAGTTGTCCCAAATGGTTCAGGGCCCAAACGGAGGAATCTGGAAACAAGTTCATGCATTCTGGAATCCTCACGAGAAATGAGGAGGGTGGATGAGTTTCCACGCAATTCCGAGTCGTTGAAAAAAGTTCGTCTTCGTCTGCCTCAAGTTGGCCCATATGGTTCAGGGCCCAAACCGAGGAATCTCGAAACAAGTTCTTGCATTCCGGAATCCTCACGAGAAATGTGGAGGGTGGGTGAGTTTCCACGCAATTCCGAGACGTTGAAAAAAGTTCGTCTTTTTCTGCCTCAACTTGTCCCAAATGGTTCAGGGCCCAAACGGAGGAATCTGGAAACAAGTTCATGCATTCTGGAATCCTCACGAGAAATGAGGAGGGTGGGTGAGTTTCCACGCAATTACGAGACGTTGAAAAAAGTTTGTCTTTTTCCTCCTCAAGTTGTCCCAAATGGATCAGGGCCCAAACGGAGGAATCTGGAAACAAGTTCATGCATTCTGGAATACTCATGAGAAATGAGGAGCGTGGGTGAGTTTACACGCAATTCCGAGACGTTGAAAAAAGATGGTCTTCCTCTGCCTCAAGTTGTCCCATATGGTTCAGGGCACAAACGGAGGAATTTGGAAACAAGTTCATGCATTCTGGAATCTTCACCAGAAATGAGGTGGGTGGTTGAGTTTCCACGCAATTCCGAGATGTTGAAAAAAGTTTGCTTTTTCTCTCTCAAGTTGTCCCAAATGGTTCAGGGCCCAAACGGAGGAATCTGGAAACAAGTTCATGCATTCTGGAAAACTGACAAGAAATGAGGAGGGTGGGTGAGTTTCCACGCAATTCCGAGTCGTTGAAAAAAGTTCGTCTTCGTCTGCCTCTAGTGTGCCCATATGGTTCAGGGCCCAAACCGAGGAATCTCGAAACAAGTTCTTGCATTCCGGAATCCTCACGAGAAATGTGGAGGGTGGGTGAGTTTCCACGCAATTCCGAGACGTTGAAAAAAGTTCGTCTTTTTCTGCCTCAACTTGTCCCAAATGGTTCAGGGCCCAAACGGAGGAATCTGGAAACAAGTTCATGCATTCTGGAATCCTCACGAGAAATGAGGAGGGTGGGTGAGTTTCCACGCAATTACGAGACGTTGAAAAAAGTTTGTCTTTTTCCTCCTCAAGTTGTCCCAAATGGATCAGGGCCCAAACGGAGGAATCTGGAAACAAGTTCATGCATTCTGGAATACTCATGAGAAATGAGGAGCGTGGGTGAGTTTACACGCAATTCCGAGACGTTGAAAAAAGATGGTCTTCCTCTGCCTCAAGTTGTCCCATATGGTTCAGGGCCCAAACGGAGGAATCTGGAAACAAGTTCATGCATTCTGGAATCTTCACCAGAAATGAGGTGGGTGGTTGAGTTTCCACGCAATTCCGAGATGTTGAAAAAAGTTTGCTTTTTCTCTCTCAAGTTGTCCCAAATGGTTCAGGGCCCAAACGGAGGAATCTGGAAACAAGTTCATGCATTCTGGAAAACTGACGAGAAATGAGGAGGGTGGGTGAGTTTCCACGCAATTCCGAGACGTTGAAAAATGTTCGTCTTTGTCTGCCTCAAGTTGGCCCATATGGTTCAGTGCCCAAACGGAGGAATCTCGAAACAAGTTCATGCATTCCGGAATCCTCACGAGAAATGAGGAGGGTGGGTGAGTTTCCACACAATTCCGAGACGTTGAAAAAAGTTCGTCTTCCTCTGCCTCAAGTTGTCCCATATGGGTCAGGGCATAATCGGAGGAATCTCGAAACAAGTTGATGCATTCTGGAATCCTCACGAGAAATGAGGAGGGTGGGTGAGTTTCCACGCAATTCCGAGATGTTGAAAAAAGTTCGTCTTTTTCTCTCTCAAGTTGTCCCAAATGGTTCAGGGCCCAAACGGTGGAATCTGGAAACAAGTTCATGCATTCTGGAAAACTCACGAGAAATGAGGAGGGTGGGTGAGTTTCCACGCAATTCCGAGACGTTGAAAAAAGATCGTCTTCGTCTGCCTCAAGTTGTCCCATATGGTTCAGGGCATAATCGGAGGAATCTCGAAACAAGTTGATGCATTCTGGAATCCTCACGGGAAATGAGGAGGGTGGGTGAGTGTCCACGCAATTCCGAGATGTTGAAAAAGGTTCGTCTTTTTCTTCCTCTAGTTGTCCCAAATGGTTCAGGGCCCAAACGGAGGAATCTGGAAACAAGTTCATGCATTCTGGAATCCTCACGAGAAATGAGGAGGGTGGGTGAGTTTCCACGCAATTCCGAGACGTTGAAAAAAGTTCTTCTTCTTCTTCCTCAAGTTGGCCCATATGGTTCAGGGCCCAAACGGAGGAATCTCGAAACAAGTTCATGCATTCCGGAATCCTCACGAGAAATGAGGAGGGTGGGTGAGTTTCCACGCAATTCCGAGACGTTGAAAAAAGTTCGTCTTTTTCTGCCTCAAGTTGTCCCAAATTTTTCAGGGCCCAAATGGAGGAATCTGGAAACAAGTTCATGCATTCTGGAATCCTCACCAGAAATGAGGAGGGTGGGTGAGTTTCCACGCAATTCCGAGACGTTGAAAAAAGTTCGTCTTTTTCTGCCTCAAGTTGTCCCAAATGGTTCAGGGCCCAAACGGAGGAATCTGGAAACAAGTTCATGCATTCTGGAAAACTCACGAGAAATGAGGAGGGTGGGTGAGTTTCCACGCAATTCCGAGACGTTGAAAAAAGATCGTCTTCCTCTGCCTCAAGTTGTCCCATATGGTTCAGGGCATAATCGGAGGAATCTCGAAACAAGTTGATGCATTCTGGAATCCTCACGAGAAATGAGGAGGGTGGGTGAGTTTCCACGCAATTCCGAGATGTTGAAAAAAGTTCGTCTTTTTCTTCCTCTAGTTGTCCCAAATGGTTCAGGGCCCAAACGGAGGAATCTGGAAACAAGTTCATGCAATCTGGAATCCTCACGAGAAATGAGGAGGGTGGGTGAGTTTCCACGCAATTCCGAGACGTTGAAAAAAGTTCTTCTTCTTCTACCTCAAGTTGGCCCATATGGTTCAGGGCCCAAACGGAGGAATCTCGAAACAAGTTCATGCATTCCGGAACCTCACGACAAATGAGGAGGGTGGGTGAGTTTCCACGCAATTCCGAGATGTTGAAAAAAGTTCGTCTTTTTCTTCCTCAAGTTGTCCCAAATGGTTCAGGGCCCAAACGGAGGAATCTGGAAACAAGTTCATGCATTCTGGAATCCTCACGAGAAATGAGGAGGGTGGGTGAGTTTCCACGCAATTCCGAGATGTTGAAAAAAGTTCGTCTTTTTCTTCCTCTAGTTGTCCCAAATGGTTCAGGGCCCAAACGGAGGAATCTGGAAACAAGTTCATGCAATCTGGAATCCTCACGAGAAATGAGGAGGGTGGGTGAGTTTGCACGCAATTCCGAGACGTTGAAAAAAGTTCTTCTTCTTCTACCTCAAGTTGGCCCATATGGTTCAGGGCCCAAACGGAGGAATCTCGAAACAAGTTCATGCATTCCGGAACCTCACGAGAAATGAGGAGGGCGGGTGAGTTTCCACGCAATTCCGAGATGTTGAAAAAAGTTCGTCTTTTTCTTCCTCAAGTTGTCCCAAATGGTTCAGGGCCCAAACGGAGGAATCTGGAAACAAGTTCATGCATTCTGGAATACTCATGAGAAATGAGGAGCGTGGGTGAGTTTACACGCAATTCCGAGACGTTGAAAAAAGATGGTCTTCCTCTGCCTCAAGTTGTCCCATATGGGTCAGGGCATAATCGGAGGAATCTCGAAACAAGTTGATGCATTCTGGAATCCTCACGAGAAATGAGGAGGGTGGGTGAGTTTCCACGCAGTTCCGAGATGTTGAAAAAAGTTCGTCTTTTTCTCTCTCAAGTTGTCCCAAATGGTTCAGGGCCCAAACGGAGGAATCTGGAAACAAGTTCATGCATTCTGGAAAACTCACGAGAAATGAGGAGGGTGGGTGAGTTTCCACGCAATTCCGAGACGTTGAAAAAAGATCGTCTTCGTCTGCCTCAAGTTGTCCCATATGGTTCAGGGCATAATCGGAGGAATCTCGAAACAAGTTGATGCATTCTGGAATCCTCACGGGAAATGAGGAGGGTGGGTGAGTGTCCACGCAATTCCGAGATGTTGAAAAAGGTTCGTCTTTTTCTTCCTCTAGTTGTCCCAAATGGTTCAGGGCCCAAACGGAGGAATCTGGAAACAAGTTCATGCATTCTGGAATCCTCACGAGAAATGAGGAGGGTGGGTGAGTTTCCACGCAATTCCGAGACGTTGAAAAAAGTTCTTCTTCTTCTTCCTCAAGTTGGCCCATATGGTTCAGGGCCCAAACGGAGGAATCTCGAAACAAGTTCATGCATTCCGGAACCTCACGAGAAATGAGGAGGGCGGGTGAGTTTCCACGCAATTCCGAGATGTTGAAAAAAGTTCGTCTTTTTCTTCCTCAAGTTGTCCCAAATGGTTCAGGGCCCAAACGGAGGAATCTGGAAACAAGTTCATGCATTCTGGAATACTCATGAGAAATGAGGAGCGTGGGTGAGTTTACACGCAATTCCGAGACGTTGAAAAAAGATGGTCTTCCTCTGCCTCAAGTTGTCCCATATGGGTCAGGGCATAATCGGAGGAATCTCGAAACAAGTTGATGCATTCTGGAATCCTCACGAGAAATGAGGAGGGTGGGTGAGTTTCCACGCAATTCCGAGATGTTGAAAAAAGTTCGTCTTTTTCTCTCTCAAGTTGTCCCAAATGGTTCAGGGCCCAAACGGAGGAATCTGGAAACAAGTTCATGCATTCTGGAAAACTCACGAGAAATGAGGAGGGTGGGTGAGTTTCCACGCAATTCCGAGACGTTGAAAAAAGATCGTCTTCGTCTGCCTCAAGTTGTCCCATATGGTTCAGGGCATAATCGGAGGAATCTCGAAACAAGTTGATGCATTCTGGAATCCTCACGGGAAATGAGGAGGGTGGGTGAGTGTCCACGCAATTCCGAGATGTTGAAAAAGGTTCGTCTTTTTCTTCCTCTAGTTGTCCCAAATGGTTCAGGGCCCAAACGGAGGAATCTGGAAACAAGTTCATGCATTCTGGAATCCTCACGAGAAATGAGGAGGGTGGGTGAGTTTCCACGCAATTCCGAGACGTTGAAAAAAGTTCTTCTTCTTCTTCCTCAAGTTGGCCCATATGGTTCAGGGCCCAAACGGAGGAATCTCGAAACAAGTTCATGCATTCCGGAACCACACGAGAAATGAGGAGGGCGGGTGAGTTTCCACGCAATTCCGAGATGTTGAAAAAAGTTCGTCTTTTTCTTCCTCAAGTTGTCCCAAATGGTTCAGGGCCCAAACGGAGGAATCTGGAAACAAGTTCATGCATTCTGGAATACTCATGAGAAATGAGGAGCGTGGGTGAGTTTACACGCAATTCCGAGACGTTGAAAAAAGATGGTCTTCCTCTGCCTCAAGTTGTCCCATATGGGTCGGGGCATAATCGGAGGAATCTCGAAACAAGTTCATGCATTCCGGAACCTCACGACAAATGAGGAGGGTGGGTGAGTTTCCACGCAATTCCGAGATGTTGAAAAAAGTTCGTCTTTTTCTTCCTCAAGTTGTCCCAAATGGTTCAGGGCCCAAACGGAGGAATCTGGAAACAAGTTCATGCATTCTGGAATCCTCACGAGAAATGAGGAGGGTGGGTGAGTTTCCACGCAATTCCGAGATGTTGAAAAAAGTTCGTCTTTTTCTTCCTCTAGTTGTCCCAAATGGTTCAGGGCCCAAACGGAGGAATCTGGAAACAAGTTCATGCAATCTGGAATCCTCACGAGAAATGAGGAGGGTGGGTGAGTTTGCACGCAATTCCGAGACGTTGAAAAAAGTTCTTCTTCTTCTACCTCAAGTTGGCCCATATGGTTCAGGGCCCAAACGGAGGAATCTCGAAACAAGTTCATGCATTCCGGAACCTCACGAGAAATGAGGAGGGCGGGTGAGTTTCCACGCAATTCCGAGATGTTGAAAAAAGTTCGTCTTTTTCTTCCTCAAGTTGTCCCAAATGGTTCAGGGCCCAAACGGAGGAATCTGGAAACAAGTTCATGCATTCTGGAATACTCATGAGAAATGAGGAGCGTGGGTGAGTTTACACGCAATTCCGAGACGTTGAAAAAAGATGGTCTTCCTCTGCCTCAAGTTGTCCCATATGGGTCAGGGCATAATCGGAGGAATCTCGAAACAAGTTGATGCATTCTGGAATCCTCACGAGAAATGAGGAGGGTGGGTGAGTTTCCACGCAATTCCGAGATGTTGAAAAAAGTTCGTCTTTTTCTCTCTCAAGTTGTCCCAAATGGTTCAGGGCCCAAACGGAGGAATCTGGAAACAAGTTCATGCATTCTGGAAAACTCACGAGAAATGAGGAGGGTGGGTGAGTTTCCACGCAATTCCGAGACGTTGAAAAAAGATCGTCTTCGTCTGCCTCAAGTTGTCCCATATGGTTCAGGGCATAATCGGAGGAATCTCGAAACAAGTTGATGCATTCTGGAATCCTCACGGGAAATGAGGAGGGTGGGTGAGTGTCCACGCAATTCCGAGATGTTGAAAAAGGTTCGTCTTTTTCTTCCTCTAGTTGTCCCAAATGGTTCAGGGCCCAAACGGAGGAATCTGGAAACAAGTTCATGCATTCTGGAATCCTCACGAGAAATGAGGAGGGTGGGTGAGTTTCCACGCAATTCCGAGACGTTGAAAAAAGTTCTTCTTCTTCTTCCTCAAGTTGGCCCATATGGTTCAGGGCCCAAACGGAGGAATCTCGAAACAAGTTCATGCATTCCGGAATCCTCACGAGAAATGAGGAGGGTGGGTGAGTTTCCACGCAATTCCGAGACGTTGAAAAAAGTTCGTCTTTTTCTGCCTCAAGTTGTCCCAAATTTTTCAGGGCCCAAATGGAGGAATCTGGAAACAAGTTCATGCATTCTGGAATCCTCACCAGAAATGAGGAGGGTGGGTGAGTTTCCACGCAATTCCGAGACGTTGAAAAAAGTTCGTCTTTTTCTGCCTCAAGTTGTCCCAAATGGTTCAGGGCCCAAACGGAGGAATCTGGAAACAAGTTCATGCATTCTGGAAAACTCACGAGAAATGAGGAGGGTGGGTGAGTTTCCACGCAATTCCGAGACGTTGAAAAAAGATCGTCTTCCTCTGCCTCAAGTTGTCCCATATGGTTCAGGGCATAATCGGAGGAATCTCGAAACAAGTTGATGCATTCTGGAATCCTCACGAGAAATGAGGAGGGTGGGTGAGTTTCCACGCAATTCCGAGATGTTAAAAAAAGTTCGTCTTTTTCTTCCTCTAGTTGTCCCAAATGGTTCAGGGCCCAAACGGAGGAATCTGGAAACAAGTTCATGCAATCTGGAATCCTCACGAGAAATGAGGAGGGTGGGTGAGTTTCCACGCAATTCCGAGACGTTGAAAAAAGTTCTTCTTCTTCTACCTCAAGTTGGCCCATATGGTTCAGGGCCCAAACGGAGGAATCTCGAAACAAGTTCATGCATTCCGGAACCTCACGACAAATGAGGAGGGTGGGTGAGTTTCCACGCAATTCCGAGATGTTGAAAAAAGTTCGTCTTTTTCTTCCTCAAGTTGTCCCAAATGGTTCAGGGCCCAAACGGAGGAATCTGGAAACAAGTTCATGCATTCTGGAATCCTCACGAGAAATGAGGAGGGTGGGTGAGTTTCCACGCAATTCCGAGATGTTGAAAAAAGTTCGTCTTTTTCTTCCTCTAGTTGTCCCAAATGGTTCAGGGCCCAAACGGAGGAATCTGGAAACAAGTTCATGCAATCTGGAATCCTCACGAGAAATGAGGAGGGTGGGTGAGTTTCCACGCAATTCCGAGACGTTGAAAAAAGTTCTTCTTCTTCTACCTCAAGTTGGCCCATATGGTTCAGGGCCCAAACGGAGGAATCTCGAAACAAGTTCATGCATTCCGGAACCTCACGAGAAATGAGGAGGGCGGGTGAGTTTCCACGCAATTCCGAGATGTTGAAAAAAGTTCGTCTTTTTCTTCCTCAAGTTGTCCCAAATGGTTCAGGGCCCAAACGGAGGAATCTGGAAACAAGTTCATGCGTTCTGGAATCCTCACGAGAAATGAGGAGGGTGGATGAGTTTCCACGCAATTCCGAGTCGTTGAAAAAAGTTCGTCTTCGTCTGCCTCAAGTTGGCCCATATGGTTCAGGGCCCAAACCGACGAATCTCGAAACAAGTTCTTGCATTCCGGAATCCTCACGAGAAATGTGGAGGGTGGGTGAGTTTCCACGCAATTCCGAGACGTTGAAAAAAGTTCGTCTTTTTCTGCCTCAAGTTGTCCCAAATGGTTCAGGGCCCAAACGGAGGAATCTGGAAACAAGTTCATGCATTCTGGAATCCTCACGAGAAATGAGGAGGGTGGGTGAGTTTCCACGCAATTACGAGACGTTGAAAAAAGTTTGTCTTTTTCCTCCTCAAGTTGTCCCAAATGGATCAGGGCCCAAACGGAGGAATCTGGAAACAAGTTCATGCATTCTGGAATACTCATGAGAAATGAGGAGGGTGGGTGAGTTTACACGCAATTCCGAGACATTGAAAAAAGATGGTCTTCCTCTGCCTCAAGTTGTCCCATATGGTTCAGGGCCCAAACGGAGGAATCTGGAAACAAGTTCATGCATTCTGGAATCTTCACCAGAAATGAGGTGGGTGGTTGAGTTTCCACGCAATTCCGAGATGTTGAAAAAAGTTTGCTTTTTCTCTCTCAAGTTGTCCCAAATGGTTCAGGGCCCAAACGGAGGAATCTGGAAACAAGTTCATGCATTCTGGAAAACTCACGAGAAATGAGGAGGGTGGGTGAGTTTCCACGCAATTCCGAGACGTTGAAAAATGTTCGTCTTCGTCTGCCTCATGTTGGCCCATATGGTTCAGCGCCCAAACGGAGGAATCTCGAAACAAGTTCATGCATTCCGGAATCCTCACGAGAAATGAGGAGGGTGGGTGAGTTTCCACACAATTCCGAGACGTTGAAAAAAGTTCGTCTTCCTCTGCCTCAAGTTGTCCCATATGGGTCAGGGCATAATCGGAGGAATCTCGAAACAAGTTGATGCATTCTGGAATCCTCACGAGAAATGAGGAGGGTGGGTGAGTTTCCACGCAATTCCGAGATGTTGAAAAAAGTTCGTCTTTTTCTCTCTCAAGTTGTCCCGAATGGTTCAGGGCCCAAACGGAGGAATCTGGAAACAAGTTCATGCATTCTGGAAAACTCACGAGAAATGAGGAGGGTGGGTGAGATTCCACGCAATTCCGAGACGTTGAAAAAAGTTCTTCTTCTTCTTCCTCAAGTTGGCCCATATGGTTCAGGGCCCAAACGGAGGAATCTCGAAACAAGTTCATGCATTCCGGAATCCTCACGAGAAATGAGGAGGGTGGGTGAGTTTCCACGCAATTCCGAGACGTTGAAAAAAGTTCGTCTTCGTCTGCCTCAAGTTGGCCCATATGGTTCAGGGCCCAAACGGAGGAATCTCGAAACAAGTTCATGCATTCCGGAATCCTCACGAGAAATGAGGAGGGTGGGTGAGTTTCCACGCAATTCCGAGACGTTGAAAAAAGTTCGTCTTTTTATACCTCAAGTTGTCCCAAATTTTTCAGGGCCCAAATGGAGGAATCTGGAAACAAGTTCATGCATTCTGGAATCCTCACCAGAAATGAGGAGGGTGGGTGAGTTTCCACGCAATTCCGAGACATTGAAAAAAGTTCGTCTTTTTCTGCCTCAAGTTGTCCCAAATGGTTCAGGGCCCAAACGGAGGAATCTCGAAACAAGTTCATGCATTCTGGAAAACTCACGAGAAATGAGGAGGGTGGGTGAGTTTCCACGCAATTCCGAGACGTTGAAAAAAGTTCGTCTTCGTCTGCCTCAAGTTGGCCCATATGGTTCAGCGCCCAAACGGAGGAATCTCGAAACAAGTTCATGCATTCCGGAATCCTCACGAGAAATGAGGAGGGTGGGTGAGTTTCCACACAATTCCGAGACGTTGAAAAAAGTTCGTCTTCCTCTGCCTCAAGTTGTCCCATATGGGTCAGGGCATAATCGGAGGAATCTCGAAACAAGTTGATGCATTGTGGAATCCTCACGAGAAATGAGGAGGGTGGGTGAGTTTCCACGCAATTCCGAGATGTTGAAAAAAGTTCGTCTTTTTCTCTCTCAAGTTGTCCCGAATGGTTCAGGGCCCAAACGGAGGAATCTGGAAACAAGTTCATGCATTCTGGAAAACTCACGAGAAATGAGGAGGGTGGGTGAGTTTCCACGCAATTCCGAGACGTTGAAAAAAGATCGTCTTCCTCTGCCTCAAGTTGTCCCATATGGTTCAGGGCATAATCGGAGGAATCTCGAAACAAGTTGATGCATTCTGGAATCCTCACGGGAAATGAGGAGGGTGGGTGAGTTTCCACGCAATTCCGAGATGTTGAAAAAAGTTCGTCTTTTTCTTACTCTAGTTGTCCCAAATGGTTCAGGGCCCAAACGGAGGAATCTGGAAACAAGTTCATGCATTCTGGAATCCTCACGAGAAATGAGGAGGGTGGGTGAGTTTCCACGCAATTCCGAGACGTTGAAAAAAGTTCTTCTTCTTTTTCCTCAAGTTGGCCCATATGGTTCAGGGCCCAAACGGAGGAATCTCGAAGCAAGTTCATGCATTCCGGAATCCTCACGAGAAATGAGGAGGGTGGGTGAGTTTCCACGCAATTCCGAGACGTTGAAAAAAGTTCGTCTTCGTCTGCCTCAAGTTGGCCCATATGGTTCAGGGCCCAAACGGAGGAATCTCGAAACAAGTTCATGCATTCCGGAATCCTCACGAGAAATGAGGAGGGTGGGTGAGTTTCCACGCAATTCCGAGACGTTGAAAAAAGTTCGTCTTTTTCTGCCTCAAGTTGTCCCAAATTTTTCAGGGCCCAAATGGAGGAATCTGGAAACAAGTTCATGCATTCTGGAATCCTCACCAGAAATGAGGAGGGTGGGTGAGTTTCCACGCAATTCCGAGACGTTGAAAAAAGTTCGTCTTTTTCTGCCTCAAGTTGTCCCAAATGGTTCAGGGCCCAAATGGAGGAATCTGGAAACAAGTTCATGCATTCCGGAATCCTCACGAGAAATGAGGAGGGTGGGTGAGTTTCCACGCAATTCCGAGACGTTGAAAAAAGTTCGTCTTTTTCTGCCTCAAGTTGTCCCAAATTTTTCAGGGCCCAAATGGAGGAATCTGGAAACAAGTTCATGCATTCTGGAATCCTCACCAGAAATGAGGAGGGTGGGTGAGTTTCCACGCAATTCCGAGACGTTGAAAAAAGTTCGTCTTTTTCTGCCTCAAGTTGTCCCAAATGGTTCAGGGCCCAAACGGAGGAATCTGGAAACAAGTTCATGCATTCTGGAAAACTCACGAGAAATGAGGAGGGTGGGTGAGTTTCCACGCAATTCCGAGACGTTGAAAAAAGTTCGTCTTCGTCTGCCTCATGTTGGCCCATATGGTTCAGCGCCCAAACGGAGGAATCTCGAAACAAGTTCATGCATTCCGGAATCCTCACGAGAAATGAGGAGGGTGGGTGAGTTTCCACACAATTCCGAGACGTTGAAAAAAGTTCGTCTTCCTCTGCCTCAAGTTGTCCCATATGGGTCAGGGCATAATCGGAGGAATCTCGAAACAAGTTGATGCATTCTGGAATCCTCACGAGAAATGAGGAGGGTGGGTGAGTTTCCACGCAATTCCGAGATGTTGAAAAAAGTTCGTCTTTTTCTCTCTCAAGTTGACCCAAATGGTTCAGGGCCCAAACGGAGGAATCTGGAAACAAGTTCATGCATTCTGGAAAACTCACGAGAAATGAGGAGGGTGGGTGAGTTTCCACGCAACTCCGAGACGTTGAAAAAAGATCGTCTTCCTCTGCCTCAAGTTGTCCCATATGGTTCAGGGCATAATCGGAGGAATCTCGAAACAAGTTGATGCATTCTGGAATCCTCACGAGAAATGAGGAGGGTGGGTGAGTTTCCACACAATTCCGAGATGTTGAAAAAAGTTCGTCTTTTTCTTCCTCTAGTTGTCACAAATGGTTCAGGGCCCAAACGGAGGAATCTGGAAACAAGTTCATGCATTCTGGAATCCTCACGAGAAATGAGGAATGTGGGTGAGTTTCCACGCAATTCCGAGACGTTGAAAAAAGTTCTTCTTCTTCTACCTCAAGTTGGCCCATATGGTTCAGGGCCCAAACGGAGGAATCTCGAAACAAGTTCATGCATTCCGGAATCCTCACGAGAAATGAGGAGGGTGGGTGAGTTTCCACGCAATTCCGAGACGTTGAAAAAAGTTCGTCTTCGTCTGCCTCAAGTTGGCCCATATGGTTCAGGGCCCAAACGGAGGAATCTCGAAACAAGTTCATGCATTCCGGAATCCTCACGAGAAATGAGGAGGGTGGGTGAGTTTCCACGCAATTCCGAGACGTTGAAAAAAGTTCGTCTTTTTCTGCCTCAAGTTGTCCCAAATTTTTCAGGGCCCAAATGGAGGAATCTGGAAACAAGTTCATGCATTCTGGAATCCTCACCAGAAATGAGGAGGGTGGGTGAGTTTCCACGCAATTCCGAGACGTTGAAAAAAGTTCGTCTTTTTCTGCCTCAAGTTGTCCCAAATGGTTCAGGGCCCAAACGGAGGAATCTGGAAACAAGTTCATGCATTCTGGAAAACTCACGAGAAATGAGGAGGGTGGGTGAGTTTCCACGCAATTCCGAGACGTTGAAAAAAGTTCGTCCTCGTCTGCCTCAAGTTGGCCCATATGGTTCAGCGCCCAAACGGAGGAATCTCGAAACAAGTTCATGCATTCCGGAATCCTCACGAGAAATGAGGAGGGTGGGTGACTTTCCACACAATTCCGAGACGTTGAAAAAAGTTCGTCTTCCTCTGCCTCAAGTTGGCCCATATGGTTCAGGGCCCAAACGGAGGAATCTCGAAACAAGTTCATGCATTCCGGAATCCTCACGAGAAATGAGGAGGGTGGGTGAGTTTCCACGCAATTCCGAGACGTTGAAAAAAGTTCGTCTTCGTCTGCCTCAAGTTGGCCCATATGGTTCAGGGCCCAAACGGAGGAATCTCGAAACAAGTTCATGCATTCCGGAATCCTCACGAGAAATGAGGAGGGTGGGTGAGTTTCCACGCAATTCCGAGACGTTGAAAAAAGTTCGTCTTTTTCTGCCTCAAGTTGTCCCAAATTTTTCAGGGCCCAAATGGAGGAATCTGGAAACAAGTTCATGCATTCTGGAATCCTCACCAGAAATGAGCAGGGTGGGTGAGTTTCCACGCAATTCCGAGAAGTTGAAAAAAGTTCGTCTTTTTCTGCCTCAAGTTGTCCCAAATGGTTCAGGGCCCAAACGGAGGAATCTGGAAACAAGTTCATGCATTCTGGAAAACTCACGAGAAATGAGGAGGGTGGGTGAGTTTCCACGCAATTCCGAGACGTTGAAAAAAGTTCGTCTTCGTCTGCCTCAAGTTGGCCCATATGGTTCAGCGCCCAAACGGAGGAATCTCGAAACAAGTTCATGCATTCCGGAATCCTCACGAGAAATGAGGAGGGTGGGTGAGTTTCCACACAATTCCGAGACGTTGAAAAAAGTTCGTCTTCCTCTGCCTCAAGTTGTCCCATATGGGTCAGGACATAATCGGAGGAATCTCGAAACAAGTTGATGCATTCTGGAATCCTCACGGGAAATGAGGAGGGTGGGTGAGTTTCCACGCAATTCCGAGATGTTGAAAAAGGTTCGTCTTTTTCTTCCTCTAGTTGTCCCAAATGGTTCAGGGCCCAAACGGAGGAATCTGGAAACAAGTTCATGCATTCTGGAATCCTCACGAGAAATGAGGAGGGTGGGTGAGTTTCCACGCAATTCTGAGACGTTGAAAAAAGTTCTTCTTCTTCTTCCTCAAGTTGGCCCATATGGTTCAGGGCCCAAACGGAGGAATCTCGAAACAAGTTCATGCATTCCGGAATCCTCACGAGAAATGAGGAGGGTGGGTGAGTTTCCACGCAATTCCGAGACGTTGAAAAAAGTTCGTCTTCGTCTGCCTCAATTTGGCCCATATGGTTCAGGGCCCAAACGGAGGAATCTCGAAACAAGTTCATGCATTCCGGAATCCTCACGAGAAATGAGGAGGGTGGGTGAGTTTCCACGCAATTCTGAGACGTTGAAAAAAGTTCGTCTTTTTCTGCCTCAAGTTGTCCCAAATTTTTCAGGGCCCAAATGGAGGAATCTGGAAACAAGTTCATGCATTCCGGAATCCTCACGAGAAATGAGGAGGGTGGGTGAGTTTCCACGCAATTCCGAGACGTTGAAAAAAGTTCGTCTTTTTCTGCCTCAAGTTGTCCCAAATTTTTCAGGGCCCAAACGGAGGAATCTGGAAACAAGTTCATGCATTCTGGAATCCTCATCAGAAATGAGGAGGGTGGGTGAGTTTCCACGCAATTCCGAGACGTTGAAAAAAGTTCGTCTTTTTCTGCCTCAAGTTGTCCCAAATGGTTCAGGGCCCAAACGGAGGAATCTGGAAACAAGTTCATGCATTCTGGAAAACTCACGAGAAATGAGGAGGGTGGGTGAGTTTCCACGCAATTCCGACACGTTGAAAAAAGTTCGTCTTCGTCTGCCTCAAGTTGGCCCATATGGTTCAGCGCCCAAACGGAGGAATCTCGAAACAAGTTCATGCATTCCGGAATCCTCACGAGAAATGAGGAGGGTGGGTGACTTTCCACACAATTCCGAGACGTTGAAAAAAGTTCGTCTTCCTCTGCCTCAAGTTGTCCCATATGGGTCAGGGCATAATCGGAGGAATCTCGAAACAAGTTGATGCATTCTGGAATCCTCACGAGAAAT
Organism: Acacia crassicarpa; assembly: GCA_034222035.1. Lineage (NCBI taxonomy): Eukaryota > Viridiplantae > Streptophyta > Magnoliopsida > Fabales > Fabaceae > Acacia > Acacia crassicarpa. The sequence continues at coordinate 29,278,239 of JAWXYG010000002.1, read as the reverse complement.
GAGGAGGGTGGGTGAGTTTCCACGCAATTCCGAGATGTTGAAAAAAGTTCGTCTTTTTCTCTCTCAAGTTGTCCCAAATGGTTCAGGGCCCAAACGGAGGAATCTGGAAACAAGTTCATGCATTCTGGAAAACTCACGAGAAATGAGGAGGGTTGGTGAGTTTCCACGCAATTCCGAGACGTTGAAAAAAGATCGTCTTCCTCTGCCTCAAGTTGTCCCATATGGTTCAGGGCATAATCGGAGGAATCTCGAAACAAGTTGATGCATTCTGGAATCCTCACGAGAAATGAGGAGGGTGGGTGAGTTTCCACACAATTCCGAGATGTTGAAAAAAGTTCGTCTTTTTCTTCCTCTAGTTGTCCCAAATGGTTCAGGGCCCAAACGGAGGAATCTGGAAACAAGTTCATGCATTCTGGAATCCTCACGAGAAATGAGGAATGTGGGTGAGTTTCCACGCAATTCCGAGACGTTGAAAAAAGTTCTTCTTCTTCTACCTCAAGTTGGCCCATATGGTTCAGGGCCCAAACGGAGGAATCTCGAAACAAGTTCATGCATTCCGGAATCCTCACGAGAAATGAGGAGGGTGGGTGAGTTTCCACGCAATTCCGAGACGTTGAAAAAAGTTCGTCTTCGTCTGCCTCAAGTTGGCCCATATGGTTCAGGGCCCAAACGGAGGAATCTCGAAACAAGTTCATGCATTCCGGAATCCTCACGAGAAATGAGGAGGGTGGGTGAGTTTCCACGCAATTCCGAGACGTTGAAAAAAGTTCGTCTTTTTCTGCCTCAAGTTGTCCCAAATTTTTCAGGGCCCAAATGGACGAATCTGGAAACAAGTTCATGCATTCTGGAATCCTCACCAGAAATGAGCAGGGTGGGTGAGTTTCCACGCAATTCCGAGACGTTGAAAAAAGTTCGTCTTTTTCTGCCTCAAGTTGTCCCAAATGGTTCAGGGCCCAAACGGAGGAATCTGGAAACAAGTTCATGCATTCTGGAAAACTCACGAGAAATGAGGAGGGTGGGTGAGTTTCCACGCAATTCCGAGACGTTGAAAAAAGTTCGTCTTCGTCTGCCTCAAGTTGGCCCATATGGTTCAGCGCCCAAACGGAGGAATCTCGAAACAAGTTCATGCATTCCGGAATCCTCACGAGAAATGAGGAGGGTGGGTGAGTTTCCACACAATTCCGAGACGTTGAAAAAAGATCGCCTTCCTCTGCCTCAAGTTGTCCCATATGGGTCAGGGCATAATCGGAGGAATCTCGAAACAAGTTGATGCATTCTGGAATCCTCACGGGAAATGAGGAGGGTGGGTGAGTTTCCACGCAATTCCGAGATGTTGAAAAAGGTTCGTCTTTTTCTTCCTCTAGTTGTCCCAAATGGTTCAGGGCCCAAACGGAGGAATCTGGAAACAAGTTCATGCATTCTGGAATCCTCACGAGAAATGAGGAGGGTGGGTGAGTTTCCACGCAATTCTGAGACGTTGAAAAAAGTTCTTCTTCTTCTTCCTCAAGTTGGCCCATATGGTTCAGGGCCCAAACGGAGGAATCTCGAAACAAGTTCATGCATTCCGGAATCCTCACGAGAAATGAGGAGGGTGGGTGAGTTTCCACGCAATTCCGAGACGTTGAAAAAAGTTCGTCTTCGTCTGCCTCAATTTGGCCCATATGGTTCAGGGCCCAAACGGAGGAATCTCGAAACAAGTTCATGCATTCCGGAATCCTCACGAGAAATGAGGAGGGTGGGTGAGTTTCCACGCAATTCTGAGACGTTGAAAAAAGTTCGTCTTTTTCTGCCTCAAGTTGTCCCAAATTTTTCAGGGCCCAAATGGAGGAATCTGGAAACAAGTTCATGCATTCCGGAATCCTCACGAGAAATGAGGAGGGTGGGTGAGTTTCCACGCAATTCCGAGACGTTGAAAAAAGTTCGTCTTTTTCTGCCTCAAGTTGTCCCAAATTTTTCAGGGCCCAAACGGAGGAATCTGGAAACAAGTTCATGCATTCTGGAATCCTCATCAGAAATGAGGAGGGTGGGTGAGTTTCCACGCAATTCCGAGACGTTGAAAAAAGTTCGTCTTTTTCTGCCTCAAGTTGTCCCAAATGGTTCAGGGCCCAAACGGAGGAATCTAGAAACAAGTTCATGCATTCTGGAAAACTCACGAGAAATGAGGAGGGTGGGTGAGTTTCCACGCAATTCCGACACGTTGAAAAAAGTTCGTCTTCGTCTGCCTCAAGTTGGCCCATATGGTTCAGCGCCCAAACGGAGGAATCTCGAAACAAGTTCATGCATTCCGGAATCCTCACGAGAAATGAGGAGGGTGGGTGACTTTCCACACAATTCCGAGACGTTGAAAAAAGTTCGTCTTCCTCTGCCTCAAGTTGTCCCATATGGGTCAGGGCATAATCGGAGGAATCTCGAAACAAGTTGATGCATTCTGGAATCCTCACGAGAAATGAGGAGGGTGGGTGAGTTTCCACGCAATTCCGAGATGTTGAAAAAAGTTCGTCTTTTTCTCTCTCAAGTTGTCCCAAATGGTTCAGGGCCCAAACGGAGGAATCTGGAAACAAGTTCATGCATTCTGGAAAACTCACGAGAAATGAGGAGGGTTGGTGAGTTTCCACGCAATTCCGAGACGTTGAAAAAAGATCGTCTTCCTCTGCCTCAAGTTGTCCCATATGGTTCAGGGCATAATCGGAGGAATCTCGAAACAAGTTGATGCATTCTGGAATCCTCACGAGAAATGAGGAGGGTGGGTGAGTTTCCACACAATTCCGAGATGTTGAAAAAAGTTCGTCTTTTTCTTCCTCTAGTTGTCCCAAATGGTTCAGGGCCCAAACGGAGGAATCTGGAAACAAGTTCATGCATTCTGGAATCCTCACGAGAAATGAGGAATGTGGGTGAGTTTCCACGCAATTCCGAGACGTTGAAAAAAGTTCTTCTTCTTCTACCTCAAGTTGGCCCATATGGTTCAGGGCCCAAACGGAGGAATCTCGAAACAAGTTCATGCATTCCGGAATCCTCACGAGAAATGAGGAGGGTGGGTGAGTTTCCACGCAATTCCGAGACGTTGAAAAAAGTTCGTCTTCGTCTGCCTCAAGTTGGCCCATATGGTTCAGGGCCCAAACGGAGGAATCTCGAAACAAGTTCATGCATTCCGGAATCCTCACGAGAAATGAGGAGGGTGGGTGAGTTTCCACGCAATTCCGAGACGTTGAAAAAAGTTCGTCTTTTTCTGCCTCAAGTTGTCCCAAATTTTTCAGGGCCCAAATGGACGAATCTGGAAACAAGTTCATGCATTCTGGAATCCTCACCAGAAATGAGCAGGGTGGGTGAGTTTCCACGCAATTCCGAGACGTTGAAAAAAGTTCGTCTTTTTCTGCCTCAAGTTGTCCCAAATGGTTCAGGGCCCAAACGGAGGAATCTGGAAACAAGTTCATGCATTCTGGAAAACTCACGAGAAATGAGGAGGGTGGGTGAGTTTCCACGCAATTCCGAGACGTTGAAAAAAGTTCGTCTTCGTCTGCCTCAAGTTGGCCCATATGGTTCAGCGCCCAAACGGAGGAATCTCGAAACAAGTTCATGCATTCCGGAATCCTCACGAGAAATGAGGAGGGTGGGTGAGTTTCCACACAATTCCGAGACGTTGAAAAAAGATCGCCTTCCTCTGCCTCAAGTTGTCCCATATGGGTCAGGGCATAATCGGAGGAATCTCGAAACAAGTTGATGCATTCTGGAATCCTCACGGGAAATGAGGAGGGTGGGTGAGTTTCCACGCAATTCCGAGATGTTGAAAAAGGTTCGTCTTTTTCTTCCTCTAGTTGTCCCAAATGGTTCAGGGCCCAAACGGAGGAATCTGGAAACAAGTTCATGCATTCTGGAATCCTCACGAGAAATGAGGAGGGTGGGTGAGTTTCCACGCAATTCTGAGACGTTGAAAAAAGTTCTTCTTCTTCTTCCTCAAGTTGGCCCATATGGTTCAGGGCCCAAACGGAGGAATCTCGAAACAAGTTCATGCATTCCGGAATCCTCACGAGAAATGAGGAGGGTGGGTGAGTTTCCACGCAATTCCGAGACGTTGAAAAAAGTTCGTCTTCGTCTGCCTCAATTTGGCCCATATGGTTCAGGGCCCAAACGGAGGAATCTCGAAACAAGTTCATGCATTCCGGAATCCTCACGAGAAATGAGGAGGGTGGGTGAGTTTCCACGCAATTCTGAGACGTTGAAAAAAGTTCGTCTTTTTCTGCCTCAAGTTGTCCCAAATTTTTCAGGGCCCAAATGGAGGAATCTGGAAACAAGTTCATGCATTCCGGAATCCTCACGAGAAATGAGGAGGGTGGGTGAGTTTCCACGCAATTCCGAGACGTTGAAAAAAGTTCGTCTTTTTCTGCCTCAAGTTGTCCCAAATTTTTCAGGGCCCAAACGGAGGAATCTGGAAACAAGTTCATGCATTCTGGAATCCTCATCAGAAATGAGGAGGGTGGGTGAGTTTCCACGCAATTCCGAGACGTTGAAAAAAGTTCGTCTTTTTCTGCCTCAAGTTGTCCCAAATGGTTCAGGGCCCAAACGGAGGAATCTGGAAACAAGTTCATGCATTCTGGAAAACTCACGAGAAATGAGGAGGGTGGGTGAGTTTCCACGCAATTCCGACACGTTGAAAAAAGTTCGTCTTCGTCTGCCTCAAGTTGGCCCATATGGTTCAGCGCCCAAACGGAGGAATCTCGAAACAAGTTCATGCATTCCGGAATCCTCACGAGAAATGAGGAGGGTGGGTGACTTTCCACACAATTCCGAGACGTTGAAAAAAGTTCGTCTTCCTCTGCCTCAAGTTGTCCCATATGGGTCAGGGCATAATCGGAGGAATCTCGAAACAAGTTGATGCATTCTGGAATCCTCACGAGAAATGAGGAGGGTGGGTGAGTTTCCACGCAATTCCGAGATGTTGAAAAAAGTTCGTCTTTTTCTCTCTCAAGTTGTCCCAAATGGTTCAGGGCCCAAACGGAGGAATCTGGAAACAAGTTCATGCATTCTGGAAAACTCACGAGAAATGAGGAGGGTTGGTGAGTTTCCACGCAATTCCGAGACGTTGAAAAAAGATCGTCTTCCTCTGCCTCAAGTTGTCCCATATGGTTCAGGGCATAATCGGAGGAATCTCGAAACAAGTTGATGCATTCTGGAATCCTCACGAGAAATGAGGAGGGTGGGTGAGTTTCCACACAATTCCGAGATGTTGAAAAAAGTTCGTCTTTTTCTTCCTCTAGTTGTCCCAAATGGTTCAGGGCCCAAACGGAGGAATCTGGAAACAAGTTCATGCATTCTGGAATCCTCACGAGAAATGAGGAATGTGGGTGAGTTTCCACGCAATTCCGAGACGTTGAAAAAAGTTCTTCTTCTTCTACCTCAAGTTGGCCCATATGGTTCAGGGCCCAAACGGAGGAATCTCGAAACAAGTTCATGCATTCCGGAATCCTCACGAGAAATGAGGAGGGTGGGTGAGTTTCCACGCAATTCCGAGACGTTGAAAAAAGTTCGTCTTCGTCTGCCTCAAGTTGGCCCATATGGTTCAGGGCCCAAACGGAGGAATCTCGAAACAAGTTCATGCATTCCGGAATCCTCACGAGAAATGAGGAGGGTGGGTGAGTTTCCACGCAATTCCGAGACGTTGAAAAAAGTTCGTCTTTTTCTGCCTCAAGTTGTCCCAAATTTTTCAGGGCCCAAATGGACGAATCTGGAAACAAGTTCATGCATTCTGGAATCCTCACCAGAAATGAGCAGGGTGGGTGAGTTTCCACGCAATTCCGAGACGTTGAAAAAAGTTCGTCTTTTTCTTCCTCTAGTTGTCCCAAATGGTTCAGGGCCCAAACGGAGGAATCTGGAAACAAGTTCATGCATTCTGGAATCCTCACGAGAAATGAGGAGGGTGGGTGAGTTTCCACGCAATTCTGAGACGTTGAAAAAAGTTCTTCTTCTTCTTCCTCAAGTTGGCCCATATGGTTCAGGGCCCAAACGGAGGAATCTCGAAACAAGTTCATGCATTCCGGAATCCTCACGAGAAATGAGGAGGGTGGGTGAGTTTCCACGCAATTCCGAGACGTTGAAAAAAGTTCGTCTTCGTCTGCCTCAATTTGGCCCATATGGTTCAGGGCCCAAACGGAGGAATCTCGAAACAAGTTCATGCATTCCGGAATCCTCACGAGAAATGAGGAGGGTGGGTGAGTTTCCACGCAATTCTGAGACGTTGAAAAAAGTTCGTCTTTTTCTGCCTCAAGTTGTCCCAAATTTTTCAGGGCCCAAATGGAGGAATCTGGAAACAAGTTCATGCATTCCGGAATCCTCACGAGAAATGAGGAGGGTGGGTGAGTTTCCACGCAATTCCGAGACGTTGAAAAAAGTTCGTCTTTTTCTGCCTCAAGTTGTCCCAAATTTTTCAGGGCCCAAACGGAGGAATCTGGAAACAAGTTCATGCATTCTGGAATCCTCACCAGAAATGAGGAGGGTGGGTGAGTTTCCACGCAATTCCGAGACGTTGAAAAAAGTTCGTCTTTTTCTGCCTCAAGTTGTCCCAAATGGTTCAGGGCCCAAACGGAGGAATCTGGAAACAAGTTCATTCATTCTCGAATACTCACGAGAAATGAGGAGGGTGGGTGAGTTTCCACGCAATTTCGAGGCGTTGAAAAAAGTTCGTCTACCTCTGCCTCAAGTTGTCCCATATGGTTCAAGTCATAATCGGAGGAATCTCGAAACATGTTGACGCATTCTGGAATCCTCACGAGAAATGAGGAGGGTGGGTGAGTTTCCACACAATTCCGAGATGTTGAAAAAAGTTCGTCGTTTTCTTCCTCAAGTTGTCCCAAATGGTTCAGGGCCCAAACGGAGGAATCTGGAAACAAGTTCATGCATTCTGGAAAACTCACGAGAAATGAGGAGGGTGGGTGAGTTTCCACGCAATTCCGAGACGTTGAAAAAAGATCGTCTTCCTCTGCCTCAAGTTGTCCCATATGGTTCAGGGCATAATCGGAGGAATCTCGAAACAAGTTGATGCATTCTGGAATCCTCACGAGAAATGAGGAGGGTGGGTGAGTTTCCACACAATTCCGAGATGTTGAAAAAAGTTCGTCTTTTTCTTCCTCTAGTTGTCCCAAATGGTTCAGGGCCCAAACGGAGGAATCTGGAAACAAGTTCATGCATTCTGGAATCCTCACGAGAAATGAGGAATGTGGGTGAGTTTCCAAGCAATTCCGAGACGTTGAAAAAAGTTCTTCTTCTTCTACCTCAAGTTGGCCCATATGGTTCAGGGCCCAAACGGAGGAATCTCGAAACAAGTTCATGCATTCCGGAATCCTCACGAGAAATGAGGAGGGTGGGTGAGTTTCCACGCAATTCCGAGACGTTGAAAAAAGTTCGTCTTCGTCTGCCTCAAGTTGGCCCATATGGTTCAGGGCCCAAACGGAGGAATCTCGAAACAAGTTCATGCATTCCGGAATCCTCACGAGAAATGAGGAGGGTGGGTGAGTTTCCACGCAATTCCGAGACGTTGAAAAAAGTTCGTCTTCGTCTGCCTCAAGTTGGCCCATATGGTTCAGGGCCCAAACGGAGGAATCTCGAAACAAGTTCATGCATTCCGGAATCCTCACGAGAAATGAGGAGGGTGGGTGAGTTTCCACGCAATTCTGAGACGTTGAAAAAAGTTCGTCTTTTTCTGCCTCAAGTTGTCCCAAATTTTTCAGGGCCCAAATGGAGGAATCTGGAAACAAGTTCATGCATTCCGGAATCCTCACGAGAAATGAGGAGGGTGGGTGAGTTTCCACGCAATTCCGAGACGTTGAAAAAAGTTCGTCTTTTTCTGCCTCAAGTTGTCCCAAATTTTTCAGGGCCCAAACGGAGGAATCTGGAAACAAGTTCATGCATTCTGGAATCCTCACTAGAAATGAGGAGGGTGGGTGAGTTTCGACGCAATTCCGAGACGTTGAAAAAAGTTCGTCTTTTTCTGCCTCAAGTTGTCCCAAATGGTTCAGGGCCCAAACGGAGGAATCTGGAAACAAGTTCATTCATTCTCGAATACTCACGAGAAATGAGGAGGGTGGGTGAGTTTCCACGCAATTCCGAGACGTTGAAAAAAGATCGTCTTCCTCTGCCTCAAGTTGTCCCATATGGTTCAGGGCATAATCGGAGGAATCTCGAAACAAGTTGATGCATTCTGGAATCCTCACGAGAAATGAGGAGGGTGGGTGAGTTTCCACACAATTCCGAGATGTTGAAAAAAGTTCGTCGTTTTCTTCCTCTAGTTGTCCCAAATGGTTCAGGGCCCAAACGGAGGAATCTGGAAACAAGTTCATGCATTCTGGAATCCTCACGAGAAATGAGGAATGTGGGTGAGTTTCCAAGCAATTCCGAGACGTTGAAAAAAGTTCTTCTTCTTCTACCTCAAGTTGGCCCATATGGTTCAGGGCCCAAACGGAGGAATCTCGAAACAAGTTCATGCATTCCGAAATCCTCACGAGAAATGAGGAGGGTGGGTGAGTTTCCACGCAATTCCGAGACGTTGAAAAAAGTTCGTCTTCGTCTGCCTCAAGTTGGCCCATATGGTTCAGGGCCCAAACGGAGGAATCTCGAAACAAGTTCATGCATTCCGGAATCCTCACGAGAAATGAGGAGGGTGGGTGAGTTTCCACGCAATTCCGAGACGTTGAAAAAAGTTCGTCTTTTTCTGCCTCAAGTTGTCCCAAATTTTTCAGGGCCCAAATGGAGGAATCTGGAAACAAGTTCATGCATTCTGGAATCCTCACCAGAAATGAGGAGGGTGGGTGAGTTTCCACGCAATTCCGAGACGTTGAAAAAAGTTCGTCTTTTTCAGCCTCAGGTTGTCCCAAATGGTTCAGGGCCCAAACGGAGGAATCTGGAAACAAGTTCATGCATTCTGCAAAACTCACGAGAAATGAGGAGGGTGGGTGAGTTTCCACGCAATTCCGAGACGTTGAAAAAAGTTCGTCTTCGTCTGCCTCAAGTTGGCCCATATGGTTCAGCGCCCAAACGGAGGAATCTCGAAACAAGTTCATGCATTCCGGAATCCTCACGAGAAATGAGGAGGGTGGGTGAGTTTCCACGCAATTCCGAGACGTTGAAAAAAGTTCGTCTTCGTCTGCCTCAAGTTGGCCCATATGGTTCAGGGCCCAAACGGAGGAATCTCGAAACAAGTTCATGCATTCCGGAATCCTCACGAGAAATGAGGAGGGTGGGTGAGTTTCCCTGCAATTCTGAGACGTTGAAAAAGTTCGTCTTTTTCTGCCTCAAGTTGTCCCAAATTTTTCAGGGCCCAAATGGAGGAATCTGGAAACAAGTTCATGCATTTCGGAATCCTCACGAGAAATGAGGAGGGTGGGTGAGTTTCCACGCAATTCCGAGACGTTGAAAAAAGTTCGTCTTTTTCTGCCTCAAGTTGTCCCAAATGGTTCAGGGCCCAAACGGAGGAATCTGGAAACAAGTTCATTCATTCTCGAATACTCACGAGAAATGAGGAGGGTGGGTGAGTTTCCACGCAATTTCGAGGCGTTGAAAAAAGTTCGTCTACCTCTGCCTCAAGTTGGCCCATATGGTTCAGGGCCCAAACGGAGGAATCTCGAAACAAGTTCATGCATTCCGGAATCCTCACGAGAAATGAGGAGGGTGGGTGAGTTTCCACGCAATTCTGAGACGTTGAAAAAGTTCGTCTTTTTCTGCCTCAAGTTGTCCCAAATTTTTCAGGGCCCAAATGGAGGAATCTGGAAACAAGTTCATGCATTCCGGAATCCTCACGAGAAATGAGGAGGGTGGGTGAGTTTCCACGCAATTCCGAGACGTTGAAAAAAGTTCGTCTTTTTCTGCCTCAAGTTGTCCCAAATTTTTCAGGGCCCAAACGGAGGAATCTGGAAACAAGTTCATGCATTCTGGAATCCTCACCAGAAATGAGGAGGGTGGGTGAGTTTCCACGCAATTCCGAGACGTTGAAAAAAGTTCGTCTTTTTCTGCCTCAAGTTGTCCCAAATGGTTCAGGGCCCAAACGGAGGAATCTGGAAACAAGTTCATTCATTCTCGAATACTCACGAGAAATGAGGAGGGTGGGTGAGTTTCCACGCAATTTCGAGGCGTTGAAAAAAGTTCGTCTACCTCTGCCTCAAGTTGTCCCATATGGTTCAAGTCATAATCGGAGGAATCTCGAAACATGTTGACGCATTCTGGAATCCTCACGAGAAATGAGGAGGGTGGGTGAGTTTCCACACAATTCCGAGATGTTGAAAAAAGTTCGTCGTTTTCTTCCTCAAGTTGTCCCAAATGGTTCAGGGCCCAAACGGAGGAATCTGGAAACAAGTTCATGCATTCTGGAAAACTCACGAGAAATGAGGAGGGTGGGTGAGTTTCCACGCAATTCCGAGACGTTGAAAAAAGATCGTCTTCCTCTGCCTCAAGTTGTCCCATATGGTTCAGGGCATAATCGGAGGAATCTCGAAACAAGTTGATGCATTCTGGAATCCTCACGAGAAATGAGGAGGGTGGGTGAGTTTCCACACAATTCCGAGATGTTGAAAAAAGTTCGTCTTTTTCTTCCTCTAGTTGTCCCAAATGGTTCAGGGCCCAAACGGAGGAATCTGGAAACAAGTTCATGCATTCTGGAATCCTCACGAGAAATGAGGAATGTGGGTGAGTTTCCAAGCAATTCCGAGACGTTGAAAAAAGTTCTTCTTCTTCTACCTCAAGTTGGCCCATATGGTTCAGGGCCCAAACGGAGGAATCTCGAAACAAGTTCATGCATTCCGGAATCCTCACGAGAAATGAGGAGGGTGGGTGAGTTTCCACGCAATTCCGAGACGTTGAAAAAAGTTCGTCTTCGTCTGCCTCAAGTTGGCCCATTTGGTTCAGGGCCCAAACGGAGGAATCTCGAAACAAGTTCATGCATTCCGGAATCCTCACGAGAAATGAGGAGGGTGGGTGAGTTTCCACGCAATTCCGAGACGTTGAAAAAAGTTCGTCTTTTTCTGCCTCAAGTTGTCCCAAATTTTTCAGGGCCCAAATGGAGGAATCTGGAAACAAGTTCATGCATTCTGGAATCCTCACCAGAAATGAGGAGGGTGGGTGAGTTTCCACGCAATTCCGAGACGTTGAAAAAAGTTCGTCTTCGTCTGCCTCAAGTTGTCCCAAATGGTTCAGGGCCCAAACGGAGGAATCTCGAAACAAGTTCATGCATTCCGGAATCCTCACGAGAAATGAGGAGGGTGGGTGAGTTTCCACGCAATTCTGAGACGTTGGAAAAAGTTCGTCTTTTTCTTCCTCAAGTTGTCCCAAATTTTTCAGGGCCCAAATGGAGGAATCTGGAAACAAGTTCATGCATTCCGGAATCCTCACGAGAAATGAGGAGGGTGGGTGAGTTTCCACGCAATTCCGAGACGTTGAAAAAAGTTCGTCTTTTTCTGCCTCAAGTTGTCCCAAATTTTTCAGGGCCCAAACGGAGGAATCTGGAAACAAGTTCATGCATTCTGGAATCCTCACCAGAAATGAGGAGGGTGGGTGAGTTTCCACGCAATTCCGAGACGTTGAAAAAAGTTCGTCTTTTTCTGCCTCAAGTTGTCCCAAATGGTTCAGGGCCCAAACGGAGGAATCTGGAAACAAGTTCATTCATTCTCGAATACTCACGAGAAATGAGGAGGGTGGGTGAGTTTCCACGCAATTTCGAGGCGTTGAAAAAAGTTCGTCTACCTCTGCCTCAAGTTGTCCCATATGGTTCAAGTCATAATCGGAGGAATCTCGAAACATGTTGACGCATTCTGGAATCCTCACGAGAAATGAGGAGGGTGGGTGAGTTTCCACACAATTCCGAGATGTTGAAAAAAGTTCGTCGTTTTCCTCCTCAAGTTGTCCCAAATGGTTCAGGGCCCAAACGGAGGAATCTGGAAACAAGTTCATGCATTCTGGAAAACTCACGAGAAATGAGGAGGGTGGGTGAGTTTCCACGCAATTCCGAGACGTTGAAAAAAGATCGTCTTCCTCTGCCTCAAGTTGTCCCATATGGATCAGGGCATAATCGGAGGAATCTCGAAACAAGTTGATGCATTCTGGAATCCTCACGAGAAATGAGGAGGGTGGGTGAGTTTCCACACAATTCCGAGATGTTGAAAAAAGTTCGTCTTTTTCTTCCTCTAGTTGTCCCAAATGGTTCAGGGCCCAAACGGAGGAATTTGGAAACAAGTTCATGCATTCTGGAATCCTCACGAGAAATGAGGAATGTGGGTGAGTTTCCAAGCAATTCCGAGACGTTGAAAAAAGTTCTTCTTCTTCTACCTCAAGTTGGCCCATATGGTTCAGGGCCCAAACGGAGGAATCTCGAAACAAGTTCATGCATTCCGGAATCCTCACGAGAAATGAGGAGGGTGGGTGAGTTTCCACGCAATTCCGAGACGTTGAAAAAAGTTCGTCTTCGTCTGCCTCAAGTTGGCCCATATGGTTCAGGGCCCAAACGGAGGAATCTCGAAACAAGTTCATGCATTCCGGAATCCTCACGAGAAATGAGGAGGGTGGGTGAGTTTCCACGCAATTCCGAGACGTTGAAAAAAGTTCGTCTTTTTCTGCCTCAAGTTGTCCCAAATTTTTCAGGGCCCAAATGGAGGAATCTGGAAACAAGTTCATGCATTCTGGAATCCTCACCAGAAATGAGGAGGGTGGGTGAGTTTCCACGCAATTCCGAGACGTTGAAAAAAGTTCGTCTTTTTCTGCCTCAAGTTGTCCCAAATGGTTCAGGGCCCAAACGGAGGAATCTGGAAACAAGTTCATGCATTCTGCAAAACTCACGAGAAATGAGGAGGGTGGGTGAGTTTCCACGCAATTCCGAGACGTTGAAAAAAGTTCGTCTTCGTCTGCCTCAAGTTGGCCCATATGGTTCAGCGCCCAAACGGAGGAATCTCGAAACAAGATCATGCATTCCGGAATCCTCACGAGAAATGAGGAGGGTGGGTGAGTTTCCACACAATTCCGAGACGTTGAAAAAAGTTCGTCTTCCTCTGCCTCAAGTTGTCCCATATGGGTCAGGGCATAATCGGAGGAATCTCGAAACAAGTTGATGCATTCTGGAATCCTCAAGGGAAATGAGGAGGGTGGGTGAGTTTCCACGCAATTCCGAGATGTTGAAAAAGGTTCGTCTTTTTCTTCCTCTAGTTGTCCCAAATGGTTCAGGCCCCAAACGGAGGAATCTGGAAACAAGTTCATGCATTCTGGAATCCTCACGAGAAATGAGGAGGGTGGGTGAGTTTCCACGCAATTCCGAGACGTTGAAAAAAGTTCTTCTTCTTCTTCCTCAAGGTTGCCCATATGGTTCAGGGCCCAAACGGAGGAATCTCGAAACAAGTTCATGCATTCCGGAATCCTCACGAGAAATGAGGAGGGTGGGTGAGTTTCCACGCAATTCCGAGACGTTGAAAAAAGTTCGTCTTCGTCTGCCTCAATTTGGCCCATATGGTTCAGGGCCCAAACGGAGGAATCTCGAAACAAGTTCATGCATTCCGGAATCCTCACGAGAAATGAGGAGGGTGGGTGAGTTTCCACGCAATTCCGAGACGTTGAAAAAAGTTCGTCTTTTTCTGCCTCAAGTTGTCCCAAATTTTTCAGGGCCCAAATGGAGGAATCTGGAAACAAGTTCATGCATTCCGGAATCCTCACGAGAAATGAGGAGGGTGGGTGAGTTTCCACGCAATTCCGAGACGTTGAAAAAAGTTCGTCTTTTTCTGCCTCAAGTTGTCCCAAATTTTTCAGGGCCCAAACGGAGGAATCTGGAAACAAGTTAATGCATTCTGGAATCCTCACCAGAAATGAGGAGGGTGGGTGAGTTTCCACGCAATTCCGAGACGTTGAAAAAAGTTCGTCTTTTTCTGCCTCAAGTTGTCCCAAATGGTTCAGGGCCCAAACGGAGGAATCTGGAAACAAGTTCATTCATTCTCGAATACTCACGAGAAATGAGGAGGGTGGGTGAGTTTCCACGCAATTCCGAGGCGTTGAAAAAAGTTCGTCTACCTCTGCCTCAAGTTGTCCCATATGGTTCAAGTCATAATCGGAGGAATCTCGAAACATGTTGACGGATTCTGGAATCCTCACGAGAAATGAGGAGGGTGGGTGAGTTTCCACACAATTCCGAGATGTTGAAAAAAGTTCGTCGTTTTCTTCCCCAAGTTGTCCCAAATGGTTCAGGGCCCAAACGGAGGAATCTGGAAACAAGTTCATGCATTCTGGAATCCTCACGAGAAATAAGGAGGGTGGGTGAGTTTCCACGCAATTCCGAGACGTTGAAAAAAGTTCGTCTTTTTCTGCCTCAAGTTGTCCCAAATGGTTCAGGGCCCAAACGGAGGAATCTGGAAACAAGTTCATTCATTCTCGAATACTCACGAGAAATGAGGAGGGTGGGTGAGTTTCCACGCAATTCCGAGGCGTTGAAAAAAGTTCGTCTACCTCTGCCTCAAGTTGTCCCATATGGTTCAAGTCATAATCGGAGGAATCTCGAAACATGTTGACGCATTCTGGAATCCTCACGAGAAATGAGGAGGGTGGGTGAGTTTCCACACAATTCCGAGATGTTGAAAAAAGTTCGTCGTTTTCTTCCTTAAGTTGTCCCAAATGGTTCAGGGCCCAAACGGAGGAATCTGGAAACAAGTTCATGCATTCCGGAATCCTCACGAGAAATGAGGAGGGTGGGTGAGTTTCCACGCAATTCCGAGACGTTGAAAAAAGTTCTTCTTCTTCTAGCTCAAGTTGGCCCATATGGTTCAGGGCCCAAACGGAGGAATCTCGAAACAAGTTCATACATTCCGGAATCCTCACGAGAAATGAGGAGGGTGGGTGAGTTTCCACGCAATTCCGAGACGTTGAAAAAAGTTCGTCTTCGTCTGCCTCAAGTTGGCCCATATGGTTCAGGGCCCAAACGGAGGAATCTCGAAACAAGTTCATGCATTCCGGAATCCTCACGAGAAATGAGGAGGGTGGGTGAGTTTCCACGCAATTCCGAGACGTTGAAAAAAGTTCGTCTTTTTCTGCCTCAAGTTGGCCCATATGGTTCAGGGCCCAAACGGAGGAATCTCGAAACAAGTTCATGCATTCCGGAATCCTCACGAGAAATGAGGAGGGTGGGTGAGTTTCCACGCAATTCCGAGACGTTGAAAAAAGTTCGTCTTTTTCTGCCTCAAGTTGTCCCAAATTTTTCAGGGCCCAAAGGAGGAATCTGGAAACAAGTTCATGCATTCCGGAATCCTCACGAGAAATGAGGAGGGTGGGTGAGTTTCCACGCAATTCCGAGACGTTGAAAAAAGTTCGTCTTTTTCTGCCTCAAGTTGTCCCAAATTTTTCAGGGCCCAAACGGAGGAATCTGGAAACAAGTTCATGCATTCTGGAATCCTCACCAGAAATGAGGAGGGTGGGTGAGTTTCCACGCAATTCCGAGACGTTGAAAAAAGTTCGTCTTTTTCTGCCTCAAGTTGTCCCAAATGGTTCAGGGCCCAAACGGAGGAATCTGGAAACAAGTTCATTCATTCTCGAATACTCACGAGAAATGAGGAGGGTGGGTGAGTTTCCACGCAATTCCGAGGCGTTGAAAAAAGTTCGTCTACCTCTGCCTCAAGTTGTCCCATATGGTTCAAGTCATAATCGGAGGAATCTCGAAACATGTTGACGGATTCTGGAATCCTCACGAGAAATGAGGAGGGTGGGTGAGTTTCCACACAATTCCGAGATGTTGAAAAAAGTTCGTCGTTTTCTTCCCCAAGTTGTCCCAAATGGTTCAGGGCCCAAACGGAGGAATCTGGAAACAAGTTCATGCATTCTGGAATCCTCACGAGAAATGAGGAGGGTGGGTGAGTTTCCACGCAATTCCGAGACGTTGAAAAAAGTTCGTCTTTTTCTTCCTCAAGTTGTCCCAAATGGTTCAGGGCCCAAACGGAGGAATCTGGAAACAAGTTCATGCATTCTGGAATACTCACGAGAAATGAGGAGGGTGGGTGAGTTTACACGCAATTCCGAGACGTTGAAAAAAGATCGTCTTCCTCTGCCTCAAGTTGTCCCATATGGTTCAGGGCCCAAACGGAGGAATCTGGAATCAAGTTCATGCATTCTGGAATCTTCACCAGAAATGAGGAGGGTGGGTGAGTTTCCACGCAATTCCGAGACGTTGAAAAAAGTTCGTCTTTTTCTGCCTCAAGTTGTCCCAAATGGTTCAGGGCCCAAACGGAGGAATCTGGAAACAAGTTCATTCATTCTCGTATACTCACGAGAAATGAGGAGGGTGGGTGAGTTTCCACGCAATTCCGAGGCGTTGAAAAAAGTTCGTCTACCTCTGCCTCAAGTTGTCCCATATGGTTCAAGTCATAATCGGAGGAATCTCGAAACATGTTGACGCATTCTGGAATCCTCACGAGAAATGAGGAGGGTGGGTGAGTTTCCACACAATTCCGAGATGTTGAAAAAAGTTCGTCGTTTTCTTCCTTAAGTTGTCCCAAATGGTTCAGGGCCCA
Source organism: Acacia crassicarpa (assembly GCA_034222035.1). NCBI lineage: Eukaryota > Viridiplantae > Streptophyta > Magnoliopsida > Fabales > Fabaceae > Acacia > Acacia crassicarpa. The sequence goes on along the minus strand of JAWXYG010000002.1, from coordinate 29,261,734 downwards.
AACGGAGGAATCTGGAAACAAGTTCATGCATTCCGGAATCCTCACGAGAAATGAGGAGGGTGGGTGAGTTTCCACGCAATTCCGAGACGTTGAAAAAAGTTCTTCTTCTTCTACCTCAAGTTGGCCCATATGGTTCAGGGCCCAAACGGAGGAATCTCGAAACAAGTTCATACATTCCGGAATCCTCACGAAAAATGAGGAGGGTGGGTGAGTTTCCACGCAATTCCGAGACGTTGAAAAAAGTTCGTCTTCGTCTGCCTCAAGTTGGTCCATATGGTTTAGGGCCCAAACGGAGGAATCTCGAAACAAGTTCATGCATTCCGGAATCCTCACGAGAAATGAGGAGGGTGGGTGAGTTTCCACGCAATTCCGAGACGTTGAAAAAAGTTCGTCTTTTTCTGCCTCAAGTTGGCCCATATGGTTCAGGGCCCAAACGGAGGAATCTCGAAACAAGTTCATGCATTCCGGAATCCTCACGAGAAATGAGGAGGGTGGGTGAGTTTCCACGCAATTCCGAGACGTTGAAAAAAGTTCGTCTTTTTCTGCCTCAAGTTGGCCCATATGGTTCAGGGCCCAAACGGAGGAATCTCGAAACAAGTTCATGCATTCCGGAATCCTCACGAGAAATGAGGAGGGTGGGTGAGTTTCCACGCAATTCCGAGACGTTGAAAAAAGTTCGTCTTTTTCTGCCTCAAGTTGTCCCAAATTTTTCAGGGCCCAAATGGAGGAATCTGGAAACAAGTTCATGCATTCCGGAATCCTCACGAGAAATGAGGAGGGTGGGTGAGTTTCCACGCAATTCCGAGACGTTGAAAAAAGTTCGTCTTTTTCTGCCTCAAGTTGTCCCAAATTTTTCAGGGCCCAAACGGAGGAATCTGGAAACAAGTTCATGCATTCTGGAATCCTCACCAGAAATGAGGAGGGTGGGTGAGTTTCCACGCAATTCCGAGACGTTGAAAAAAGTTCGTCTTTTTCTGCCTCAAGTTGTCCCAAATGGTTCAGGGCCCAAACGGAGGAATCTGGAAACAAGTTCATTCATTCTCGAATACTCACGAGAAATGAGGAGGGTGGGTGAGTTTCCACGCAATTCCGAGGCGTTGAAAAAAGTTCGTCTACCTCTGCCTCAAGTTGTCCCATATGGTTCAAGTCATAATCGGAGGAATCTCGAAACATGTTGACGGATTCTGGAATCCTCACGAGAAATGAGGCGGGTGGGTGAGTTTCCACACAATTCCGAGATGTTGAAAAAAGTTCGTCGTTTTCTTCCTCAAGTTGTCCCAAATGGTTCAGGGCCCAAACGGAGGAATCTGGAAACAAGTTCATGCATTCTGGAATCCTCACGAGAAATGAGGAGGGTGGGTGAGTTTCCACGCAATTCCGAGACGTTGAAAAAAGTTCGTCTTTTTCTTCCTCAAGTTGTCCCAAATGGTTCAGGGCCCAAACGGAGGAATCTGGAAACAAGTTCATGCATTCTGGAATACTCACGAGAAATGAGGAGGGTGGGTGAGTTTACACGCAATTCCGAGACGTTGAAAAAAGATCGTCTTCCTCTGCCTCAAGTTGTCCCATATGGTTCAGGGCCCAAACGGAGGAATCTGGAATCAAGTTCATGCATTCTGGAATCTTCACCAGAAATGAGGAGGGTGGGTGAGTTTCCACGCAATTCCGAGACGTTGAAAAAAGTTCGTCTTTTTCTGCCTCAAGTTGTCCCAAATGGTTCAGGGCCCAAACGGAGGAATCTGGAAACAAATTCATTCATTCTCGAATACTCACGAGAAATGAGGAGGGTGGGTGAGTTTCCACGCAATTCCGAGGCGTTGAAAAAAGTTCGTCTACCTCTGCCTCAAGTTGTCCCATATGGTTCAAGTCATAATCGGAGGAATCTCGAAACATGTTGACGCATTCTGGAATCCTCACGAGAAATGAGGCGGGTGGGTGAGTTTCCACACAATTCCGAGATGTTGAAAAAAGTTCGTCGTTTTCTTCCTCAAGTTGTCCCAAATGGTTCAGGGCCCAAACGGAGGAATCTGGAAACAAGTTCATGCATTCTGGAATCCTCACGAGAAATGAGGAGGGTGGGTGAGTTTCCACGCAATTCCGAGACGTTGAAAAAAGTTCGTCTTTTTCTTCCTCAAGTTGTCCCAAATGGTTCAGGGCCCAAACGGAGGAATCTGGAAACAAGTTCATGCATTCTGGAATACTCACGAGAAATGAGGAGGGTGGGTGAGTTTACACGCAATTCCGAGACGTTGAAAAAAGATCGTCTTCCTCTGCCTCAAGTTGTCCCATATGGTTCAGGGCCCAAACGGAGGAATCTGGAATCAAGTTCATGCATTCTGGAATCTTCACCAGAAATGAGGAGGGTGGGTGAGTTTCCACGCAATTCCGAGACGTTGAAAAAAGTTCTTCTTCTTCTACCTCAAGTTGGCCCATATGGTTCAGGGCCCAAACGGAGGAATCTCGAAACAAGTTCATACATTCCGGAATCCTCACGAGAAATGAGGAGGGTGGGTGAGTTTCCACGCAATTCCGAGTCGTTGAAAAAAGTTCGTCTTCGTCTGCCTCAAGTTGGCCCATATGGTTCAGGGCCCAAACGGAGGAATCTCGAAACAAGTTCATGCATTCCGGAATCCTCACGAGAAATGAGGAGGGTGGGTGAGTTTCCACGCAATTCCGAGACGTTGAAAAAAGTTCGTCTTTTTCTGCCTCAAGTTGGCCCATATGGTTCAGGGCCCAAACGGAGGAATCTCGAAACAAGTTCATGCATTCCGGAATCCTCACGAGAAATGAGGAGGGTGGGTGAGTTTCCACGCAATTCCGAGACGTTGAAAAAAGTTCGTCTTTTTCTGCCTCAAGTTGTCCCAAATTTTTCAGGGCCCAAATGGAGGAATCTGGAAACAAGTTCATGCATTCTGGAATCCTCACGAGAAATGAGGAGGGTGGGTGAGTTTCCACGCAATTCCGAGACGTTGAAAAAAGTTCGTCTTTTTCTGCCTCAAGTTGTCCCAAATGGTTCAGGGCCCAAACGGAGGAATCTGGAAACAAGTTCATGCATTCTGCAAAACTCACGAGAAATGAGGAGGGTGGGTGAGTTTCCACGCAATACCGAGACGTTGAAAAAAGTTCGTCTTCGTCTGCCTCAAGTTGGCCCATATGGTTCAGCGCCCAAACGGAGGAATCTCGAAACAAGTTCATGCATTCCGGAATCCTCACGAGAAATGAGGAGGGTGGGTGAGTTTCCACACAATTCCGAGACGTTGAAAAAAGTTCGTCTTCCTCTGCCTCAAGTTGGCCCATATGGTTCAGCGCCCAAACGGAGGAATCTCGAAACAAGTTCATGCATTCTGGAATCCTCACGGGAAATGAGGAGGGTGGGTGAGTTTCCACGTAATTCCGAGATGTTGAAAAAGGTTCGTCTTTTTCTTCCTCTAGTTGTCCCAAATGGTTCAGGGCCCAAACGGAGGAATCTGGAAACAAGTTCATGCATTCTGGAATGCTCACGAGAAATGAGGAGGGTGGGTGAGTTTCCACGCAATTCCGAGACGTTGAAAAAAGTTCTTCTTCTTCTTCCTCAAGTTGGCCCATATGGTTCAGGGCCCAAACGGAGGAATCTCGAAACAAGTTCATGCATTCCGGAATCCTCACGAGAAATGAGGAGGGTGGGTGAGTTTCCACGCAATTCCGAGACGTTGAAAAAAGTTCGTCTTCGTCTGCCTCAATTTGGCCCATATGGTTCAGGGCCCAAACGGAGGAATCTCGAAGCAAGTTCATGCATTCCGGAATCCTCACGAGAAATGAGGAGGGTGGGTGAGTTTCCACGCAATTCCGAGACGTTGAAAAAAGTTCGTCTTCGTCTGCCTCAAGTTGGCCCATATGGTTCAGGGCCCAAACGGAGGAATCTCGAAACAAGTTCATGCATTCCGGAATCCTCACGAGAAATGAGGAGGGTGGGTGAGTTTCCACGCAATTCTGAGACGTTGAAAAAAGTTCGTCTTTTTCTGCCTCAAGTTGTCCCAAATTTTTCAGGGCCCAAATGGAGGAATCTGGAAACAAGTTCATGCATTCTGGAATCCTCACCAGAAATGAGGAGGGTGGGTGAGTTTCCACGCAATTCCGAGACGTTGAAAAAAGTTCGTCTTTTTCTGCCTCAAGTTGTCCCAAATGGTTCAGGGCCCAAACGGAGGAATCTGGAAACAAGTTCATGCATTCTGCAAAACTCACGAGAAATGAGGAGGGTGGGTGAGTTTCCACGCAATTCCGAGACGTTGAAAAAAGTTCGTCTTCGTCTGCCTCAAGTTGGCCCATATGGTTCAGCGCCCAAACGGAGGAATCTCGAAACAAGTTCATGCATTCCGGAATCCTCACGAGAAATGAGGAGGGTGGGTGAGTTTCCACACAATTCCGAGACGTTGAAAAAAGTTCGTCTTCCTCTGCCTCAAGTTGTCCCATATGGGTCAGGGCATAATCGGAGGAATCTCGAAACAAGTTGATGCATTCTGGAATCCTCACGGGAAATGAGGAGGGTGGGTGAGTTTCCACGGAATTCCGAGATGTTGAAAAAGGTTCGTCTTTTTCTTCCTCTAGTTGTCCCAAATGGTTCAGGGCCCAAACGGAGGAATCTGGAAACAAGTTCATGCATTCTCCATGCTCACGAGAAATGAGGAGGGTGGGTGAGTTTCCACGCAATTCCGAGACGTTGAAAAAAGTTCTTCTTCTTCTTCCTCAAGTTGGCCCATATGGTTCAGGGCCCAAACGGAGGAATCTCGAAACAAGTTCATGCATTCCGGAATCCTCACGAGAAATGAGGAGGGTGGGTGAGTTTCCACGCAATTCCGAGACGTTGAAAAAAGTTCGTCTTCGTCTGCCTCAATTTGGCCCATATGGTTCAGGGCCCAAACGGAGGAATCTCGAAACAAGTTCATGCATTCCGGAATCCTCACGAGAAATGAGGAGGGTGGGTGAGTTTCCACGCAATTCCGAGACGTTGAAAAAAGTTCGTCTTTTTCTGCCTCAAGTTGTCCCAAATTTTTCAGGGCCCAAATGGAGGAATCTGGAAACAAGTTCATGCATTCCGGAATCCTCACGAGAAATGAGGAGGGTGGGTGAGTTTCCACGCAATTCCGAGACGTTGAAAAAAGTTCGTCTTTTTCTGCCTCAAGTTGTCCCAAATTTTTCAGGGCCCAAACGGAGGAATCTGGAAACAAGTTCATGCATTCTGGAATCCTCACCAGAAATGAGGAGGGTGGGTGAGTTTCCACGCAATTCCGAGACGTTGAAAAAAGTTCGTCTTTTTCTGCCTCAAGTTGTCCCAAATGGTTCAGGGCCCAAACGGAGGAATCTGTAAACAAGTTCATTCATTCTCGAATACTCACGAGAAATGAGGAGGGTGGGTGAGTTTCCACGCAATTTCGAGGCGTTGAAAAAAGTTCGTCTACCTCTGCCTCAAGTTGTCCCATATGGTTCAAGTCATAATCGGAGGAATCTCGAAACATGTTGACGCATTCTGGAATCCTCACGAGAAATGAGGAGGGTGGGTGAGTTTCCACACAATTCCGAGATGTTGAAAAAAGTTCGTCGTTTTCTTCCTCAAGTTGTCCCAAATGGTTCAGGGCCCAAACGGAGGAATCTGGAAACAAGTTCATGCATTCTGGAAAACTCACGAGAAATGAGGAGGGTGGGTGAGTTTCCACGCAATTCCGAGACGTTGAAAAAAGATCGTCTTCCTCTGCCTCAAGTTGTCCCATATGGTTCAGGGCATAATCGGAGGAATCTCGAAACAAGTTGATGCATTCTGGAATCCTCACGAGAAATGAGGAGGGTGGGTGAGTTTCCACACAATTCCGAGATGTTGAAAAAAGTTCGTCTTTTTCTTCCTCTAGTTGTCCCAAATGGTTCAGGGCCCAAACGGAGGAATCTGGAAACAAGTTCATGCATTCTGGAATCCTCACGAGAAATGAGGAATGTGGGTGAGTTTCCAAGCAATTCCGAGACGTTGAAAAAAGTTCTTCTTCTTCTACCTCAAGTTGGCCCATATGGTTCAGGGCCCAAACGGAGGAATCTCGAAACAAGTTCATGCATTCCGGAATCCTCACGAGAAATGAGGAGGGTGGGTGAGTTTCCACGCAATTCCGAGACGTTGAAAAAAGTTCGTCTTCGTCTGCCTCAAGTTGGCCCATATGGTTCAGGGCCCAAACGGAGGAATCTCGAAACAAGTTCATGCATTCCGGAATCCTCACGAGAAATGAGGAGGGTGGGTGAGTTTCCACGCAATTCCGAGACGTTGAAAAAAGTTCGTCTTTTTCTGCCTCAAGTTGTCCCAAATTTTTCAGGGCCCAAATGGAGGAATCTGGAAACAAGTTCATGCATTCTGGAATCCTCACCAGAAATGAGGAGGGTGGGTGAGTTTCCACGCAATTCCGAGACGTTGAAAAAAGTTCGTCTTTTTCTGCCTCAAGTTGTCCCAAATTGTTCAGGGCCCAAACGGAGGAATCTGGAAACAAGTTCATGCATTCTGTAAAACTCACGAGAAATGAGGAGGGTGGGTGAGTTTCCACGCAATTCCGAGACGTTGAAAAAAGTTCGTCTTCGTCTGCCTCAAGTTGGCCCATATGGTTCAGCGCCCAAACGGAGGAATCTCGAAACAAGTTCATGCATTCCGGAATCCTCACGAGAAATGAGGAGGGTGGGTGAGTTTCCACGCAATTCCGAGACGTTGAAAAAAGTTCGTCTTCGTCTGCCTCAAGTTGGCCCATATGGTTCAGGGCCCAAACGGAGGAATCTCGAAACAAGTTCATGCATTCCGGAATCCTCACGAGAAATGAGGAGGGTGGGTGAGTTTCCACGCAATTCTGAGACGTTGAAAAAAGTTCGTCTTTTTCTGCCTCAAGTTGTCCCAAATTTTTCAGGGCCCAAATGGAGGAATCTGGAAACAAGTTCATGCATTCCGGAATCCTCACGAGAAATGAGGAGGGTGGGTGAGTTTCCACGCAATTCCGAGACGTTGAAAAAAGTTCGTCTTTTTCTGCCTCAAGTTGTCCCAAATTTTTCAGGGCCCAAACGGAGGAATCTGGAAACAAGTTCATGCATTCTGGAATCCTCACTAGAAATGAGGAGGGTGGGTGAGTTTCCACGCAATTCCGAGACGTTGAAAAAAGTTCGTCTTTTTCTGCCTCAAGTTGTCCCAAATGGTTCAGGGCCCAAACGGAGGAATCTGGAAACAAGTTCATTCATTCTCGAATACTCACGAGAAATGAGGAGGGTGGGTGAGTTTCCACGCAACTTCGAGGCGTTGAAAAAAGTTCGTCTACCTCTGCCTCAAGTTGTCCCATATGGTTCAAGTCATAATCGGAGGAATCTCGAAACATGTTGACGCATTCTGGAATCCTCACGAGAAATGGGGAGGGTGGGTGAGTTTCCACACAATTCCGAGATGTTGAAAAAAGTTCGTCGTTTTCTTCCTCAAGTTGTCCCAAATGGTTCAGGGCCCAAACGGAGGAATCTGGAAACAAGTTCATGCATTCTGGAAAACTCACGAGAAATGAGGAGGGTGGGTGAGTTTCCACGCAATTCCGAGACGTTGAAAAAAGATCGTCTTCCTCTGCCTCAAGTTGTCCCATATGGTTCAGGGCATAATCGGAGGAATCTCGAAACAAGTTGATGCATTCTGGAATCCTCACGAGAAATGAGGAGGGTGGGTGAGTTTCCACACAATTCCGAGATGTTGAAAAAAGTTTGTCTTTTTCTTCCTCTAGTTGTCCCAAATGGTTCAGGGCCCAAACGGAGGAATCTGGAAACAAGTTCATGCATTCTGGAATCCTCACGAGAAATGAGGAATGTGGGTGAGTTTCCAAGCAATTCCGAGACGTTGAAAAAAGTTCTTCTTCTTCTACCTCAAGTTGGCCCATATGGTTCAGGGCCCAAACGGAGGAATCTCGAAACAAGTTCATGCATTCCGAAATCCTCACGAGAAATGAGGAGGGTGGGTGAGTTTCCACGCAATTCCGAGACGTTGAAAAAAGTTCGTCTTCGTCTGCCTCAAGTTGGCCCATATGGTTCAGGGCCCAAACGGAGGAATCTCGAAACAAGTTCATGCATTCCGGAATCCTCACGAGAAATGAGGAGGGTGGGTGAGTTTCCACGCAATTCCGAGACGTTGAAAAAAGTTCGTCTTTTTCTGCCTCAAGTTGTCCCAAATTTTTCAGGGCCCAAAGGGAGGAATCTGGAAACAAGTTCATGCATTCTGGAATCCTCACCAGAAATGAGGAGGGTGGGTGAGTTTCCACGCAATTCCGAGACGTTGAAAAAAGTTCGTCTTTTTCTGCCTCAAGTTGTCCCAAATGGTTCAGGGCCCAAACGGAGGAATCTGGAAACAAGTTCATGCATTCTGCAAAACTCACGAGAAATGAGGAGGGTGGGTGAGTTTCCACGCAATTCCGAGACGTTGAAAAAAGTTCGTCTTCGTCTGCCTCAAGTTGGCCCATATGGTTCAGCGCCCAAACGGAGGAATCTCGAAACAAGTTCATGCATTCCGGAATCCTCACGAGAAATGAGGAGGGTGGGTGAGTTTCCACGCAATTCCGAGACGTTGAAAAAAGTTCGTCTTCGTCTGCCTCAAGTTGGCCCATATGGTTCAGGGCCCAAACGGAGGAATCTCGAAACAAGTTCATGCATTCCGGAATCCTCACGAGAAATGAGGAGGGTGGGTGAGTTTCCCCGCAATTCTGAGACGTTGAAAAAGTTCGTCTTTTTCTGCCTCAAGTTGTCCCAAATTTTTCAGGGCCCATATGGAGGAATCTGGAAACAAGTTCATGCATTTCGGAATCCTCACGAGAAATGAGGAGGGTGGGTGAGTTTCCACGCAATTCCGAGACGTTGAAAAAAGTTCGTCTTTTTCTGCCTCAAGTTGTCCCAAATGGTTCAGGGCCCAAACGGAGGAATCTGGAAACAAGTTCATTCATTCTCGAATACTCACGAGAAATGAGGAGGGTGGGTGAGTTTCCACGCAATTTCGAGGCGTTGAAAAAAGTTCGTCTACCTCTGCCTCAAGTTGGCCCATATGGTTCAGGGCCCAAACGGAGGAATCTCGAAACAAGTTCATGCATTCCGGAATCCTCACGAGAAATGAGGAGGGTGGGTGAGTTTCCACGCAATTCTGAGACGTTGAAAAAGTTCGTCTTTTTCTGCCTCAAGTTGTCCCAAATTTTTCAGGGCCCAAATGGAGGAATCTGGAAACAAGTTCATGCATTCCGGAATCCTCACGAGAAATGAGGAGGGTGGGTGAGTTTCCACGCAATTCCGAGACGTTGAAAAAAGTTCGTCTTTTTCTGCCTCAAGTTGTCCCAAATTTTTCAGGGCCCAAACGGAGGAATCTGGAAACAAGTTCATGCATTCTGGAATCCTCACCAGAAATGAGGAGGGTGGGTGAGTTTCCACGCAATTCCGAGACGTTGAAAAAAGTTCGTCTTTTTCTGCCTCAAGTTGTCCCAAATGGTTCAGGGCCCAAACGGAGGAATCTGGAAACAAGTTCATTCATTCTCGAATACTCACGAGAAATGAGGAGGGTGGGTGAGTTTCCACGCAATTTCGAGGCGTTGAAAAAAGTTCGTCTACCTCTGCCTCAAGTTGTCCCATATGGTTCAAGTCATAATCGGAGGAATCTCGAAACATGTTGACGCATTCTGGAATCCTCACGAGAAATGAGGAGGGTGGGTGAGTTTCCACGCAATTCCGAGATGTTGAAAAAAGTTCGTCTTTTTCTTCCTCAAGTTGTCCCAAATGGTTCAGGGCCCAAACGGAGGAATCTGGACACAAGTTCATGCATTCTGGAATCCTCACGAGAAATGAGGAGGGTGGGTGAGTTTCCACGCAATTCCGAGACGTTGAAAAAAGTTCGTCTTTTTCTGCCTCAAGTTGTCCCAAATGGTTCAGGGCCCAAACGGAGGAATCTGGAAACAAGTTCATGCATTCTGCAAAACTCACGAGAAATGAGGAGGGTGGGTGAGTTTCCACGCAATTCCGAGACGTTGAAAAAAGTTCGTCTTCGTCTGCCTCAAGTTGGCCCATATGGTTCAGCGCCCAAACGGAGGAATCTCGAAACAAGTTCATGCATTCCGGAATCCTCACGAGAAATGAGGAGGGTGGGTGAGTTTCCACGCAATTCCGAGACGTTGAAAAAAGTTCGTCTTCGTCTGCCTCAAGTTGGCCCATATGGTTCAGGGCCCAAACGGAGGAATCTCGAAACAAGTTCATGCATTCCGGAATCCTCACGAGAAATGAGGAGGGTGGGTGAGTTTCCCCGCAATTCTGAGACGTTGAAAAAGTTCGTCTTTTTCTGCCTCAAGTTGTCCCAAATTTTTCAGGGCCCATATGGAGGAATCTGGAAACAAGTTCATGCATTTCGGAATCCTCACGAGAAATGAGGAGGGTGGGTGAGTTTCCACGCAATTCCGAGACGTTGAAAAAAGTTCGTCTTTTTCTGCCTCAAGTTGTCCCAAATGGTTCAGGGCCCAAACGGAGGAATCTGGAAACAAGTTCATTCATTCTCGAATACTCACGAGAAATGAGGAGGGTGGGTGAGTTTCCACGCAATTTCGAGGCGTTGAAAAAAGTTCGTCTACCTCTGCCTCAAGTTGGCCCATATGGTTCAGGGCCCAAACGGAGGAATCTCGAAACAAGTTCATGCATTCCGGAATCCTCACGAGAAATGAGGAGGGTGGGTGAGTTTCCACGCAATTCTGAGACGTTGAAAAAGTTCGTCTTTTTCTGCCTCAAGTTGTCCCAAATTTTTCAGGGCCCAAATGGAGGAATCTGGAAACAAGTTCATGCATTCCGGAATCCTCACGAGAAATGAGGAGGGTGGGTGAGTTTCCACGCAATTCCGAGACGTTGAAAAAAGTTCGTCTTTTTCTGCCTCAAGTTGTCCCAAATTTTTCAGGGCCCAAACGGAGGAATCTGGAAACAAGTTCATGCATTCTGGAATCCTCACCAGAAATGAGGAGGGTGGGTGAGTTTCCACGCAATTCCGAGACGTTGAAAAAAGTTCGTCTTTTTCTGCCTCAAGTTGTCCCAAATGGTTCAGGGCCCAAACGGAGGAATCTGGAAACAAGTTCATTCATTCTCGAATACTCACGAGAAATGAGGAGGGTGGGTGAGTTTCCACGCAATTTCGAGGCGTTGAAAAAAGTTCGTCTACCTCTGCCTCAAGTTGTCCCATATGGTTCAAGTCATAATCGGAGGAATCTCGAAACATGTTGACGCATTCTGGAATCCTCACGAGAAATGAGGAGGGTGGGTGAGTTTCCACACAATTCCGAGATGTTGAAAAAAGTTCGTCGTTTTCTTCCTCAAGTTGTCCCAAATGGTTCAGGGCCCAAACGGAGGAATCTGGAAACAAGTTCATGCATTCTGGAAAACTCACGAGAAATGAGGAGGGTGGGTGAGTTTCCACGCAATTCCGAGACGTTGAAAAAAGATCGTCTTCCTCTGCCTCAAGTTGTCCCATATGGTTCAGGGCATAATCGGAGGAATCTCGAAACAAGTTGATGCATTCTGGAATCCTCACGAGAAATGAGGAGGGTGGGTGAGTTTCCACGCAATTCCGAGATGTTGAAAAAAGTTCGTCTTTTTCTTCCTCTAGTTGTCCCAAATGGTTCAGGGCCCAAACGGAGGAATCTGGAAACAAGTTCATGCATTCTGGAATCCTCACCAGAAATGAGGAGGGTGGGTGAGTTTCCACGCAATTCTGAGACGTTGAAAAAGTTCGTCTTTTTCTGCCTCAAGTTGTCCCAAATGGTTCAGGGCCCAAACGGAGGAATCTGGAAACAAGTTCATTCATTCTCGAATACTCACGAGAAATGAGGAGGGTGGGTGAGTTTCCACGCAATTTCGAGGCGTTGAAAAAAGTTCGTCTACCTCTGCCTCAAGTTGTCCCATATGGTTCAAGTCATAATCGGAGGAATCTCGAAACATGTTGACGCATTCTGGAATCCTCACGAGAAATGAGGAGGGTGGGTGAGTTTCCACACAATTCCGAGATGTTGAAAAAAGTTCGTCGTTTTCTTCCTCAAGTTGTCCCAAATGGTTCAGGGCCCAAACGGAGGAATCTGGAAACAAGTTCATGCATTCTGGAAAACTCACGAGAAATGAGGAGGGTGGGTGAGTTTCCACGCAATTCCGAGACGTTGAAAAAAGATCGTCTTCCTCTGCCTCAAGTTGTCCCATATGGTTCAGGGCATAATCGGAGGAATCTCGAAACAAGTTGATGCATTCTGGAATCCTCACGAGAAATGAGGAGGGTGGGTGAGTTTCCACACAATTCCGAGATGTTGAAAAAAGTTCGTCTTTTTCTTCCTCTAGTTGTCCCAAATGGTTCAGGGCCCAAACGGAGGAATCTGGAAACAAGTTCATGCATTCTGGAATCCTCACGAGAAATGAGGAATGTGGGTGAGTTTCCAAGCAATTCCGAGACGTTGAAAAAAGTTCTTCTTCTTCTACCTCAAGTTGGCCCATATGGTTCAGGGCCCAAACGGAGGAATCTCGAAACAAGTTCAAGCCTTCCGGAATCCTCACGAGAAATGAGGAGGGTGGGTGAGTTTCCACGCAATTCCGAGACGTTGAAAAAAGTTCGTCTTCGTCTGCCTCAAGTTGGCCCATTTGGTTCAGGGCCCAAACGGAGGAATCTCGAAACAAGTTCATGCATTCCGGAATCCTCACGAGAAATGAGGAGGGTGGGTGAGTTTCCACGCAATTCCGAGACGTTGAAAAAAGTTCGTCTTTTTCTGCCTCAAGTTGTCCCAAATTTTTCAGGGCCCAAATGGAGGAATCTGGAAACAAGTTCATGCATTCTGGAATCCTCACCAGAAATGAGGAGGGTGGGTGAGTTTCCACGCAATTCCGAGACGTTGAAAAAAGTTCGTCTTCGTCTGCCTCAAGTTGTCCCAAATGGTTCAGGGCCCAAACGGAGGAATCTCGAAACAAGTTCATGCATTCCGGAATCCTCACGAGAAATGAGGAGGGTGGGTGAGTTTCCACGCAATTCTGAGACGTTGAAAAAAGTTCGTCTTTTTCTGCCTCAAGTTGTCCCAAATTTTTCAGGGCCCAAATGGAGGAATCTGGAAACAAGTTCATGCATTCCGGAATCCTCACGAGAAATGAGGAGGGTGGGTGAGTTTCCACGCAATTCCGAGACGTTGAAAAAAGTTCGTCTTTTTCTGCCTCAAGTTGTCCCAAATTTTTCAGGGCCCAAACGGAGGAATCTGGAAACAAGTTCATGCATTCTGGAATCCTCACGAGAAATGAGGAGGGTGGGTGAGTTTCCACGCAATTCCGAGACGTTGAAAAAAGTTCGTCTTTTTCTGCCTCAAGTTGTCCCAAATGGTTCAGGGCCCAAACGGAGGAATCTGGAAACAAGTTCATTCATTCTCGAATACTCACGAGAAATGAGGAGGGTGGGTGAGTTTCCACGCAATTGCGAGGCGTTGAAAAAAGTTCGTCTACCTCTGCCTCAAGTTGTCCCATATGGTTCAAGTCATAATCGGAGGAATCTCGAAACATGTTGACGCATTCTGGAATCCTCACGAGAAATGAGGAGGGTGGGTGAGTTTCCACACAATTCCGAGATGTTGAAAAAAGTTCGTCGTTTTCTTCCTCAAGTTGTCCCAAATGGTTCAGGGCCCAAACGGAGGAATCTGGAAACAAGTTCATGCATTCTGGAAAACTCACGAGAAATGAGGAGGGTGGGTGAGTTTCCACGCAATTCCGAGACGTTGAATAAAGATCGTCTTCCTCTGCCTCAAGTTGTCCCATATGGATCAGGGCATAATCGGAGGAATCTCGAAACAAGTTGATGCATTCTGGAATCCTCACGAGAAATGAGGAGGGTGGGTGAGTTTCCACACAATTCCGAGATGTTGAAAAAAGTTCGTCTTTTTCTTCCTCTAGTTGTCCCAAATGGTTCAGGGCCCAAACGGAGGAATGTGGAAACAAGTTCATGCATTCTGGAATCCTCACGAGAAATGAGGAATGTGGGTGAGTTTCCAAGCAATTCCGAGACGTTGAAAAAAGTTCTTCTTCTTCTACCTCAAGTTGGCCCATATGGTTCAGGGCCCAAACGGAGGAATCTCGAAACAAGTTCATGCATTCCGGAATCCTCACGAGAAATGAGGAGGGTGGGTGAGTTTCCACGCAATTCCGAGACGTTGAAAAAAGTTCGTCTTCGTCTGCCTCAAGTTGGCCCATATGGTTCAGGGCCCAAACGGAGGAATCTCGAAACAAGTTCATGCATTCCGGAATCCTCACGAGAAATGAGGAGGGTGGGTGAGTTTCCACGCAATTCCGAGACGTTGAAAAAAGTTCGTCTTTTTCTGCCTCAAGTTGTCCCAAATTTTTCAGGGCCCAAATGGAGGAATCTGGAAACAAGTTCATGCATTCTGGAATCCTCACCAGAAATGAGGAGGGTGGGTGAGTTTCCACGCAATTCCGAGACGTTGAAAAAAGTTCGTCTTTTTCTGCCTCAAGTTGTCCCAAATGGTTCAGGGCCCAAACGGAGGAATCTGGAAACAAGTTCATGCATTCTGCAAAACTCACGAGAAATGAGGAGGGTGGGTGAGTTTCCACGCAATTCCGAGACGTTGAAAAAAGTTCGTCTTCGTCTGCCTCAAGTTGGCCCATATGGTTCAGCGCCCAAACGGAGGAATCTGGAAACAAGTTCATGCATTCTGGAATCCTCACGAGAAATGAGGAGGGTGGGTGAGTTTCCACGCAATTCCGAGACGTTGAAAAAAGTTCTTCTTCTTCTTCCTCAAGGTTGCCCATATGGTTCAGGGCCCAAACGGAGGAATCTCGAAACAAGTTCATGCATTCCGGAATCCTCACGAGAAATGAGGAGGGTGGGTGAGTTTCCACGCAATTCCGAGACGTTGAAAAAAGTTCGTCTTCGTCTGCCTCAATTTGGCCCATATGGTTCAGGGCCCAAACGGAGGAATCTCGAAACAAGTTCATGCATTCCGGAATCCTCACGAGAAATGAGGAGGGTGGGTGAGTTTCCACGCAATTCCGAGACGTTGAAAAAAGTTCGTCTTTTTCTGCCTCAAGTTGTCCCAAATTTTTCAGGGCCCAAATGGAGGAATCTGGAAACAAGTTCATGCATTCCGGAATCCTCACGAGAAATGAGGAGGGTGGGTGAGTTTCCACGCAATTCCGAGACGTTGAAAAAAGTTCGTCTTTTTCTGCCTCAGGTTGTCCCAAATTTTTCAGGGCCCAAACGGAGGAATCTGGAAACAAGTTCATGCATTCTGGAATCCTCACCAGAAATGAGGAGGGTGGGTGAGTTTCCACGCAATTCCGAGACGTTGAAAAAAGTTCGTCTTTTTCTGCCTCAAGTTGTCCCAAATGGTTCAGGGCCCAAACGGAGGAATCTGGAAACAAGTTCATTCATTCTCGAATACTCACGAGAAATGAGGAGGGTGGGTGAGTTTCCACGCAATTCCGAGGCGTTGAAAAAAGTTCGTCTACCTCTGCCTCAAGTTGTCCCATATGGTTCAAGTCATAATCGGAGGAATCTCGAAACATGTTGACGGATTCTGGAATCCTCACGAGAAATGAGGAGGGTGGGTGAGTTTCCACACAATTCCGAGATGTTGAAAAAAGTTCGTCGTTTTCTTCCCCAAGTTGTCCCAAATGGTTCAGGGCCCAAACGGAGGAATCTGGAAACAAGTTCATGCATTCTGGAATCCTCACGAGAAATGAGGAGGGTGGGTGAGTTTCCACGCAATTCCGAGACGTTGAAAAAAGTTCGTCTTTTTCTGCCTCAAGTTGTCCCAAATGGTTCAGGGCCCAAACGGAGGAATCTGGAAACAAGTTCATTCATTCTCGAATACTCACGAGAAATGAGGAGGGTGGGTGAGTTTCCACGCAATTCCGAGGCGTTGAAAAAAGTTCGTCTACCTCTGCCTCAAGTTGTCCCATATGGTTCAAGTCATAATCGGAGGAATCTCGAAACATGTTGACGCATTCTGGAATCCTCACGAGAAATGAGGAGGGTGGGTGAGTTTCCACACAATTCCGAGATGTTGAAAAAAGTTCGTCGTTTTCTTCCTTAAGTTGTCCCAAATGGTTCAGGGCCCAAACAGAGGAATCTGGAAACAAGTTCATGCATTCCGGAATCCTCACGAGAAATGAGGAGGGTGGGTGAGTTTCCACGCAATTCCGAGACGTTGAAAAAAGTTCTTCTTCTTCTACCTCAAGTTGGCCCATATGGTTCAGGGCCCAAACGGAGGAATCTCGAAACAAGTTCATACATTCCGGAATCCTCACGAGAAATGAGGAGGGTGGGTGAGTTTCCACGCAATTCCGAGACGTTGAAAAAAGTTCGTCTTCGTCTGCCTCAAGTTGGCCCATATGGTTCAGGGCCCAAACGGAGGAATCTCGAAACAAGTTCATGCATTCCGGAATCCTCACGAGAAATGAGGAGGGTGGGTGAGTTTCCACGCAATTCCGAGACGTTGAAAAAAGTTCGTCTTTTTCTGCCTCAAGTTGGCCCATATGGTTCAGGGCCCAAACGGAGGAATCTCGAAACAAGTTCATGCATTCCGGAATCCTCACGAGAAATGAGGAGGGTGGGTGAGTTTCCACGCAATTCCGAGACGTTGAAAAAAGTTCGTCTTTTTCTGCCTCAAGTTGTCCCAAATTTTTCAGGGCCCAAATGGAGGAATCTGGAAACAAGTTCATGCATTCCGGAATCCTCACGAGAAATGAGGAGGGTGGGTGAGTTTCCACGCAATTCCGAGACGTTGAAAAAAGTTCGTCTTTTTCTGCCTCAAGTTGTCCCAAATTTTTCAGGGCCCAAACGGAGGAATCTGGAAACAAGTTCATGCATTCTGGAATCCTCACCAGAAATGAGGAGGGTGGGTGAGTTTCCACGCAATTCCGAGACGTTGAAAAAAGTTCGTCCCTTTCTGCCTCAAGTTGTCCCAAATGGTTCAGGGCCCAAACGGAGGAATCTGGAAACAAGTTCATTCATTCTCGAATACTCACGAGAAATGAGGAGGGTGGGTGAGTTTCCACGCAATTCCGAGGCGTTGAAAAAAGTTCGTCTACCTCTGCCTCAAGTTGTCCCATATGGTTCAAGTCATAATCGGAGGAATCTCGAAACATGTTGACGGATTCTGGAATCCTCACGAGAAATGAGGAGGGTGGGTGAGTTTCCACACAATTCCGAGATGTTGAAAAAAGTTCGTCGTTTTCTTCCCCAAGTTGTCCCAAATGGTTCAGGGCCCAAACGGAGGAATCTGGAAACAAGTTCATGCATTCTGGAATCCTCACGAGAAATGAGGAGGGTGGGTGAGTTTCCACGCAATTCCGAGACGTTGAAAAAAGTTCGTCTTTTTCTTCCTCAAGTTGTCCCAAATGGTTCAGGGCCCAAACGGAGGAATCTGGAATCAAGTTCATGCATTCTGGAATCTTCACCAGAAATGAGGAGGGTGGGTGAGTTTCCACGCAATTCCGAGACGTTGAAAAAAGTTCGTCTTTTTCTGCCTCAAGTTGTCCCAAATGGTTCAGGGCCCAAACGGAGGAATCTGGAAACAAGTTCATTCATTCTCGAATACTCACGAGAAATGAGGAGGGTGGGTGAGTTTCCACGCAATTCCGAGACGTTGAAAAAAGTTCGTCTTTTTCTGCCTCAAGTTGTCCCAAATGGTTCAGGGCCCAAACGGAGGAATCTGGAAACAAGTTCATTCATTCTCGAATACTCACGAGAAATGAGGAGGGTGGGTGAGTTTCCACGCAATTCCGAGACGTTGAAAAAAGTTCGTCTTCCTCTGCCTCAAGTTGTCCCATATGGTTCAGGGCATAATCGGAGGAATCTCGAAACAAGTTGATGCATTCTGGAATCCTCACGAGAAATGAGGAGGGTGGGTGAGTTTCCACGCAATTCCGAGATGTTGAAAAAAGTTCGTCTTTTTCTTCCTCAAGTTGTCCCAAATGGTTCAGGGCCCAAACGGAGGAATCTGGAAACAAGTTCATGCATTCTGGAATCCTCACGAGAAATGAGGAGGGTGGGTGAGTTTCCACGCAATTCCGAGACGTTGAAAAAAGTTCGTCTTTTTCTGCCTCAAGTTGTCCCAAATTTTTCAGGGCCCAAACGGAGGAATCTGGAAACAAGTTCATGCATTCTGGAATCCTCACCAGAAATGAGGAGGGTGGGTGAGTTTCCACGCAATTCCGAGACGTTGAAAAAAGTTCGTCTTTTTCTGCCTCAAGTTGTCCCAAATGGTTCAGGGCCCAAACGGAGGAATCTGGAAACAAGTTCATTCATTCTCGAATACTCACGAGAAATGAGGAGGGTGGGTGAGTTTCCACGCAATTCCGAGGCGTTGAAAAAAGTTCGTCTACCTCTGCCTCAAGTTGTCCCATATGGTTCAAGTCATAATCGGAGGAATCTCGAAACATGTTGACGGATTCTGGAATCCTCACGAGAAATGAGGAGGGTGGGTGAGTTTCCACACAATTCCGAGATGTTGAAAAAAGTTCGTCGTTTTCTTCCCCAAGTTGTCCCAAATGGTTCAGGGCCCAAACGGAGGAATCTGGAAACAAGTTCATGCATTCTGGAATCCTCACGAGAAATGAGGAGGGTGGGTGAGTTTCCACGCAATTCCGAGACGTTGAAAAAAGTTCGTCTTTTTCTGCCTCAAGTTGTCCCAAATGGTTCAGGGCCCAAACGGAGGAATCTGGAAACAAGTTCATTCATTCTCGAATACTCACGAGAAATGAGGAGGGTGGGTGAGTTTCCACGCAATTCCGAGGCGTTGAAAAAAGTTCGTCTACCTCTGCCTCAAGTTGTCCCATATGGTTCAAGTCATAATCGGAGGAATCTCGAAACATGTTGACGCATTCTGGAATCCTCACGAGAAATGAGGAGGGTGGGTGAGTTTCCACACAATTCCGAGATGTTGAAAAAAGTTCGTCGTTTTCTTCCTTAAGTTGTCCCAAATGGTTCAGGGCCCAAACGGAGGAATCTGGAAACAAGTTCATGCATTCCGGAATCCTCACGAGAAATGAGGAGGGTGGGTGAGTTTCCACGCAATTCCGAGACGTTGAAAAAAGTTCTTCTTCTTCTACCTCAAGTTGGCCCATATGGTTCAGGGCCCAAACGGAGGAATCTCGAAACAAGTTCATACATTCCGGAATCCTCACGAGAAATGAGGAGGGTGGGTGAGTTTCCACGCAATTCCGAGACGTTGAAAAAAGTTCGTCTTCGTCTGCCTCAAGTTGGCCCATATGGTTCAGGGCCCAAACGGAGGAATCTCGAAACAAGTTCATGCATTCCGGAATCCTCACGAGAAATGAGGAGGGTGGGTGAGTTTCCACGCAATTCCGAGACGTTGAAAAAAGTTCGTCTTTTTCTGCCTCAAGTTGGCCCATATGGTTCAGGGCCCAAACGGAGGAATCTCGAAACAAGTTCATGCATTCCGGAATCCTCACGAGAAATGAGGAGGGTGGGTGAGTTTCCACGCAATTCCGAGACGTTGAAAAAAGTTCGTCTTTTTCTGCCTCAAGTTGTCCCAAATTTTTCAGGGCCCAAATGGAGGAATCTGGAAACAAGTTCATGCATTCCGGAATCCTCACGAGAAATGAGGAGGGTGGGTGAGTTTCCACGCAATTCCGAGACGTTGAAAAAAGTTCGTCTTTTTCTGCCTCAAGTTGTCCCAAATTTTTCAGGGCCCAAACGGAGGAATCTGGAAACAAGTTCATGCATTCTGGAATCCTCACCAGAAATGAGGAGGGTGGGTGAGTTTCCACGCAATTCCGAGACGTTGAAAAAAGTTCGTCTTTTTCTGCCTCAAGTTGTCCCAAATGGTTCAGGGCCCAAACGGAGGAATCTGGAAACAAGTTCATTCATTCTCGAATACTCACGAGAAATGAGGAGGGTGGGTGAGTTTCCACGCAATTCCGAGGCGTTGAAAAAAGTTCGTCTACCTCTGCCTCAAGTTGTCCCATATGGTTCAAGTCATAATCGGAGGAATCTCGAAACATGTTGACGGATTCTGGAATCCTCACGAGAAATGAGGAGGGTGGGTGAGTTTCCACACAATTCCGAGATGTTGAAAAAAGTTCGTCGTTTTCTTCCCCAAGTTGTCCCAAATGGTTCAGGGCCCAAACGGAGGAATCTGGAAACAAGTTCATGCATTCTGGAATCCTCACGAGAAATGAGGAGGGTGGGTGAGTTTCCACGCAATTCCGAGACGTTGAAAAAAGTTCGTCTTCGTCTGCCTCAAGTTGGCCCATATGGTTCAGGGCCCAAATGGAGGAATCTCGAAACAAGTTCATGCATTCCGGAATCCTCACGAGAAATGAGGAGGGTGGGTGAGTTTCCACGCAATTCCGAGACGTTGAAAAAAGTTCGTCTTTTTCTGCCTCAAGTTGGCCCATATGGTTCAGGGCCCAAACGGAGGAATCTCGAAACAAGTTCATGCATTCCGGAATCCTCACGAGAAATGAGGAGGGTGGGTGAGTTTCCACGCAATTCCGAGACGTTGAAAAAAGTTCGTCTTTTTCTGCCTCAAGTTGTCCCAAATTTTTCAGGGCCCAAACGGAGGAATCTGGAAACAAGTTCATGCATTCTGGAATCCTCACCAGAAATGAGGTGGGTGGGTGAGTTTCCACGCAATTCCGAGACGTTGAAAAAAGTTCGTCTTTTTCTGCCTCAAGTTGTCCCAAATTTTTCAGGGCCCAAACGGAGGAATCTGGAAACAAGTTCATGCATTCTGGAATCCTCACCAGAAATGAGGTGGGTGGGTGAGTTTCCACGCAATTCCGAGACGTTGAAAAAAGTTCGTCTTTTTCTGCCTCAAGTTGTCCCAAATGGTTCAGGGCCCAAACGGAGGAATCTGGAAACAAGTTCATTCATTCTCGAATACTCACGAGAAATGAGGAGGGTGGGTGAGTTTCCACGCAATTCCGAGGCGTTGAAAAAAGTTCGTCTACCTCTGCCTCAAGTTGTCCCATATGGTTCAAGTCATAATCGGAGGAATCTCGAAACATGTTGACGGATTCTGGAATCCTCACGAGAAATGAGGAGGGTGGGTGAGTTTCCACACAATTCCGAGATGTTGAAAAAAGTTCGTCGTTTTCTTCCCCAAGTTGTCCCAAATGGTTCAGGGCCCAAACGGAGGAATCTGGAAACAAGTTCATGCATTCTGGAATCCTCACGAGAAATGAGGAGGGTGGGTGAGTTTCCACGCAATTCCGAGACGTTGAAAAAAGTTCGTCTTTTTCTTCCTCAAGTTGTCCCAAATGGTTCAGGGCCCAAACGGAGGAATCTGGAAACAAGTTCATGCATTCTGGAATACTCACGAGAAATGAGGAGGGTGGGTGAGTTTACACGCAATTCCGAGACGTTGAAAAAAGATCGTCTTCCTCTGCCTCAAGTTGTCCCATATGGTTCAGGGCCCAAACGGAGGAATCTGGAATCAAGTTCATGCATTCTGGAATCTTCACCAGAAATGAGGAGGGTGGGTGAGTTTCCACGCAATTCCGAGACGTTGAAAAAAGTTCGTCTTTTTCTGCCTCAAGTTGTCCCAAATGGTTCAGGGCCCAAACGGAGGAATCTGGAAACAAGTTCATTCATTCTCGAATACTCACGAGAAATGAGGAGGGTGGGTGAGTTTCCACGCAATTCCGAGGCGTTGAAAAAAGTTCGTCTACCTCTGCCTCAAGTTGTCCCATATGGTTCAAGTCATAATCGGAGGAATCTCGAAACATGTTGACGCATTCAGGAATCCTCACGAGAAATGAGGAGGGTGGGTGAGTTTCCACACAATTCCGAGATGTTGAAAAAAGTTCGTCGTTTTCTTCCTTAAGTTGTCCCAAATGGTTCAGGGCCCAAACGGAGGAATCTGGAAACAAGTTCATGCATTCCGGAATCCTCACGAGAAATGAGGAGGGTGGGTGAGTTTCCACGCAATTCCGAGACGTTGAAAAAAGTTCTTCTTCTTCTACCTCAAGTTGGCCCATATGGTTCATGGCCCAAACGGAGGAATCTCGAAACAAGTTCATACATTCCGGAATCCTCACGAGAAATGAGGAGGGTGGGTGAGTTTCCACGCAATTCCGAGACGTTGAAAAAAGTTCGTCTTCGTCTGCCTCAAGTTGGCCCATATGGTTCAGGGCCCAAACGGAGGAATCTCGAAACAAGTTCATGCATTCCGGAATCCTCACGAGAAATGAGGAGGGTGGGTGAGTTTCCACGCAATTCCGAGACGTTGAAAAAAGTTCGTCTTTTTCTGCCTCAAGTTGGCCCATATGGTTCAGGGCCCAAACGGAGGAATCTCGAAACAAGTTCATGCATTCCGGAATCCTCACGAGAAATGAGGAGGGTGGGTGAGTTTCCACGCAATTCCGAGACGTTGAAAAAAGTTCGTCTTTTTCTGCCTCAAGTTGTCCCAAATGGTTCAGGGCCCAAACGGAGGAATCTGGAAACAAGTTCATTCATTCTCGAATACTCACGAGAAATGAGGAGGGTGGGTGAGTTTCCACGCAATTCCGAGGCGTTGAAAAAAGTTCGTCTACCTCTGCCTCAAGTTGTCCCATATGGTTCAAGTCATAATCGGAGGAATCTCGAAACATGTTGACGCATTCAGGAATCCTCACGAGAAATGAGGAGGGTGGGTGAGTTTCCACACAATTCCGAGATGTTGAAAAAAGTTCGTCGTTTTCTTCCTTAAGTTGTCCCAAATGGTTCAGGGCCCAAACGGAGGAATCTGGAAACAAGTTCATGCATTCCGGAATCCTCACGAGAAATGAGGAGGGTGGGTGAGTTTCCACGCAATTCCGAGACGTTGAAAAAAGTTCTTCTTCTTCTACCTCAAGTTGGCCCATATGGTTCAGGGCCCAAACGGAGGAATCTCGAAACAAGTTCATACATTCCGGAATCCTCACGAGAAATGAGGAGGGTGGGTGAGTTTCCACGCAATTCCGAGACGTTGAAAAAAGTTCGTCTTCGTCTGCCTCAAGTTGGCCCATATGGTTCAGGGCCCAAACGGAGGAATCTCGAAACAAGTTCATGCATTCCGGAATCCTCACGAGAAATGAGGAGGGTGGGTGAGTTTCCACGCAATTCCGAGACGTTGAAAAAAGTTCGTCTTTTTCTGCCTCAAGTTGGCCCATATGGTTCAGGGCCCAAACGGAGGAATCTCGAAACAAGTTCATGCATTCCGGAATCCTCACGAGAAATGAGGAGGGTGGGTGAGTTTCCACGCAATTCCGAGACGTTGAAAAAAGTTCGTCTTTTTCTGCCTCAAGTTGTCCCAAATTTTTCAGGGCCCAAATGGAGGAATCTGGAAACAAGTTCATGCATTCCGGAATCCTCACGAGAAATGAGGAGGGTGGGTGAGTTTCCACGCAATTCCGAGACGTTGAAAAAAGTTCGTCTT
Source organism: Acacia crassicarpa (assembly GCA_034222035.1). Lineage (NCBI taxonomy): Eukaryota > Viridiplantae > Streptophyta > Magnoliopsida > Fabales > Fabaceae > Acacia > Acacia crassicarpa. Next base: position 29,238,305 of record JAWXYG010000002.1, on the reverse strand, counting down.
TTTCTGCCTCAAGTTGTCCCAAATTTTTCAGGGCCCAAACGGAGGAATCTGGAAACAAGTTCATGCATTCTGGAATCCTCACCAGAAATGAGGTGGGTGGGTGAGTTTCCACGCAATTCCGAGACGTTGAAAAAAGTTCGTCTTTTTCTGCCTCAAGTTGTCCCAAATGGTTCAGGGCCCAAACGGAGGAATCTGGAAACAAGTTCATTCATTCTCGAATACTCACGAGAAATGAGGAGGGTGGGTGAGTTTCCACGCAATTCCGAGGCGTTGAAAAAAGTTCGTCTACCTCTGCCTCAAGTTGTCCCATATGGTTCAAGTCATAATCGGAGGAATCTCGAAACATGTTGACGGATTCTGGAATCCTCACGAGAAATGAGGCGGGTGGGTGAGTTTCCACACAATTCCGAGATGTTGAAAAAAGTTCGTCGTTTTCTTCCTCAAGTTGTCCCAAATGGTTCAGGGCCCAAACGGAGGAATCTGGAAACAAGTTCATGCATTCTGGAATCCTCACGAGAAATGAGGAGGGTGGGTGAGTTTCCACGCAATTCCGAGACGTTGAAAAAAGTTCGTCTTTTTCTTCCTCAAGTTGTCCCAAATGGTTCAGGGCCCAAACGGAGGAATCTGGAAACAAGTTCATGCATTCTGGAATACTCACGAGAAATGAGGAGGGTGGGTGAGTTTACACGCAATTCCGAGACGTTGAAAAAAGATCGTCTTCCTCTGCCTCAAGTTGTCCCATATGGTTCAGGGCCCAAACGGAGGAATCTGGAATCAAGTTCATGCATTCTGGAATCTTCACCAGAAATGAGGAGGGTGGGTGAGTTTCCACGCAATTCCGAGACGTTGAAAAAAGTTCGTCTTTTTCTGCCTCAAGTTGTCCCAAATGGTTCAGGGCCCAAACGGAGGAATCTGGAAACAAATTCATTCATTCTCGAATACTCACGAGAAATGAGGAGGGTGGGTGAGTTTCCACGCAATTCCGAGACGTTGAAAAAAGTTCGTCTTTTTCTGCCTCAAGTTGGCCCATATGGTTCAGGGCCCAAACGGAGGAATCTCGAAACAAGTTCATGCATTCCGGAATCCTCACGAGAAATGAGGAGGGTGGGTGAGTTTCCACGCAATTCCGAGACGTTGAAAAAAGTTCGTCTTTTTCTGCCTCAAGTTGTCCCAAATTTTTCAGGGCCCAAATGGAGGAATCTGGAAACAAGTTCATGCATTCCGGAATCCTCACGAGAAATGAGGAGGGTGGGTGAGTTTCCACGCAATTCCGAGACGTTGAAAAAAGTTCGTCTTTTTCTGCCTCAAGTTGTCCCAAATGGTTCAGGGCCCAAACGGAGGAATCTGGAAACAAGTTCATTCATTCTCGAATACTCACGAGAAATGAGGAGGGTGGGTGAGTTTCCACGCAATTCCGAGGCGTTGAAAAAAGTTCGTCTACCTCTGCCTCAAGTTGTCCCATATGGTTCAAGTCATAATCGGAGGAATCTCGAAACATGTTGACGGATTCTGGAATCCTCACGAGAAATGAGGCGGGTGGGTGAGTTTCCACACAATTCCGAGATGTTGAAAAAAGTTCGTCGTTTTCTTCCTCAAGTTGTCCCAAATGGTTCAGGGCCCAAACGGAGGAATCTGGAAACAAGTTCATGCATTCTGGAATCCTCACGAGAAATGAGGAGGGTGGGTGAGTTTCCACGCAATTCCGAGACGTTGAAAAAAGTTCGTCTTTTTCTTCCTCAAGTTGTCCCAAATGGTTCAGGGCCCAAACGGAGGAATCTGGAAACAAGTTCATGCATTCTGGAATACTCACGAGAAATGAGGAGGGTGGGTGAGTTTACACGCAATTCCGAGACGTTGAAAAAAGATCGTCTTCCTCTGCCTCAAGTTGTCCCATATGGTTCAGGGCCCAAACGGAGGAATCTGGAATCAAGTTCATGCATTCTGGAATCTTCACCATAAATGAGGAGGGTGGGTGAGTTTCCACGCAATTCCGAGACGTTGAAAAAAGTTCGTCTTTTTCTGCCTCAAGTTGTCCCAAATGGTTCAGGGCCCAAACGGAGGAATCTGGAAACAAATTCATTCATTCTCGAATACTCACGAGAAATGAGGAGGGTGGGTGAGTTTCCACGCAATTCCGAGGCGTTGAAAAAAGTTCGTCTACCTCTGCCTCAAGTTGTCCCATATGGTTCAAGTCATAATCGGAGGAATCTCGAAACATGTTGACGCATTCTGGAATCCTCACGAGAAATGAGGAGGGTGGGTGAGTTTCCACACAATTCCGAGATGTTGAAAAAAGTTCGTCGTTTTCTTCCTTAAGTTGTCCCAAATGGTTCAGGGCCCAAACGGAGGAATCTGGAAACAAGTTCATGCATTCCGGAATCCTCACGAGAAATGAGGAGGGTGGGTGAGTTTCCACGCAATTCCGAGACGTTGAAAAAAGTTCTTCTTCTTCTACCTCAAGTTGGCCCATATGGTTCAGGGCCCAAACGGAGGAATCTCGAAACAAGTTCATACATTCCGGAATCCTCACGAGAAATGAGGAGGGTGGGTGAGTTTCCACGCAATTCCGAGACGTTGAAAAAAGTTCGTCTTCGTCTGCCTCAAGTTGGCCCATATGGTTCAGGGCCCAAACGGAGGAATCTCGAAACAAGTTCATGCATTCCGGAATCCTCACGAGAAATGAGGAGGGTGGGTGAGTTTCCACGCAATTCCGAGACGTTGAAAAAAGTTCGTCTTTTTCTGCCTCAAGTTGGCCCATATGGTTCAGGGCCCAAACGGAGGAATCTCGAAACAAGTTCATGCATTCCGGAATCCTCACGAGAAATGAGGAGGGTGGGTGAGTTTCCACGCAATTCCGAGACGTTGAAAAAAGTTCGTCTTTTTCTGCCTCAAGTTGTCCCAAATTTTTCAGGGCCCAAATGGAGGAATCTGGAAACAAGTTCATGCATTCCGGAATCCTCACGAGAAATGAGGAGGGTGGGTGAGTTTCCACGCAATTCCGAGACGTTGAAAAAAGTTCGTCTTTTTCTGCCTCAAGTTGTCCCAAATTTTTCAGGGCCCAAACGGAGGAATCTGGAAACAAGTTCATGCATTCTGGAATCCTCACCAGAAATGAGGAGGGTGGGTGAGTTTCCACGCAATTCCGAGACGTTGAAAAAAGTTCGTCTTTTTCTGCCTCAAGTTGTCCCAAATGGTTCAGGGCCCAAACGGAGGAATCTGGAAACAAGTTCATTCATTCTCGAATACTCACGAGAAATGAGGAGGGTGGGTGAGTTTCCACGCAATTCCGAGGCGTTGAAAAAAGTTCGTCTACCTCTGCCTCAAGTTGTCCCATATGGTTCAAGTCATAATCGGAGGAATCTCGAAACATGTTGACGGATTCTGGAATCCTCACGAGAAATGAGGCGGGTGGGTGAGTTTCCACACAATTCCGAGATGTTGAAAAAAGTTCGTCGTTTTCTTCCTCAAGTTGTCCCAAATGGTTCAGGGCCCAAACGGAGGAATCTGGAAACAAGTTCATGCATTCTGGAATCCTCACGAGAAATGAGGAGGGTGGGTGAGTTTCCACGCAATTCCGAGACGTTGAAAAAAGTTCGTCTTTTTCTGCCTCAAGTTGTCCCAAATGGTTCAGGGCCCAAACGGAGGAATCTGGAAACAAGTTCATTCATTCTCGAATACTCACGAGAAATGAGGAGGGTGGGTGAGTTTCCACGCAATTCCGAGGCGTTGAAAAAAGTTCGTCTACCTCTGCCTCAAGTTGTCCCATATGGTTCAAGTCATAATCGGAGGAATCTCGAAACATGTTGACGGATTCTGGAATCCTCACGAGAAATGAGGCGGGTGGGTGAGTTTCCACACAATTCCGAGATGTTGAAAAAAGTTCGTCGTTTTCTTCCTCAAGTTGTCCCAAATGGTTCAGGGCCCAAACGGAGGAATCTGGAAACAAGTTCATGCATTCTGGAATCCTCACGAGAAATGAGGAGGGTGGGTGAGTTTCCACGCAATTCCGAGACGTTGAAAAAAGTTCGTCTTTTTCTTCCTCAAGTTGTCCCAAATGGTTCAGGGCCCAAACGGAGGAATCTGGAAACAAGTTCATGCATTCTGGAATACTCACGAGAAATGAGGAGGGTGGGTGAGTTTACACGCAATTCCGAGACGTTGAAAAAAGATCGTCTTCCTCTGCCTCAAGTTGTCCCATATGGTTCAGGGCCCAAACGGAGGAATCTGGAATCAAGTTCATGCATTCTGGAATCTTCACCAGAAATGAGGAGGGTGGGTGAGTTTCCACGCAATTCCGAGACGTTGAAAAAAGTTCGTCTTTTTCTGCCTCAAGTTGTCCCAAATGGTTCAGGGCCCAAACGGAGGAATCTGGAAACAAATTCATTCATTCTCGAATACTCACGAGAAATGAGGAGGGTGGGTGAGTTTCCACGCAATTCCGAGGCGTTGAAAAAAGTTCGTCTACCTCTGCCTCAAGTTGTCCCATATGGTTCAAGTCATAATCGGAGGAATCTCGAAACATGTTGACGCATTCTGGAATCCTCACGAGAAATGAGGAGGGTGGGTGAGTTTCCACACAATTCCGAGATGTTGAAAAAAGTTCGTCGTTTTCTTCCTTAAGTTGTCCCAAATGGTTCAGGGCCCAAACGGAGGAATCTGGAAACAAGTTCATGCATTCCGGAATCCTCACGAGAAATGAGGAGGGTGGGTGAGTTTCCACGCAATTCCGAGACGTTGAAAAAAGTTCTTCTTCTTCTACCTCAAGTTGGCCCATATGGTTCAGGGCCCAAACGGAGGAATCTCGAAACAAGTTCATACATTCCGGAATCCTCACGAGAAATGAGGAGGGTGGGTGAGTTTCCACGCAATTCCGAGTCGTTGAAAAAAGTTCGTCTTCGTCTGCCTCAAGTTGGCCCATATGGTTCAGGGCCCAAACGGAGGAATCTCGAAACAAGTTCATGCATTCCGGAATCCTCACGAGAAATGAGGAGGGTGGGTGAGTTTCCACGCAATTCCGAGACGTTGAAAAAAGTTCGTCTTTTTCTGCCTCAAGTTGGCCCATATGGTTCAGGGCCCAAACGGAGGAATCTCGAAACAAGTTCATGCATTCCGGAATCCTCACGAGAAATGAGGAGGGTGGGTGAGTTTCCACGCAATTCCGAGACGTTGAAAAAAGTTCGTCTTTTTCTGCCTCAAGTTGTCCCAAATTTTTCAGGGCCCAAATGGAGGAATCTGGAAACAAGTTCATGCATTCTGGAATCCTCACCAGAAATGAGGAGGGTGGGTGAGTTTCCACGCAATTCCGAGACGTTGAAAAAAGTTCGTCTTTTTCTGCCTCAAGTTGTCCCAAATGGTTCAGGGCCCAAACGGAGGAATCTGGAAACAAGTTCATGCATTCTGCAAAACTCACGAGAAATGAGGAGGGTGGGTGAGTTTCCACGCAATTCCGAGACGTTGAAAAAAGTTCGTCTTCGTCTGCCTCAAGTTGGCCCATATGGTTCAGCGCCAAAACGGAGGAATCTCGAAACAAGTTCATGCATTCCGGAATCCTCACGAGAAATGAGGAGGGTGGGTGAGTTTCCACACAATTCCGAGACGTTGAAAAAAGTTCGTCTTCCTCTGCCTCAAGTTGTCCCATATGGGTCAGGGCATAATCGGAGGAATCTCGAAACAAGTTGATGCATTCTGGAATCCTCACGGGAAATGAGGAGGGTGGGTGAGTTTCCACGCAATTCCGAGATGTTGAAAAAGGTTCGTCTTTTTCTTCCTCTAGTTGTCCCAAATGGTTCAGGGCCCAAACGGAGGAATCTGGAAACAAGTTCATGCATTCTGGAATGCTCACGAGAAATGAGGAGGGTGGGTGAGTTTCCACGCAATTCCGAGACGTTGAAAAAAGTTCTTCTTCTTCTTCCTCAAGTTGGCCCATATGGTTCAGGGCCCAAACGGAGGAATCTCGAAACAAGTTCATGCATTCCGGAATCCTCACGAGAAATGAGGAGGGTGGGTGAGTTTCCACGCAATTCCGAGACGTTGAAAAAAGTTCGTCTTCGTCTGCCTCAATTTGGCCCATATGGTTCAGGGCCCAAACGGAGGAATCTCGAAGCAAGTTCATGCATTCCGGAATCCTCACGAGAAATGAGGAGGGTGGGTGAGTTTCCACGCAATTCTGAGACGTTGAAAAAAGTTCGTCTTTTTCTGCCTCAAGTTGTCCCAAATTTTTCAGGGCCCAAACGGAGGAATCTGGAAACAAGTTCATGCATTCCGGAATCCTCACGAGAAATGAGGAGGGTGGGTGAGTTTCCACGCAATTCCGAGACGTTGAAAAAAGTTCGTCTTCCTCTGCCTCAAGTTGTCCCATATGGTTCAGGGCCCAAACGGAGGAATCTGGAAACAAGTTCATGCATTCTGGAATCCTCACGAGAAATGAGGAGGGTGGGTGACTTTCCACATAATTCCGAGATGTTGAAAAAAGTTCGTCGTTTTCTTCCTCAAGTTGTCCCAAATGGTTCAGGGCCCAAACGGAGGAATCTGGAAACAAGTTCATGCATTCTGGAATCCTCACGAGAAATGAGGAGGGTGGGTGAGTTTCCACGCAATTCCGAGACGTTGAAAAAAGTTCGTCTTTTTCTTCCTCAAGTTGTCCCAAATGGTTCAGGGCCCAAACGGAGGAATCTGGAAACAAGTTCATGCATTCTGGAATACTCACGAGAAATGAGGAGGGTGGGTGAGTTTACACGCAATTCCGAGACGTTGAAAAAAGATCGTCTTCCTCTGCCTCAAGTTGTCCCATATGGTTCAGGGCCCAAACGGAGGAATCTGGAAACAAGTTCATGCATTCTGGAATCTTCACCAGAAATGAGGAGGGTGGGTGAGTTTCCACGCAATTCCGAGACGTTGAAAAAAGTTCGTCTTTTTCTGCCTCAAGTTGTCCCAAATGGTTCAGGGCCCAAACGGAGGAATCTGGAAACAAGTTCATTCATTCTCGAATACTCACGAGAAATGAGGAGGGTGGGTGAGTTTCCACGCAATTCCGAGGCGTTGAAAAAAGTTCGTCTACCTCTGCCTCAAGTTGTCCCATATGGTTCAAGTCATAATCGGAGGAATCTCGAAACATGTTGACGCATTCTGGAATCCTCACGAGAAATGAGGAGGGTGGGTGAGTTTCCACACAATTCCGAGATGTTGAAAAAAGTTCGTCGTTTTCTTCCTTAAGTTGTCCCAAATGGTTCAGGGCCCAAACGGAGGAATCTGGAAACAAGTTCATGCATTCCGGAATCCTCACGAGAAATGAGGAGGGTGGGTGAGTTTCCACGCAATTCCGAGACGTTGAAAAAAGTTCTTCTTCTTCTACCTCAAGTTGGCCCATATGGTTCAGGGCCCAAACGGAGGAATCTCGAAACAAGTTCATACATTCCGGAATCCTCACGAGAAATGAGGAGGGTGGGTGAGTTTCCACGCAATTCCGAGACGTTGAAAAAAGTTCGTCTTCGTCTGCCTCAAGTTGGCCCATATGGTTCAGGGCCCAAACGGAGGAATCTCGAAACAAGTTCATGCATTCCGGAATCCTCACGAGAAATGAGGAGGGTGGGTGAGTTTCCACGCAATTCCGAGACGTTGAAAAAAGTTCGTCTTTTTCTGCCTCAAGTTGTCCCAAATGGTTCAGGGCCCAAACGGAGGAATCTGGAAACAAGTTCATGCATTCTCGAATACTCACGAGAAATGAGGAGGGTGGGTGAGTTTCCACGCAATTCTGAGACGTTGAAAAAAGTTCGTCTTCCTCTGCCTCAAGTTGTCCCATATGGATCAAGGCATAATCGGAGGAATCTCGAAACATGTTGACGCATTCTGGAATCCTCACGAGAAATGAGGAGGGTGGGTGAGTTTCCACGCAATTCCGAGACGTTGAAAAAAGTTCGTCTTCCTCTGCCTCAAGTTGTCCCATATGGTTCAGGGCATAATCGGAGGAATCTCGAAACAAGTTGATGCATTCTGGAATCCTCACGAGAAATGAGGTGGGTGGTTGAGTTTCCACGCAATTCCGAGATATTGAAAAAAGTTCGTCTTTTTCTTCCTCTATTTGTCCCAAATGGTTCAGGGCCCAAACGGAGGAATCTGGAAACAAGTTCATGCATTCTGGAACCCTCACGAGAAATGAGGAGGTGGGTGAGTTTCCACGCAATTCCGAGACGTTGAAAAAAGTTCGTCATCGTCTGCCTCAAGTTGGCCCAGATGGTTCAGGGCCCAAACGGAGGAATCTCGAAACAAGTTCATGCATTCCGGAACCTCACGAGAAATGGGGAGGGTGGGTGAGTTTCCACGCAATTCCGAGACGTTGAAAAAAGTTCTTCTTCGTCTACCTCAAGTTGGCCCATATGGTTCAGGGCCCAAACGGAGGAATCTCGAAACAAGTTGATGCATTCCGGAATCCTCACGAGAAATGAGGAGGGTGGGTGAGTTTCCACGCAATTCCGAGACGTTGAAAAAAGTTCGTCTTCGTCTGCCTCAAGTTGGCCCATATGGTTCAGGGCCCAAACGGAGGAATCTCGAAACAAGTTCATGCATTCCGGAATCCTCACGAGAAATGAGGAGGGTGGGTGAGTTTTCACGTAATTCCGAGACGTTGAAAAAAGTTCGTCTTTTTCTGCCTCAAGTTGTCCCAAATTTTTCAGGGCCCAAACGGAGGAATCTGGAAACAAGTTCATGCATTCTGGAATCCTCACCAGAAATGAGGAGGGTGGGTGAGTTTCCACGCAATTCCGAGACGTTGAAAAAAGTTCTTCTTCTTCTACCTCAAGTTGGCCCATATGGTTCAGGGCCCAAACGGAGGAATCTCGAAACAAGTTCATGCATTCCGGAATCCTCACGAGAAATGAGGAGGGTGGGTGAGTTTCCACGCAATTCCGAGACGTTGAAAAAAGTTCGTCTTCGTCTGCCTCAAGTTGGCCCATATGGTTCAGGGCCCAAACGGAGGAATCTCGAAACAAGTTCATGCATTCCGGAATCCTCACGAGAAATGAGGAGGGTGGGTGAGTTTCCACGCAATTCCGAGACGTTGAAAAAAGTTCGTCTTTTTCTGCCTCAAGTTGTCCCAAATTTTTCAGGGCCCAAACGGAGGAATCTGGAAACAAGTTCATGCATTCCGGAATCCTCACCAGAAATGAGGAGGGTGGGTGAGTTTCCACGCAATTCCGAGACGTTGAAAAAAGTTCGTCTTTTTCTGCCTCAAGTTGTCCCAAATGGTTCAGGGCCCAAACGGAGGAATCTGGAAACAAGTTCATGCATTCTCGAATACTCACGAGAAATGAGGAGGGTGGGTGAGTTTCCACGCAATTCTGAGACGTTGAAAAAAGTTCGTCTTCCTCTGCCTCAAGTTGTCCCATATGGATCAAGGCATAATCGGAGGAATCTCGAAACATGTTGACGCATTCTGGAATCCTCACGAGAAATGAGGAGGGTGGGTGAGTTTCCACGCAATTCCGAGACGTTGAAAAAAGTTCGTCTTCCTCTGCCTCAAGTTGTCCCATATGGTTCAGGGCATAATCGGAGGAATCTCGAAACAAGTTGATGCATTCTGGAATCCTCACGAGAAATGAGGTGGGTGGTTGAGTTTCCACGCAATTCCGAGATATTGAAAAAAGTTCGTCTTTTTCTTCCTCTATTTGTCCCAAATGGTTCAGGGCCCAAACGGAGGAATCTGGAAACAAGTTCATGCATTCTGGAACCCTCACGAGAAATGAGGAGGTGGGTGAGTTTCCACGCAATTCCGAGACGTTGAAAAAAGTTCGTCGTCGTCTGCCTCAAGTTGGCCCAGACGGTTCAGGGCCCAAACGGAGGAATCTCGAAACAAGTTCATGCATTCCGGAACCTCACGAGAAATGGGGAGGGTGGGTGAGTTTCCACGCAATTCCGAGACGTTGAAAAAAGTTCTTCTTCGTCTACCTCAAGTTGGCCCATATGGTTCAGGGCCCAAACGGAGGAATCTCGAAACAAGTTCATGCATTCCGGAATCCTCACGAGAAATGAGGAGGGTGGGTGAGTTTCCACGCAATTCCGAGACGTTGAAAAAAGTTCGTCTTCGTCTGCCTCAAGTTGGCCCATATGGTTCAGGGCCCAAACGGAGGAATCTCGAAACAAGTTCATGCATTCCGGAATCCTCACGAGAAATGACTCCGGGTGGGTGAGTTTTCACGCAATTCCGAGACGTTGAAAAAAGTTCGTCTTTTTCTGCCTCAAGTTGTCCCAAATTTTTCAGGGCCCAAACGGAGGAATCTGGAAACAAGTTCATGCATTCTGGAATCCTCACCAGAAATGAGGAGGGTGGGTGAGTTTCCACGCAATTCCGAGACGTTGAAAAAAGTTCTTCTTCTTCTACCTCAAGTTGGCCCATATGGTTCAGGGCCCAAACGGAGGAATCTCGAAACAAGTTCATGCATTCCGGAATCCTCACGAGAAATGAGGAGGGTGGGTGAGTGTCCACGCAATTCCGAGACGTTGAAAAAAGTTCGTCTTCGTCTGCCTCAAGTTGGCCCATATGGTTCAGGGCCCAAACGGAGGAATCTCGAAACAAGTTCATGCATTCCGGAATCCTCACGAGAAATGAGGAGGGTGGGTGAGTTTTCACGCAATTCCGAGACGTTGAAAAAAGTTCGTCTTTTTCTGCCTCAAGTTGTCCCAAATTTTTCAGGGCCCAAACGGAGGAATCTGGAAACAAGTTCATGCATTCCGGAATCCTCACGAGAAATGAGGAGGGTGGGTGAGTTTCCACGCAATTCCGAGACGTTGAAAAAAGTTCGTCTTCCTCTGCCTCAAGTTGTCCCATATGGTTCAGGGCCCAAACGGAGGAATCTGGAAACAAGTTCATGCATTCTGGAATCCTCACGAGAAATGAGGAGGGTGGGTGACTTTCCACATAATTCCGAGATGTTGAAAAAAGTTCGTCGTTTTCTTCCTCAAGTTGTCCCAAATGGTTCAGGGCCCAAACGGAGGAATCTGGAAACAAGTTCATGCATTCTGGAATCCTCACGAGAAATGAGGAGGGTGGGTGAGTTTCCACGCAATTCCGAGACGTTGAAAAAAGTTCGTCTTTTTCTTCCTCAAGTTGTCCCAAATGGTTCAGGGCCCAAACGGAGGAATCTGGAAACAAGTTCATGCATTCTGGAATACTCACGAGAAATGAGGAGGGTGGGTGAGTTTACACGCAATTCCGAGACGTTGAAAAAAGATCGTCTTCCTCTGCCTCAAGTTGTCCCATATGGTTCAGGGCCCAAACGGAGGAATCTGGAAACAAGTTCATGCATTCTGGAATCTTCACCAGAAATGAGGAGGGTGGGTGAGTTTCCACGCAATTCCGAGACGTTGAAAAAAGTTCGTCTTTTTCTGCCTCAAGTTGTCCCAAATGGTTCAGGGCCCAAACGGAGGAATCTGGAAACAAGTTCATTCATTCTCGAATACTCACGAGAAATGAGGAGGGTGGGTGAGTTTCCACGCAATTCCGAGGCGTTGAAAAAAGTTCGTCTACCTCTGCCTCAAGTTGTCCCATATGGTTCAAGTCATAATCGGAGGAATCTCGAAACATGTTGACGCATTCTGGAATCCTCACGAGAAATGAGGAGGGTGGGTGAGTTTCCACACAATTCCGAGATGTTGAAAAAAGTTCGTCGTTTTCTTCCTTAAGTTGTCCCAAATGGTTCAGGGCCCAAACGGAGGAATCTGGAAACAAGTTCATGCATTCCGGAATCCTCACGAGAAATGAGGAGGGTGGGTGAGTTTCCACGCAATTCCGAGACGTTGAAAAAAGTTCTTCTTCTTCTACCTCAAGTTGGCCCATATGGTTCAGGGCCCAAACGGAGGAATCTCGAAACAAGTTCATACATTCCGGAATCCTCACGAGAAATGAGGAGGGTGGGTGAGTTTCCACGCAATTCCGAGACGTTGAAAAAAGTTCGTCTTCGTCTGCCTCAAGTTGGCCCATATGGTTCAGGGCCCAAACGGAGGAATCTCGAAACAAGTTCATGCATTCCGGAATCCTCACGAGAAATGAGGAGGGTGGGTGAGTTTCCACGCAATTCCGAGACGTTGAAAAAAGTTCGTCTTTTTCTGCCTCAAGTTGTCCCAAATGGTTCAGGGCCCAAACGGAGGAATCTGGAAACAAGTTCATGCATTCTCGAATACTCACGAGAAATGAGGAGGGTGGGTGAGTTTCCACGCAATTCTGAGACGTTGAAAAAAGTTCGTCTTCCTCTGCCTCAAGTTGTCCCATATGGATCAAGGCATAATCGGAGGAATCTCGAAACATGTTGACGCATTCTGGAATCCTCACGAGAAATGAGGAGGGTGGGTGAGTTTCCACGCAATTCCGAGACGTTGAAAAAAGTTCGTCTTCCTCTGCCTCAAGTTGTCCCATATGGTTCAGGGCATAATCGGAGGAATCTCGAAACAAGTTGATGCATTCTGGAATCCTCACGAGAAATGAGGTGGGTGGTTGAGTTTCCACGCAATTCCGAGATATTGAAAAAAGTTCGTCTTTTTCTTCCTCTATTTGTCCCAAATGGTTCAGGGCCCAAACGGAGGAATCTGGAAACAAGTTCATGCATTCTGGAACCCTCACGAGAAATGAGGAGGTGGGTGAGTTTCCACGCAATTCCGAGACGTTGAAAAAAGTTCGTCATCGTCTGCCTCAAGTTGGCCCAGATGGTTCAGGGCCCAAACGGAGGAATCTCGAAACAAGTTCATGCATTCCGGAACCTCACGAGAAATGGGGAGGGTGGGTGAGTTTCCACGCAATTCCGAGACGTTGAAAAAAGTTCTTCTTCGTCTACCTCAAGTTGGCCCATATGGTTCAGGGCCCAAACGGAGGAATCTCGAAACAAGTTGATGCATTCCGGAATCCTCACGAGAAATGAGGAGGGTGGGTGAGTTTCCACGCAATTCCGAGACGTTGAAAAAAGTTCGTCTTCGTCTGCCTCAAGTTGGCCCATATGGTTCAGGGCCCAAACGGAGGAATCTCGAAACAAGTTCATGCATTCCGGAATCCTCACGAGAAATGAGGAGGGTGGGTGAGTTTTCACGTAATTCCGAGACGTTGAAAAAAGTTCGTCTTTTTCTGCCTCAAGTTGTCCCAAATTTTTCAGGGCCCAAACGGAGGAATCTGGAAACAAGTTCATGCATTCTGGAATCCTCACCAGAAATGAGGAGGGTGGGTGAGTTTCCACGCAATTCCGAGACGTTGAAAAAAGTTCTTCTTCTTCTACCTCAAGTTGGCCCATATGGTTCAGGGCCCAAACGGAGGAATCTCGAAACAAGTTCATGCATTCCGGAATCCTCACGAGAAATGAGGAGGGTGGGTGAGTTTCCACGCAATTCCGAGACGTTGAAAAAAGTTCGTCTTCGTCTGCCTCAAGTTGGCCCATATGGTTCAGGGCCCAAACGGAGGAATCTCGAAACAAGTTCATGCATTCCGGAATCCTCACGAGAAATGAGGAGGGTGGGTGAGTTTCCACGCAATTCCGAGACGTTGAAAAAAGTTCGTCTTTTTCTGCCTCAAGTTGTCCCAAATTTTTCAGGGCCCAAACGGAGGAATCTGGAAACAAGTTCATGCATTCCGGAATCCTCACCAGAAATGAGGAGGGTGGGTGAGTTTCCACGCAATTCCGAGACGTTGAAAAAAGTTCGTCTTTTTCTGCCTCAAGTTGTCCCAAATGGTTCAGGGCCCAAACGGAGGAATCTGGAAACAAGTTCATGCATTCTCGAATACTCACGAGAAATGAGGAGGGTGGGTGAGTTTCCACGCAATTCTGAGACGTTGAAAAAAGTTCGTCTTCCTCTGCCTCAAGTTGTCCCATATGGATCAAGGCATAATCGGAGGAATCTCGAAACATGTTGACGCATTCTGGAATCCTCACGAGAAATGAGTAGGGTGGGTGAGTTTCCACGCAATTCCGAGACGTTGAAAAAAGTTCGTCTTCCTCTGCCTCAAGTTGTCCCATATGGTTCAGGGCATAATCGGAGGAATCTCGAAACAAGTTGATGCATTCTGGAATCCTCACGAGAAATGAGGTGGGTGGTTGAGTTTCCACGCAATTCCGAGATATTGAAAAAAGTTCGTCTTTTTCTTCCTCTATTTGTCCCAAATGGTTCAGGGCCCAAACGGAGGAATCTGGAAACAAGTTCATGCATTCTGGAACCCTCACGAGAAATGAGGAGGTGGGTGAGTTTCCACGCAATTCCGAGACGTTGAAAAAAGTTCGTCATCGTCTGCCTCAAGTTGGCCCAGATGGTTCAGGGCCCAAACGGAGGAATCTCGAAACAAGTTCATGCATTCCGGAACCTCACGAGAAATGGGGAGGGTGGGTGAGTTTCCACGCAATTCCGAGACGTTGAAAAAAGTTCTTCTTCGTCTACCTCAAGTTGGCCCATATGGTTCAGGGCCCAAACGGAGGAATCTCGAAACAAGTTCATGCATTCCGGAATCCTCACGAGAAATGAGGAGGGTGGGTGAGTTTCCACGCAATTCCGAGACGTTGAAAAAAGTTCGTCTTCGTCTGCCTCAAGTTGGCCCATATGGTTCAGGGCCCAAACGGAGGAATCTCGAAACAAGTTCATGCATTCCGGAATCCTCACGAGAAATGACTCCGGGTGGGTGAGTTTTCACGCAATTCCGAGACGTTGAAAAAAGTTCGTCTTTTTCTGCCTCAAGTTGTCCCAAATTTTTCAGGGCCCAAACGGAGGAATCTGGAAACAAGTTCATGCATTCTGGAATCCTCACCAGAAATGAGGAGGGTGGGTGAGTTTCCACGCAATTCCGAGACGTTGAAAAAAGTTCTTCTTCTTCTACCTCAAGTTGGCCCATATGGTTCAGGGCCCAAACGGAGGAATCTCGAAACAAGTTCATGCATTCCGGAATCCTCACGAGAAATGAGGAGGGTGGGTGAGTGTCCACGCAATTCCGAGACGTTGAAAAAAGTTCGTCTTCGTCTGCCTCAAGTTGGCCCATATGGTTCAGGGCCCAAACGGAGGAATCTCGAAACAAGTTCATGCATTCCGGAATCCTCACGAGAAATGAGGAGGGTGGGTGAGTTTTCACGCAATTCCGAGACGTTGAAAAAAGTTCGTCTTTTTCTGCCTCAAGTTGTCCCAAATTTTTCAGGGCCCAAACGGAGGAATCTGGAAACAAGTTCATGCATTCCGGAATCCTCACGAGAAATGAGGAGGGTGGGTGAGTTTCCACGCAATTCCGAGACGTTGAAAAAAGTTCTTCTTCTTCTACCTCAAGTTGGCCCATATGGTTCAGGGCCCAAACGGAGGAATCTCGAAACAAGTTCATGCATTCCGGAATCCTCACGAGAAATGAGGAGGGTGGGTGAGTTTCCACGCAATTCCGAGACGTTGAAAAAAGTTCGTCTTTTTCTGCCTCAAGTTGTCCCAAATTTTTCAGGGCCCAAACGGAGGAATCTGGAAACAAGTTCATGCATTCTGGAATCCTCACCAGAAATGAGGAGGGTGGGTGAGTTTCCACGCAATTCCGAGACGTTGAAAAAAGTTCGTCTTTTTCTGCCTCAAGTTGTCCCAAATGGTTCAGGGCCCAAACGGAGGAATCTGGAAACAAGTTCATGCATTCTCGAATACTCACGAGAAATGAGGAGGGTGGGTGAGTTTCCACGCAATTCTGAGACGTTGAAAAAAGTTCGTCTTCCTCTGCCTCAAGTTGTCCCATATGGATCAAGGCATAATCGGAGGAATCTCGAAACATGTTGACGCATTCTGGAATCCTCACGAGAAATGAGGAGGGTGGGTGAGTTTCCACGCAATTCCGAGACGTTGAAAAAAGTTCGTCTTCCTCTGCCTCAAGTTGTCCCATATGGTTCAGGGCATAATCGGAGGAATCTCGAAACAAGTTGATGCATTCTGGAATCCTCACGAGAAATGAGGTGGGTGGTTGAGTTTCCACGCAATTCCGAGATATTGAAAAAAGTTCGTCTTTTTCTTCCTCTATTTGTCCCAAATGGTTCAGGGCCCAAACGGAGGAATCTGGAAACAAGTTCATGCATTCTGGAACCCTCACGAGAAATGAGGAGGTGGGTGAGTTTCCACGCAATTCCGAGACGTTGAAAAAAGTTCGTCATCGTCTGCCTCAAGTTGGCCCAGATGGTTCAGGGCCCAAACGGAGGAATCTCGAAACAAGTTCATGCATTCCGGAACCTCACGAGAAATGGGGAGGGTGGGTGAGTTTCCACGCAATTCCGAGACGTTGAAAAAAGTTCTTCTTCGTCTACCTCAAGTTGGCCCATATGGTTCAGGGCCCAAACGGAGGAATCTCGAAACAAGTTCATGCATTCCGGAATCCTCACGAGAAATGAGGAGGGTGGGTGAGTTTCCACGCAATTCCGAGACGTTGAAAAAAGTTCGTCTTCGTCTGCCTCAAGTTGGCCCATATGGTTCAGGGCCCAAACGGAGGAATCTCGAAACAAGTTCATGCATTCCGGAATCCTCACGAGAAATGAGGAGGGTGGGTGAGTTTTCACGCAATTCCGAGACGTTGAAAAAAGTTCGTCTTTTTCTGCCTCAAGTTGTCCCAAATTTTTCAGGGCCCAAACGGAGGAATCTGGAAACAAGTTCATGCATTCTGGAATCCTCACCAGAAATGAGGAGGGTGGGTGAGTTTCCACGCAATTCCGAGACGTTGAAAAAAGTTCTTCTTCTTCTACCTCAAGTTGGCCCATATGGTTCAGGGCCCAAACGGAGGAATCTCGAAACAAGTTCATGCATTCCGGAATCCTCACGAGAAATGAGGAGGGTGGGTGAGTTTCCACGCAATTCCGAGACGTTGAAAAAAGTTCGTCTTTTTCTGCCTCAAGTTGTCCCAAATTTTTCAGGGCCCAAACGGAGGAATCTGGAAACAAGTTCATGCATTCTGGAATCCTCACCAGAAATGAGGAGGGTGGGTGAGTTTCCACGCAATTCCGAGACGTTGAAAAAAGTTCGTCTTTTTCTGCCTCAAGTTGTCCCAAATGGTTCAGGGCCCAAACGGAGGAATCTGGAAACAAGTTCATGCATTCTCGAATACTCACGAGAAATGAGGAGGGTGGGTGAGTTTCCACGCAATTCTGAGACGTTGAAAAAAGTTCGTCTTCCTCTGCCTCAAGTTGTCCCATATGGATCAAGGCATAATCGGAGGAATCTCGAAACATGTTGACGCATTCTGGAATCCTCACGAGAAATGAGGAGGGTGGGTGAGTTTCCACGCAATTCCGAGACGTTGAAAAAAGTTCGTCTTCCTCTGCCTCAAGTTGTCCCATATGGTTCAGGGCATAATCGGAGGAATCTCGAAACAAGTTGATGCATTCTGGAATCCTCACGAGAAATGAGGTGGGTGGTTGAGTTTCCACGCAATTCCGAGATATTGAAAAAAGTTCGTCTTTTTCTTCCTCAATTTGTCCCAAATGGTTCAGGGCCCAAACGGAGGAATCTGGAAACAAGTTCATGCATTCTGGAACCCTCACGAGAAAT
Organism: Acacia crassicarpa; assembly: GCA_034222035.1. Lineage (NCBI taxonomy): Eukaryota > Viridiplantae > Streptophyta > Magnoliopsida > Fabales > Fabaceae > Acacia > Acacia crassicarpa. The sequence continues at coordinate 29,220,800 of JAWXYG010000002.1, read as the reverse complement.
GAGGAGGTGGGTGAGTTTCCACGCAATTCCGAGACGTTGAAAAAAGTTCGTCATCGTCTGCCTCAAGTTGGCCCAGATGGTTCAGGGCCCAAACGGAGGAATCTCGAAACAAGTTCATGCATTCTGGAACCTCACGAGAAATGGGGAGGGTGGGTGAGTTTCCACGCAATTCCGAGACGTTGAAAAAAGTTCTTCTTCGTCTACCTCAAGTTGGCCCATATGGTTCAGGGCCCAAACGGAGGAATCTCGAAACAAGTTCATGCATTCCGGAATCCTCACGAGAAATGAGGAGGGTGGGTGAGTTTCCACGCAATTCCGAGACGTTGAAAAAAGTTCGTCTTCGTCTGCCTCAAGTTGGCCCATATGGTTCAGGGCCCAAACGGAGGAATCTCGAAACAAGTTCATGCATTCCGGAATCCTCACGAGAAATGAGGAGGGTGGGTGAGTTTTCACGCAATTCCGAGACGTTGAAAAAAGTTCGTCTTTTTCTGCCTCAAGTTGTCCCAAATTTTTCAGGGCCCAAACGGAGGAATCTGGAAACAAGTTCATGCATTCTGGAATCCTCACCAGAAATGAGGAGGGTGGGTGAGTTTCCACGCAATTCCGAGACGTTGAAAAAAGTTCTTCTTCTTCTACCTCAAGTTGGCCCATATGGTTCAGGGCCCAAACGGAGGAATCTCGAAACAAGTTCATGCATTCCGGAATCCTCACGAGAGATGAGGAGGGTGGGTGAGTGTCCACGCAATTCCGAGACGTTGAAAAAAGTTCGTCTTCGTCTGCCTCAAGTTGGCCCATATGGTTCAGGGCCCAAACGGAGGAATCTCGAAACAAGTTCATGCATTCCGGAATCCTCACGAGAAATGAGGAGGGTGGGTGAGTTTCCACGCAATTCCGAGATGTTGAAAAAAGTTCGTCTTTTTCTGCCTCAAGTTGTCCCAAATTTTTCAGGGCCCAAACGGTGGAATATGGAAACAAGTTCATGCATTCTGGAATCCTCACGAGAAATGAGGAGGGTGGGTGAGTTTACACGCAATTCCGAGACGTTGAAAAAAGATCGTCTTCCTCTGCCTCAAGTTGTCCCATATGGTTAAGGGCCCAAACGGAGGAATCTGGAAACAAGTTCATGCATTCTGGAATCTTCACCAGGAATGAGGTGGGTGGTTGAGTTTCCACGCAATTCCGAGATATTGAAAAAAGTTCGTCTTTTTCTTCCTCTAGTTGTCCCAAATGGTTCATGGCCCAAACGGAGGAATCTGGAAACAAGTTCATGCATTCTGGAACCCTCACGAGAAATGAGGAGGTGGGTGAGTTTCCACGCAATTCCGAGACGTTGAAAAAATTTCGTCATCGTCTGCCTCAAGTTGGCCCATATGGTTCAGGGCCCAAACGGAGGAATCTGGAAACAAGTTCATGCATTCTGGAATCCTCACCAGAAATAAGGAGGGTGGGTGAGTTTCCACGCAATTCCGAGACGTTGAAAAAAGTTCTTCTTCTTCTACCTCAAGTTGGCCCATATGGTTCAGGGCCCAAACGGAGGAATCTCGAAACAAGTTCATGCATTCCGGAATCCTCACGAGAAATGAGGAGGGTGGGTGAGTGTCCACGCAATTCCGAGACGTTGAAAAAAGTTCGTCTTCGTCTGCCTCAAGTTGGCCCATATGGTTCAGGGCCCAAACGGAGGAATCTCGAAACAAGTTCATGCATTCCGGAATCCTCACGAGAAATGAGGAGGGTGGGTGAGTTTCCACGCAATTCCGAGATGTTGAAAAAAGTTCGTCTTTTTCTGCCTCAAGTTGTCCCAAATTTTTCAGGGCACAAACGGTGGAATATGGAAACAAGTTCATGCATTCTGGAATCCTCACGAGAAATGAGGAGGGTGGGTGAGTTTCCACGCAATTCCGAGACGTTGAAAAAAGTTCGTCTTTTTCTTCCTCAAGTTGTCCCAAATGGTTCAGGGCCCAAACGGAGGAATCTGGAAACAAGTTCATGCATTCTGGAATACTCACGAGAAATGAGGAGGGTGGGTGAGTTTACACGCAATTCCGAGACGTTGAAAAAAGATCGTCTTCCTCTGCCTCAAGTTGTCCCATATGGTTAAGGGCCCAAACGGAGGAATCTGGAAACAAGTTCATGCATTCTGGAATCTTCACCAGGAATGAGGTGGGTGGTTGAGTTTCCACGCAATTCCGAGATATTGAAAAAAGTTCGTCTTTTTCTTCCTCTAGTTGTCCCAAATGGTTCATGGCCCAAACGGAGGAATCTGGAAACAAGTTCATGCATTCTGGAACCCTCACGAGAAATGAGGAGGTGGGTGAGTTTCCACGCAATTCCGAGACGTTGAAAAAATTTCGTCATCGTCTGCCTCAAGTTGGCCCATATGGTTCAGGGCCCAAACGGAGGAATCTCGAAACAAGTTCATGCATTCCGGAATCCTCACGAGAAATGAGGAGGGTGGGTGAGTTTTCACGCAATTCCGAGACGTTGAAAAAAGTTCGTCTTTTTCTGCCTCAAGTTGTCCCAAATTTTTCAGGGCCCAAACGGAGGAATCTGGAAACAAGTTCATGCATTCTGGAATCCTCACCAGAAATAAGGAGGGTGGGTGAGTTTCCACGCAATTCCGAGACGTTGAAAAAAGTTCTTCTTCTTCTACCTCAAGTTGGCCCATATGGTTCAGGGCCCAAACGGAGGAATCTCGAAACAAGTTCATGCATTCCGGAATCCTCACGAGAAATGAGGAGGGTGGGTGAGTTTCCACGCAATTCCGAGACGTTGAAAAAAGTTCGTCTTTTTCTGCCTCAAGTTGTCCCAAATTTTTCAGGGCCCAAACGGAGGAATCTGGAAACAAGTTCATGCATTCTGGAATCCTCACCAGAAATGAGGAGGGTGGGTGAGTTTCCACGCAATTCCGAGACGTTGAAAAAAGTTCGTCTTTTTCTGCCTCAAGTTGTCCCAAATGGTTCAGGGCCCAAACGGAGGAATCTGGAAACAAGTTCATGCATTCTCGAATACTCACGAGAAATGAGGAGGGTGGGTGAGTTTCCACGCAATTCTGAGACGTTGAAAAAAGTTCGTCTTCCTCTGCCTCAAGTTGTCCCATATGGATCAAGGCATAATCGGAGGAATCTCGAAACATGTTGACGCATTCTGGAATCCTCACGAGAAATGAGGAGGGTGGGTGAGTTTCCACGCAATTCCGAGACGTTGAAAAAAGTTCGTCTTCCTCTGCCTCAAGTTGTCCCATATGGTTCAGGGCATAATCGGAGGAATCTCGAAACAAGTTGATGCATTCTGGAATCCTCACGAGAAATGAGGTGGGTGGTTGAGTTTCCACGCAATTCCGAGATATTGAAAAAAGTTCGTCTTTTTCTTCCTCTATTTGTCCCAAATGGTTCAGGGCCCAAACGGAGGAATCTGGAAACAAGTTCATGCATTCTGGAACCCTCACGAGAAATGAGGAGGTGGGTGAGTTTCCACGCAATTCCGAGACGTTGAAAAAAGTTCGTCATCGTCTGCCTCAAGTTGGCCCAGATGGTTCAGGGCCCAAACGGAGGAATCTCGAAACAAGTTCATGCATTCCGGAACCTCACGAGAAATGGGGAGGGTGGGTGAGTTTCCACGCAATTCCGAGACGTTGAAAAAAGTTCTTCTTCGTCTACCTCAAGTTGGCCCATATGGTTCAGGGCCCAAACGGAGGAATCTCGAAACAAGTTCATGCATTCCGGAATCCTCACGAGAAATGAGGAGGGTGGGTGAGTTTCCACGCAATTCCGAGACGTTGAAAAAAGTTCGTCTTCGTCTGCCTCAAGTTGGCCCATATGGTTCAGGGCCCAAACGGAGGAATCTCGAAACAAGTTCATGCATTCCGGAATCCTCACGAGAAATGAGGAGGGTGGGTGAGTTTTCACGCAATTCCGAGACGTTGAAAAAAGTTCGTCTTTTTCTGCCTCAAGTTGTCCCAAATTTTTCAGGGCCCAAACGGAGGAATCTGGAAACAAGTTCATGCATTCTGGAATCCTCACCAGAAATGAGGAGGGTGGGTGAGTTTCCACGCAATTCCGAGACGTTGAAAAAAGTTCTTCTTCTTCTACCTCAAGTTGGCCCATATGGTTCAGGGCCCAAACGGAGGAATCTCGAAACAAGTTCATGCATTCCGGAATCCTCACGAGAAATGAGGAGGGTGGGTGAGTTTCCACGCAATTCCGAGACGTTGAAAAAAGTTCGTCTTCGTCTGCCTCAAGTTGGCCCATATGGTTCAGGGCCCAAACGGAGGAATCTCGAAACAAGTTCATGCATTCCGGAATCCTCACGAGAAATGAGGAGGGTGGGTGAGTTTCCACGCAATTCCGAGACGTTGAAAAAAGTTCGTCTTCCTCTGCCTCAAGTTGTCCCATATGGTTCAGGGCATAATCGGAGGAATCTCGAAACAAGTTGATGCATTCTGGAATCCTCACGAGAAATGAGGAGGGTGGGTGAGTTTCCACGCAATTCCGAGATGTTGAAAAAAGTTCGTCTTTTTCTTCCTCAAGTTGTCCCAAATGGTTCAGGGCCCAAACGGAGGAATCTGGAAACAAGTTCATGCATTCTGGAATCCTCACGAGAAATGAGGAGGGTGGGTGAGTTTCCACGCAATTACGAGACGTTGAAAAAAGTTCGTCTTCCTCTGTCTCAAGTTGTCCCATATGGTTCAGGGAATAATCGGAGGAATCTCGAAACAAGTTGATGCATTCCGGAATCCTCACGAGAAATGAGGAGCGTGGGTGAGTTTCCACGCAATTCCGAGATGTTGAAAAAAGTTCGTCTTTTTCTTCCTCAAGTTGTCCCAAATGGTTCAGGGCCCAAACGGAGGAATCTGGAAACTAGTTCATGCATTCTGGAATCCTCACGAGAAATGAGGAGGGTGGGTGAGTTTCCACGCAATTCCGAGACGTTGAAAAAAGTTCGTCTTCCTCTGCCTCAAGTTGTCCCATATGGTTCAGGGCATAATCGGAGGAATCTCGAAACAAGTTGATGCATTCTGGAATCCTCACGAGATATGAGGAGGGTGGGTGAGTTTCCACGTAATTCCGAGACGTTGAAAAAAGTTCGTCTTCCTCTGCCTCAAGTTGTCCCATATGGTTCAGGGCATAATCGGAGGAATCTCGAAACAAGTTGATGCATTCTGGAATCCTCACGAGAAATGAGGTGGGTGGTTGAGTTTCCACGCAATTTCGAGATGTTGAAAAAAGTTCGTCTTTTTCTTCCTCTAGTTGTCCCAAATGGTTCAGGGCCCAAACGTAAGAATCTGGAAACAAGTTCATGCATTCTGGAATCCTCACGAGAAATGAGGAGGGTGGGTGAGTTTCCACGCAATTCCGAGACGTTGAAAAAAGTTCGTCTTTTTCTTCCTCAAGTTGTCCCAAATGGTTCAGGGCCCAAACGGAGGAATCTGGAAACAAGTTCATGCATTCTGGAATACTCACGAGAAATGAGGAGGGTGGGTGAGTTTACACGCAATTCCGAGACGTTGAAAAAAGATCGTCTTCCTCTGCCTCAAGTTGTCCCATATGGTTAAGGGCCCAAACGGAGGAATCTGGAAACAAGTTCATGCATTCTGGAATCTTCACCAGGAATGAGGTGGGTGGTTGAGTTTCCACGCAATTCCGAGATATTGAAAAAAGTTCGTCTTTTTCTTCCTCTAGTTGTCCCAAATGGTTCATGGCCCAAACGGAGGAATCTGGAAACAAGTTCATGCATTCTGGAACCCTCACGAGAAATGAGGAGGTGGGTGAGTTTCCACGCAATTCCGAGACGTTGAAAAAATTTCGTCATCGTCTGCCTCAAGTTGGCCCATATGGTTCAGGGCCCAAACGGAGGAATCTCGAAACAAGTTCATGCATTCCGGAATCCTCACGAGAAATGAGGAGGGTGGGTGAGTTTTCACGCAATTCCGAGACGTTGAAAAAAGTTCGTCTTTTTCTGCCTCAAGTTGTCCCAAATTTTTCAGGGCCCAAACGGAGGAATCTGGAAACAAGTTCATGCATTCTGGAATCCTCACCAGAAATAAGGAGGGTGGGTGAGTTTCCACGCAATTCCGAGACGTTGAAAAAAGTTCTTCTTCTTCTACCTCAAGTTGGCCCATATGGTTCAGGGCCCAAACGGAGGAATCTCGAAACAAGTTCATGCATTCCGGAATCCTCACGAGAAATGAGGAGGGTGGGTGAGTTTCCACGCAATTCCGAGACGTTGAAAAAAGATCGTCTTCCTCTGCCTCAAGTTGTCCCATATGGTTAAGGGCCCAAACGGAGGAATCTGGAAACAAGTTCATGCATTCTGGAATCTTCACCAGGAATGAGGTGGGTGGTTGAGTTTCCACGCAATTCCGAGATATTGAAAAAAGTTCGTCTTTTTCTTCCTCTAGTTGTCCCAAATGGTTCATGGCCCAAACGGAGGAATCTGGAAACAAGTTCATGCATTCTGGAACCCTCACGAGAAATGAGGAGGTGGGTGAGTTTCCACGCAATTCCGAGACGTTGAAAAAATTTCGTCATCGTCTGCCTCAAGTTGGCCCATATGGTTCAGGGCCCAAACGGAGGAATCTCGAAACAAGTTCATGCATTCCGGAATCCTCACGAGAAATGAGGAGGGTGGGTGAGTTTTCACGCAATTCCGAGACGTTGAAAAAAGTTCGTCTTTTTCTGCCTCAAGTTGTCCCAAATTTTTCAGGGCCCAAACGGAGGAATCTGGAAACAAGTTCATGCATTCTGGAATCCTCACCAGAAATAAGGAGGGTGGGTGAGTTTCCACGCAATTCCGAGACGTTGAAAAAAGTTCTTCTTCTTCTACCTCAAGTTGGCCCATATGGTTGATGAGGACCTTTTGTCATTAGCCTTGGGGTCCACAATCAACAATTAACCAAGGATTGCATATAGGCAAACCAAGGATCGTTCTCTCTTCTCGAGGAGCCTTTTATTGGATCCTAAGTAATCTAGATGTCATGCAAATGAAATGAAAACAAGGGGGGATTGGTTTTTGTTGAAATTAAAACAGGAATTAAAGACAGAATGAAGAAAATTGAGATTAATCAAATTGAAATGGATCAACCCAGAATTGGGATTCCAAGACCTTCCATCATCGAACAAAAATAGGATAACTAAACTTGTGATTGATTCTAGACAAACCGAGATCTCTGCATTTGTCCAGAAACTCCCTCGACTAGACGATCGCCTAGCATTTGATCGAACACGTGGTGAGCTCGTTGTACGATCGCACAACGTTCTCTGCAACCCGGTTCGACCTAAGTCCTTGGGATTTCAATCTGGATATTAAATCTAATACCCAATCCATAATTATAATCGGATCCGATTAAAATTAATAGAAACAAGTCAGTTACTGATTAAAGCGCAAGTCCTCCGGATGACACCATGGAATCCTCAACTCATGGGTCGATCACAGAAACTCAGCCAAGCATGGCTTTGTGAAATGAAAATGTAGAAATGTTCATCATGACCATGAAGAACATGAACAAGTTCATCATGAACACGAAGAACACAAAGAACAATTAAAGAAAATGAAAGCTTCTATTCAAAAATAAATCTCAACAACATAATGAATCCATATAGAAAAAGAAGAAGAACATAAAATCAAAATAAAATAATTAAAAGGAAAGATTAAAACCTAAGCCTTCCATGTAGGAGGCAAGAAATTAAAGACAAGAATTAAAGACAATACATGAAACTAATAAAGAAAAACTAAGCCTTCCATGTAGGAGGCAAGAAAATACAAGAAGGAAAGAATGAGAGAGATCTTGGTCATCTCCAAGGTGTGTCTTGCTCTTCACAACACTCTTCTATTTATAGGCAGCTAGGAGCATCTCATCCATGCACTTTACAACCCAAATTCGTCACTTTAGTTAGTGGCCAACTTGGAAGCATCTTTGAATCACTTTACAGCTCCAAAACCGTGTCTTCTTTTCCTGCCCATGTTAGGCCACGAAATCATCCGAATCTGGCCATGTGATCTTAATATGAAATGTAGCCCCGGATGTCAGCTTTCCAGTCGTTCAAACGGTGCCCCATTTGGAGGTCTGTAGCTCCAGATATGGGCCAAATACCGAACGTCATTCCAGAGTCCAGTGAAAGCAGCCTGTTTCGGTTTCCAGTCCAATTTTGGCCCTCTAAACGTCTGATTGAGCTTTTGGGCTCTTCATAGGAGTTGTAGGGCTTCCTCTTAGCTTTCTGGAAATGCAAATTGGGGATCAATTGGATTTACATAACTCAAGTTATTCCCAAAATACCGAACAGTGTTCATGACCCAACTGCAGTAAGAATGTGACAAAAGTCCAATTTTGAGTCCAAACTCAAGATGTGACCAAGATTAATGCAAATAAAATCTAAAAGCTCCTTATGAAGATGAAATCACATATTTGACTAATTGTTCCATTAAAGCATGATAATGACAGAGTTTATAGCTTCTTTTTGCATTTAAAATAATATGAATTCAATGATTATCAAACTCCCCCACACTTATCCTTTTGCACTCCTGAGCAAAATTAAAAAGTAAGGAACAAGAGAAATTTCTCTTTTCTAACAATTGCTGAAATTTCAAAGCTCAACAAGGATCACAAAAGCTTCAAAAGATCAACCATTCAAGACAGAAATCTCTTCATCTCAAATTACTAATCATGGCAGTATCATTCAATGATGCTGATCACACAAAATAGTCTCTCAAATGATGCCCTCAATCAATCTCTCAAGTGTATATGGTTAATCAGTGTATCACTCAAATTCTGCTCAATGAAATTGTTCTACCATAAGCTTGCTCAAGTTCTACTTCTCCACTACTGATAACACATGCTTGCACAAATCAAGAGAGCTTGTTATTACAGGTTGTAATGGGGTTAGGGTGAAGGTAGGTAAAAGTATGGAATGAGAGGTTAAGCATCAAAGAAATTAAATTGAGCACTGATTAACACAATCATTCTCTATGTATGAAAATTTTTATTTAACTCAAATACTTCCTTTCTTTCTAATTTTTTTTTTACACCTTTTTTTTCTTTTGTTCTTTATCTTTTTTTTTTCTTTTCCTTTCCTTTTTTTTTCTTTTTTTCTTTTTTTTTCTTTATTTTTTTTGAACTGTACTATATATATATGATCACAATGGAAAAATCAAATATCTCCCCCCTACACTTAAACTGTTGCGCTCCTGAGCAACCCCCACACTTAAACACAAAACCAATGTAAACCAATGCTCAATAATTTTTCATGGTGCGGAATAAAATGGTTTTATGCTTAGGCTTGTAATGTGGCTTAGAATAAAATGGACAAAAAGGCACAAAGGGGTTATCAAAGGAATAATAATGCATGGGAAAGGCTATTTGGCCAAAGTGGGCAAAACAAAAGGAAACAAAAACAAGCTTCCATCATACCTATGCACATAAGTGAAAATGTAGTTTCAAAAAGAAAAGGAGCAAGTTCTAGAGAACGCAAATCATGAGTAGATGCACACATGAAAGAAAGAATGGCAAAAGATGAATTCCATTCATATAGGCTCAAAATCTCACAAAGGTTGCAATCAGCATCATAGAATCAACTACCAAGATATTATAATCCAAGAGTTGAAAATATCAATCAAAACAGAATGATCCATCAAAACCAAAGTGCCCAAGTGCATAATATGTTGCAATCATAGAATGAGAAAATGCATTGTTCTTATTCTATTTAATAAACTACATTATTTCTACTTTTTCTACTGGATTGTGTCCCTCCCCCACACTTATCTTCCTCGCACAACAATTTTGCCCAAAAATTTGTAGAAATTAGGAAGAAAATAAGTGAGGAAAGAGACAACCTGGGTTAGAAGATCTTGAGTCGCTTAAAGGAGAAGTTCTCATCTCGAATGAGAATCATGCATTTGTCTGTGAAAACATCTTCTCCCACATTGATTTTCCTTGGTGGAGGTGGTTCAGGATCAATTGGAAGAGGTCCAAGAATGTACGAAGGATGTTGGATCCACAAAGAACCTTTCCAGGAATGTGCCTGCAAAGAAGACAAGCAACCAGCAGTATCCCATCCAAAAATAGAAACATGGAGGAGTTTCAAGTGAATTAAAGGCATGTTAAGTTCCAAACTCTCCAAGTAACTATCACATCCAAGGAAATCAATGATACTCCCATCAGTAGGAGTCAAGGTACCAATTATATTGTGAAAATTCTCTTGTGGTTGCAAGATGGAAGGTATGGAATCCAACTTAGTGTTGGAGTATACCTCATCATTGTCACAATCACAAGAGATGGAAGGGAAAAGAGTGGAAAAAGGAAAAGAATTTTTCAAATCATCACCACCTGGAATGTGTAAAGATTCAAAACAATTATCTTGTTTTTCTAAATCAGGTGGCAAATCACAAGAAAGTACTTGTTGGAAAGATTCATTGACATGCAGGATTTTATCAATCAAAATTTCAGAATCTTTGTCACCAACCAGACTACAAGAATGTAACTCAATGGGAATTTTATGCATTTGACATTCTAGGCTATGATTGTTCTCACTCATATCAACAACAGAATCCACAATCAATGCAGAATTGCTACCAAAATCACCGAATAATGCATCATTAATTTCAGTGCAAATAGGACATCGTTCATTATTAGAACAGGCACAATTGACAGTGTTACTCATAGATGCAAAATCAGGATAATCAGCATACCATTCAGCAAGAACATCATCACCAACATTGGCATCCATGCTTGATTCAACTGTTTCAGAATTGACATGCTTACTATCTTCAATAGTACAAGACAGTGCATTTTGATCAATGGTAGAATCAACCACTTCACTAAATGCTTTCTTTTGAAGCTCAACATGTAAATGACATTTTTCATGATAACAATCCACACACATTTGATATTCCTCACAAGAGCATGAAAATATGTCATTCAATTTATCGAATTCATCCATAGTACTATGAAGAGAAGCATTTTCATCAGTTAAAGCATCACATGAAAGAATAGGAACACACTCATCAACAAGTACAATCGAATCACTACTACTAAAGCCAATTGGTTGAGCAATTACATGTCCAAACAATTGAGGGGATTCAATAATGATTTCCTCGTACACCTCATTATCACTCAAATTATGAATTGCTTTATTAATCAAAGTAGTAGGAGAGTCTACTTCTATAGGGATATGATCATTACCAAATGGGAGAGAAGACTCTTCAATGTGCTCTTGTACTTGTCTCACTTCTTGTGCATGTGTGCCCATGATAGAAGGAAATTTCATTTTTAAAACTTGTGCTTGCTGCTCAATTTCCTTTGCTAATCTCTCAGATGATTTCACTTGTTGTTCCATCATTTTAAGCATAGAGTCCATCTGTTGATAAAGGTTGTCCTTATGTGACCACTCCTCATTTACAGCCCAAGCTGGTTGATTTTGGAAATCTCCAATGACTTCACAAAATGAAGGATCTTGGTCGGGTAGACATGGTTGAGAATAAGGTTCGTAAGGTGGCTCAAATGGGTATAGGGATTCATGAGATGGATGGCATGGTATAGAAGTGGGATGGAATGGAGGATGGTAAGGTAGGTGAGAGGGTTGATGATATTGTTGGAATGAGGAGGGTTGATGATATTGTTGGAATGGAGAGGATTGATGATATTGTTGGAATGGAGGTTGTTGGTATGGTTCATGGTATTGGTGGAATAAGCCATCACATTCTTGATTGCCTACAAAAGAGTGAGAATTGAAAGGTAGATTATGATTATCATAAAACCAAGCCATGAAATTTCACTACAATTAATTCCCAAGGAATTACAAGATGACTATCTAACTATAAATTATAAAACTAAGAAAAGGAATTTAAGAAAATACCAATGCAAGTGAAAAAGAAAAGAAGAATTTTTTTTTTTAAAAAAAAAAAATACAAGTATGTTATGAATTAACTTGGAGACATGGTGAATTCAAATAAATGAGCTCAAAATTATATCGAATCTGATTTTAACACACCACACAGAAGCTACCAAGTCAAGACGGTGCAATAATGCAATGAATGCTATGCAAGCTACCTAAATGCAAAAATCCTAAACTATATGCAATGAAAAATCAAAAATGCAAAACTAACAAGCTTCACACGAGAAACCCCTTGTCAAAAGTAAATTTGACAATTAGATTACCTAGGGAGCCAATTACTTAGCTCCCCGGCAACGGCGCCATTTGATGAGGACCTTTTGTCATTAGCCTTGGGGTCCACAATCAACAATTAACCAAGGATTGCATATAGGCAAACCAAGGATCGTTCTCTCTTCTCGAGGAGCCTTTTATTGGATCCTAAGTAATCTAGATGTCATGCAAATGAAATGAAAACAAGGGGGGATTGGTTTTTGTTGAAATTAAAACAGGAATTAAAGACAGAATGAAGAAAATTGAGATTAATCAAATTGAAATGGATCAACCCAGAATTGGGATTCCAAGACCTTCCATCATCGAACAAAAATAGGATAACTAAACTTGTGATTGATTCTAGACAAACCGAGATCTCTGCATTTGTCCAGAAACTCCCTCGACTAGACGATCGCCTAGCATTTGATCGAACACGTGGTGAGCTCGTTGTACGATCGCACAACGTTCTCTGCAACCCGGTTCGACCTAAGTCCTTGGGATTTCAATCTGGATATTAAATCTAATACCCAATCCATAATTATAATCGGATCCGATTAAAATTAATAGAAACAAGTCAGTTACTGATTAAAGCGCAAGTCCTCCGGATGACACCATGGAATCCTCAACTCATGGGTCGATCACAGAAACTCAGCCAAGCATGGCTTTGTGAAATGAAAATGTAGAAATGTTCATCATGACCATGAAGAACATGAACAAGTTCATCATGAACACGAAGAACACAAAGAACAATTAAAGAAAATGAAAGCTTCTATTCAAAAATAAATCTCAACAACATAATGAATCCATATAGAAAAAGAAGAAGAACATAAAATCAAAATAAAATAATTAAAAGGAAAGATTAAAACCTAAGCCTTCCATGTAGGAGGCAAGAAATTAAAGACAAGAATTAAAGACAATACATGAAACTAATAAAGAAAAACTAAGCCTTCCATGTAGGAGGCAAGAAAATACAAGAAGGAAAGAATGGGAGAGATCTTGGTCATCTCCAAGGTGTGTCTTGCTCTTCACAACACTCTTCTATTTATAGGCAGCTAGGAGCATCTCATCCATGCACTTTACAACCCAAATTCGTCACTTTAGTTAGTGGCCAACTTGGAAGCATCTTTGAATCACTTTACAGCTCCAAAACCGTGTCTTCTTTTCCTGCCCATGTTAGGCCACGAAATCATCCGAATCTGGCCATGTGATCTTAATATGAAATGTAGCCCCGGATGTCAGCTTTCCAGTCGTTCAAACGGTGCCCCATTTGGAGGTCTGTAGCTCCAGATATGGGCCAAATACCGAACGTCATTCCAGAGTCCAGTGAAAGCAGCCTGTTTCGGTTTCCAGTCCAATTTTGGCCCTCTAAACGTCTGATTGAGCTTTTGGGCTCTTCATAGGAGTTGTAGGGCTTCCTCTTAGCTTTCTGGAAATGCAAATTGGGGATCAATTGGATTTACATAACTCAAGTTATTCCCAAAATACCGAACAGTGTTCATGACCCAACTGCAGTAAGAATGTGACAAAAGTCCAATTTTGAGTCCAAACTCAAGATGTGACCAAGATTAATGCAAATAAAATCTAAAAGCTCCTTATGAAGATGAAATCACATATTTGACTAATTGTTCCATTAAAGCATGATAATGACAGAGTTTATAGCTTCTTTTTGCATTTAAAATAATATGAATTCAATGATTATCAATGGTTCAGGGCCCAAACGGAGGAATCTCGAAACAAGTTCATGCATTCCGGAATCCTCACGAGAAATGAGGAGGGTGGGTGAGTTTCCACGCAATTCTGAGACGTTGAAAAAAGTTCGTCTTTTTCTGCCTCAAGTTGTCCCAAATTTTTCAGGGCCCAAACGGAGGAATCTGGAAACAAGTTCATGCATTCTGGAATCCTCACCAGAAATGAGGAGGGTGGGTGAGTTTCCACGCAATTCCGAGACGTTGAAAAAAGTTCGTCTTTTTCTGCCTCAAGTTGTCCCAAATGGTTCAGGGCCCAAACGGAGGAATCTGGAAACAAGTTCATGCATTCTCGAATACTCACGAGAAATGAGGAGGGTGGGTGAGTTTCCACGCAATTCTGAGACGTTGAAAAAAGTTCGTCTTCCTCTGCCTCAAGTTGTCCCATATGGATCAAGGCATAATCGGAGGAATCTCGAAACATGTTGACGCATTCTGGAATCCTCACGAGAAATGAGGAGGGTGGGTGAGTTTCCACGCAATTCCGAGACGTTGAAAAAAGTTCGTCTTCCTCTGCCTCAAGTTGTCCCATATGGTTCAGGGCATAATCGGAGGAATCTCGAAACAAGTTGATGCATTCTGGAATCCTCACGAGAAATGAGGTGGGTGGTTGAGTTTCCACGCAATTCCGAGATATTGAAAAAAGTTCGTCTTTTTCTTCCTCTATTTGTCCCAAATGGTTCAGGGCCCAAACGGAGGAATCTGGAAACAAGTTCATGCATTCTGGAACCCTCACGAGAAATGAGGAGGTGGGTGAGTTTCCACGCAATTCCGAGACGTTGAAAAAAGTTCGTCATCGTCTGCCTCAAGTTGGCCCAGATGGTTCAGGGCCCAAACGGAGGAATCTCGAAACAAGTTCATGCATTCCGGAACCTCACGAGAAATGGGGAGGGTGGGTGAGTTTCCACGCAATTCCGAGACGTTGAAAAAAGTTCTTCTTCGTCTACCTCAAGTTGGCCCATATGGTTCAGGGCCCAAACGGAGGAATCTCGAAACAAGTTCATGCATTCCGGAATCCTCACGAGAAATGAGGAGGGTGGGTGAGTTTCCACGCAATTCCGAGACGTTGAAAAAAGTTCGTCTTCGTCTGCCTCAAGTTGGCCCATATGGTTCAGGGCCCAAACGGAGGAATCTCGAAACAAGTTCATGCATTCCGGAATCCTCACGAGAAATGAGGAGGGTGGGTGAGTTTTCACGCAATTCCGAGACGTTGAAAAAAGTTCGTCTTTTTCTGCCTCAAGTTGTCCCAAATTTTTCAGGGCCCAAACGGAGGAATCTGGAAACAAGTTCATGCATTCTGGAATCCTCACCAGAAATGAGGAGGGTGGGTGAGTTTCCACGCAATTCCGAGACGTTGAAAAAAGTTCTTCTTCTTCTACCTCAAGTTGGCCCATATGGTTCAGGGCCCAAACGGAGGAATCTCGAAACAAGTTCATGCATTCCGGAATCCTCACGAGAAATGAGGAGGGTGGGTGAGTTTCCACGCAATTCCGAGACGTTGAAAAAAGTTCGTCTTCGTCTGCCTCAAGTTGGCCCATATGGTTCAGGGCCCAAACGGAGGAATCTCGAAACAAGTTCATGCATTCCGGAATCCTCACGAGAAATGAGGAGGGTGGGTGAGTTTCCACGCAATTCCGAGACGTTGAAAAAAGTTCGTCTTCCTCTGCCTCAAGTTGTCCCATATGGTTCAGGGCATAATCGGAGGAATCTCGAAACAAGTTGATGCATTCTGGAATCCTCACGAGAAATGAGGAGGGTGGGTGAGTTTCCACGCAATTCCGAGATGTTGAAAAAAGTTCGTCTTTTTCTTCCTCAAGTTGTCCCAAATGGTTCAGGGCCCAAACGGAGGAATCTGGAAACAAGTTCATGCATTCTGGAATCCTCACGAGAAATGAGGAGGGTGGGTGAGTTTCCACGCAATTACGAGACGTTGAAAAAAGTTCGTCTTCCTCTGTCTCAAGTTGTCCCATATGGTTCAGGGAATAATCGGAGGAATCTCGAAACAAGTTGATGCATTCCGGAATCCTCACGAGAAATGAGGAGCGTGGGTGAGTTTCCACGCAATTCCGAGATGTTGAAAAAAGTTCGTCTTTTTCTTCCTCAAGTTGTCCCAAATGGTTCAGGGCCCAAACGGAGGAATCTGGAAACTAGTTCATGCATTCTGGAATCCTCACGAGAAATGAGGAGGGTGGGTGAGTTTCCACGCAATTCCGAGACGTTGAAAAAAGTTCGTCTTCCTCTGCCTCAAGTTGTCCCATATGGTTCAGGGCATAATCGGAGGAATCTCGAAACAAGTTGATGCATTCTGGAATCCTCACGAGATATGAGGAGGGTGGGTGAGTTTCCACGCAATTCCGAGACGTTGAAAAAAGTTCGTCTTCCTCTGCCTCAAGTTGTCCCATATGGTTCAGGGCATAATCGGAGGAATCTCGAAACAAGTTGATGCATTCTGGAATCCTCACGAGAAATGAGGTGGGTGGTTGAGTTTCCACGCAATTTCGAGATGTTGAAAAAAGTTCGTCTTTTTCTTCCTCTAGTTGTCCCAAATGGTTCAGGGCCCAAACGTAAGAATCTGGAAACAAGTTCATGCATTCTGGAATCCTCACGAGAAATGAGGAGGGTGGGTGAGTTTCCACGCAATTCCGAGACGTTGAAAAAAGTTCGTCATCGTCTGCCTCAAGTTGTCCCATATGGTTCAGGGCCCAAACGGAGGAATCTCGAAACAAGTTCATGCATTCTGGAACCTCACGAGAAATGAGGAGGGTGGGTGAGTTTCCACGCAATTCCGAGACGTTGAAAAAAGTTTCTCTTCTTCTCCCTCAAGTTGGCCCATATGGTTCAGGGCCCAAACGGAGGAATCTCGAAACAAGTTCATGCATTCCGGAATCCTCACGAGAAATGAGGAGGGTGGGTGAGTTTCCACGCAATTCCGAGACGTTGAAAAAAGTTCGTCTTCCTCTACCTCAAGTTGTCCCATATGGTTCAGGGCATAATCGGAGGAATCTCGAAACAAGTTGATGCATTCTGGAATCCTCACGAGAAATGAGGACGGTGGGTGAGTTTCCACGCAATTCCAAGATGTTGAAAAAAGTTCGTCTTTTTCTTCCTCTAGTTGTCCCAAATGGTTCAGGGCCCAAACGGAGGAATCTCGAAACAAGTTCATGCATTCCAGAATCCTCACGAGAAATGAGGAGGGTGGGTGAGTTTCCTCGCAATTCCGAGATGTTGAAAAAAGTTCGTCTTTTTCTGCCTCAAGTTGTCCCAAATGGTTCAGGGCCCAAACGGAGGAATCTGGAAACAAGTTCATGCATTCTGGAATACTCACGAGAAATGAGGAGGGTGGGTGAGTTTCCACACAATTCCGAGACGTTGAAAAAAGTTCGTCTTCCTCTGCCTCAAGTTGTCCCATATGGTTCAAGGCATAATCGGAGGAATCTCGAAACAAGTTGATGCATTCCGGAATCCTCACGAGAAATGAGGAGGGTGGGTGAGTTTCCACGCAATTCTGAGATGTTGAAAAAAGTTCGTCTTTTTCTCCCTCAAGTTGTCCCAAATGGTTCAGGGCCAAAACGGAGGAATCTGGAAACAAGTTCATGCATTCTGGAATCCTCACGAGAAATGAGGAGGGTGGGTGAGTTTCCACGCAATTCCGAGACGTTGAAAAAAGTTCGTCTTCGTCTGCCTCAAGTTGGCCCATATGGTTCAGGGCCCAAACGGAGGAATCTCGAAACAAGTTCATGCATTCCGGAATCCTCACGAGAAATGAGGAGGGTGGGTGAGTTTCCACGCAATTCCGAGACGTTGAAAAAAGTTCCTCTTGTTCTGCCTCAAGTTGGCCCATATGGTTCAGGGCCCAAACGGAGGAATCTCGAAACAAGTTCATGCATTCCGGAATCCTCACGAGAAATGAGGAGGGTGGGTGAGTTTCCACGCAATTCCGAGATGTTGAAAAAAGTTCGTCTTTTTCTTCCTCAAGTTGTCCCAAATGGTTCAGGGCCCAAACGGAGGAATCTGGAAACAAGTTCATGCATTCTGGAATCCTCACGAGAAATGAGGAGGGTGGGTGAGTTTCCACGCAATTCCGAGACGTTGAAAAAAGTTCGTCTTCGTCTGCCTTAATTTGGCCCATATGGTTCAGGGCCCAAACGGAGGAATCTCGAAACAAGTTCATGCATTCCGGAACCTCACGAGAAATGAGGAGGGTGGGTGAGTTTCCACGCAATTCCGAGACGTTGAAAAAAGTTCGTCTTCGTCTGCCTCAAGTTGGCCCATATGGTTCAGGGCCCAAACAGAGGAATCTCGAAACAAGTTCATGCATTCCGTAATCCTCACGAGAAATGAGGAGGGTGGGTGAGTTTCCACGCAATTCCGAGACGTTGAAAAAAGTTCCTCTTATTCTACCTCAAGTTGGCCCATATGGTTCAGGGCATAATCGGAGGAATCTCGAAACAAGTTGATGCATTCTGGAATCCTCACGAAAAATGAGGACGGTGGGTGATTTTCCACGCAATTCCGAGATGTTGAAAAAAGTTCGTCTTTTTCTTCCTCTAGTTGTCCCAAATGGTTCAGGGCCCAAACGGAGGAATCTGGAAACAAGTTCATGCATTCTGGAATCCTCACGAGAAATGAGGAGGGTGGGT
Source organism: Acacia crassicarpa (assembly GCA_034222035.1). NCBI lineage: Eukaryota > Viridiplantae > Streptophyta > Magnoliopsida > Fabales > Fabaceae > Acacia > Acacia crassicarpa. The sequence continues at coordinate 29,202,281 of JAWXYG010000002.1, read as the reverse complement.
GAGTTTGCACGCAATTCCGAGACGTTGAAAAAAGTTCCTCTTGTTCTGCCTCAAGTTGGCCAATATGGTTCAGGGCCCAAACGGAGGAATCTCCAAACAAGTTCATGCATTCCGGAATCCTCACGAGAAATGAGGAGGGTGGGTGAGTTTCCACGCAATTCCGAGACGTTGAAAAAAGTTCGTCTTTTTCTTCCTCAAGTTGTCCCAAATGGTTCAGGGCCCAAACGGAGGAAGGAAAGTATGAGGATACAGTTTTATGTGATGTGGTACCAATGGAGGCTTGTCATTTGCTACTTGGGAGACCTTGGCAATATGATAAGAAAGTTACGCATGATGGTTACACCAACAAATTCTCTTTTGTACATAAAGAGAGCAAGATTATTCTGGCATCCTTGACACCAAGAGAAGTTAGTGAGGATAATCTAAAAATGAGAGAAAAAAGAAAGCAAGAGAGAAAAGAGAGTGGAAGAGAGCAAGAAAAAAAAGGAGAGGAAAAGAGAAAAGCACCAAACTTGCTTATAAAAGAAAAAGAGGTCAAAAAGGCAATGCATTTGAAAAAGCCAATACTCTTACTTTTGAGTAAAGAGAATAATTTTACAGGTGCAAGTCTTACTAACTGTCTTCCAAATGAGGTTTCTGATTTGTTGCAGGAATTTAAAGATGTTCTTCCTAAAGAGGTTGATGATGCAATCCACATTGCAGATTTGTTCTTCAAGGAAGTGCATAAAGACGGAGACGAGGATTGCAATTTGAGGACAAATTCTTCTAAAGAAGGACGGAATGATGAGGACATAGGAGGCGGCATGACCATGGCAACAAACTTGGAGGAAATACAAGGTCTTGGAGATCCAATGATAAGAGCAAAAACTAAAAAGGCTCCAGATTGAAGACCTTGAAGAATAAGCCCCAATGGATATGCATGGAGGCTTCATTGGGCCTTGACCCAAATTCTACCCTTAGTTTTATTTTTCTTACATTTTGTTGAACTTTTGTAATAAGGATTATTGGGCTCGCTTATTGGGCTCACTTATTGGGCTTTCTTGTTTTCATTTGTGTGTAAGCAGAATTAGGTTAAGCTTGATATGTATAAGGCACACCATGGCCATAGGAACGGTAGATTTGAATTGAGATTTCAACCATTTTGGTGAGAGACAAGTTCTCTAGGGTTCTTTTGAGAATCTCTGAACTTATCAAGGGTTTCGATCCTTGTGGCGTTCTTGGGCTTATCAATTCTTTGGAATTGTGGCGCCTACCCAGTTTTCGTGCTAGATTTGTTTGTTTCGTATCTCGAGTTTCCCTTATCGTTTTTTGGTGTTTTCTGAGTCAAAGTCGTAGTTCAGAACGTCATCTTTCTGCTCGTTTTGGAAGCACCCAAATCCGAGCTCTGTAGCGTGAGATACAACCCGATCTTTTACGACGCGTCAGAGGCTGAAATTCTGGTGCGAAAATTCCACTCCTAGTTGATCCGATCGTCCGTTCCTTTCGGGAATCACATCATGCCCCCTGGAACTTTTGAAAACAACTTATTTTTAAAAGAAAATTTCTTTCATAAATTCAAATTTTAACCCCCAAAAGCGATGTCCGAATCGAATTCTTCCATCTGCCGTCATGAACGTCCGAGTCGTCATAGGTCTCCGACGCGTAATCGACATTCGAACCTTTCAGAACGTGATCTATGCGACCAGAAACGTATGACGTCTCCGATCATGATTGACCCCTGTGTTATCGTCTTCTGACCTCCTCTATGATTCATACTCACAAGAATATCGGCCGTGAAAACCCTAACGCGAATTATCAAAAATAGAGCATTCAAGATTTGATTTCTTGATTCAAAATTCGGTTTATTACATACATATCACATATATCAGCATGTAGAGAAACTCAATTTAAACGTACGTTGAGTTGGCTCTGATACAACTGTTGGGATTCGTACACGCAGCGGATTAAAAATTTCTTACGAATCCTTCCGAAGGATCACTCAACGACGTTTAAATCAGAGTTAAGGAAACCGAATCATACCTTGTGTTGAACTAGCCCGCGTTCCGTTCCTTTGATCAGGTGGGCTACCTTCTTGAACAACACGTCCGCGTCTCGTTCCTTTGATCAGGTGGGCGATCAACACGTCCGCGTCTCGTTCTTTCGATCAGCAGAAGTCGACTCTTGGATCGGCTTCCTCTACTGGTATCCACACGAACAATCCCCAAACACGGTTGCGGCAGCGTGCTAGCGCTTCTTGTGCGTCTCTCTCTCAAGTTGCTCTAGGGTTTCTCACGGCTTTTCGGAATACGCTCGGCTGAAAATCCCGTAGGTTTTTCTAAACCCGATAGGCGTATTATATAACCAAAATTAATCCTTTATTAATTTTGGAAATTCGGATTTTTGAATCTGGTCAACATATCAATCACATCTATCTCATAAATGTAATTGAATATATTAAAAGCCAGATTTGGAAATTCGAATTTTGAATTTAAATCAAATCTAAATTTAAAGCCTTTTGATTTAATTTATCATCATAAATTAAATCCGAGATATGATATCTATCTATTTAATTAAATCTGAGATACCATATCTCAATTTAATATTAAACAGATATACGATATCTTTATTCGAAATTAAATGAGATACAATATCTCTACTTGTTTCAGATATTTAATTTATCAAATAAATTAAATACTAAACAAATATCATATATAATATTATAATCTCAATTTATAATATATATATTAATTTCAAATTATATATATATATATATAAATCCTAGATCAAATTTAGTATTCATTTAATCTCAGATTAATCTGAGATTCAATGAACCTGGACACTTTCACCCGTGTTGGATTATCCTTGTGTGCGACCCTGCAGGCCCATATGAGATTGGCAGTGGGCCAACACTGTATCAGCCCACAAGTCGCAAGCGGCCTCTAGCAAGACATTGCAACTACCCAATTCACATGGGGATCGATGACACGATACTACCTATCGTACAACCATGTCACGTCCCTTTTGTCACGCGATAATTTGGTCAAGGATGAGACATGGATAATGTCAACTTCCTTTTCTTGACCATTGCTTTCTCGATTCTCGAGTAGTCTAATAAGTGAAATGGAAACTCCTTTCCATCACAGTATGGCCATACATTTCTTAGACTCACTCATCGAGGGGCCCAGCATTATCTCTCTACATATGTGAGGGACAAATCCCATCTTGACCACTCACATTCCTCCGCATGAAAACCACTGATCCCGATCCGAGCCTTTAGCATCACCCGGTCAAAGGTGACTTTTGACTAGGTCAAAGACCAGTGACTCATCATGTAGGAATCTATGATGGTCTCAGGTCATAGGGCGTCGTGACGCGGTTATACATGAGATAAGCTTATGACTTAATCCATGCAGCTTTCTCATAGTGGGTCGGTCCAGCACCTTGTACTCTTACAAGTGCCCATGACTTTGATTCGTATCTCCATACCTCATCAAAGTCATACTGGTCTTATTTCATCTTCACTCCCGTGTAGATGACCGACCAGGGACATTTAGGATAATCTATAAGATTATCCAGGGATGCAGTTATCAATACGAACATGCAAACGAAAATGATAACAAAAGAGAATACTTTAAATAACTTAAATATCCAAAGAACAATGAATTGCCCCTAGGGCATAATTTCCAACATGAGGTTAGTGTTACACAAACCTTTTCAACGTCTCGGAATTGAGTGGAAACTCACCCACACTTCTCATTTTTCATGAGGATTCCAGAAAAGCCCAAATCTGTTGGGAGATTCCTCCGTTTGGGCCATGAACGGCCACACAGGCCATTTGGGCCTACTTGAGGTCAGTGGTACATGAACTTTTTTGACGGCTCGGAGTTGCATTGAATCTCACCCACCCTCCTCATTTTTCTTGAGGATACCAGAAAGCCCAAACTTGTTGCGAGATTCCTCCGTTTGGGCCCTGAATGGCCACACAGGCCATTTGGGCCTACTTGAGGTCAGTGGTACACGAACTTTTTCAACGTCTCAGAATTGCGTGGAAACTCACCCACCCTCCTCATTTTTCATGAGGATTCCAGAAAGCCCAAATTTGTTGCGAGATTCCTCCGTTTGGGCCCTGAACGGCCACACAGGCCATTTGGGCCTACTTGAGGTCAGTTGTACACGAACTTTTTCAACGTCTCGGAATTGCATTGAAACTCACCTACACTCCTTATTTTCCATGAGGATTCTTGAAAGCATAATTTTATTGCGAGATTCCTCTGTTTGGGCCCTGAATGGCCACATAGGCCATTTGGGGGTACTTGAGGTTAGTGGTACACGAACTTTTTCAACTTCTAGGAATTGCATGCAAATTCACCCACCTCCTCATTTTTCCTGAGGCTTCCAAAAAGCATAATTTTTTTGCGAGATTCCTCCGTTTGGGACCTGGCCGGCCGCACCGGCCATTTGGCCCTAATTCATTTCAGTGATACACGAACTTTTTCAACGTCTCCGAATTGCGTGGAAACACACCCACACTCCTCATTTTTCATGAGCATTCCAGAAAGCAAAAATTTGTCGGGAGATTCCTCCCTTTCAAAGTTTTTGGCTACTTGAGGTCAGTGGTACACGATCTTTTTCAACGTCTCGGAATTGCGCGGAAACTCACCCACCCTCCTCATTTTTCACGAGGATTCAAGCAAGTCTAAATTTGTTGCGAGATTCCTCGATTTGGGCCCTGAACGGCCACACAGGCCATTTGGGCCTACTTGAGGGCACTGGTACATGAACTTTTTCAACGTCTCAGAATTGCGTGGAAACTCACCCACCCTCCTCATTTTTGGATTCCAAAAAGCAAAAATTAGTTGTGAGATTCCTCCGTTTGGGCCCTGAACGACCACACAGTCCGTTTGGGCCAACTTGAGGTTAGTTGTACACGAACATTTTCAACATCTCAGAATTGCGTCGAAACTCACCCATCCTCCTCATATTTCATGAGGATTCCAAAAAGCCCAAACTTTTTGCGAGATTCCTCCGTTTGGGCCCTGAACGGCCACACAGGCCATTTGGGCCTACTTGAGGTCAGTTGTACCCGAACTTTTTCAACGTCTCAGAATTACGTCGAAACTTACCCACCCTCCGCATTTTTCAAGGGGATTCTAGAATGTATAAATTTGTTGCGAGATTCCTCCGTTTGAGCCTTGAACGGCCACACAGTCCATTTAGGCCTACTTGAGGTTAGTTGTACACGAACATTTTCAACGTCTCGGAATTGAGTGGAAACTCACCGACACTCCTCATTTTTCATGAGGATTCCAGAACGTCCAAATTGGTTGCCATGTTCCTCCGTTTGGACCCTGAACGGCCACACACGCCATTTGGGCCTACATGAAGTCAGTGGTACACGAACTTTTTCAACGTCTCAGAATTGTGTGGAAACTCACCCACCCTCCTCATTTTTCATGAGGATTCCAGAAAGTCCAAATTGGTTGCGATATTCCTCCGTTTGGGCCCTAGACGGCCACAATGGCCATTTGGACCAACTTCATTTCAGTGGTACACGAAGTTTTTCAACGTCTCGGAATTGATTGGAAAGTCACCCACACTCCTCATTTTTCATGAGGATTCCAGAAAAGCCCAAATTTGTTGGGAGATTCCTCCGTTTGGGCCATGAACGACTACACAGGCCATTTGGGACTACTTGAGGTCAGTGGTACATGAACCTTTTCGACGACTCAGAATTGCGTCGAAACTCCCCCACCCTCCTCATTTTTAATGTGGATTCCAGAAAGCCCAAACTTGTTGCGAGATTCCTCCGTTTGGGCCTTGAACGGCGACACAGGCCATTTGGGCCTACTTGAGGTCAGTGGTACACAAACTGTTTCAACGTCTCAGAATTACGTCGAAGCACACCCACCCTCCGCATTTTTCAAGAGGGTTCAAGAATGGATAAATTTGTTGCGAGATTCCTCCGTTTGGGCCTTGAATGGCCACACAGGCCATTTGGCCTACTTGAGGTTAGTGTTACACAAACTTTTTCAACATCTCGGAATTGAGTGGAAACTCACCCACACTTCTCATTTTTCATGAGGATTCCAGAAAAGCCCAAATCTGTTGGGAGATTCCTCCGTTTGGGCCATGAACGTCCACACAGGCCATTTGGGCCTACTTGAGGTCAGTGGTACGTGAACTTTTTCGACGGCTCGGAATTGCGTTGAATCTCACCCACCCTCCTCATTTTTCTTGAGGATACCAGAAAGCCCAAACTTGTTGCGAGATTCCTCTGTTTGGGCCCTGAAGGCCACACAGGCCATTTGGGTCTACTTGGGGTCAGTGGTACACGAACTTTTTCAACGTCTCAGAATTGCGTGGAAACTCACCCACACTCCCCATTTTTCAAGGGGATTCCAGAAAAGTACAAATTTGTTACGAGATTCCTCCGTTTGATCCCTGAACGGCCACACAGGCCATTTGGGCCTACTTGAGGTCAGTGGTACGTGAACTTTTTTGACGGCTTGGAATTGCGTCGAAATTCACCCACCCTCCTCATTTTTCATGAGGATTCCAAAAAGCCCAAACTTTTTGCGAGATTCCTCCGTTTCGGCCTTGAACGGCCACACAGGCCATTTGGGCCTACTTGAGGTTAGTCGTACACGAACATTTTCAACGTCTAGAAATTGAGTGGAAACTCACCCACACTCCTCATTTTTCTTGAGGATTCCAGAAAAGCCCAAATTTATTGCGAGATTCCTCCGTTTGGGCCCTGAATGGCCTCAGAGGCCATTTGGGCCTACTTGAGGTCACTGGTACACGAACTTGTTCAACGTCTCGGAATTGCGTGGAAACTCACTCACCTACCTCATTTTTTATTGAGGATTCCAGAAAGCATAAATTTGTTGTGAGATTCCTCCGTTTGGGCCCTGAACAGCCACACACGCCATTTGGGCCTACTTGAAGTCAGTGTTACCCGAACTTTTTCAACGTCTCGGAATTGTGTGGAAACTCAACCACCCTCCTCATTTTTCATGAGGATTCCAGAAAGTCCAAATTTGTTGCGAGATTCCTCCATTTGGACCCTGGACGGCCACACCGGCCATTTGGACAGACTTCATTTTGGTGGTACACGATCTTTTTCAACAACGTCTCGGAATTGACTGGAAACTCACCCACACTCCTCATTTTTCATGGGCATTCCAGAAAAGCCCAAATTTGTTGCGAGATTCTTCCGTTTGGGCCCTGAACGGCCACACAGGCCATTTGGGCCTACTTGAGGTCACTGCTACACGAACTTGTTCAACGTCTCGGAATTGCGTGGAAACTCACTCACGCTCCTCATTTTTTATTGAGGATTCAAGAAAGCATAAATTTGTTGTGAGATTCCTCCGTTTGGGCCCTGAACGGCCACACACGCTATTTGGGCCTACTTGAAGTCAGTGGTACATGAACTTTTTCAACGTCTCGGAATTGTGTGGAAACTCACCCACCCTCCTCATTTTTCATGAGGATTCCAGAAAGTCCAAATTGGTTGCGAGATTCCTCCATTTGGGCCCTGGACGGCCACACCGGCCATTTGGACATACTTCATTTTGGTGGTACACGATCTTTTTCAACGTCTCGGAATTGACTGGAAACTCACCCACACTCCTCATTTTTCATGGGGATTCCAGAAAAGCCCAAAGTTGTTGCGAGATTCTTCCGTTTGGGCCCTGAACGACCACACAGGCCATTTGGGCCTACTTGAGGTCACTGGTACACGAACTTGTTCAACGTCTCGGAATTGCGTGGAAACTCACTCACGCTGCTCATTTTTAATTGAGGATTCAAGAAAGCATAAATTTGTTGTGAGATTCCTCCGTTTGGGCCCTGAACGGCCACACACGCTATTTGGGCCTACTTGAAGTCAGTGGCACATGAACTTTTTCAACGTCTCGGAATTGTGTGGAAACTCACCCACCCTCCTCATTTTTCATGAGAAATCCAGAAAGCCGAATTGGTTGCGAGATTCCTCCGTTTGGGCCCTGAACGGCCATACAGGCCGTTTGGGCCTACTTGAGGTCACTGGTACACGAACTTTTTCAACTTGTCGAAATTGCGTGGAAACTCACCCACCTTCCTCATTTTTCATGAGGATTCCAGAAAGCCTAAATTTGTCTAGAGATTCCTCCATTTGGACCTTGAACGTCCACACCGGCCATTTGGCCCTACTTCATTTCAGTGGTACACGAACTTTTTCAACGTCTCCGAATTGCGTGGAAACTCACCCACCCTCCTCATTCCTCATGAGGATTCAAGAAAGCATAAATTTGTCGGGAGATTCCTCCGTTTGGGCCCTGAACGGCCACACAGGCCATTTGGGGATACTTGAGGTCAGTGGTACACGAACTTTTTCAACGTCTCAGAATTGCGTGGAAACTCACCAACCCCCCTAATTTTTTATGTTGATTCTATAAAGCATAAATTTGTTGCGAGATTCCTCCGTTTGGGCCCTAAATGGCCACACAGGCTATTTGGGCCAACTTGAGGCCACTGGTACACGAACTTTTTCAACGTCTTGGAATTGCGTGGAATCTCACCCACACACTTCATTTTTCATGAGGATCCAAGAAAAGCCCAAATTTGTTGCGAGATTCCTCCGTTTGGGCCCTGAACGGCCACACAGGCCATTTGGGCCTACTTGAGGTCAGTGGTACACGAACTTTTTCAACGTCTCGGAATTGCGCGGAAGATCACCCACGCTCCTCATTTTTTATGATGATTCCAGAAAGTACTAATTTGTTGCGAGATTCCTCCATTTGGGCCCTGAACGGCCACACAGGCTATTTGGGCCTACTTGAGCTCAGTTGTACACGAACTTTTTCAACGTCTCGGAATTGCGTGGAAACTCGCCAATCCTCCTCATTTTTCATGAGGATTCCAGAAAAGCCCAATTTTATTGCGAGATTCCTCCGTTTGGGCCTTGAACGGCCACACAGGCCATTTGGGCCTACTTGAGGTCACTGGTACACGAACTTGTTCAACGTCTCCGAATTGCGTGGAAACTCACTCACCTTCCTCATTTTTTATTGAGGATTCCAGAAAGCATAAATTTGTTGTGAGATTCCTCCGTTTGGGCCTTGAACGGCCACACACGCCATTTGGGCCTACTTGAAGTCAGTGTTACCCGAACTTTTTCAACGTCTCGGAATTATGTGGAAACTCACCCACCCACCTCAGTTTTCATGAGGGTTCTGCAAAGACCAAATTGGTTGCGATATTCCTCCGTTTGGGCCCTAGACGGCCACACCGGCCATTTGGACCAACTTCATTTCAGTGGCACACGAAGTTTTTCAACGTATCGGAATTGACTGGAAACTCACCCACACTCCTCATTTTTCATGGGGATTCCTGAAAAGCCCAAATTTATTGCGAGATTCCTCCGTTTGGGCCTTGAACGGCCACACAGGCCATTTGGGCCTACTTGAGGTCACTGGTACACGAACTTGTTCAACGTCTCCGAATTGCGTGGAAACTCACTCACCTTCCTCATTTTTTATTGAGGATTCCAAAAAGCATAAATTTGTTGTGAGATTCCTCCGTTTGGGCCCTGAACGGCCACACACGCCATTTGGGCCTACTTGAAGTCAGTGTTACCCGAACTTTTTCAACGTCTCGGAATTGTGTGGAAACTCACCCACCCACCTCATTTTTCATGAGGATTCCAGAAAGTCCAAATTGGTTGCGATATTCCTCCGTTTGGGCCCTAGACGGCCACACCGGCCATTTGGACCAACTTCATTTCAGTGGCACACGAAGTTTTTCAACGTCTCGGAATTGACTTGAAACTCACCCACGCTCCTCATTTTTTATGATGATTCCAGAAAGTACTAATTTGTTGCGAGATTCCTCCATTTGGGCCCTGAACCGCCACACAGGCTTTTTGGGCCTACTTGAGTTCAGTTGTACACGAACTTTTTCAACGTCTCGGAATTGCGTGGAAACTCACTCACCCTCCTCATTTTTTATTGAGGATTCAAGAAAGCATAAATTTGTTGTGAGATTCCTCCGTTTGGGCCCTGAACGGCCACACACGCTATTTGGGCCTACTTGAAGTCAGTGGTACATGATCTTTTTTAACGTCTCGAAATTGTGTGGAAACTCACCCACCCTCCTCATTTTTCATGAGAATTCCAGAAAGCCGAATTGGTTGCGAGATTCCTCCGTTTGGGCCCTGAACGGCCACACAGGCCGTTTGGGCCTACTTGAGGTCAGTGGTAGACGAACTTTTTCAACGTGTTGAAATTGCGTGGAAACTCACCCACCTTCCTCATTTTTCATGAGGATTCCAGAAAGCCTAAATTTGTCTAGAGATTCCTCCATTTGGACCTTGAACTTCCACACCGGCCATTTGGCCCTACTTCATTTCAGTGGTACACGAACTTTTTCAACGTCTCCGAATTGCGTGGAAACTCACCCACACCACAACAAACTTCCCTAAAAATTCCCTTAGCACATGATTCATTAATCTCATGAAGGTACTAGGAGCATTAGTTAAACCAAATGGCATAACCAACCATTCATACAACCCATATTTAGTTTTAAAAGCTGTTTTCCATTCATCCCCTTCTCTAATCCTAATTTGATGGTATCCACTCTTTAAATCAATTTTAGAGAAGAAACAAGCACCATGCAATTCATCCAATAAATCATCCAATCTAGGAATGGGATGTCTATACTTTACCGTGATGTTATTGATGGCTCTACAGTCAGTGCACATCCTCCATGTTCCATCTTTCTTAGGTACTAGAATGACTGGAACTGCACATGGACTTAAGCTTTCTTGCACCCACCCTTTTTGCATCAAGTCTCCAACTTGTCTTTGAATCTCCTTGGTATCTTGGGGGTTACTCCTATAGGCTGGCCTGTTAGGCAATGAAGCTCCTGGAATGAAATCAATTTGATGTTCTATGCCCCTTAGAGGTGGTAGTCCGTGAGGTACCTCTTTAGGAAAAACATCTTTAAATTCCTGTAACAAATTAGAAACCTCATTTGGAAGAGAGTTAGTAGGACTTGCATCTGTAAAATTATTCTCTTTACTCAAAAGTAAGAGCATTGGCTTTTTCAAATGCATTGCCTTTTTCACCTCTTTTTCTTTTATAAACAAGTTTGGTGCCTTTCTCTCTTTCTCTTTTTTTGTCTCTTGCTCTCTTCCACTCTCTTTTCTCTCTTGCTTTCTTTTTTCTCTCATTTTTACATTATCCTTACTAACTTCTCTTGGTGTCAAAGATGCAAGAATAGTCTTGCGCTCTTTATGAACAAAAGAGAACTTGTTGGTGTAACCATCATGCATAACTTTCTTATCATATTGCCAAGGTCTCCCAAGTAGCAAATGACAAGCCTCCATTGGTACTACATCACATAAAACTGTATCATCATACTTTCCTATGGAGAAGTTCACCTCCACTTGTGTGCTTACGGTCACTTCACCATCCTCACTAAACCATTGAAGCTTGTATGGCAGCGGGTGAGGTTTGGTTTCCATGCCCAATTTAGACACCATTCTAGCACTTGCAACATTGGTACAACTCCCTCCATCAATAATTAAGCAGCATACCTTCCCTTGGATAAGGCATCTAGTATGAAAGATGTTCTCTCTTTGACTTTCATCCATGTCCTTTGCTTGGCTACCTAACATCCTTCTTACCATAAACAGATCTCCTTCTGGAATTGTTTCTTCAATATACTCATCTTCATCATCTTGTGAGGAAGAATCTGAAGAAGACTCACTAGTAAGCTCTCCATCCTCCTTAAGTAACATAGTCTTCTTAGTTGGGCATTCTGAAGCTATGTGACCTCTCCCCAAACACTTGAAGCATTTTATTTCACTACTCCTTGTCTTTTTAGGGACCTCATTGGATTTAGTTTGAGTCTTTTGAGGTGTAGCAGTGGGATTGCTTGATGAAGTACCTCCTTCCTTCCTATTTCTATCCTTCCAGTTTGAAGAATTGAAATTTGAAGAGTTTTTCCTCATGACACCCTTTCTCTTGAGTTGTTGTTCTACCTTACTAGCTTGTTGCACTAAATCCTCCAACTCTACATAATTTTGCAACTCCACAACATCCCTTATGTCATTATTCAGCCCATGCAAGAAACGTGTCATAGTAGCCTCCCGCTCTTCACTAATATTTGCTCTAATCAAGGACACCTCCATCTCTTTAAAATACTCATCTACACTCTTGTTACCTTGTGTGAGTCTTTGAAGTTTGTTGTGAAGGTCTCGATGATAATGGGAAGGAACATATCTTCTTCTCATTAGCCTTTTCATCTCCACCCAACTATCCACCAATGGTTCTTCATATCTCGCCCTCTCCTTTTGCAATTGGTCCCACCAAATGAGAGCATAATCACTAAACTCCACGGCTGTCACCTTCATTTTCTTCTCTTCACTATAATTGTGACATGCAAACAAGTGCTCAATCTTCAGTTCCAACTCTAAATAGGCTTCCGGATCACTTTTTCCCTTGAAGGATGGTATATTAAGCTTCACTCCCTTAATTCTATCCTCTCTAGCATCATTCTCATGATCTCTTCTTCTCCTTCTTTCATCCCTCCCTCTCTGTCTATCTTCATCCTGATTCCTCTGATTTTCTATTCTCTCAATTCTCTCATATAACTCCTCTGTGTGTTCTCTCATCATCCTTTGCATTTGATTTGTAATTGCTTCAATTAGCAATCTGTTATCTCCTATAGGAGGAGGAACGTCTTCACCACCTGCACCTGCCATAATTCAAGGAAAAGAACAAAAGTAATAGGACCTTACCACTCGCTCACGTGTTTACACTCTTAAAAATGTATCACTCGTGTTTGTTGCTCTCTATAAGGCTTTTGTGTAGTGTTCTCTCTTGCCTTTTACCACTCAATAGCCCCCTTTAAGTTCTTAACAGAATCTCTAAGAACACTCAAGAGTAGAATCCCAAACTTAGGAATTGGCGGTGACTCACAATACAATTTGGAAAAGATGTGAAAGAAGACAAGACAGAAAATTCAAATCAATTTGGAGGAACTATTCAAGAACACTTTGGACTCAAAGAAGACAAGACAAAGAAAATCCAAAACCAAAAAAAACAATTTGGAGGAATTATTCAAGGAAGACACTTTGGAAAAGATTCACACATAGTAGTGTGTGTAATTGAATACCAAGGTGCTGTATAGCATTTTTTTCCCCTTTTTTTTTTTTTTATAACAGCTAATTCTTTTTTTTTTTTAATCACAACTGATTTTTTTTTCTTTTTTTTTTTAATAACACCGGATTCTTTTCTTTTTTTTTCTTTTTTTTATCACAACTGATTTTTTTTTCTTTTTTTTTTTTTTACAAAGAGGAATTTGTGATTTTGGGATCAAACTTTGAAATTCTACTAATTCAGAACGAAATTAGATAGAATTCCCCACAAATTGAGCTATTACTTAACACACTAACAACACACTACTCAAGAAACATGAATCGAAAGGATTAAAATTCAAGAACAATGATGAACAAGGGATGAACACCAAGAACAAAGTGCAGAAATATATGAACTGAACAAGAAATAGACAGGAAAAACAACAAGAAGATTGAAAGAACAAACTAGGAACAAAGAACGACGACTAAAACAGAATTTCACAATTCAAAAATCAAACAGACAAATTTAGGGATTAGGGTTACCAGATTGGATGTAAACAATCAAGAAAAGATAACCCAATTCCAATCCTAGAACCGCGCTCTGATACCAAATGATGTGATTCCCGAAGGAAACGGACGATCGGATCAACTAGGAGTGGAATGTCGCACCAGAACAGCCTCTGACGCGTCGTAAAAGATCGGAATGTATCTCGCGCTATAGACCTCGGATTTGAGCGCTTCTAAAACGAGCAGAAAGAGGACGTTCTGAACTACGATTTTCACTAATTAAACGCCGAAAAAGGTTAAGGGAAACTAGAGATACGGAATGAACAAATTCGACACGAAACTGCAGTTTGGGTAGGCGCCACAATTCCAAAGAATCGATAAGCCCAAGAACGCCACAAGGATCGAAACCCTTGATAAGTTCAGAGATTCTCAAAAGAACCCTAGAGAACTTGTCTCTCACCAAAATGGTTGAAATCTCAATTCCAATCTCCGTCTTACAAGCCATGGTGTTCCTTATACATATCAAGCTTAACCTAATTTTGCTTACACACAAATGAAAACAAGAAAGCCCAATAAGCGAGCCCAATAAGTGAGCCCAATAATCCTTATTACAAAAGTTCAAATAAATGTAAGAAAGATAACTAAGCGAGCCCAATAAGCTTTCATACATATCCATTGAGGCTTATTCTTCAAGGTCTTCAATCTGAATTAAGTGTACCATTTCCGTCTCTTCTTCCTTTAGACTTGGGCTTGCCTCCAGTAAAGTGGTCACTAAGAGATTCAGGGCCTCTTTAGCCTTTTTAGCTTTTGCTCTTGTCATTGGGCCTCCAAGACCTTGTACGTCCTCCAAGTTTGTTGCCTTGGTCATGCCGCCTCCTATGTCCTCATCACTCCTCGTTCCTCTTGAGGATTCAAGAAAGCATAAATTTGTCGGGAGATTCCTCCGTTTGGGCCTTGAACGGCCACACAGGCCATTTGGGGATACTTGAGGTCAGTGGTACACGAACTTTTTCAACATCTCAGAATTGCGTGGAAACTCACCAACCCTCCTCATTTTTTATGTTGATTCTATAAAGCATAAATTTGTTGCGAGATTCCTCCGTTTGGGCCCTAAATGGCCACACAAGCCATTTGGGCCTACTTGAGGCCACTGGTACACGAACTTTTTCAACGTCTTGGAATTGCGTGGAAACTCACCGACACACCTCATTTTTCATGAGGATCCAAGAAAAGCCCAAATTTGTTGCGAAATTCCTCCGTTTGGGCCCTGAACGGCCACACAGGCCATTTGGGCCTACTTGAGGTCAGTGGTACACGAACTTTTTCAACGTCTCGGAATTGCGTGGAAACTCACCAACCCTCCTCATTTTTCATGAGGATTCCAGAAAAGCCCAAATTTATTGCGAGATTCCTCTGTTTGGGCCTTGAACGGCCACACAGGCCATTTGGGCCTACTTGAGGTCACTGGTACACGAACTTGTTCAACGTCTCCGAATTGCATGGAAACTCACTCACCTTCCTCATTTTTTATTGAGAATTCCAGAAAGATTCCTCCGTTTGGGCCCTGAACGGCCACACACGCCATTTGGGCCTACTTTAAGTCAGTGTTACCCGAACTTTTTCAACGTCTCGGAATTGTGTGGAAACTCACCTGTTAGTTCTCAATATGTTTTGATGATGATTAAACAATTGGAAAGTCCTGAAAACCAAAAAGATAAGGTTCATGATGCAATAAAATCAGTTTTCCTTGCTGTCAGAGGAAAACTCGAGTTTTGGGATCCAAAACTCGAGTTTTGGTCTATGGCAAAACTGCTCAAAGCCATCACCGCCAGTTTTCGTAATCACTGCCAGTTTTGAACTTGTGAAAAGTTCAAAACTCGAGTTTTGGGATCCAAAACTCGAGTTTTGGCCTGGCAGAGAGGTTTCAAAGTTTCCTAAGTTTTTCAAGTTTCGAAACCTCCAGTTTTCCATGATCACCGCCAGTTTTGAACTTGCTATGTTTTTCATGAAAGTTCAAAACTCGAGTTTTGAGAACCAAAACTCGAGTTTTGGAGAGACAGAGAGCAACTGAGTTTTCTCCAGTTCATCACCGCCAGTTTTAATTCATCACCGCCAGTTTTCAACTGTACATGTATTATCAAAGTTTTCATAAAATATGAAAACTCGAGTTTTGAATACCAAAACTCGAGTTTTGCCAAGGCAGAGAGCATTCAATCTTTTCAAAATTGAAAACCGCCAGTTATGAAACAACACCTCCAGTTTTCATGTTTTGAACTTAAATCATGTTTCACATGAAAAGTTCAAAACTCGAGTTTTGAGAAGCAAAACTCGAGTTTTGGGCAACCCGAGAGGATTAATGTTTTTAAATCATCAACACTGCCAGTGTTGCTTTGAACACCGCCAGTTATGAACTTTGCACAGTTCATAACTCGAGTTTTGACGATCAAAACTCGAGTTTTGGCCCTTTTGACAGAAAACGCTGTTTTGGTAAAAATTGCCAAATCTGACTTGATCTTCAATTATTTGAGATACCCATTGATTGTTTACGTTACATAAACTATTTATGTCTATATCTGAGCTGTTCTAATGTGTTTATTCCTGAGATTACAGAAGATTCTTGAATTTGGATGAAATTCAAATTAAGAGCCACTTTAGGAAACTTGCTGAAATTATGGAGAAACGTTATACAGAATCTCTAGCCGTTATACAAGATCATTTGTCCGTTATGAAACATCTTCAACGGGTGAATTCATTAAAAGGAAACAAGAATCAAGCATTCAGATCAGCAACAGCTATATTTCAAATAGGAAACAAATTCAGCAGCTTAATCCATGTTATAACTCCAGCAACAGCTATAATTTTGAATTGGAAGAAGGCACAACGGATCTATCACGTTCAAAAGTCTCAAACCAGTATAAAAAGCTGAAGAATTCAACCTGGATATACACAGAACTGAGCTACAACAATTCTACTCGAAAATATCAGTCAAGAACTGTTCTTTTCATCTGTTTACATTGTGCTTCAGTGATCATCATTATTCACTCTTAAAAAAAGAGAGTTTCTTCTCTGTAATTTCTTTTCTGTAAGGATCTCAAAGTTGTGGGACTTTGAGATTGGGTTATTCGATTACAACTTGTAAGGGGGAGTGTGTTCAAAGTTTGTGAAACATCCTTCGTTTGCAGAGTCTGTAATCGTCAAGAGAGTTAGTGAAAATCCCAGAGTGACTGGGGACTGGACGTAGGTCATCAGATTGGACCGAACCAGGATAATTTCTTTGTGTCCTGCTCCTCTTCTCTTCAAACTCTTTTCAATTCTGTTTCATCGTGTTTTTGCCAAAAACAAAGTATACTCGAAAAGATTTTTAAAATCCCCAATTCACCCCCACCCACCTCATTTTTCATGAGGATTCCAGAAAGTCCAAATTGGTTGCGATATTCCTCTGTTTGGGCCCTAGACGGCCACACCGGCCATTTGGACCAACTTCATTTCAGTGGCACACGAAGTTTTTCAACGTCTCGGAATTGAGTGGAAACTCACCCACACTCCTCATTTTTCATGGGGATTCCAGTAAAGCCCAAATTTGTTGCGAGATTCTTCCGTTTGGGCCCTGAACGGCCACACAAGCCATTTGGGCCTACTTGAGGTCACTGGTACACGAACTTGTTCAACGTCTCGGAAATGCGTGGAAACTCACCCACCCTCCTCATTTTTCATGAGGATTCCAGAAAGTCCAAATTGGTTGCGAGAAAGGAATAGGCTCGTCAGCCCCCGGGCGACTGACGACACACCCGTCCATGGCCGGAATCCTCAAGATTGCAATGTCGGTGTCCGACATCAGTGACCGGGTCTTCAACACCTCATGCGACACCCAGTCATATCTTCGACATAAAGCTTCAGGCGGACTAGAAGAGTCCGAACCCTCGGCCTCAGACCGTTGATTGGAAAGCTAAGATTTGGGAGCCATTAACCTATAGGCAAAGTAAATAAAATGAGTATTAGTAGAGTGAGGGAATACCTAGCACAAGTAAATTTGTAGGTGATAACAACGGCGGACTCGGACGAAGGGGGCACTAGAAGGAAGGCCCAGAGAAGGCCGATGCCGGCAGGAACCAAGTATGGAAGAAGCCCTGGCATCTCCACCATGCGCTATAAGAAAGGAACTCTCAGCAAGGCAATCCCAGCAGGATCCGAGGTACCCTTCAAGATGAGGATCCGAGTTCGCAAAAGGAGGACCCTCGTAGAAATTGAGCGGTTGAGCCAATAAGGCCGGAGACCTGGAGCCTGCAACGGAACTGATACTGGCTCGGACTGGCAGTGAGAAAGGAATAGTGTGTGCCGGGGATGTGTCAGAGCAAGCAAAACCCAGAAAATACTCCTAAAAACTTACTCAGTAAACCAAAACGGAGGAAGAGTGGGAACGTTGATGACAGACCAAAAACGGTAAGAAGAAAAGTTATACTGTAAAAAAGTAAAGAGGAACGAGAGAAGTACCTAAGCAAGGAAGAAGAGGAAAACTTGAACTTTAGAAATGGAGAACAGCGAAGTTTTGACATAGGAGACGATTCTACAAACCCAGAGCGAAACCAAAGAAAAGCTGTGAAGAAGTGAGTGTAGCGGGAAAAAGTGAAGAAGACAAATGCGGAAAACTTACTTAAACAGTTATGACAGGGCAATAGAATGTCGGGGGCAATTAGGTCTTTGAACCTAGACACGATGGGATATGCACAGCACGACGTGGGAGCATTAAATGCGCATTGGGGTAAGGAATGCAGATCCGAGGGCGCTGCTAGGCACCTCAGACTGATCAGGATTAAGCAACTACCCCGGATAATTAAAGTAGAAGTAAGGCCCGCCGCTTCGGTACAGCGACAGAAATCAAATCCTCCAGTGTCCTGAGAAACGAGACCTCGTACCTTTACAAGCCGCGACAGTTGAAAGCCGGTCCGGCAGAAGTAGAGGCCCCGGACCTCAACAGAGGCCGTGTGCAATGAACACCTCGGCCGTCCAGAAGCCTGAAACAACCAAGCTGGGGGGCAACTGTTATGGATCGGCCCAAAGGCCCAATTCCACAGTGAGGCCCAACGGAGTCATGAAGTATGATTCGCTGATCATGGGAAGGGATCTGATATCTTAACAAGATGTGATCTATCCACATCATATCGGCATCCCGAGATACTTGCCCCAGATATTGCTCAGTCTGGATATTGTTCACCCCGGATATCACGCTAGGCCGGGATATCCGCCTCGGACACCTCTATAAATACAGAGATCGACTAACCAAGTGCACACGTTCTAACTTATGCTCACTTTACTTTCTGTCACACAGAGCACACACACCACCCCCTGGCTAAACGCCTCCAAGTATTCTTTAAACTACATGGACTTTAATCCCTTCAAAGGGTACGTAGGCTCTAGGCTTAACACCTAGTCAAGCCCAATCAGTCCTGTTCCCAGAACAGAACGTGGTGGTCTTTGTTTTTTTTGTTTTTTTGTTTTTTGATATAATTCGTGGTCTTTGTTGTAGCAATGTTAGTTTGGTTTTTCTTTCGAGTCATGGTTGTGATATTTTCAGATCATGTTTTTCTGCGTCAAGGGCTTCTAGGTTTCGTAGCGTAGGTTTTCCAGTTAATAAAGCTCATTACTTCTGCATCTTTTTACCTTTTAATTGGAATAAAACTGTCTTTTCATCCAAAACAAAGTAAATTTATTAACAACTTTTCCAATCTATTTTTTAACATACCCACAACGAGCTTAAGATTTCTAGTAAGCAAACTGGCCCTTAATTTTTTGAGACTTTATATCCATACAAACTGTATCAAGGCATAAATGGATTGTTGTGGAGAGTTTAGTTTTTGTTAATCATTAAATGGCAAAAGAGTGGTCCAATATTTTACACTATTGATTTTCTTCTTGTAACTGGCAAAAAAGAAAAACGAAAAGGAAGAAAAAAAGCTTCTCATCAGAAACGGCTTTTGGCTCAATAGATCAACATGATTCTGCAGACTGCAGATGAGACCAATATTCCTTCACAAGCTGCCCAAACAAAGAACCTTCCCTCTTCATCAACGTCATTGGCTCATCATATTCCACCAACATTCCTGGAAAAGATAGAATTCCATTAATGTTAAACTATCAGTAAACTCAACAAGAGTCTCTCTCTCAACCAAAGAAAGAAAACTGTCTTTTTGGCATGAATAAGACGAATTAGCATATTGGCATGAAAAGTAAATATTCAACAAGAATTATGAGATTAAGTGTTCCTAATATTATATACTCCTGCCCTCCTTCCAATACTAATATAAGAGATATTTTACTAATGATTAGATTAAAGAAGTTAGTTAAGTTAATTAATGACATATATTTTCTAAAATTAAGTTAGTTAATATAATATGTATTTTCTAAAATACCTTAGCAATCTTCCTTAAGTCCCTCATCTCCTCTCTCTCCTCTTTAATTATTGTTGAGGGAGCAAAGATGGGTTGTAAATTAGGAAATTATTGACAAATATGAAAACTCTGCCTTATATTTAGAACCAAAATTAACTCCCTAAATATGTCTTATATTAAATGTCAGATGAGTACTTACCATCACTTATTGATAGAACTTTAGTGCAGTCCATCACTGTTGGTATCCTGTGAGCTACTGTGACCACAGTACAATCTGCAAACTCACTCCTTATAGTTTTCTGCAGAATCAAATCAGTAGCATTATCGATTGATGCAGTCGCTTCATCGAGCACCAAAATCAGACTTCTCCGTAGAAGAGCTCGTCCCAAACAGAATAGCTGCCTCTGTCCCATGCTCCAGTTAGATCCTGCTTCCACAACTGCAAAACACAGTTCATCAATAAATAGTCATGAGCAATCCAAGGAAAAAGAAAAAACAATGCATGCTTCATTATTACAACAATAAAAATTGGCATTTCACCTGAAGAGTCTAAGCCACCTTCTTTCTCTTGAACAGCCTCTCGAAGTTGACACTTTCCAAGAACCTTTAAAGGGAATAAATATATCATTAGATTTTTCAAGATAATGATAGAGAAAGCAGAATATAAGAGTGAGTTTGAAACTTTTGAGATAAATTTACTCCAACATTCCAATAATCAAAACTACGTTTCGACCAAAACGAATAGATTTCCAAACACAAACAGATAATTAAACTAGACGTGCTATAGTTATTACATCAATTATATGGAAGGGAAAAAAGGCATTAGAGTATTACCTCCCATATCTCTTGGTCAGAGTGTTGAGACAAGGGGTCCATGTTATATCTAACTGTGCCATCAAAAAGAGTAGGATCTTGTGGTATGACACCGAAACGTGATCTCAAATCATGGAGGCCAATAGTACAAATGTCTATGCCATCAACAATGATCTTTCCGCCGGCTGGTTCCACAAGGCGAAACAAAGCACCAATGAGAGTTGACTTTCCACTACCTGTCCTACCAACAACGCCAATCTTGTGCCCTCCTTCAAATGTGCAACTGATTCCTCGAAGTACAAGAGGTGAATCGGGCCTATACCTGATCTATTTCAGTATAAACAAGAAAATTGTGCACTTTTTTTATCAATTCCCATATTGTTTTGAGGAACTTCATGTTGTGAGCTCTCAAACAACTACGCTTTTTACCTGCAGATTATTTATTTCTACTTTTCCAACCACAGGCCAATTCACAGGAGGGCGATTTCCTTCTATGACTTCTGGAGCTTCACTTGGTATATACATATATTGATTCAACCTCTCCACTGATATAATGTAGTTTGCTATTGTGCATTGGTTTTGAATTGAGAATACAAGGGAAGCATTTAATGAAAGCCCATAAGAAATGGCCATGCCAATAAATCCTGGTCAAAAAATTTTGCTTGTGAATGTTAAGATGCAAGAACAGAGAAGAAAGTATTGTGGAAATGATATTTAGCAACCAAAAAGTTCAATTCAATTAACAGTTTGGTGACAAAAAACCTTGAGTTGCCAATATCAATTCAAATAGTTGCAACTAATATTTGAATTGGCATTCTCAACTAATTTCTCAACAAAAATTTTTGAGACCTGACTATCATTGAGTTAATCTTTTAAGACTTTATTGTTGTTCCCCTGAAAACATTTGGCAGGCAATAGTGAATGAAGTCTCACCAGATGAGAAAGTCCCAGGTGGAAGTACTACCATGCAAAGTGCCGCGGACACAAGAACAAACGCGCTAACTGTTTCTAAACGTTGAATCAACCACTCATTTGCTGCGAAGTTATGGAAGAAAGGTGAGGCATTGAAATCGATTAAATCAAGATTCTTGACGAAGAAACGATCTTCCTCCTCAAAAGCCCTTATTGTCATAGCACCAGCAACAGATTCTGCTAGATGATTAGCTACATAGGATTTTGTTGTGCCATTTAATCGCATCAACTCTTTTGCAGAGGCAAAGTAGTATCTCTATATAAACAAAGTATTTTTTTTTATGTAAGAAATCACCTTAAAATAAAGAACTTTAGAGCTAGCAAACTATTGATTGTCATATGAACATCAACATCTATTTCTAAAATTTGAAAGGCATGGCAAAATCAGGATTAACATAATAAACTCTAAATTATTTGTCACATAATAAATGTTCAAATTTTGAATATTGGGTTTCAAGTCAATTCCTTTAGTGATTTGACTAACTAAAAGCATATTAATATTTCTTTAAGATTAATTTATGAAGAGACAACCCATAACTTCTATATATATACACACTTCTGCACATAGCATATTCATATGCCAAATATGAGCATCTCTCACACAATGAAGTAGGACAAACTAGAAACACTTGAGAAGAATAAGTATATTACCTGCAAACGAATCGCAATATAAACCATTGGTACAGAGACAAACAAGACTTGCCAAGTAACAACCGCTAATACGGCAAGATTTGTATAACAATTAATGGTGGCTCCAACTGCAAACATAAGGCTGAATGGAACATCAAGATCGACAATGCTCAAATCAGATGAGACCTGTACAATAAAGTCCTACTTCAATCGAAATTACTTTATTACTTTCATCAACCACATTTCATTTTGGAATTATTTGATAAGCTTACCCTACTAAGAATCCTTCCTAGAGGCGTGGAGTCATAAAATGACATAGGCGCGCGGAAAAGCGAGCTCAATAGTTGTGAAAACAAAGACTTTGATGATTGAATGCCTAAAGCAACCATCGACAGACTTCTAACTAGCAAGAGGAAGGTTGAAACAACTCCAATCAGCAAGTACACCACGATCAATTTCAGCGTGCTAACGTGAGGATTGTCGACATTAGCAGCCATCCATGTGTTCTGTAGTACTTGACCAATCACAAATGAAAGGTGCATAAGTGAAGCAGCACAGAAGTATAAATAGCCCTTGTTTTGATTCAGATATTGCAAGTAAGGTTTTAGCCCTGTGTCTCCAATTTCTCTTTCTTCTTGCTTAATTAATTGATCACCTTTTTTATCCTTAATCTGCTTCTCTGAATATGACTTGCTAATCTCCTTGGTGGGATTTACATGAATATGAGAAGAAGTAACATCAGGAAGCCGTTCAGAACCAGCAGTCTCCTTGTGAGCATTAACAAGGTTTTGAAAGTCTTGGCTTGAATACAGAAGAGACTGATAAGAAGCAGATTCAAGAATTTCCCCATCACACATGAGCTGTTATAAATAAACACACCATTACTATTGTCAAAATAATGTGACGAAACCAACACAGACAGAGTTAGTCTAGCGGTGTAAGACCCCGTTAGATCCCTCTGGGTCTTGAGTTCAAGTTCTAGGGGAGAAACTTATGTTGCGAAGGGAATCCATGAACCCCGAAGCTGAATACAGGTAGAAAGTATCCAAAAAAAAAAGGGGGTTAAGATGCAAAAATACACATGTGCTTTTCTCCGAGAAGCGCCCAGTAGCAAATGCTTTTTTTGGGTGCAAAAGTGCACACGTGGTTACAAATTAGGTGCAAAAATACCGTTTGACCATTAAGTGTATTTTTGCACATGTGTATTTTTGCACCAAAAAAAAAATGTGACAAAGAATGGCTACAGTCCCTTTATTGACTTCATATTACGAAGCCACCAACACGGACTCAAGCAATCAAGGGGAACTCTTCCTCACAAAACAAGTTGGAAGGAGGAAGAATTATACACTTAGTTGTCAAAGGATTACAAGGTGAGTCTTCAACACCAAAGATTTAAGAAATATATAATGTAGAGAAAATTGAATGATTACATGAATATAAATTTATATACAGTGTCAACGAAGATTAATTTAAGTGACATATATGTAACTTTTAAGAGTTTATATTTTACTCTAATATACAGATTTATTTTTTTTATAACATTTAAAGATCCACCCTAATATGTTTTGTTCAAATCATCAAAATAAAATGTCGTATTTGAGGTTAGTTCTAGTGGTATGAGGGGTAACATGTCAATAGTAATCCAAGGTTCAAAACCTCTTAATATAAGACAAAAATGATTATGCTTTTTGAAAAAAAATTAATAATTATACCTAATTTGTTACCCAATCATCTAATCACCTTTCTTAGGTTAAAAAATTATTTCAAAAGACATTACAATCATAATAAAAAAATAATAATAACAAAATCTTTGGAAGAAGTTTACAATTTCCTAGCAATGACATAGGGAGAAAAGATCACAAAATTCACAAAATTTTAGGTCATTGTAATTATTAGTAATATTTTCATAAATTTTCCTAAAGTTACAGGAAAATTACCAAGATAGAATCAAATGCTGGGAGGAAATCAACTTGATGAGTCACTAGCATGACTGTCTTTTCTCCAAGTGCTTCCATGACATATTCCTGCCAAATTAAAAGCCATCTGTGAGTGAAAACAATAACACAGAAGACACAAACACAATATGTGGAAGAGAAAATGACATTATGAATTATTACATTAAACAAATTTGTGGCTGTATGTGCATCGACTGCACTGAATGGATCATCCAACAGATATATATCAGCATTCTGATAAAGAGCACGAGCGAGTTGAATTCGCTGTTTTTGGCCTCCGCTAAGGTTCACACCTCTCTCCCCTATTTCTGTGAGATCACCAAAGGGAAACAACTCAAGATCCTTCACTAATGATGACCTTTCAAGTGTTTCTTGATACCTTTGAGAATACATGGCTGAGCCGAACAATATATTTTCCCTTATTGTGCCTGTTTGAATCCATGCTGTTTGGGAAACATAAGCAAACTTCCCATGGACTTCAATCTGTAATCCAAAAATGACAATCAGATGCTTAAAAAAAAAACAAAAACAAAGTAAGGCAAGTGGTATAATTTATTTATAGAAGCGAAAATGCAATTCCACAACTTATAGGCCAAGAAAAAAAAGGAACAAATGGTTTAGGAGGAAGAACTTACAGTTCCATGAGTTTTGGGAACTTCTTCAAGAATTGCAGCCAATAATGTTGATTTTCCAGAGCCGACTTCTCCACAAATAGCAACCTTTTGCCCGGGTTTAACATCTAGATTTATGTTTCTTAAAGTGGGCTTTGAATCATTATCTTCCCATGAAAAGTCAGCTGCATTGATGTGAATATAACCGTTAAAAATTCCATTTGAGCTCTTCTTTCTAACATTTGCACTCTGCAATTCTGGCGCCTCGAGGAATTTCACGATCCGAGCAAATGCTACTTTAGCTTGAATGACCACCCCAATAACGTCAGGGATTGTTCTAATCGGATCTTGAACAAGGCGTAACGTTGCAACAAAAGTGAAAACATTATTTGCATGTAAAGGAACTTTCAGGAAGTAACAAGCACCAAATGTAGCAGCAGAGACCAAAACAGGTGAAGACCAAAATAGAAAGACATTGTATGCCTTTCTTAACTGCACAGAAGTCAAACACTTGAGCTCAACTTTCCTCAAGCTTTCAATAGTATTCTTAAAATGGGTTTCCCATGCATATAGCTTTAGCACTTTCATATTCACAAGAGCCTCAGAACTAGCCTTCAATCTTTCATCTTGTGCCACCATAAGTTTGGTCTGAAACCTATGTTGTAGCTTTGCTAGAGGAGTATTGCAAAGAACAGTGAGAACTATGACCACCAAGGAAGCAATGGTTGCTAGCCCCACAGCATGAAAAAGAATTACTAGTGCAATACATAATTGAACACTTGTAGTCCAAGTCTGGTGAAACCAGAAGGGAAATTCTCCAATTCTATACGCATCTACAGTTACATAATTCATAATCTCCCCGCCTGAATGCATCAGCCTTGAAGCATTAGATAGCCTCAATTGCTTTTTATAAACGGCTGCAGTAAGCAGTGATCTGACTCGTAAACCGATGAGTCTGCTTCGGAAGTACCACTGCCTTTGTGATAAAGATTCTAAGATCTTTGTGAAGAAAAGTGTTATGGCCAATATGTAACCTTCATATTTTAAACTTTCCTTACCCTCAGCAACCAATATAAAGGAATTCAGAAGCAGTGGACCAGCAGAGATAGTGAGCACCTTAAGCAACGCAAAAAATCCAGATATGAAGATATCTTTCCAGTGGCACATAACAATTGTCCAGAAAACAGATGGTTGTGATGATGGCTCTTTCTGTTTTTGTCTGTTCATTTGATCAAGAAACAGCAAATAACAGGTTTCAGCTCGATCTTCCTCTTGCAATTGCGGGATATCTTCTTCTCGGATAGCTTTCTCCTTCCCCATTTTCATCAGTGGATTCAACCACCAAAATGACATTTTGCTAAAGAATCCAGCTTTTGCAAATGGGGTCACATAATTAGCAGAACTCGTTTTATCAATATCATCAGTAGACTCACCATTTAAGGGAGCATAAAGGCTTTCATTGATATTTCTCTCATCATATGTGCCTCCCTTATATGACCATGTGAACAACAAAATTGCTCCAGGAAAGGATAAAGCATCTAAAGCTATCTTAAGGGACACTTCTCTTCCACCAATGACAGAAAAAATGGAAATAAAACAAAAAATGCCAGAAATTAAGACGAAAAAAATAGATACTATTCTTGACCATGGTTTTGATAGTTCTCGCAGCTTGAGACTTACTGTCAAACCCACACACAACCATGTGATCCCTTGAGAAAGCTCTAGAATCCACCAATGAAGAGGAAAAACAGAGTGATTTTTCTTCAATTTCTCCTCTAAAATCCAAATGCCTAGGCACAAATGAACCAACCCAAGGCAGCCACTCACTATTGCAGAAGCTACCTGCAAATTTGAGAACCTTCGTACTTGGCTAGAAACATGAAAAGTCTTTGTTGATGACTTTAGTATTACTGTGAAGAGAAGCAAAATCAGCAGTAACACATTGAGGCAGATAATCATCAAATGGTTTATGCACGTCGAAGGATCCTTCAGAAGCTCAAAATCATAACTGCAATGTTTACCCCCTCGTTTTGAACAACTAGATTCTTCACAAAAGATTCTCCAAAATTCCTCCATCTTCCTCCTGAAATATAGAGGGGAGCAATTTTAATGACGAAAACAATAAAAATTAAAATGTCAATTGTTAGCTCTCATAATGACGCTTTCATCAGCAAAAACAGCTACTCATAAACAACGTTAAAGAATTCCCAGTGCATTAATAGTTGGAGAACAAGTAATAAAATTAAGAAAGGGGTAAAGTAAAATATACGTAAATGCTTACAGAACTGGAGAGTTCCCCTTTTGGTTTGAACTATGTATTGCACTGAACAGCTTACCAAATGCCATTCTATAAGCATCAACAACCAATAGTTACAAAATTCATAATCTCATACGTTCAAAGGGAATTCCCATTAAGAAAGGAAGAATTTATTATATATGAATGTATAATGCTAATCACATAGTGCATAAACAAGAATCACAAAATGAGAATTGAATCATTGATTAATTATTTAATCGGCTAAACAAAATTATATCGGAGATGCACGAGGATATCTGAGCTGTTAATGGAGATAAAAGCTATATGATAAACAGAAACTGGAATGTGCAATTGCAAGTCTTAGACAGAGAGACGAAAATCATAGATTTGGCTGCTTCAGGCATCAAGACTAGCTGGCAGGTTTTATTTTTCCGTTGTAGGGGAAAAAAGGGGGTTTTTTTTTTTTCCTACCATGAAAAAATATCTAGTTGAAATTATCGCTTTTAAATGTGTGAAAATATTGATTTTCAAATTACGCATAATAATGACACCATAAATCCAAAATACATTTCTAAAATTTTACTAAATCGAAAATAAAATATTTTTCTAAAATTTTAACAAGATAAACCAAGATATGATGTATTTCAGTACAGAAAAGAGTAAATTAATTTATCGGCCCCAAAAAAATTGTCCTTGATTGTTATCATTCATTTTATAACAAAGAGAGGGCCAAAGCCCAAAACAAATTACCTACTAGGATGACTCAAGTGTGAGAATAAAGATATTGAGACATCATATAGTACCCCTTATATATTCAAGAATCACATCAGTGTAAAAATATTTATTTCTCCTATGAAGACTCTGTTTTGCAATAATATCAGCAATCATAAAGTTGACTTTCAAGAAGAATACTAAAAACGAATAAATCAGTCATGTCTCATGTTCTCTTTTATGAAAAAAACACATTCAGATGTCGTGTCAATAGTGAGTCTATCCGATCGCCCAGCAGTTTACTATCTAATTCAAAAATAATACTCCCCAAGCCGAGATTCCAAGCTGTAGTCATTATCCATTAGTTTTCCTTGATCTAGCCCAATATCTCAAGTTAGGTCTCCAAAGATTTTGCTGAAGTAGGTGAAAACCTTATTTTGGTGGCACAGAGCCCCAAGAAGAGAATCATGTTAGCCATAAGCCATGGGTTCATGTTAGAGAATATAGTTATTTTCACTTTCATTTCATGTAATGAATGTGGTCCAGAATATTTAAATCCAAAAGCCCCTTCTGTTTCAAACACAACAATTAAAAGGCTCAGAATTTCAGCCCCGGCATATTGCGAAAAGAAATAAAATGAATTGGGAAAATTAATTATTTAATTCTTATAGTTTGGATGAGTTTGCAACTCAGTCTTAATAGTTTGACTTGTCACAATTCAACCTATGTAGTTTATCCATCTAAGAGTTTTGTTCTTGTTGTGAGTGAGTCAGAATGGTCAGTTATGATGTGTCACAAAAGCTGTCAAAAGTTATATTAAGGACTGAGTTAAAAAGTAAACTCGTCCAAACTATGGGATTAAATAATTCATTTTCCCAAATGCATTTATTTTGGAAGTTTTAAGAAAGTTGTTCACATTTAGTATCTGACAATACCTCAAATACAAACTTACCTCCAATAAAAGAATACATATGCCTAAATTAAAAACATTTATGGCCTTAACAAAAAATCGTTTATAGCCAGCCTTGGGAAGTCATTTTATAAGCCGAACTCTAGGGGAGGTCTGGGTCTACAGAAGGCTGAAGAGTTTAGGTCGTTTTATTGGCCAAATTAGTTTGGAGGCTCTTCATGACATATGAGAACTCATGTTTCTGCTCGTGTCTTGCGTAACTCATCCTTGTACAAAGACCGTGCTAATCTTCTCTGTATCTATGCATTGTTATAATTTTGTCAAAATTCCCTACAGAGATTTTGTCTGCTCATGTTATAACACCAAAATATCTAGATATGCTGTAGAAGTCTGAAGGATTGATCATAAATAGAGGAACTTACAATAGAGAAATGGAAGTCGATTTAGTAGCCTATGCAGGTGTCACACGCCCCACTGGTTATTTCTGCAGCATGCTGCAGGAAAGTGGAATGATGAGATTGTGAGATCCTTCTATGATATTGATAGGAACAAATTTTGGCTACACCCTCCACGAATCTTGGTGCCTCATAAAATGGAAAGGAAATTTCAGTGGTAATTGTAGAATTTTGTTAGGCCGTTGTCTTAGCTAGTGTCTTTTTTACCATTATTACTTCTAGATCCTTTCGTATAAATTTGGGGTGTGGCGTTTATCTACCTAACACCCTGTAATTTTTTTTTTTTGGGAACAGAAACAGGCGATGATACGAAGGTCAGCTCAGTCAAGTGGCGGGGGGACCAAAGCGCAACAGAAACAGGCGATGATACGAAGGTCAGCTCAGTCAAGTGGCGGGGGGACCAAAGCGCAACAGAAACAGGCGATAATACGAAGGTCAGCTCAGTTAAGTGGCGTTTGATTTAACCCATATTTTTTTAAAATAAAAAAAAGTAGGAAAACCATTTTGCAGTATACTTCGCTCCATTTTTAATTTAATACTTACTTGTTTTTCTCTCTTAATTAAATCATTAATTTTTCCCTTAACACCGCTAGATCCTAAAATTTTGCTCTTTTAGCATTGTTGGACCCAACATCAGAGATACCAGTGCTAACATACCAAAAATAAAATATTTAAATTAAAAATTGAGCAAAAATACTCCCTCCGGTCCTAATTATAAGGCATAGTTGACTTTCTTTGGAGATATTAAGGAAGCTAAATAAGTTACTTAATCATTTCATATGTTGTGCATCTTTAGATTATATATTAGTTCATTAATTAAACTAACTAGTTTGAAGAAAAAAATAAAAATAAAAATAGTCTAAAGTAATTTAATTAGCTTCATTAATTTTTCCAAAAAAGTCAACTATGCCTTATAATTAGGACCGGAGGGAGTACAATTACCAACAAATGGGTTTCGAAAAAAATAAGCACCGCAGAAACAGGCCAAATGCAAAAGGCCGTTATGTAAGATTTTACTACCTTCGGTCTTAATTATGAGACCTATTTAACCTTTTTTAAAAAGATTAAGGAAGCTAAATAAGTTACTTAATCATTTTATATGTTGTATATCCTTAGATTACATATTAGTTTATTAGTTAAACTAATTAGTTTGAAGAAAAAAATAAAAATACCCTAAATTAATTTAATTAGCTTCCTGAATCCCTCCAAAAAAAAAATCAACTAGATTTTATAATTAAGAAAAAAGAGTACCTTTTTGTTCTAGTAAAAAACAAAACAAATACAAAACTGTGCCTTTCACTCCAGGATAAACAAACGACGTGCCGTTGTTGTAGTAATCAAACGTACGCCGTTTGCAATTTGCATCGTCTTCCTCCTCAAACGGATCTATTTGACCCGCCGCGGACCCGGATCACAACCCTACCTAATCCACGCTCCAGGACTCCACTTTTCACAATTCAATGGTAAAAATGATTTTTTTAAAAAAATGACAGAATAATGTCTTCCCATGGCTGAAATGCGATAATAAAGCCTCAAAACAGCACAACGAGAAAACCACTAAATCATGAAATATCAAATTTCCGTACAGCTAGGCAGACGATTCATCTCTTATCTGATAGCAACATCAAAACATCTACTAATCACGATCAACCTTAAATCATACCGATGAACGAGAGATTTATAGAAGAACGTACGTACCTCCGGCTATTATCACTTTCAAACTTTGGTTTACAAATTTGCAATTAATTTCTCGCCTCCGATAACTACTGTAAACTTCTTCTGTTCATAACCAGACGTTACAGCAAGCTAAAAAACCCAAAGAGTAGTAAAAGAACACTTATCGCCATCCTATTGCGACTTGTAAAGCTTGGTCAAAGAAAGAGGATGCTTCTGGCTTCACAGTTTTTTATTAGGTGTGAGTATGAAAATTTTCAGCAGAAGAATCTGAGCTTGAAGATCTCTTTGAATGGAAGTAGAAGTTTTGCTTCTCTTATGAAAAAGCATGACCAAGATGAAGTAAGTGGTTATGGGACCCGAATTGAGAGAAAGAAAGTAAGAGACGAAGTGAGAATGAGAAAAGCATGGAAACACTGACCATATTTATGGGAAATGAGGCACAGTCGTCACGGCTAACGTATCCAATGCCTTTCCAAAATGCGACACGTGGTTCATGTCCATTCTTGTATTTAATACCTATTTACTTTAACCCTTATTATAATACACCAGCAAACTTTTTTCTCATAAACTAATAAAATTGTCTTAAGATTTAACTAATTTCTAATATTACTCCTACTAATTGTCCTAAACTCTAATATCATATTAATTATTACTCTCACCAACTACTCTTATTAATTATGGGAAGACATAGGAAAACATAATTAATACTCATTGGGAATAAGTAAGTACCTTATAAAAAACATCAAATAAACTTTTAATTAGTGTCTTATAATAAAGACCAAGGATTATAAGTATTGAATATTAGTTTGTAAGTATTTATAAATTTTGTGATGTTTTATCTTTTTGTTGAAAAAAAAAAAACAAATATCATATTTTCCTAATGGGATGATTTGGGCCACACATCCTTGAAATTTTATGTTTTACTCTTTTTTTTTTTTGGAACAATTCTACTGATTTCATTTACTTCAAGAAAGGAGTTACATCAATAACAAATGAAAATGGAGCTGGATACCTAAGAGGGGAGGTGAATTGGGTATCTTTAAAATTTTTGAAGTATGCTCTATTTTAAGTTAGAGAAAACAGGGTATATCAGAGGAAGGGAAGAAAAGCTTGCACAAGAGAATTTATCCTAGTTCGGTCTTATCAACTTGACCTACGTCCAGTCCCTAGACACTCTGGGATTTTCCACTATTTCGATTGATTACACACTCTGCACTCAAGAGTAGTTCTCTCACTAGAACTCACTCCCCCTTACAAGTGTTAATCAATGAACCCAACCACCAAGTCCCCTGACTTGTGGTTCTTTACAATCAATAATCAATGAACAATTAAAACTCTCACAAAGAGTAGATAATGATAATCACTGAAGCTCACAATGTCAAAAGACAATTTACAACAGAAAACAGAAGGTAGGTGAGACTATTGAATGCTTGTGCGTTTTCTGATGTTCTTGGTTTTTGAGAAGCCTCGAATACACTCTATTTATACTTAGAGAGCATTAATTGACCGTTGTAGGATGAATCAAACCGTTGTAGGTGATTAGTGATAACTTTGGTCAGCTTCTCTCTCTAATCTCCACTTAATCCAGATGTATAATTGATCTGAGGTGGCTCTCTGTGGATTTGCCCGTTGGAGAAGAGTTTTCTTGATGTAGTAATCATTCTTTAACGTTGTGAAGGCGTGCTCAGGTGGATTAACCAAAAGGAGGCTAATTTTCTGAAGTGCATTAAATGCTCTGAACACTTTATGCTTTTTGCCTTTGACCTTCATTAATCTTCTTCTAAGTCAACTGAAACTCACTTAGCAAAGTGGTTAAACATAGCTAAGAACATATAAGAATGATTAATGCAAGTATATAGATCAAATGAATGTGTTTCACAAATTCATGTGATTTGAAAATCAGTTTCAGCGCCCAATACTCGAGTATGTTCTTCAATACTCGAGTATGTCACTGTGTACTTGAGTCAATACTTGAGTATCTAAACTGATACTCGAGTATGCTGAAGGTTGGAGCTAAATACCCAAGAGGGGGGGTGAATTGGGTATCTTTAAAAATTTAAATATTTTACTCTGTTTTTGACTAAGAAAAACAGGGTAAGACAGAGGAGAGAAGAAGAGAAGCAATACACAACAAGATTTATACTGGTTTGGTCCTTTCTCTGACCTACGTCCAGTCCCCAAGCCTCACTTGGGATTTTCAATCCACTAACTTCACAATATTGATTACAATCTCTGTACTCAGAGTAGTTCTCTCTCTAGAACTCACTCCCCCTTACAAGATGCAATCAATACATCCAACCACAAAGTCCCCTGACTTGTGGTTATCTCAATCAATGAATGATTTACAAGAAAAGACTCTCTTACAGAGCTGATAAAATGAACACTGAAGCACAAGTATCAAATTGATACTATTACAGATGAAAGCTGAACACAATAAATGACACTTAATAAATTTTCGCTCTCAGTTGGTGTATCAGCTTGAGAAGAAGTTAATGCACTCTATTTATAGGTAGAGAACATTAAATGACCGTTGCTTGATGAATCCAACCGTTATAGGTGATTAGCACTAAGTCTGGTCTTCTTTTCTCTCTAAACTTCTGCTAATCCAAGTGCTAGTGTGATCTGATGTGGCCCTCTGAGAATTTGCCCGTTGGAGATGACTTTACTTGTTGTAGTAAGCATTCTTTAACGTTTAGAAGGCGTGCTCAGATGGATTAGCTGAAAGTAGGTTGATCTGCAGAAGTGCATTTAATGCACTGTACACTTTTTGCTTTATGGCTTTGACCTTCATTAATCTTCATCTAATCTAGCTGAAATTCACTTAATAAACTGGTTAAATATAGCTAGGAACATAAGTAAATGAATTATGAAAGTAATAAGGTCAAATAACAGAGATTTGCAAATTCGCGTAATTCAAAAATCAATTTTGACAGTTGTATACTGCGGTAAGTTCCTGTATACTGGAGTATGGCACTGTGCATAAGTGTCCATACTGCAGTATCCAAAGTCATACTGCGATATGCAGCTTCCAGAGGCAAAACATCGTGACTTGTGTTTGAAAATCATGACCTATACTGCGGTATGTAAGTAGTATACTGCAGTATGGCACTGTTTGTGTGAAAAAGTTTAAGTTCAAAAAGCCTCTATACTGGAGTATCCATTTGTATACTGGAGTAAGCGAGTTCTTGACAAATTGAGAATCAGTTTAAGAGCCCAATACTGCAGTATGCAAACCTATACTGCAGTTTGCAATAGGTATAAAATTTGGGATCTCTCGGTATAAGCCTATACTGCAGTATACATACTCATACTGCGGTATTGACTTGTTTTGAAAAACTTGGTTGCTTTCTGGATGGCTCTATACTGCAGTATATATACCTATACTGCGGTATTGACTTGTCTTTGAAAAATGATTGCTTTCTGGAAGGCCCTATACTGCAGTATACATACCTATACTGTGGTATTGACCTGTGTTGAAAAATCATTGCTTTTTGGATGGCCCTATACTGCAGTATACATACCTATACTGCGGTATTGACTTGTCTTGAAAAAACTTGGTTGCTCTCTGGATGGCCCTATACTGCAATATACAGACCCATACTGCAGTATGCAACTATCAGATGGTTTTTAAAGGATCTTGGAAACTTCAAAACATGTTTACACTTGTTGTTAATCATCAAAACACATTGAGAACTAACATATGCTTCTTCCAGAGGCAAATCATCGTGACTTGAACTTGGAAGCCAATGTCAATACTCGAGTATGTAAATCTATACTCGAGTTTTGAACTGTTTAATGTGAAAACTTGTTTAAGTTCAAAACCTCTATACTTGAGTATTCATTGCAATACTTGAGTATTCAAATCATTGACAAATGGATAACCCCTCTGTATGGCCAATACTCGAGTTTGCAGACCAATACTCGAGTATTGATTTAATTTCAAAATTTGTGAAGTTTTTCCATGTCAATACTTGAGTATCCAAATGAATACTTGAGTATTCATAAACAGATGTTTAGTTGAAAAACTTTGTAAGAGCCCAATACTCGAGTATGTAAAACCTATACTCTAGTTTCCAACAGTTATAAAAGTTTGAAGGCTCTCTGTAAGGCCAATACTCGAGTATACAAGTCCCATACTCGAATATTCACTTAAGGTGAAAACTTGTTTGCTCTCTGTAAGTCCAATACTCGAGTATAGCTTCCTATACTTGAGTATTGACTTAGCTTGAAAAACTTGAATACTCTCTGGAAGTCCAATACTCGAGTATGCAAGTCCTATACTCGAGTATACACTGAAGTTCAAAACTTGATTACTCTCTGTGACTTCAATACTCGAGTATTGCTTTCAATACTTGAGTATTGCTTTTGTAAAATGCATTCGAGCAATCCACTGTCAACTCAATACTCGAGTATACAATCCAATACTCGAGTTTCCAACTGACAGATGAGTTTTAGCAGATTTGGAAACTTTAAAACATGTTTACAATTGTTGATTATCATCAAAACACATAGAGAACTAACATTCTCCCCCTTTTTGATGATGACAACACTTGTAAACTAACTCTTTAAAGAATTTGAGAGAATGTTTGCTATTGAAATGAAATTTTTAAATATTAGTTCAAAGAGTTCAAGAAATTGTTCAAGTGGATTTCCTAAACCATATGTGCAATTATAGACTTCAAAAAGCTCAAAGATTAGCAACAGAAAGCATTTAAGTTCATGAGCCAAATAAGAAACAAGTTCATTGATTACTGATAACACATGTACATTCATTACTGATATCAGATAAAACACTTGAAATTCATACACATCATATTGATTACATACTGATATCAAAACACAATACAAGAAAACATATCCAAAACACACACTATACACCTAAAACTCAAATTCTCCTAAACTCTAAGCATCCTTCTCTTCTTCTCCCCCTTTGGCATCGCCAAAATGGGGAGGATCAGTGGAAGGAGAAAGATGGAAGGGCTCAGTAGTAGGAGTCTCTGGAGATGGAAGAGGAAATGGTAGGATTTCAGTACGAGGAGTAGTGGATGAAGGGAGCACAATGTTAGTTCTCTGATAGTTTTGATGATTGTCAACAACTACAGACAATTGAAGAGGTTTTGCTCTTAAGTGTCAAAACTCTGTTTAAGAGCAAACCTCGAGGTTGGGTTTGTAACCTCGAGGTTTGACCTTACAGAAGCTTTAAAAATCAAGTGTTCGAATGTTGCAAAACTTGGTTTCACAAGTTATATGTGAAACCTCGAGGTTGAGAAGTCAACCTCGAGGTTCTGGTTCAGTTGGAGAATCCAAGTTTCTTCATTAACACTTGTAACCTCGAGTATGCAAAGCTAACCTCAAGGTTCAACTCATACAGAAAGGTCATGTTGTTCATCAAGCACATGAACCTCGAGGTCCATATTTCAACCTCGAGGTTGGACACTTTGTTTTGAAACTTAAGCCCGATGAAAACACCTTGGACCTCGAGTATGATGTTGCAACCTCGAGTTTTATCACTTACAGAGAGCACACTGGTTTTCAAAGTATTGAAAACCTCGAGGTTAACATTGTAACCTCGAGGTTGGGCTTTATGTTTAACTTTGAACTTTGCACTTTCAAAGAGCCAACCTCGAGTACAGATGTACAACCTCGAGGTTGTCGAGCTCCAGTGAAAACTAAAGGTTTGTAACAAACTTCAAACCTCGAGGTTACTTTTGGAACCTCAAGGTTTGCAAGTTAATGAGATTTATCAGAAGGTTTCTCCTCAAGAGAAACCTCGAGGTTCACTGTGCAACCTCGAGGTTGAATGATTTTAAAACAAAGGTTTGCCTGAAGATTTCAGGCCAACCTCGAGGTTGGATGAACTAACCTCGAGGTTAGTGACCGTTGAAGCTTTTTCAAATCTGTGAAATCTGTTATATCTTGTTGATTGATCTACTTGCTTTCATATATCATTCACTCATGATCCCAGATATGTTTAACAAGTTTGTTGAGTGTTTTTCAGTTAGCACAGATCAAGATTATTGAAGATTTGTAAGAAAAAGTAAAAAAGTGAACAGTGCATTTAATGCACCTGCACAACCTCATCTACTTTCGGCTAATCCATCTGAGCACGCATTGTTAACGTTAAAGAATGTTTACTACATCAAGTAAAGTCAATTCCAACGGGCAGAAACTTAGAAATCCACATCAGATCACATAAACACTTGGATTAGCAGAAGTTTAGAGAGAGAAGATAACCAGAACCCAAGTTAATCACTTCCAACGGTTGGAATCATCCTACAACGGTCATTTAATGTTCTCTACCTATAAATAGAGAACATTAATTTCTTCACAAGCTGATACAACTACTTAGAGCGAAAATTTATTGAGTCATTTATTGTATCAAGCTTTCATCTGTATTGTATCATTTTGATACTTAGTTCTTCAGTGTTTATCCTATCAGCTCTGTAAGAGAGTCAAATACTTGTAAATCATTTA
Organism: Acacia crassicarpa; assembly: GCA_034222035.1. NCBI lineage: Eukaryota > Viridiplantae > Streptophyta > Magnoliopsida > Fabales > Fabaceae > Acacia > Acacia crassicarpa. Next base: position 29,164,818 of record JAWXYG010000002.1, on the reverse strand, counting down.
TTGATTGAGATAACTACAAGTCAGGGGACTTGGTAGTTGGGGTGTATTGATTACAACTTGTAAGGGGGAGTGTGTTCTAGTGAGAGAACAACCCTTAGTACAGAGTGTGTAATCAATATTTGATTATAGTGGATTGAAAATCCCAGGTGAAGCTTGGGGACTGGATGTAGGTCAGAGAAAAGACCGAACCAATATAAATCACATTGTGTAAAGCTTTTCTTCCCTACTCCTCTGTTAGCCTCTGTTTTCACTAGTCAAAAACAGAGCTCAATCTTTAATTTTTTTTAAAGATACCCAATTCATCCCCCTTCTTGGGTATTTAGCTCCATTCTTCACACAATGGTAGCTGGTGTGGAGGGCGAAGAGAGAACAACAGTGGTTGGTGTGGAAGTGGATGCGGGAGAGGATGATGTGTGTGGTGGACTAGGGAATGCAAAAGATGGAGATGATGGCTGGGCCTCAGGTATGGTGGTGGATGAGGTAGGGGCAGTGGTAAAGCCAAAAGTGGAAGAGGAGGATCCGATGTCGAAATGCTTGATCACTTTGTCAATGTTATCCCGTGTGACAGCAGTAGCGATCATGGCAGTGGACAAACGGGCATCTAAGTCAATCAACTGATCAAATATCTCTTCGTGCTTCTTCTCTGTCTGATCCTTGAGCTGTGTCAACTGAGTCCTCATCTCTTCCTGAGCTGCAACCACCTCATTCAGCCCGATCCTGATATTAGCACCCAACTTGCCAATCTCAAACTGCATTACAAAAGAGAGGCAATGGCGGCATCAACTATCTCCTTGACTCTCAAGTCAAAATCCGGTGTAGGAGGAGGTGGAGCGGACTGAGCCTCATGAGCAACGGACTGAGACGCTTTGGCTTGGGATCTTGGAGGAGCTCTAGATTGCCCGGATCCCTCAGCCTCAAAGGTGATCTTCATAAAATTGAACTGAGACTTGCCAAAGGCCGGAATGTACTTCATGCTTTCCGGAGGCCCTACATACCAAATCCTGTGGTAGAATAGGATCAATGACACGAGCGAAGGGAATGGTATGTGAGAAGTCTTCCGGGAGGCAAACTTGAACTGGCTCATCTCCTTGAAGATCTAATGCCCAATGTTCAGAGGGTGCCTCTTGACAAAAGCAGTGAAGAACCTGTAGTCCCTCTGAGTAAGATGAGTGAAGCTTCCTCCTTTTTGAACGAAATTCCTCGAATAGATATACCATATGACTCTGTTGAGAGGGGACATATCAGTGGGCTTGAAGGATAGGTGGTGTCTCTGATCTTCAGGGAACTCTTTGTTGGGAACCAGAGTAGAGAACACCTCCTCATTGGTGTAAGTAGGTGTAGTGGCAGGAGGAGGATTGGTGACCTTTAGGATAGTGTTGAGGATGGAGGCAGATAGGGTGAATTTCACACCTTTGACAGTAGTTGACACACGCTCCTCAACTAACTCGCCATCCGAGTTTAGAATGTTGTCCGCCACCATATTGAAGTAGAACAACTTAACCAAGTTAGGATAAAACGGTGTGGCAATCGAAACAAAGGTCTCGTAGGGGGCAAACCAAGGTGAGAGGTCTACATTGCACTCCTGATACACAGTAGCTAAGTCAACTGACACCACCGCACAGAAACCACGATTTGTGTACTGATCCTTGAACTTGACACTGAGCTCAGGTGAGAGAGGTACAGTGGCTATGGTAAAACCTTCCAGAGCCGACTTGTGAAGCTTAATCTCTTCAATAGCGTTAGCGATGACTGGAGGCACAGACTCAGACTCGGTCTCAGCGGAATCAGTAGCTTCAACCGTTGACTCAGAAGAGGAGGAAACAGCGGTTGAAGCTCTCTTGGACCTAGCCTTCTTAGGGACCATTTTCTTAGGCCCTTCCGCCTTGCTTTGCTCGGCTACCTTGCCCTTCTTCCTTGCCAGTGAAGGAATCGGGTCTTTGATCGACACTCCCCTCTTTTTGGGGTTAGGAGAAGTGGCTTCAGGAATATTCTGGCTTACGCCTCTGATTGAACGATCAAAGCCGTGACGCAACCGATTGGGGATGGATTTCATCCTCGGTGGACGTTGAGATTGAGAAGGAGCTGCTTGCGTTGATTTCTCAGCTTGCTTGGAGGATAGAGTGCTAGGGTTTTGCTTAGGAGGAGATTTGGAAGACATTTTGAAAGCTCAGAGATGAAATTTGGGGAGAGTTACGACGGTTTCAGAGAGAAAGTAAGAGAAGAAGAAGAGACGCTTAGGGCAAACTTGAGTATTAATGCGAGTAATGAAGAACATGAACAGTCTCTATATATATAATCGCGCACCAATACTCGAGTATTGAACCCCTATACTCGAGTATAGCATACTGGACTAACATACTCGAGTATTGAAGGAAGTATACTAACCTGGACCTCAAAAGTGTGTGGTGAACTTTTGAATCCCCGAGACCAATACTCGAGTATTCAAACTCTTCAGCTCAGGTTTGGCCTCTGTCTGGTGAATACTCGAGTATTGCACTCCCATACTCGAGTATTGAATCCCTTCTTTAACAGGTTGCTCTCTGCCTTGTGGATACTCGAGTATCCAATATCCATACTCGAGTATAGCTCTTCAAAACTTCAGTATTGCTCTCTGGCATCTCCATACTCAAGTATTGTAGCTAATACTTGAGTATGCATCATCTGAAATCTCAAAACATCCTGCAAAACTACAACTAAACACTCCGATGCTTAAGTTAGTATAGATTAATCATCAAAAAGATAGCTAACATTAAATGGGATGAGAATTGCTTACAATTCATTGGGATTTACCATTCCCAATTCTCTTCTTATGAGATTAAATTGTTCCTTGGCTAGAGGCTTTGTGAAGATGCCAGCAAGTTGGAGATGTGTTGGGATGAACATGACTTTGACATCTCTCTTCTGGACATGATCCCTTATGAAATGATGCCTTACATCAATATGCTTGGTCCGAGTATGCTGAACTGGATTCTTCGCCAAGCTTATTGTGCCTGTGTTGTCACACAATATCGGGATTTCTTTTAGATGGACTCCTAAGTTAGCAAGTTGTTGTTTGAGCTATAACACTTGTACACAGCAACTTGATGCAGCCACATATTCAGCTTCAGTAGATGAGACGGCTACACTTGTTTGCTTCTTGCTGAACCAAGATACAAGTGAGTTGCCAAAGAACTCACATTGTCCACTTGTGCTCTTCCTATCAGTCTTGTAGCCGGCATGGTTTGAATCTGAGTATGCCACCAAATGTTCAGGTTGACCTTTGGGAAACCATAATCCGAGGGACTTTGTGTCTGAGATATATCTGAATATTCTCTTCACATGTTCAGCATGGGACTCCTTTGGAGCGGATTGAAACCTTGCACACATCCCAACACTAAATTGGATGTCCGGGCAACTCGCAGTGAGATAGAGTAATGAACCAATCATTCCTCTATACTTTGTGATGTTGAAGTCCTTGCCCTCTTCATCAGCATCCAATGAAGTTGTTGTGCTCATAGGAGTATCAGCCTCATTGCATTGGTCCATCCCAAACTTCTTCAGCAAATCATTAAGATATTTTGTTTGGGAGATGAAAATCTCATCCTTTCTTTGCTTGATTTGCAGTCCAAGAAAATAGTTGAGCTCTCCCATCATGGACATCTCAAACTCACCCTGCATAATCTTGGAAAATTCCTCACACAAAGCATCATTAGTAGCACCAAAGATTATGTCATCCACATAAATTTGAACAATTAGAATTTCATTCAACTTGTTTTTCTTGATAAACAAAGTTGTGTCAGCCTTTCCTCTGATAAATCCTTGATCAAGTAGGAATTGACTCAATCTTTCATACCAAGCTCTAGGAGCTTGCTTAAGACCATATAAAGCTTTCTTTAATCTATAAACATGATCAGGAAATTGATCGTTTTCAAATCTGGGAGGTTGTTCAACATACACCTCCTCTTGTATAAAACCATTTAGAAAAGCACTTTTCACATCCATTTGAAAAAGCTTAAAACCTTTAACACAAGCAAAGGCTAGAAGAACTCTTATGGCATAGTCTATGCCTACCACCTGATTGTAACCTTTTGCAACCAATCTTGCCTTGTTACGGACAATGATTGCAGACTCATCACGTTTGTTCTTAAATACCCATTTTGTCCCAATAACCGGATGGTCCTTGGGTCTAGGTACTAAGTCCCAAACTTGATTTCTGTCAAATTGATGTAACTCCTATTGCATAGCTATCACCCAATCATTGTCTGAAAGGGCTTCGTCTATCTTAGAGGGTTCTACATGCGAAATAAATGCAGAAAAGGTTACTTCATTCAAAGCACTATTTCTAGTTCTTACTCCTTGATTTACATCACCTATAACTTGGTCTAAAGGATGATTCCTTATAAATCTCCAAGCTCTAGGCTGAGACTGATCTGGATTTTCTAAATTGTTTTCAGGATCAGCCTCAAAAACATTTTTAGAAGGAGTAGGAGTGGTTTTCGAAAAGAATTGGTTTTTGAAAATGATCTCTTCTTCATCGTTCAAGGATTTATCAGTCTCTTATTCACTAAACACAACATGAATAGACTCTTCTACAACCTTAGTTCTAGTATTGAAGACTCTATATGCTTTGCTCCTATTTGAATAACCAATAAATATTCCTACATCTACTTTGGAATCGAATTTACCAAGATTTTCTTTACCATTATTGTGCACATAGCACTTGCATCCAAAAATGTGTAGGTGGCTCAGATTAGGCTTCCTTCCTTTGTAGAGCTCATATGAGGTCTTGTTCAACTTCTTCCTCAAGTAAGCTCGGTTTGAGATGTAGCAGGCGGTGCTCATTGCATCAGCCCAAAACACTTGTGAGGTGTTGTTCTCATTTAGCATTGCTCTTGCCATTTCAGTGAGCACTCTATTCTTCCTCTCAACAACACCAATCTGTTGTGGAGTCCTTGGAGCTGAGAAGTTGTGATCAATCCCCATATTGTCGCAATACTCAACGAAGGCATTGTTTTCGAATTCGCCACCATGATCAGTTCTTATACCTGAAATTGAAAGACCTTTCTCGTTCTGGACCTTCTTGGCAAACACAACAAATTGATCAAACGTTTCATCTTTAGAAGACAAGAAAATAGTCCAACAAAATCTAGAGAAGTCATCTACAATAACCAATGTGTATAAATTGCCACCAAGGGTCCTCACCCTTGCTGGACCCACAAGATCCATATGTAGCAATTGCAATGGTTTATTAGTAGATATTTCATTTTTGTTTTTGAAAGATGATTTAGTTTGTTTTCCCTTTTGGCATGCTTCACAAATCAAATCATTTTTGAAACTAAGTTTGGGAATGCCAATAACTAAATCCTTTTTCAGCAACTTGTCAAGTTGAAACATGTTGACATGAGCTAAACGCTTGTGCCAAAGCCAACTCTCATTCGAATTGCTTACAAAACAATTTTCAGAAATAGAAGCATTACTAGAGAGATTAAGAGTATAACAATTACCATCTCTAGGTGCTCTAAATAAAGCTTTTGTTTTCAAATCATCTATAGAAACCAAATCCTTTTTCACAATCAAGCATTCATTAGAATCAAAATAACTAAGTTACCCTTGTCGGTGCTTTGGCTCACACTAAGGAGGTTGTGGCATAACCCTTCTACAAAGTAGACATCTTTGATGAGTGGACCTTCATTGTTTCCAATCTCTCCAATTCCAGCAATTTTTCCGGATTGGTCACCACCAAAGGTCACCTTGCCACCTTCCTTAGGCTTGATTGTGAGAAACTTGGATTTGTCTCCTGTCATATGTCTTGAGCATCCACTATCAATGTACCATTTGTTAGGTCTTGATGCTCTTGGACATACCTGCAATCCACAAAGGATTAAGTTTTAGGTACCCATCTTTTCTTGGGTCCTTTGGGGTTAGCTTGGACCTTGGGAACATAAGTTCCTTTTGGTACCCATTGATAATTCCCTACAGGTTTGACTTTTCTCTCATTTTTATGAAAGCAAGATGAAGTAGAATGACCCTTCCTATTACAGTAGTTACAATGTGCAAATGGATTAGAAGAATGAACCGATTTTGTAAAATAGTTCATATATGATTTTTGACCATTCTTCTTCTTGCCTTTCTTCTTATCGAAATCTGGTCTATAACCAATGCCCGATCTATCATTTATAAACCTCTGTTGTTTGAGAATTACATTGAGCATTTCACTTCCCTTAGTGAATTTTTCAAGTGCTTTTGTAAGGTGTAAATTCTTTTGCTTTAAATCAGGGCACTCTTGACAAATCAAGATTTCAGGAGAAGAAAATTTTTCAACTTGCAATTCGAGAGTAATGTTTTTCTTTTTCAAAGCCAAATATTTTTCAGCAAGTTTTTCAAATTCCTTTTGCACAAGATTGCATTCAGCAAATAGTTCATCATAGGAAGGTTGAGATTCATATACCTCACTATCATCTTGTTGTTCTTGAGCTACCAGGCATATGTTTGCTTTTTCTTCTTCTTCTCCAGCTTCATCTTCATCGGATGAGCTATCTCCCTATATGGCTGAAACATATGCCTTCTTCTTGAACTTTTTGAATTTCTTCTTTTCTTTCTCTTGATTCTTCAACTGAGGACATTCTGATTTGATGTGTTCGGGCTTCTCGCATTGGTAGCAAATGATAGGCTTCTTTGATTCATAGCTGGAGCTACCCTTTTGGAACTTCTTGAAGCCTTGATCCTTATTGTAGAATTTTTTGAATCTTCGAACCATCATGCCCAGTTCTTCATCTTCATCTTCATCTTCCTCAGCATCTGAATCCTTAACTTCTTTCACTGCCTTGAGGGCAACTCCTTTGTTTTTGCCACTTACTTCATCAAGTTCCTTTCTAAACTTGAGCTTCCCTTCATATTCAGATAGGCTTCCAAACAAGGCAGCTATAGAACTCATTGACTCTCCACGCGCTTCCTCAATGGCTGTCACTTTGGCTTCCCATTCTTTGCTGAGAATATTGAGGATTTTCCTCACTTGAACAAGTTGTTCATAAGTTTTTCCTAAGGCAGCAAGCTGGTTGATCAGATGAGTGAATCTTAGTTGGAAATCGATGATGGATTCACCAGATTTCATGCGAAGAAGATCGTATTCTGTCATGAGTGTATTGACCCTATTCTCCTTGACTCTGGTGGTTCCTTCATGAGCTATTTCTAGAGCATCCCACATAGCCTTTGCTGATGGCAAAGTGCAAATTCTGAAATACTCTTGTTGACTAAGAGCACTTCGCAACATGAGAATGGCTTTGCTGTTAAGAGTGACATTTCTTCAATCATTTTCATCATAAGCATCTTTAGGCTTTGGAACTCTACGACCATTTTCCAACACTGTTGGTGCATAATATCCAACCTCAAATACTCTCCATAGCCCATATTCAGAAGCCATAACAAAGACTTTGAATTTGGCTTTCCAGAAGGAATAATGTTGTACATTGAAGCATGGTGGTCGGTTGATAGAAGCTCCATCAGGTAGAATACCTTCCATCTTGATCCTTCTCGAGATGTTAAGCTCTTATGAGAAGACCTTGCTTTGATACTAAATGAAAATGGAGCTGGATACCTAAGAGGGGGGGTGAATTGGGTATCTTTAAAATTTTTGAAGTATGCTCTGTTTTAAGCTAGAGAAAACAGGGTATATCAAAGGAAGGGAAGAAAAGCTTGCACAAGAGAAATTATCCTGGTTCGGTCTTATCAACTTGACCTACGTCCAGTCCCCAGACACTCTGGGATTTTCCACTATTTCGATTGATTACACACTCTGCACTCAAGAGTAGTTCTCTCACTAGAACTCAATCCCCCTTACAAGTGTTAATCAATGAACCCAACCACCAAGTCCCCTGACTTGTGGTTCTTTACAATCAATAATCAATGAACAATTAAAACTCTCACAAAGAGTAGATAATGATAATCACTGAAGCTCACAATGTCAAAAGACAATTTACAACAGAAAACAGAAGGTAGGTGAGATTATTGAATGCTTGTGCGTTTTCTAATGTTCTTGGTTTTTGAGAAGCCTCGAATACACTCTATTTATACTTAGAGAGCATTAATTGACCGTTGTAGGATGAATCAAACCGTTGTAGGTGATTAGTGATAACTTTGGTCAGCTTCTCTCTCTAATCTCCACTTAATCTAGATGTATAATTGATCTGAGGTGGCTCTCTGTGGATTTGCCCGTTAGAGAAGAGTTTTCTTGATGTAGTAATCATTTTTTACCGTTGTGAAGGCGTGCTCAGGTGGATTAACCAAAAGGAGGCTAATTTTATGAAGTGCATTAAATGCTCTGAACACTTTATGCTTTTTGCCTTTGACCTTCATTAATCTTCTTCTAAGTCAACTGAAACTCACTTAGCAAAGTGGTTAAACATAGCTAAGAACATATAAGAATGATTAATGCAAGTATATAGATCAAATGAATGTGTTTCACAAATTCGTGTGATTTGAAAATCAGTTTCAGCGCCCAATACTCGAGTATGTTCTTGAATACTCGAGTATGTCACTGTGTACTTGAGTCAATACTTGAGTATCCAAACTGATACTCGAGTATGCTTCTTCTAGAGGCAAATCATCGTCACTTGAACTTGAAAGCCAATGTCAATACTCGAGTATGTAAATCTATACTCGAGTTTTGAACTGTTTAATGTGAAAACTTGTTTAAGTTCAAAACCTCTATACTTGAGTATTCATTGCAATACTTGAGTATTCAAATCATTGACAAATGGATAACCCCTCTGTATGGCCAATACTCGAGTTTGCAGACCAATACTCGAGTATTGATTTAATTTCAAAATTTGTGAAGTTTTTCCATGTCAATACTTGAGTATCCAAATGAATACTTGAGTATTCATAAACAGATGTTTAGTTGAAAAACTTTGTAAGAGCCCAATACTCGAGTATGTAAAACCTATACTCGAGTTTCCAATAGTTATAAAAGTTTGAAGGCTCTCTATAAGGTCAATACTCGAGTATACAAGTCCCATACTCGAGTATTCACTTAAGGTGAAAACTTGTTTGCTCTCTGTAAGTCCAATACTCGAGTATAGCTTCCTATACTTGAGTATTGACTTAGCTTGAAAAACTTGAATACTCTCTGGAAGTCCAATACTTGAGTATGCAAGTCCTATACTCGAGTATAGACTAAAGTTCAAAACTTGATTGCTCTCTGTGACTTCAATACTCGAGTATTGCTTTCAATACTTGAGTATTGCTTTCAATACTTGAGTATTGCTTTTGTAAAATGCATTCGAGCAATCCACTGTCAACTCAATACTCGAGTATATGATCCAATACTCGAGTTTCCAACTGACAGATGAGTTTTAGCAGATTTGGAAACTTCAAAACATGTTTACAATTGTTGATTATCATCAAAACACATAGAGAACTAACAACAAAAGCATGACATGCCACAAAAAGGAACGAAAAGACTGAGACGAGATAAAGGGATCCTAAAAGGAACCATGACTTTGATAGACTGACTAGACTTACAAGCTAAAAAGAAATTAAAGGAACTCAGGATCAACCAGCACCACATGAATAGGATTTGTATTGCTCTGAGAAAGTTCGCTCTTAATGGCCTTCGCGTCATCATCCAGAACTGAAAACAAAGGGGGTAAGGGTATTTCTACCCATCCAATAAGGCACACCCTCTTATTGGTAGATGCACTAGCAAGTGCGCTTCTTTATTCTCCTGGAGAGGAGAAAACTGGATGGAGAAGCTGGAATAAGCGTAAAGGAGACTGAGGATATCTTCGAGAATTGCATGTGATTGCTATTTGTATAGTTCCGGTTTAGCCTTTTCCAAACATTGCACAAGAGATTGGCAGTCAGTCTCAAATATAATGTTCTTATTTCCCAAATCCTGGGCTAACATCAAGGTTCATCTCATTGCAAGTGCTTCTATGATAAATGCTGAGATTGACTTGACCTTATCTACAAAAGCCCACATCATAGTGCCTTGGTAGTCTTAGCATAGCATACTGATCGTAGCTAGTTGGGTAGAATCATGGAAAGCGCCATCCAGGTTCACTTTAAACCTATGCTCTGGGGGAGGTGCCCACTTAGCAGTGCGTTTTGACTTCTGCTCATCTGCTTTGTCATCTTTCGTGGGCCAATTGGCTTCCCAGTGGGCACTTAGAGACTGTTGAGCACGATCAAGAACAGATAATGGGTCCGGTTTTGCACCCTGGAAAATGACCTCATTTCTGCCTTTCCATATGTGCCATAATAGTCAACACACCTGTGTTATGTCAATGTTGGTGGAGGGACTTTGAGGTTGCAAAATTTCCAATCACCACCTCCTAAAACTGAGGATCTTACTAAGGTCTCCATTGAGTGATAATCAACATCCAAACCAGATGCACTTGACCCAGGAACAATGAAAGAATAGGTGCTCCGTAGTCTCGCATGCTACATGACAGATAGGGCAGTTATCCGAATTGCTCCTTACTAGTGCAAAAAAGGCTTTTAAGACCGGACAAAAGAGGCATCGTAAGACCGGACCCGCGACCGGTCTTGTTCCAGCCAGTATTAAAAGTCTACATTTAAGACTGGACTACAACCGGTCTTAAAGAAACTATTTTAAACCGAACATTTAAAACATTCAGTCTTAAAAGTCATACTAAACAAACCTGGGAGAAGCTTTTTGTTCGATCCTAAAACTCAACTTGTAAGATCGGATAATAACTAGGCCGCTCTTAAAAGATTTGACTTTTAAGATCGGACAAAAATAAATATGGTCTTAAACTTAGCGGCTTCTAAGACCGACTAATTATACGCGGTCTTAAAAGACTGACTTTCAAGATTGGATGATAAATAAATCCGGTCTTAAAAATTTTATTTTAGACCGGATGTAAAAAATTTACCGGTCTTAAAAGACCAACTTCTAAGACCTTAAATGACATTTAAGATCGGACATATAAATACATCCAGTCTTAAAAGCTGAACTTTTAAGACAGGCATATTTATTTGCGGTCTAAATTTTCCTGATTTTTTCCCTGTTCTGTTCTTCCTGATTATATTACACACAAATCTACCACCCAATCTAGCACATAAAAGTCAATACTTTAAGCTACAAGCTATGAACAAGTTATTGAATAAATTGAATTGGGAAAAATAATACAAATATTATTCACCATGAGTTATGCGGCCTCTTAAGTAATTATTATACTATGACTACAATACCTAAATTAATTAATACAATAAGATAACTTACTTACAAATACCTTAAGTTACAAATATAACAAATATGCCCAAAATAATATTCACCATGCCTTCATCTGATTCCCACCAACAACGTATAACATCCTCTTTTATAACATGCCCCTTTGGATCGGATCTTGCCACAAAAATAAAACAAGAACAAACTTTATAGTCAATGACATTGTTTATGAACATAGAAGGAATATAATATAGGTAAAACCTTAAAGTTTTCAAAGAATTCTACATATGAATATTACCTTATGACTTGACTCTTTTATAAAGTGATATCCTCCCATATCCCTTCTTGATGATCATTTCTTATGCCGGGTTTATTATCCGCTCATCTTCTTCGTTCATGTCCGGTAGACCCCTTGAAAAATGAGTACTCTCAGGAAGACTATAATTTGAATGACTTTCCTCATCAATATCAATGTCCCTTTTTCCTTGGAGAGCTATAGACCACATTTTATTTTCTTGATTGGTGATATTGTTGGGATCCGTACACGCGGCGGATTAAAATTCCTTACGAATCCCTTCCGAAGGATCACTCAATGACGTTTAAATCAAGGTTAGGGAAACCGAATCATACCTTATATTGAACTCGTCCGTGTTCCGTTCTCTTTGATCAGGTGGGCTACCTTCTCGATCAACACGTCCGCGTCTCATTCTCTTGATCAGGTGGGCGATCAACACGTCTGTGTCTCGTTCTTTTGATCAGCAGAAGTCGACTCTTAGAATTGGCCTCCTCTACTGGTATCCACACGAACAATCCCCGAACACGGTTGCGGCAGCGTGCTAGCGCTTCTTGTGTGTCTCTCTCAATCTGCTCTAGGCTTTCTCGCGGCTTTCTAATACGCTCAACCAAAAGTCCGTAGGTTTATTTCTAAACCCGATAGGCGTATTATATAATCAAAATTAATCCTTATTAATTTTGGAAACTCGAATTCCGAATCTGGACAATATATCAATCAAATCTATCTCATAAATGTAATCAAATATATTAAAAGCCAGATTTGAAATCCGAATCTTGAATTTAGATCAAATCTGAATTTAAAGCCTTTTGATTTAATTTATCATTATAAATTAAATCTGAGATATGATATCTATCCATTTAATTAAATCTGAGATAACATTTCTCAATTTTATATTAAACAGATACATGATATCTTTATTCGAAATTAAATGAGATACAATATCTCTATTTGTTTCAGAAATTTAATTTATCAAATAAATTAAATACTAAACAAATATCATATATAATATTATAATCTCTATTTATAATCTCTATTTACAATATCTCGCATCTGTGTAACCAGTCACACAGAGCTCATCCTCCAAGCCACCATATACCAAGAACAAGTCCTTAGTCCTTCTTAAGTACTTAAGGATATTCTTGACAGCAGTCCAATGACCCTCACCGGGATCTTGTTGATATCTGCTGGTCATACTCAAGGCAAATGACACATCCGGTCGAGTACATAGCATGGCATACATGATAGATCCAATGGCAGAGGCATATGGAATCTTACTCATGCGATCTCTTTGATCTTGTGTACTAGGACACAGATCCTTACTGAGATGAATGCCATGAGACATGGGCACGTTACCCTTTTTAGAATCCTGCATACTGAACCTATGCAGTATCTTGTCTATGTATGTGCTCTGACTTAGGCCTAACAGCCTTTTGGATCTATCTCTATAGATCCTAATCTCAAGGATGTAAGTGGCTTCGCCTAAATCTTTCATTGAGAAAGACTTTCCTAACCAAGACTTGACATTCTGCAAGGTAGGAATGTCATTCCCAATGAGTAGGATGTCATCAACATATAGCACTAGAAATACAACTGTGCTCCAACTAACCTTCTTGTAAACACAAGGTTCATCCATGTTCTGAAAGAAGCCAAACTCTTTGACTACTTCATCAAAACGATGATTCCAGCTCCAAGATGCCTGCTTCAATCCATAAATGGATCTTTGAAGCTTACATACTTTACCAGTGTCCTCTGGACGCACAAAACCCTCAGGTTGTGTCATGAACACATCGTCAAGCAGCTTTCCGTTAAGGAAGGCCGTTTTGACGTCCATTTGCCATATCTCATAGTCATAATATGATGCAATGGCAAGAAGGATTCTGATTGACTTGGCCATTGCAACTGGGGAAAAGGTCTCATCATAGTCCACACCATGAGTTTGAGTGAATTCTTTTGCAACCAGCCGTGCCTTGAAGACATTTACTTTGCCATCCATGTCGGTTTTCTCTTTGAAAACCCATTTGCACCCAACGGTTTTTACACCCTCAGGTGGATCGACTAAGGTCCATACCTTATTGTCGTACATGGATTGCATTTCAGACTTCATGGCATCAAGCCATTTTTCGGAATTAGGTCCCACTACGGCGTCTCGATAGGTTGTTGGCTCATTCTGCTCAATGAGCAAAACATCATGACTTCCAGTAATCAGAAATCCATATCTCTGAGGCTGTAGCCGTGATCTATCGGACCTTCGTGGGCCTTGTGTTAATTGAGTAGGCTCAACAACTTGTTGTGAGTCTTCTCTAGTTTCCATCTGTGGTTCTACATTGTCCTGTGACTCTCGAACTTCTTCGAGGTTCACCTTGCTCCCACTGGTTCTTTTAGAGATAAACTCTTTTTCCAGAAAGATACCATTCCGAATGACAAACACTTTGTGATCGGTGGGATTGTAGACGTAGTATCCTTTAGTTTCCTTAGGATTCCCCACAAAAAGGCATTTTGAGGATCTAGATGATAATTTATCAGAGGCCTGTTGTTTAACATAAACCTCACATCCCCAAATTTTAAGAAATGACAAACTGGGTTTCTTCCCAGTCCATATCTCATATGGTGTCTTTTCAACTGCCTTTGACGGAACACGATTTAGTGTCAATGCAGCTGTTTCCAGGGCATGGCCCCAAAAAGAAGGTGGAAGGTCTGTTTGACTCATCATAGATCGAACCATATCTAGTAGAGTTCGATTCCTCCGTTCAGAAACACCATTCCATTGAGGTGTTCCTGGAGGAGTAAGTTGTGAGATGATCCCACAACTCCTAAGATGGTCAATGAACTCTTGGCTCAAATATTCACCACCTCGATCAAATCGAAGTGCCTTAATTGTTTTGCCAAGTTGGTTTTGTACTTCATTCTGGAATATTTTGAACATTTCAAAAGATTCAGACTTATGTTTCATTAGATAGATATAGCCATATCTATTAAAATCGTCTATGAATGTAATGAAGTACAAATGACCTCCTCTGGCAGAAATATTCATTGGTCCACATACATTAGTATGAATGAGGCCCAATAAATCGGTGGCCCTCTCACTGTGTCCAGTAAAAGGAGCCTTTGTCATCTTCCCCAATAAACAAGACTCACATGTATCAAATGATTCAAAATCAAATGAATTCAAAAATCCATCTTGATGGAGTTTCAAAATGCGTTTCTCATTTATATTGCCTAGACGACAATGCCACAGGTAGGTTGGATTCAAATCATTTGGCTTGAACCTTTTCGTAGTTATGTTATAGATTCGTCCATTATTAGGATGTTCTAAATTTAATACATAATGACCAGCATGCAAATCTCCATGAGCATAAAAAACATCATTAAGATAAATTGAACATTTACGGTTCCTAGTAATGGAAGCGAAACCTTCCCTATCCAAATAAGAAAGTGAAATAATGTTACTACTCAAAGCAGGAACATAAAAGCAATTGTTCAAAATTAACAAAAGCCCATTGGGCAGAACTAATTCATAAGTGCCTACGACTAAAGCAGCAACTCTTGCTCGGTTTCCAACTCGTAGGTCAACTTCGCCCTTCTTCAATCTTCTACTTTCCTTGAGACACTGCACATTAGTACAAATGCGAGATCCACATGCAGTATCTAATACCCATGTAGAGGAAGTAGAAAAATGAAGGTCTATGACATAGATACCTGAAGCGATAGCCTCGCTATCCTTCTTGTTCTTTTTCAGACCTTCTAGATAGAGTTTGCAGTTCCTCTTCCAATGACCCAGTTCATTGCAGAAATAGCAGACCCCATCCTTTGGGGGCTTTGCCTTCTTGCCTGCAGGCTTAGATTCAGGCTTGTTTGACTCATTGGTCTTACCAGCTGAGCCTTTACCCCATTTCTTGCCCTTGCCTTTCTTTTTCTTACCCTTTCCTTTCTGAACCATCAAAACAGTGCTAGGCTTTTTCTTAATGCTCTGCTCAGCTGTTTTGAGCATCCCATGCAGTTTAGAAATTGATTTCTCCATGTTGTTCATGTTATAGTTCATGACAAACTGGTCATAACTATCCGGGAGTGAGTTTAAGAACATATCTGTGGCTAACTCCGGAAGCATGGGAAATCCTAGCCTCTCAAGGTGATCAATGTAGCCTTTCATCTTCAAAACATGAGGGCTAACTGACGCACCTTCAGCCATCTTGCAGGAATTTAAGGCCTTCATGGTTTCATACCTTTCTTGCCTTGCTTGTTGCTGGAACATTTCCTTGAGATGACCAATCATCTCAAAAGCCTCCACATGTTCCAGATCTCTTTGGAGCTCTGGAACCATGGTGCCAAGCATCAAACATCCTACATCCACAGAGTCACGAGTATGCTTCGTGTAAGCATCTTTCTGAGCCCTTGGAGCATTGGCTGCAGGCTCCTCAGGAATGGGTTGATCAAGGACATAAGCCTTTCCTTCCTGCTTGAGAACAATTCTCAAGTTTCTAAACCAGTCAAGAAAGTTTGTCCCATTCAGTTTTTCCTTCTCAAGGAGTGATCGCATTGATGTTGTTGCAGTGTTAGTGGTTGACATGATTCTACAATTAAAAGATATGCAAAGTCAGTTAATATTTTCCCACTAAATTAATAACCCTCGTTATAATTAGTGGGCTAAGATCCATATTTGGCTTAAATTCAAGTCCGCTTTGGCAAGACGCTTAAAATAAGTTATTTAGGTAGGCAACTGCTTTGCCAATTACATCACATGTAACTCTTAGATCTTTATGGGATTCGATCATCATATGATCTGGCATGTTTAATCCCATCCAATGCCTTGAGATCCAAAACCGTTTTGATGATCTCAATTAAGTCAAGACAATAATGAATGTTGAGTATCACCATTACTCTTTCTTGCCTTACCAAGATTACTCAGATGCATCCACTTTGGCGGAACATACAAATGGGTGATCGAGGTTTTGGCAAGTATTCATTAATTGACGGCATTGTGACTTAAGATTTTATTTAGAGGGTATTATTGGATTTGTGAACTAAATCTCTTATTATTCCTACCTATATCAATGCAATCATTTATTGTATATCATATAGGGTCTAAACTAATCATGCAGTGATCATATCAAAACATAATTAAAACTCGTGAACAACATGGCTCATCTAACCTGTAGTCCCCTCAAGCCAATGAGAGGACTTCTCTAAATAATATAAAAGAAAATACATAGTTAGAAACCTCGTTTCACATACGAGGGGAGTGAGATGAGAAGAGAATGTACATCAAGATTATTTAGAGAGAGGCATGGCACGCAGGCCATATAAAAAAATTTCAATCCTAGAGCCATCTTGTTCACCATACCCAAACAACACTTTGAAAGGTAAATTATAAACATATTTTAATTCATACATTTATGAAATAAAATATTACTCATGATAAAATTCTCTAATTTATAACACTTTGATTTGATTACTCGCGTTACGACAATCAGCCGGTCCCTACGGCGGTCCCGCTAAAATCAAATTACTCATGTTTTGAAAACATCATATTTTAAAAGAAAATTTCTTTCATAAAATCAAATTTTAACCCCCAAAAGCGTCGTCCGAATCGAATTCTTTCATCCGCCATCATAAACGTCCAAGTCGTCATAGGTCTCCGACACGTAATCGACGTTTGAACCTTTCAGAACGTGATCTGTGCGACCAGAAACGTATGACGTCTCCGATCATGATTGACCCTTGCGTTATCATCTTCTGATCTCTACGATTCAGAACCACAAGAATAACGGCCGTGAAACCCTGACGCGAATTATCAAATAGAGCATTCAAGATTTGATTTCTTGATTCAAAATTCGGTTTATTACATACATATCACATATATCAGCATGTAGAGAAACCCAATTTAAATGTATGCTGAGTTGGCTCTGATACCACTGTTGGGATCCGTACACGCAGCGGATTAAAATTCCTTACGAATCCCTTCCAAAGGATCACTCAACGATGTTTAAATCAAGGTTAGGGAAACTGAATCATACCTTATATTGAACTCGTCCGTGTTCCGTTCTCTTTGATCAGGTGGGCTACCTTCTCGATCAACACGTCCGCGTCTCGTTCTCTTGATCAGGTGGGCGATCAATACGTCCGTGTCTCGTTCTTTTGATCAGCAAAAGTCGACTCTTCGAATCAACCTCCTCTATTGGTATCCACACGAACAATCCCCGAACACGGTTGCGGCAGCGTGCTAGCGCTTCTTGTGCGTCTCTCTCAATCTGCTCTAGGCTTTCTCGCGGCTTTCTAATACGCTCAACCAAAAGTTCGTAGGTTTATTTCTAAACCCGATAGGCGTATTATATAATCAAAATTAATCCTTATTAATTTTGGAAACTCGAATTCCGAATCTGAACAATATATCAATCAAATCTATCTCATAAATGTAATCAAATATATTAAAAGCCAGATTTGAAATCCGAATCTTGAATTTAGATCAAATCTAAATTTAAAGCCTTTTGATTTAATTTATCATTATAAATTAAATCCGAGATATGATATCTATCCATTTAATTAAATCTGAGATAACATTTCTCAATTTTATATTAAACAGATACATGATATCTTTATTCGAAATTAAATGAGATACAATATCTCTATTTGTTTCAGATATTTAATTTATCAAATAAATTAAATACTAAACAAATATCATATATAATATTATAATCTCTATTTATAATATATATATTAATTTCGAATTATATATATATATAAATCCTAGATCAAATTTAGTATTCATTTAATCTCAGATTAATCTGAGATTCAATGAATCTGGACACTTTTACCCGTGTTGGATTATTCTTGTGTGCGACCCTACAGGCCCATATGAGATTGGTAGTGGGCCAACACTGTATCAGCCCACAAGTCGCAAGCGGCCTCTAGCAAGACATTGCGACTACCTAATTCACATGGGGATTGATGAGGCGATACTACTTATCGTACAACCATGTCACGTCCCTTTTTGTCACGCGATAATTTGGTCAAGGATGAGGCATGGATAATGTCAACTTCCTTTTCTTGACCATTGCTTTCTCGATTCTCGAGTAGTCTAATAAGTGAAATGGAAACTCTTTTCCATCACAGTATGGCCATACATTTCTTAGGCTCACTCATCGAGGGGCCCAGCATTATCTCTCTACATATGTGAGGGACAAATCCCATCTTGACCACTCACATTCGTCCGAATGAAAACCACTGATCCCGATCCCAGCCTTGATCATCACCCGGTCAAAGGTGACTTTTGACTAGGTCAAAGACCAGTGACTCATCATGTAGGAATCTATGATGGTCTCAGGTCATAGGGCGTCGTGATGCGGTTATACATGAGATAAGCTTATGACTTAATCCATGCAGCTTTCTCATAGTGGGTCGGTCCAGCACCTTGTACTCTTACAAGTGCCCATGACTTTGATTCGTATCTCCATACCTCATCAAAGTCATACTGGTCTTATTTCATCTTCACTCCCGTGTAGATGACCGACCAAGGACATTTAGGATAATCTATAAGATTATCCAGGGATGCAGTTATCAATACGAACATGCAAACGAAAATGATAACAAAAGAGAATACTTTAAATAACTTAAATATCCAAAGTACAATGAATTGCCCCTAGGGCATAATTTCCAACAGATATAGAACACTTGTTTCGCCTGGTCTGCCATTATAAAGAGTTCGTCTCCAAAACTTCTACCATTGACATCGACTATTGTAAATCCTAGCCGATCGATCCGAACACCATTATTAACATTAACCCATTTGCATTTGAAAATGGGGAATCTAATTTTCACATAGTCCACCTCCCAAATCTCTTCAATAACCCCATAATATGGCATGACTGCCAATAAAGGCCTCTTGTCTTTCAAACTGGACAAGTGCATAGATTCAGCCTCTAACATAACACCACTGTTCTGGACTGTGCTCCTATCATCTAGGGACTTCGTGTAAAATGTATAACCATTGATCACATACGAATTCCAACTTATGACATCAACCTCAGGACCACGTGCTAACCATTTGATTGTATCAGAAATACATTCCTCTCCCTCGACCTTTTGTTTGCAACAGTTTGCAAAAGTTCTGTTATGCTCTCTAATCAACCTTTGTTCATTCATTTGATGATTTTCTTTCCTTACAGCTTCTTTATGTGCAGCTATGCTGGGTTGAACTTCATCAACATTATTCAAGATGTATAAGTGGACTTGTGACAATTCATTAGGATCCACACTCTTTACTAAAGCCCCTTGCCTACCCCCTTCAGCATGCTGACGTTTTAGAAGCCCAATATGTCTTACTTTGGCCAAATAATTTTGACAAAATTCCATGGCTTCTTCAGAAACATATTTCTGAACAATTGATGCTTCTGGCCGGTATGCGTTCTTCACATACCCTTTTAGGAATTTCATAGATATTTCAATTGGGTACATCCACCGTAAATGGATAGGGCCGCACAACTTTATCTCCCTCACTAGATGAACAATTAGATGAATCATGATGTCAAAAAATGTAGGAACAAAAAGCTTCTCAAGATGGCACAAGATAATATATCCTTCATTCTCCAATTCATCCAACTTTTCAATGTCAAAAACTTTATTGCAAACTGCATTGAAGAAGACACAAAGTCTAGTCAAAACGACCCAAAGATCATATTCGGCGATGTCTCGAATAGCTATTGGGAGTAGCTGTTGCATCAAGACATGACAATCATGAGATTTTTGGCCTACTAATTTCAAGTCCTTCATCGATGCAAGCCTTTTAAAATTTGAAGAATATCCCGAGGGAACTTTTGTGCCATGTAAGCACTCACAAAAACTTCATTTCTCATCCGTAGACAAAGTATGAGAAGCTGGGGGACAATAAGTTCTCTTCCCATATGGCCTTGGATGTAACTCTTTGCGTATTCCCATTGCTTGTAAATCCAATCTTGCCTTCACACCATCCTTAGAACTACCTTGTATGTTGAGAAGCGTGCCAACACAGATACGTTTTTCTCCACATGCATGACATCAATACAATGTCTCACATCAAGATTGCGCCAATAGGGAAGATCGAAGAATACAGATCTCTTTTTCCATATATTTGTTTCTTTTATACTCTTGGCTGTCTTACCGAAGATGACATTGATATTTTTCACCTTCTCATAAACTTGCTCCCCAGTCAATGGCACCGGAGCATCTTCATACTCTTGGCCACCAAAAAAGGCTTTCTTTAATCGACGATATGGGTGGCCCTGTCTAAGAAATGTCCTATGTTCAAGATAAACCGTCTTTCTTCCATGTTGAAGTTGATGGTAGCGTGTGCCTTCTTCACAAACCGGACATACTTTATGGCCTTTTACACTATACCCTAACAAGTTCCCATATGCTGGGAAGTCATTGATAGTACAAAATATCATGGCTCACATTTTAAACACCTCCTTCTTGAAAGAGTCATAAATGTCGACACCTTCTTCCCACAACTCCTTCAAGTCTTCGATCAAGGGCTCAAGGTAAACATCAATGTCATTTCCGAGTTGTTTTGGTCCAGAAATCATCATAGACAACATGGTGTACTTTCCTTTCATGCATAACATAGGAGATAAGTTGTAAATAATCAGGAGTACAAGCCATGAACTATGTATGCTGCTAAGGCTTCCATATGGATTCATGCCATCTGTGCTAAGGGTAAGCCTAAGGTTCCTAGGTTCTTTGCCGAAGTTGGGAAATAATTGATCGATTTTCTTCCATTGAGAAGAATCGGCTGGATGACGAACCTTTCCATCAGAAATACTCTCATCAGCATGCCACCACAAATTTTTTGCATCATTTTCATTCGCAAACAACCGCTTGAACCTTGGTATGATTGGAAGATACCACAACACTTTTGCAGACCCCTTATTTGACCTGTACCTTGGGATTTCACATATTGGACAATTCTGCTTCTCTTCAAACTCTTTTCTATACAATACGCAATCATTCGGGCATGCATGGATCTTTTTATACTCCATCCCCAGTGGACAAAGTATTTTCTTAGCATCATAGTATCGATGCGGCAACACATTATCATCCGGAAGCATGTCCTTAAAAGCCTCAAGCATTTCAGAAAAACTTTTGTCGCTCCATCTATGACATGCCTTCAAGCGTACCAATATCAATACAGCGTTCCATAATTGGTATTTTTTACACCCAGGGTAAAGTGGGGTCTCTGCATCACTGCATATATTACCATATGCATGTGATTGATGAAAAGCCTCTTCTCCTACGTCACGAATAATGTCCTCTATGCGATCATCCATATCCGTGTCATTATCATCAAAGGTCGCTTCCCCATGTTGAGACCTACTTGGTATTTTTTCACCATGCCATACCCATACTGTATAAGTCTTACAAAATCCTTCACAAATTAAATGTGTGTGTATAACTTCAAGACTTAGTCACCTTTCATTCAAACATTTTACACAAGGGCAATAAAGCATATACGTAAAATACTGTATTCGTAAAGCATTTATCCAACTGTGATCCATACTAAAATTCCTATGGACGGAAAGATTTAACATACATAAAATAAGGCAACACCAAATGCATATTTATGCTCATAAATATCACAGTTAATCCAAGAAGCAAAATAAATGCATGACGAGGAAATTAAATGCTTCGCATGAAGGTCTTGTGGACTCACCTGTAGCATATAAATTCAAATGCGAACCCTGAGTCTTTCTTCTCCCGCCACGAACGTTGATGTTGTAGACAGCAAGAGTACCCTAAAAACATTTGTTGGTCAGTTGGGTAGGTCTAAAGTGCAAATATAATCTTCAAAATACAATATTCATTAACAACAGAGAAACCCACAAGAACATTTCATCGATTTTGTTGAACCCATGAAAAACCCAGAATGATAAGCAGGAAAATCATGAAGTTATATAACCGAAACACCTCTTACAGCTTGGTCTATATACGTTTAGCTAAGGAACTAGAAAGTGATTGTCGAGAGAGCAACGTGAAGCACCGACGGAGCAACACAAAAATACTGGAGACAGAACTTGAGTAGTGAAATTGATATGATTCCCGAAAGGAAAGGATGATCGGATCAACTAGGAATGGAATTTTCGCACCAGAATTTTCAGCCTCTGACGCGTCCTAAAGAACGGAATGTATCTCGCGCTGCAGACATCAGATTTGAGTGCTTCCAAAACGATCTGAAAGATGACGATCTGAACTATGATTTTGACTCATAAAACACCGAAAAAGGATAAGGAAAACTGGAGACACGAAACAAAGAAATTTAGAACGAAAACTGGGTCGGCGCCACAATTCCAAAGAATCGATAAGCCCAAGAACGCCACAAGGATCGATGCCCTTGATAAGTTCAGAGATTCTCAAAAGAACCCTAGAGAAACTTGTCTCTCACCAAAAAGGTTAACTTTCAAATTCCAAATCTCAATTCAAATCTGCCGTTACTAAAGCTATGATGTTCCCTTATGTAGTTGACAACATCCATATTAAGTTTAACCTAATGCTTACACACAAAGCCCAATAAGCCAGCCCAATAGGCCTTATTACAAAAGTTTAACTAAAAGTGAGAAATATAAAACTAAGTGCAGAATTTGGGACAAGTAAAAAGAAGCCTTCATGCATATCCATTGAGGCTTATTCTTCAAGGTCTTCAACCTAAATCATTTCGGTCTCTTCTTCCTTCTTGGGCTTGTCTCAAGTAAGGTGGTCCCCAAGAGGTTTAGGGCCTCTTTAGCCTTTTTAGCTTTTGCTCTTGTCATTGGGCCTCCAAGACCTTGTATGTCCTCCAAGTTTGTTGCCTTGGTCATGCTGCCTCTTATGTCCTCATCATTCCCTCCTTCTTTAGAAGAATTTGTCCTCAAATTGTAATCCTCGTCTTCATCTTTATGCACTTCCTTGAAGAACAAATCAGCAATGTGGATTGCATCATCAACCTCCTTAGGAAAAACATCTTTAAATTCCTGCAACAAATTAGAAACCTCATTTGGAAGAGAGTTAGTAGGACTTGCATCTGTAAAATTTTTCTCTTTACTCAAAAGTAAGAGCATTGGCTTTTTCAATTGCATTGCCTTTTTCACCTCTTTTTCTTTTATAAGCAAGTTTGGTGCTTTTCTTTCTTCCTCTCCTTTTTTTTTTCTTGCTCTCTTCCACTCTCTTTTCTCTCTTGCTTTCTTTTTTTTTCTCATTTTTAAATTATCCTCACTAACTTCTCTTAGTGTCAAGGATGCAAGAGTAATCTTGCGTTCTTTATGAACAAAAGAGAACTTGTTGGTGTAACCATCATGCATAACTTTCTTATCATATTGCCAAGGTCTCCCAAGCAACAAATGACAAGCCTCCATTGGTACCACATCACATAAAACTGTATCATCATACTTTCCTATGGAGAAGTTCACCTCCACTTGTTTGCTTACGGTCACTTCACCATCCTCACTAAGCCATTGAAGCTTGTATGGCAGTGGGTGAGGTTTGGTTTCCATGCCCAATTTAGACACCATTCTAGCACTTGCAACATTGGTACAACTTCCTCCATCAATAATTAAAGAACATACCTTTTCTTGGATAAGGCATTTGGTATGAAAGACGTTCTCTCTTTGACTATCATCCATGTTTTTTGCTTGGCTGCCCAACATCCTTCTTACCATAAACAAATCTCCTTCTGGAATTATTTCTTCAATATACTCATCTTCGTCATCTTGTGAGGAAGAATCTGAAGAAGACTCACTAGTAAGCTCTCCATCCTCCTTAAGTAACATAGTCTTCTTAGTTGGACATTCTGAAGCTATGTGACCTTTGCCCAAACACTTGAAGCATTTTATTTCACTACTCCTTGTCTTTTTAGGAACCTCATTGGTTTTAGTTTGAGTCTTTCGAGGTGTAGCAGTGGGATTGCTTGATGAAGTACCTCCGTCCTTCTTATTTCTGCCCTTCTAGCTTGAAGAATTAAAATTTGAAGAGTTTTTTCTCTTGACACCCTTTCTCTTGAGTTGTTGTTCTACCTTACTAGCTTGTTGCACTAAATCCTCCAACTCCACATAATTTTGCAACTCCACAACATCCCTTATATCACTATTCAACCCATGCAAGAAACGTGTCATAGTAGCCTCCCGCTCTTCACTAATATTTGCTCTAATCAAGGACACCTCCATCTCTTTAAAATACTCATCTACACTCTTGTTACCTTGTGTGAGTCTTTGAAGTTTATTGTGAAGGTCTCGATGATAATGGGAAGGAACATATCTTCTTCTCATTAGCCTTTTCATCTCCACCCAACTATCCACCAATGGTTCTTCATATCTCGCCCTCTCCTTTTGCAATTGGTCCCACCAAATGAGAGCATAATCACTAAACTCCATGGCTGCCACCTTCATTTTCTTCTCTTCACTATAATTGTGACATGCAAATAAGTGCTCAATCTTCATTTCCCACTCTAAATAGGCCTCCGGATCACTTTTTCCCTTAAAGGATGGTATATTAAGCTTCACTCCCTTAATTCTATCCTCTCTAGCATCATTCTCATGATCTCTTCTTCTCCTTCTTTCATCCCTCCCTCTCTGTCTATCTTCATAATGATTCCCCTAATTTTCTATTCTCTCAATTCTCTCATATAACTCCTCTGTGTGTTCTCTCATCATCCTTTGCATTTGAGTTGTAATGGCTTCAATCAGCAACCTATTATCTTCACCACCTACCATAATTCAAGGACCTTACCACTCACTCACGTGTTTACACTCTTAAAAATGTATCACTCGTGTTAGTTCTCTATAAGGCTTTTGTGTAGTGTGCTCTCTTGCCTTTTACCACTCAATAGCTCTCTTGAAGTTATTAACAGAATCTCCAAGAACACTCAAGAGTACAATCCCAAACTCAGGAATTGGCGATGACTCACAATACAATTTGGAAAAGATGTCAAAGAAGACAACAAGACAGAAAATCCAAATCAATTTGGAGGAATTATTCAAAGAAGACACTTTGGACTCAAAGAAGACAAGACGAAGAAAATCCAAAATCAAAACAATTTGGAGGAATCATTCAAGGAAGACACCTTTGGACTTGATTCACACGTAGTAGTGTGTGTAATTGAATAATAGGAAGGTGCTGTATAGTTTTTTTTTCCTCTTTTTTTTTAACACTTGATTTTTTTTTATAACAACTGATTTTTTTTCTTTTTTTTTAACAATTGATTTTTTTTCTTTTTTTTTTCACAACTGATTTTTTTTTTATAACACCTGATTCTTCAACAAGAGGAATTTGTGATTTTGGAATCAAACTTTGGAATTGCACTAATTCAGAACTGAATTAGATAGAATTCCCCACAAACTGAGCTATTACGTAACACACTAACAACACACTACTCAAGAAACATGAATCGGAAGGATTAAAACTCAAGAACAATGATGAACAAGGGATGAACACCAAGAATAAAGTGCAGAAATATATGAACTGAACAAGAAATTGAAAGGAAAAAAACAACCAGAAGATTGAAAGAACAAATTAGGAACAAAGAACGACAGCTAAAACAGAATTTCACAATTCAAAAACCAAAAACACAAATTTAGGGATTAGGGTTACCAGATTGGATGTAAACAAACAAGAAAAGATAACCCAATTCCAATCCTAGAACCGTGCTCTGGTACCAAATGATATGATTCCCGAAAGGAAAGGATGATCGGATCAACTAGGAATGGAATTTTCGCACCAGAATTTTCAGCCTCTGATGCGTCCTAAAGAACAGAATGTATCTCGCGCTGCAAACATCAGATTTGAGTGCTTCCAAAAGGACCTGAAAGATGACGATCTGAACTATGATTTTGACTCATAAAACACCGAAAACAGATAAGGGAAACTAGAGAGACGAAACAAAGAAATTTAGAACGAAAACTGGGTCGGCGCCACAATTCCAAACAATCGATAAGCCCAAGAACGCCACAAGGATCGATGCCCTTGATAAGTTCAGAGATTCTCAAAAGAACCCTAGAGAAACTTGTCTCTCACCAAAAAAGTTAACTTTCAAATTCCAAATCTCAATTCAAATCTACCGTTACAAAAGCTAAGGTGTTCCCTTATGTAGTTGATAACATCCATATTAAGTTTAACCTAATGCTTACACACAAAGCCCAATAAGCCAGCCCAATAGGCCTTATTACAAAAGTTTAACTAAAAGTGAGAAATATAAAACTAAGTGCAGAATTTGGGACAAGTAAAAAGAAGCCTTCATGCATATCCATTGAGGCTTATTCTTCAAGATCTTCAACCTGAATCATTTCGGTCTCCTCTTCCTTCTTGGGCTTGTCTCAAGTAAGGTGGTCCCCAAGAGGTTTAGGGCCTCTTTAGCCTTTTTAGTTTTGGCTCTTGTCATTGGGCCTCCAAGACCTTGTATGTCCTCCAAGTTTGTTGCCTTGGTCATGCTGCCTCCTATGTCCTCATCAGAAATCTTTCGGCGCGATAAGAGAAGTTCAGAGAGGGAAATTTAATTTTCCGCGCGACAGAGATCTATATCATTAATATTTGGACTTTATTAAGACCGATTAATTATAACCTATCCGGTCCTAAATATTTTATATAATTTTTAAGTCCTAAAAAGTCTACAATTAATTCAATTACTTTTAAGACCGAATTCTTATAGTGTATCCGGTCCTAAATATATAATTAAATTTTAAGATCGGAGTTTTAGAATACTCCGGACCTAACTTTTTATTATTTATTTATTACGCGCATAGATTTTATTAAGACTGGTTGATTATAAAGTAGTTGGTCCTAAATATATAACTTTTTAAGACCGGAGTCTCCTAAAACTTCGGTCCTAAATTCTCAATTTTTTTTTGTATTTAATCAATATATATATATATATATATATATATATATATATATATATATATATATATAAATATATAGCTAGAAATACGGATTGGCTTTGGCGAGCGCAACAACTGAATGAATAAAAATTAAAGGAAAGCTGGAGTTTAATTTCTTTAATTACTGGAGAATACGAACAAAAAATTAAAAAGACACAAGCTTAGTTCTTAATGTTACATATATTACTTGAATATGCACGTACACAAGAAAAACTATAAAAGAAAAACAAGCAGAAAATTATCAAAAACAAGAATCTGACTATATATACATCCTAAAGCTTATTATCCTTCAAAGCCTTGGCGATATCGGCGTGAGCAGCATTAACTTTCCGCCGGATATCAGCAAGTTCCTGTCTTATTCGCATCAACGCATCATGGTCTGAAGGTTGGGAGGGCGCGGCAATCTCTTTGTCGTCTGAAATAAGAATGGGTCCAACGACTCGAGACTCTTCTGTCTTAATAGAACGCACTCTCGCTGGAGGAGGCGCACCGTATAATGATCTACGAAAGGCACGAGCATCACGAGTAAGAGCACCCCTATGAGCGGTTCTCTTGTATCTAACCATGGTTTGAGCAGTTGGCGCAAAGAGGTATGAGGAGTTTATTAATAAAGGCAGAGAGCAGTTCTCGGATAAGTGGCACGTACGTAGTTTGGAGTTACGAGGTAGTGAGGGGTTAATAAGGAGTTAAGGACAGAGAGGTATGAGGAGTTAATAAAGGTAAAGAGCAAATGAATGGTCTACTTTACGAGCGAGTTCTATAAATATGCGATCTAAAATATTATTTAAATATTTTGATTTTAAGATCGACCTTTTAAAAATGTCGGGTCCTAAAAGTATATTATTTATTTTTTTGATGAATTAATTTTAAGACCGACCTTTTATCATTTATCCGGTGCTAAGAGTATATTATTTATTTTTTAATCATTTAAATTACTTTTAAGACCAATCTTTTATCATTTATCCGGTTCTAAAATTCATTTATTTTTCTCAAATTCAATATTTTTTAAAGTAAGATTTATTTCGTAAAAAATATTAGTTTTAAGAACGGATCTTTTAAAATATCCGGTATTAAAAGTTTGTTGTTTTAAATTCCGATAGCAGAGTCGTATCCTTACACTCTATTTGTGGATCTCTTCGGCTTCCAGATAAACTTCCCAACTAGGCGTCTCCTCGTATTCTGATGAACTATGCGTCTCCTCATTAAAGTTTTCGGCGTTTCACATTGTTCAGGATGGGTTCTCTATTTAAACCCGTTGTTACTTTACTTTCTTTACATTCTTCATCATCACTTCTACAATGGCTGCTCCACCACCACCAAGTCCCCCTTTTCCTCCTCTCGCTGGACTTAACAATTCGTAACCTCCTCCACTGCCTCTGGACTCGACCACCAAACAGATGATGTGCCACCTCCTGGTCCGCGTCATTCATATAGATCGATGAATGGACCAGCTTTTCATATCCACCGCAAGAAGCCCTATGCGAGCAATCATTCTTTCTCCCTATCTCTTGTGCTTGTTCCCTTCTTTCCTGTGAATTAGAATTGAAAACAACTATTAAATATGAATTTCAGCCATCTTACTAACAGAAATTAGAGAACTTCTGCTTGATATGAACCTCAAACACTAGTCAAATTCACTTCATCAAGTTTCAACATTTTATTTAAGGAAGATGTAGAATTGTAGAAGAAATTGGAGCTATGTTTTGTACTGCTAGGTAGATAGGTTAAGAAACAAAAGAGAATTAAGCTTACAGAATAATACAAACTTGATCCTTTTTAAGGCATCCAGTGGGATCAGTAGTCCTCATTACACTACCTAATCACCACCTAATCACCAGAGTTATATTAATAGCAACTTTTTAAAATAGCATTTTAGAAATTTTGATTCTTATTCTATGTGTGAACAAATCTTGTTATAATACTTCCTACTGTTCCTAGAAATTACTAATCACACTCATGTACAAGTTCCAAGCACTTAAACGTGGATTTATCTTAAGATCAACAAAAAGGCACTTTTGTGTCAAAAGCATTAAATGCGACGAAGTTCATACAATTTCAATGCTCTCTCTCACCAATGACTATATCATCTTTGTAATAGATAGGTTCAAATGATTCAACGGTCATTATCTCATTCCAACCTAGAAATATAGAAGCATTCAAGACGAAGCCAACAACCAACACCAAATATTTACTACTGCATTAACTCTCAATTGCGTGCTTTATTTTCTCGTATCTCTATATTTTAGTGTTCATTATATTTACGAGTTAAATACCATTTTTGCCATGGAAGTTTAGCCTAAAGAGCACTAGTCACTCGAAAGTTCTTTTGGTCTCATTTTTACCTCAAACATTAACAAAACGGAGAAAATATGCCCAAAAAGTTTTTAATGAGCAAATTTGCCCCAAAAGTTTTTTTTAAGAGAAATTTTGCCCACAAATTTTACAAAGAAGAGCAACAATTCAACGGTCAAGATCACTTGACTGGCAAGATTGCAATGTTTTTAAACTTCTGGGGGAAAAATGAGACCAAAAAAACTTCTGGGTAACCATTGCTCCTTAGACTAAACTTCCATGGCAAAAATGGTATTTAACCCTTACATTTACTCTTGGAGAGAGCTTCAAAAGATTCCTTTAATACGCTTGTTGAGTTGCTCAAGGTAGTGTGACGTTGAGAGTGGCATTGATTACAAAATGTCTTATTGAATTGATTTTCTAAATTGATGTATGAGTTTCAACCAATTTTTTCTTCAATTTTAAGACCTCCTGCTGATTACATGTTATCATACGTAATTTCTCCCTACCCAACACCAGTTTCCCCTTAGACATAGGAACATTGGTCCTTATTGTTGCGTTGATATATCTAACAAAGTGTGATGGGTTAAGAAATTGACCGACATTGTTCCATATCAGGTGGAATTTTTTGCCAAAGACTCTGCTTCGTTCACAAATGTTAAGGTGAAATAGCCCCTCCTTACAATATTATGCACTCATTCTAATGCCTCTTCGAGGTCTTGTTTCTGGTTTACATAGAGCAACAACAATAGAGGGGGAATACCAATACTAGGGGCATTATTAGTGGCGGAGGAAGTAGAACTGGTCATTTTAACTGGAAAACAAAACTCATTTAGTTAGCCATAGGGAATAGAGTAATGGGTTTTCTAGGAAAACATGATATACGACTCATGCCAAACCTTAGCTAGGCAAAACGAAGAGAAATTTATGGAGAATGCAGAATGCAGAAAGGAGAATGCATAATGCAGAAGAGAAATCATACCTTAAAAATAGGGAGAACATAGAACACAAAGGAATACTATAGAGCTTAGGCTCTGAAACGAAAAAAGTGAGTTAGGTCGCAATAAAAACAACTCACGCGATTGTCAAACTGAGTTCAAAGAAAGCAAAGAAGGATCTGGTTTGGCTTAAAGTGACTATCGATGGCTAAACAAGTCAATTAAAATTGTGAGGTTCTGAGGATGGTGGGTAACATTCAACCAAAACAAGCGTGTTAGGTGTAATAACTTGGGAATGTGAAGAGGTACGAGATAGTAAGTGTTTTAAAAGACTTGATGAAACTTGCTCACTATTATAAGTGTAAAATTATTATGAAAGGTAGCCTTTACTTACAGCTTTTAACTTACAACCATAATGAATCTATGAATGAAAAGTTCACGGTTTTACATCTCACAATCATTAGGTTCTGTAAATGATGACGACTTTTTCTTAACGACGGTTAGCTATTAGTAATGGTTATTTGCTAATAACTATGAACATTTCTCCTAAATTAGTAATGTTTTTCACTAATCACCATGAAAACATCAAGTGTGTGTGTGTGTTTTTTTTTTAAATTTTTATTTTTGGGGTACATTACCCCAATGATTAATTTTTTTAATATTCAAAAGTTTAAAAAGTAGTAGTGATTTTCAGCCATCACCACTATTGATATCTTCCTCCTCCTCCTATCCCTCCCCCTCGCTTGGCACATGATCGACGTTTGAGGAAGGAGATGAAGGGTCTGACTAGAAGTGATCATATACAACCTGATTGTGATGAAGGATAAGGTCCAACTTCTTGTTCAGACCATGGGTGTGTCTAGCAAGACGCCTTGTGGAGCGGTCAAGGATGGCCAATGTCTATAGTAGAGCCTCTATTTGAGGAGGAGGTGATGGTGGCAGAGGAGGAGGTTATGGTAGTGGAGGAGGAAGAGGAGGGCAAGGAGATTGTGGAGGTGGTGGTGGAGGAGGATGGGCTTTTCAAGAAGGAGGGTGAGGATGACGAGGAGGAAGAGGACGAGCATGTGGTGAGGGAGGAGGGTGAGCATGTGGAGGAGGAGGAGGGCAAATGAAAAGAGCTCTCTAGCGTCTAACCATGATAAGGAAGAGAAGGACGAGATTATGGAAAAGGTGTACTTTTTCCTTTTTTTCTTTCTTAAGGAAAAAAGTACTAAGAAAGAAGAAAAAGAAAAGGTCAATATAAATAGAACTAAATGTTAGTTCTCTATGTGTTTTGATGATTATCAACAATTGTAAACATGTTTTTGAAGTTTCCAAAATCTGTTAAAAACCATCTGGCAAGTGCATACTCGAGTATAGGAAGTCATACTCGAGTATGGGATTGACAGTGGATTGCACAAATGCATTTTACAGGTCAATACTCAAGTATTGAAAGCCATACTCGAGTATTAAACTTACAGAGAGTAATCAAGTTTTGAAAATAGGTGCTTACTCGAGTATAGGTATGCATACTCGAGTATAGGTCATCCAGAGAGCAACCATATTGTTTGAAACTGAGTCAATACTCAAGTATAGGAAGCTATACTCGAGTATTGGACTTACAGAGAGCAAATGTGTTTTCAACTTGAGTGCATACTCGAGTATGATACTCACATACTCGAATATAGGCCTTACAAAGAGCCCCCAAAAATTTTGTAACTGATGCATACTCGAGTACATGTTTTGCATACTCGAGTATTGGGCTTGTACACTTGTTTTCAACTTGACACCTGATCTTGTATACTCAAGTATTGATTTGTATACTCAAGTATTGACATGGAATAACTTCTCATTTTTTGAAAACTAAGTTGCATACTCAAGTACAGATGTGCATACTCGAGTATAGGACCATACAGAAAGGAAATCCATTTGTTAAGGACTTGCATACTCCAGTATAGAAATGGATACTCAAGTATAGAGGCTTTTGAACTTAAAAGTTTTCACACAAATAGTTGCATACTTGAGTACAATACTAACATACTCGAGTAAAGACTTTGGTTTTCAAGTTCAAGTCACGATGATATGCCTTTGGAAGCTACATACTCGAGTATCATTTTGGATACTCCAGTATTGACACTTGTACACAATGCCATACTCGAGTATAGATGAACATACTCAAGTATACAACGGTAAAAACTGTTTTTCAAATCACAGGAATTCGTAAAACACTATTGTTTGATCTTATTGCTTTCATATATCATTCACTTATGTTCCCAGCTATGTTTAACAAGTTTGTTAAGTGAATTTCAGTTAGAACAGATGAAGATTAATGAAGATCAAAGCAAAAAGCAAAAAGGTGCTCAGTGCATTTAATGCACTTCAGTAAATCAACCTCCTTTTGGTTAATCCACCTGAGCACGCATTCTCAACGGTCAAGAATACTTTCTTCATCAAGTAAACTCTTCTCCAACGGGTAAAACTCCAGAGAGCCACCTCAGACCAACTTAACATCTAGATTAGTTAGAGTTTAGACAGAGAAGATGACCAGACTTAATGCTAATCACCTACAACGGTTGGATTCATCATACAACGGTCAATTAATGCTCTCTACCTATAAATAGAGTGCATTGAAGTCTTCTCAAGCTAATACACCAACTGAGAGCAAAATTTATTAAGTGTTCATTCAATACTCTTAGTTTTCATCTGTAAAAGGTATCTTTAGATACAAGCACTTCAGTGTTTATCTTATCTACTCTTTGAGAGAGTTATTTCTGTAATCATTCATTGATTGTAAAGAACCACAAGTCAAGGGACTTTGTGGTTGGGTGTATTGATTGCAACTTGTAAGGGGGAGTGAGTTCTAGTGAGAGAACTACTCTGAGTACAGAGCTTGTAATCAATTGTTGAGTTATAATGGATTGAAAATCCCAAGTGTGGCTTGGGGACTGGACGTAGGTCAAGGATAAGACCGAACCAGTATAAATCGATTTGTGCAAAGCTATTCTTTCCTTCTTCTCTGATATACTTTGTTCTTCCTTGTTCAAAACAGAGTTCTTTCTTTAAATTTTTAAAGATACCCAATTCACCCCCCTCTTGGGTATCAAGCTCCAATCTTCACTAAATACTTTAAATTAAAGTATTTAACTTATGAGAAATTGTACTTGGTGTCGGACCGAACAAGGTTTTGAAAATGTGCTTTTTAGGTTTTTTGAATACATGATAGTTGTTTATGATGAAATTTCATTTTTTGTCAATCATACTTTACGGCCAGTAGATATAACTATATTGTATTTGTGTTTTCACTAATATAATGTTGGAAGACAAATCGTTTGTAAAATGTTAAATGAAGGTTGTGTACATAGAACTATCATTTTTGTTACTACATAAATGATAGTTATTGACTACAACCATTACTTTTGTGTTTTTATAAATTCCACCTCACAATGCTTGACCGTTACTTTTAAGCTTTATATATTCTTATGCGATCTCCACCTCAACATACATGATATTTATTAGTGGTAACTGTTATGTATTAAGCGT
The DNA here is from genome assembly GCA_034222035.1 of Acacia crassicarpa. Taxonomy (NCBI): domain Eukaryota; kingdom Viridiplantae; phylum Streptophyta; class Magnoliopsida; order Fabales; family Fabaceae; genus Acacia; species Acacia crassicarpa. The sequence goes on along the minus strand of JAWXYG010000002.1, from coordinate 29,130,738 downwards.
TGTAAATGCACAAATCTATAGTTGTGCAATTCAAGCCTTCAAATATCTAAAAAAGCTAAAAGCATGAAGTAAATAAAGGAGCAACCTCAACATTAATTAGATAGAAGCTTTCAATATATTCTCTTATTGTCGTGTTTTGTTTGGGTCGAAATATATTCTCTTATTATCGACGATAGAAGAATCAAAGCGCCAAGAGAAGTTAAATAAATTACTTTAAAGTATTTATATTTATCGTTTTTCTCTAAACTAATTTTTTTAACCTATAAATCAATATATAATCTATAATGATACACAATATCTACTATGATTAAGTAATTTATTTAAATTCTTTAATATCTCAAAAAAGTCAACTAGGCTTTTTATACACACACACATGCACATACCTATGCATCTATTAATTTATTTAGATTCTTTAATATCTCAAAAGAAATCAACTAGACCTTATATATATGTATGTATGTATGTACATGCATATATATATCTGTGTAGATATATATACCTATATATATAGAGGACCGGATGGAGTATTTCTTTGTTCAATAATTTTCTCTACATAATTTCAGTTGTTCCAAATTCCAATAGAACAGTGGTTGTAGGCTATATTCTGTTTTATTTTTTCAAACCGACATATTAAATAAAATATGAGAAAATTTAAGACTTCGAATATCTAAAGAAACTAAATCCATGAAGACAAGGAGAAACCTCAACATTAATTTAAGAGTATATCTCAATATATTATCTTATTATCGAAGACAGAAGAATCAAAAGGACAAGCGATTCTGTGTTCCACTTTCATAGTGCTAAAAGCTGCCTGAGAGCAACGAAGGGAATTATATATAATTAGTTAATTACACACAACACAACAACAGAAAAGACAAACACAAGAGTCTAACAAACCCTTATCTATTTTGTTTTTAGCCCAGAAAGCTATAATGATTTTTAGCTCTCTACAGATCGCACTTTCTCTGATGTCAGATTCAGCATACAGAATGCATGCTGCTTCATAGCCATTATTCTATAAACCACATTTGAAAGAGTAAATGGCTAAATGGTTAGGCGTGTTCTTGTGGAGTTGTGGACATAGACTCAAGTGGAGAGGTCGCTATCTTCGGAGAAAGCAAAAAAGAATAGTTCCTCTGGTCTTAAAAGCAAGTTAGTATAGTGAAGTCACCCCCCCCCCCCCCCAAAAAAAAAAAGTCACAATCTCTTTGATTTAAAGCTGAACACAATCTAATGAATGACATGAGTTTCAGATCTCAGGTTCAACTTGCAAAAAGTTGATGTATACAAGTCGTTTATGCACCTTTGTTTTTTGCTGTAGTGGAGAGTTTTAAACAAGGTTATTAAAATCGGGCTGGTCATTGAACTAGTCCAAGAACTGGGTCAAAGGTTAGTGGGTCAGATCGAAGTTAAACCGGGGTCGAACCAGGACCAAACCGGGAGAATTAAGTATCCAAGATTTATTATATAATATTTAATAGTGGGAACCGGGTCCCACAAAGTTGAAAAAAAACAAAAACAAAAACATGTGCCTCAGCTTCTCATTTATGACCCCCCGCTATTTCACTTCTTTTTATAACCATTAACTGATGAAGTACATGAGTCTCTCCTTCTTCATCTTTCCCCATCTTCATCTACCAAAAGTCCCCAACCCATACGCCTATAACCTTTCTTTCTCTTCTCTTTCCCCGTAAGTCATTCCTTGCTTCTTCTTGAAGTCCAACTCTGACCTCACCGCGAATCATAGCTAAAGCAACCCACATACAAGGCAAAAAATGCAAGAGGAAGAGGACGAAGGAAGCTTCATCTCCGCCATACAACTGGCCTCTTCCTCTATTCTCTACAAGACATCTATGTTTTTGGAGTCTTCGACGCCATCACCGGAGCCGGCAAAAAAGGAAGTCTTTGGCTGCCATAATATCCTCATCTTCCCATATCTCTCTCTCCGTAAACGTCTTCCTCTTCTTCGGTTGTTTTTTTTGTTTTTTGTTTTTTTTACAGACTCTAACCTTGATCCCGGTTTCTATGGCAAAGCGGACCAATCTCACGGCCGGTTCGCCGGTTTCTGGTCCGAACCGGCTGGTCCGGTCCGGGTTTGATAACCATGGTTTTAAGTGTGACAAATGGGAACATATATAAGCAAAGTTCTAATTTACGGAGAATATATATGATTTGCTTATCATCAGAAAAATGACAAAAAAGAAGTAGCAATTATATTATTTTCCAAAGGAGACGCATTTTTCGAATGTAAAAAGGTTGATTAGTGGCCAAAAAGATGAAAAACAATAAAGTAGAGTAGTCTCATTCAGGACATAAAGTGGATTTATGTGAAAGAGTTAAATTCTCGATCATAATTACACATGCTTGTGTCGTTCTTCCTTGTGTAATGAACATGAACCAAGCTTCGCTTTAAATTGAATCCCTTTCGGTCACATGTACCATATGTCGAGAAAAAAGTAACAAAAGAACTTGGCGGAGAGTTAAAAGTTATTTTTATAATAAGATTTTTCTTAAAAATGTATTTAAGAAATAGATGTAATTTTATATAATATTATAAAATTATCAAATAAATGATACTACAACAAAATTGTAATTATATAACGCTAAATACTTAAAGGTTATTATAGAAAGTGAAAATCCATCAGGTATGTCGTGGCAGCCGGAGTTTGTGCAAAGCTACATAACGCTAAGACTTAATTGTTAAACAGAAGAACCGTAATGTATGAAGAGCAGAATCAACGGAAAAAAATGCATAGTAATTATAATAATTTGAAGAGAGAATATCATCTCGAGGGGTGGATAAGGGATTTCGAAATTTTTTTTTCCGAAAGTAAAGACAAATGGTAAATATAGAGACAGAGACAGAGAGAATGGACATAGAGAATTTATACTGGTTCGGTTCAACTCCTTGACCTACGTTTAGTCTCCAGACACTTCGGGTATTTCATTAACTCACAAACACGGTTACAATTACACACTTAGTACTCGAGATGATCCTTTCACACTAAGACTTACTCTCCCTTACGAGTTGTAATTGTACACCCACTCAAGGTTCCTCAATCTTGAGATTTCACAAATAAACAAGTAATCAAATAAGTGCTTAACAACTCTTCACTGAGTAGATATGTGATAATCATTGAAGTAAAGAAAATATCTGAAGATATTAAATGAAGCGAATGAAAGAGTAAGTTGAAATAATGTCGAATTGATTGCGTAGAGTTTCGGTGGTTGACAACATTGAATGTGATGAGCTTTCATACCAATCTTCCATTAATGCCATTGTGAAGAGCTTTGACTATAGCCGTTGTGATTCTTCGAATTTCCGTTAGGCACAGGTGAAATTTGTTGGGTACAGTCGACCGTTGCTTCATTAACTCGTTTGCCGTTGATGTACTTGTGCACAGAAGTTGACTCAGTATAATTGTCGGAATAAGTATATCTCAAAGAAATGATTTTATCTGCTACGAGGTTTCATTCTATTTGTTGGCTCTGTTTACGGTGAGCATTAAATGCTTCTGACACGTCGGATGGCTTTTCAGCTTATCACAACTTAAGCGTTCGTTAATCAACTAAAATCCACTCAAAAAGATGACTAGAAATGATATAGATGAGTTTGGGTGAGATTAAATAGAAATGGAGGTTTTGAAACTTTAGAAAACTTAGTTGCTCTCTGTCTGGATAAAACTTGAGGTTTGTCCCCAAACCTTGAGTTTTCACATATTGTGAAAACTTTGAGAGATTTTTGTCAAATTCTAAAACTGGAGGTTTTATCATAAAACTGGAGGTTTTGTGGAGTGAAAAAGTTTAGGCGTTCTCTGCCTCCACAAAACTCGAGGTTTTTACCAAAACCTCGAGTTTTCACTCAATGTGAAAACTTTGAGAAAATCTTGTCAAGTTCAAAATTGGAGGTTTTATAGAAAACTGGAGGTTTTGAAACTTGGTTAAAATCTAAGTTTCCTTGACAGTCCAAAACCTCGAGGTTTCTTACAAAACCTCGAGTTTTCTCAAAACTTTTGAAAACTGAGATTTTCATCTCAAAATCAAGCCTTGAGGTTTGAAATGGAAACTAAATGTTCAAAACCTATGAGACTCTCTGTATGACAAAACCTCAAGGTTTTCCCAGAAACCTCGAGTTTTGCAATTTCTCAGAAAATGTTGAGAGCTCACTGTGTGTGTAAACCTTGAAATTATCTCTGTAAGTCCAAACCTCGAGGTTTCTGTGCAAACCTCGAGTTTTGCTCTAACAGTGAGTTTTACACATTTGACAGTAAAACTTCAAACTTTGTTTACAATTATTGAAAATCATCAAAACCCTTAGAGAACTAACAATAAAGCCTTTTTGAGATGATAAACATGATCAGGATGATGATCACTTTCAAAACCAGGAGGTTGTTCAACATAAACTTCCTCCTAATTAAAACCATTTAGAAAAGCACTTTTAACATCCATTTGATAGAATTTGTGTAATACCCTGAATTTTGGACCCTAAGAATTGAGAATAAGCCTAAACTAGGCGAACAACTGGGCCTAGTTCGGGAAAAGTCCCAAGAATGTCGAGAGTTAGGAAGCCTGTCTAGGACCTAGTAACTTGGCCATATGGGTCAGTGGACCAGTATGAATAAGCTGTTGAATTAAAGTGCCAATGAAAAGGGGCAATGAAGGCCTATACGGTGTAAATTTGGTGGGAAGGATGCCACCTAACAATGTCCTAAGGTGTAGGACAATTAATTGAGCAAAAATATGCCAGTATAGGTAAGTATATGGCATTTTCAGGGTAGGCATGGATGTCTTGTGTTTTTGGAGGAAAGAAGTAGGGAAGAGAGAGAGAATATGTGTCTGGACCCAGTATAGGAGGAAAAGTCAGTGATAGTAGTGCTACGTCGGACACGGCATTTGGGGCCAGAAGTTGGAGTATCGGTAGCACGCAATACGAGGTGGATTCGAGGTTCTGGAATAAAGGTTTCTTGATCCCCAAGGTATTATGTTCTGTCCACCTGTGGTCAGGGGAAAAGAGACTGCCAATCCGAGCCCACACAAGTCCAGTTGAAGGGCATGTGTTACGAGGAAAGGTGTAACCGGCATAAAGGAGCTACGCAGGACCAGTTAGGATACCGGAGTCGAGCCTAGACCCCTGGACATTGAGGGAGGATGAAATTGGTGGGCCCAGAAGAGAGAGAAAGTGACTTGGAGGAAAAGAAAATGTCACATCATGTAATTATGAAGAGAGAGAATGTCACATCAAGTAATAATGATGAGAGAGAAGGAATAAAATAACCCGGTTTAATCTGGACCACATATTTTGAAACTGACATGACATTGGCTTGACATATAATTATGACTCATAAAGGGCATTGATGGCATATCCTAGGGCAAATCTTGTGGGTCCCACGGCTTTGGAAGAAGAGCGGTGCGGAATGACCGTTTTACCCCTAGACCTAAAACCTACAACTAAGACCACCTAGGGGCAATTTTGGAATCTCGTTTTTGCCTAGGAATGCGCACCCATCTGCCATAGAGGACTCTAGAAGACTTGGGAAACAAGCAAGGGAAACGATAATTTAATCCAAAACATCCTTTTACCTGATGGACAATAACCGAAGTTGGACAAAAGGTTGCACCCTTGGAGCCTATAAATAGGGCACTCCTCCCTTCATTTTTCCCACACCAACCACGAGCTCAAGGAGAGTAGGAGGGTGCTCTACTGAAGTCCTCAGTTCAGGAGGTGAAGAAGGCCATACGCAACCGATATTTCGAGGTAAGTCCCTAAATCGGCAACCTAGTCGCTTACACTTCTGCCCTATGGTGTTTCGTGGGAATGCAGTAGGTTTTTCATATTTTTGAGGTCTTTAATGGGTTCAGAGAGTGTTTTTGTGTAGGGTCAATTGGAATCACCTCTTTCTGAAACCTAAAAACCTAAGTCTTTTTTATATGAAAATCTGTCGGTTCTTTCGGTTTTTGGGCAGTGAAGATTAATCAGTGATTTTGAAGGGGTAAATGGATTCCTTTTGCTCTGAAATTTTACATGGTGAAATTAGACATCCTAAGTATGATTTTAATATAAGATATTGTGTCATTCGGAGTTTCCAACCGAGAGATCTTTCAAGCTGAAAATGACCCAAAAGCATGGATTCTGTCTCGGACCAGTGGCTAAGTTTTGAGAATCTGAAAAGGATTCGAACCCAGTTGGCCTTGGCAATTATTTTTCCTATAAAATAGACATCCTAAGGGTTCTAAGTCCACTAATCCCATGTCAAAATTAGTTTTCAAGAATTTATTAAAAATCGGCAAAGTTGGGTCAGAAATTCTATAAATTCTGGTGCTATGCGAATTTCATGAAACTTGAAGTAGAGTTTGAATGTGTGATTGATAGCATAGTGTTTGGATGTATTTAGGGTATTCTCACGTGTAGGACGCATCCCCTACGCTAAGAGAAAGTTCATCGCTTTCAGGAAGTGCCAGGTAGTAACTGTAAACTTGCATACTCTAGGTAGTAACTGTAACCTTTTTCTCTCTAGGGTTTCTCGCGGCTTTCTAGTACGCTCGACTAAAAGTCCCATAGATTTTTCTAAACTCGATAGGCGTATTATATAAAATTAATCCCCATTAATTTTGAAATTCGAATTTTGAACCTAGATTAAAATATATTAATTAAATCTATCTAATAGATCTAATCTAATATATTTACTTTAATCCGAATTAAAAGCCAGATCTGAAATTCGAATCTTGAATTTAGATTAAATCTAAATTAAAAGCCTTCTGATTTAATTTTTCTCTATAAATTAAATCTGAGAAATGATATTTATCTATTTAATTAAATATGAGATACTATATCTCAATTTAAATTAAATAGATATATGATATCTTTATTCGAAATTAGATGAGATACAATATCTCTATTTGTTTCAGATATTTAATTTATCAAATAAATTAAATACAAAACAAATATTATATATATATATATATATATATATATATAATATTATAATCTCCAATAATAATATATATATATATATATTAATTTCGAATTTAATATATATATATATATATATTTATCCCATATTAAATTCAGAATTCATTTAATCTCAGATTAATCTGAGATTCAATGAATCTGTACACTTTTACCCGTGTTGGATTATTCTTGTGTGCGACCCTGTAGGCCCATATGAGATTAGCAGTGGGCCAACACTTTATCAGCACACAAGTCGCAAGCGGCCTCTAGCAAGACATTGCGACTACCCAATTCACTTGGGGATCGATGACACGATACAACGTATCGTACAACCATGTCATGTCCCTTTTGTCACGCGATAATTTGGTCATGGATAAGGCATGGATAATGTCAACTTCCTGTTCTTGACCACTACTTTCTCGATTCTCGAGTAGTCTAATAAGTGAAATGGAAACTCCTTTTCATCATAGTATGGCCATACATTTCTTAGACTCACTCATCGAGGGGCCCAGTATTATCTCTCTACAAATGTGAGGGACAAATTCCATCTTGACCATTCACATTCCTCCGCATGAAAACCACTGATCCCGATCCCAACCTTTATCATCACCCGGTCAAAGGTGACTTTTGACTAGGTCAAAGGTCAGTGACTCATCATGTAGGAATCCATGATGATCTCAGGTCATAGGGCGTTGTGACGCGGTTATACATGAGATAAGCTTATGACTTAATCCATGCAACTTTCTCATAGTGGGTCGGTCCAGCCCCTTGTACTCTTACAAGTGCCCATGACTTTGATTCGTATCTCCATACCTCATCAAAGTCATACTGGTCTTAACTCATCTTCGCTCCCGCGTAGATGACCGACCAGGGACATTTAGGATAATCTATAAGATATATTCAGGGATATAGTTATCACCATAAACATGCGTATGAAGTGATAACTTAATGGAGAACAATGACTTGCCCCTAGGGAATAATTTCCAACAGACTCCCACTTGCACTAGGCTCAATCATTAATTACTCTAATTCCCATTGCCCTAACATGACGCTCATGTGCCGCTTGTGCAAGCGGCTTAGTGAGAGGATCTGCTACATTGTCTTCTCCTGGTACTTTGCATATGCTTGTATCACCTCTTTCATTGATTTCTCTGATGAGATGAAATCGCCTGAGTATATGCTTAGTCCTTTGATGTGACCTGGGCTCCTTTGTCTGAGCAATAACGTCGTTATTGTCACAGAACAAGACTATTGGATCTGAGATGGTAGGAACCACCCCCAGTTCAGTGATGAACTCTCTGATCCAAACGGCTTCCTTAGCTGCATCCGATGATGCTATATACTCAGCTTCCGTTGCAGAATCAGCTACAGTGCTCTGCTTAGAGCTCTTCCATCTCACCGCACCACCATTCAACAGGAATACATATCCTGATTGCGATCTTGAATCATCTTGGTCAGTCTAGAAACTCGCATCTGTGTAACTAGTCACACAGAGCTCATCCTCCAAGCTACCATATACCAAGAATAAGTCCTTAGTCTTTCTTAAGTATTTAAGGATATTCTTGATAGTAGTCCAATGACCGTCACCGGGATCTTAGACGTATCTACTGGTCATACTCAAGGAAAATGACACATCCGATCGAGTACATAACATGGCATACATGATAGATCCAATGGCGGAGGCATATGGAATCTTACTCATGCGGTCTCTTTGATCTTGTGTACTAGGACACAGATCTTTACTGAGATGGATGCCATGATACATGGGCATGTTACCCCTTTTAGAATCCTGCATACTGAACCTATGCAGTATCTTGTCTATATATGTGCTTTGACTTAGACCTATCAGCCTCTTAGATCTATCTCCATAGATCCTAATCCCAAGGATGTAAGTGGCTTCGCCTGAATCTTTCATTAAGAAAGACTTTCCTAACCAAGACTTGACACTCTGCAAGGTAGGAATGTCATTCTCAATGAGTAGGATGTTATCAACGTAAAGCACTAGAAATACAACTGTGCTCCCACTAACCTTCTTGTAAACACAAGGTTCATCCATGTTTTGAATGAAGCTAAATTCTTTAACTACATCAAAACGATGATTCCAGCTCCGAGATGCCTGCTTCAATCCATAAATGGATCTTTGAAGCTTGCAACCTTTACCAGAGTCCTCTGGACGCACAAAACCCTCAGGTTGTGTTATGTACACATCCTCAAGCAACTTTTCGTTAAGGAAGGCTGTTTTGACGTCCATGTGCCATATCTCATAGTCATAATATGATGCAATGGCAAGAAGAATTTTGATTGATTTGACCATTGCAACTGGCAAAAAGGTTTCATCAGAGTCTATACCATGAGTTTGAGTGAATCCTTTTGCAACCAGTCGTGCCTTGAAGATATTTACTTTGCCATCCATGTCAGTTTTCTCTTTGAAAACCCACTTGCATCCAACAGTTTTTACACCTTCAGGTGGATCGACTAAGGTCCATACCTTATTTTCGTACATGGATTGCATTTTAGACTTCATGGCATCCAGGCATTTTTCAGAGTTTGGTCCTATTACGACGTCTCGATAGGTCGTTGGCTCATTCTGCTCAATGAGCAAAATATCACGACTTCCAGTAATCAGAAATCCATATCTCTGAGGCTATAGCCGTGATCTATCGGACCTTCGTGGGCCTTGTATTACTTGAGTAGGCTCAACAACTTGTTGTGAGTCTTCTCCGGTTTCCATCTGTGGTTCTACATTGTCCTGTGACTCTCGAACTTCTTCAAGGTTCACCTTACTCCCACTGGCTCTTTTAGAGATAAACTCTTTTTCAAAAAGATACCAATCCGAATAACAAATACTTTGTGATTGGTGGGACTGTAGACATAGTATCCTTTAGTTTCCTTAGGATACCCCCCAAAAAGGCATTTTGAGGATCTAGATGATAATTTATCAGAGGCTTGTTGTTTAACATAAACCTCACATCCTCAAATCTTAAGAAATGACAAACTGGGTTTCTTCCCAGTCCATATCTCATATGGTGTCTTTTCAACTGCCTTTGATGGAACACTCTTTAGTGTGAACGCAATGTTTCTAGGGCATGACCCCAAAAGGAAGGTGGAAGATCTGTTTGACTCATCATAGATCAAACAATATCTATTAGAGTTCGATTCCTCCGTTCAGAAACACCATTCCATTGAGGTGTTCCTAGAGGAGTAAGTTGTGAGATAATCCCATAACTCCTAAGATGGTCAATGAACTCTTGGCTCAAATGTTCACCACCTCGATCAGATCGAAGTGCCTTAATTGTTTTGCCAAGTTGGTGTTGCACTTCATGTTGAAATATTTTGAACATTTCAAAAGATTCAGACTTTATGTTTCATACCCCTTCCTCTCTGAACTGACAAAACAGTGTTGGGCCTCTTCTCAAGGCTTTGCTCAGCAGTTTTGAACATCCCTTGCAGTTCAGAAATTGATTCCTCCATACAGTTCATGTTGTAATCCATGACAAAGTCATCATAACTTTCTGGGAGTGAGATCAAGATCACATCTGTAGCTAACTCCTGGGATATGGGGAATCCAAGCCTTTCAAGGTGATCAATGTAGCCTTTCATTTTCAACAAAATGAAGACTAACTGATTCACTTTCAGCCATCTTGCAAGAGAATAAGGCCTTTGTGGTCTCATACCTCTCTTGACTTGCCTGTTGCTGGAACATTTCCATAGGATTATAAATCATCTCAGAGACTTCCATGTGTTCTAGATCTCCATCGAGGTCTGGAACCACAGTGGCAGGCTTCAGGAATCCTGTATCCATAGAGTCATCCTGATGCTTCTATAAGCATCAGTCTGATCTCTTAGATCATCAGCTGTAGGCTCGTCAGGGATGGGTTGATCGATAAGATACTCCTTTCTTTCATGTTTAGGATCAACGCTTAAGTTCCCAAACATGTCAAGAAAGTTTGTCTCATCGAGTTCGTCCTTCTCAAGGACCGATCGCATTGATGGTGTTGCGGTAACCTATTCGACATGATTCTACAATTTAAAAGATATACAAAGTTTAATCAATAACCTCCAACTGAATTAATAACCTTCATTATAATTAGTGGGCTAAGATCCATATTTGGCTTAATCTTAAGTCCGCTTTGGCAGGACGCTTAAAATCAAGTTATTTAGGTAGGCAACAACTTTGCCAATTACATCACATGTAACTCTTAGATCTTTATGGGAATTGATCATCATATGACCTAGCATGTTTAATCCCATCCAATGCCTTGAGATCTAAAACCGTTTTGATAATCTCAATTAAGTCAAGACAATAATGAATGTAGAGTATCACCATTACTCTCTCTTGTCTCCCCAAGATTACTCAGATGCATCCACTTTGGTGGAACATACAAATGGGTAATCGAGGTTTTGACAAGTATTTATTTATTGATGGCATTGTGACTTAAGATTTTATTTAGAGGGTATTATTAGATATAATCAAATTAATCCTATTAATTTAATTCTAAATTAATTATGAGTGATCTAATCAAATCATAATTAAAATTCTAAATTATTTATGAGTGATCTAATCAAATCATAATTAAAACTCTAAATTGATTATGAGTGATCAAATCAAATCATAATTAAAACTCTAAATTGATTATGAGTGATCAAATCAAATCATAATTAAAACTCTAAATTAATCATAACATATGTTAATTCATACAATTATGAAATAAATCACTATGATTAAATTATTGAGACTTGCGGCTGTCACTTCATTTTAATACGACTAGATCTATATCTTATAGGATTTCTAAAACCCTAATTGGCTGTATTAAAATATTCAAAAATTAATCTCAATTAATCTTGAACTCAAATTTTAGATTAAAATAATATTAAATAAATCTGTCCAACAGATCTAATCTGATCTAATTATTTTAATCTAAAATAAAAGCCTGCTGATTTAATTTATCTTTATTAATTCTACCTATATAAATGCAATCATTATTGTATATCTCATATAGAATCTAAATTAATTATGCAGTAATCATATCAAAACATAATTAAAACTTGTGAAACAACAAAGCTCGTCTAGCCTAGAGTCTCTCTCAAGCCAATGAGGGGACTTTTCTTAATAATAAGAGAAAACACATAAGGGGAAACCTCGTTTACATTAGAAGGGAGTAGATGAAAAGTGAATCTAATCGAGAGTATTTAGGGAGAGACATGACTTGCAGGCCATATCTAAATTTACAACAATTGTAAAATCTAGAGCCATGTTGTTCACCATACCCAAACAACACTTTAAAAGGTAAATTAGAACATATTTTGATTCATACAATTATGAAATAAAATATTATTCATGATAAAAATTCTCTAATCTATATTACTTTATTTAATATCTATCATGATTTAAATTCTCGCGCTATGACCAATTGGGGCCCTCCTTTCACCACCCCATGGGAATGGTCTACAGGGTTCATAACTACTCTTACTAAGGACGCTTACCTAGTCAAGATTTAGATCCAGCTCATATCCAAACTTTTCTGGTTTATAAAACTTAATCTCAAACCCCCAAGGGCATTGTCCGGACCCCTGTGTCACCAATGTCCGAGCATGATCGAAAATTATGAACGATTCAGAATGTCTTCAATTCGCGCGAACAATATCAACACTAAAGCAAACAAACAATAATAACCTACAACACAAACTATTACGACGAAAATATGGAGATAGGAAAAAAAAAAAAAAAAGAAAGAAAGAATAAATACATATGTCACACACACACACACAATAATCAATTACAAGGAAATTGAGATAGGAAAAAAGGCAAAGATTAATAATTACATGCATATGTAAATAAATAAAATAAGTAGCTAATAAACAAAGAATATCAACACAAAAGCAAATTGAAAACAAGAAAACAAACCATTAATCAACTACAACACAAACTATTACAATAAAAATATTGCGATAGGGAAACAAGGAAAAAATAAATGAATAAATACATATGTCACACACACACACAAAATAATCAATTACAATAAGAAAAGTGCGATAGGAAAAAAAGGAAAAGATAAATGAATAAATGCATATGTAAGTAAATTAAATAAGTAACTATAAAACAAAGAATATCAAGACAAAAAGCAAATTGAAAACAAGCAAACAAACCAATAATAAGCTACAACACAAACTATTACAACAAAACTATTGACATAGGTAAAAAAGGAAAAAAAATAAATGAATAAATACATATGTCACACACACACACAATAATCAATTACAATAAGAAAAGTGCGATAGGAAAAAAGGAAAAGATAAATGAATAAATGCATATGTAAATAAATTAAATAAGTAGCTACAAAAAGAACAATATCAACACAAAAGCAAATTGAAAACAAACAAACAAACCAATAATCAACTACAATACAAACTATTACAACAAAATTATTGAGATAGGAAAAAAAGGAAAAAAAATAAATGAATAAATCCATATGTAACACACACACAGTAATCAATTACAACAACAAAATTGAGATATGAAAAAAGGGAAAGATAAATGAAGTAATGCATATGTAAATAAATTAAATATTTTGTTATAAAACAAGCAAGTTCAACAATGAAGAAAAATTAAAACAAGCAAACAAACCAATAATCAAATACAACACAAACTATTACAATAAAAATATTGCGATAGGGAAAAAAGGAAAAAATAAATGAATAAATACATATGTCACACACAATAATCAATTACAATAAGAAAAGTGCGATAGGAAAAAAGGAAAAGATAAATGAATAAATGCATATGTAAGTAAATTAAATAAGTAGGTATAAAAGGAACAACATCAACACTAAAGCATATTGAAAACAAGCAAACAAACCAATAATCAACTACAACAGAAACTATTGCAACAAAAATACTGAGCTAGGGAAAAAGGAAAAAATAAAAGAATACATACATATGTCACACACACACACACACAATAATTTTACAACAAGAAAATTGAGATAGGAAAAAAGGAAAAGATTAATGATTAAAGGCATATTAAATAAATTAAATAAGTAGCTATAAAAAGAACAATATCAACACTAAAGCAAATTGAAAACAAGCAAACAAACCAATAATAAACTGCAACACAAACTATTACAACGAAAATATTGAGATAGGAAAAAAGGAAAAAATAAATGAATAAATACATTGTCACACACACACACACACACAATAATCAATTACAACAAGGAAATTTAGATAGGAAAAAAGGCAAAGATTAATAATTACATGTATATGTAAATAAATTAAATAAGTAGCTATTAAACAAAGAATATCAACACAAAAGCAAATCGAAAACAAGCAAACAAACCAATAATCAACTACAACACAAACTATTACAATAAAAATATTGCGATAGGGAAAAAAGGAAAAAATAAATGAATAAATACATATGTCACACACACACACAAAATAATCAATTACAATAAGAAAAGTGCGATAGGAAAAAAGGAAAAGATAAATGAATAAATGCATATGTAAATAAATTAAATAAGTAGGTATAAAACAAAGAATATCAACACAAAAGCAAATTGAAAACAAGCAAACAAACCAATAATCAACTACAACAAAAACTATTACAACAAAAATATTGAGCTTGGGAAAAAGGAAAAAATAAAAGAATACATACATATGTTACACACACACGAACAAAATAACAAATTACAATAAGAAAATTGAGATATGAAAAAAGGAAAAGATTAATGATTAAATGCATGTGTAAATAAATTAAATAAGTTGCTATAAAAAGAACAATATCAACCCTAAAAGCAAATTGAAAACAAGCAAACAAACCAATAATAACCTACAACACAAACTATTAGAACAAAAATATTGAGATAGGAAAAAAAATAAAAAAATGAATAAATACATATGTCACACACACACACACACAATAATCAAGTTCAGAAAGGAGCTTGATGAAGTGAGTGGCAAGAATAAAGGAGTAGCCCTCAAGGCTGTAAAGGAAGCAAAAGAATCAGATGCTAAGGAAGAAGAGGATGAAGATGAAGAATTGGGCATGATGGTTCGAAGATTCAAAAATTTCTACAAGAAGGACCAAGGTTTCAGAAAGTTTCAAAAGGGTAGCTCCAGTTACGAATCAAAGAAGCCTATCATTTGCTACGAATACGAAAAGCCCGGACACATCAAATCAGGATGTCCTCAGTTGAAGAATCAAGAGAAAGAAAAGAAGAAGTTCAAAAAGTTCAAGAAGAAGGCATATGTTTCAGCCATATGGGGAGATAGCTCATCCGATGAAGATGAAGCTGAAGAAGAAGAAGAAAAAGCAAACATATGCCTGGTAGCTCAAAAACAACAAGATGATAGTGAGGTATGTCTTAGAGCATCAAGGCCCAACAAATGGTATATTGACAGTGGATACTCAAGACATATGACTGGAGATAAGTCCAAATTTGTCTCAATCAAGCCTAAGGATGGTGGAAAGGTGACATTTGGTGGTGACCAAACCAGGAAGATCGCCGGCATTGGTGAGATTGGAAACAATGAGGGCCCACTCATCAAGGATGTCTACCTTGTAGAAGGATTGTGTCACAACCTCCTTAGCGTAAGCCTAAACACCGACAAGGGTAACTTAGTTATCTTTGATTCTGATGAATGCTTGATTGTTAAAAAGGATTTGATCTCCATAAATGATTTGAAAACAAAAGCCTTATTTAGAGCACCTAGAGATGGTAATCGTTATACTCTCAACCTCTCTAGTAATGCTTCTATTTCTGAAAATTGTTTTGTAAGCAATTCGAATGAGAGTTGGCTTTGGCACAAGCGTTTAGCTCATGTCAACATGTTTCAACTTGACAAGTTGCTGAAAAAGGATTTGATTATTGGCATTCCCAAACTTAGTTTCAAAAATGATTTGATTTGTGAAGCATGCCAAAAGGGAAAACAAACTAAATCATCTTTCAAAAACAAAAATGAAATATCTACTAATAGACCATTGCAATTGCTACATATGGATCTTGTGGGTCCAGCAAGGGTGAGGAGCCTTGGTGGCAATCTATACACATTGGTTATTGTAGATGATTTCTCTAGATTCTGTTGGACTATATTCTTGTCATCTAAAGATGAAACGCTTGATCAATTTGCTGTATTTGCCAAGAAGGTCCAGAACGAGAAAGGTCTTTCAATTTCAGGTATAAGGACTGATCATGGTGGCGAATTCGAGAACAATGCCTTCGCCGAGTATTGCGACAATATAGGGATTGATCACAATTTCTCAGCT
The DNA here is from genome assembly GCA_034222035.1 of Acacia crassicarpa. Classification (NCBI taxonomy): domain Eukaryota; kingdom Viridiplantae; phylum Streptophyta; class Magnoliopsida; order Fabales; family Fabaceae; genus Acacia; species Acacia crassicarpa. The sequence goes on along the minus strand of JAWXYG010000002.1, from coordinate 29,114,523 downwards.
CCAAGGACTCCACAACAAAATGGTGTTGTTGAGAGGAAGAATACAGTGCTCACTGAAATGGCAAGAGCTATGCTGAATGAGAACAACACTTCACAAGTGTTCTGGGCTGATGCTATGAGCACCGCTTGTTACATCTCAAACCGAGCTTACTTGAGGAAGAAGTTGAACAAGACTCCATATGAGCTCTACAAAGGAAGGAAGCCAAATCTGAGCCACGTACACATCTTTGTATGCAAGTGCTATGTGCACAACAATGGTAAAGAAAACTTGGGTAAATTCGGCTCCAAAGTAGATGTAGGAATATTTATTGGTTATTCTACTAGAAGCAAGGCATATAGAGTCTTCAATACTAGAACTAAGATCGTAGAAGAGTCTATTCATGTTGTGTTCAGTGAAAAAGACACGGATAAATCCTTGAATGATGAGGAAGAGATATTTTTCAAAAATCAATTCTTTTCGAAAACTACTCCTACTACCTCTGAAAACTCTGAAAATATTTTTGAGGCTGATCCTGAAAACAATTTAGAAAATCCAGATCAGTCTCAGCCTAGAGCTTGGAGATTTATAAGGAATCATCCCTTAGACCAAGTTATAGGTGATGTAAATCAAGGAGTAAGAACTAGAAATAGTACTTTGAATGAAGTAACCTTTTCTGCATTCATTTCGCATATAGAACCCTCTAAGATAGATGAAGCCCTTTCAGACAATGATTGGGTGATAGCTATGCAAGAGGAGTTACATCAATTTGACAGAAATCAGGTTTGGGACTTAGTACCTAGACCCAAGGACCATCCGGTTATTGGGACAAAATGGGTATTTAAAAACAAACGTGATGAATCTGCAATCATTGTTCGTAACAAGGTAAGATTGGTTGCAAAAGGTTACAATCAAGAGGAAGGCATAGACTATCAGGAAACTTATGCTCCAGTAGCAAGATTGGAAACCATAAGACTTCTTCTAGCCTTTGCATGCACTAAAGGTTTCAAACTTTTTCAAATGGATGTGAAAAGTGCATTTTTGAATGGTTTTATACAAGAGGAGGTGTATGTTGAATAACCTCCAGGTTTTGAAAATGATCAATTTCCAGATCATGTTTATAGACTTAAGAAAGCATTGTATGGTCTTAAGCAAGCTCCTAGAGCTTGGTATGAAAGATTAAGTCAATTCCTACTTGATCAAGGATTTATCAGAGGAAAAGCTGACACAACTTTGTTTATCAAGAAAAATAAGTTGAATGAAATTTTAATTGTTCAGATTTATGTTGAAGATATAATCTTTGGTGCTACTAATGATGCTTTGTGTGAAGAATTTTCAAAGATTATGCAGGGTAAGTTTGAGATGTCCATGATGGGAGAGCTCAACTACTTTCTTGGGCTGCAAATCAAGCAAAGAAAGGATGGGATCTTCATTTCCCAAACAAAATATCTTAATGATTTGCTGAAGAAGTTTGGGATGGACAAATGCAATGGGGCTGACACTCCTATGAGCACAACAACTTCATTGGATGCTGATGAAGAGGGCAAGGACTTCAACATCACAAAGTATAGAGGAATGATTGGATCATTACTCTATCTCACCGCAAGCCGCCCGGACATCCAATTCAGTGTTGGGATGTGTGCAAGATTCCAATCCACTCCAAAAGAGTCCCATGCTGAACATGTGAAGAGAATATTTAGATATCTCTCAGACACAAAGTCTCTTGGACTATGGTTTCCTAAAGGTCAACCTGAACATTTGGTGGCATACTCAGATTCAGACCATGCTGGCTACAAGACGGATAGGAAGAGCACAAGTGGTCAATGTGAGTTCTTTGGCAACTCACTTGTGTCTTGGTTCAGCAAGAAGCAAACAAGTGTAACTGTCTCATCAACTAAAGCTGAATATGTGGCCGCATCAAGTTGCTGTGCACAAGTGTTATGGCTCAAACAACAACTTGCTGACTTGGGAGTCCACCTAAAAGAAATCCCGATTTTGTGTGATAATACAAGCACAATAAGCTTGGCGAAAAATCCAGTTCAACACACCCGGACCAAGCATATTGATGTAAGGCATCATTTCATACGGGATCATGTCCAGAAAAGAGATGTCAAAGTCATGTTCATCCCAACACATCTTCAACTTGCTGACATCTTCACAAAACCATTAGCCAAGGAGCAATTTACCTTCATTAGAAGAGAATTGGGAATGGTAAATCCCAATGAGTTGTAAGTTTGTTCTTACCCAATGTTAGTTTAGGTTTTGATGATTGATTAATACTAACTTAAGCATCATAGTGTCTAGATGTGTTTTATGCAGGATGCTTATGTCTGAAATCTACTGAAAAATGGGACAAACTCGAGCCTGTGCCTGGTGAATTCGAGCACAAAAGAGGCAGAGAAGAAATGGAAATTTGATGCTGAGAAAACTCGAGCCTGAGAGATGTGAACTCGAGCTCGAGGAAGGCAGGCAAGAAGTGAAAGACAAATAATGAACGAACTCGAGCCCGTTAGTAATGAACCCCAGGTTCATTTCAGGCAGAGAGCAACACTGGACTCAGACATGAGAGAACTCGAGCCCACAAACAGAGAACTCGAGTTCGAAAGTTACAGAGAGCAACCCAGCTAAAAAATCAACCTAAACTCAAGTCTGTAAGTCTGAACCTCAGGTTCACGAAGCTGTTCAAAAGTTCTCAGTTACACTTTTGAAGTCCAGGTTAGTAAAATTTATGACGAAACTCGAGCCCACAAGTTGTGAACTCGAGTTCATCGCGTGCCCTATATATATACTAAAATCGCAAACCTTACTTCACTTCACTCACACCTCCGGTTTGCCCTAAAGACTCTTCTTCTTCCTCTCACCCATCTCTACGAAAATGTCTCCCAAGCAACCACCCTCCAAGGAAGCTAACCCTAACCCTTCTCAAACATCTTCTCAAGCCCTTTCTGATCGTCCTGTCCGAACGAAACAACGGTCTTCTCGTCTTCGAGATGGAATTGACAAATCCATCAAGGGTGTTCAAGGAGAAAACACAGAGACTTTTCCTCCTCGACCTAAAGGTGTTGTGATCAGAGAGGAACAGACCAAGAAGAGGCATGACCCAGAGCCAGAGATTCAAGGAAGAGGAAAAGCTCCTCAATCGACGACATTCTTGAGAGAGAAACAACCATTTAAGAGAAAGAAGACAGCGGGTGTTCACTCTGTGCCTACTACCGGGCAAGCTAGCTCTCAGGCTCAACCGGTTCCTAAACAACAGGAGCAACCTGCTCCTCAGGTATCACAGACTCTGCCTGCTATCTATGAGATTTACAATCACAAGAGATGCCCTGTTGGTTTTAGCGAGGAATCCTGTAGAATGAGCGCTGATGAGGGTAATCTTTTTAAGAAAAAGTTTGATGACAAACGAGTTTTCTGCCCGATTGTGTCTGTGGATTTAGCCAAAATTAAGGAAGACTGTGGTATAGACTTGAGTCCTTGGCTAAGTCAATTTGAAACCTTGATCTCAATAAAAGCCCCTTACAGTCCCAAGCTTGTAAAAGTCTTTTACTTCCATATGAAATCTAACAATATTTTGGATTCTGAAGGGAACTTAGTGGAAGAAAGGATAGTCACTAAGGTTCGGGGCCAGAAAATCACTATTACCCGAGCCTATCTCAACTCAATCCTCCAAATCACCAAACCCCCAACTCCAGAAACTTACCACTATGGCCAACAGACCATTTTTGAGCTGCTTAGACCCAATGAACCTGTTCCTGAGGGATTAGAGATTTTAAACTTCACACCTGCTGCCATGCCTCCTAGGAACAGAGCGATTTGGTATATTACACAAGGGATCTTCTGCAGAAGGGTGGGAACTTCACGCACTTTGCCAAGAAGGACTTTCCCATATTTGCTTCGATCATTGACAAGCAGCCACACAATGTTGGACATTGGCTGTTTCAGGAGATGGCCAAGTTTGCTTTTCACTCCTGGCAATCATCTCAGATTCCCTTCCCTAGCCTGGTCTCAGTGATCCTCTTCCACGAGAAGATATGGTACTTAGCAGCCAATGACCCTCTAGTTTATCCTGCTGAATTTGGACAGCATATAATGAATCTTATGGGGGTTGATCGAGTAGAGAGATCAGACCAATCTAGAGCCCCATGCAGATCCAAGACAGCCAGGTCTAGAGGCACTCACTCTCGAGCAGAGGAAGCTCAGAGTGCTCCTCCTCCGTCATCTATTCCTTCAGATTTCGATTCTCGGGTTAAGGAGATTGTGGACAAGGCAGTCTCTGATTTAGTTGAAGGCATTGAACTTGCAGTTGGGAAGCTGGTCTCTGAAGTCAACAAGGGACATAGTGACTTGGTAGATATCCAAGAAGGATTTCGAGTTGAGCAAGAAGCCTTGAAGAATCAACTCAGTGATCAAGCTGCTAGCATTTCTACCCTCATGGTCACTATGATGAGCTTAAGTGACAAGATGGATCAGATTTTATGAAATCAATCCACACATGCTTCTACTTCGGTTTCCACCACAGCTCCTACCCAGCCTGCTACTGATCCTCCTTCTGAACCTCAGCCTGAACCCAAGCCTACCCAACCTGATCCTTCTTCCCCACCTTTTGCTGATGACAAAGGGGGAGAGAATGTTGAGTGATGAGAAGGATATTTGCATTTCATATTTGTGCTTCATTTTCCTTTTCGTTGTGTTTCTTGAGCATATCTTTTAGTATGTTTGAAACTCCAAGTTGTATGGTTGAAATCTACTTGTTAATGAATGAATATGAGTTATGTGCTTCTATGCTTTTGTATATTGTCAAATGTGTTTCTGCTGATATCTCTGATAACTTGCACAATTTTTTTTCCTTTCAAAATTGTATTTCAACATTAATTTTCAAAATCAATTGTTTACAAGTGTTGTCATCATCAAAAAGGGGGAGAATGTTAGTTCTCTATGTGTTTTGATGATTACTAACAATTGTAAATAATATGGAGAAGGTTTGTCAAAGTTTAGAATGGTTTAAACTTGTTATTTTCAAGCAAAAAACTTTCTGTCTAAAACGAACTCAAGCCTGTCAGTATCAAACTCGAGCCTGATTTTGACAAAAAGCACAAACTGCCAGTCTAACTTTTAAACTCTAGACTAAACCTGAAGTTTGAACTTAAACCGTTTCAAAAGTTTGTGTGAACTCGAGCCTGCAGAGGTTAAGCTCGAGTTCATCAATGGCAGAGAGGTTTGAACTTTGAAAACACCTTTAAACTCGACACATGTTTCCTCAAACCTCAAGTTTGCAAGATTTCAAAGTAAAGTTTTCAAGTTTACAAAGATCATGAACTCGAGCCTGTCTAGGCAAACTCGAGTTCATCCTTGGCGGGACAAATTTTACAAACTCAAGGACACTTTCAAACTCTGCACTGTTTTATTAAAAGAAAAGCTTTTCCAGATTGAAAAGTTCCCAATTCTTTAAACTCGAGCCTAGCTCTTTCAGACTTGAGCCTAGTTTTGGCTGAGAGCTTTCAGAGTTTTTCAAAGTCAACTAAACTCGAGCCTAAACATTTTAAACTCGAGCCTAAAAGTTCCAGAGAGCAAAGAACTTTTCAATGTGTTTTGAACTCGAGAGTTTGTTCTACAAACCTCAGGTTTGTCCTTTCAAGTTAAAACTAAGTTTTACACTAAGCGGTTTTAAGCTTGAGCCTAACATTTATAAACTCGAGTTCATCATTTAAACACAAAGTCTCCAGATTTCAAAATCGCAACATTCTTCTCTGGATAAAACAAACTCGAGTTCAGAACTGGCAAACTCGAGTTCATTTCAACCCGAGAGCAATTTTTCTTCAATGACTTAAGAACCTCAGGTTTAGAATACAAACCTCAGGTTTACACGTTTTTGAACTGAAATGATTTTGAACCCTAAAGCACCAAACTCGAGCCTGCAAGAACTAAGCTCGAGTTCGTGACGCTGTTTCAGAAATTTGAATTTGGGCATTTCAAAAATCAATATTGTTTGATCTTAATCTCTTCCAATATTATTCTCTGATATTCCCTGCTATGTTTAACGTGTTTATTAGTGGATTTCAGAGTATTAAAGAATGTTTGGTGAGAGGTTAAACATTAAAGCAAAAAGCAACTCAGAGCATTTATGCAAAGCTCAGAAAGTTACTCCATCTGACTAAATCCTTCTGCACACGACCACAAAGCATTAAAAATGTTAGTTCTCAATATGTTTTGATGATGATTAAACAATTGGAAAGTCCTGAAAACCAAAAAGATAAGGTTCATGATGCAAAAAAATCAGTTTTCCTTGCTGTCAGAGGAAAACTTGAGTTTTGGGATCCAAAACTTGAGTTTTGGTCTGAGGCAAAACTGCACAAAAGGCTTCACCGCTAGTTATAGTCATCACTGCCAGTTTTGAACTTTTGAACAGTTCAAAACTCGAGTTTTGGGATCCAAAACTCGAGTTTTCTCGAGTTTTGGCCTGGCAGAGAGGTTTCAAAGTTTCCTAAGTTTTTCAAGTTTCAAAACCTCCAGTTTTCCATGATCACCGCTAGTTTTGAACTTGCTATGTTTTTCAAGAAAGTTCAAAACTCGAGTTTTGGAGAGACAGAGAGCAACTGAATTTTCTCCAGTTCATCACCGCCAGTTTTAATTCATCACCGCCAGTTTTCAACTGTACATGTATTATCCAAGTTTTCATAAAATATGAAAACTCGAGTTTTGAATACCAAAACTCGAGTTTTGCCAAGGCAGAGAGCATTCAATTTTTTTTTCAAAATTGAAAACCGCCAGTTATGAACCAACACCTCCAGTTTTCATGTTTTGAACTTAAATCATGTTTTCACATGAAAAGTTCAAAACTCGAGTTTTGAGAAACAAAACTCGAGTTTTGGGCAACCCGAGAGGATTGATTTCTCCAAACTCTGATAACTGCCAGTTTTGGTTTGAACACCGTCGGTTATGAAGTATGAACAGTTCAAAACTCCAGTTTTGATCTTCAAAAACTCGAGTTTTGGTGAATTATCAGAAAAACACTGTTTCGTTTAAAACTTGCCAATTCTGATTCAATGATCCTTGTTTAAGATACCCATTGATCTTATATGTTATATGTATCATTTATCATTGTAACCGAGCTGTTCTAACGTGTTTATTCGTGAGAATACAGAAAGACTTTGAAATTGATTGAGATTCAAATAAAGAGTCATTTTAGGAAACTTGCTGAATATGTGGATAGCCGTTATGCAAACGGTCAAAATCTCCATGAATTGAGCCTCAACGTTCTTCAGACAAAACCAACATGGAAAAGAAACAAGAATCAAGCAAACAAATCTGCGAATGATTTCCCAACGGCTATATTCCAGACAGGGAGTAATTTCAGCTGATTGATCCATGATACAACTCCAGCAACAACTATATTTTTGAATTGGAAAAAGGTCCAACGGATCTATAACGTTCACAAGCTTCAAACCACTACAAATAGATGAAGATTTGAAGCTGGAAATATATAGAACTGAGTTACAACAATTCTACTCGAAAATATCAGTCAAGAGCTGTTCTTATCATTTGATTGTATTGTACTTCAGTGATCATCGTTATTCACTCTTAGAAGAGAGTTCATTTTCTGTAATTTCTTTTCTGTAAGGATCTCAAAGTAGTGGGACTTTGAGATTGGGTTATCTGATTACAACTTGTAAGGGGGAGTGTGTTCAAGGTTGTGAAACATCCTTTGTTTGCAGAGTCTGTAATCGTCAAGAGAGTTAGTGAAAATCCCAGAGTGACTGGGGACTGGACGTAGGTCATTAGATTGGACCGAACCAGGATAATTTCTTTGTGTCCTGCTCTTCTTCCCTTCATACTCTTCTCAATTCTGTTTCATCGAGTTTTGACAAAAACAGAGTATACTCGAAAAGAATTTTAAAATCCCCAATTCACCACCCCTCTTGGTGATTTAGCTGCTCTTTCATTTGGTATCAAAGCCAGACCTTCTCAGAAGAGCTTAACATCTCGAGAAGAATCACTATGGAAGGAATCTTACCTGATGGAGCTTCTATCAACCGTCCACCAGGCTTTAATGGTGAGCATTATTCTTTCTGGAAAGCTAAATTCAAAGTTTTTGTTTTGGCTACAGAATATGGCTTGTGGAGAGTATTTGAAAAAGGAGACTATGCTCCAACAATTGTGAGGGAAGATGTCGGGATTCCAAAACCTGAAGAAAACTATGATGAGAATGATAGAAGAAACATCACTCTCAATAGCAAAGCCATACTCATGCTACAAAGTGCCTTGAGCCAACAAGAATACTTCCGCGTATGCACTCTAACTTCAGCAAAAGCCATGTGGGATGCTTTGGAGATAGCTCATGAAGGGACAACTGGAGTCAAGCAGAATAGAGTCAACACCCTTATGACAGAATATGATCTCCTTCGCATGAAACAAGGAGAAACCATTGGTGAGTTTCAGTTAAGATTTACTCATTTGATTAATCAACTTGCTGCCTTAGGTAAGGTATATGAACAACCTGTTCAAGTGAGGAAAATCCTAAATGTTCTCAACAAAGAATGGGAAGCCAAAGTCACCGCCATCGAAGAAGCTCGTGGAGAGTCAATGACATCTGTAGCAGCCCTCTTTGGTAGTTTGTCTGAATATGAAGCAAAACTTAAATTCAAGAAAGGGCTTGAAGAGGTTCATGGGAAGAATAAAAGCATAGCTCTCAAAACCAATAAAGAGCCAAAATCAGATGATGAAGAAGATGAGGATGATGATGAAGAATTAAGCTTAATGGTCAGAAAATTCAAGAAATTCTTCAAGAGGGATCAGGCCAACAGAAAAATTCAAGAAATTCTTCAAGAGGGATCAGGCCAACAGAAAAATTCACAAGGGTAGCACAGAAACGAAGAAATCTATTACTTGCTACGAATGTGGACAACCTGGTCACTTCAAGTTGATTGCCCACAGCTTAAGAACAAAGAGAAGAAATCAAACAAATTCAAAAGAAGAGCTTATGTTTCAGGCATTTTGGGAGATAGCTCATCCGATGAAGATGAAGCTAAAGAGGAATAAAGAACCAACATCTGTCTTGTAGCTCAAGAAGAATCTGATAATGAAGAGGTAAAAACTTCTAACTCACCTTAAATTATCCTCTGAATACAATTCACTTTTTATTGAATTTCGAAAAATAGCCAAAGAACTATCATCTGCAAAAAGGAAAATCAGATTGCTAGAAAAACAAGTTCAAACTTCTTCTTCTCCTACTATAGATTCTGAAAATACTTCTGAAAGGAATTTTGAAAAAGGCAACGAAAAGATTTGTGAAAATTGCTGTACTTTAGAGAAAAGAAATCTGCTTCTTACTAAATCTCTTGAAAAATTCACCAACGGTAGTGAAATGCTTAATATTATTTTAAAACAACAAAGATTCACAAATGATAAGTCAGGAATTGGCTATAAACCTGATCTTGATAAACAAAAGGGAAAGAAGAAGATTGGACAGAAAACATATATGAGTTATTTTCAAAAATCAGTTCATTAATCCTTTTGCTCATGCAACTATTGCAATCGAAAAGGACATACTACTTCATCTTGCTTTCATAAAAGAGAAGGTAAAAGCAAACCTATAGGTAATTATCAATGGGTGCCAAAAGGATCCTATAAGGTTCCTAAGATACAAACTAACCCAAAAGGGCCCAAGAAAAAGTGGGTACCTAAGACTTGATATCTTATGTTTTGCAGATTTGTCTTAGAGCATCAAAAACCAATAAATGGTTCATTGATAGTGGATGCTCAAGACACATGACAGGGGATCAATCAAATTTTGCAACAATCAAATCTAAGGATGGAGGCAAGGTAACATTTGGTGGAAATCAAACAGGCAAGATTGCTGGAATTGGAGATATTGGAAACACCAATGGACCAAAGATTAAAGATGTATATCTTGTTGAAGGCTTATGCCATAATCTCCTTAGCGTAAGTCAAAGCACAGATAAAGGTAACTTAGTTATCTTTAATTCAGAAGAATGTTTGATTATTAGCAAAGAAATGCTTCCCCTAGAAGATATTAAGTCTAAAGCATTGTTTAGAGCACCTAGAGAAGGTAATTGCTATACACTTAATCTTTCAAACAATGATGAAGTTTCTGAAAAATGTTTTGTAAGTAATTCAGATGAAACTTGGCTTTGGCACAAAAAATTGGCACATGTTAATATGTCCCAACTTAACAAACTAGTCAAGAAAGACCTAGTTATTGACATTCCTAAACTTGTTTTCAAAAATGACATGATTTGTGACTCTTGTCAAAAGGGAAAATAGACCAAGTCTTCGTTCAATGCTAAAAATGAAATGTCAACTCACAAAGCTCTTCAATTACTTCACATGGATTTAATTGGACCTGCTAGAGTTAGAAGTTTAGGTGGCAATCTCTATACTCTAGTTATAGTTGACGATTATTCCAGATTTACATGGACCATATTTTTATGTTCTAAAGATGAAACATTTGATCAATTTGTTGCATTTGCCAAAAAGGTCCAGAACGAGAAAGGTCTTTCTATTTCAGGAATTAGAACTGATCATGGAGGTGAATTTGATAATCAAGTTTTTGCTGAATTCTGTGAAAGCATGGGAATTGATCACAATCTTTCAGCTCCAAGGACTCCTCAACAAAATGGAGTAGTTGAAAGAAAGAATAGAGTCCTCACTGAGATGGCAAGAGCAATGTTAAATGAAAATAACACATCTCAAGTATTCTGGGCAGATGCAATGTCTACGGCATGCTACATCTCAAACAGAGCCTATGTACGAAAGAAATTGAACAAAACTCCCTATGAACTGTACAAAGGAAGAAAGCCAAATTTGGCACATCTACATGTGTTTGGATGTAAGTGTTTCATCCACAACAATGGTAAGGATAACTTGGGTAAGTTTGATGCCAAAGCAGATGAAGGTATTTTTCTGGGATACTCAAATAGAAGTAAAGCATATAGAGTATTTAACATTTGAACACGTTGTGTAGAAGAATCTGTACATATAGTATTCTGTGACTCTTCTTCTAACAAGCCTCTGGATAATGATGATGATGAACCAATTTCGAAAAATCAACTTCATTTAAAAACTACTTCTGATTCAAATGAACTAGATGTTTTCGAAACTGATCCTCAAAACCATTTGGAAAATCCTGAACCATCTCAGCCTAAAGCTTGGAAATACACTAGGAATCATTTGTTAGACCAAGTAATAGGTGATATCAATCAAGGAGTAAGAACCAAAAAAAGCACTTTGAATGAAGTAACATTTTCTGCATTCATATCTCACATTGAACCCTCAAAAATTGATGAAGCCCTTTCAGACAATGATTGGGTGATAGCAATGCAAGAGGAGTTACATCAATTTGACAGAAATCAAGTTTGGGATTTGGTACCTAGGCCTAAAGACCATCCAGTCATTGGCACTAAATGGGTATTCAAGAACAAACGAGATGAATCTGCAATCATTGTCCGAAATAAGGCAAGATTGGTTGCCAAAGGCTTTAATCAGGAAGAGGGGATTGATTATGAAGAAACTTATGCTCCAGTGGCAAGATTGGAAGCCATAAGAGTTCTTCTAGCCTTTGCTTGTGTTAAAAGAATTAAGCTTTATCAAATGGATGTAAAAAGTGCATTTTTAAATGGTTTTATACAGGAGGAAGTTTATGTTGAACAACCTCCAGGATTTCAAAATGAAAAATTTCCAGATCATGTTTATCATCTCAAGAAAGCATTGTATGGTCTTAAGCAAGCTCCTAGAGCTTGGTATGAACGTTTAAGCAAATTTCTCCTTGATCAAGGCTTTGTTAGAGGAAAAGCTGACACGACTCTTTTCATTAGAACTAATAAGTTAAATGAAATTTTAGTTGTTCAGATATATGTGGATGATATAATATTTGGTGCTTCTAATGATGGTTTATGTGAAGATTTTGCAAAGAAAATGTAGGGAGAATTTGAAATGTCTATGATGGGAGAACTTAATTACTTTCTTGGTTTACAAATTAAGCAAAAGAAGGATGGGATCTTCATATCACAAACCAAGTATCTGAATGATCTCTTAAAGAAGTTTGGAATGGATCAATGTAATGGTGCTGACACTCCTATGAGTGCAACTACTTTATTGGATGCTGTTGAAGAGGGCAAAGACTTCAATATTACAAAATATAGAGGAATGATTGGTTCATTACTCTACCTAACAGCAAGTCGCCCGGACATCCAATTCAGTGTTGGAATGTGTGCAAGGTTCCAATCCGCCCCAAAAGAGTCACATGCTGAACATGTGAAAAGAATTTTCAGATACCTTGCTGACACTAAAACTCTAGGATTGTGGTTTCCCAAAGGTCAACCTGAACATTTGGTGGCATATTCAGACTCAGATCATGCTGGATACAAAACCGATAGGAAAAGCACAAGTGGACAGTGTGAATTCTTTGGTGGATCACTTGTGTCATGGTTTAGCAAGAAACAAACAACGGTAGCTGTATCATCTACTGAAGCTGAATATGTAGCTGCTTCAAGTTGCTGTGCACAAGTTTTGTGGCTGAAACAACAACTCTCAGATTTGGGAATCAACCTCAAAGAAGTTCCAATATTGTGTGACAATACGAGCACAATAAGCTTGGCGAAAAATCCAGTTCAAAATACTAGGACCAAGCACATTGATGTGAGGCATCATTTCATAAGAGATTATGTTCAGAAAAAGGAAGTCAAGGTCATGTTCATTCCGACTGATCTCCAATTGGCAGACATCTTCACAAAACCACTTGCTAAAGAACAATTTAATTTCATAAGAAGAGAATTGGGAATGGTAAATCCCAATGAGCTGTAAGTATTTCTCACTTAATCCAATGTTAGTTATGGTTTTGATGATTATAAGTTACTAACTTAAGCATCGGAGTATCTAGTTTTCTCTTTTGCAGGATGTTAAAAATCTGAGTTTTTGCTGTCAGAAGTGAAAACTCGAGTTTTTGAAGGCAAAAACTCGAGTTTTTGAAGTTCCAGTATCGGGGTCAGAGAATGAGCAGAAATTTTCACAACAGTTGAAAACTCGAGTTTTGGGGTGCAAAACTCGAGTGTTGGACTCGGAATGTCAACGGTTCACAATACACCATTGACAACCAGGTAAGTAACTAAAATTCATCAAAACTCGAGTTTTGGTGATGAAAACTCGAGTTTTGGACTGTGTATATATATATGTCCGTGTGTGTTCTTCAAAACCACGCTCAAAACTGCCGGTTTTGCCCTAAAACGCTCTGAACTTCCTCTTCTTTGTTCTTCGTGAATCAACCCAGAATCTCTCGAAACTCACTCGAATCCACAAAATGACCTCAAAATCCACTCAACCCTCTCAATCCGAAGCTAATCCACAACCTGAGAGATCTCAATCTCAGTCATCTCCTCCCTTACAGCTTCTTCAACGCCCACCGAGAACGAAGTCTATACCCAGCAAGCTACATGATGGCATTAATTGTTCCATAACAGGAATCAGAGGCGAAATACCTCAATCTACATCAAAGGCCACATCTGCTACTCACTCTCGTTCCAAAGGTGTATCATTCCAAGAACCCATTGCAACTCCTAAGAGAAAAAGGAATGAACCTGTACAAGAACAACCAGTGGCCAAAGGGAAAAAGAAAGCCAGAACGAAGAAAGCTTCCAACTATCAGCCGGAGACCGAGCCATCTCAAACTCAGAAGAAGAAAGCAACCACATCTGGGCCTCAGACAACTTCAAGAACAGAGCCATCCTCTTCTCAGTCTCCTTCAACTATGGAAAACGCCATAGAAGACATCTATCGTATAAAATCCTACCCTCAATTCTTTGACATTGCTTCAGTTATATAAAAGCTTTAGACAATTCCTTCAAAGGAAAATTTGCTTCTAGAGAATTTTGTGCCGTTGTAGCTGTTGATTTTGATATTTTGGAGAGAGAAACCAACCTGAATTTGAAGCCTTGGTTGAGTTTTTATGAGAATTTCATTTCCATAGCTGCCCCATACTCCCCAAACCTTGTTCGTCTGTTCTATTTCAATATGGTTTATGACAATGTTTTGGGTCCTGAGGGCGAGTTGATAGAGGAGAGAGTCACTACCATTGTTAGAGGAACTAAATTCACTCTCTCTGCATCCATTTTGAACAAAATTTTAAAACTAGATCAATATCTTGTTCATAACTCTGAGTATAGTAATAGGGAGATTTGGTCTGTACTGATGCCACACAAACCTTTTCCTGAAGACCAATCTCACACTCTGTCATTCAGACCAAGCTCTATGCCTCCTAGGAATAGAGTTCTATGGTATATCTTTTCGAGAAATTTTATCCAGAAAGGTGGCAATTTCACCCACTTTGCACAAAGAGACTACCCCCTGTTTACTTCGTTTGTCAATAAAACCCCTTTCAATCTTGGTCATCACATTCTGAAAGAGATGATCAAATTCAAGTTCCCTACCAGGAAGCTATCTCACATGCCATTTCCCTCTCTGATATCTGTCATACTGTTTTATTTTAAGATTTGGTATGTCGGAACAGCAGAAACCCTGAAGTATCCTCCTTACTTTGGAAAGGGTCAGTTGAATTTGATGAATCTGACATTTGAGGGAGAGGGCTCAGGGCAATCAAGAGCCCCTACGCACTCTAAAGCTCCAGCCAGATCACAATCCAAAGCTTCTCAAGCCCAGTCTCAGTCTCAAAACCAAGAAGCTCAGTCTGCCCCACCTCCTCCTTCCTCTGATTTTGAAGCTAGAATAAAAGAGATTATTGACTCAGCAGTTAAAGATATATCTAAGAGGATTGGGTATGAAATTGGGCAATTAAGAGGAGCACATTTTAGGGATACCAAGCATCTGGTTGAGGTATAGGATGCCATGAAAGAGGACTTGGTAGAACTCACTAATCAGAATGCCAAGATAGCAGACATGGTTACCAGTCATGACATTGTACTTGCTTCTCTAAGTGTGTCCAACTCTAGCTTACATGACAAAATGGATCAGCTGTTGAAACATTTCAACATTGAGCTTTCTTCAGCTTTTGGAGCCACCTCAGATCCACAGCCTTCTGGACTTGCACCTGAAAGTTCCACTCCTACTATGCCATCAGCCTCCACACCAGTTGCAAAGCCTATTGATCCTAACCCTCTAGCCATTGTACCCTATATTCCTCCTATATTTGTTCTTGACCCAGATTATGAAGATGACAAAGGGGGAGAAGATCAGAGCTAAAGGCAGAATTTGGAATCTTTTGATTTTGATTGTTGTTTTGATCTCTGTTTTGTAGTGTTTTCATTGCTTTGTTTTGACATTAAAAATGATGAATTTGCTTGAGTTGCTTAAGTTATTTGCTCTGATAATGTCTACTTCTGTTAATTACTTCTGCCATATACTTTAAGATTCATAAGCAAAACTTTTTAACTAGTTTTTGAAATATCCTTGATGTCTATCAAGTCATTAATACATATCAGTTTAAATGCCAAATGGATTTCAAGTGTTCAAAATCCAAATTTTCTCAAATTCTTAAAAGAATGGTTTTCAAGTGTTGTCACCATCAAAAAGGGGGAGAATGTTAGTTCTCAATATGTTTTGATGATGATTAAACAATTGGAAAGTCCTGAAAACCAAAAAGATAAGGTTCATGATGAAAAAAAATCAGTTTTCCTTGCTGTCAGAGGAAAACTCGAGTTTTGGGATCCAAAACTCGAGTTTTGGTCTGAAGCAAAACTGCACAAAAGGCTTCACCGCCAGTTATAGTCATCACTGCCTGTTTTGAACTTTTGAACAGTTCAAAACTCGAGTTTTGGCCTGGCAGAGAGGTTTCAAAGTTTCCTAAGTTTTTCAAGTTTCAAAACCTCCAGTTTTCCATGATCACCGCCAGTTTTGAACTTGCTATGTTTTTCAAGAAAGTTCAAAACTCGAGTTTTGAGAACCAAAACTCGAGTTTTGAGAACCAAAACTCGAGTTTTGGAGAGACAGAGAGCGACTGAATTTTTTCCAGTTCATCACCGCTAGTTTTAATTCATCACCGCCAGTTTTCAACTGTACATGTATTATCCAAGTTTTCATAAAATATGAAAACTCGGGTTTTGAATATCAAAACTCGAGTTTTGCCAAGGTAGAGAGCATTCAATTTTTTTTCAAAATTGAAAACCGCCAGTTATGAACCAACACCTCCAGTTTTCATGTTTTGAACTTAAATCATGTTTTCACATGAAAGTTCAAAACTCGAGTTTTGAGAAGCAAAACTCGAGTTTTGGGCAAGCCGAGAGGATTGATTTCTCCAAACTCTGATAACTGCCAGTTTTGGTTTGAACACCGTCGGTTATGAAGTATGAACAGTTCAAAACTCCAGTTTTGATCTTCAAAAACTCAAGTTTTGGTGAATTATCAGAAAAATGTTGTTTCGTTTAAAACTTGCCAATTCTGATTCAATGATCCTTGTTTAAGATACCCATTGATCTTATATGTTATATGTATCATTTATCATTGTAACCGAGCTGTTCTAACGTGTTTATTCGTGAGAATACAGAAAGACTTTGAAATTGATTGAGATTCAAATAAAGAGTCATTTTAGGAAACTTGTTGAATATGTGGATAGCCGTTATGCAAACGGTCAAAATCTCCATGAATTGAGCCTCAACGCTCTTCAGACAAAACCAACATGGAAAAGAAACAAGAATCAAGCAAACAAATCTGCGAATGATTTCCCAACGGCTATATTCCAGACAGGGAGTAATTTCAGCTGATTGATCCATGATACAACTCCAGCAACATCTATATTTTTTAATTGGAAAAAGGTCCAACGGATCTATAACGTTCACAAGCTTCAAACCACTACAAATAGATGAAGATTTGAAGCTGGAAATATACAAAACTGAGTTACAACAATTCTACTCGAAAATATCAGTCAAGAGCTGTTCTTATCATTTGATTGTATTGTACTTCAGTGATCATCGTTATTCACTCTTAGAAGAGAGTTCATTTTCTGTAATTTCTTTTCTGTAAGGATCTCAAAGTAGTGGGACTTTGAGATTGGGTTATCTGATTACAACTTGTAAGGGGGAGTGTGTTCAAGGTTGTCAAACATCCTTTGTTTGCAGAGTCTGTAATCGTCAAGAGAGTTAGTGAAAATCCCAGAGTGACTGGGGACTGGACGTAGGTCATTAGATTGGACCGAACCAGGATAATTTCTTTGTGTCCTGCTCTTCTTCCCTTCATACTCTTCTCAATTCTGTTTCATCGAGTTTTGACAAAAACAGAGTATACTCGAAAAGAATTTTAAAATCCCCAATTCACCCCCCCTCTTGGTGATTTAGCTGCTCTTTCACTTCTAATCCTTCGTTTTAATCATCTGAAACTCACCAATAAAGTGGTTAAACATATCTAGGAACATTAGAGATTAATCATAGGAAGTATTAAGTTCAAACAAGAAGGTATTGCAAATTCGTCAGATTTGAAATTCTGAAGTCATGAAGAAACCAGGAGGTTTTCTGAAAACCTGGATGTTTTCAAAACCAGAGAAAAGTCGTTTGCTCTCTGTTTGCCCAAACCTGGAGGTTTCTGTCAAAAGTGGAAATTCTGAGTTTTTGCGCCAAACAGAAACCTGGAGGTTTTCTTGAAACCTGGAGGTTTTCAAAATCAGTGAAAAGTCATTTGCTCTCTGGATCCAGAAACCTAGAGGTTTTTCTGGAAACCTAGAGGTTTTCAAAAACATTGAAAGATCGTTTGCTCTCTGGTTCCAGAAACCTGGAGGTTTCTCGGGAAACCTAGAGGTTTTCAAAAACATTGAAAAGTCGTTTGCTCTTTGGTTCCAGAAACCTGTTTCTCTGGAAACCTGGAGGTTTCTCTGGAAACCTGGAGGTTTCTCTGGAAACCTGGAGGTTTTCTCCAATACTCGAGGTTTCTCTTAAATTTCAAAATTCTCAGGTTTGCGCCAAAACAGAAACCTGGAGGTTTGAGAGAAACCTGGAGGTTTTGAAACGCTTGGAAAAATGCAGAACCTCTCTGCCTTGACAAACCTGGAGGTTTGTCCAGAAACCTGGAGGTTTCTCATAATTTTGAGAAACTTGAGAAAACACCCTTTGAGCACAAACCTGGAGGTTTCCCATAAACCTGGAGGTTTTGCTTTGTTCAGAAAACTTGGAAAATTCTTGGCCAATTTCAAACTCAATTTTACATGTCCAAGCTCGAGGTGAGAATCCATTGCAAGAAGAATCAGCTCCAAACTCATTGTATTATGTCCGTTATGAACAGATGAATCAAGGCTGTTCTTGACCAGTGTTTTTGCAATGTCCTGCACTGACTGTCAACTTTTGAGTGTCATATCTCCTTAGTCTGAACTATGTTTTGGTCCGTTCAACTCTTGATGGAAATCTTTGTGAGTCTACTTTCATATGCCACCGATTTCAGCTCCATCCGATTTGTAGTTTGTGAGTTACACTCAAAATACTAAAGCTCGTTCTGGACTGTGACGTTGATTCTTGTGGCAACTTCAAAAAATAATATCTCCTTAATTTGAACTCCTTTTGGCTTGAATTTTATATGAAAATGACGCATTGGGAGTCTCGTTTCATATGCCACTGGTTTCACCTCAATCGGATCTCTTGTTTGGGAGATATCATCGAATTATCAGACCTCGCTCGAGCTAAACGTGAAATAGAGTAGACCAGAGTTGCTGATCAGTGTTGAAACCTTGAGGTTTTGCTAGAAACCTCGAGGTTTTGACTGAAACCTTGAGGTTTTGACTGAAACCTCGAGGTTTGCTAGTCCAGAGACGCCAGAGATGCTGAAGACACTCAAACCTTGAGGTTTGTACTCAAACCACGAGTTTTCTCGTCCTAAACCTTATATTTGCTTGTTTTAACTCTGAACTGAGCTATTCCAACTTCCATATGACCTTGGAGACTTCTAGCATCAATATAATAACTTGAATAATTATATTTTCATTCCATTCATCAAGTTCTTCCTTCTTTAATCTGCCATCTTTATTATTCTTCATAATCCAACTCTTTGTTTTTCTTCTATTCTCTTGATCATTCTTTGCCATTCAACTTGGACTCATCATTCTTAGCAAGTTATACCTTCTTCAATATCTCCTCTTCTTCTTGATTAATCTCTATGATTCAACTTGAACTAATCTACTTTAAACATAGTAGTTAGTCAATGTAGGAGATAACTATATTACTCAATATATTACTCAATCTTTTTGCTTTCAATAATAGCATCCATATAAGACATCATCAAAACTAATCACAACTAACATTCTCCCCCTTTTTGATGATGGCAAATACTATAAGAAAAATATGTATGAATGAGAAAATATATTAAACCCAACATATTTTTCTTGTCATTCTCTCCCCCTTATTTGTCATTAGCAAAAAGTTGAAGTAAAGAAGAAATGTTTAGAGAGACAAATATGAAACCACATTAGAAAGAGTCAAAGAACTGATTTCCTCTCCCCCATTGAAAGTGTTTACATTTTAAATATGATGCAATTTGGAATGTTTTTATGAAAACAAATTTGAAAGAATTTGGAGAGGTTTTCAAGACAACTTTCACAATTAAAGTATATAGATACCAAACATGTGCAAAATTTCGACTGAATATAAAAGGATAAAGATTAGAAATGCTCATGTTGGTTTTGGAAATTGATGAATGATCTGTAAAGTCCATTTGATAGCTTTCTTGTTGAAAGAGATCCGTGATGTGCTCTGAACAGCCTTTGAGATGTGGAATGAGACCAAAGTATTGACTTCTTGAATTGTATCTCATATGAATGAATAATGCCAGGATTCAGATTCAATCCTTTGCCTTTTCTTCATAAAAGTCTGACCTTGAACATATCTCAGCTCGTTCCAAGAGATGTTCTTCATTCTTTGTAAAGCAAATCTCAGATTGATTGTCAAAACATCTTTCCTTAAATTAGTATATTCTCCTTATAGTGCATTAAGGAAAGTCCTAGGACATAATATAATCTCCTGCTACAAATTGAAAACATTCTTTCCAAAGGATTTGTTAGTGCATGCCAAATATCAAAGTATCCCTTTCTATGTGATCTTTTTCAAATAAAGATAATGAAAGGAAAATATGATATTAACTCATCATCAAAACTAACAAGAGATAATGAATGCAGATGAGTATGCTTAAAAAGGGTTTTTCTTCAAATAAAGGAGGTGAGCTTTTAAAGTATAAGACATATATGAATGTGAAGTTCCACCTTAATGAATGCATGGCTAAAATGTGAAGTTTCCTTTCATGATACCAAATAATAATAGACACCGAATGTTATGAGGTTTGGAAATATTTTTGCTCACAACATGGTACCTCAGAATTGAGAACTTTCAAGTTCACTTGGGTGGACTTGAATTTGGTATGAAGAAATCACTTATGCTTTTTATGATGATGAAAGAGTTTTAAAGCATAAGGATCATGTTAAATAAATGATTATGCTCAGGCTAAGATTCATGAAATAAAATTAAATGAATACAATCAAGTTAGCCTAGCATGATTATGATATACAATACAATACCTCAATCAAGTAATATCGTAATTACTTGAGTCATAATCATCTGTAATCCATAGATGCATCAATGGCTAGCTATTATCTGATAATGTGATCAATACTGAGGTTCTCCCAAATATGAATAAGCCTCAGGAGGGTGAGTCTCTATAACCACCAATTGCTCTGAATGCATCTTAGCATCTTGGTCTAAGCCTCTTGCTAGTGATGGGATGTCACTCAATAGATATAGCCACTGAAATGGTCTATTTTGTTTGCCTATGTTCTTTGTATCCCTCAATAGAACTTTTGGTTAGCTCCTGCAAAAATATGTGTCCTTTGGTATTCAATGATTCTTGAGTCCACACAAGATTAGACATGACAACCTTATGCTCTTAAAAGATTAAATCATATGATATTTAAGCAAAGAGCATAATAAATCAATCAAAGATTAAGAACATAATTTTACCCAATTAAATAAGTTCAGGCCAATGAATCCAAAGGGTAATAATTAAATGATACCAAAAATGTTATTTTTCAATGACAATTTGAAAATATATTTTATGCAGAAAAGATGTCATTGATAAAATACATGTAAATTTAAGCATAAAAAAAATCTTATCCATAAAGATAAACATTTATCAATTCACAGTTCATGAATGAGATCAGATTTTTCAAGAAGGATAATGAAATATGCAAAGTGTTTCAAATCTTGAATATTCTTTCAAAATGTGATAATGCATTATGAAATCAAAGTTTTGATGAATGAAAGATTCATTTTTGAAACATGTTTGAAAACAATGCTCATTATAAACATATTGGAAGTCAATAGGTTTAATGAATATATCAGTATGCTTCAGTTTTAGAAAACATGTTGAACATTGAAGTTAACATGTTGAAGAATTTTCTGAAAAGCCAAAGTCAAGAAAGTAAAGCATTATCAAGACATGCTTAGCACAACATATATAAGCTTAATGACTTTGCTATTGACCAAGAGATAATCTTGCCTTAGAGAGTAGAGTCTTGAAAATATAAGAACATTCAAGGCAAGAGTATGAATATGCAGAGATAGTTACTCAGAATATAGATGAACACAAATGCTGACGTATTTGAGTAACACAAGGAGTACTAGGATTCATAGACGATGAAGGCATAAGAGGTTTTATCATTGTATACCTTTGCCTTAGGTGCTAAGAAGATTGACTTTGCTTACCCATTGGTTCTTCATATGTTTTCCCATGGGTGTTGGCAAAGCTCTCTCAAGGGATATAGACTTCAAGAGTCTTCTATTTGATAGTTGAGAGAATCTCCTTTTCTTGTTCTCCTCAAGATAGCTGAATGGTACTCTGTGGTAGTTTGTTCTTGAGGTGGAACATAGTCCTCTTGCTTGTATCCATTGCTTCTTTTGATTCAGCTTTGTAGTTTCAGCAATAGGTGTCCTGACAGTTCTCTTGCTTGATATAGATTCCATGATCTTCTTCAATGGTGCATGAGAAACTCTTGGACTCTTCTTCTTCTCTGTACCTTTATGTCTATTCTCTTTGGAATCAATCTGCACACATTAAGCACTAGATGGACATTTTGGTACCCATTTATACTTAGGTCCTTGATAGTTAGTATTGGACCTTGATTGTCCTTTAGGAACCCAACCAAATTTATTTCTTACATTAGAATTTCTTCTAATATAGCATGTGTAAGAAATATGACCAGATTTTCCACAATAGTTGCAAATAATAGAATGATGCTTATTCTGAATATTTTTGCAAGTATTGTGCTGATTATGAGAATAAGAATTCAAATAATCTTCATTTGAACATTTATTCTTCCCACATGATTTTCCATCATGATTGAAAACATTTTTGTTTTTCAAAATAGAATCAGCAATTGGTTGAAAAACAATTTTATGCAAATGTTCAAAATCATTAGAGAAAGGGTTGGAGTTGTTTACCATATGTGCATTTTGAGCTCCAAATAATGTTTTATCATATTCATACATGATGAGCTTTTCCTGGGAATCCTCATTCTCTTGTTCTTTCATGTTGACTGGATCATGGAAGTGTTCTAAGATTTCTCCTTCTTCATCTTCAACTTCCAATTGTTCATCAATTGTGGATATACAACTCATAGTTTCAGATGAACTGCCAACACTATCAACTTCAACATTTGAATAATTATATTTTCATTCCATTCATCAAGTTCTGAAGATTGGAGCTTGATACCCAAGAGGGGGGTGAATTTGGTATCTTTAAAAAATTTAAAGATCTAACTCTGTTTTGCACAACTAAGAACAAGGTATAACAGAGATGGAGAGAAGAGAAGCTTTGCACAATACGATTTATACTGGTTCGGTCATTTCCCTGACCTACATCCAGTCCCCAAGCCTCACTTGGGATTTTCAATCCACTAACTTCACAAAATTGATTACAACCTCTATACTCAGAGTAGTTCTCTCTCTAGAACTCACTCCCCCTTACAAGATGTAATCAATACACCCAACCACCAAGTCCCCTGACTTGTGGTTATCACAATCAATAAATGATTTACAGAAATGACTCTCTTACAGAGCGGATAAAATGAACACTGAAGCACAAGTATCAAATTGATACAATACAGATGAAAGCTGAACACAATAAATGACATTTAATAAATTTTCGCTCTCAATTAGTGTATCAGCTTGAGAAGAAGTTAATGCACTCTATTTATAGGTAGAGAACATTAAATGACCGTTGCTTGATGAATCCAACCATTGTAGGTGATTAGCACTAAGTCTGGTGTTCTTCTCTCTCTAAACTTCTGCTAATCCAAGTGTTAATGTGATCTGATGTAGCCCTCTGAGAATTTGCCCATTGGAGATGACTTTACTTGTTGTAGTAAACATTCTTTAACGTTTAGAAGGCGTGCTCAGATGGATAAGCTGAAAGTAGGTTGATTTGCAGAAGTGCATTTAATGCACTGTACACTTTTTGCTTTATGGCTTTGACCTTCAATAATCTTCATCTGTGCTAACTGTAATTCACTTAACAAACTTGTTAAACATAGTAGGGAACATAAGTGAATGATATATGAAGGCAATTAGGTCAAACAATAAGGATTTGCAAATTCGTGTAATTCAAAAATCAATTTTGACCATTGTATACTGGAGTAAGTTCATCCATACTCGAGTATGGCACTGTGCATAAGTGTCCGTACTGCAGTATCTAAAGTCATACTGGAGTATGCAGCTTCCAGAGGAAAACCATCGTGACTTATGTTTGAAGAACAAGACCTATACTGTAGTATGTTAGTAGTGTACTCGAGTATGGAACTGTTTGTGAGAAAAATTTTAAGTTCAAAATGCCTCTATACTGGAGTAAGCATCTATATACTGGAGTAAGCAAGTCTTGACAAGTTGAGTGACCTCTCTGTATGGTCCCATACTCGAGTATGCAACTCTATACTCGAGTATGCAACTCTAATTTCAAAAAGTGTGAAGTCTTCTCTTGTCTATACTGGAGTATACAAATCCATACTAAAGTATGCAAGAACATGTGTCAAGTTGAAAATCAGTTTAAAAGCCCAATACTGCAGTATGCAAACCTATACTGCAGTTTGCAATAGTTATAAAATTTGGGAGCTCTTTGTATAAGCCTATACTCGAGTATGCATATCTATACTGCAGTATGCAACTCAAGTTGAAAAACTTATTTGCTCTCCGTAAGTCCAATACTCGAGTATAGCTCACTATACTCCAGTATTGACTTAACTTGAAAACTTTGTTTGCTCTCTGGATGGCCTATACTCGAGTATGCATACCTACTCGAGTATGCACCAATTTTCAAAAACTTGATTGCTCTCTGTGACTTCAATACTCGAATATGTCTACCCATACTGCAGTATTGACTTGTAAAATACAATTGAGCAATCCTTTAACAGTCCTATACTCGAGTATGCATACCTATAATCGAGTATGCAACTATCAGATGGTTTTTAAAGGATTTTGGAAACTTCAAAACATGTTTACACTTGTTGTTAATCATCAAAACACATTGAGAACTAACATTCTCCCCCTTTTTGATGATGACAACACTTGTAAACTTTCTTTTTAAAGAACTTGAAAGATGTAATCTGTTTTGAATTGAAGTTTTCAAAATTCAATGTTAAGTTATCAGAAAACAGCCAATTTTGCATTTCAACATATAAAGTTCAGAGAATGGCAGCAAAATGGAATTCAAAGGTGTAAACAAACTGAACTATATTCATTTAAACAAACTACATACAATCAGAACTGATATCAGAAAGGGTAAACACTCTGATAATCACTGATATCAGAACAAGCTCAGAAACAACAAAAATAGCTCAATGAAATGTAAACTACCTAGTCACAACACCTAGACCCTATACATCTACATCTTTCTCTCCTTCTCCCCCTTTGTCGTCAGCAAACTCTGGGTCAAGGACAAAGACAGGAGGAGTGTAGGGCACCATGGCCAGAGGGTTTGGATCATGAGGCATGGAAAATGGGGAAAGTAAAGGGAGAATCTCAGTGGTCGGAGTAGGTGGAGATGGAAATGGGTCAGGTAGGACCTCTGTGGTAGGAGTGATAGGTGAAGATAGTATGATTGTGGCTGGTGTGGGAGTGGAGGCTGGGGATGATGTGACATGTGGTGATGTGGTGTGCGGTGGGCTAGGAAATGCGGAAGAAGGTGAGGGAGGTGGAGAAGTATGAGTCTCAGGTGTGGATGTGGAAGGCTGGGTAACAGGAATGGATGGCTGGACCTCTGGGACAGGAGAGGATGAGGAAGGAGCAGTCGTGAACCCGAAGGTGGATGTAGAAGGAGCTCCAATACTGAAGTGGTTGAGCAGGCGATCAATCTTATCCCGGGCCTCTATTGCAACATCATATTTCATGGATAGCTGGGAATCTAAGTCAATGCCCTGGTCGAAGATCTCGTCCTGCTTCTTGTCAGATGCATCCTTCAGCTTGCCCAAGTCATGCTTCACATCCATCAGACCCAGCTTAATCTCAGCTCGTATCTTGTCGAACTCGGCCTTCATTATCAAGGTTTGTGATGTGAGAGCAGCATCCACAAATTCTCTGATCCTCTGCTCAAAATCCAATGATAGTGGAGGCGGAGCCGACTGAGCCTCATGTGTGACTGACTGTGATGCACGTGCTTGAGGTCTTTGTGGAGCCCTCGACTGACCGGATCCTTCCGGCTCAAAGTGAATCTTCATAAAGTTGAATTGGGTCTTCCCGAAGGCCGTGATATACTTCATTTGCTCAGGAGGGCCCACATACCATATCTTATGGAAGAACATGATCAGGGACACCAGAGAAGC
Organism: Acacia crassicarpa; assembly: GCA_034222035.1. Taxonomy (NCBI): domain Eukaryota; kingdom Viridiplantae; phylum Streptophyta; class Magnoliopsida; order Fabales; family Fabaceae; genus Acacia; species Acacia crassicarpa. Next base: position 29,088,752 of record JAWXYG010000002.1, on the reverse strand, counting down.
GAAGGGCATATATGATCCCTTCCGGGATACGAACTTGAAGTAGCTAATCTCCTTAAAGAGCCACTGCCCGATGTTGAGGGGATGCTTCTTGATAAAAGCAGTGAAGAACCTATAATCTTTCTGTGTAAAATGCGTGTAGCTCCCTCCCCTCTACACAAAATTACGCGAGTACACATACCAAATGACTCGGTGCAGAGGTGGCATATCCGAGGGCTTGAAGGACAAGTGGGCTCTCTGATCATCCGGTACGTCCTGACCGGGCACAAGTGTGGTATACACCTCCTCATTGGTGTATCTCGGTGTAGATGCCTCTGGAGGATCAACAACCTTGAGGATCTTGTTGAGGATGGCAGCAGACAATGTGAATTGTACCCCTCTGACAAAAGTTGTGATCCTTTCTTCAACCAGCTTTCTTTCCGAGTCCAAAATATGGTTGGTCGCCATGTTGAAGTAGAACATCTTGACCAACTCCGGGTAGTACGCGGCCTCGATGGAAACAAAAGACTGATATGGCCCGAACCACGGTGAGAGATCAACATTGCACTCTTTATACACTTGTTCCAGATCAACTGAAACAACAGCGCAGAATCCACGGCTTGCAAATTGATATCTGAACTTGGCGTTCAAGCCGGGCGGGAGTGGAACTGGAGCAACCTTGAAACCTTCAGGAGCATTCTTGTGAAGCTTAATCTCCTCCACTGCATTTGCAATCACAGGTGATACCCCTTCCTCTGACTCTGTCTCAGACTCAGAGCCGGTAACCTCGACAGTGGATGGAGAAGAGACGATAGCGGTAGAAGCTTGCTTTGCTCTTGCCTTTCGGTGTACGACAGTCCTCTTCCCCTTTGCTTTGCTCGGCTCTCCGGTCTTCTTCTTCTTGCTTGCCGAAGGTGGTGCCAGATCTTTTGACGAAGTACCCCTCTTTTTGGGGTTTGGAGAAGCGGTCTCAGGAATAGTGACTCCAACTCGAGGAATCATTTTGTCAATGCCCGTTTGCAATCTTTTTGGAATCGATTTTGTCCTCGGTGCTCTTGGAAGTTGAGAAGGAACCGGTTGATCAGATTGGGATTGCTCTTTGGACATTTTGAAGCTAGGGTTTTGACGATAGAGAGAGAGGAGATGATTTGGAGGAGGTTTGATGGGAATTTATGGAAGTTTAAAGGAGGAACACGACGGTTTCAGAGTGAGAGAAGAGAGAAAGATGCGTTTTCTAGGGTTTACTGGAGTAAGGGATGCGAGTATGAAAGAACACGACTGTTCAGTATATATAGACAGACCCCTATACTCGAGTATAGTTCTTGCTTACTCTAGTATAGCATACTTTCACTTACATACTCGAGTAAAGGTGGAAGTATACTAACCTGGACTTCAAAAAATGTAATGTGAATTTTTTTTGAAACCCCGATGGACATACTCGAGTATGCCACTTGCATACTGTAGTATGCCTCTGGCATACCTGGAGCTTTTGCCTCTGTCTAACCCTATACTGCGGTATAGCACACTGTACTCGAGTATAGCACCACTTTTCTCAGCAATGTGTTCTCTGCCTTCTGGATACTCGAGTATCCACTTACATACTGCGGTATAGCTCTTCTGAACTTCAGTTTTAGCTTTCTGCAACTTCCATACTCGAGTATCATCACCAATACTGGAGTATGCAACCTCTGAAACATCAAAACATCCTGCAAAAACAATGGCTATACACTTCGATGCTTAAGTTAGTAAAGATTAATCATAAAAAAAATCATCAACTTCCATGCTTAAATTGAGAGAGAATTCCTTACAATTCATTGGGATTTACCATTCCCAATTCTCTCCTTATGAAGGTGAATTGTTCCTTGGCTAGAGGCTTGGTGAAGATGTCAGCTAGTTGAAGATGGGTCGGAATGAACATCACTTTGACATCTCGCTTTTGAACATGGTCCCGAATGAAGTGATGCCTCACATCAATATGCTTGGTTCTTGTGTGTTGCACCAGATTTTTGGCCAAGCTTATTGTGCTTGTGTTGTCACACAATATTGAGATTTTCTTCAAGTATACTCCCAAATCAACAAGTTGTTGCTTCAACCATAGCACTTGAGCACAGCAACTTGAGGCGGCCACATATTCAACTTCAATTGATGACACGGCCACAGTTGTTTGCTTCTTGTTGAACCATGACACAAGAGAGTTGCCAAAGAATTCGCATTGGCCACTTGTGCTCTTTCTATCCGTCTTGTAGCCAGCATGATCCGAATCCGAATATGCTACCAAGTGCTCCGGCTGACCTTTGGGAAACCACAATCCAAGAGTCTTCGTATCTGAGAGGTATCTGAATATCCTCTTCACGTGTTCAGCATGAGACTCTTTAGGAGCGGATTGGAACCGAGCACACATCCCAATGTTGAATTGGATGTCCAGGCGACTTGCTGTGAAATAGAGCAATGATCCAATCATTCCTCTATACTTGGTGATGTTGAAATCCTTGCCCTCTTCATCAGCATCCAAAGAAGTGGTTGTGCTCATTGGTGTGTCAGCCCCATTGCACTTGTCCATCCCAAACTTCTTCAGCAAATCATTTAAATACTTGGTTTGAGATATAAATATCCCATCTTTACGTTGCTTGATTTGCAGCCCAAGGAAGTAGTTGAGCTCTCCCATCATTGACATCTCAAATTCACCCTGCATAGTCTTGGAAAATTCCTCACACAAGGAGTCATTAGTAGCACCGAAAATAATATCATCAACATAAATCTGAACAATTAAAATCTCATTCAATTTATTTTTCTTAATAAACAATGTTGTGTCAGCCTTTCCTCTAATAAATCCTTGATTGAGTAAAAATTGACTCAACCTTTTATACCAAGCTCTAGGAGCTTGCTTAAGACCATACAACGCTTTCTTTAGCTTAAAAACATGATCCGGAAATTGATCATTTTCAAAACCTGGAGGTTGTTCAACATACACCTCCTCTTGAATGAAACCATTTAAAAATGCACTTTTCACATCCATTTGGAAAAGTTTAAAGCTTTTAGTGCATGCAAAGGCTAGTAGGACTCTTATGACCTCCAATCTTGCTACTGGGGCATAAGTTTCCTCATAGTCTATGCCTTCCTCTTGGTTGTAACCTTTGGCAACCAATCCTGCCTTGTTACGGACAATGATTGCCGATTCATCACGTTTGTTCTTGAATACCCATTTTGTCCCAATAACCGGATGGTCTTTGGGTCTAGGCACCAAGTCCCAAACTTGATTTCTGTCAAATTGATGCAGCTCCTCTTGCATAGCTATCACCCAATCATTGTCCGACAGGGCTTCTTCTATTTTAGAGGGTTCAATATGAGATATGAATGCAGAAAAGGTTACTTCATTCAAGGTTCTATTTCTTGTTCTTACTCCTTGGTTCACATCACCTATAACTTGGTCTAAAGGATGATTCCTTATATATTTCCAAGCTCTAGGTTGAGACTGATCAGGATTTTCCAAATCATTTTCAGGATCAGCCTCAAAAACATTTTCAGAATTTTCAGAAGGAGTAGTTTTCGAAAAGAATTGATTTTTGAAAATAGTCTCTTCCTCATCATCCAAGGATTTATTGGAGTCAATTTCACTAAACACAACATGTATAGATTCTTCAACAATCTTAGTTCTAGTGTTGAAGACCCTATATGCTTTACTTCTATTAGAATAACCAATAAAAATAGCTAAGTCAGCTTTAGGATCAAATTTACCAAGATTGTCTTTATCGTTACTGTGCACATAGCACTTACAACCGAAGACATGTAGGTGGTTGAGGTTTGGCTTTCTCCCTTTGTAGAGCTCATATGGAGTCTTATTCAGCTTCTTTCTCAAGTATGCTCTGTTGGAGATGTAGCAAGCCGTACTCATGGCATCAGCCCAAAACACTTGCGAAGTGTTGTACTCGTTCAACATTGCTCTTGCCATCTCAGTGAGTACTCTATTCTTTCTCTCCACAGCACCATTTTGTTGTGGTGTTCTTGGAGCTGAGAAATTGCGGTCGATCCCCATACTGTCACAGAACTCAGCAAAGGCGTTGTTTTCAAACTCGCTACCATGATCAATCCTTATTCCTGAAATTGAGAAACCTTTCTCGTTTTGGACCTTCTTGGCAAAGGCAACAAACTGATCAAACGTTTCATCTTTAGATGATAGAAATATAGTCCAAGTAAATCGAGAATAGTCATCAACTATTACCAAAGTATAGAGATTTCCACCAAGACTTTTTACTCTAGCTGGTCCAACTAGATCCATATGAAGTAATTGAAGAGGTCTTTTAGTTGAAATCTCATTTTTCGCTTTAAAAGAGGATTTGGTTTGTTTTCCTTTTTGACACGCATCATAAATCATATCATTTTTGAAATTCAACTTGGGAACACCAATTACCAAATCCTTTTTTAGCAACTTGTCAAGTTGAAACATATTTACATGAGCTAATCGCTTATGCCATAGCCAACTCTCATTCAAGTCACTTACGAAACAATTTTCTGAAACAGAAGCATTACTAGAGAGGTTGAGGGTATAACAATTACCATCTCTAGGTGCTCTAAATAAACCTTTATTTTTCAAATCATTTATGGAGACCAAATCCTTTTTAACAATAAAGCATTGATCAGAATCAAAGATAACTAAGTTACCCTTGTCGGTGCTTTGGCTCACACTTAGGAGGTTGTGACACAATCCTTCTACCAAGTAGACATCTTTGATGAGAGGACCTTCATTGTTGCCTATCTCACCAATCCCAGCAATTTTTCCCGATTGGTCTCCTCCAAATGTGACTCTACCACCATCTTTTGGATTGATTGAGAGGAATTTGGATTTGTCTCCAGTCATATGCCTTGAGCATCCACTATCAATATACCACTTGTTGGGTCTTGATGCTCTAAGACAAACTTGCAATTTACAGGGGATCAAGTTTTAGGTACCCATCTTTTCTTGGGTCCTTTGGGGTTAGCTTGCACCTTGGGAACATAAGTTCCTTTTGGTACCCATTTATAGTTCCCTACAGGCTTAATTTTTCTTTCCTTCTTATGAAAGCAAGATGAAGTAGAATGACCCTTCCTATTGCAATAATTACAATGTGCAAAAGGATTTGAGGTGTGAATTGATTTTGTAAAGTAATTCATATATGACTTTTGACCATTCTTTTTCTTTCCTTTCTTCTTATCAAAATCTGGTTTGTAACCAATGCCCGATCGATCATTTATAAATCGTTGTTGTTTAAGAATCACATTGAGCATTTCACTTCCCTTAGTGAATTTCTCAAGTGCTTTTGTTAATTGTAAATTCTTTTTCTCCAAGATAGGGCATTCATCACAGACTAGAGATTCAAGAGAAGAGAGATTTTCAATTCGCAATTCAAGAAACGAGTTTTTCCTTTTCAAAGTCATATATTTGTCTGCAAGTTTTTCAAATTCCTTTTGAACAATATTGTACTCAGCAAGTAATTCATCATAGGAGGGCAGAGATTCGTATACCTCATTGCTTTGATTATGTTGCTCTTCTTCCTCAGCAACCAGGCATATATTTGCTTTTTCTCCTTCATCCTCTTCAGCTTCATCTTCATCAGATGAACTATCTCCCCATATGGCTGAAACATATGCCTTCTTTTTGAACTTCTTGAATTTCTTCTTTTCTTTCTCTTGGTTCTTCAGCTGAGGACATTCTAATTTGATGTGTCCGGGCTTCTCGCATTCGTAGCATATGATAGGCTTCTTTGATTCGTGGCTGGAACTACCCTTTTGAACTTTCTTGAAACCTTGATCCTTTTTATAGAATTTCTTGAATCGCCGGACCATCATGCCTATCTCTTCATCCTCATCTTCATCTTCCTCATCCTTTATCGTGTTAAGAGCTATTCCCTTGTTGCGATTGTTGCCGCTGTTGACATCATCTAAATCCTTTTTGAATTTCAATTTACTCTCGTACTCAGATAGACTACCAAACAGAGCAGCAACTGAAGTCATTGATTCTCCACGATCCTCCTCGATAGCAGTAACTTTCGCTTCCCAATCTTTTGTCAAAACATTGAGAATTTTTCTAACTTGAGTCCCTTGATCATATATTTTTCCTAAAGCTGCCAATTGATTTGTCAGATGAGTGTATCTAATCTGAAACTCACCGATGCTCTCTCCTTGCTTCATCCGTAGCAGATCATACTCAGTGGTTAGAATGTTGATGCGGTTCTCTTTGATTCCAGAGGTTCCTTCATACGCTATCTCCAGAGCCTTCCACATCTCTTTTGCAGTTGACAGGTTACAGATTCGAAAGTACTCCTTTTGACTAAGAGCACTTTGAAGCATCAAAATAGCCTTACTGTTAAGAGTAATGTTCTTCTTATCATCATCGTCGAATTCAGCTTCTGTCTTCGGAACAGAAATGCCTCCTTCAGTTTTAACTGGTACATAGTCTCCAGTCTCAAAGACTCTCCACAATCCGTATTCAGTAGCCATCACGAACACACGAAATTTTGCTTTCCAGAAAGAATAGTGCTCGCCGTCGAAGCCGGGAGGTCTGTTGATAGAAGCTCCATCGGGAAGAATTCCTTCCATAATGATCCTTCTCGATTGGTTAGACTTGTAAGTTAAGGCTGAACCCAATAGGGGGGGTGAATTGGGTGAAGTATAAAAATTTCCATTCTTTAAAAGATTTTTGCAATTCAGGAAATTCATATTTGAGTAATAAAAGTAAGATCACAAACAATTGGTAAATACTCTAATGTAAATGCTGGAAATGCAAGAGATAAGGGAGAAGAGCTTGCAAACAGATTTATACTGGTTCGGCCTTATCCTTGACCTACGTCCAGTCCCCAAGCCTCACTTGGGATTCTCAATCCACTATCTTTAATCTTCTTGATTACACGATCTGTAACTGAAGCAACCCTCTCTCTAGGATTCACTCCCCCTTACAATCTGTAATCAATACACTGCTTGATTACACACTCTGTACTCGAAGTAATCCTCTCACTAGGATTCACTCCCCCTTACAAGTTGTAATCAACACAATGTATATCCCACTCAAGATTACCCAATCATGAGTAACTCTCAGAAAGATAATGTGTTTACAATAAGTTTCCTCTCAAAGGAATGGATAGATAATCACTGAAGTACAGACACAATTCATTTCACTCTCTAAGCTATTTAGAAATGGAAAACAGAGTGAGAATGATGTAGAAGCAGAGTATCAGCATTTTGGCATTGCAAACTTGTATCTCCTTAATTTTCTGCTTGAATCCATGTCCTTTATAGGTAGAGAATGATATGTGACCGTTTTTGACCGTTGTATGGTGAATCCAACCGTTGTAGTTGATTATCAATAAGTTTGGTCATCTTCTCTCTCTAAACTTCTACTAATCCAAATGTTAATTTGATCTGATGTGGCTCTCTGAGATTTTGCCTGTTGGAAATGACTTTGGTTGTTGTAGTAAGCATTCTTTAACGTTTAGAAGACGTGCTCAGATGGATTAGCTGAAAGTAGGTTGATTTGCAGAAGTGCATTAAATGCACTGTGCACTTTTTGTTTTTTGGCTTTGACCTTCATTAATCTTCATCTAATCTAGTTGAAATTCACTTAACAAACTTGTTAAATATAGCTAGGAACATAAGTAAATGAATTATGAAAGCAATAAGATCAAACAATAGAGATTTGCAAATTCGCGTAATTCAAAAATCAATTTTGACCGTTGTATACTGGAGTAAGTTCATCCATACTAAAGTATGACACTGTGTACGAGTGTCCATACTGCAGTATCCAATGGTATACTGGAGTATGCAGCTTCCAGAGGCAAACCATCGTGACTTGTGTTTGAAGAACAAGACCTATACTGCAGTATGTTAGTAGTGTACTCGAGTATGGCACTGTTTGTGAGAAAAATTTTAAGTTCAAAATGCCTCTATACTGGAGTAAGCATCTGTATACTGGAGTAAGCAAGTCTTGACAAGTTGAGTGACCTCTCTGTATGGTCCCATACTCGAGTATGCAACTCTAATTTCAAAAAGTGTGAAGTCTTCTCTTGTCTATACTGGAGTATACAAATCCATACTGAAGTATGCAAGAACATGTGTCAAGTTGAAAATCAGTTTAAGAGCCCAATACTGCAGCATGCAAACTTATACTGCAGTTTGCAATAATTATAAAATTTGGGAGCTCTCTGTATAAGCCTATACTCGAGTATGTATACCTATACTGCAATATGCAACTCAAGTTGAAAAACTTATTTGCTCTCTGTAAGTCCAATACTCGAGTATAGCTCCCTATACTGCGGTATTGACTTAACTTGAAAAGTTTGGTTGCTCTCTGGATGGCCTATACTGCAGTATACATACCTATACTGCGGTATTGACTTATCTTGAAAAATTTGGTTGCTCTCTGGATGGCCTATACTGCAGTATACATACCTATACTACGGTATTGACTTATAAAATGCAATTGAGCAACTTCTTGAATTGACTATCAACTTCTAAGGTCCATATCTCTCTGGTCCGAGCTCCGTTTTGGTCTGTTCAACTCTTGATGGAAATTTCTGAGTCTACTTTCATATGCCACTAATTTCAGCTCAATCGGATTTGTCGTTTGTGAGATACACCCAAAATACTGAAGGTGGTTCTGGACTGTGATGTTGATTCTTGTTCCAACTTGTAAAATTCATAAATAATTCATATGAACTCCTTTGGGAATGAAATTTTGTCACCAATACGTGTTATGAGTCTAGTTTCCAATGCTTTTGGTTTCGTCTCAATCTGATCTCTGGTTTTTGAGATATCATCAAATTACCAGACGTCGCCCGTGCTGAACGTGAACAGAGTGGAGTTGAAGAGCTGATCACGTTGCATACTCGAGTATGATACTTACATACTCGAGTATTGCTTAGTCCAGAGACACAAGAAATGCTGAAAACACTACAAACTCGAGTATTGAGTTCCATACTCGAGTATTGAGTCCTATACTCGAGTTTTGACTTGGAAACTCGAGTTTTCTCATCCTGAAGCTGATTTTTGCTGACTTTAACTCCAAATTGAGCCATTTGAACGTCCATATGATCTTGGAGCCTTCTAGCATCAATATAAGAACTTGAATATTTATATTCTCATTCCATTCAACAAGTTCTTCCTTCTTTAATCCCCCATCTTGATTATTCTTCATAATCCAACTCTTTCTTTCTTCTCTTCTCTTGATCATTCCCAAAATACTTTGATAGCTTCTTGCTTCCTTGACATTGTCAGCAATTTCTTCTTTTCATTAATCCCTTATCTCCTTTTTGATTAATCTTCTTTATAATTCAACTTGAACTAATCTACATTAAACATGGTAGTTAGTCAATGTAGGAGATAAATATATTATATAAACTTTTTGCTTCTATATTAGACATCATCAAAACTAATCATAACCAACATTCTCCCCCTTTTTGATGATGGCAAATACTTCAAGAAAAATATGTATGAATATGAGAATATATTAGATGCAACATATTTTTCTTGACGTCCTCTCCCCCTTATTTGTCATTAGCAAAAAGTTGAAGTAAAGAAGAAATGCTTAGAGAGACAAATATGAAACCATATTAGAAAGAGTCAAAGAATTGATTTTCTCTCCCCAATTGAAAGTGTTTGAAGAAAAGCAAATTTGAGAGAATTTGGAGAGGTTTTCAAGACATCTTTCACTTTTAAAACATATAGATACCAAACATGTGCAAAATTTCTACTGAATATAAAAAGATAGAGTTTAGAAATGCTCATGTTGGTTCTGCAAACTGATGAATGATCAAAGAAGTCTATTTGCTTGCTGCATGAAGTTTGATTGTGTTGCCATGGTCTGAGATGAAGCAGTGGAAGGCTCTCTTCCTTGTTGTGTGAGATTCTTTGAAGAAGATCAATAGCAGGATCATGAGTATCCTGTATAATGTAAATAGGATGATAGTACTTGCTTTTTGAGGACTATCGCATCTGAATATGATCAGCACTCAGCTTCCATCCCTTGCTTTTTCTTCAAAGATCATCTATGTAGAGCATATCTCAGCTTCAATGATTGATCTCCAAAGTTGCAACGCATAACCAAATCTCCTGCTATGAATTGAAAACATCCTTTCCAGAAGGGATTTGTTAGTGCAACCAGATATCAAAGTATTCCTTTCGAAAAGATATTTTCAAATAATAATGAAAGGAAAATATAAGATATTTTCAAGAGTGAAATTAACTCATCATCAAAACTAATAAAAAATAGTGAATGTAAATGAGCATGTTTAAAAAGGGATTTTCTTCAAATAAAAGAGAAGAGCTTATAAAGTATAAAACACATGAATGTGAAGCTCCCCCTTAATGAATGCATGACTTAAATGTGAAATTCCCTTTAATGATACCAAATAATAATGTGACACCAAATGTTATGAAGTTTGAAAATATCTTTGCTCACAACATGGTACCTTAGAATTCAAAACTTTCAAGTTCACTTGGGTGGACTTGAAATTGATATAAACAGATCACTTATGCTTTTTATGATGATTAAAGAGTTTTAAAGCATAAGGATCATTTTAAAAATGATTTGCTTAGGCTAAACTTCATGAAAAATTAGAGTGAATAAAATCAAGTTAGCCTGAAGAGTGATATGAGAACAGAGAAATGATTATGATATATGAATATTATTGCAAAATACGATAACTCACTCAAGTAATGTCGTACTTACTTGAGTCATAATCATTTGTAGTCCATAGATGCATCACTGGCTAGCTTTTATCTGATAATGTGATCAATACTGAAGCTCTCCCAGATGTGACTAAGCTTCAAGATGAAGAGTCACTATAACCATCAGTTGTTCTGAATGCATCTTAGACGCTGAAATCCCAAATGAGCTTTGTATAGGATTAGCTTCTGCTCATAGCTTGTCATCAAGCTAGCATGCTCCTTATCATCTTGGTTTAAGCCTCTTGCTAGTGATGGAATGTCACACAAGTGATGCCACAGAATTTGCAGACATAGCCACTGAAATGATCTATTCTGTTGGCCTATGTTCTTTGTGTCCGACACAAGATTAGTCATGACAACTCTTATGCTCTTATAGAATTAAATCATATGATATTTGAGCAAAGAGTATATCAAAACATAATTTTACCCAATCGAATAAGTTCATGCCAATGAATCATAAAGGGTAATTACAAATAAATGATAACAAAGATGTTATTCCTCAAGGACAATTTGTAAATACACTTTATGCAGAAAAGATGTCATTGAAAAAGGCACGTAAGTTTGTGCATAGAAAATCTTATCCACAAAGATAAGCATTTTTCAACTTAAAGTTTAGATTTTTCAAGAATGATAATGAAATGCGCAAGTCATTTCAAGTCTTGAGTGTTCTTTTAGAAACGTGATAAAGCATTATGAAATCGAAGTTTTGATGAATGAAAGATTCATTTTTGAAACATGTTTGAAAGCAATGCTTATTATAAACATATTGATAGTCAATAAGTTTAGTGAATATCTCAATATGTATCAGTTTTAGCAAACATGTTGAACAATGAAGTTAACATGTTGAGAAATTTCTGAAAAGCCAAAGTCATGATGGCAAAGCATTATCAAGACATGCTTAGCACAACATATATAAGCTTAATGACTTTGCAATTGACCAAGAAATAGTCTTGCCTTAGAGAGAAGAGTCTTGAAAACATGAGAACATTCAGGGCAAGAATTATGAGTATACAAAAGTAGTTACTCAAAACATGGATGTAGACAAAAGCACAAGTATTACTAGGATTCATGGACAATGAAGTATAAACTCACTAGTCCAGAGGACGGGAGTTCCATAATATTATCCTAGTAAGTTATTCCATATAATGGTTAATGCACTAACATTTAATGCATTAATGAACATTCATAATACTTGGAATAACTTAACCAATAAGAATTTATCCAATAAGCATGAGATTTTCACAAATTGGATTCTTTTATGGAGATAAGCTTGAAACTCATATAGATGGTCAATTTGTTAGACCTAACTTGATTGAAAACAAAGAATGAGGAGTTCAAGCATCATATTGAATACCAAAGATCAATATGTGAATGATAGGGAAAACTCAACTGGACAAATTTGAAGCATATCCAACATTCAATATACAATATTAACTTCCAATTTGAAACATTATTTGAATGCAATCAAGGTATGAATATTTCTCAAATCATTTGTATGCATTTTCTTAAAACAATGTGAATTGAAATCCAAACAGGTTTTACACTTGTGCATTTCAACAATATAAAACCAACAAAGTTATGCACAAGTTCACTTGTTTGATTATTCACAAACAAATTCATTTATGGTTCATTTAGCAATCTGAAAACATTTTGAAAAGAGTATAAATGATTGATTGCTTAATGGAATGCAACATTGGACAAGTATTCAATACCCAAACATGAATTTTACATACACATTGCATAGGGTAAGGTTAGATGTCACCATAATTAATCTTGTCCTTGTGGTAGCATAATTGGCTGAGATGTATTGATGCAGATAACTTCTCTTCAATCATTCACCATAAACATCAGCCATTGTGCCTTCAGCTTTCTCAAGAGTTTGAATTATTTCACTGTATAGTTACCTTTTTGAGAAGCTTTCCCTGTTCCTGCAATACTATATAATTCTTTTTCTTCCTTGGTATCCAATTTTACTCGGATCCATTACTTGTTAGTATGTAGAAACAAAATTCACATGCTCTAGGAATATAATCAGAGTATAATAATTAAGCATAATGAATTGAGCATAGCTTTATGCATGAAAGATATATTTTTCAACTCATAATGTGTGCATAAAGAATTAAGCTCTCGAACATTGCAAAATATATATAAATAAATCTATCAAGTAGATTTTCAATTTCAAAAATGATTTTCAATGTTCATTCCTACTATCCAAAATGTAAAACCTCAATAAATATTCTAGATAATAGAGTAGGAGGTTTTACCAACATGCACCCTTTTCTTAGGTGCTTGGAGGATTGGCTTTGCATACCCATTGACTCTTTGGTGTCTGCAAAGTCTTCACATGAGGTCCAGTCTTCAAGTATCTTCTCTTTGATACTGGAGGAGCTCTCTTCTTCTTGTTTTCCTCAAGATAGTTGTACGGTACTCTCTGACAATTTGTTCTTGAGGGAAGATATACTCCTCTTGCTTGTATCCATTGCTTCTTATGATTCAGCTTTGTAGTTTCAGCAATGGGTGCCATGGGAGTTCTCTTGCTTGATATGGATTCTATGATTTCCTTCTTTGGTGCATGAGGAACTCTTGGCTTCTTCTTTCTCTTCTTTGTACCTTGATGTTCATTGATATTCAAATCATCCTGCACATGTAGAGTACTAGATGGACATTTCGGTACCCACTTATACTTGGGTCCTTGACTGTTAGTATTGGACCTTGATTGCCCTTTAGGAACCCAAACCAATTTATTTCTTACATTGAAATTTCTTCTAATATAACATGTGTAAGAAATATGTCCAGATTTTCCACAATAATCGCAAGTAATATAATTATGCTTGTTATGAACAACTTTGCAAGAATTATGTGGTTCTAGTGGATGCAATTTCGAATTCAGGTTTGTACATTCTTTCTTCCCATAAGAATTTCCAGCATGATTGAAAACATTTTTGTTTTTCAAAATAGAATCAGCAATTGGTTGAAAAACAATTTTATGAAAAAGTTCAAAAACATTTTTCTTAACTACACAAGGAGAATTGGAGTTGTTTACCACTTGTGCATCTTGAGCTTTAGATAATGGTTGATCACAATCTTCCATGAGCTCTCCTTGGGAATCCTCTTCCTCTTGTTCTTTTGTGTTGATTGGAACATGAAAGTATTCAATGATTTCTCCTTCTTCATTCTCCACTTCCAATTGTTCATCAAGTGAGGATACATCGCTTATAATTTCAGATGAACTATCAACACCACCAGCTTCCACAAAATTGTTAGAAGCATAAAGAGAATCAAGAGTATCCCAAATATCTTTAGCACTAGAGCAACATTTGATTTTCACAAAATCATTTTCAGTTAAAGCACTATACAAAATCTTCATTGCTCTAATGTTCAATGAAAACAATTTCTTTTCTTTTTCTGTCCAATCTTTTCTCGGTTTGAAGTCAAAAACATTAACAAAAACTTTCCACATATCAAAATCAGTTGCTTTGATAAAACTAGTCATTCTAGCTTTCCAAAACCGAAAATCAATATCTTTGAGAACCGGTGGAATTGTATAATCAAAACCTTCTGAAAATGAAAAACATCCAAAATCAGCCGTTGAGACTCTTGAGACGGTTAAGTCCTTTAAACAAGAGACATGCTCTGATACCAAATGTAAGTTACGGCTAAACCCAAGAGGGGGGGTGAATTGGGTAAAGTATAAAAATTTCCATTCTTTAAAAGATTTTCGCAATTCAGGAAATTCATATTTGAGTAATAAAAGTAAGATCACAAACAATTGGTAAATACTCTAATGTAAATGTTGGAAATGCAAGAGATAAGGGAGAAGAGCTTGCAAACAGATTTATACTGGTTCAGCCTTATCCTTGACCTGCGTCCAGTCCCCAAGCCTCACTTGGGATTCTCAATCCACTATCTTTAATCTTCTTGATTACACGATCTGTAACTGAAGCAACCCTCTCTCTAGGATTCACTCCCCCTTACAATCTGTAATCAATACACTGCTTGATTACACACTCTGTACTCGAAGTAATCCTCTCACTAGGATTCACTCCCCCTTACAAGTTGTAATCAACACAATGTATATCCCACTCAAGATTACCCAATCTTGAGTAACTCTCAGAAAGATAATGTGTTTACAATAAGTTTCCTCTCAAAGGAATGGATAGATAATCACTGAAGTACAGACACAATTCATTTCACTCTCTAAGCTATTTAGAAATGGAAAACAGAGTGAGAATGATGTAGAAGCAGAATATCAGCATTTTGGCATTGCAAACTTGTATCTCCTTAATTTTCTGCTTGAATCCATGTCCTTTATAGGTAGAGAATGATATGTGACCGTTTTTGACCGTTGTATGGTGAATCCAACCGTTGTAGTTGATTATCAATAAGTTTGGTCATCTTCTCTCTCTAAACTTCTACTAATCCAAATGTTAATTTGATCTGATGTGGCTCTCTGAGATTTTGCCCGTTGGAAATGACTTTGGTTGTTGTAGTAAGCATTCTTTAACGTTTAGAAGACGTGCTCAGATGGATTAGCTGAAAGTAGGTTGATTTGCAGAAGTGCATTAAATGCACTGTGCACTTTTTGTTTTTTGGCTTTGACCTTCATTAATCTTCATCTAATCTAGTTGAAATTCACTTAACAAACTTGTTAAATATAGCTAGGAACATAAGTAAATGAATTATGAAAGCAATAAGATCAAACAATAGAGATTTGCAAATTCGCGTAATTCAAAAATCAATTTTGACCGTTGTATACTGGAGTAAGTTCATCCATACTAAAGTATGACACTGTGTACGAGTGTCCATACTGCAGTATCCAATGGTATACTGGAGTATGCAGCTTCCAGAGGCAAACCATCGTGACTTGTGTTTGAAGAACAAGACCTATACTGCAGTATGTTAGTAGTGTACTCGAGTATGGCACTGTTTGTGAGAAAAATTTTAAGTTCAAAATGCCTCTATACTGGAGTAAGCATCTGTATACTAGAGTAAGCAAGTCTTGACAAGTTGAGTGACCTCTCTGTATGGTCCCATACTCGAGTATGCAACTCTAATTTCA
Source organism: Acacia crassicarpa (assembly GCA_034222035.1). Lineage (NCBI taxonomy): Eukaryota > Viridiplantae > Streptophyta > Magnoliopsida > Fabales > Fabaceae > Acacia > Acacia crassicarpa. The sequence goes on along the minus strand of JAWXYG010000002.1, from coordinate 29,073,022 downwards.
AAAAGTGTGAAGTCTTCTCTTGTCTATACTGGAGTATACAAATCCATACTGAAGTATGCAAGAACATGTGTCAAGTTGAAAATCAGTTTAAGAGCCCAATACTGCAGCATGTAAACTTATACTGCAGTTTGCAATAATTATAAAATTTGGGAGCTCTCTGTATAAGCCTATACTCGAGTATGCATACCTATACTGCAATATGCAACTCAAGTTGAAAAACTTATTTGCTCTCTGTAAGTCCAATACTCGAGTATAGCTCCCTATACTGCGGTATTGACTTAACTTGAAAAGTTTGGTTGCTCTCTGGATGGCCTATACTGCAGTATACATACCTATACTGCGGTATTGACTTATCTTGAAAAATTTGGTTGCTCTCTGGATGGCCTATACTGTAGTATACATACCTATACTACGGTATTGACTTATAAAATGCAATTGAGCAACTTCTTGAATTGACTATCAACTTCTAAGGTCCATATCTCTCTGGTCCGAGCTCCGTTTTGGTCTGTTCAACTCTTGATGGAAATTTCTGAGTCTACTTTCATATGCCACTAATTTCAGCTCAATCGGATTTGTCGTTTGTGAGATACACCCAAAATACTGAAGGTGGTTCTGGACTGTGATGTTGATTCTTGTTCCAACTTGTAAAATTCATAAATAATTCATATGAACTCCTTTGGGAATGAAATTTTGTCACCAATACGTGTTGTGAGTCTAGTTTCCAATGCTTTTGGTTTCGTCTCAATCTGATCTCTGGTTTTTGAGATATCATCAAATTACCAGACGTCGCCCGTGCTGAACGTGAACAGAGTGGAGCTGAAGAGCTGATCACGTTGCATACTTGAGTATGATACTTACATACTCGAGTATTGCTTAGTCCAGAGACACAAGAAATGCTGAAAACACTACAAACTCGAGTATTGAGTTCCATACTCGAGTATTGAGTCCTATACTCGAGTTTTGACTTGGAAACTTGAGTTTTCTCATCCTGAAGCTGATTTTTGCTGACTTTAACTCCAAATTGAGCCATTTGAACTTCCATATGATCTTGGAGCCTTCTAGCATCAATATAAGAACTTGAATATTTATATTCTCATTCTATTCAACAAGTTCTTCCTTCTTTAATCCCCCATCTTGATTATTCTTCATAATCCAACTCTTTCTTTCTTCTCTTCTCTTGATCATTCCCAAAATACTTTGATAGCTTTTTGCTTCCTTGACATTGTCAGCAATTTCTTCTTTTCATTAATCCCTTATCTCCTTTTTGATTAATCTTCTTTATAATTCAACTTGAACTAATCTACATTAAACATAGTAGTTAGTCAATGTAGGAGATAAATATATTATATAAACTTTTTGCTTCTATATTAGACATCATCAAAACTAATCATAACCAACAAGACTCTTCTGAGAAGACCTTGCTCTGATACCAAATGAAAATTGGAGCTTGATACCCAAGAGGGGGGTGAATTGGGTATCTTTAAAAAATTTAAAGATCTAACTCTATTTTGCACAACTAAGAACAGGGTATAACAGAGATGGAGAGAAGAGAAGCTTTGCACAATACGATTTATACTGGTTCGGTCCTTTCCCTGACCTACATCCAGTCCCCAAGCCTCACTTGGGATTTTCAATCCACTAACTTCACAAAATTGATTACAATCTCTGTACTCAGAGTAGTTCTCTCTCTAGAACTCACTCCCCCTTACAAGATGTAATCAATACACCCAACCACCAAGTCCACTGACTTGTGGTTATCACAATCAATAAATGATTTACAGAAATGACTCTCTTACAGAGCGGATAAAATGAACACTGAAGCACAAGTATCAAATTGATACAATACAGATGAAAGCTGAACACAATAAATGACACTTAATAAATTTTCGCTTCAGTTAGTGTATCAGCTTGAGAAGAAGTTAATGCACTCTATTTATAGGTAGAGAACATTAAATGACCGTTGCTTGATGAATCCAACCGTTGTAGGTGATTAGCACTAAGTCTGGTCTTCTTCTCTCTCTAAACTTCTGCTAATCTAAGTGTTAATGTGATCTGATGTAGCCCTCTAAGAATTTGCCCGTTGGAGATGACTTTACTTGTTGTAGTAAACATTCTTTAACGTTTAGAAGGCGTGCTCAGATGGATAAGCTGAAAGTAGGTTGATTTGTAGAAGTGCATTTAATGCACTGTACACTTTTTGCTTTATGGCTTTGACCTTCAATAATCTTCATCTGTGCTAACTGTAATTCACTTAACAAACTTGTTAAACATAGTAGGGAACATAAGTGAATGATATATGAAGGCAATTAGGTCAAACAATAAGGATTTGCAAATTCGTGTAATTCAAAAATCAATTTTGACCGTTGTATACTAGAGTAAGTTCATCCATACTCGAGTATGGTACTGTGCATAAGTGTCCATACTGCAGTATCTAAAGTCATATTGGAGTATGCAGCTTCCAGAGGCAAACCATCGTGACTTGTGTTTGAAGAACAAGATCTATACTGCAGTATGTTAGTAGTGTACTCGAGTATGGAACTGTTTGTGAGAAAAATTTTAAGTTCAAAATGCCTCTATACTAGAGTAAGCATCTGTATACTGGAGTAAGCAAGTCTTGACAAGTTGAGTGACCTCTCTGTATGGTCCCATACTCGAGTATGCAACTTTATACTCGAGTATGCAACTCTAATTTCAAAAAGTGTGAAGTCTTCTCTTGACTATACTGGAGTATACAAATCCATACTGAAGTATGCAAGAACATGTGTCAAGTTGAAAATCAGTTTAAGAGCCCAATACTGCAGTATGCAAACCTATACTGCAGTTTGCAATAGTTATAAAATTTGGGAGCTCTTTGTATAAGCCTATACTCGAGTATGCATATCTATACTACAGTATGCAACTCAAGTTGAAAAACTTATTTGCTCTCTGTAAGTCCAATACTCGAGTATAGCTCACTATACTCTAGTATTGACTTAACTTGAAAACTTTGTTTGCTCTCTGGATGGCCTATACTTGAGTATGCATACCTATACTCTAGTATGCACCTATTTTCAAAAACTTGATTGCTCTCTGTGACTTCAATACTCGAGTATGTCTACCCATATTGCAGTATTGATTTGTAAAATGCAATTGAGCAATCCTTTAACAGTCCTATACTCGAGTATGCATGCCTATACTCGAGTATGCAACTATCAGATGGTTTTTAAAGGATTTTGGAAACTTCAAAACATGTTTACACTTGTTGTTAATCATCAAAACACATTGAGAACTAACAAGTTCTTCCTTCTTTAATCTCCCATCTTTATTATTCTTCATAATCCAACTCTTTTTTTTTCCTTCTATTCTCTTGATCATTCTTTGTCATTCAATTTAGACTCATCATTCTTAGCAAGTTATACCTTCTTCAATATCTCCTCTTTTTCTTGATTAATCTCTATGATTCAACTTGAACTAATCTACACTAAACATAGTAGTTAGTCAATGTAGGAGATAACTATATTACTCAATCTTTTTGCTTTCAATAATGGCATCTATATAAGACATCATTAAAACTAATCGCAACTAACAAATATTTCTAAATCATAAATATCTATTAACTAGTAAATAATAAACAATTTAACTAATTAAATGTTAATGTAACAAATAATAAGTCAAATTAATAAATAACTTCATATAAAGTGATGAAGTTATGGGGAAAAAAAAAAGAAAGAGAGAAAACAATTAACATAATATAAGACCAGACGAGGAATGATGAATTACCAAAAATCAAATAGAAACAACTGAGAAGGGAAACGTCAAAAAAAGTCGAACACAAATTTAACTAATTAAATACAAGGAGTTATTTGGAATCAACAAATATAAATTTAAATATAGAGAAAATTGCAAGTTTCACTCAAATAATTTAAATAATACAAACCTTGGTAGCACAACAAAAATTAAATAACGCAAACATATTATGCTACTCTAAGTCGCGCAAAAAATAGAAGAAAATGCGAAAGATAAAAGAAGATATGTATTAATTGTCATCTAACAAAATAGTACATCAAAATTTAAATACTACAAACAATCGAAACTTCAAAAGTTATAAAGTTATAGAAAAAAAAAACAAATAAAATATCATATCAAATGAGGAATGCTGAATAAGTGTGAAAAAAAAATAGAAAGAAATAAATCTAGTGGCAAAAGTAGGAAGAGTAAAATATAATATTTTTGAATAATATATATTATAAATAATAAATAATAGGCAAATAGTAACAAATAATAATGGATGGCAAAAAAAAGAGTAACAAATAATAAATGAAAGACAACAAATAAAAGTTTGGAAATTTCATTACAGTGAAAGAATTTAAGAGAGAAGGAAAAGAGGAAGATGAATATTAAAAACAAATATGATAACATAAGCCCACTTAAATAATTTAATGCAAAAGTCCATAAGTCCAATTATACAAAAGAGAAAACTACTAAAATGAAGAAGGTGAATTAGGAAGAAGCATAAGAAGATAATAATTCTTAATGGTAAAATAATAATTATAAATCAAAAATAAATCAAAGGAAGAAAAAAAAGAAAATCATCAAATAGAAATTTAAATGTAAACAAAATAGCCCATTTAACTCATATAATTTAATAATATAAATCTATTCCTATTCAGCAACTCCAAGTGGAAAGTAGGGAATAAATAGAACAAAAAAAAAAATACTAGTGGTCATTAGTGATAATTCTAAATCATAAATGTCATTTCACTATTAAATAACTTAATATCAAATAATTTGAGTCGGAGAAATAAAAATGTAATACCAAAAGAGGAATGCTCAATTAGCATGAAAACAAAAATTAGAAAGAAATGAATCTAGTAGTAGCAAAAGTAGAAGAATAAACTAATTGCTATATAAAAAATATTTTTGAATAATAAATATAATAGACAATAAATATTATAAATAATAAATAATAAGCAAATAGACGCAAATAAAAAATGAAAGATAGAAAAAGGAATAGCTTGAAATCTCATCATTGTGAAAGAAGGAAAGAGAGAATGAAAAGAGGAGGATGAATATTAAAAATAAATATGCTAACAGAAGTCCATTTACATAATTTTTTGCAAAAGTCCACAAGTCTAATTATCTGAAAGAGAAAACTACTAAAATTGAAGAAGGTTGAATTAGGAAGAAGTATAAGAAGATAATAATTCTTAATGGTTAAAATAATAATTATAAATCACAAATAAATCATAAGAAGAAAAAAGAAAATCACCGAAAAGAAATTTACATATAAAAAAAATTATCCCATTTAACTCAAAATAATTTAAATAATATAAACCTATTCAACAACTCCAAGTGGGAAGTGGGGAAGAAATAGAACAAAAATAAATAAAAAATATTAGTGGTCATTAGTGATAATTCTAAATCATAAATGATGAAAAAATTTAGAAAGAAATAAATCTAGTGGCAAAGGTAGGAAGAGTAAACTATAATATTTTTGAATAATATAAATTATAAATAATAAATAATACGAAAATAGTAACAAATAATAATGGATGGAAAAAAAAAAACTAACGTAACGAATAAATGAAACAACGAAAGAGAGAAGGAAAAGAGGAAGATGAATATTAAAAATAAATATGATAACAGAAGTCCATTTAAATAATGTATCACAAAAGTCCAAAAGTCCAATTATTCAAAGGAGAAACTACTAAATGAAGAAGGGTGAATTAAGAAGAAGCATAAGAAGATAATAATTTTTAATGGTAAAATAATAATTATAAATCACAAATAAATCAAAAGAAGGAAAAAAATCATCAAATAGAAATTTTCGTATAAAAAAAATAGCCCATTTAACTCATATAATTTAAATAATATAAACTAATCTATTTAGCAACTCCAAGTGGAAAGTGGGGAAGAAACAGAACAAAAATAAAAAATATTAGTGGTCATTAGTGATAATTCTACATCATAAATGTCTATTAATATCAAATAATTTAAAGAGATACGCATACCAAATTGATAGGAAAAAAAATAAAGGATAAGAAAGAAGAAGAAGAAAAAGAAAAGAAATAAAAATGTAATACCAAAAGAGGAATGCTAAATTAGCATGAAAAGAAAAATTAGAAAGAAATGAATCAGGTAATAGGAAAAGTAGAAGAATAAACCAAATTGCTATATAAAAAATACTTTTGAATAATAAATATAATAGACAATAAATATTATAAACAATAAATAATAAGAAAATAGAAAAAAAATAAATAAATGAAAGACAGAAAAAGGAATAGTTTGAAATCTCATCATTGTGAAAGAAGGAAAGATAGTAGGAAAAGAGGAGGATGAATATTAAAAAGAAATATGATAACAGAAGTTCATTTAAATAATTTTTCGCAAAAGTCTATAAGTCCAACTATCCGAAAGAGAAAACTACTAAAATGAAGAAGGGTGAATTAGGAAGAAGCATAAGATAATAATTCTTAATGGCTAAAATCATAACTATATGTAACACCCCGAATTTTGGACTTTAAGCATTGAGAATAAGCCTGAAATAGATGGACGACTAGACCCAGTTCGAGAAGTGTCCCAAGAACATCGAGAGTTAAGGAAGCCTCTCTGGGACTAAGTAACTCGGCTATACGGGTCAGTAGACCTAATATGCTGAAGCCGTGGAATTAAGGTGCTAATGTAAAATGGCCATAGAATATGTATATGATGTAAGTCTGGTCGGAAAAGATGCCGCCCAACTATGTCCTCAGGTGTAGGGCACTTAGTTGAGCTAAAATATGCCAGTACAGGTAGGTATACGGCATTTTCAGGGCAGTTATGGGTGTCTTGCGTTTTTGAAGGAAACAAGAAGGGAAGAGACAGAAAAAGGTGTATCTGGACCCAGTAGGGAAGGAAAAGTCAGTAGTAGTAGTGCTACGTCAGACACGTGGCATTTCAAGGCCCGAAGTTGGATTATCGGGTAGCACGCATTACGAGGTGGGTCTGAGGTACTAGAATAAAGGTTTCTTGATCCCCAAGGTATTATATTCCGTCCACTTGTGGTCAGGGAAAAGTAACTGATGATCTGGGCCCACACAAGTCCAGTTGAAGGGGACGAGTTACGAGATAAGGTGGGACCGGCAAAAGGGAGCTGAGCGGGACCGGTTAGGATTTCCCGGAGTCGGGCCCAAGCCCAGAACATAGATGAAGGGGCGAAATTTAAGTGCGCCAGAAGAGAGAGAAAATATCTAGTCATGTAATTATGAGGAGAGAGAATGTCACATCAGGGTCATAATGAAGAGAGAGAAAGCATAAAATAACCCGGTTTAATCTGGACCACACGATTCAAACCTGACATGACATCAAGGTGACATGTAATTATGACTTGGAAAGTGCGATTATGGCACATCTTTGTGCAGATTTCGTGGGCCCCAGTGTTGGAAAAGATGAACGGTGCAAAATAACCATTTTGCCCCTACACCCTAAACCTATACCTAAGGCCACCTAGGGGCAAAACTGGAACCCTATTTTTAGCATTGGAATGCGCCATTTTCTGCCCTTGGAAGACCCTAGAAGTCTTCTAGAAGATCTGATTTCGTGGGCCCCTTGCTTTGGGAGATGAATGAGGCAAAATGACCATTTTACCCCTAACCCTAAAACCCACAACTAAAAATATCTAGGGGCAAAACTTGGAACTTGGGGCCTATAAATAGGGCACTCTCCCCCTCCATTTTTCCACTCAAATCACGAGCTCAAGGAGTGCTGGAGAGTGGGCAGCTGAGGTTTTTGGTCCAGAAGGTGAAGAAGGTCACGCGCAACCGACATCCGGAGGTAAGTCCCTAAACCGGCAACCGAATTATCTCCTTCTCTGCCCTGTGGTGTTTCGTGATTGTGCAATTGGTTTTTCATATTTTTGATGTCTCCAATGGGTCCAGAGGGGATTTTTGTGTGGGGTTAAGTGGGATCACTTCGTTTGAAACTCTGAAAACCTAAATCTTCTTTATACGAAAATCTGTTGGTTATTTCGGTTTCTGGGCAGCGAGTGTTGATCAGTAGTTTTGAGGTAGCAAATTGTGTCTGATTGCTTTGAAATTTTGCATGGTGAAAGTACACATCCTGAGGATGATTGTGATATAATATTTTGTGTCATTTGGATTTTCCAACCGAGAGATATTTTAAGATGAAGATGACCTAAAAACTGGAATTTTCTCTCGGACCAGTGGCTAGTATTTGGGGAAAAGGACGAGTTTTGAATCCAGATGAACTTGGTAACTATTTTTCCTATACAATAGACATCCTAAGGGTTCTAATACCACTGATCCCATATCAAAACGATTTTTTTGGAATTTATTAAAAATCGGTGAAATTGAATCAGAAATTCTGGGAAAATTTGAAGCTATGCGAATTTCATGAAATTAAAGTTAGAGTTTGAATGTGTAATTGATAGCATGGTACTTGGCTGTATCTAGGGTATTCTCGCGTGTGGGATGCACCTCGACGTTAAGAGGAAAGTTCACTGCTTACGGGAAGTACCAGGTAGTAACTGTTGACTTGCATACTCTATGTTGCTTTTGCATGTGTGTTTTATCATGATGTAGGAGATCAGGCTGCAGTGCCTCTGCTGTAGTACCGAGATTGGGCTGTAGTACCTATTGGACTGTGTGTCCTTAGGGTTTCTACTACAGTACTGAGGGCATGTAGGGTCGAGCTGCGATACCTATTGGACTGTGTGTCCTTAGGGTGTTGTTGCAGTACCTATGTAGGGGTAGGTAGAGCCTATATGACTGTGTTTATAGGTGTCCACTGAGGCCCTAGGCTAGGTGGTTGGGGTTGGCCGCCCTGACTGCTGAGGCCTCACAGGGTAAGGTAGGGGATTGCAGCCTTGACTACCGAGACCCTTGGCGCCAGTGTTTCTGGGGGCTTGTCTTGACCAGGCGGTCCTGCGGAGTTGCTACATGTCAGTTTGTTGTGACAGAGGCAGGTTTATTTGATTGTGATTGGCATTGCATGCATTGTATACATATTGTATAAGAGTCTAACAGTTACTCTGGGGCTCAACTTTGAACTCCAGTCTGGTTTCAAGAGATACAGGCGTAAGGTAGTAGTGGCTGGAGGACTTGAAGATGGTATGGCTTGATGCAGAAGACGAAGAAATAGAGGATGCACTGTTGTTTTTGTACTTCTATATTTGGAATGACTGTATGATTTACCCTCACTGTTTAATATTTAATTTGAACGTTTTGAAGATTGGAGCTAAATACCCAAGAGGGGGGGTGAATTGGGTATCTTAAAAAAAATAAAGATTCTACTCTGTTTTTGACAAATGAACACAGGGTAAAACAGAGGAGAAAGGGAGAGAAGCAATACACCACAAGATTTATACTGGTTCGGTCCTTTCTCCGACCTACATCCAGTCCCCAAGCCTCACCTGGGATTTTCAATCCACTATAATCAAATATTGATTACACACTCTGTACTAAGAGTTGTTCTCTCTCTAGAACACACTCCCCCTTACAAGTTGTAATCAATACTCCCCAACTACCAAGTCCCCTGACTTGTAGTTATCTCAATCAAAAAATGATTTACAAGTATTTGACTCTCTTACAGAGCAGATAGGATAAACACTGAAGAACTAAGTATCAAAATGATACAATACAGATGAAAGCTTGATACAATAAATGACTCAATAAATTTTCGTTCTAAGTTGTTGTATCCGCTTGTGAAGACATTAATGTTCTCTATTTATAGGTAGGGAACATTAAATGACCGTTGTAGGATGATTCCAACCGTTGGAAGTGATTAGCTTGGGTTCTGGTTATCTTCTCTCTCTACACTTCTGCTAATCCAAGTGTTTATGTGATCTGATGTGGATTTCTGAGTTTCTGCCCGTTGGAATTGACTTTACTTGATGTAGTAAACATTCTTTAACGTTAACAAGGCGTGCTCAGATGGATTAGCCGAAAGTAGATGAGGTTGTGCAGGTGCATTAAATGCACTGTTCACCTTTTTACTTTTTCTTACAAATCTTCAATAATCTTGATCTGTGCTAACTGAAAAACACTCAACAAACTTGTTAAACATATCTGGGATCATGAGTGAATGATATATGAAAGCAAGTAGATCAATCAACAAGATATAACAGATTTCACAAATTTGAAAAAGCTTCAACGGTCACTAACCTCGAGGTTAGTTCATCCAACCTCGAGGTTGGCCTGAAAGCTTCAGGCAAACCTTCGTTTTGAAAACATTCAACCTCGAGGTTGCACAGTGAACCTCGAGGTTTCTCTTGAGGAGAAACCTTCTGATAAATCTCATTAACTTGCAAACCTTGAGGTTCCAAAAGTAACCTCGAGGTTTGAAGTTTGTTACAAACCTTCAGTTTTCACTGGAGCTAGACAACCTCGAGGTTGTACATCTGTACTCGAGGTTGGCTCTTTGAAAGTGCAAAGTTCAAAGTTAATCATAAAGCCCAGCCTCGAGGTTACAATGTTAACCTCGAGGTTTTCAATACTTTGAAAACCAGTGTGCTCTCTGTAAGTGATAAAACTCGAGGTTGCAACATCATACTCGAGGTCCAAGGTGTTTTTATCGAGCTTAAGTTTCAAACCAAAGTGTCCAACCTCGAGGTTGGAACATGAACCTCGAGGTTCATGTGCTTGATAAAAAAAATGACCTTTCTGTATGAGTTGAACCTTGAGGTTTGCTTTGCAAACTCGAGGTTGCAAGTGTTAATGAAGAAACTTGGGTTCTCCAAATCAACCTCGAGGTTTCACATATAATATGTGAAACCAAGCTTTGCAACATTAGAACACTTGATTTTTCCTTTTTTTTAAGGCCTCTGTAAGGTCAAACCTCGAAGTTTGCTCTTAACCAGAGTCTTGACACTCAAGAGCAAAACCTCTTCAATTGTCTGTAGTTGTTGACAATCATCAAAACCATCAGAGAACTAACATTCTCCCCCTTTTTGATGATGACAACACCTACAAGCAATACTTCTTTAAACATTTAGAAGATTATCAGTGAGATTATCAGAGAGTTTGAAAAAACAGATTTTTGCACAAGTAAAGAGTCAGAGATAAGCAGAAGCATGAAATTGAGACTGATATTTCAATTGACATTCCATTTCAACAAAGTTATACAAGATACAATGGAATTCAAAAGGAAAAATACAGACAGCAATAAAAGAAAACAAATACATGAAAATACATATGCTGCTGCAAAAGAAACAACCCTAAGGACCTCCAATCCTTATTGATTCCTTTCCCCCTTTGACTCCTATAGGTTCCTCATTGCTTGTTCCTCTCCCCCTTTGTCATCATCATCCACATATTCTGGGTCAAGAACAATAAGAGGGGGGCTGGTAAAGCACCATAGCAGTGGTAGGATCAAAGGAGGGATCAAGAAGAGAAGGATGGGTATAGGGAGAAGGTGTGGGAAAGATCTCAGTAGAGGGGGTAGGTGGAGATAGGAATGGTGGAATGAGGACCTCTGTGGAAGGGGTAGTGGGTGAAGGTTGGGTCTCAGAGACTGGAGTGGTATGAGATGGAGAAGTGTGTGGAGGACTGGGAAATGAGAAAGAGGGAGAGGAAGGTGAGTGAATGGGAGAGTGAGCAGGAGACTCAGAGAGTGAGGAAGATGAAGATGGGTCAGGCAAAGGAAGTGATGAGCTAGGGCCATCAGCTGGAGCAGGGATAGGATCAGAATCTATCTCAGAAACATGAATAGCAGTGGCAGCCTGGACTGGAACTGAGGATGAACCAGGAGTAGATGAGGAAGCGCCGAGACCAAAATGTCTAAGAAGCATGTCAGCTCTGTCTCTGGCATCAGATGCAGCTGAGAGTGTGACAGCTAAAGAGGAATCCAATTCAGTAAACTTTTGATCCACTTCCTCCTTTAGCTTGTACAAGTGGGACATTGCCTCAGTCTGTGCAACTATGACATCCATAAGTCCCATCTTGATGTCAGCCCGCAATACATCAACTTCAGTCTTCATGATAGCTCTGTGGGAGATTAGGGCTTGATCCACTATCTGTTTGATCTGTCCCATCAGATCATCTGGTAGAGAGTCCTGAGAAGGTGGAGGAGCTGACTGTGCTTCCTCAGGAGCTTGAGAGGCTTGAGACTGAGCTTCACCCTCTGCACCAAACTTGATACGCATAAGATTCAGCTGATGCTTCCCAAAATATAGGGGATACTCAAGGGTATCAGTGTTCCCCACATACCAAATTCTGTGATAGTAGAGTATCACAGAAACAAGAGAAGGGTAGGGTATATGAGTCAATGGCTTCTTGGCAAATTTGAAGGACTTCATCCCCTGAAGTAGCCAATCCCCAATATTAAAAGGCACTCTCCTCACAAAGGCAGTGAATGGTCTGTAATCGAGGGAGGTAAAGTGGGTGTAGTTCCCAGCCTTAGGAACAAAGTTCCTTGAATAAACATACCACAGAACTCTGTGTTCTTGAGGCATGTCCCTAGGCTTGAAGGTTAGCTTTATCTGTTGGTCAGGTGGGAAGGGTTTGCCTGGAATAAGAGTTTCATATACCTCTTGATTGGTATAAGAAAACTCAGAAACAGGAGGTGGGTTCTTAATCTTCAGAATTTTGTTCAAAATATCAGCAGAAAGTGTAAACTTGACACCCCTCACTGTGGTTGACACCCTTTCCTCTACCAACTCACCCTCAGAGTCCAGTACACTCACATCTTCCATCTTAAAGTAGAACATCCTAACCAGACTAGGAGTGTATGGACAGTAGATGGAGATAAAGGGTTCATACATTTTGATCCAAGGACTGAGATCAAAATTGCATTCCCTATGGAAGGTATCTAAGTTGATGGCTACTGAGGCACAGAAAACTTTAGAGAGATAAGTTTCTCTATACTTATCATTTTCCTCCTTGGTGGAGAAGATTGAGGCAGCAGTGATGAATCCTTCTGGAGGTGATCTGATATCCCGGATGTCCTCAATAGTATTGACAGCAAATTTCTCCAATTTCTTTTGCTGTGAAGCCTGAGAGGTAGATTGAGCTTGAGGCTTTGAGGGATTCTTGGTTCTTGCCTTTTTGGCCTTTTCTACCACTTTCTCTTTCCCTTTACCGGTTGCTTCAGGGACTTTCCTCTTTTTAGACTCAGCTTGACTGGGCTCTTTGATGGAAATGCCCTTCGGTTTGCTCTTCGGAGGAGGAGATAGAGGAGGATCAATAGGCATCCCTGGGATGTGTTTATCAACCCCAGAGCGCAAGCGAATAGACCGAGTTTTCTTCCTCACTGGCTTGCTTGGTCGAGGTTCAGGTGAAGGTTGACGTTTTGGAGGTGGAGATGGAGACCAAGATTCTGTCTCATCGTTCGAATGGGAGGAAGATTCTGACTGAGAAGGAGATTTCGAGGCCATTTGGAGACAGAGTATGAAAGAAATTTGCAGAAAAGTGAAGATTGGAGAAGGAAGTGACGAGAGGAAAGGAATGAACTCGAGGTTAGGGTTCAGTAAAATTGAAATTTCACAGCAGCATATATATAGACACACGCTCAACCTCGAGGTTGACATCCCAGCCTCGAGGTTATATGAATAAAAATTCACTAATCTCTGCGATCAACCTCGAGGTTGACATCTCAGCCTCGAGGTTAAATGAATAAGACTTTACTAACCTTTGAAATTCTTACCTCCAACCTCGAGGTTGCCTCCAGAACCTCGAGGTTCCACTGTCTGATTGATGAGGTGTTCTCTCTGTCTGTTACCAACCTCGAGGTTCCAATCCCATACTCGAGGTTCAAGCGTTTAAACATTCTCAATTTTGACAGTTTGCCCCGATAACCTCGAGGTTAGCTTTTGAGCCTCGAGGTTCCATCCATTAGACACCTTGAGCCTTTTGACACCCTTCCAACCTCGAGGTTGGCTACTGAACCTCGAGGTTTGCCCCTTTGATAGCAAACCTAAGTCCTGCATAAGATTGTCTATGTACTCCGATGCTAAAGTTAGATATCTATAATCATCAAAACCATAATTTAACATAAAAGTAGACAGAAATTACTCATAACTCATTGGGATTTACCATTCCCAATTCTCTTCTTATGAATGTGAATGGGTCCTTGGCTAATGGTTTGGTGAAAATGTCTGCCAATTGAAGATGAGTTGGGATGAACATCACTTTCACATCTCTCTTCTGGACATGATCCCGGATGAAGTGATGTCTCACATCAATATGCTTGGTTCTTGTATGTTGCACGGGATTCTTGGCCAAGCTTATTGTGCTAGTGTTGTCACATAGTATTGGGATCTCCTTTACGTGCACTCCCAAGTCAGCAAGTTGTTGCTTCAGCCACAACACTTGAGCACAGCAGCTTGAGGCAGCCACATATTCAGCTTCTGTTGAGGACACAGCCACGGTAGTTTGCTTCTTGCTAAACCAAGAGACAAGTGAGTTGCCAAAGAACTCGCATTGCCCACTTGTGCTCTTTCTATCCGTCTTATAGCCAGCATGGTCAGAATCTGAATATGCCACAAGATGCTCCGGCTGACCTTTGGGAAACCATAGCCCAAGAGTCTTTGTATCAGATAGATATCTGAAGATTCTCTTCACGTGTTCAGCATGAGACTCTTTGGGTGCGGATTGGAACCGAGCACACATTCCAACACTGAATTGGATGTCCGGGCGACTTGCAGTGAGATAGAGCAATGATCCAATCATTTCTCTATACTTGGTGATGTTGAAATCCTTGCCCTCTTCATCAGCATCCAAGGAAGTAGTTGTGCTCATTGGTGTGTCAGCCCCATTACACTTGTCCATTCCAAACTTCTTCAGCAAATCATTTAAATACTTTGTTTGAGATATGAATATCCCATCTTTACGTTGCTTGATTTGCAGCCCAAGGAAGTAATTCAGCTCTCCCATCATTGACATCTCAAATTCACCTTGCATAGACTTCGAAAATTCCTCACATAAAGAGTCATTAGTAGCACCGAAAATAATATCATCAACATATATCTGTACAATTAAAATCTCATTTAACTTATTTTTCTTGATAAACAATGTTGTATCAGCCTTTCCTCTAATAAATCCTTGATTGAGTAAGAATTGACTCAATCTTTCATACCAAGCTCTAGGAGCTTGCTTAAGACCATACAAGGCTTTCTTAAGTCTAAAAACATGATCAGGAAATTGATCATTTTCAAAGCCTGGAGGTTGTTCAACATACACCTCCTCTTGGATGAAGCCATTTAGAAATGCACTTTTAACATCCATTTGATAGAGTTTAAAACCTTTTGTGCATGCAAATGCTAGAAGAACTCTTATTGCTTCCAATCTAGCTACTGGAGCATAAGTCTCTTCATAGTCTATTCCTTCTTCTTGATTGTAGCCTTTGGCCACTAATCGAGCCTTGTTATGCACAATGATGGCTGACTCATCACGTTTGTTCTTGAATACCCATTTTGTCCCAATTACCGGATGGTCTTTGGGTCTAGATACCAAGTCCCAAACTTGATTTCTATCAAATTGATGTAGCTCCTCTTGCATAGCAATCACCCAATCATTGTCTGAAAGGGCTTCTTCTATCTTAGAGGGCTCTATATGTGAAATAAATGCAGAAAATGTGACTTCATTCAAAGTACTATTTCTGGTCCTAACTCCTTGATTCACATCACCTATAACTTGGTCTAAAGGATGATTCCTTATAAATCTCCAAGCTCTAGGTTGAGACTGATCAGAATTTTCTAAATTGTTTTCAGGATTAGCCTCAAAAATATTTTCAGAATTTTCAGAAGGAGTAGGAGCATTTTTCGAAAAGAATTTGTTTTTGAAAATAGTCTCCTCTTCATCATCCAAGGATTTATCAGATTCAGATTCGCAGAATACAACGTGTATAGATTCTTCCACAATCTTAGTTCTAGTATTAAAGACTCTATATGCTTTGCTCCTATTAGAATAACCAATAAAGATAGCTAAATCAGCTTCAGGATCGAATTTACCAAGATTATCTTTACCGTTATTGTGCACATAGCACTTACAGCCAAAGACACGAAGGTGGCTGAGGTTTGGCTTTCTTTCTTTGTAGAGTTCGTATGGAGTCTTATTCAGCTTCTTTCTCAAGTATGCTCTGTTGGAGACGTAGCAAGCCGTACTCATGGCATCAGCCCAAAACACTTGAGAAGTGTTGTACTCGTTCAACATTGCTCTAGCCATTTCAGTGAGTACACGATTCTTTCTCTCCACAACACCATTTTGTTGTGGTGTTCTTGGTGCTGAAAAATTGTGATCAATCCCCATACTGTCACAGAGCTCAGCAAAGGCTTGATTCTCGAACTCTCCACCATGATCAGTCCGTATTCCTGAAATTGAGAACCCTTTCTCGTTTTGGACCTTCTTGGCAAATGAAACAAACTGATCAAAGGTTTCATCTTTAGAGGATAAAAATATTGTCCAAGTAAATCTAGAGAAATCATCAACAATGACCAAGGTGTATAAGTTTCCACCAAGACTTTTCACTCTAGCTGGTCCAACTAGATCCATGTGAAGAAGTTGAAGGGGTCTGTTTGTTGAAATCTCATTTTTAGCCTTAAAGGAAGATTTGGTCTGTTTTCCCTTTTGACAAGCATCACAAATCGTATCATTTTTGAAATTTAGTTTGGGAATGCCAATAACCAAATCCTTTTTCAATAACTTGTCAAGTTGATACATATTGACATGAGCTAATCGCTTATGCCATAGCCAACTCTCATTCAAGTTACTTACAAAGCAATTTTCAGAAGTAGAAGCATTGCTAGAGAGGTTCAAAGTATAACAGTTTCCATCTCTAGGTGCTCTAAATAAAGCTTTATTTTTCAAATCATTTATGAAGATCAAATCCTTTTTAACAATGAAGCACTCATCTGAATCAAATATTACCAAATTACCCTTATCAGTGCTTTGGCTCACACTTAGGAGATTGTGACACAATCCTTCTACAAGGTAGACGTCTTTGATGAGTGAACCTTCATTGTTGCCTATCTCACCAATGCCAGCGATTTTCCCGGATTGATCACCTCCAAATGTGACTCTACCTCCATCTTTTGGCTTTATTGATAGAAACTTTGATTTGTCTCCAGTCATGTGTCTTGAGCATCCACTATCGATATACCACTTGTTTGGCCTTGATGCTCTCAGACAAACCTGCAGATCACAAAGAATCAGGTTTTAGGTACTCATCTTTTCTTGGGTCCTTTGGGGTTAGCATGTACCTTGGGAACATATGTTCCTTTTGGTACCCAGACATAATTCCCTACAGGTTTAGCTTTTCTTTCTTTTCGATGAAAACAAGATGAAGTGGTATGTCCCTTCCTATTACAGTAATTGCAATGAGCAAAAGGATTTGAAGAATGAACAGATTTTGTAAAATAATTCATGTAAGATTTTTGACCATTCTTTTTCTTTCCTTTCTTTTTGTCAAAGTCTGGTCTATATCCAATGCCCGATCTATCATTTATAAACCGCTGTTGTTTTAAAATTACATTGAGCATTTCACTTCCCTTAGTGAACTTCTCAAGTGCTTTTGTTAATTGTAAATTCTTTTTCTCCAAAATAGGGCATTCGTCACAGACTAAAGATTCAGGAGAAGTAAGATTTTCAACATGTAATTCAAGAAAAGAATGTTTTCTTTTTAAACTCATATACTTATCTGCTAATTTTTCAAATTCCTTTTGAACCACATTGTACTCAGTAAATAGTTCATCATAGGAAGGGAGAGATTCATATACCTCACTTGTTTCACCGGGTTGCTCTTCTTCTTCAGCAACAAGGCATATGTTGGCTTTTTCACTTTCATTTTCTTCAGCTTCATCCTCATCTGATGAGCTATCCCCCCATATGGCTGAAACATATGCTTTCTTCTTCTTGAAGTTCTTGAACTTCTTCCTTTCTTTCTCTTGGTTCTTCAGCTGAGGACATTCAGATTTGATGTGTCCGGGCTTCTCGCATTCGTAGCATATGATGGGCTTCTTTGATTCATAGCTGGAGCTACCCTTTTGAAACTTCTTGAAGCCTTGATCCTTTTTGTAGAACTTCTTGAATCTTCGGACCATCATGCCGATTTCTTCATCCTCATCTTCATCTTCTTCATCTTTATCAGCATTGAGAGCAACTCCCTTGTTGCGATTGTTGGTACCGTTGACTTCTTCCAAGTCCTTCTTAAATTTCAATTTGCTCTCATACTCAGATAGACTTCCGAACAATGCAGCAACAGAAGTCATAGACTCACCACGAGCTTCTTCAATAGCAGTAACCTTGGCTTCCCAATCCTTCGTGAGAATATTGAGAATTTTTCTCACTTGAGACCTTTGATCGAAGATCTTTCCCAGGGCTGCCAACTGATTCGTGAGATGAGTATATCTAAGCTGAAATTCACCGATAGTTTCTCCTTGCTTCATTCGCAACAGGTCGTATTCGGTTGTTAGGATGTTGATGCGGTTCTCTTTGATTCCAGATGTTCCTTCATATGCGATTTCCAGAGCTTTCCACATATCCTTTGCTGTAGACAAGTTGCAAACACGAAAGTACTCCTTTTGACTAAGAGCACTTTGAAGCATCAGAATAGCCTTGCTATTAAGAGTGATATTCTTCTTATCATCATCGTTGAACTCAGCTTCGGTCTTTGGAACAGTGATGCCTCCTTCAACCTTTACTGGAACATAATCTCCAGTTTCAAATACTCTCCACAATCCATATTCTGTGGCCATCACGAACACACGAAACTTTGCTTTCCAGAAAGAGTAGTGTTCGCCATCGAAACCGAGAGGTCTGTTGATTGAAGCTCCATCCGGAAGAATTCCTTCCATAGTGATCCTTCTCGAGTGGTTAAACTCTTCTGAGAAGACCTTGCTCTGATACCAAATGAAGATTGGAGCTAAATACCCAAGAGGGGGGGGGTGAATTGGGTATCTTAAAAAAATAAAGATTCTACTCTGTTTTTGACAAATGAACACAGGGTAAAACAGAGGAGAAAGGGAGAGAAGCAATACACCACAAGATTTATACTGGTTCGGTCCTTTCTCCGACCTACATCCAGTCCCCAAGCCTCACCTGGGATTTTCAATCCACTATAATCAAATATTGATTACACACTCTGTACTAAGAGTTGTTCTCTCTCTAGAACACACTCCCCCTTACAAGTTGTAATCAATACTCCCCAACTACCAAGTCCCCTGACTTGTAGTTATCTCAATCAAAAAATGATTTACAAGTATTTGACTCTCTTACAGAGCAGATAGGATAAACACTGAAGAACTAAGTATCAAAATGATACAATACAGATGAAAGCTTGATACAATAAATGACTCAATAAATTTTCGTTCTAAGTTGTTGTATCCGCTTGTGAAGACATTAATGTTCTCTATTTATAGGTAGGGAACATTAAATGACCGTTGTAGGATGATTCCAACCGTTGGAAGTGATTAGCTTGGGTTCTGGTTATCTTCTCTCTCTACACTTCTGCTAATCCAAGTGTTTATGTGATCTGATGTGGATTTCTGAGTTTCTGCCCGTTGGAATTGACTTTACTTGATGTAGTAAACATTCTTTAACGTTAACAAGGCGTGCTCAGATGGATTAGCCGAAAGTAGATGAGGTTGTGCAGGTGCATTAAATGCACTGTTCACCTTTTTACTTTTTCTTACAAATCTTCAATAATCTTGATCTTTGCTAACTGAAAAACACTCAACAAACTTGTTAAACATATCTGGGATCATGAGTGAATGATATATGAAAGCAAGTAGATCAATCAACAAGATATAACAGATTTCACAAATTTGAAAAAGCTTCAACGGTCACTAACCTCGAGGTTAGTTCATCCAACCTCGAGGTTGGCCTGAAAGCTTCAGGCAAACCTTCGTTTTGAAAACATTCAACCTCGAGGTTGCACAGTGAACCTCGAGGTTTCTCTTGAGGAGAAACCTTCTGATAAATCTCATTAACTTGCAAACCTTGAGGTTCCAAAAGTAACCTCGAGGTTTGAAGTTTGTTACAAACCTTCAGTTTTCACTGGAGCTAGACAACCTCGAGGTTGTACATCTGTACTCGAGGTTGGCTCTTTGAAAGTGCAAAGTTCAAAGTTAATCATAAAGCCCAGCCTCGAGGTTACAATGTTAACCTCGAGGTTTTCAATACTTTGAAAACCAGTGTGCTCTCTATAAGTGATAAAACTCGAGGTTGCAACATCATACTCGAGGTCCAAGGTGTTTTTATCGAGCTTAAGTTTCAAACCAAAGTGTCCAACCTCGAGGTTGGAACATGAACCTCGAGGTTCATGTGCTTGATAAAAAAAATGACCTTTCTGTATGAGTTGAACCTTGAGGTTTGCTTTGCATACTCGAGGTTGCAAGTGTTAATGAAGAAACTTGGGTTCTCCAAATCAACCTCGAGGTTTCACATATAATATGTGAAACCAAGCTTTGCAACATTAGAACACTTGATTTTTCCTTTTTTTTTTAAGGCCTCTGTAAGGTCAAACCTCGAAGTTTGCTCTTAACCAGAGTCTTGACACTCAAGAGCAAAACCTCTTCAATTGTCTGTAGTTGTTGACAATCATCAAAACCATCAGAGAACTAACACGTTTGTACCCTTAACCCTACGGGGATTATTTTATGTAATTGTTTGTACCTTCACCAGTATAATGTAAGTTGTCCAAACCGATCCAATGCTCTGCCGTGCGTACTCTGACGTAAGAGAAAGTGACTATTTATCAAAGGATAGATAATAACCGAAAAGGATCCCTCTAACCCGCCACCCGAAAGGGCGAGGCCGGTAGGGTGTAACACTATAAATGACAAATAAATCTTAGCAAGAAAAAAAATATTACCAAATAGAAATTTACATATAAACAAAATAGCTCATTTAACTCAAAATAATTTAAATAATATAAACCTATTCAGCAACTCCAAGTGGGAAGTGGGGAAGAAATAGAACAAAAATAAAAAATATTAGTGGTCATTAGTGATAATTTCTAAATCATAAATGATAAAAAAAATTTAGAAAGAAATAAATCTAGTAGGAAAAGTAGGAAGAGTAAAATATAATATTTTTGAATAATATAAATTATAAGTAATAGGAAAATAGTAACAAATAATAATGGATGGCAAAAAAAAAACTAACGAATAATAAATGAAAGACAAGAAATAATAGTTTCAAAATCTCATTATAGCGAAACAAGGAAAGAGAGAAGGAAAAGAGGAGGATGAATATTAAAAATAAATATGATAATAGAAGTCCACTTAAATAATTTATCGCAAAAGTCTGTAAGTCCAATTATTCAAAAGAGAAAACTACCAAATGAAAAAGGGTGAATTCGGAAGAAGCATAAAAAGATAATAATTCTTAATGGTGAAATAATAATTATAAATCACAAATAAATCAAAAGAAGAGGAAAAAAATAAAATCATCAAACAAAAATTTACATATAAACAAAATAGCCCATTCAACTCATAATTTAAATAATATAAGCAACTCATAGGGGAAAGTAGGGAAGAAATAGAACAAAAATAAGAAATATATCACACTAAATCATAAATTTATTAAATAATTTAATATCAAATAAGTTAAAGAGATATGCATAAGAAACTGGTTGAAAAAAAACAATAAAAGGATATTTTTTTAAAAAAAAGGAAAAGAAATAAATACCAAAAGAGGAATGTTGAATTAGCATGAAAAAAAAAATTAGAAAGAAATGAATCTAGTAGTAGCAAAAGTAGAAGAATAAAATAATTGTCATATAAAAAATATTTTTCAATATAAATAATAAATAATAAGCAAATGGAAACAAATAATAAATGAACGATAAAAAATGTAATAGTTTGAAATCTTATCATTGTGAAAGGAGGAAAGAGAGAAGAAAAAGAGGAAGATGAATATTAAAAATAAATATGATAACAGAAGTCCATTTACATAACTTTTGGCAAAAGTCCATAAAACCAATTATCCGAAAGAGAAAACTACTAAAATGAAGAAGGGTGAATTAGGAAGAAATATAAGATAATAATTCTTAATGGCTAAAATCATAATTATAAATCACAAATAAATCATAGCATGAAAAAGAAAATCACCAAATAGAAATTTACATATAAACAAAATAGCCCATTTAACTCAAAATAATTTATATAATATAAACCCATTCAGCAACTCCAAATGGGAAGTTGGGGAGAAATAGAAGAAAAATAAAAAATATTAGTGGTCATTAGTGATAATTCTAAATCATAAATGTTGAAAAAATTTAGAAAGAAATAAATCTAATGGTAAAAGTAGGAAGAGAAAAATATAATATTTTTAATAATATATTTTATAAATAATAAATAATATGAAAATACTAACGAATCATAATATCATAATGGATGGCCCAAAAAAAAAAGTAACGAAAAATAAATGAAAGACAACAAATAATAGTTTGGAAATCTCAGAATAGTGAAACAAAGAAAGAGATAAGTAAAAGAGGAGGATGAATATTAAAAATAAAGTAAATATGATAACAGAAATCCATTTAAATAATTTATCACAAAAGTCCATAAGTCCAATTATACAAAGGAGAAACTACTAAATGAAGAAGGGTGAATTAAGAAGAAGCATAAGAAGATAATAATTTTTAATGGTAAAATAATAATTATAAATCACAAATAAATCAAAAGAAGGGAAAAAAATCATCAAATAGAAATTTACATATAAAAAAAATATCCCATTTAACTCATATAATTTAAATAATATAAACTAATCTATTTAGCAACTCCAAGTGGAAAGTGGGGAAGAAACAGAACAAAAATAAAAAATATTAGTGGTCCTTAGTGATAATTCTAAATCATAAATGTCTATTAATATCAAATAATTTAAAGAGATACACATACCAAACTGATAGGAAAAAAAAATAAAGGATAAGAAAGAAGAAGAAGAAAAGAAATAAAAATGTAATACCAAAAGAGGAATGCTCAACTAGCATGAAAACAAAAATTAGAGAGAAATGAATCATGTAATAGGAAAAGTAGAAGAATAAACAAAATTGCTATATAAAAAATATTTTTGAATAATAAATATAATAGACAATAAATATTATAAATAATAAATAATAAGAAAATAGAAAAATATAATAAATGAAAGACAAAAAAAGGAATAGTTTGAAATCTCATCATTGTGAAAGAAGGAAAGATAGTAGGAAAGCAGGAAGATGAATATTAAAAAGAAATATGATAACATAATTTCATTTAAATAATTTTTCACAAAAGTCCATAAGTCCAACTATCCGAAAGAGAAAACTAGTAAAATGCAGAAGGGTGAACTAGGAAGAAGCATAAGATAATAATTCTTAATGGCTAAAATCATAACTATAAATGACAAATAAATCTTAGCAAGAAAAAAAAATTACCAAATAGAAATTTACATATAAACAAAATAGCTCATTTAACTCAAAATAATTTAAATAATATAAACCTATTCAGCAACTCCAAGTGGGAAGTGGGGGAACAAAAATAAAAAATATTAGTAGTCATTAGGAATAATTCTAAGTCATAAATGATGAAAAAAAATTAGAAAGAAATAAATCTAGTGGCATAAGTAGGAAGAGTAAAACATAATATTTTTGAATAATATATATTATAAATAATAAATAATAAGAAAATAGAAACAAATAATAATGGATGGCAAAAAAAAACTAACGAATAATAAATGAAAAACAACAAATAATAGTTTGGAAATCTCATTATAGTGAAAGAAGGAAAGATTCCTATTGAGCAACTCCAAGTGGGAAGTGGGAAAGAAATAAAACAAAAATACAAAATATTAGTGGTCATTAGTGATAATTCTAAATCATAAATGTCTATTAACTATTAATTAACTGAATATATCGAATCATTTAAAGAGATACCCATAAGAAACCCGTAGGGGAAAAACAATAATTTATTAAAAAAAACAGAAGAAGAAAAGAAATAAAAATATATTACCAAAAGAGGAATGTTGGATTAGCATGAAAAAAAGAAATAGAAAGAAAGAAATGAATCTGGTAGTAGCAAAAGTAGAAGAATAAACTAATTGCTATATAAAAAATATTTTTAAATAATAAATTTAATAGACAATAAAAATTATAAATAATAAATAATAAGCAAATAATAAATGAAAGACGGAAAAAGGAATAATTTGAAATCTCATCATTGTGAAAGAAGGAAAGCGAGACGGATGAATATTAAAAAGAAATATGATAATAGAAGTCCATTTAAATAACTTTTCTCAAAAGTCCATAAAACCAATTATCTGAAAGAGAAAACTACTAAAATGAAGAAAGGTGAATTAGGAAGAAGCATAAGATAATAATTCTTAATGGCTAAAATCATAGTTATAAATCACAAATAAATCATAGCAAGAAAAAAGGAAATCACCAGATAGAAATTTCCATATAAATAATTTATCACAAAAGTCCATAAGTTCAATTATTCAAAAGAGAAAACTACTAAATGAAGGATGAATTAGGAAGAAGCATAAGAAAATAATAATTCTTAATGGTTCAAATAAGAATTATAAATCACAAATAAAAGAAGAAAAGAAATAAATACCAAAAGAGGAATGTTGAATTAGCATGAAAACAAAAATTAGAAAGAAATGAATCTAGTAGTAGCAAAAGTGAAAGAATAAACTGATTGCTATATAAAAAAATATTAATAATAAATAAAAGACCACAAATAACGGTTTAGAAATCTCATTATAGTGAAAAAAGGAAAGAGAGAAGGAAAATAGGAGGATGAATATTAAAAATAAATATAATAACAGAAGTTCATTTAAATAATTTATCACAAAAGTCCATAAGTCCAATTATTCAAAAGAGAAAACTACTAAATGAAGGGTGAATTAGGAAGAAGCATAAGAAGATAATAATTCTTAATGGTTAAAATAATAATTATAAATCACAAATAGATCATAAGAAAAAAGTTACATATAAACAAAATAGCCCATTTAACTCAAAATTGTTTAAATAATATAAACCTATTCTGCAACTCCAAGTGGGAAGTGGGGAAGAAATAGAGAACAAAAATAATTAGTGGTCATTAGGGATAATTCTAAGTCATAAATGATGAAAAAAAAAGATTAGAAAAATAAATCTAGTAGCAAAAGTAGGAAGAGTAAAATATAATATTTTTGAATAATGTATATAATAAATAATAAATAATAGGCAAATAGTAACAAATAATAATGGATGGCCAAAAAAAAAAAGTAACAAATAATAAATGAAAGCAAACAAATAATAGTTTGGAATCTCATTATAGGGAAAGAAGGAAAGAGAGAAGGAAAAGAGAAGGATGAATATTAAAAACAAATATGATAACAAAAGTCCATTTAAATAATTTATCGCAAAAGTTCATAAGTCCAATTACACAAAATAAGTCCAATTATACAAAAGAGATAAAATGAAGAAGGAAGAATTAAGAAGCATAAGAAGAATTAACATTGAAATTTTTATGAGGCTAAATCATACTTTCTGAAAATTTTGGGTCCAATTCTGTAATTTTTGCCCCCTAATTTTAAATACTGACTCCACTGGGTTTCAGTTTGTAATTTTCGCCCTCCTTGATTTTCATTCCTGGCTCCACCCCTGATCATAATATGAACTATTAAATCATAAATAACGATCAAAACAACAATTGGTGCCTACATTTCATAGTTGTTAGTGCAGTGCTAATACGATTTCAATCTAGAAATTGATGCCAAATTGTGTTTCAACAGGAGATTATCATGCATATTACTCGAGTCCAAAAACTGATAAATGAAAAGAAAGTAAATGGCGAGAGAAAATGTGAAATTTGTGATCAAGTCTAAAAGGGGTGAAGAATAAAATGCCTCTATCATATGCATAATGCAAGTGTGTGGCTTTGAAAGAGAACCAAGATAAGTTCTAGAGAATGTATGTTACAAGTGATGCTCACACAAAAAATACCTTCCATCAAGGGTTAACGCTGTCCCGAAGAGTTTATAAAGGCTAAATAATAACTATCCTAGGAGTTAAAGGAATTGGAAATTCACTTCATGAGATTGCTTTCAAAACCATGACAAACCAAGATACAGTTGCAACACTTTAAACATGCTTAATACTCCCAAAAAAAAAAAATGACAGCAGAAAAGCTAGCTCAAATTGACACCAAAAAGGCTCACGTCTAATCTCTCCCGCACACTTATCTTTTGCATGTCCACAGTGCTAGTTTAGACCAATGACGAAACAATGAAACTCAAGTTGTAGTAAGAGATAAGGAATAGGGAGAGCATGGAATAGGGAGCACAATCAACTAACTACTATTTACTACTAAGTGGGTCACCCCCAACACTTGCTAGAAACTGATGGGCTCGATAAGTTTTGGAGTCAAGCATACCAAAGAAGAGCAAAGCCCAATAGAGTAAGCCCACAGTTAGAAGGGTCCAGGGGACCACCTGCTGAGGACGTTGCGGAAACTCTGACTCTAGCAGAGTAGTGGGGGTGTATAAGGGAGGCAGGGAGGACGAAGAGGGGGTATGCAGAAAGAGAGTAGTAAGGGAGGGAACCTGGTCTCTCGAATATTCCAGGATGGGAACGACTGTTTCATTGAGGGTGTTTATTTTCTTGTTTCTGTTTCATTTTCAATTGTCTTAGGAGCATTGTAATTCCTTCAAGTGTTCTTGAGGAACAGAGTAATATCTGAAGGTGTGTTATTTTCAATCCATTTCTTGACATTCCTATCAGAAACAATCAATCCAACATGATTTCACAAGCTATTCAAGAGAGTAAAAGGAGGAAAGGGACAACCGGATGATTTTTTCTGCAAAACGAGAGGAGTTCATGACAGCGCATGAAATGGGAACCGGATCCTCTCATTGTCTTTTTTTCTCCCCATCCCTCACAGTCAGATCTCGGCCATCCATTCCGTGATCCAACGGCCGAGATTTAAAAAAAAAACAAAATTTTTGTTTTTTGTCTTTCTCGAAAAAGACAAAAAACAAAAATTTTTTTTTTTAATCTCGGCCGTTGGATCACGGAATGGACGGCCGAGATGCGCCTGGGAGAGATGGGGAGGGGGGAGAAAATGAGAGAAACCGGACGCGCATGAAATGAGACAAACAGGCACAAAACTCTGGGCAATTTTCACACACAGTGACAGTACTATGAACTCTTCAATTTTTCTCAAATTCCGCAAGAGAACATGATTCACACACAAGCAATATTTATGAACCAACAATGCACCAATACAGTTTTTTTCTTTTTAAGAATTCCAGCAGTAAATCAGCTTTCACTTTCACCATAAAAAATGTGACAATAGCAATCAAATCAGAGACAAACTTAAAAGTTCAGCAAGTAACGACCTCAACAGCAGCAAGAAATATCCTTACGAAAATGCAACTAACATTCACCAACCAGCATAGAAACAATGCCTACCACAGAACACTAGGCACAACAACAGAAGTAAGCTTTAATTAAATTACTGCAGCACCGTTTTATAGTAACCGAGTTCCTAACAGCCATGGCAAATGCAATTATTAACACAACAAGTAAAATCAGCAATCAAACAATTTATCCACTGAACAATTGAATTGCAACAGTCAAAAGAGTTATCACAAGAGTGTAAACAATTGAATAGGCCAAAAGCTAGAGCCAAGAGCCTAATCCCAATCTACTCACAGTTACAACAACAAAATCAAGCCACTAACAATTGCTTAATTAGCATTTAAACAAAAATTAGAAAGAAATGAATCTAGTAGTGGAAAAGTAGAAGAGTAAAATAATTGTTATATATATATAATATTTTTGAATAATAAATATTATAAATAATAAATAATGAGCAAATAGTAACATATAATGGATGGCAAAAAGTAAAGTAACAAATAATAAATGAAAGACAACAAATGGAATAGTTTGAATATCTCATCATAAGAAGTCCATTTAAATAATGAAACTAAGAAGTCCATAAGCTCAATTATACAAAAGAGAAAACTACTATAATGATACAAAATAGGAAGAAGCATAAGAAGATAATGATTATTAATGGCTATAATAATAATTATAAATCAGAAATAAATTATAGAAGAGGAAAAGAGGATTAGTTCCCATATTAAGCAAGTTGAGGAGTTGGGGCTTCACCATAGAGCAGTTGGGGCTTCACCATAGAGCGACCAATGCAAAATCAGTTCAGGTTTCAGTGAAAAGCTATTGTTTCCACTTCCACTTCAATTTTCTCGCAACCTCTAAAATTGGGACGCCTAAATTGGGACTGAAAATGCAAGTTTTATTCAAGAAGTGACAGATATATAGAGAGACTGCATAAGGGGACTACAAAACAGCTTGAAAAATAAGGAAGCATAACATTTGTAACTTGTCAACGGGTGAAGAGATTAAAGCTACAACTTAAATATGAATATGTCCCATCCACCATCAAATTCAACTTCAATAATTTAAATATAAATATAAATAAAGTAACACATTTAACTCAAATAATTTAAATAATACAAACTTGGCACAAACAAAATTAATGTGGCATGGTTTGACAACCAAATAGCCAGTGTCCAAATCTAGAAATTCTACTAAATTACAGCTAAACTAATCATTTTAATCAAATTCTCCTAACCATATGCATTCATCTTATTCATGGCTAATTATGCAAATAATACTCAATAGTCTTCATAAAATCGCACAAAAATGCTCACCTAACCATATAAAAATAATGGTTTATCAAATTCACCGACACTTGCACTTTTACACTCCTTAGAAAAAGATTCACTGAAGTAAATCCAATACAAAACCGAATAGACATATCCGTGTGTATGTCGCAAGCTTAAATCAAAATATGCAAGCATAGTAGTATACCATACTTCAACTAATATCACAAGCAAAGTGTACAAATGCAAATCAAATAGTCCATGTACTTAGCGTAGCCAATAGTGAGTAATGCTTTAGAATACAACTTGGTCCTGTTTTTCACTTCTCACATTCCTCTCTTAAGGTAATTTCACTCCTCTCCACTAGTCCAACCCCTACCACATGCTTGTAATGTGTCTACCATCTCCACCACTCATTATACACTAGAGTAATGAATCAAGAGGTCTTTGCTTTGCTTGTAATGTTGAAAAGGTCTAAGTGGAAATGGAAAAAAGAATGGCACATAATCTGAAATATACACAGGTGATGAGCAATAATTAGACAATCAAACTTGGCTGAAACTTCAGCATTTGCTGTCCTGTACAGCAATGTTTAAGCATATATCTATTGGTTCAACTTATATTCATAAGCGGAAAGAGTTCTTTGGACAATTTGTTCTCTCACTTTTCCTTTTCTCCACTTTTTTTTTCCTGTTCTTTTGAAGACATTTTTGTTCTTCCTTCATTACCATTTTTTTCTTTTCTTCTTTCTACACATATTTGGGATGGAACAGGAACCTGGATCAGCACATTTTATGGGAATTTTGGGGTTTGAGAAGGCTTGAAACATTTGAACCAAGTTATACACATTTGTTAGGTCTTCATAGTCTTTTATGAGTGCATATTTCCTTTAAAATAATTTCATAGCTAGGCACTTGTTCAATTAAAACAAGCATAGGCACATTTACTTCAATTTGCTAAACAAATTCATCATCTCTGTTTCTAACACGCCACCATTCATCTTCTTTTTGCATAACAAATATGATTTAGGAAATGGAAGTTCTTTCAGATTAGGTTCTTTACCATACTGAATTCAGCTTCGTGAATCTGGTCTGCAACCACTTGCTTTTGCTTTCAGAAATTTTCTTGCTATTTTTTGTCACAGCAGCAAGTGCAGAATTTTGGACAGCAGCATCACTTGCAGTAGCTCCTTCATTCTTGCATGAGTCTGGTACAGATGAAATTGCTTCAATGGGATGTAACAGCTGGCCTTCACTAAGTTCTGATTTAGGCTCAAACTGATTATTACGTATAGATATTTCTGGTTCAGGTGCTGTGACAATTTCAGCCACTACTTCTTCACCCTAGGTATCGGATCTCTTGGTCATCTAGCCACTTAGAAAAGTCAGTTAATGAAGTGTAAGAAAAATTAGGTGAAACAAAGAAGGAATTGAGGTCACTATATTTCTAATGAATTGCAGCAACTATTTATATGAATAAGAGAATAAGAAAGTAGAAATGCAGATGAATTTTCAATTAAAAGTGTTCTTGAATATGAACACAACAAATAATAAGTCAAACATGACAACGAAATAGCGATTTAAATACCACAAACATATTAACTCAAACAATTTAAATAGCACAAACATATTAAGAAACTTAAATCACTCGAAATTCCATTAAATGAAAAAGTTATTGAAAAATAAGAAACGAGTAATACCAAATGAGAATGCTGAATTAGCATGACCATAAAAACAATCAAATATAAACAAATGAGGAGACATGGAAAAAGTAGAAGAATAATATAAGGGGTTTACTTTTCTCATGTTGTATGAGAGAAAAAGATTCCTACACACACATAAAATGGTGGGACCCACATATATATATAGTACTAATTATATATATATGTGGGTCCCACATTTTATGTGTGTGTGGCATGAGAAAACATTTCTCCTACAACATTAGAAATATTTTTCCCATAATATAATTATCGTTACATATAATGATAATTCATAAACATTACCAATTATTAAATAATAGATATTACAATAAATAATATAATTAATAAATAAATGAAGGAGAAGGAAAAGAGAGGGAAAAAGAATAATAATCAAATACAAATCAAATAAGAAAAAGCCAACAGAAAAAACAATAAGAAAAACGAGGTCCATTTAAATATTTTAATATAAACCCACAATTTTAGATGATAAGTAACCCTCTAAATGACTCTGATATTAAAAGGTCATCAATTAAGAGCCTAAACTTGACAACAATCAACATTTCGAACCATTAAATGCACACATTCTGTTCATGTAAATTCTTTTGCTGAAAATGAGATTCTTGAGATATTATGTTCTGTGATCTGAATAGAATATCGGAAATATCTTGCCATATGGAAAATAAATCAGATGCTTTATTAAAAATATTTAAGAAATCCAAAGAAAATGAAAAAGGTAAAGGTGTTATAAAAATGATGAATGCTTTTGAACAAGAAACATTAGAATATGAAGAATCGGAAAATGAAAGAAGAAAATATAAAAGAAATAGGAAAAGAATTTGCTTATGCAACAATTATAAAAGAACCAGAAGAAGCAAAAATAAATATGCAAAGAGAAACAGAACAAGGACAAACATCAACTGAAATGAAGAAGATACAGCAACCAAATTGCACAGTAGTAAGTGCAATTTTTTGACTACTCAACATAGAATTCTAGTGAAGAAATTGCAAAATATAGTCAGGGTCACAATAAAATTCAGGGGAGTGACAAAAGCGTATAACAACAACTAATATGCAAAAACCCAGATTCAAAGCCGATTTCAATGATGACAGGGAGTATATTCTGCAATGAGTTAATTACAGCAGCAAAATCATGTAATACAAATATTCAAGGACTCACAAAAGTTTAAGTCCTGCAAGTAAAATGTCAAAGATTAGCAAGGACACAACAACAATTATGCAGAAAATATCTCAGTTCTGGACAGCAACAGAAGGACAGAAGGACTGGATGCAAAAGCAAGTCTGGTGAATTAATCACAATGGAAGAACAGAATTCCCAACTTTAAGACACAATTCAATTCCGTAAGCTTAAAAAATGCTCTGAGAATGCAGAGAAAGAGTTTATACTTTTCAGTGGTTATATGGATGGAACGGTTGTCATTTATCATATGAATGTTCAATGATTATATGGATCATAGCATCAGCAGTCACACTTAATCTATCACGGCCTCTCTACTTCATATCAATCCATGAATATACCACAAGCTAAAAGAACTGCAAATAGTACAAAGGTTAAACCAAAATGACTGAATTTGCACGGCCACACAAAAGGATAGGTGTTTCACTCAAGTCACGTATGAAAGGGTTAATTTATCTCTCATCTACTTGCCCATAATCCTACCATCAGCTTGTAATGGTTCTCACATCTCCACCACTTAATTCACACAAAGGTTCATGCATCAAGAGGACTTTCCATAGGTTGTAATTTTGAAATAGGCTAGATGACATGGTAAAATAGACAATCAATCACTCCAGTAAATATGCATGAGCAAGGAAGAGTCGAAACAACAACACAACATTCTATTGCTTCACAATTATGCAGCAACTAATCCAATCAATTTTCAATGGAACTTTTACTCATAAGGAATTTAATATGAAGTCCAAGGTCCGTAGAGTACATTACTATGATGGTTGTTGGCTTATGCATGCATGATTACACCTTTTATTTTAAGATATTTTTTCCTCTTCTTTTTCTCGTTCTTTTTCAATATTGGCTTTTTAACTGCAGTTTCTGTTTCCTTTCTTTCTTTCTTTTTTTGTTTCTTTCCAATGCCTCTTTCTATTCTTTTCTTCAATCTCTTTTATTTTTTATTTTTTTCCCTTCCAACCAGACTTGCAAGAACTCAATCAATGAATCATTCAGTAACATACAGTCAAAAGTCATCTATGAGAATTCGATCAAAACAGCAATTGGTGCCTACATTTCAGTTGTTACTGCAGTGCTGATATGATTTCAATCTAGAAATTGATGCCAAATTGTGTTTCAACAGGAGATTACCGTGCATATATTACTTGAGCCCAAAAAGTGATAAATGAAGGTCAGTAAGGGAGAAAATGTTGTGTTTAAGCCTCTAAAAGGGGTAAAGATATCATATGCATAATGCAAGTGTGTGGTTTTAAAAGAGAACCAAGACAAGTTTTGGAGAATGTATGTTACAAGTGATACTCACAAAAAATGGAAATATTAGGCCCAAAGATTACCTTCCATCAAGGGTTAACTGTAACAACCCAAGAATTTGAGAAATTTTAAAATTCACATCAATATATTAAAAATTAGATTCTTCAAGTCTGTGAGTTGATTTTTGTGTGGAATGCATGTGAAGTGTTTGATTAAATGTTGAGAAGGAAATTTTATGGAAAATAGCATGACAATAGGCCTGCTTTGGATATTAGGGAATTAAAGAGCAAGCGTGATATTCTTTTTGTGAATGCAAGAGAACAAAACCATATATCAGTGATTAATTATGTGCTATTGGGTTTGAATATTACCAATGAGATATTTTATTTTGTTTCTCTTTAATAAAATTATCATGATTTAAAAAAAAAGGGGGGGGGGGAAAAGAAACCGTCCGATTTTTTTTTTTCCAAACCTTTTACTCCCTCTCCTTGATCGATGAGTACGGGCAGAAGAGAAGGAATGAATTTCTGGAAGCTTCACCAATGTGCTCGATCCTTTTTCGTCGTTCTTCCTTGGTGTGTGCTAGTGGGGATGAGTCTCCGTCATTCTGCTCCTCTGTCCAACAATTCTGTCGTTCCTCCCTCTGTTCCACCCTAGTCGACGCCATTAGTGGGTGTGGGCGAGCATCTCATCTTGTTTCTTCATCTTCGGTCGGCGTTGTTGTTTTTTTTAGTCTTTATGGTGTGGGTGATTTGAAGCTTTGATTCTTTTCTCCATCTTTCTCTGTATTATGGCGTTGCTGTATGAAAGCAGAGCACTGCCTTCTCTGTCTCTTGCTTCAGTTGTGTGGGTATGTATATTATCTTCTTCCTATTTCTCAGATTTCCCGTATGCTTCCATGTCTGATTTTAGTATGAATGGCTGCCTTTTCTTTTTGTTGCGTTGTTCGTGGATTGAAAGAGGTGGATGGCTGATCCATTAATCTGTATTTAGTAATTAGGTTGAATTATATTAATTGGTTAAGATTATATTTGTAGTTTCAATATATGAAATTTGGATTGTAATTTTGAAGAGAAAAAAAAGAGAGAGATTATTTTGGAAGCTTGTAATATAGAGTGCACATAGGGTGTTTGGTAAAATGCTTGAAAGGAGAGTTTAAAGCTATAATGGTTAAAGATATCATAGACTAAATCATGAAGTTAAAAGAAACTTTGCAACCTATTTTGATGTTGGGATAGGTATGGCTTAATGGTTTGTTTTTATGAAATAAGAGAATTATATTGAGGTGTTGATATTATTCTATTGGTTAGGCATTTAGGTGGCCACAAGGGTGACTCTGTCTTGGGAAGTTTTATAAAGAGTGAATTATATTTCGGGAATGTACCAGGTGAATGAATAATGTCTCATTACAATTTTTATAAATGACATTTTTACTACTTGTCATATTTTTATGTTAATCACCATATTAAGAAGTATGATTTTGCAAATGGAAGTTTATCAGATTTGTTGCATTTTCTTATTGAAATCACATGAGTAAAGATTGATGATTTTATTGGTTATTACTTCATAGTCTAATTCATGATTATGCACTTAAAGGGCAAAGAGAGTTTTGAGATATTTTTCATAAATTTCATATTGAGTTGGTCTTGAAACTTTAAAATTGTGTTATGTGAGTTCTTGAAGTTGGAAAAGGATATTGTGACATTGAAATTGAAGGAAAGTCTTGAAATATGGCTTGTAAACTTTCATACGGGGGCATTCTATTATGCTGTGGTTGAATTTGAATTATCATGGTATTAAAAGAAGAACTTTTCATTGCCTTGATAAATTGGCCGTAAACAGGCTTGAAAATGTTTTTGAGAGGACTGAATACAGAACGCTGGTTACTAACAGCAGTACTGTTAGTCTTTGGTGCACCATGGTTAACCTTGAGCTCGCTTGATATTCGTGAGATTTGTTCGCACGCTTGTTATTCGTGGGTCTCGTACCTACGCTTGTTTCGTAGCCTCGTGCTACGCTTGTTTTCGTGGCTTCTAGCCGCGCTTGGTTACTTACCCTCGTGGACTGTGTGTCCACGCTTGTTTTCGTGGCTTTTAGCCGCGCTTGGTTAGTTTCCCTCGTGGACTGTGTGTCCACGCTTGTTATTTCGTTCTATTGAAGTCCTACTAGAAGATGTGATTTTGAGATTTACGATTTTAAACTGATTTTGTTAAACAAATGATTTATTACATATTTCAAATTAATTGCTTGATGATCCTATATAGAGTTTTATTTTCATCTATGATCATATGATGTACAAATTGCAATTTATTTCCCTATTGTTATGATTAAAAGATAAATATGTTTAAATTATTTTCTCCTGTATTTTACTAAATTATATAAATGGGACGTTATTCACCAGAAGATTATTTTTGTTCCCAGATAGTGCAGCCGACTTGGATCCTCTTGGTGATCACTGATTGTCCATATTGATGTTCGAAGTTGAAGTGTCATGTTGAAAATTCTTAGTTAATGTAACATTCATACCTAGGGATTTATTGTTGTAATTTAGGTACTCCACGTATGCTATAGATAGGGTCCTTGCCTGATTTGCATGTTTTGTATTTGATGATAAGGAGCAGAGCTCCTCTTGTCAATATCAGACTATTATAGAATTTTTGGAAGGTCCCACTTGCAAAGGTGATCCTACGGTAAGTGTTTCCCTCTCACTCTCATTAATCAAGGATAATCAAGGATATTTCACTCAAGACCCTCTTATTTAGGCTTCCCATAAGCTTGTAACTATCCTACATCTCCACCACTAAGTAGCCCCTAGTCTTCGTGAATCAAAGGGTCCTTTTAGGGTTGTAATGTTGCAAAAGGCCAAATGATGGGGTGGAAGTAGATGCCAATTATTAATGAGAACTGCACATGTATATTACTCTCTTATACAACTTTCATGAAGAGTTGATGACACCAAACATGCACAAATTCAGATGTTCATGACAGCAAACTCAACATCAATCCCTTAAGTACCACATATGCACAAGTCAGAATCATTCGTCTGCAACTACAAGTGAATCTTCTTTTCGTTTTACCCCTGCCACTTAGCTAGCTCTCATTCCTCTTCTTTCCTTTCTGTTT
This sequence comes from Acacia crassicarpa, assembly GCA_034222035.1. Classification (NCBI taxonomy): domain Eukaryota; kingdom Viridiplantae; phylum Streptophyta; class Magnoliopsida; order Fabales; family Fabaceae; genus Acacia; species Acacia crassicarpa. Next base: position 29,037,180 of record JAWXYG010000002.1, on the reverse strand, counting down.
CTCATCTTTTTCTTTTTCTTCTTCTCCTTAGGCTTTTCTCTCTTCTTTTTTCTGTTCATTCTTCTTTTTCATATAACTTTTCATTGCCTCTTTCTGCATTTTTTTTTGTATCTTTTTTTCATATGCCTTTTTCCTTTTCTTTTTGCTCTTTTTTCTATTCTTTTTTTTTTCATCACTTTTTTTTCCCCTAGCATTGGAACAATAACTAATTGGCAAAAGAAAGTTCATTTTGACGAAAATTCCAGCCTCACTTGGTTCCTGTCACCAAGATTGCATACATCAACTAGTTTCAATAAACACGAATTCATTATTTATTCAATCAACTTAGCAAGTCATAACCTCCAAACATTCAACACATGCAGCATTCATTAATCATCGATGGAAAATAAAAGAATAAGGAAGGGCTCAAAGGGTTAAACAAGGGATTTAATGTGTATAGGCTGCTGTTTGGTCAAAGGGGTTTGAGTGGAATGCCCTTATCATATTCACAATTCCAAGTGCTGATGTGGTCTCGAATTAAGGATTGAGTCAAGTTCTAGGAAGTTATTGAGCTAGATGGTATCACACAAATTTTAAGAAAAATTCAGGCCCAAATCGTTCTAACTGGCCTACTCTCCTTCATTCACTCACCCAGACCAAATCACATATGAATTCAACTTAATGCATGAGATTATTCTGCCTTGATACAAAATTCCATAATTCATTGATTCAACAAGCCTTAACACTATTCAAAAGGACGTGTTCCAGGTTCAATCAAATTCCATACCAGTCAAGCAACCATCAAACCCAAAATTATAGTGCAAAGTTCAAGCAAATAATCACCAAAACAGATCAGAAACTCCAAAATAGAATTAGATGAGGCCAGAGGAATGGAACAGAACGTTATCAATCAAAGTCACATGAGAAGAACATTGTCCTCAATGTGAAATAACGGTAGAATAGAAATAGCACAAATACAGCTGGATAGAACTGAGGTACCAAAACCTATGCCATAACAACTACCTTTTACTACTAGACTACCCCCCCCCCCCAAAAAAACTTACGTTTAACGATAAAGCTCATAAAAATATTAATCAATCTGAAAATTAATGTAAAGTGAGGAAAAGGGACAACCGTGCAATGAAATCTTCTTAAAGTCATGAAACGTAAATTCCCATCCCGGATGAGAATCATAAGCCCCTCCAATATAGTCCTTGCTCCTCGATGAATCCTCCTTGGTGGTGGTTTAGGATCGATCGGTAAAGGCTCCAAGATATATGGTACATGTTGAGTCCCTTGGAGACCTATCCCATGAAAACAGTAAACATGTTAGTCAAGTGATCAAGCTCATGTATGCGTAAATCCAGTAGTAAGTCAAATGAGAATCTCATGAATAAAGTCATGGATAAACTTAGGTTTCTAAATCAGATGATGGGAATTCTCAACCCTAAAATCTTTGACAAATCTGGTTGAAGTATATTATTTAATACCACACAATTCAAAGCAGTCCCTCTTCAATCTTCACGATTAACTTCAAGAATGTGTGACAGCATGAAGTTGGATGTAATGAAGGAATGGTAGTAGTGATCATATCAACAATCAATACCCACAATCAAATCTAGCAACAAGTGAATTAGTTCAAGTGGAATTTTCCGTCACAAATTAGCAAACGCACAGACTGTAAGGACTCAAAAGTCACACAGCAGATCTGATTTAACAAATGGATTTCTTAAAGCTACCAATAACAGTGAGCCAAATACAATTCTGAGAATCACAGCAATGAGAGGCCAGTAATGACCACTAATGACAGTAAATTATGCCAAGAACTAATACAATTCATAACAATAAGGAAGCATGCATAGATAGCAAATGTAACCTTTATGCCTAGTACTAGTAGAAATCAAGCACAAATCAAGTATAACAGCAAGAATTTGATTTCCACATCGGTTCAGCATAACAATTTCAAGTTTCCAACAAACTTTCCAGTAGATTTATAATTTAGCAAAAAGCATGGTTAATCACAAGTTCAATAAGCGATCAGCTCAGAGCTCAGATTTGCTGCCAATGACATCAAAGTGACTTCCAATCGACAGAATATGTGCAAATCAATGAATTTCCACCAGAAATGCGCACTCAGTTCTAACCCAGATTCCAACGAATTAGTAACTAATTCTGTTTATATGGAGAATTAGAGCCAAGGACCTAGATAAAAAAATATTTATTGAAAAATCACAAAAATTGTAATTATTTTAGAAGGGCCAAGTAAATTTGAAAATATTAAATTATAATTATTTTAGAAGGATCATTCTTTCTTATTCCTTTGAAATCAACCTTGTTCCTCAACAACTAATCAACGGTCTGTTCACATCTCTTTGATACGTAAATGGTAAATAACTAATTAGGTTAGTTAGTTAGTTGTTAGTAACTAATAGTAGTTAGTTGGGATTAGTAGGTCTAATATTGGCTATATAAGGCATATGACTATCCAATGTATATCTATGCTTGTTATGATGAATGAATAAGCATCACCCGAATTCTCTTCTCCATCCCTCTGTCATGTGTCTCACTCGTCTCTCTCCCTTTCTCTTCCCCAATTCCTATAATTCTCTACAACAATTCTGTAACACTATTCCCCATGAATTCACGATCAATAAGCTTCTGTACTTTATTTTATTTTTTTGGGGGTTCATAATAGAGCAAATTATGAATCAAAGATGTAACGTAATATACAATGAACATCTATCTATTAACTCATCACAATAAAGATTTACAAAATACCTAGACGCTTGGAAAATAAATCATATAGGCTATAGCAACATGAGATGCTTGATCATATCTCCCTGTTGGAGGATATTGAAAATGGTGGAACTGACTTGTTGACTTAAAACCAACAAAAGACCACCTCTAAATTCCAGATGCAAGCCAAATTCTGATTATTATTATTATTTATTTATTTTTTTACCATAACCCTTGAAAAAAAAATCTTTTTTTTATTTGTTTTCCCTGGTTAAAATTATTTTCGCCCAAAGTCAAAAACCTAATCTCCAATCAAATCATAACATCAATAAGCAAGAATTGAAGCATAAGATTTCGAGCTCAAAAATAAAAGACTAAGTAAAGGGGGGAAAAGAAGACTAATCTAAAACTGATAGCCAGAGCATTTTGAAGGAAATAACTATGGAGAACATACATATTTTTCGCTGTCGTGAGGAGTTTCCTTAATCTCAAAATCTCACCAACCAATGGATTCCCTCAGATAGTTGCTCCATCCAGATGAACCCACAATAAAAGAGCAGTTGAGTCAACTGAAATCACATAATTGAAATATTTAAGATGGTGCAAAGTGCAATAGAATCCAGAATTTGGTTCTCAATATTGCAAAGGCAAAGGGTCAACCAGGAAAAAGCGGAAGTTTGAGGAAGAAGGGAGGCGATGTTGTGCTCTGGAGCTTTAGGTTTTCAGGTGGAGAAGACTGGAGGGAAAGGGGGAAAAAATCTAAGGGTTTGTGAACATGAAGATGGGAAGTAGATGGGAAGGTCACGGAATTGAAATACATGTGACGATGATATAGAATAAGGAATTCTCAAACTCAGTATTTCAAAGGCAAAGGATCGCTGAGGAACGCGCGGACTTGGAGGAAGAAGAGAGGCGATCATCCTCTAGAGAGTTAGGCTTGAGAAGATTGAAGGGAAAGGGAGATGAGAGTGAGAAAGATGAGTAAGGAGTTGGCGAAGAAACTGTGGGAAAAGATTGGAGCATTTGAAGCTAAGCTAGCGGAGGAAGTTTTAGAGACACCTCTGATATTGAAGGAGAGGAGGGAGAGTCTAATTGAAAGCTGAAAGGGTTTGGAAGGAGAGGGAGCGTCTAATTGAAAGCTAAAAGGGTTTGGGAGAGGGAGCATTTGAGACCGTTAGAGGGGAACTAGGAAGATGGGTTTCTCAATAATATAATGAATAAATAAAAAGAGTTGGGTTTATATCAAAAAAAAAAACAGAGGGAGAGAGAGTTGGCTTAGAGGCATGATAAAGCGGGCACGAAGCAGCAGATACCGAGAAACTAGTCCAAGTCCAGCACAGACTATGCGATGCGGTATGCGGGAAACTGGAGGTTTAGGATTTACGCTGGAAATAAATTAAACTTTATAAATTAAATGATTTAAAGATTTAATACTTTAATATTTTTATGGCAAAAAAATATATATTTTATGAAGTGAAATTAGGATTTAATACTTTAAACTTTGGGGTTTACTTTTCTCATGTTGCAGGAGAAAAACAAGATTCCTACACACACATAAAATGGTGAGACCCACATATATATATAGTGCTAATTATATATATATGATAATGATAATAATGATGATAATGATAATGATGATGATAATGATGATGATAATGATGATGATGATGATGATGATGATGATGATGATAATGATAAAATCTTTATGAGGTCTGGTGAAGTTCCTGGGTAGGCTACAACTTTGTTAAAGGCAAAATGAGAGGCATATTTAACATTTGGATCTGAAAGTTCCATTTTTCCAGTTTTTCTAACAAGCTTTTTGAAAAATTGATATTTAGAATAGGTGTCAAATGAATTGCTTCTGGTAATTCTAGGTTGTGAAGGTGAAACTTCTATTTCTTTTCCTTTTTCTTTTCTTCGGGCTTCCTCTTGCATTTGGGCTTTTATAATCTCATTTAAAGGGGTTATAGTTTGAAGTGTTTGGGTTGCTGGAGGTGTTTGAAATTCTTTTTGGGATTCTTGGGCAGTAGGCCCAATAACATTTTCTTGGGTTACTTGGGTAGATGACCCACTAAAATTTCTCTGGGTAGTTTGGGTAGATGACCCATTTCCTTGAGTTTGGGATTGGGTAGATGACCCAATTTGAGTGTATGACTCATTTAAATTTCTTTTTCCATTTCCTTCCAATTTCTCGACTCTTTTAAAAAGAGTATCAACCTGTTGATTTAAATGTGCAATACTGGTTAAAAGATTTTGTATAGTCGAACTGCATTGACTGTTTAACAGACTAACATTCAATTTTAGAATGTTTAAATCTGCTAAAGCTGTCTGGCACCCATTACAAGTCTGATTAGAGTTCATTCCTGAACCACTGGATCCATCGTTAGATTCCATCTGCTCATAAAATCTACAATAAGATTATTTTTTCCTGGTACATATTCAATAACGTAATCATAATAAGCCAAATCTCCTTGCCACTTAAATAACATTTTATTAGCCAATTTTTCAGTTTTTATTCCTTTATCAAGCCAAGATTTCACTTGCGTATTGTCAGTCCTAATTATAAATTGTGTATTAACTATAAATAATTCAAATTTTTCCACTGCCTTTACTATTGCTAGTAATTCTTTCCAATTTGAATGATATTTCCATTGTGTTTCTAAGAATTTTCCACTTGCATATCTGGTTATAATTTCTTCTCCTTTCTCATTTTCATGATATAATGCTGCTCCCCAATACTGATCAGAGGCATCAGTATAAATAATCCATTTTACATTTTTATGTAAAGGCATTGTTAATTTTGGTAATTTTTTACAAATTTTCTTTAATTGTTCAATTATTTTACTTGTTTCGTTATTCCATTTCTACTCAGTTTTTTCTCCTGCTAATTTAGAAATTTTTGAAGTTAATTTTGCTAAATTTGGAACATAATTTCTTACTTGATTAATCAATCCTAAAAATGCTTGTAAATCTTTCTTATTTGTTATTCTATCAAATTCTAAGACTTTCTTACTTATGTGATCTTGCAATTCTATTCCATTTGTGGTTATTATTTGTCCTAAAAATGGTATTTCTTGTTTTCTTAATATAGATTTCTTAGGTGATATATTCAAACCTTTTTCTTCAATTAAATCTACGAATAAATTTAAATGTTTTTCATGTTCTTCTTCATTTTCTGAAAATATTAAAATATCATCTATATATATTACAGCAAAATCTCTTAAAGGTAATAACAACTTTGATACGAATTCTTGAAATATGCTGGGACTATTATGATATCCCATAGGTAATACATTCCATTCATACAAACCTTCAGAGGTACTAAAAGCTGTATATTTTTTACTATCTTCTTCCAATTTTACTTGAAAAAATCCTAATTTACAATCAAATTTACTAAATATTTTCTTTCCTCTTATTAAATTAAATAATAATTCCATTTTTGGTATTGGATATCTATTTCTAATTGCTATACTATTCAATTTTTTATAATTTATTACCATTCTACTTTTCCCTCGTCTTTCCTCACTAAGTTTTTTAACAATCATTGCTGGTGATGAATATTCAGATCTACTTTCTCTTATTAAATCATATTTTTTCATTTCATTTATATGCATTACAAATTCTTCTTTATCTTCAGCTGTCCATGGGTAAGGTTTACAGTTTATTTCTTTACTATAATCCTTCAATTCTATTTTTGCCCTCGGTTTAGATTTTTCCCAATGTATTAAAGGATTTTCACTAAAATTCTTTAATATTCTTTGTTCTATAGATTTTTCTTCTCTAATTGTTAATGTTGCTAACATGTGTTCTATTTTTACTGGTTCATTATTTTGTAAAAATTGTACTTCTTCTTTATGTTTTTTCTTCTGAAATTTTTCATCTTTTCTTTTATATGGACTTGTTATTTTTACTCCTATAGCTTGATGTTTACAAGGTGTTGTTAAAACTAGAGCTTTTTCTATGAAAGTAAAAGGATAATATTTTTCCAAAAAGTCTAATCCTAATATTATATCACATTGAGGTTCATTATATTGATTTAATTCTTCGATTTTTAATTCATAATTTCCTATTTGTATCATTACATTTCTTGGTTCTAATTCTAACATATGTATTTCTCTTCCTGCTGATTCCATTCTAATAACTCTATTTTTTCTTTTCCACATTTCAGGCGGTAATACATTATATTTTGCTACTGTTAAATTTGCTCCTGTATCAACTAATGCATGATATTTTCTAGCTCTGTATCTATCATAATTAAATTTTATTAATATATAATATAATGGTCTTTCACTCATATTCTAGATAATATTTCCAATTTCTTTTTCATATTCTTTCTAATCATTTCTCTCTCACTTATTCTTCTTTTAAAATCATCTATGACTGGATGTCCTGGTCGTCTAATGTTTAATTTTTCTATTACAGTGCTTTGTTTTTTACTTGCTTTAATCATTTTCTTAATTAAGAATCTCATCATTGCTTTATCAGTTTCTAAGACTTCAATTATATTATTATCACGTTGGTAAAATATTTTCCCTCTCATTACTTGGTTTGGTGCTTTTCCAACCATTCTTCTTTCTTGTATAATACTCGTATTCTTCTTCATATCCTGTTTGAATAAAATTTCTATTAAACTCTAGATAACAATTCTAATCTTCTTTTAAATATATTCATTGTTAAAAGTCTTTGTTGCCATAAATCATAAATTTCTTGTATTTCTGCTCCTGCTTGGTTTGCTATTAAGGGATTATTAGATTTTTGTGCTTCTTCAAATCTATGATGTGCTTCTAAAATTCTTGCATATTCTATCCTATCAATATCTCTTATAAGTTTTATCATTACTCTGTATAAACTTTTATCTATTGCTGGTACTTTTGTCTTATAGTTCTTTGAAACATATATAAATGTTGGGTCTTGATTCATACTCGAGATAATAATTCCAATTTTTCTTTTAGGTGAAGTTTTATAGTTTTACATGAATTCAATCTCCTTAAGTTATTATTAAAATTTATTGGATAATTAATAAAATTTTCAGTAGTTAATCTTGACTTATATAATTGTACTTTCAAATCTAACTTTTTTATTAATATTCTTATTAGGTTTACATCTGCATCTGGAACTAATGTAGTTTCATCTATTTCTCTTTCTATGTCTTGTCTTTTATAGATAAATATTATTCTATGTCTATTTTCATCCCAGTCAAGTGTTATGTCTTCCTAAATCATGATAACTTTGGTATTATAATTGTTTGATGATTTTGGTTTATCATTATTCTTGTATCTTGAATTCTATATGGTTTTACTAATTCTAAAAAATCTTTTCCTAAAATTATCTTATAGTTTGGTGATAAATTCTCTCTTACTAACAGGTTTAAATTAATTGTATCTCTGTTATTAAATCTTAATACCACATTAGATTTTTTTTGATTTCCTTCTAATATTAGATTATCTTCCGTAAATGCTATGTCTATTTCACTCCTTTCTATATGTTCATTTACTTTTCTTAGAATCTCTTTCCATGATGTATTTGATTTTACTTCTAATCTTATATAATTTTTATCTTGTGGTCTAATCTCTCTTAAACTTGAACTTATTGGTCTTTCTACTAATAAATTTCTCTGATTAAAATTATCTATAATTTCTTGTGATGTATCAATTGTTCTAAGACTTAAATTTCTATTCAAATTATTACTTGATAATGGTCTATTATATTCTAAACTTCTTCTTGGATTTATATTTATATTTAATATTGGATTTTCTGATGTACTTACTCTTAAAAATCTTTGTCCTAAGGTGTTATTAGTTATCATTCTTCTAGGGGTATTTTCATAATAATTTCTAGTATTGTCTAATTCCAATCTTAACATTTCAGGTATAGTAATTTGTTTTGGATCAGTTTTAATTTCTTTTATTACAGGCATAAAATATTTATCAATTGTAATTTTTCCTTTATTTTTATTATAAATTTTATGTTCATTTGTAAATACTAGTCCTAACATTGCTGTTATACTTATGCTTCTAGATCCTGGTTGTAATCTTACATTGTGTAAATTATGATATACTAAAATTGATTTATCCATGTTCTCTTCCGCTCAACTAATTGCAAAATTTGTATTTAAAGTGAATTTTAATTTCTGATATATTAGATTTCCTGCTATCATTCCTAATATACTATCTTCAACATTACTAATTATTCTTCCATCTGTTATTAACAATTCTAATGGTGAATCTATTCCACTCTGAAAATAAGCTTTTACCATAACTTGCACTCCTGCAATATATATTTCTGATATTTCATCTTTAAAAGGTATTTTTGAAATTTCATGTTCAATTAAAGCTTTGCTTATTAAAGGTATTCTCAATACTCCTTCAGTTAAAGTTGATTCTATTGTGTATTTCTTTTCTGATACTACACATTGAGATTTTTCTTTTTTCTTATTTTTTAATATTTTACTTACTTTATCTAAGAATTTTTCATCTTTTATGCTACTAACTGTCATATCTAAATGTTTTTCTTTTATTTTATCATATTGTTCTTTGTTAAATGTTATTCTTCTTTCTCTTGAACTTTCTTCAGTATTTATATATTCTTCATATTCTTGAAATTCTTGGTTATTAGTAATTTCATTGTTTTCTATTTCTTCTGCATTCATCATATTTATATAATTTTTACTTTGATCTATATATTCTTTTTCTATATCATTTTCATCTTCTGAACTTTCTGATTCCATTTCCATTCCTTCTGATTCTTCTGTTTCATATTCATACGATAATTTGTATATTTCCAATTCATTTTCTATGGGCTCATCAAATTCTATTAAATCTATATCTAAAGGTTCTAATTCTAATTCTTCAGCTTTTTCTAAGATATTCATTTTCTTTTTAGATTTTGGTTTATCACAGTTTGTTGCAATATGTCCTAAGTCTCCGCAATTATAACATCTGCATTTATAATGTTTCTTACTTTTACTATTCTTAATATTTTTTCTTCTTTTGAAATATTTATGTGGTTTAAATTTTCTTTTATTTTTAACATTATATTTCCTAAAAAATTTCTTCTTTGGATATTTCTTAAATTTATATACTTTTCTTTTCTTTCTATTTTTTAATAACCATTTATGTTCATTACATCCCCATTTATGTGGTTTTTCTAATTCTGAACACTTTACCATTAATTTATTTAATTTATAATATTTAATGTTTCTCCATGCTTCCTTACATCTATCTGACAAATATTTTCTTAAATATTCTTCTCTTCTTCCCATTGTATCTATTACTCTTACAAAATTTGGGTCATTTTCATTTTCCATTAATTGTGTATAGACTTCTACTAAATCTTCTGAGATTAATCTTGGTAATTTTCTATAAAACATATCTAAATAAAATTTTTGTTTTTCAGCTTCTACTGTTCTTGCTTCATAAAAATATTTTTTATATTCGCAAATATATTGATTTATATGTGTTGGATCTAAACTACAAATTTCTATTTCATGTAAATATCTAATTGCTCTTAAAATCTATGAATATTCTGGACTTGCAACATTTATTCCTACAAATTCATTTTTTAGAACATATTCATATTTTGATAATATTGATGTATATATTACTTCTCTTCTTTCATAAGTTGTTTCTTCCAATCTTCTTACTTCTATTCTAAATTCCATTGTTCTTCCTTCCCACCATTGCAAAACATTTCCTACAAAACTTGCTTCTATTATCATGTTAACTGCTTCTGGGTCGATTCTTCTATTTATTAAAGCTATTAATTATGATTTTTTCCATTCTTCTATTCTTTTTCCATTATCTAAATTACAATCTAAATCTAACCATATTCCAGAATTTGGGATTTGCCTAGTTTCATATTGTTCTAGTGGAGGGGGTATGAATTCTTTTCCAATTGGTTTAGGTTTATTATAACTAATATAAAAAACTGTACTTGAAATATTACTTAAATCTTCTCTTACTAAATTTCTTTGTCTTCGCATTTCTTGTTCTCTTGCTCTTCTTTGTATTTCAGGTGGATCTATGTGATTTCTAGATGTTGATGTTTCTTGTTGTAGTTGTTGTTGCTGTTCTTGATCTTGTTGTACTTCTGATTGAGCTAATTGCATATTAATTTGATTTTCATCTACTATTTTTAGATTTTTTAATTCTTGGGTTATTTCATCTAAATTTGTTTCATTTTGACTTATAAATCTTTCTATATCATCTTCTGATTCTGTATCTGAGTTTTCATTTCTGGTTTTCATCATGTTTAATCTTCTAGTTTCAGCGTTATTAAATATCCTCATTAATTCTTCAGATCTATCTTTTGTCTCCACAATTTTTAGTAATTTATCTCTTGTTTCTACATTTCTTAATACTTGTTCACTCTTATATTGCGTTTTATATTCATCTTGTATGTTTTTTCCTTTGTTTTTATAAAATTGTTCTAATTGTCTTAAACCATCTACAATATCTGTTTTATTTTTATTAACAGTTTCATAAATTGTAATTAAATTATTGTTAATTACATTTTGTCCTTTCTTAATTTCTTCTATTATAATTCTAGTTTGTTCTACATTTGTATTTAAATTTTGGTTTAATATATTTCTTATAGTTGTATCTGAATTTTCCCATTCATATAAAGATCTCATCATATTTATCTGAGGATTATTAATTATTGGTTCTAATTTTTCTTGTATTCCTAAAGCCTTTTTTATTCCTTTAATATCATTTTTCCTTTCTTTTAAATCTTTTGTATTTTGCCTAATTTCTGCTTTTATTTCATATATTTTTTGTTCTAATGGTTTTGCTAATTCTCTTAATCTGTCTCTTTTATTTCTAATATCTTTCTTTTCTAAAATTTCTTTATTTTCTTCTGGTAAATGTCTTATTATTTCATCTAAATTAAATATTTGTAATAAATCTTCTATATTTAAATTTATATAACTTCCTAATTGTTTCATTAAATACATGTTATTCCAATTCATCTGATTAATTGAATATTCTCCTTGACCTCCTAATATAAAAGGGGTAAAATTACAAGTTTCTATTTCCTTTTCTTGCAATAAATAAGAACTATCTGGTAACTTATCATATTCTATTTCATACATTCTTGGTTCTAACTTTTTAATTATATTCATAATTACAACTAATTAAACACACAATAAAATTTCTATTTAATAACTACTAAACAAACAATAATAATAAGATCTCTCTTTCTCGTGAAGAAGATCAGTTATTACTGCAACTTCAGAGGATACTTGAGATAATCTTCAAACAACAATATAAAACGCACTAAAATGAACAGAATAAGGTAAACTTTAACAATATCAATACAAAAAGGGATCAAACTTTGGTTTCATATTATCATTAATCCACAGCTCTGATACCATATAAGCGAACAGCCAGGTTATATGCTCAAATATAGAGAAGATATGGGTATGACGATACTATAACCAACCATCAAGCTTCAGGGGTTGACCAAATATGATCCGGGTCATGGAAGGATACCTGTCCTCTTTCATACAGGAATACTTGTACAGAGAGTAACATGTCTCTCAGACCTTCCTCCTTCAGACCATACTCAGCACAGCCTTCCTTCGTTTCCTACTGGAGGCGTAATCTAAAACTTGATTTTATGGCTTTTATATGATCATAACCAAACCTTAGTCTTATTTGAACAAATAACCATGTGTGTCTTACAGGACCATAACTAGTAAATTGTTGATAATATTACTCCCTAATTTGATCCCTAAAGAAAGTTAAAAGCACATACCTTAAATTTGTTCCACAGATATTTGAAGTAGTGCTCAAAGAAAGAAATAATTAAACTGCTAGATTTTATTTCTCAAGACAAGTGTGTACAAGATAGTAAGGTAGTGATGTTTCAAGCTCAGTAGGTTTTTCCGTGGTTTACAATGAAGAGTTACAAGGCTTTATATAGACAGACTCCCTACCGGCTAATTCCTATGATACAACTCTTACAATGCTTCCGTAAGGAATATTTCTACAAGACATAATAATACTAGCTAAGACATAAAGATGAAAAGCTTCGTACATGAAGATTGCATGCGTCTGAACCATTTTGCAACTTTTTCAAACTATGACACTATTTACTATTTCGTCCTTTTTTGATTTTGTCATTTTGTGATTTTTTTTTTTACAAAATTTGTACATTGTTGGCATAACTTCCACCGAACACATTGCTCTTCTTCTTTTACACTCTTTTGCCTTTTTTAGATTCCAAATTATCCTGTCAGCACTTTGTCAGTGTCGGCAAGCTCTTTCCTTGTCATCTTCCATTTGTCTTCGAATCTTTAAAGGACACTCAGATCTGTTTCTGGATCTTCAATATCTTGCATAGCTTTTTCTCTTTCTTCACAATTCTTACACCTGTGATTAGAGTACTCTGCCAAAAGATTACATATCTTCTTCTTCGTCTTTTCTGAATTTTCCATCTTGTTGTTTCTCAGCCGATCATACCATTGTACAAACAAAGGCTGATCATGTGAAGTCTTTCCAAGTGCCACAATTATTGTTGTTACACCGCAGTAATAAACCCATTGCTTCTTAGTGTTAATGGCTCTGGTCATTTCTTGAAAAATAATATGATAATTCTGAGCTCTAATATTACACATCTTGTTCTGAAATTCCTCGTCTTCTTCAAGGTCTTCTTTTACTTCTGCATCAGTTTCTATTGGCTTCTTAGTCGTTCCAAACTTGATTAAAGTGATTGGAGGATAAAACTTCTCTGGTGTAATTTCTGCAACTGTAGAATAAAATCTGATATACACAGTGTATTGTGTTGCAATGCTAACATATACTTTAGTCGGTTCTTGCAAGGCTGCTGGCAATTCTTTAATTTCTTGAGGATCATTATTCTTCGGCAAATAAATTGCATGTAACATTCCATACCATATAAGCGAACAACCAGGTTATATACTCAAATATAGAGAAGATATGGGTATGACGATACTATAACCAACCATCAAGCTTCAGGGGTTGACCAAATATGATCCGGGTCATGGAAGGATACCTGTCCTCTTTCATACCGGATTTCTTTTACAGAGAGTAACATGTCTCTCAGACCTTCCTCCTTCAGACCATACTCAGCACAGCCTTCCTTCGTTTCCTACTAGAGGCGTAATCTAAAACTTGATTTTATGGCTTTTATATGATCATAACCAAACCTTAGTCTTATTTGAACAAATAACCATGTGTGATAATGATAATGATAATAATGATAATAATAATAATGATAATAATAATAATAATAATAATGATAATAATAATGATGATGATGATGATGATGATAATAATAATAATAATAATGTATCAAATTGATCCAAAGATAAGAATAAAAGTAAAGGATCAAATGCTGTGCTCATTCAGGATTCAAAAAATATACAAGTTTAGAAAAGTCTAGCCTCTTTCAGATATTAGCACAATTGAGAAAGCATCACACTGGATGCTCATAATCCAGAATTGAATTACAGCTTTTCTAAAAGCATGTTACATAAAAACTTGTAGCAAGGCATAAATAAATTCAAAAAACTGCTAATACTGAAAGCTCATGTAACTGATGGATTTGCTAATTGCTACTGCCAATTAAGTATACAAGAGGAGAAAACAAGAGTTGAACTAGACATTTAGCCACACGACTGACACGAGTATGGCCCAAGCAAGGATTCAATAATCTTCAACCAGCCCAACAAGTCAAAGAGGGTGCCTACAGCTAGTTTTCTAGGGTTACGTGCTTGGGATGTGATCACTTGGGAGTGCCTCTATCCTCACTAACATCAGCGAAGGCTTTGATCTTGCTATTTTACAGTTATTTTTTCTCCATTTTCAGTGCTTGAACTAGGAATACTCGTATATTTTGTCACCTTTTCCTTCTCCTTACCTCATTGAAGGGGAGTTGTACTACTACAAATAACTCGGAAATAATAGAGTTACATCAGTAACCAAATAACCCAAGCTAGAGAAACATTATCTGGGAATGACATGTTAGCTTTAGTCATTTATACAGAGAAGATAATAATCTTGCTGACCAAATGGCAAATATGTCTCATAGGATAGATGGCAATTTTTATATCTTTGATTAGCCACCGTCTCTGAACCAAGAGTAGGTAGTTGATGAGGGACATTAGGTTAGTATGGCTTTAATTAATATTCTTTTTTGGAGATAATAGATTAACTACTTATTCCCAAGGAAAAAAAAACATTGTCTCTTCAAATATTTTTTTTTTTCAGTGGATTCATTGAGATTGTCTTTTAACCAAAATTTTATGGACAGTGACCCACTGGAATATAACAGTACTATAGTTCCTAATGATTGGAAGGAGATCACACAAAAATTGAATTTCACCTAAAGCAACTTTAAGAACACAAATTAACTACTACAAGCATTTTCTCAATGAATGAATGTGAAAGATGCAATGCAAGATTTCTTGTCAAGATCGCATAAAATCCTTCCAAAAGTACATAAAATGATGGAAAGATAAAAAAGCCAGCAGAAATGAAAAAAACAAAAACAAAAACAAAAACCAAAAAAACAAGAGAGGAAAAGAGGGGGGGTTATGAGAGAGGGAATAAAGGGCACCGTACCTTCCCATGAAGACCAGTTGACTCTAACAAGATATCATTTTCAGCATAAAGAAGGCCCTGAAAGCAAATAAGAAAAGTATAAATTTTCCCTCTCCCATGAGAAACAAATCGACCAATACCATTTGCTAATCTTCATACTTCGAATTATAATGATTGCAAGATTCTTCTTACACTCCAAGTACAAATTAAAAAAAATCTACAGCCTCTACCTTGTATAACGAAATGATCTACAGCTTCTACCTTGTATAACAAAATGCATAATATATCCAAGTATAAGTAGAAAATTGATAGGAGAGAAGGATTGGATAAAACAGCCGGTCATTTTAACTTCCCAAATAAGCATAAAGTGTTTCAAAAATTCAGCAGTAATCAAATATCAGTAAGCACAATTAAGTGATTCAAACAGTAAGCCATGAAGATCTTCGAGAGGGAAGAACCAAGAAACAGCAAATACCCGGAAAACAAATTCAGTACATAAATAGAAGACTGACCGCAGACAACACAATTATGAATTCACCCCAAAAAAATGCTCGACACTTGGGTTCAATCGATCGGGAAAACCTTAAGCACAATATAATTAAGAAGCCTAAGATAAACATTACCTGAGTGAAGGCATCAAGGTCGTGAGGAAATTCGTTGACCACACGACCCATCTCTCATACGATACTCCAGATTCAAAGTTATGCCTACTGTACGACCAAATGGCGAGGAGACCAATGATAGCAATGGTTAGAGAAGCCGAAAGAAGCACAGAGACCTTTCTATGAGAACCAATCTTACGCCGCGAAGAAGCCATGGAAGCCTGAGGTTCAGGGTTATGTTGCTTGATGGGCCTCCTCTTCAGCGATTTGGCCCCATGGAAATAAGGACCCTTCAAGTTTCATGGATAACAGGAAGCAGACTGTGCGAACGATCTTACGAAAGTTGCAGATGGAAGATGGCAAATGAGCCGCCCTTGGCCTCGACTTTGCGTGTAAGGAGTTAGACTTTCAGGTTGAGAAGATTGAAGGGGAAGGTAGATGAGAGAGAGAAAGATGAGCAAGGAGTTGGCGAAGAAACTGTGGGAAAAGATTGGAGCATTTGAAGCGCGGAGGAAGTATTGAGACATGTCTGAAATTGAAGGAGAAGAGGGAGCGTCTAATTGAAAGCCTTTGGGAGAAGAGGCAGCGTCTGGGACCGTTAGAGGGAACCAAGAAGATGGTTTCTCCGGCAATATAATAAATAAATAAGGGTAAAGTATATTTTAGTACTTTAAGTTTTATATAAGGCACACTTTTAGTTTTTTAACTTTATAAATTATACTTTTGGTCCTAAAATCCTAACACCGTTAATGTTACTAACGGAAAACACTAACACGACGAACTCAAATGATGACTAATAGCATTTAATTACACAAATTTTATATATTATTCAATTTACCCATATTTTAAATTTAAGCTTAATAACATGTAATTACATAATCATCACTTAATTTTACACCGTTATCACTTGAGTTTGTATTTTCTGTTAGCAAAATTAATGGTGTTATAATTCTAGGACTAAAAGTATACTTTATAAAGTTAAGGGATCAAAAGTATACCTCATGTAAACTTAAAGGACTAAAAATATACTTTAGCCAATAAATAAAAAGAATTGGATTGATATCAAACTAGAAAGCTTTATAGTTATCTATGACACTTTCTGGGAAACAAACTTCTCTATAATCTCATTTATTTCCCAAAATAATTATCTATAATTTTTTTTCTTAATATTTTTGGGTCTTTTGTACATTTTTAATAATTATCTCATATTTTACTTTCCTAGAATTCTAGCCTAAAAATACGCTTTTATCAAAATAAATTATTGTTTAGATTTTTTCTTTTTTTATATTATATAACATCCCAAGGTCTCTCAAATATGCCTTGTAAGTCTCTTCTCAAATTTTTGGAATGTTACACACTATATGATGTTTTATGAATGAGTCGTATTATTCATGGTTAGGAATTTTTTTTTTGGCTACTGCACCCGGTTCACCAGAGTTTTGCCCTGCCTAGTCCGGATCGAAGTTCTGTCGGGCGCATATGCGAGGACCTCTCCCAGGGGAATTTTCTGCATCCACAAGGACTCGAACTCGAGACCTCTGCTTAAGCGGCCCAAATCCCTTCCACTTGAGCCAACTCTACTAATACTCCTTCATTCCTGTTATGGACCTATGTTAGGCCCAATAGTGGTACGGCCCAACAATAGATACGATATATATCAAAATCTATCTACAACTAAGGATCCTAACTGACCCATGATAAAGGAGTATCTCTAGATATGATATAAACATCAAGATGCTTGGACCAGAGATCACACGAGGCCCGAGATATCCTACCTAAGGTACACTCTATAAATACAGGGATCAAGCCTTAAGGTACACACATTCTAACTATAGACTATTTACATACAGTCATCACTGTGCACACACCCCACCCCTTCGGCGCAAGCCTCGTCTGCGTACAGTGATCTCTAGTTCTCCTGGCTATCTATCCCATAGATACCTAGATAGAGTAACCTGATCCAACATCAACCTACTAGCCCATCTAGCTAGACATATGTGTTCTACACCAGAACATTGGTGCCTACCATGGGGAACGTTAAATTTCAATCCCTGTGACCAACGATGGCTAATGTTGGGATCCGTACACGCAGCGGAATAAAATTTCTTACGAATCCCGTCCGGAGGATCACTCAACGACGTTTAAATCAAGGTTAGGGAACCCGAATCATACCTTATATTGAACACGTCCGCGACTCGTTCTCTTTGATCAGGTGGACTACCTTCTCGATCAGCAGAAGACGACTTCTTAGAATCGGCTTCCTCTACCGGTATCCACACGAACAATCCCCAAACACGGTTGCGGTAGCGTGCTAGCGCCTCTTGTGCATCTCTCTCTTTCATTTTGCTCTAGGGTTTCTCGCGGCTTTCTAATACGCTCGACTGAAAATCCCGTAGGTTTTTCTAAACCCGATAGGCATATTATATAATCAAAATTAATCCTCATTAATTTTGAAATTCGAATTTTGAATCTGTTTAATATAGTAATTAAATCTATCTCATAAATGTAATCCAATATATTAAAAGCCAGATTTGGAATCCGAATCTTGAATTTAGATCAAATCTAAATTAAAAGCCTTTTGATTTAATTTATCATTATAAATTAAATCCGAGAAATGATATCTATCTATTTAATTAGATCTGAGATACTATATCTCAATTTAATATTAAACAGATATACGATATCTTTATTTGAAATTAAATGAGATACAATATCTCTATTTGTTTTAGATATTTAATTTATCAAATAAATTAAATAATAAACAAATATCATATATATATATATAATATTATAATCTCCATTTATAATATATATATATATATATATTAATTTCGAATTATATATATATATATATATATAAATCCTAGATTAAATTTAGTATTCATTTAATCTCAGATTAATCTGAGATTCAATGAATCTGGACACTTTCACCCGTGTTGGATTATTCTTGTGTGCGACCCTGCAGGCCCATATGAGATTGGCAGTGGGCCAACACTGTATCAGCCCACAAGTCGCAAGCGACCTCTAGCAAGACATTGTGACTACCCAATTCACATGGGGATCGATGACACGATACTACCTATCATACAACCATGTCACGTCCCTTTTGTCACGCGATAATTTGGTCAAGGATGAGGTATGGATAATGTCAACTTCCTTTTCTTGACCACTGCTTTCTCAATTCTCGAGTAGTCTAATAAGTGAAATTGAAACTCTTTTCCATCACAGTATGACCATAATTTCTTAGACTCACTCATCGAGGGGCCCAGCATTATCTCTCTACATATGTGAGGGACAAATCCCATCTTGACCACTCACATTCCTCCGCATGAAAACCACTGATCCCGATCCTAGCCTTTTTCATCACCCGGTCAAAGGTGACTTTTGACTAGGTCAAAGTCTAGTGACTCATCATGTAGGAATCCATGATGATCTCAGGTCATAGGGCGTCGTGACGCAATTATACATGAGATAAGCTTATGACTTAATCCATGCAGCTTTCTAATAGTTGGTCGGTCCAACACCTTGTACTCTTACAAGTGCCTATGACTTTGATTCGTATCTCCATACCTCATCAAAGTCATACTGGTCTTATTTCATCTTCACTCCCGTGTAGATGACCGACTAGGGACATTTAGGATAATCTATAAGATTATCCAGGGATGCACTTATCAATACGAACATGCAAACGAAAATGATAACAAAAGAGAATACTTTAAATAACTTAAATATCCAAAGTACAATGAATTGCCCCTAGGGCATAATTTCCAACAGCTAACACCAGAAGCAACAATCGGAACCCTCAGCCTGGAAATCCACCGCAGGCCGAGGCGAGTCAACAATAGCAAACTCAAAACCCATCGCAGCCTGAGGACATCCCCGAAGATAACGCTACGAACGAGGGGAATGACGCCTCGGACACAACATCCTCCCCTCCAGTGATCGCTAAACCTCAGGACATAGCGGTACAAGAAACCCCAAAATCGATCCAGACTTCCTTCTCCTATAGAAAGCCTAGGAATCAATGTTGAGGCAAATGGAGAACATGGAGAAGCGCAATGACCTCCAGCGCCAAGAAGATCTTAGAGTAATACAGCAGATCATGGAGGACCGTTTAAAACAGTTTGAAACGTTGGTTCGAGGAGAAGGCTGTGATGACACACGTGGGAGGAAGGGAAGGACGACACATGATGTTAATAATCCCTCTTGTAGTGAAGAACCGAGGTCAATACGACGGGATGTTGACACAACTACTCAAGGGACAAGCTCGGATTCAGAACCCAACGGCAAGCCTGAAAAAACTGCACATGGAAAGGATCTGGGACGATGAAGACCAAGGTACTGAGAGAATAGCTCGGCCTATAAACTCTTCCAGAGAGTATAAAAATGAAGTACATAACGAGACATAATAGCAGTTCCTTCTTTGAGGAAATCACGAACGCGCCATATCCGAAGGATTTTGATTTGGCAGACCTGCCAAAGTATGACGGGACTTAAGACCCATGTTGTCACCTTGATACGTTTGAGCTGTTTATGTTCGTTCGACATATTTTGGGCCCGATCATCCCACGGCTTTTTGCAGCAACGCTGACTGGACCTGCCCAAAAGTGGCTACATACTCTACCAATCAATTCTATACAAAATTTTGAAGAACTTGGGCGTAAGTTTGAGTTGAACTTCGAAACTAGTAAGAAGCAGCCGAAGTCCCAATTCGCTCTCAGTAAGATTAAACAGCAAAGTGGAAAGACACTCCAAAAGTATTTGGACCGATTCAAGGAAGTAGCCTTGCAAGTACATTCACTCCCGAAGGATATCCACGTACACTATCTCATTGATGGCCTGGATCCCTCATCCCAATTGGCTAAATCAATCTTCAAGAACCGGGTTTACACCCTCACTAAGTTCAACACCCGGTCAAAGCAATATTTGGAGGTGGAACAAATGGAAATAGCCAATGCTATTGGAAGCGAGAAACGGAAAAATACACCTCCAGAAGGCAAAGGTCACTATGACAGTCGAAAAGAAGACTCCCACAGACAAAACCAAGATAACAGATCCCAGGGGGAAAGATTTGAAGGGAAAGCGAAGTACAATAGATACACCCCTCTGAATGTTGCACGTTCGCAGATCTGGAAGGAGGTAGCGCAGACCAAGATGAAAAAAGTCGATAGACCTCGGCCTCCCCAAAACTGAGCTACTACAGACCAATCAAAGTTTTGTGCATTCCATGATGGGCCGGGGCACACTACAGATCAATGTTATGAACTCCGCGACGTCATTAAGAAGTTCGTTAGAGATGGCAAGCTGCACCAATATGTGATAAAAACTCAAGGGCGGAAAAACAACAAACGCAAACAAGGAGGCCGTAGTAGAAGCCCAGCTCACGACCAAAAGATAGAAGATAAGCGACGAAAATCGGCTAGTGATGATGATGATGAATTCCCAGAAGCTAAGTTCAACCGCAATGTTGTCAGTAGAGGCTTTGGCGATGGAGGAGATACGATCAGCCAGCACAAGAAGTACTTGAGAAAAGTCCTCTCTCTAAGAAGTCTCCCAAAATTCAAAGACGACCACATCAAGACGACACCTCCCCCATTAGTTTTCATTAATGAAGAGTTGAAGGACGTAGTTCCAGGCTATCAGGATGGTTTGGTAATCACGAGAACCCTGGTACATTGCCGGGTTAAAAGGATTTTCGTAGATGCAGGGAGCTCAGCAGACATCATTAGTTAGGATGCCTTCAAAACGATGAAGATGGATAAAGAAGATTTGAAGCCATGCAAAACGACCCTCATAGGATTCAACGGGGAGCACTCTCCTCCCAAGGGGTATATCAATCTCAGGTTAACTTTGGGAACTAAAGAAGCTTTCAAATCAGAACGGGTAAGATTCATTGTGGCCAACTGTTAGTTATGATTAGTTTTGATGATGTCTTATATAGATGCCATTGTTATAAGCAAAAAGATTGAGTAATATAGTTATCTCCTACATTGACTAATTGTTGTATTTAATGTAGATTAATCCAAGATGAATTATAGAGATTAATCAAGAAGGAGATAAGAGTTCAAAGAAAGAAGTATCTGCAAAGGTTATCAAGAAAGCAAGATGTTATCAATGGGTTTTGGTGATAACCAAGTAGAAGAGAAGAGACCAATTAAAGAAGAACTTGATATATGGAATGAAGATTTTATCATCCAAGTTCTTATGTTGATACTAGAAGATTCCAGGATCATATGGAAGTTGGAATGATTCAATTCAGAATTAAAACAAGCAAGAATGAGGTTTTGGATGAGCAAACTTGAGTCTCCAAGTATTAAACATGAGTTTTCTACCTTGCTGCTATAATTTACTCATCTAAGAGGAGAAAACTCGAGTTTTGAGGCAAAACTCGAGTTATGAAGTGTCTACAACGTCTCTGGGGTCTCTGGACTATCAAAACTCGAGTTTTGGGGTTGAAAACTCGAGTTTTGGACTGTTATCAGCACTTCAGCTCAAAACGCGAGTTTTGGAAAATTGGAGAACCAAAACTCGAGTTTTGAAGTTGAAAACTCGAGTTTTGGACTGTTATCAGCACTTCAGCTCCACACTGTCTCACGTTCAGCACAGGCAACCTCTGATGTTTCAATGATATCTCACAAACCAGAAATCGGATTGAGACGAAACCAAAAGAATATGAAACTAGACTTCCAATACGTCATTTTGATATATAATTCAAGACAAAAGGAGTTCAGATCAAGGAGATATGATTTTTACAAGTTGACCCAATAATCAACGTCACAGTCCAGACCCACCTTCAGTATTTTGGGTATAACTCACAAAATACAAATCCAATTGAGCTCAAATTGGTGCCATTGGAAACTAGACACACAGAGCTTTCCATCAAGAGTTGAACGGACCAAAACGAAGTTGAGACCAGGGAGATATGGTCTTCTAAAGTTGATGGTTATGTCAAGAAAACTCAGAAAATCCTGGAGAAGGCAAAACTCGAGTTTTGCAGGTGAAAACTCGAGTTTTGGTGAGGCAGAGAGCATTCAAGAATCTCACAAATGAAAACCGCCGGTTATGGATCATCACCTCCAGTTTTGATGTTTTGAACTTGTTACCAAAAGTTCAAAACTCGAGTTTTGGGAAGCAAAACTTGAGTTTTGGTCAACCCGAGAGGTTCAGAATTTCCAAAGCTTGAGAACTGCCAGTTATGGTTTGAAAACTGCCAGTTATGGTTCGTGAACAGTTCAAAACTCCAGTTTTGATAATCAAAACTTGAGTTTTGGTACCTCTGACAGAAAAACGCAATTTTGCAGAAAATGCTCAAAATGATTTACCCATTGACTTGTTTACTGCGAATTGATCTTATATGATTTATATGATTCATATCTATGTTTCTAACCAGTCCTAACAAGTTTATATTCATGAGATTTCAGAAAGATTCTTGAATTTGATTGAGATTCGAAAAGAAGAGTCATTTTAGGAAACTTGCTGAATTCATGGAGAGCCGTTATGCAGAATCTTCTGATAGCCGTTATGCGATATCTCCACGAATCAAGAATAAGTATTCTTCAGACTAGATCAACATGGAGAAGATACAGAAATCAAATATCCAGATTTGCAAAAACCCTTCCAACGGCTAAAAACAAACAGGGAGAGATTTCAGCAAGAGATATATTAGGAAAACACCTACAACAGCTATATTTTCGAATGGGTAAAAGCTCCAACGGATCTATAACGTTCACAAGCCTCAAATCTCTATAAAAGAGTGAAGATTTGAAGTTTCAAGGCAGAGAAGACAGACACAGAAGTTTTGCACGAAAATATCATCTATTTCTCTGTATAGTCATTTGATTGTATCTTTGATACGTTGAGCTTCAGTGTGTATCATTATCTACTCTTAGAGAGAGTCTTTTTCACTGTATATCATTCATTGTAAGAATCTCAAGTCAGGTGACTTAGAGATTGGGAAAATCAGAATACAACTTGTAAGGGGGAGTGTGTCCTAGGTTGGGAGCATCCTTCGTTTACAGAGTGTGTATCTGTTGTAAACAATTACAACTTGTAAGGGGGAGTGAGTCCTAGAGTGAGGAGCATCCTTCTTTTACAAAGGGTGTAATTGTTCTTGAGTGATAGTAGAAAATCCCAGAGGTACTGGGGACTGGACGTAGGTCAAGGAATTAGACCGAACCAGTATAAATCATTTGTGTCAAGCTTTTCTTCTCTATCTCCACTTTGCCTTGATTTTATCTGTTGTGTGGGTGAACCGAAAAGAATTTTGAAATCCCCAATTCACCCCCCCTCTTGGTGATTTCCTTCTCTTTCACCAACTTCCCTTCCCTGTATAATATCATATTAGGACGGCCGACTATCCAATAATTGGGATATGTTAGTGTCTACTAAGCGTCAGAAACTAAAGATGGTTAACAACAAGAACAAGGTTGTTGTTAACGGTGACCAGAAGGAGTCCCGACAATGCTATTTCGAGGCTATCCAGGAGGGAGAAGGCGGACCTTCATCGCCACCTCGGATCCAGAAGGGCGAAAGAAGTACTAATACAAGGAAAGATAGGAATTCTGGACGACCAGTAAGCATGGTAGAGCTCAACCTCAGGGAAAAGCCCGAGGTTCCACGTCCAGAACCACAAGGCGAATTAGAAGAGTTGATCCTGGGAAAGGATTCCTTACAAACTACGAAAATTGGGGGAACGATGTCCGGGGTTGAAAACCCAACTAATGGAATTTTTGAGAAAGAATCAGGATATCTTTGCTTGGACATCATCCGAAATACTAGGGATCGACCCTAACTTCTGTTGCCACAAGTTGGCCATCTGGCCATGGTCAGAACCTGTGGCACAAAAGAAAAGAAATTTCGGAGCAGATAGACAGAAAGTTTTTGAGTAGCATGTCAAAGAATTGTTGGACATCGGGTTTACCAAAGAAATACAATACACCATGTGGCTCTCTAACGTGGTTATGGTTTTAAAACCAAATGGGAAATGGAGGTTATGCATAGACTATACCAGCCTGAATAAAGCATGCCCAAAAGATTCCTACCCAATGCCCAACATCGACCAGTTGGTCGACAATTCATCCGGCTTTCAATTGCTATCCTTTGTGTATATCTATAGTGAATACAACCAAATAGCCATGCACCTTGATGACCAAGAGAAGATAGCCTTTATTGGCTCTGTTTGGAATGCACCACGTTAGGAGTGTTAGAACCAGTAATTTTGAAAAAAAGTCCATTAACGCTGCCAACGCTCATTTGGTCTGTTTGGGTTGAGCGTTAAGAAAAAGCTCCTAACGCTCAAAAAGCCTGTTAAGCCAAAAGCTCCACCATGGAGCTTTTTCCAAAACGCTCTTAGCTTTTTGACGTGGGTCCCGCCACTTCTACCACTATCAATCCAAACACAAATCAGATAGCTTTTAAGCTACCACTCCTACCGAGCTTTTTCTAAAGTCAGTAACTTTTAAGCCACCGCTCCTACCGCCAACCCAAACAGAACCATTATCGACAAGGCTAACTATTGCTACAATGTAATGCCTTTCGGATTGAAGAATGCTAGGGCCACCTACCAGCGAATGATGAACAAAGTCTTCGAGGACCAGCTCGGACAAAACGTGGAAGTATACATCGACGACATGATCGTAAAATCGAAAGACCCGGAAGACCAAATCTAGGACCTGAAGCAAACTTTTGACAAGTTAAGAAGATACCGAATTCGATTGAACCCAGTCAAATGTGCGTTTGGGGTCCTAGTCGAGAAATTCCTAGGTTTTCTGTTGACAAACTGTGGAATCGAAGCCAATCTCGATAAGTGCAAGGCCTTGCTAGACATACAAGCCTCGAGGACCAAGAAAGAAGTCCAGCAGCTAACCAGAAGGTTGGCCGCGCTGACTAGGTTTTTACCGAGATCGGTAGAGAATGTGCTTCCTTTCTTCAAGTTGCTAAAGAATGAAACAAAAGGAGGTTGGAACTTGGATTGCGAGGCAACATTTGAAAAAATCAAACAATGTCTGGCTACCCTACCAGTCCTATCGAAGCCTGATCGGGGTGAGTCTTTGTTCTTATACCTGTCAGTAGGAGAGGAGGCAGTAAGTGTGGTCCTGGTTAGGGAAATCGATACGAGCTAAGCACCGATCTATTTTGTGAGCAAGTCACTACAGTGCTTAGAACTAAGGTACCAAAAGCTTGAAAAAGTGGCGTTCTTCCTACTTATGACAGCAAGGAGGCTCCAGCCTTACTTCCAGGGACATCAGATAGTTGTCCGAACGAGTGAACCGATCCGTCAAGTTCTGCATAAGCCAGACCTGACTGGAAGAATGACCAGCTGGGCAATAGGGTTGTTCGAATTTGACATCACCTACGAAGCCTGGCATGCCATCAAATCGCAAGTGTTGGCATATTTTGTGAGGGAACTAACCCCGGCAGATAGAAGAGACACTGATGACGACAGAACTTGGAAGATTTATATTGATGGTTCATCAAACGCGAAGGGGAGTGGAGCAGGAATCATAGTCGAAAGCCTAGAGGGCATCGCAATTGAGCATTCTCTTCAGCTCAATTTCCCAACCTCAGATAACCAGGTCGAATATGAGGCACTGCTTGATCAAACCAAAGGCCCACTGTTGGCCAAATATCTGAACAAAGCAAAGGAGGTGATCTCCAGCTTTGATGAAGTAATTGTGATTCACAACCCGAGGGAAGAAAATACCAGAGCCGACATTCTCTTGAAACTCGCTAGTACGAAAGGCCAGGGCAACCACAGAACCCGTGGTCCAACAAAATCTAGCAGAATCAAGTTGCGTTATGACTATATCGGTGGCGACGGACTGGAGAAAACCGATTATAGACTATTTGGAAAGAGGCATTATCCCCATTGAGTCAACTGATGTAAAGAAGTTGATCCAAGAGGCCGCCATTTACACAATGATCAATAATCAGTTATATCGAAAAGGCTTACACTCCCATGATGCAGTGCTTGGGTCTAGCCAAAGCCAGATACGTCTTGGCCGAGATACACAAAGGAATCAACAAGCAGCACATAGGAGGGAAAGCTCTAGCCAGGAAAGCTTTGTGTGCCAGCTACTACTGGCCAACCATGATGGCCGACTCCAAGGAGGCGGTAAAGAGATGTGATAGTTGTCAGAAACATGCCAAAATCCTTTGGCCCCCGTCTGCGGAATTGAAAGGCATCTTGGCCCCTTGGCCTTTTTACAAATGGGGGATGGAGCTCCTCAGACTGTTCAAAGCAGGTTCGGGATAGTTAAGATGGCCTGTTATCACAATCGATTACTTTACAAAGTGGATCGAAGCCGAGCCCCTAACAACAATCACCTCGGCGTGCATATAGAGATTCTTTTGTCACAATATTGTTTCCCGCTTTGGGATCCTGGCCAAGATAGTCACGAATAAGAGGACCCAATTTGCTGATAAAGGATTCCAGGATATGATATCGAACCTCGACATTAAACAGCACTTCACCTTTGTTGAACATCCCCAATCTAACAGCCAAGCTGAAGCAGCCAACAAAATCATTATTGATGGCTTAAAGAAGCGGATGGAGGATGCAGAATCCAACTAGGTCGAACAACTCTATAGTGTTCTATGGGGTTATAAGACCAGCGTGCAAACTTCAACCAAGGAAACCTTCTTCCGGTTGACCTACGGATACGAGGCAATGATCCTGGTCGAGATAGGCCAGCCATGGTGGAGGAAGTTGAAAGCTTTCCAGGAAGGCGAGGAGTCGAACAATGACGTGTTGAGGACGAAGTTAGACTTAATTGACGAAGCTAGAGTCACGGCGCACTGCCGAGACCTAGCCACCAAGCAACTTATTGTGGCCAAATACAATCGGAAGGTCAGGCCCCGTTCATTCAACAGGGGTAACCTGGTACTCCGATGTGTGGACGTCAGAAACAAAAACGCCCAAGATGGCAAGCTAGCTGCAAATTGGGAAGGTCCTTACTGGGTTAAGGAGAAGCTCTACAAAGGAGCTTATATACTCGAAACCCTGGGAAGAAAGCCGATCAGAAGGACTTGGAACGTCGACAAGCTGAGAATCTACTATAGTTAGACCTCGGCACCGCATTTACAATATGCCAGACAGAATGTGTTTGAGTTCATTTATTTCTTGATTTCAGTTGGTTGATTTCAATTTTATATTTCTGTTCGTTCAATTTCCTTGTTTGAAGTTATTAGCTCTTTGGATACAATTTCGGCAATTCACAAAAGTATATTTGTCATTGCGATGAAAAAAAAGATACAATAAATAAAGCTATAATTAGCAAGACAGAAGGAGAAATTGATATTGATGGTTAAAATTTTTCGTAGTCAATAATTACAATCAAAATAAGACCGATAAAATACACTAGCAGAGAAAACTGCCAGACATTTGTCCCCAACACTCAGCTAGGTGGGGCGACATCTTCAGGTTGACCTCCCTCCCCATCGAGCGGGACCACGGATGAAGTTTTTTCACCGGCCTGATCCCCCCGGACGACGTTGGGATCCTCTTTGCCACCTTGGTCTTCATCACCAGATGACATTGAGTCATTCCCAGGCGAAGAAGGTGGCGAGACTAGCACGCCATCCTTAATATAAGCCCGATGATCATACCCAGTGACGTTTAGGTTGACCTCGAGGTTCAGGATATGAATTTGTGCAAGTGCCATTCAAAAGCAATCTACAGCAGCCTCTTTCAAGATTCCCACACACTCAGCATGGGCTTCCTTCTCAGTCGCAAGGGCGGCCTTTGTTGAATCCAGCTCAGTGACCAACTCGCCACGCTGGGTCTGCAAAGCCTTCACTATGTCCATGCTCTTAGAATGAGTTTCCTACATGCTGGCAAGGTCTGAGCTCATCTTCTCCAGAGCATCCTTCGTTGTGAAGAGCTCCTCGGTCGCTTTCCCTGCAACGGCTTTGGACCCTCCGAGCTCAGCCTCAAACCTCTTCTTCACCTTCATGGCTTCATCTTTCTCCAATTTCATCCGCCGTGTTTCAACCGTAGCCCCGACGTATTTGTTTTTCAGATGAATAAATGCTTGTGTCAACCCGACAGACTTCAAGAGATGATCTTGCATGTCATAGACTAACCGTCGGTCAACATCGTGTTGGGATCCGTACACGCAGCGGATTAAAATTTTCTACGAATCCCGTCCCGAGGAACACTCAGGTGCGTTTAAATCAAGGTTAGGGAACCCGAATCATACCTTATAGAGAACTCGGAATCATCCGGATCCGGAGGTTTTCCTTTGATTTTAGCGAACTAGTAGATCAAGAATCTACACAAACCCTTTGCGCACATTTTCTCATGGCGATCAAGAAAATTCAAACTGTAGTGAATTCGTCCGCGTCTCGTTTTCTTTGAACTGGTGGGCTACCTTCTCGATCAGCAGAAGACGACTCTTAGAATCGGCTTCCTCTACTGGTATCCACACGAACAATCCCCGAACACGGCTACGGTAGCGTGCTAGCGCCTCTTGTGCGTCTCTCTCTTTTTCACTCTAGGGTTTCTCGCGGCTTTCTAATACGCTCGACTAAAAGTCCCGTAGGTTTTTCTAAACCCATCGACGTATTATATTCAAAATTAATCCACATTAATTTTGAATTTTGAATTTTAATTAAAAAATATATTAATTAAATCTATCTGATAGATTTAATCTAATGTATTTATTTAATTCAAATTAAAAGCCTTCTGATTTAATTTATCTCTATAAATTAAATCCGAGAAATGATATCTATCTATTTAATTAAATCTGAGATACAATATCTCAATTTAAATTAAATAGATAATGATATCTTTATTCGAAATTCAAATGAGATATAATATCTCTATTTGTTTTAGATATTTAATTTATCCGATAAATTAAATATAAAACAAATATCATATAATAATATTATAATCTCCATTAAATAATATTATTATATTATTTTCGAATTTAATATATATATATACACACACACATATATATATATTTATCCTAGATTAAATTCAGTATTCATTTAATCTCAGATTAATCTGAGATTTAATGAATCTGGACACTTTTACCCGTGTTGGATTATTCTTGTGTGCGACCCTGCAGGCCCATATGAGATTGGCAGTGGGCCAAGACTGTATCAGCCCACAAGTCGCAAGCGGCCTCTAGCAAGACATTGTGACTACCCAATTCACATGGGGATCGATGACACGATACTACCTATCGTATAACCATGTCGCGTCCCTTTTGTCATGCGATAATTTGGTCAAGGATGAGGCATGGATAATGTCAACTTCCTGTTCTTGACCACTACTTTCTCGATTCTCGAGTAGTCTAAAAAGTGAAATGGAAACTCTTTTCCAACACAGTATGGCCATACATTTCTTAGACTCACTTATCGAGGGGCCCAGTATTATCTCTCTACAAATGTGAGGGACAAATTCCATCTTGACCATTCACATTCCTCCGCATGAAAACCACTGATCCCGATCCCAGCCTTTATCATCACCCGGTCAAAGGTGACTTTTGACTAGGTCAAAGACCAGTGACTCATCATGTAGGAATCCATGATGATCTCAGGTCATAGGGCGTTGTGACGCGGTTATACATGAGATAAGCTTATGACTTAATCCATGCAGCTTTCTCATAGTGGGTCGGTCCAGCACGTTGTACTCTTACAAGTGCCCATGACTTTGATTCGTATCTCCATACCTCATCAAAGTCATACTGGTCTTATCTCATCTTCGCTCCCACGTAGATGACCGACCAGGGACATTTAGGATGATCTATAAGATATATCCAGGGATATAGTTATCACCATAAACATGCGTACGAAGTGATAACTTAATGGAGAACAATGACTTGCCCCTAGGGCATAATTTCCAACAGACTCCCACTTGCACTAGGCGCAATCATTAATTACTCTAATTCCCATTGCCCTAACATGACGCTCATGTTTTGCTTGTGCAAGCGGTTTAGTAAGAGGATCAACTACATTGTCTTCTCCTGGTACTTTGCATACTTTTATATCACCTCTATCTCTGATTTCTCCGATGAGATGAAATCGCTTGAGTATATGATTGGTCCTTTAATGTGACCTAGGCTCCTTGGTCTGCGCAATAACGTCGTTATTGTAACAGAATAAGACTATTGGATCTGAGATGGTAGGAACCACCCCCAGTTCAGTGATGAACTTTCTGATCCAAACGGCTTCCTTAGCTGCATCCGATGCTGCTATATACTCAGCTTCCGTTGCAGAATCAGCTACAGTGCTCTGCTTAGAGCTCTTGCAGCTCACTGCACCACCATTCAACAGGAATACATATCCTGATTGCGATCTTGAATCATCTTGGTCAGTTTGGAAACTCGCATCTGTGTAACCAGTTACACAAAGCTCATCCTCCAAGCCACCATATACCAAGAATAAGTCCTTAGTCCTTCTTAAGTACTTAAGGATATTCTTGACAGCAGTCTGGTGACCCTCACCAGAATCTTGTTGATATATGCTGGTCATACTCAAGGCAAATGACACATCCGGTCGAGTACATAGCATGTCATACATGATAAATCCAATGGCAGAGGCATATGGAATCTTACTCATGCGGTCTCTTTGATCTTGTGTACTAGGACACAGATCCTTACTGAGATGGATGCCATGAGACATGGGCATGTTATCCCTTTTAGAATTCTACATACTGAACCTATGCAGTATCTTGTCTATATATGTGCTCTGACTTAGGCCTATCAGCCTCTTGGATCTATCTCTATAGATCCTAATCCCAAGGATATAAGTGGCTTCGCCTAAAATTTTCATTGAGAAAGACTTTCCTAACCAAAACTTGACACTCTGCAAGGTAGGAATGTCATTCCCAATGAGTAGGATATCATCAACATAAAGCACTAGAAATACAACTGTGCTCCCACTAACCTTCTTGTAAACACAAAGTTCATCGATGTTTTGAATGAATCCAAACTCTTTGACTACTTCATCAAAATGATGATTCCAGCTCCGAGATGCTTGCTTCAATCCATAAATGGATCTTTGAAGCTTGCAAACTTTACCAGTGTCCTCTGAACGCACAAAACCCTCAGGTTGTGTCATGTACATATCCTTAAGAAGCTTTCGGTTAAGGTAGGCTGTTTTGACGTCCATCTACCATATCTCATAGTCATAATATGATACAATGGCAAGAAAGATTCTAATTGATTTGACCATTGCAACTGGTGAAAAGGTTTCATCATAGTCGATACCATGAGTTTGAGTGAATCCTTTTGCAACCAGTCGTGCCTTGAAGATATTTACTTTGTCATCCATGTCAGCTTTCTCTTTGAAGACCCACTTGCACCCAATGGTTTTTATACCTTCAGGTGGATCGACTAAGGTCCATACCTTATTGTCGTACATGGATTGCATTTCAGACTTCATAGCATCAAGCCATCTTTCAGAGTTTGGTCCCACTACGGCGTCTCGATAGGTCATTGGCTCATTCTGCTCAATTAGCAAAACATCACGACTTCCAGTAATCAAAAATTCATATCTCTGAGGCTGTAGCCGTGATCTATAGGACCTTCGTGGGCCTTGTGTCACTTAAGTAGACTCACCAACTTGTTGTGAGTCTTCTCTGGTTTCCATTTGTGGTTCTACATTGTCCTGTGACTCTCGAACTTCTTCGAGGTTCACCTTACTCCCACTGGTTCTTTTAGAGATAAACTCTTTTTCCAGAAAGATACCATTCCGAATGACAAACACTTTATGATCAGTGGGATTGTAGACGTAGTATCTTTTAGTTTCCTTAGGATATCCCACACAAGGCATTTTGATGATCTGGATGATAATTTATCAGAGGCTTGATGTTTAACATAAACCTCAATCCCCAAATCTTAAGAAATGACAAGCTGGGTTTCTTCCCAGTCCATATCTCATATGGTATCTTTTCAACTGCCTTTGATGGAACACGCTTTAGTATGAACGCAGTTGTTTCTAGGGCATGACCCCAAAAGGAAGGTGGAAGATCTGTTTGACTCATCATAGATCGAACCATATCTAATAGAGTTCAATTCCTCTGTTCAAAAACATCATTCCATTGAGGTGTTCCTGGAGGAGTAAGTTGTGAGATAATCCCACAACTCCTAAGATGATCAATGAACTCTTAGCTCAAATGTTCACCGCCTCGATCAGATCAAAGTGCCTTAATTGTTTTTGCCAAGTTGGTTTTGCGCTTCATTTTGAAACATTTTGAACATTTCAAAAGTTTCAAACTTTATGTTTCATCAGACAGATATACACATATCTCCTGAAATTGTCTATAAATGTAATGAAGTGCAAACGACCTCCTCTGGCAGATGTATTCATTGGTCCACACACATTAGTATGTATGAGGCCTAATAAATTGGTGGCTCTCTCACTGTGTCCAGTAAAAGGTGCCTTTGTCATCTTTCCCAATAAAGAAGACTCACATGTATCAAATGATTCAAAAACAAATGACTTCAGAAATCCATCTGTAGTGGAGTTTCGAAATGCGCTTCTCATTTATATGGCCTAGATGACAATGCCATAGGAAGGGAGGACTCAAATCTTTTGACTTGATCTTTTATGTCACAGATGTCCATTCAATTTTCTACTATCCTTGAGATCCTATACATTTAAAAAATTGTGTGAACCACATGTAGTATCTAATACCCATGTTTGAGAAAGTAGAAAAGTGAATGTCTATAACATAGATACCTGAAGCGATAGCTCGCTATCCTTCTTGTTCTTTTCAGATCTTCGAGGCAGAGTGTGCGATTCTTCTTCCAATGACCAATTTCATTGCAGAAGAAGCAGACCCCTTCCTTCGGAGGTTTTGCCTTCTTGGCTTTCTGTTTCATACCCCTTTCTCTCTGAACGGACAAAACAGTACTGGGCCTCCTCTCAAGGCTCTGCTCAGCAGTTTTTAGTATCCCATGCAGTTCAGAAATTGATTCCTCCATATTGTTCATGTTGTAATCCATGACAAAGTCATCATAACTTTCTGGGAGTGAGATCAAGATAACATCTGTAGCTAACTCCTGGGATATGGGGAATCCAAGCCTTTCAAGGTGATCAATGCAGGTATGTCTTAGAGCATCAAGACCAAACAAGTGGTACATCGATAGTGGATGCTCAAGACACATGACTGGAGACAAATCAAAGGTTTTATCAATAAAGCCAAAAGATGGAGGTAGAGTCACATTTGGAGGTGATCAATCCGGGAAAATCGCTGGCATTGGTGAGATAGGCAACAATGAAGGCCCACTCATCAAAGACGTCTACCTTGTAGAAGGATTGTGTCACAATCTCCTAAGTGTGAGCTAAAGCACCGATAAGGGTAATTTGGTAATATTTGACTCTGATGAATGCTTTATTATTAAAAAGGATTTGATCTCTATGAATGATTTGAAAAACAAAGCTTTATTTAGAGCACCTAGAGATGGAAACTGTTATACTTTGAACCTCTCTAGCAATGCTTCTGTTTCTGAAAATTGTTTTGTGAGTAACTTGAATGAGAGTTGGCTATGGCATAAGCGATTAGCTCATGTCAATATGTATCAACTTAACAAGTTACTGAAAAGGGATTTGGTTATTGGCATTCCCAAATTGAAGTTCAAAAATGATATGATTTGTGATGCTTGTCAAAAGGGAAAACAGACCAAATCTTCTTTTAAAACCAAAAATGAGATTTCAACAAATAGACCTCTACAACTTCTTCACATGGATCTAGTTGGACCAGCTAGAGTCAAAAGTCTTGGTGGAAACTTATATACTTTGGTCATTGTTGATGATTACTCTAGATTTACTTGGACTATATTTTTATCATCAAAAGATGAAACATATGATCAGTTTGTTGCTTTTGCCAAGAAGGTCCAGAACTGGAAAGGTCTTTCAATTTCAGGTATAAAGACCGATCATAGTGGAGAGTTTGAAAACAATGCCTTTGCTGAGTTTTGTGATAGTATGGGGATCAACCATAATTTCTCGGCACCAAGAACACCACAACAGAATGGTGTTGTGGAGAGAAAGAATCAAGTACTCACGGAAATAGCCCGGGCAATGCTGAACGAATATAACACTTCACAAGTGTTTTGGGCTGATGCGATGAGTACGGCATGTTACATCTCCAACCGAGCCTATTTGAGAAAGAAGATGAACAAAACACCATACGAACTCTACAAAGAAAGAAAGCCGAACCTCAGTCATCTGCATGTCTTCGGATGCAAGTGCTATGTGCACAATAATGGTAAAGATAATCTTGGTAAATTCGATCCTAAATCTGATTTAGCTGTTTTTATTGGTTATTCAAATAGGAGTAAGGCATATAGGGTGTTTAATACTAGGACTAAGATTGTTGAAGAATCTATTCATGTTGTATTTTGTGAATCAGAATCTGATAAATCCTTGGATGATGAAGAGGAGACTATTTTCAAAAACAAATTCTTTTCGAAAAATGCTCCTACTCCTTCTGAAAATTCTGAAAATGTTTTTGAGGCTGATCCTGAAAACAATTTAGAAAATCCTGATCAGTCTCAACCTAGAGCTTGGAGATTTATAAGGAATCATCCTTTAGACCAAGTCATAGGTGATGTGAATCAAGGAGTTAGGACCAGAAATAGTACTTTGAATGAAGTTACATTTTCTGCATTTATTTCACATATAGAGCCCTCTAAGATAGAAGAAGCCCTTTCAAACAATGATTGGGTGATTGCTATGCAAGAGGAGTTACATCAATTTGATAGAAATCAAGTTTGGGACTTGGTACCTAGACCCAAAGACCATCCGGTAATTGGGACAAAATGGGTATTCAAGAACAAACGTGATGAGTCAGCCATCATTGTGCGTAACAAGGCTAGATTAGTGGCCAAAGGTTACAATCAAGAAGAAGGAATAGACTATGAAGAGACTTATGCTCCAGTAGCTAGATTGGAAGCAATAAGAGTTCTTCTAGCATTTGCATGCACAAAAGGTTTTAAACTCTATCAAATGGATGTCAAAAGTGCTTTTCTAAATGGTTTCATTCAAGAGGAGGTATATGTTGAACAACCTCCAGGCTTTGAAAATGATCAATTTCCAGATCATGTTTTTAGACTTAAGAAAGCCTTGTATGGTCTTAAGCAAGCTCCTAGAGCTTGGTATGAAAGATTGAGTCAATTCTTACTCAATCAAGGATTTATTAGAGGAAAGGCTGATACAACATTGTTTATCAAGAAAAATAAATTGAATGAAATTTTAATTGTACAGATATATGTTGATGATATTATTTTTGGTGCTACTAATGACTCTTTGTGTGAGGAATTTTCCAAGACTATGCAGGGTGAATTTGAGATGTCAATGATGGGAGAGCTCAATTACTTCCTTGGACTGCAAATCAAACAACGTAAGGATGGGATATTTATATCTCAAACCAAGTATTTAAATGATTTGTTGAAGAAGTTTGGAATGGACAAGTGCAATGGGGCTGACACACCAATGAGCACAACTACTTCTTTGGATGCTGATGAAGAGGGCAAGGATTTCAACATCACCAAGTATAGAGGAATGATTGGATCATTGCTCTATCTCACCGCAAGTCGCCCGGACATCCAATTCAGTGTTGGAATGTGTGCTCGGTTTCAATCCGCTCCTAAAGAGTCACATGCTGAAAATGTGAAGAGGATATTCAGATATCTCTCTGATTCGAAGACTCTTGGGCTATGGTTTCCCAAAGGTCAGTCGGAGCATCTTGTGGCATATTTAGATTCGGATCATGCTGGCTATAAGACGGATAGGAAGAGTACAAGTGGGCAATGCGAGTTCTTTGGCAACTCACTTGTCTCTTGGTTTAGCAAGAAGCAAACTACCGTGGCTGTGTCCTCAACAGAAGCTGAATATGTGGCTACCTCAAGTTGCTGTGCTCAAGTGTTGTGGCTGAAGCAACAACTTGCTGACTTGGGAGTGCACTTAAAGGAGATCCCAATACTGTGTGATAATACTAGCACAATAAGCTTGGCCAAGAATCCCGTGCAACATACAAGAACCAAGCATATTGATGTGAGACATCACTTCATCCGGGATCATGTCCAGAAGAGAGATGTGAAAGTGATGTTCATTCCAACCCATCTTCAACTAGCTGACATCTTCACCAAGCCTCTAGCCAAGGAACAATTCACTTTCATAAGGAGAGAATTGGGAATGGTAAATCCCAATGAATTGTGAGTAATTCTCTCTCAATTTAATGTTAGATGTGTTATTGATGATTAATCTTCACTAACTTAAGCATCGGAGAGTTTAGCCTTTGTTTTGCAGGGTGTTTTGATGTTTCAGAAGAGCTATACCGCGGTATGCAAGTGCTATACCGCAGTATAGGGTGTGTGAGAGGCCAAATCTCCAAGTGTGCAAGATGCATACTGCAGTATGTAAGTGGTATACTGCAGTATGACCATCGGGTTTCAGTGCTTCAGATATGCAAGAGGTATACTGCAGTATGTAAGTGATATACTGCAGTATGGGGTCAGACAGAAGCCAAAGCTGAGTATGCAAGAGGCATACTGCAGTATGTAAGTCATATACTGCAGTATGGGGTCAGACAGAAACCAAGTTTCAGGTATGCAAAAGGCATACTGCAGTATGTAAGTGCTATACTGCAGTATGGCCATCGGGTTTTCAAAAATTCTCTTGACATTTTTGAAGTCCAGGTCAGTATACTTCCATCTATACTGCAGTATGTAAATGAAAGTATGCTATACTGCAGTATGCAAGAACCTTACTGCAGTATAGCGGTCTGTCTATATATACTGAACCATCGTGTTCTTTCATACTCGCATCTATACTACAGTAAGCCCTAGCAGTATCGCGTCTCTCTCTTCTATTTCTCTCTGAAACCGTCACAATCCCTCATTAAACCTCCATTAATCCTCACCTAATCTCTCTCAAATCCTTCCCATTCTCATTCTCACCGAAACCCTAACGTCAAAATGTCTAAAGATCAATCTCTCTCCAAACAACCCACTTCTTCTCTTCCACTCAGAGCACCGAGGACGAAATCAATTCCTAAGAAATTAGGGGTTGGTATTGATCGTCAGATTCCCGGCATTGGTGTTCCTATACCGGAGGCATCTTCGCTGAATCCCAAGAAGAAGGGAACTTCGTCCAGAACTTCTATCCCTTCTTCTGTCACAAAGAAGAAGAAGACCGGAGAGCCGAGCAAGGCACAAGGGAAGAGGACCGTTGTTCCTCAAAAGGCAAGGTCAAAGAGGGCTTCCACAACTATCCCTTCCTCTCCCTCGTCTGTTGATATTTCTGGCTCTTCGTCAAAAACTGAGTCTGAGCAAGATTTCT
The DNA here is from genome assembly GCA_034222035.1 of Acacia crassicarpa. Taxonomy (NCBI): domain Eukaryota; kingdom Viridiplantae; phylum Streptophyta; class Magnoliopsida; order Fabales; family Fabaceae; genus Acacia; species Acacia crassicarpa. Next base: position 28,999,001 of record JAWXYG010000002.1, on the reverse strand, counting down.
CTCTCGTGGTAGCAAATGCAGTTGAAGAGATCAAAATTCATAAGAATGCGCCAGAGGGATTTAAGGTTACTCCTGTCCTACTTCCTCCCAGTTTAAATGCCAAGTTCAAAGATCTCTTTGGGAGCCGAGGATTCTGCACTGTAACCTCTGTTGATCTGGAACAAGTCTACCGGGAGTGCAACGTGGATCTCTCACCATGGTTCGGGCCGTATGCTACTCTCGTTTCCATCGAGCCTGCCTACTGTCCTGAGTTGGTCAAGATGTTCTACTTCAACATGGCGACCAATCACATCTTGGACTCGGAAGGAAGACTGATTGAAGAAAGGGTCACAACTTCTGTCAGAGGAGTTCAATTCACACTATCTGCCGCCATCCTCAACAAGATTCTTATGGTTGTTAATCCTCCAGAGGCATCCACACCGAAGTATTCAAATGAGGAGGTATATGCCACACTATTGCCCGGTCAGGACATACCGGATGGTCAGAGGGTCTACTTGACTTTCAAGCCCTCGGAGATGCCATATTTGCACCGTGTGATATGGTACGTGTATTCACGTAACTTTGTGCAAAAGGGCGGAAGCTACACGCACTTCACGCATAAGGACTACCGCTTCTTCACTGCCTTCATCCGCAAGCATCCGCTCAATATTGGGCAGTGGCTATTCAAGGAGATTAGCCACTTCAAGTTTGTGTCCCGCAAAGGATCCTACATGCCCTTTGCATCCCTGGTTTCATTGATTATGTACTACCATAAGATATGGTATGTGGGTCCTCCTGAGCAGATGAAGTTTATCCCGGCCTTCGGTAAGACTCAGCTTAACTTGATGAAGATTCAGTTTGAGCCGGAAGGTTCTGGGCAGTCGAGAGCTCCACCGCGGTCACAGACTCGTGCATCACAGTCAGTTGCACATGAGGCCCAGTCAGCTCCGCCTCCTCCACCATTGGATTTTGATGATAGAGTCAAGAGGATTGTGGATGCTGCTGTTGGGTCACTCTTTATGAAGATGCAGTTCGAGTTTGATCGATTGGCTGCTGATATGAGGATCAAGATGGATGCGGAAGTGGCAAAGCTCACTGAAGAATTTGACAAGAAGCATCAAGAGATCTTCGATCAGTGCATTGATTTGAACTCCCGGCTGGCTATCACACTGACAGTTGCATCTGATACCCGGGAAAAGGTTGATCGCCTGATCAAGCATTTTGATGTTGGAGCTTCCTCGTCAACCTTCGGGTTCACTACTGGCCCTTCCTCCTCCTCTCCTGTCCCAGAGGTTCAGCCGTCCATTCCTGTTCCCCAGCCTTCCACCTCTTCACCTGAGCTTCACTTTTCCCCACCTTCATCACCTTCTTTCGGTTTTCCTAGCCCACCGCATTCCACTTCTCCGCCTGCCTCATCATCCCCAGCCTCCATTTCCACACCAGCCTCAGTCATACCACCTTCACCTATCACTCCTACCACAGAGGTCCTTCCTGGTCCATTCCCATCTCCACCTACTCCGTCTACTGAGATTTTCCCTACACCTTCTCCATATGCAGAGCCCCATGATCCCTCCTTTGATCCAAACACCACCATGGTGCTCTATTCTCCTCCTCTCTTTGTTCTTGACCCCGAGTTTGTTGATGACAAAGGGGGAGAAGGAGAGAAAGATGTAGATGCTAGTGTCTAGATTTGTATTAGTGTTTAGATCTGTATTTTGATATTTATGTAGTTGTGTGTTCTGATATCAGTCATTATCAGTGTATTCATCTTTTCTGATATCAGCTCCACTTGTATGCATCATGTTTTATGAATATATTTCAAGTTGTTTATATTCTCAAATTCATATCTGATGCCAATCTCTGCCTTTCATGTTTGAAAATGCAAAACTGATTGCTTTCTGATAACTTCACATTGCTTTCTGAAAACTTCAAATTAAAACAAATTACATCTTTCAAAATCTTTAAAAAGAAAGCTCACAAGTGTTGTCATCATCAAAAAGGGGGAGAATGTTAGTTCTCAATGTGTTTTGATGATTAACAACAAGTGTAAAACATGTTTTGAAGTTTCCAAGATCCTTTGAAAATCATCTGATAGTTGTTTACCGCAGTATGGGTTTGCATACTGCAGTAAAGGGTCTTCCATAAAGGCAATAATCTTTCGGGATTACTCAATACTGCAGTATAGGTTGCTATACCGCAGTATTGGACTTACAGAAGGTATTCAAAATCTTAAAGTTAAGTCAATACCGCAGTATAGGGTGCTATACCGCAGTATTGGACTTACAGAAGGTCATCAAATTTTTGATGTTAAGTCAATACTGCAGTATAGGGTGACATACCGCAGTATTGGACTTCCAGAGAGCAACTGTGTTTTAGAAACAAGCAAATACCACAGTATAGGTATGTATACTGCAGTATAAGGCCATCCAGAGAGCAACTAAATTTCTAAGTCAAGCCAATACCGCAGTATAGGTATGTATACTGCAGTATAGGGCCAACCCGAGAGCAATCAAATTTTCTCACCCAAGTCAATACCGCAGTATGGATTTGGATACTGCAGTATAGGCTCATACAGAAAGCTCTCAAATTTTATAACTATTGCATACTGCAGTATTGGGCAATTACGGTGTCTCTCAACTTTGACAAAAACTCGCATACTGCAATATGTTAGTTGCATACCGCAGTATAGAGCATATTTTTCAAAATCAATTCACGATGTTTTTGTCATTGGAATTTGCTTACCGCAGTATGACTTTGGATACTGCAGTATGGACACTTATGTACAGTGCCATACTCCAGTATAGAGGAACATACCGTAGTATACAACGGTCAAAATTGGTTTTTGAATTACGCGAATCTGCAAATCATTGTTGTTTGATCTTATTGCTTCCATAATTCATTCAATCATATTCCTAGCTATGTTTAATAAGTTTGTTGAGTGAATTTCAGCAATCACAGATGAAGATCAATGAAGGTCAAAGCCATAAAGCAAAAAGTGTACAGTGCATTAAATGCACTTCTGCAAATCAACCTATTCTCAGCTAATCCAGCTGAGCACGCCTTCTAAACGTTAAAGAATGCTTACTACAACAAGTAAAGTCATCTCCAACGGGCAAATTCTCAGAGAGCCACATCAGACTTCATTAAGACTTGGATTAGCAGAAGTTTAGAGAGAGAAGATGACCAGAACCCAAGCTAATCACTTCCAACGGTTGGAATCATCTTTCAACGGTCATTTAATGTTCTCTACCTATAAATAGAGTGCATTAACTTCTTCTCAAGCTGATACAACTACTTAGAGCGAAAATTTATTGAGTCATTTATTGTATCAAGCTTTCATCTATATTGTATCATTTTTGATAGTTTGTACTTCAGTGATTATCCTATCTGCTCTGTGAGAGAGTATCATCTTGTAAATCATTTACTGATTGTGATAACTACAAGTCAGGGGACTTGGTAGTTAGGGTGTATTGATTACAACTTGTAAGGGGGAGTGTGTTCTAGTGAGAGAACAACTCTTAGTACAGAGTGTGTAATCAATATTTGATTATAGTGGATTGAAAATCCCAGGTGAGGCTTGGGGACTGGATGTAGGTCAGAGAAAGGACCGAACCAGTATAAATCTTGTGGTGCATTGCTTCTCTCCTTCTCTCCTCTGTTTTACCCTGTGTTCATTAGTCAAAAACAGAGTAGAATCCTTAAATTTTTAAAGATACCCAATTCACCCCCTCTTGGGTATTTAGCTCCAATCTTCAATTACCACCAGAAAGACTAGAAAGGCACAAAAGGCTCGGTAAGGAGGGGGAACCGAAGTGAAACTATACGACAAATACACCCATACATAAGGATATACAACCATAGGAAGGAAGCTTGAACTTAAAGGGTTACCTAAAAATTCCTAGCAACACTTACCCAGAAAACCCCAGAAAATAAGTGTTTGAGCGAGAAAATGAGAGTCGAGAATCACATAATTGCGGAATTTCAAAACAATGGCAAGGAAATGAAAGAAAGTGGAAGATATACTGTTAGTTCCCTTGTTTTGATGATAACAATTATAATTAATCTCAAAGTAAATTCATTGTGAATTTTTCTATCTTATAGTAACTTGATGTTTTTGTAAAACAACATTGAGTCAATACTTTTTAATAAAGCTTTGATTAGAATCTGAACTTGAAGTCAATTTTGCCCTACCTCAAGTTAACTGACGCTTAAAATTTAAATATTCTCTTCCGCGCCTAAATCTATCTATTTAACTTGAAGTTCAAGAATTGATTGACTCAAGGTAATGTGTCTTTTTGAACTATGTTTAAAGAGCATACCGTTTTTAACTCCAAGTTAGAAATTAAATGACTCAAAGGAATTTAAGCTTTTAACTTGAAGTTAACAACTATAAGGCAACTTCTCTCAACATATTGTTTAAGCTCAATTATCGTTTTTGAATTGCCAAACCAATATTAAGTTAACTTTTTATTTCAAGCTAACTTTCTCTTTGAACTGAAAGACTTGAAAAGCCAATATCAAGTTAACTTCTTATTTCAAGTTAACTTTCTCTTCGAATTGAAAAGCCAATCAAGTTAACTTCTTAGTTCAAGTTAACTTTCTCTTGAATTGAAAAGCCAATATCAAGTTAACTTTCTCATTGAAAAGCCAATATCAAGTTAACTTCTTATTTCAAGTTAACTTTCTCTTTGAATTAAAAAGCTAATATCAAGTTAACTTCTTATTTCAAGTTAACTTTCTCTTTGAACTGAAAAGTCAATATCAAGTTAACTTTCTCATTGAACTTACTTGAAAAGCTAATATCAAGTTAACTTCTTATTTTAAGTTAACTTTCTCTTTGAACTTAAAGACTTCAAGTTATCGTGTTTGACTTGCCAAGCCACTATCAAGTTAACTTCTTATTTAAGTTAACTTTGTCTTTTAAAGTATAACTTGAAGTTTACTACTTATTGCCTCCAGTCAACAACTAAGTGTATTATTCCTTTTACACTTATCGGGTTTAACTTTCTCCATACATCAAGTTAACTCTCTGATCATATATATCAAGTTAACATTATTTTAACTTGAGTTAACTTTATCATATTTGAAAATCACTGTCTGCGTAAACTAAAAATCAATGCTTGTGATTTTATTACTCCATATCTTCACTCATTGCTATTCCTAAATGCTTTTAACCTATTTGCTAATGAGTTTCAGATAATTATATCATGGATTAACAACAAATTGTTGTAAAACAATTTGTGTGTCAGAACACATTAAATGCAGTTGCCATATCGAGACGCAATCACAGCAACCATTCCTCTGATCATCCGAAAGACATTCCTACTATTCCTATCTCTCATTAAATGCTATTTCACAACGAGCAAAACAGAAGGAATAAGAGAATGTCGTGATGGAAAATCCACCAGGATCATTAACAGTGAAAGTGAGCTTCATCTCTCTAACGGCTACTTCCAATAGACATCCAACGGTCATATTCTAAACTGAAAGAATAGCTCAACGGTCGAATGCTCACAACGGTCAAAAACACAAATACTTATAAATTGCAAAGTCTTCAAACCGAAAGGGGTGACAACGATTGATGAATGAATCGACGAAGCCAATGAAATGATTTTACTACTTCACCGTCGATAGTTCATACACTCTGTTTCTCAATGTTTATATAGTTCACACTAGAGAGTGAAATGAGTTGTATTGTTCTTCGGTGTTTATTCATCTTCTCTTCTGGAGAGAACATTTCTGATTATTAAATCATTGTAAGAATCTCAAGTCGTGGGACTTGGAGATTGGCTTATCAATTTAGAACTTGTAAGGGGGAGTGTATCCTAGTGAGAGGATAACTTCGAGTACAAAGTGTGTAACTGATTGAAAGTGCATCTGTTAGACTTGGCTATCACCCAAGAGGAGGGGTGAATTGGGTGTCTGATAAAAACTTTAGATAACTTTGAAAATCTTTTTGCAACTTACTTAAAGCAGTTCGTATGACAGTAATAATTGTAAAGTGATAGTCTGTCAATCAAACAGATATGCTAGAAATATAAGAGTATAGGGAAGAGAATATGCAAACAGCGATTTATACTAGTTCAGCCCAATCCTTGACCTACGTCCAGTCCCCAAGCTCCACTTGAGATTTTCAATCCACTATCTCCTTGTTTAACCGGGCACAAGAGAAAAAGCCTTTACAACCTCACAAGTTTAGTCGAGCACTTGTGCAACCTTTACAATCTCTTACCGAGATACTTCCCCTTACACACTGTAAGGACACAATTACACACTCTGTAAATGAAGGATGGTCTTTTCACTCTTAGACTCCACTCCCCCTTACAAGTTGTACTTGATACATCCTCTCTTAAGGTTCCTCAACCTTAAGATTCAACTAATAACGAAATAAATGTTCATAAACTCCTCACGAGTAGATAAAGTATTAAACAATGAAGTACATAAACGATCATCTCACTCTCTACTGTAAACTATATAAACATTGAGAATTAGAGTGTATGAACTATCGATGGTGAAGTAGTAAGATCATTTTGTTGGCTTTGTCGATTGATTCATCAATCGTTGTCACCTCTTCCGGTTTGAAGACTTCGCAATTTATAGGTTATTGTATTTCGACCATTGCGAGCATTAGATTGTTGAGTTTTTCTTCCAATTTAAAATATAATCGTTGGATGTCTATTGGAAGTAACCGTTGGAGCTTCTGACATAATCATTTGCTTTTTGTAATCTATTGTTAATCTTTCATATAATCATCTGAAACTCATTAGCAAACTGATTAAAAGCAATTAGGAATAGTCATGAGTGATGATATGAAGAAGTGAAATCACAATCAATTAATTTAGATTTCCGGAGACGGTAATTTGAAGAAACAGAGGATGATCATGCTCAAGCATCCTTGCTTGTATGCTCGAGCAACCAAGGTGTAGATACGTTGTAGAAGGTGATAATCGTCTTATGCTCGGGCAACAAGCTATGCTTGCTCTGGCAACATTCTGACTGACTCTCGCTATTGCTCGGGCAACCCAGAGAGCATGCTTGGGCAGAAGACAATCAGACGCGAAGACATATAGATTTGGTGATGTTGCTCGAGCATGACTTTTCCCTTGCTCGAGCATAGGTCACTCAAGAGCGAAAGAAAACAAAGGTGGTTGGTGATGCTCGAGCATACTCTTTCCTTTGCTCGAGCATGGTGCTCGAGCATGCCCTTATACTCTACTTAAGCAAGATTCCTTATCTTGCATATTTCTTTGATCAGTCCGATGATGCTCGAGCATGATAAATGCTCTGCTTGAGCAACACTTTCCAAAAGCCATTACCACGACGATGCTTGAGCATGCTGTTATACCTTGCTCAAGCAAGACTCTCCAAGAGCACATCTTGCCTTTTCCTTTTACCCCGATGTTGCTCGAGCATTCCACATGCTATGCTCGAGCAAGACTGTCCACGTTGCTTTTCTTTGTTATGAGTTTGATGTTGCTCGAGCATTCCAAATTCCTTGCTCGAGTAGGCTTCCTTTGAGTGTCCTGGCTACTATGATCTTGTCCAAATATCAAACTCTATTGACTTTCAAAACCAAGAGTATTGATAGCATAATAGTCAATTTCCCGTGAGCGTAACATCTTCGATATAGCTTCAAATTTGGCAAACCACCTATTCCTAAATAGCTCTTTGAGTCTTCTTTCCAATGCAAGAAGAATAAGCTCTAAAACCATTGTGGTTCGTTTGTTATCATCAGATGAATGAAGGTTGCTCTTGATTAGTGTTTTTTACAACATTCTGAACTGACTGTCAACTTCAAAACATCATATATCATTCATTTGATCTTTGTTTTTCATGATATTGATGTTTTTTTTTAAATGGGACCTAATGGTCCAGGCAGGGTTCGAACCCTGATTGAGGCTGGCAAAGGCCAGCAGGCATGCCATCGCGCTACACTAGGCGCAGGCATGATATTGATGTTTTTGGAAAGGTATTTGAGTCTAGTTTCAAATGGCACTGGTTTCAGCTCATTTGGATTTGTCGTTTGTGAGATATGCTCAAAATAACGAAGCTGGGTCTAGACTATGACGTTGATTTTTGTTGCAACTTCGAAAAATCATATCTCTTTGATTTGAACTCCTTTAGACTTGAATTTTACACCAAAATCACGCATTGGGAATCTAGTTTCAAACAAAATTAGTTTCACTTCAATCCGATCTTTGGTTTGGGAGATATCATTGAATTACCAGACATTGCCAGAAACAGAGCTGAAGAACGACCTTACTCGAGCATCAGATTTTCTCTACTCGAGCAGGCATTTTTTATGCTCAAGCATGAGCAGATTTTGTGTCTGAAATGAGCTGGAAGTGTACCTTGCTCGAGCATAACATTGTTGTGCTCAAGCATGACTTCAGAAATGCAATTGTAGCTTATCTTAACTCCGAATTGACCCATTCCAACTTCCATATCATTGTGGAGACTTCTAGAATCAATCTAAGAACTTGAATAATCATATTCTCATTCCATTTAGCAAGTTCTTCTTTCTTTCCTCTCTTCTCTTGATCATTCTCCATAATTCAACTTTTTTCTTTCTTCTCTTGATCATTCTTCGTCATTTTCTACCTTCTTCAATATCTCCTACTTTTCTTGATTATTCTCAAAATACTTTGATAACTTCTTGCTTCCTTGACATCTTTCCACAAGTTCTTCTTTTCATAATCTCTTATCTCCTTCTTGATTAATCTCTTTAATTCAACTTGGACTCATCTACATTAAATATATAGTAGTTAGTCAATGTAGGAGATAAATATAGTATACAAGCTTTTTGCTATTAATAATTGCATCTATATAAGATATCATCAAAACTAATCATATCCAACAGTATCTCGGTGAGAGATTCGGCTTCACAAGTGCCTGGGTGAACTTGTGCGTTTGTATAGGCTTCTATTGTGCCCGGTTAAACAAGAGGATAGTGGATTGAAAATCTTAAATGGAGCTTGGGGACTGGACGTAGGTCAAGGATTGAGTAAATCACAATTTTCATATTCTCTTCCCTTATCTCTTATATTTCCAGTACATGCTTTTTCGAATATCTAACTGTTGATTTAAAAGACGCAAAAAGATTTTGAAAGTTTTCAAGTTTTTAATCTTCACCCAATTCACCCCACTCTTGGGTTCAGTCGGTTCTTCATATACCTGAATGAATGTGAGTCAGAGAAGGATTCGGTGACAAGACTCGCAAATCGAAGAAAGATGATCGTTGCAAGAAAGGTTAGAGTTTTCTAAGGGGAGAGTGAATGCAAAGAACGGAAAGAGTGTGAAATGTGAAGAAATGGAGGGAAATACGAGTAATAAAGCGATACGATACTGAAACGTTAAGGGTAAAAGGGACATTGGCACTTTGTAGAAAGCACAAAACATCTCTATTCAAGAATCTGAAACCATAGAAATGAAGCTCTTAGCGAGGTGAACAACTTTTATGAAGGCCTCAAGAGCTAAACAAGTGATTTAGAAGGTGAAAATTAAGCAAGAGGACTTACCTTGCTTCTTATTCTTAAACTTTCATCTTTCTCTTTCCTTTTTATTTTTCCTTCTATTTTCTCTCCTTTTTCTTCTTCACTTGGATGAAATTTAAGGGCCTTAGGAGGATTAAATTATCTATAATCTGTTACTTCCCTATGGGTTTTGATTATTACTAATAATTGTAAACAATGTGGAGATGTTTGTGATCAAGATTAGAGTGATTTAAAACTTGTCAATTTCAATTTCAAGCAAAAACACTCTGTCTGCGACAAACTCAAGCCTATTATGTGCAACCTTGAGTTTGCCTTTGACCAAGGGTGCAAACTCGCCAGTTTAATCCTCAAACTCGAGACTGAACCAAAAATTTGAACTTAAGAGTTTTCCAAAGTTTTCAAAAACTTTGTGTGAACTTGAGGTTACAATTGCAAACTCGAGTTCACCAGAGACAGAGATATTTCTGACTTGTAAACACTTTCAAACTTAACACATCTTTCCTCAAACCTCAAGTTTGCAGCCTCCAGAGAAAATCTTTCATAGTTTACATAACTTGTGAACTCGAGCCTGTTATGACAAACTCGAGTTCATCTCTGGCGGGAAGAATTTTTCAAATTAAGAGATCTTCACAAACTCTGCACCGTTTTATTCAAAGTAAAGTTTTCCAGCTTGAAAAATTTCAAGAGTTTACAAAACATGTAAACTCGAGTTCATCATTGCAAACTTGAGTTTACACTTGGTAGAGAGCTTTCAAGGTTTTTCAATCAAAGTAAACCTGAGACTTAGTTCACAAACCTCCAGTTTACTTCTGGTCAAAAACATTCAGAGTTTTTTTAAGTTGAACAAACTCGAGCCTAACATTGCAAACTCAAGTTCAAACCTTACAGAGAGTAAAGAACTTTTCAACTTGAGAAAACTCTAGAGTTTGCCCTAAAGGTGGAATATCACCTAGAAGGGGGGTGAATAGGTGATCAAAAATTCTTTAGACGTAGATGGATAAACGATGAAAGCTGTAAGAAGGGAAAAGAGAAATGACACAGAGAAATTATACTAGTTCGGTCCAACTCTTGACCTACGTCCAGTACCCAGACACTTTGGGATTTTCACTATCTCACAAATACAATTACACACTCTGTAACTTAGGATGATCCTTTCTCACAAGGACTCACTCCTCCTTACAAGTTGTAATCGTACACCCACACTCAAGATACCACTACCTTGAGATTTGAACAAATGTAAATACAAATGATGAAACTCTTTTACAGAGTAAAATAATGAATACTGAAGCTCAGAGGTATTCGAAGACATGATCTCTAAATGCTTTGAGTACTTTTCTCTATGTATTGCTGATTCGTACTGATGAATTGAGTCCTTTGTGTATTTATAGTAGTTGGAGGGAAAGAGCTGTTTGTAGGATCTGAATTTGTCCGTTTGAATATGACCGTTGTTAGCAATTAACCATTCATGCTAATCTCGCCTTAATTGGATTAAATCCGTTGTCTCTGTTCGTCTCTGTTTTTACGGAACTTATTGGTGTCTTGATGATACATCGGTTGATCGCGTTATTCTCAGTTGAAATTCTTCTTTCAATTTATCCGTTGAGACTTAGAAAGAATGTACGAAGGAAATGGTCGTGTGGCTTTATTTCTTGCCAAAATGGTGAATGTCACTGCTTTGCATTAAATGCTTCACACATCGGTTGCTTTATCGGATTTTAACGTTAAACCACATAATAATCTTCTGAAACTCATTAGCAAACTCATTAAACATGATTAAGAACAGTAATGAGTGAAGATATAAAATAAGTAACTCATACAGAGAGATTTAACAGAGTTTAGATTAAGATTTTTCAAACTGATGCATATTGGCTAGAGTCAAGTTGTTCTGCAAAGGCGTCATTGGCTAAAGTCACAACATCTAGGATCAAGTTTAGGCGAAAACTGGAGGCACAATGTGTAGGCTAGAGTCAAATTGAGTATTTGAAAATAACGGTCAAAACTTGGCTAGAGTCAATTTACTTAGGCTAGAGTTTAGGGCTTGGCTGGAGTCAGAGAAAATTGGCTAGAGTCAGAATTTGTATTCTGATAGATTTAGATAGGAGCTTGGCTAGAGTCAGATAGGGTTGGTTGGAGTGTAGGGCTTGGCTGGAGTCAGGTGAAATTGGCTAGAGCCAAAATATGTATTCTGGAGAGGATATTGGCTAGAGTCAGATGAGGTTGGCTGGAGTTTTGGGCTTGGCTGGAGTCAGCAGAAATTGGCTAGAGCCAAAACTTGCATTCTGACAAATCTAAACAAGACATTGGCTAGAGTCAGATAGAGTTGGCTGGAGTTCAGGGCTTGGCTGGAGCCAACAGAAATTGGCTAGAGCCAAAACTTGCATTCTGACAAATCTAAACAAGATATTGGCTAGAGTCAGATAGAGTTGGCTAGAGCCAACCTAACAGATAAAAAATGCAGATTCAATTTTCACAATGTAAATGAAATTTGTTGATCAAGATTCTTTTACAATGGTTAGTTATCATCAAAACAATCATTTGGGAGCTAACATTCTCCCCCTTTTTGATGATGACAACCTTTGTAAACTTTAGATGCTTAGAAGTCAAGAAAAGTATTTTGAAAACAATCTTACCAAGTTTTGAAACATAGTAGAACAAGCAGAGTAAGCGATGCAACATATGTATCAGATAATGTAATTGATAAAATGGAGAGTAAGCTGAGTTATGGAGAATGATCAAGTGAAGATATAATCTGTCAGAAGATAAACTACCCAAATGAAAACACAGACAATAATAATTAGTCTCTTGACTTCTTCTGGCATATCTCTCCCCCTTTGGCATCACTCAAAAAGGAGGATACAGAGGTGGAAGCTAGAAGCGAGAAATGAGACGTGAGAAGTTGGAGAGAGAATAGAGGTGCCAACGCAGAGACTAGCGAACGAGAACTAACGTTGCATTTAGACTCGAGCTTCCTGGAACAGGCTTGAGTTTTGCCTCAAACTCAAGGTGACTCACATAGGCTCGAGTTTGTTCATCATATTTGTTCTTACCATAGTTGGATTGGCTCAAGTTACATACCACTGGCTTGAGCCAAAAAAAAAAAAACTTCCTCAAACTGCTTATCTCTCTATCTTGCTGAAGGATCGAGGTTGAGTCATTCTGGTTCGAGTGAAATACCAATTTCCACGTTAAAGCAAGTGTTTGTACTTATGAGGCTTGAGGTGGTCAAGGATTGACTCGAGTTTCACCCTGGCAGGCTTGAGTCAAAACATACTCTGGTTACCTCTGTTTCTTCTCGTCTTAACAGAGTCCTGCAAAAACACAATCTAGAAACTCCGATGCTTAAGTTAGTCTTAAGTAATCATCAAAACATAATTAATTATATTAAATTAACATTCTTACTTACAATTCATTGGGATTTACCATTCCCAATTCTCTTCGGATGAACATGAATTGTTCTTTGGCCAGAGGTTTGGTGAAGATATTAGCAAGTTGCAGATGTGTTGGGATGAACATCACTTTGACATCCTTCTTCTGAACATGATCCCTTATGAAGTGATGTCTAACATCAATATGCTTGGTCCGAGTATGTTGCACTAGATTCTTTGCCAAGCTTATTGTGCTTATGTTGTCACAAAGTATTGGAATTTCCTTGAGATGAATTCCCAGATCTTGAAGTTGCTGTTTGAGCCACAATACTTGTGCACAACAACTTGATGCAGCTATGTATTCAGCTTCAGTTGATGATACTGAGACAGTTGTTTGTTTCTTGCTAAACCACGAGACAAGTGAACCACCAAGGAACTCACATTGTCCACTGGTACTCTTTCTGTCAGTCTTATATCCAGCGTGGTCAGCGTCTGAGTATGCAACCAAGAACTCTTGTTGTCCCTTTGGAAACCAGAGACCCAATTCCTTTGTGTCTGAGAGATATCGGAAGATTCTATTGACATGCTCTGTGTGTGATTCTTTGGGAGCCGATTGAAATCTTGCGCACACTAAACTGAATGTCTGGCCGACTCGCAGTTAAGTAGAGCAAAGACCCGATCATTCCTCTATATTTAGTTATATTGAAGTATTTGCCCTTTTCTTCAGCATCCAATGAGGCTATTGAGCTCATCGGAGTGTCTGCCCCATTACAGTGCTCTAACCCAAACTTCTTGAGCAGATCACGGAGGTACCTGGTCTGTGAGATAAATATCCCATCCTTCCATTGCTTGATTTGTAGTCCGAGGAAATAATTAAGTTCTCCCATCATGGACATCTCAAATTCTCCCTGCATTTTCTTGGAAAATTCCTCACAGAGAGAGTCATTAGTAGCACCAAATATTATGTCATCAACATATATTTGTACTACAAGAAGTTCGTTAAACTTATTAGTTTTGATAAAAAGAGTTGTGTTTGCTTTCCCCCTAACAAAACCTTGATTTAACAGAAATTTACTTAAACGTTCATACCAAGCTCTGGGAGCTTGTTTGAGACCATACAAGGCTTTCTTAAGACAATAGACGTGATCTGGATGATGTTCATTTTCAAAACCAGGAGGCTGTTCAACATATACTTCCTCCTGAATAAAACCGTTTAGAAAAGCACTCTTTACATCCATTTGATAAAGTTTGAATCCTTTGATACACGCAAAGGCTAAGAGTACTCCTATTGCTTCCAATCTAGCCACTGGAGCAAATGTTTCCTCATAATCAATACCTTCTTCCTGATTATAGCCTTTGGCAACCAGTCTAGCCTTGTTACGGACTATAATTGCGGATTCATCTCGTTTGTTCTTGAATACCCATTTGGTGCCAATAACCGGATGGTCTTTAGGCCTAGGTACCAAATCCCAAACTTGATTTTTATCAAATTGGTGTAATTCCTCTTGCATCGTGATCACCCAGTCATTGTCTGATAGGGCTTCATCGATCTTAGAGGGTTCAATTTGAGATATAAAAGCAGAAAATGTTACTTCGTTTAAAGTACTTCTTCTGGTCCTCACTCCTTGATTAATATCACCAATCACTTGGTCCAAAGGATGATTCCTTATGAACTTCCAAGCTTTAGGTTGAGATTGATCAGGATTTTCTAAATTGTTTTGAGGATCAGTTTCAAAAACATCTTCAGAGTCTTCAATAGAAGCAGGAGTAGATTTTGAAAAGAATTGGTTTTTGAAAATATTTTATTCATTATCATCCAGAGTAACGTTTTTCTACTTGCAATTTCTACTTGCAATTCAAGAGTAACGTTTTTCCTTTTCAAAGTCAAATATTTTTTAGCAAGTTTTTCAAATTCCTTTTGCACAAGATTGTATTCATCAAATAGTTCATCATAGGAAGGTTTGGATTCATATACCTCATCATCATCTTGTTGTTCTTGAGCTACCAGGCATATGTTTGCTTTTTCTTCTTCTTCTTCAGCTTCATCTTCATCAGATGAACTATCTCCCCATATGGCTGAGACATATGCCTTCTTTTTGAACTTCTTGAATTTCTTCTTTTCTTTCTCTTGATTCTTCAAATGGGGGCATTCTGATTTGACATGACCAGGCTTTTCGCATTCATAACAAATAATCGGCTTCTTTGATTCAAAGCTGGAGCTCCCTTTATGAAACTTTCTGAAGCCTTGGTCCTTCTTGTAGAACTTTTTGAATCTTCGAACCATCATGCCCAGTTCTTCATCTTCATCTTCCTCTTCCTCAGCATCTGAATCCTTGACTTCCTTTATTGCCTTGAGTGCAACTCCTTTGTTTTTGCCACTTACTTCATCAAGTTCCTTTCTGAACTTGAGCTTCCCTTCATATTCGGATAGGCTTCCAAACAAAGTAGCTACAGAGCTCATTGGCTCACCACGTGCTTCCTCAATGGTTGTCACTTTGGCTTCCCATTCTTTGCTGAGAATATTGAGGACTTTCCTCACTTGAACAGGTTGTTCATATGTTTTTCCTAAGGCAGCAAGCTGGTTGATCAAATGAGTGAATCTTAGTTGGAAATCGATGATGGATTCACCAGACTTCATGCAAAGAAGATCGTATTCTGTCTTGAGTGTGTTGACCCTATTCACCTTGACTCCGGTGGTTCCTTCATGAGCGATTTCTAGTGCATCCCACATAGCCTTAGCTGATGGCAAAGTGCAAATTCTGAAATACTCTTGTTGACTAAGAGCACTTTGCAACATGAGAATGGCTTTACTGTTGAGAGTGACATTTCTTCAATCATTCTCATCATAGGCATCTTTTGGCTTTGGAACTCTACGACCATTTTCCATCACAATTGGTGCATAATTTCCAACTTCAAATACTCTCCATAGCCCATATTCAGAAGCCATAACGAAGACTTTGAATTTGGCCTTCCAGAATGAATAGTGTTGTCCATTGAAAGCCAGGCGGTTGGTTGATAGAAGCTCCATCGGGTAGAATACCTTCCATCTTGATCCTTCTCGAGATGTTAAGCTCTTATGAGAAGACCTTGCTCTGATACCAAATGAAAGTGGAGCTTGATACCCAAGAGGGGGGGTGAATTGGGTATCTTTAAATTTTTCAGAAGATGCTCTGTTTTAAGCTACTAAAAACAGGGTATAACAGAGATGAAGGGAGGAAAAACTTGCACACAAGAGTTTATCCTGGTTCGGTCTTATCCTTAACCTACGTCCAGTCCCCAAGCCTCACTTGGGATTTTCAATCCACTAACTCTTTCAACTTAGATTACAAACTCTGCACTCAAGAGTAGTTCTCTCTCTAGAACTCACTCCCCCTTACAAGTTGTAATCAAATATCCCAACCACCAAGTCCCCTGACTTGTGGTTCTTTATAATCAATAATCAATAACAAGAATAACTCTCACAAAGAGTAGATAATGATAATCACTGAAGCTCACAATGTCAAAAGACAATTTACAACAGAAAACAGAAGGTAGGTGAAGCTATTCAATGCTTGTGCGTTTTCTGATATTCTTGGTTGTTGAGAAGCTTTGAATGCACTCTATTTATACTTAGAGAGCATTAATTGACCGTTGTAGGATGTATCCAACCGTTGTAGGTGATTAATATTAAGTTTGGTCAACTTCTCTCTCTAATCTTCAACTAATCTAGGTGTTTAATTGATCTGAGGTGATTTTCTGTGGATTTACCCATTGGAGAAGAGTTTACTTGTTGTAGTAATCATTCTTTACCGTTGAGAAGGCGTGCTCAGGTGGATTAGCCAAAAAGAGGCTAGTTTACTGAAGTGCATTAAATGCTCTGAACACTTTATGCTTTTTGCCTTTAACCTTCAATAATCTTCTTCTATGTCAGCTGAAATTCACTTAGCAAACTGGTTAAACATATCTGGGAACATAAGTGAATGATAAATGGAAGCAATAAGATCAAATGAAAGTGTTTCACAAATTCGTGTAATTTGAAAATCAGTTTTCAACGCCCAATACTCGAGTATGTTCTTCTATACTCGAGTATGTCACTGTGTACTAGTGTTAATACTTGAGTATCCAAAGTGGTACTCGAGTATGCTGCTTCCAGAGGCAAAACATCATGACTTGAACTTTGAAAAACCATGTCAATACTCGAGTATGTAAGTATATACTCGAGTTTTGAACTGTTTGTGAGAAAATGTTTTAAGTTAAAAAAACCTCAATACTTGAGTATTCATTCTTATACTTGAGTATTCAAATCATTGACAAATGGATAACCTCTCTGTATGGCCAATACTCGAGTTTGCATATCAATACTCGAGTATTGATTCATCTTTCAAAGATTGTGAAGTTTTTCCATGTCAATACTTGAGTATTCAAATGAATACTTGAGTATTTAAGAACAGGTGTTAAGTTGAAAAACTTTGTAAGAGCCCAATACTCGAGTATTCAAAACCTATACTCGAGTATACAACAGTTATAAAAGTTAGAGAGCTCTCTGTAAGACCAATACTCGAGTATACCAATGCCATACTCGAGTATTCACTCAAGGTGAAAACTCATTTGCTCTCTGCAAGTCCAATACTCGAGTATAGCTTCCTATACTTGAGTATTGACTCAGCTTGGAAAACTTGAATACTCTCTGGATGTCCTATACTCGAGTATGCAAATCCTATACTCGAGTATGCACTTCAGTTTAGAACTTGATTGCTCTCTGTGACTTCAATACTCGAGTATTGCTTCCAATACTTGAGTATTGCTTTGTAAAATGCATTTGAGCAATCCACTGTCAATCCAATACTCGAGTATACAATCCTATACTCGAGTTTCCAATTGACAGATGATTTTTAGCAAATTTGGAAACCTCAAAACATGTTTACAATTGTTGATTATCATCAAAACACATAGAGAACTAACATCAACTAGATGAGCTCAAGGACCAGTCAGAGAAGAACCATAGTGAGCACTTTGATCAGCTCATCGATCTTGATGCCAGGCTGTCCACAAACTTGGTCACTACAATCAACCTAGACAACAAAGTGGATAAGATACTGAAGCATCTTGGCATAGGCTCATCCTCATCCACATTTGGTACTACCTCAAAGCCCCAGCCAGAACCTGAAACTCCCTCTTTCTCTTTTCCCAGTCCTCCTATTGCATCCTCAACTCCAGCGTCTGCCTCCACTCCTACTGTCGTCCTTTCTTCACCCACTTCTCCATCCACTGTTGTCCTCCCATCTCCTTCTACCCCAGAAATTGAAATTTTTCCTCATTCATCTCCTTCTCCAACTACTCCTTCAACTGAACCCTTCATTCCCGATCCTGCCACTCCCCGTTTTGAAGATGACAAAGGGGGAGAGAACTAGGATATGATAGGAATTTGAGTTTGATAAGAAAGATTTGAACTTTGTTGCAGTTTGTCTTAGTTTGTCTCATTTTGAACTATTGTCTCATTTTTGAACTATTGCTGTTTGTTTCTGTCATTGTGAATTCAGTCTTGTAAATTTCTAGTTTATTAATGAAATATATTTAGATCATTGCTTCTGTTGCTTATCTCTGATATTTGTTCATTCACATGGACACATTGCAAGCAAAAGCTTTCAAAAACAGAGATTTGCAAAATGACACTTATGACAAATCCTTGATTTATAAATTTTTTTCAAATTCTTACAATCATTGGTTTACAAGTGTTGTCATCATCAAAAAGGGGGAGAATGTTAGTTCTCTATTGGTTTTGTTGATAACTGACACTTGCAACCACAAAATGAAGTTTTGTCTTGGTGAGTTGAAAAACTTACTGTCAAGACAAAACTCGAGTTTTGACCTTGACAGAGAGCTACTCATTTTCATTAAACAGAGCAAAACTCAACTTTCCTTTTGGAAACTCGAGTTTAGAACATTACAGAGAGCACTCAATTTCAACCTCAAGACAAAACTTGAGTTTCAGTTTGGAAACTCGAGTTTTGGCTTATACAAAGACTTCAAAATATTTTCAACTAAAGACAAAACTCGAGTCTTGGTTTGGAAACTCGAGTTTTGCCTATCCAAAAAGTCTCTAAGTTTCAAATCCAGTTTTGCACCAAGTATCTGTAGACTCAACCTGTTCTAAGATTTTAAATGTTTTCTCTGAGTTAAGAGAAAACTCAAGTTTTGGTTTCAAAACTCGAGTTTTGACTTGGCTAAGTGTTTCAACGGTTTACACAGCTTTTGAAAACTGGAAAGTGATTTGGCTTAAAATCTTTAGAGCTTTCAGTTAAAAATGAAAACTCGAGTTTCAGCCAGACAGAGAAGTTTCAATGTTTTTAACATTTTCACTCTTAAAGTGAAAACTCGAGTTTTGGTTTCAAAAATCGAGTTTTGATCAGACAGAGAGGTCTGAACTTTTCTTAGTTTTCATACTCAAGTGAAAACTTGAGTTTTGGTTTACAAACTCGAGTTTGGGTCAGACCGAGAGTCTTGAAACTTTTCTCAATATTTTCACAATTAAGTGAAAACTCGAGTTTCAGTTTGGAAACTCGAGTTTTGATTAAACAGAGAGCTTAAGATTTTTCAACACTTTTAAAACTCAAGTTTAGTCTTAAGTGCACAGTTAAAAACTCGAGTTTTGATGAACAAACTCGAGTTTCCATCGTTGATCCAGAAATTTGAACTTAATGATTTTGGAATACATTGTTGTTTGATCTTAATACTTTTCAACATTAATCTTCTATATTCCCTGCTATGTTTAACTACTTTCTTTGTGAGTTTTAGACAGATTAATGAAGGTTTATTGAAGGAGAGAGCAAAAGCAAAAAGTAGATCAGAACATTAAATGCTGTCCAGAAAGTTGCTTCTTTTCTAACTAATCCAACTGAACACACCCACAGAGCATTAAAGAATGTTTTCCACAACAAGTAAACTCTTCTCCAACGGATTAATTCGCAGAGAGTCAACTTTGAACAACTAGTCAACTGGATTAAGTGAAAACTAGAGAGAGAAGGTGCCTAAACCACTTGCTAACACCTGAAGACTTATCTCAACGGTAATATTGAAGATGCAATGGTCAATTAATGCTTCCTAAGTATAAATAGAGTTGCATTCAAGTCTTCACAACAACCACAATTGCTGAAAACGTATTGCATTCAAGAGTTCATATATTTTCATCAGTTTTCACTTGTATAATGTCTTTTGATACAAAGAGCTTCAGTGCTTATCATTATCACCTCTTAGAGAGAGAGAGAGCTTTTGTTTGTAAATCATTTATTGTAAAGAACCACAAGTCAGGGGACTTGGTGGTTGGGTTCATTGATTACAACTTGTAAGGGGGAGTGAGTTCTAGTGAGAGAATCACTTCTTAAGTGCAGAGTGTGTAATTATTGAGTTAGTGGAAAATCCCAGAGAATCTGGGGACTAGATGTAGGTCAAGTTGTTGAGACCGAACCAGTATAAACTTCTATGTGCAAGCTATTCTTCTCTTACTCTGTTTATCTCTGTTTTTAGTGTTGTAAAAGCACTTGCCGAAAATGTTAAGAATACCCAATTCACCCCCCTCTTGGGTATTTAGGCTCCACTTACAGTACGTCGTTGTGTTGTGATTATAATGTGATTCTGAATGCATTTATGATATGTGATTTGATTTCCTGATTATGGTTACTTGCATGCACTGTATACATATTGTACTTGAGTTTAACAGTTACTCTGGGGTTGAATTTTGAACTCCAGTTTGGCTTCAAAGAGACAGGTGTTAGTTCTCTATGGGTTTTGATGATAACTGACAATTGTAAATCAAAGATGAAGTTTTGTCTTGGTAAGTTGAAAAACTTACTGTCAAGACAAAACTCGAGTTTTTGTTTTCAAAACTCGAGTTTTGGATTTGACAGAGAGTTGCTCATTTCTTCTAAATATGACAAAACTCGAGTTTCCAAAGGAAACTCGAGTTTTGAACCTTACAGAGAGCACTCAGTTTTTCATCTCAAGACAAAACTCGAGTTTCAGTTTGGAAACTCGAGTTTTGAGTCATACAGAGACTTCAAAATGTTTTCAACTAAAGACAAAACTGGAGTCTTGGTTTGGAAACTCGAGTTTTTCCCATCCAGAAAGTCTCTAAGTTTCAAATCCAATTTTGCGCTAAGTATCTGTAAACTCAACCTGTTCTAAGATTTTAAATGTTTACTCTGAGTTAAGAGAAAACTCGAGTTTTGGTTTCAAAACTCGAGTTTTGACTTGGCTAAGTGTTTCATCGGTTTACACAGCTTTTGAAAACTGGAAAGTGATCTGGCTTAAAATCTTTAGAGTTTTGAGTTAAAAATGAAAACTCGAGTTTTACTTTGAAAACTCGAGTTTCAGCCAGACAGAGAAGTTTCAATGTGTTTAACATTTTCACTATTAAAGTGAAAACTCGAGTTTTGATCAGGCAGAGAGGTCTGAACTTTTTATTAGTCTTCATGTTTAACTGAAAACTCGAGTTTTGGTTAACAAACTCGAGTTTGGATCAGACCGAGTGTCTTGAAACTTTTCTCAATGTTTTCACAATTAAGTGAAAACTCGAGTTTCAGTATGGAAACTCGAGTTTTGATCAAACAGAGAGCTTAAGATTTTTCAACACTTTGAAAACTCAAGTTTTGATATTTTGGACTTCCACGTGCTATATTCATTAAAAGTCCAAAACTCGAGTTTTGGTTTGGAAACTCGAGTTTTGAGCTTTACTTAAACACTGGTCCAAAAGCTCAAAACACAACTTTGCTCTCTGGAAGAACAAAACTCAAGTTTAGATTTTGAAACTCAAGTTTGATCTTAAGTACACAGTTGAAAACTTGAGTTTTGATGAACAAACTCGAGTTTCCATAGCTAAATTTGAAAATTGAATTTCACGCTTTTGCATATGCTTAATGTTTGATTCCAATACTTTCCAGTATTAATCTTCTATATTCCCATCTATGTTTAACCACTTTGTTAGTGAGTTTCAGATGATTTAGAAGATGTTTATTGAAGGTTAAAGCATAAAGCAAAAAGCATGTCAGAACATTAAATGCTAAGTCCAGAAAGTTGCATATTTCTGGCTAATCCATCTGCACACGCTTACAAGGAATTAAAGAATGATTTCTACTTCCAGAAACAACCTCTCCAATGGATTTATTTGCAGAGAGTCAACTATGAAGACTTGCCCAGCTGGATTAAGTGCAAATTAGAGAGAGAAGGTGCCTAAACCACTTCCTAAATCATGGCACAACTTCTCCTACGGATCTATTTGGAAAGCAACGGTCATT
Source organism: Acacia crassicarpa (assembly GCA_034222035.1). Lineage (NCBI taxonomy): Eukaryota > Viridiplantae > Streptophyta > Magnoliopsida > Fabales > Fabaceae > Acacia > Acacia crassicarpa. The sequence goes on along the minus strand of JAWXYG010000002.1, from coordinate 28,976,894 downwards.
TAATGATCTCTAGGTATAAATAGAGCTGCATTCAAGACTTTCCAATAACCACAACTACTGAAAACGTATTGCATTCAAGAGTTCATTTATTTTTATCAGTTTTCACTTGTATAGTATCTTTCGATACAAAGAGCTTCAGTGTTTATTATTATCTACTCTTAGAGAGAGTTTCTGATTGTAAATCATTTATTGTAAAGAACCACAAGTCAGGGGACTTGGTGGTTGGGTTCATTGATTACAACTTGTAAGGGGAGTGAGTTCTAGTGAGAGAATCACTTCTTAAGTGTAGAGTGTGTAATCATTGAGTTAGTGGAAAATCCCAGAGAGTCTGGGGACTGGATGTAGGTCAAGTCATTGAGACCGAACCAGTATAAATCTATGTGTGCAAGCTATTCTTCTCTTACTCTGTTTATCTTTGTTTTTAGTGTTGCAAAACAGAGCGCTTGTCGAAAAATTTAAGAATACCCAATTCACCCCCCTCTTGTGTATTTAGGCTCCACCTACATTTGGTATCAGAGCAAGATATTCTCATAAGAGCTTAACAACTCGAGAAGGATCAATATGGAGGGAATTCTATCCGATGGAGCCTCAATCAACAAACCTCCTGGCTTCAATAGAGAACACTATTCATTTTGGAAAGCTAAATTCAAAGTGTTCGTGATGGCAACAGAGTATGGGCTCTGGAAAGTCTTTGAAAGAGGAGATTATGTGCCCTCGACTGTAGAAGATGGTGTAAGAATTCCTAAACTAGAAGAAGAGTATGACGACAACGACAGAAGGAATATTACACTTAATAGCAAGACAGTTCTTCTACTCCAAAGTGCTTTAAGTCAACAAGAATACTTCCGTATTTGCACTTTGCCATCTGCCAAGCATATGTGGCATGCTGGTTCGACAATTCAAAAAGTTCTATAAGAAGGACCAAGGGTTCAAGAAACTTCAAAAAGGTAGCTCCAGTTATGAAGCAAAGAAGCCAATCATATGCTACGAGTGTCAAAAGCCTGGTCACATCAAATCAAAATGCCCCCAGCTGAACAACAACAAGGACAAAGAAAAGAATAAGTTCAGCAAATACAAAAAGAAGGCCTACGTTTCATGCATTTGGGGTGATAGTTCTTCCGATGAAGATGATGAGGATGAGGAAGAGAAAGCGAATATATGCTTAGTTGCTGAAGAAGAAGAGCAACATGCTACAAGTGATGAGGTATATGACTCTAAACCTTCCTATGATGAGCTTTTCGTTGAGTATCTCTGTGTGCAAACTGAATTTGAAAAACTTGCTGGTAAATATTTGAATTTGAAAAGAAAAAACACTGGAATTCCCTTTCTGAAATCTGTTTCTGAAACCTTGATCTCTTTTATAGAACTTTTTGAATCTTCTAACAAACATGGCCATCTCATCATCATCCTCGTCTTCCTCATTGGAATCTTTCTCAGCGGTCAGAGCAATACCTTTGCTTTTATTTCTGTTGATTTCATCCAAGTTCTTCTTGAATTTGAGCTTCCCTTCATATTCAGATAGACTTCTGAATAAAGCAGCTACTGATTGCATTGATTCTCCTCGAGCTTCTTCCATTGCTGTGACCTTAGCTTCCCAATCTTTTGTCAAGACATTGAGGATTTTTCTGACTTGAGAATTTTGCTTGAATGTTTTGCCCAGAGCTGATAATTGATTTATCAACTAAGTGAAGCGAAGTTGAAATTCTCCTATGGATTCTCCAGTCTTCATATGTAGGAGATCATATTCGGTTGTCAGTGTGTTGATGCGATTCTCCTTGATACCTGAGGTTCAATTCGTTTGCTATTTCCAATGCTTTCCGCATGTCTTTTGCACTTGTCAGATTGCAAATCCGGAAGTATTCTTGTTGACTGAGAGCACTTTGAAGCATTAGGATAGCTTGCTATTGAGGGTAACAAGTCTTCTGTCATTTTCATCGTACTCTTCTTCACACTTGAACATTGTGATTCCTTCTTAAGTTACAGATGGTTTGTAATCACCTTTCTCGAATACATTCCACAGACCGAATTCAGTGGCCATAACAAAGACTCTAAATTTGGCCTTCCAAAATGAGTAATGTTCTGCGTTGAAACTAGGAGGACGATTGATAAAGGCTCCATCAGGCAATATTCCTACCATGATCTTTCTCAGGATGTTAAGCCCAACTGAGAAACCCATGCTCTAATACCAAATGAAAGAGGAATATCACCTAGAGGGGGGTGAATAGGTGATTACGGAAATTTCTTTTTCATTAAGATGGACAAGAATTAAAAGCAGTAAACGAAAAAATATACGACACAGAGGAATTATACTGGTTTAGTCCAACTTATCGACCTACATCCAGTACCCAGATACTCCGGGATTTTTCACTATCTCACAAATACAATTACACACTCTGTAATATAGGATGATCCTTGAAGGTGGAATATCACCTAGAGGGGGGGTGAATAGGTGATCTCAATAATTCTTTTCGCGGTATGATGTATAAACAATGAAAGCAGTAAAGAAGTAAGAAGAGATGACACAGAGAAATTATATTGGTTCGGTCCAACTCCTTGACCTACGTCCAGTAGCCAGACACTCTGGGATTTTCACTATCTCACAAATACAATTACACACTCTGTAACTCAGGATGATTCTTTCTCCCTAGGACTCACTCCCCCTTACAAGTTGTAATTGTACACCCATACTCAAGATACCTCTACCTTGAGATTTGAATGATTCTAAAACAAATGATAAAACTCTCTCACATAGTAGATGAATGATAAACACTGAAGCTCAGTAATATCCGAAGATATATATAGAATAGAATTGAACTCTATGTATGCTTTGTCTGTGTACGCGTTGTTTTTGTAGATGAGTTCAGTCCTTTGTGTATTTATAGTAGTTGGAGAGAAAGAGCCGTTGTAGGATTTGAATTTGTCCGTTTGAATATGTCCGTTGCGAGCAATTAATCATTTGCGCTAATTTTGCCTTAATTGGATTCAATGCGTTGTCTCAGTTTGTCTCTGTTTTACGAATCCAATTCCGTCCGTTGATCAATCAGAATATGACCGTTGCTAAATCATCTGAAAATCACTCAACATTATGATTAATGATATTACAGATAATAATGAATGATGTATTGGAAGATATAAGCAATTAATCAAATTCTTCGATTGATGTTGCAGATGATATGTGCTTGCTGATATTCTTGCTGATATACCATACTCGAGTAGCCAAATTCATATACTCGAGTATCCAGTGACAGATGCTTCATTCTGATCAATACTCAAGTAGCCAATCTTCAATACTCGAGTATCCAGCAGTTCAGATGAACCAGAGACTTTGCAAATGTTCATACTCGAGTAGTTGAAGGTTAATACTCGAGTATCTCCTATTTTGTGTTGTAACAAATAAACTCAGAGTGATACATCAGCAATCAATACTCGGGAACTCAATTCTGCATACTCGAGTATTATCACATACTTGAGTATCACAATTTCCATACTCGAGTATTACTCAACCAGAGAGCAAGTATCACATTCAGCAAGCAATTGATTCCTGACATTACTCGAGTATATAAGTGACATACTCGAGTACTATAAATAGAAGCAGTGTTCAAACGTAGATATCATATATAAACTAAATTCATAAACTAAAATTGATAATGCAAAGTTCATAACTACAGAAGTGATGTTGGAATGAGTTGCAACAAGATTCAAACTGAAATTGCAAAATACTGAAATGAGTTGCAACAAAATTCAAACTGAAATATCAAAATGAAATGCAACAAAAGAAATGTTCTTTCCTAGTTCTCTCCCCCTTTGTCATTGTCAAAATCGGGAGGTGGAATAGCTTCAGGGAGTGGAGATGGGAGGACAATTGTAGCAGGAGTGGTTGGAGAAGGAATGGAGTGAGGAAAGACTTCAGTGGCTGGTGTGGATTGGGATGGTAAGACTGAAAATGGAGCTTGATACCCAAGAGGGGGGGTGAATTGGGTATCTTTAAAAAATTTTAACGAATTGTTCTATTTGGACAAGTGAAAACAGGGTATAACAGAGATGAAGAGAAGAAGAAGCTTGCACACGATAATTTATCCTGGTTCGGTCTTATCCTTGACCTACGTCCAGTCCCCAAGCCACACTTGGGATTTTCAATCCACTAACTCTTTCAATTGATTACAAACTTTGCACTCAAGAGTAGTTCTCTCTCTAGAACTCACTCCCCCTTACAAGTTGTAATCAAATATCCCAAATCACCAAGTCCCCTGACTTGTGATTCTTTACAAGCAATAATCAATAATACAAATAACTCTCTCAAAGAGTAGATAAGATGAACACTGAAGTGCTTGTATCAAAAGATACTATACAGATGAAAACTGAAAGAAAATGAATGAACACTTAATGAATTTCGCTTTCAGTAGTTGTTAGTTGTTCAGGGTTGTTGAGAAGACTTCAATGCACTCTATTTATACTTAGAGAGCATTTATTGACCGTTGAAAGATGAATCCAACCGTTGAAGGTGATTAACATTAAGTTTGGTCAGCTTCTCTCTCTAATCTCCAACTAATCCAGGTGTTTAATTGATCTGAGGTGGCTCTCTGAGGATTTGCCCGTTGGAGAAGAGTTTAGTTATTGTAGTAATCATTCTTTACCGTTGTGAAGGCGTGCTCAGGTGGATTAGCCAAAAGGAGGCTAGTTAACTGAAGTGCATTAAATGCTTCAGAGCACTTTTTGCTTTTTGCCTTTGACCTTCACTAATCTTCATCTATGTCAACTGAAATTCACTTAGCAAACTGGTTAAACATAGCTGGGAACATAAGTGAATGATAAATGGAAGCAATGAGAACAAATGAAAGTGTTTTACAAATTCGTGTAATTTGAAAATCAGTTTTCAACGCTCTATACTCTAGTAAGTTCCTCTATACTCGAGTATGTCACTGTGTACATGAGTCAATACTTGAGTATCCAAACTGATACTCGAGTATGCAGCTTCCAGAGGCAAACCATCGTGACTTTAACTTTCAAAACCAACCTCAATACTCGAGTATGTAAGTATGTACTCGAGTATGGAACTATTTGTGAGAAAATTTTTAAGTTCAAAACCCTCAATACTTGAGTATTCATTCCAATACTTGAGTATTAAAATTATTGACAAATGGATAACCTCTCTGTATGGCCAATACTCGAGTATGCACATCAATACTTGAGTATTGATTCATCTTTCAAAAATTATGAAGTTTTTCCATGTCAATACTTGAGTATTCAAAACAGGTGTAAAGTTGAAAAACTTTGTAAGAGCCCAATACTCGAGTATCCAAAACCTATACTCGAGTATACAACAGTTATAAAAGTTAGAGAGCTCTCTGTAAGACCAATACTCAAGTATACCAATACCATACTCGAGTATTCACTCAAGGTGAAAAATTTGTTTACTCTCTGTAAGTCCTATACTCGAGTATACAAGTGTCATACTCGAGTATCCACTCAAGTTGAAGAATCATTTACTCTCTGTAACTCCAATACTTGAGTATAGCTTCCTATACTTGAGTATTGACTCAGCTTGAAAAGTTTGAATACTCTCTGGATGTCCCATACTCGAGTATGCAAATCCTATACTCGAGTATGCACTTCAGTTCAGAACTTGATTGCTCTATGTGACTCCAATACTCGAGTATTGCTTCCAATACTTGAGTATTGCTTTGTAAAATGCATTTGAGCAATCCACTGTCAATCCAATACTCGAGTATACAATCCTATACTCGAGTTTCCAATTGACAGATGATTTTTAGCAAATTTGGAAACTTCAAAACATGTTTACAATTGTTGATTATCATCAAAACACATAGAGAACTAACAAAGACCTCAGTAGATGGAGAGACAGGTGAGGAAAGTAAGATAGTAGGAGTGGTGGCTGACGCTGGTGATGAGGATGCAGGAGGATTGGGAGAGGAGAAGGTAGGAGATGAAGGTATAGGCTTTGGGGAAGAGGTGGTGCCAAAGGTAGACGATGTTGATCCAATGCCCAAATGTCTCAGAATTTTGTCCACCTTGTTGTCAATGTTGATTGTTGTGGCCAAATGTGTGGACAGGCTGGCATCAAGATCAATGAGCTGATCAAAGTGCTCATTGTGCTTCTTCTCAAAGTGCTCCTTCAGGTCATCTAGCTGGGCTTTCATAGCCACCTGAGCATCCACCACTTCATGGTTCCCTTCTCTCACCTCAGCTACCAATTTCCCTATCTCAAACTCTAGTCTTATCGAGAGAGAAGCAATAGCAGCAGTCACAATTGCTTTTACCTTATCCTCAATAGCAGTTGGAAATGCAGAGGTAGGTGCAGGAGTTGACTGGGCCTCTTGAGCTCTGGAGTGAGTGGCTCGAGTGTGTGATCTTGTTGGAGCCTGGGAATGCTCAGAGCCTTCACCTTCCAGATTCAACTTCATGTAGTTGATCTAACTCTTCCCAAAAGCAACTGGCTTTTTAATTGTCTCGGGGGTGCCCAAATGCCATATCTTATGGTAGAACAAAATCACTGACACCAAGGAAGGGAAGGAGATGTGAGAAGGACGCCTGGAGGCAAATCGAAATTTGATCATTTCTTGAAAAATCCAGTGTCCAAGATCAAATTTCATCTGCCTAACAAATGCAGCGAACAAGGGATAATCCTTCTAAGTAAAGTGAGTAAAATTTCCTCCCTTTTGAATGAAGTTCCGGGAGTAAATGTACCAGAGGATTCTGTTGATACTGGGCATGTCTGCTGGTTTGAAAGAGAGAGTATGGGATTGATTTACTGGGAAGGAAGTGTTTGGACAAAGAGTGGTGAAAATATCTCGATTGCTCAGTCTGATATCAGGATTGGTAGGTGGGTTTGCAATTTTGAGAATCCGGTTAATGGTGGAGGCAGAAATGGTGAACTCAGCACCTTTTACCATTGCGGTCACTCTTTCCTCCACAAGGCATCCCTCTGAATCAAGTAGATTATCAGACACCATGTTAAAGTAAAAGATTTTAACAATGTTCGATGTATAGGGGGCGGAAATTGACACAAATGATTCATAATCTTTGAGCCAGGGTGATAGGTCTAAATTAAAATCTTCTTTCAATTTAACCAAATCAACAGAGACAGAAGGACAAAAAGCTTTATTAGCAAAGAATTCTTTGAACCTTTCTCCTTCTGCTTTTGACAATTGGGTTGTGGCAGCAAAGAAACCTTCGAGAGCAGAGGAGTGGTTGTATATCTCTGTAATCGCATCTTCTAGAAAATCAGAGGCCTCAGGGAAATATTCCTCGGTCGGAGACTTGGGCGGAGAAGATGCTTGTCCCTTTTCTGGAACTGAAGACTTCTTGGATCGTTTAGCCTTAGGCAGCTTGGGAATGTTAGGAACCTCTGGCATCTTTGCTTTGCCTTTCCCTTTCGGAGTCTTTTCTGGGTCATGCCTCTTCTTCGTTCTTCCTTCAGTGCTGTCGTCGATGACTATTCCCTTTGCCTTAGGCGTATGATATTTCAGTGGAGACATTTCGTCTGGAACTCGTTTAATGGCCTTGTCTATACCAAAATGCAGTCTCGTTGAATGAGTTTTGAGACGAGTAGGACGACCAGAGGGTGTAGCCATCGGTAGAGAGGATCCCTTAGGGTTTGGAGAGGATTTTGCTGATTGAGAAGGAGTCGATGAGGACATTTGTTCGGGAAATGTGAAGAATTTATGGTTAGAGGATGTGAGGAGACGAGTGGACATAGAGAGAATCTAGGGCAAAATTGGAGTTTTGACGCGAGTTTTGAAAAACAAGTGAAAAATTAAATATATAGCACAACCAAAACTCAAGTTTTGTGACCAAAACTCGAGTTTTGAAGAATAAATGCTGACCTGGACTTCAAAAGTGTACTGTGAACTTTTGAACTTCCGTGACCAAAACTCGAGTTTCACTCTGAAAACTCGAGTTTTCAACTTTTCTTCAAAACATGTTGCTCTCTGTTTGATGGAAACTCGAGTTTCCAATTTGCAAACTCAAGTTTTGCAGCTCCTCTAGAAATCAATTTTTCTTCTCCCTCCCCGATACCTTGCCAAAACTCGAGTTTTGATATCAAAACTCGAGTTTTCACCTCTTATCAGCAAAAACTCAGTTTTTCATGTATGTCCTGCAAAAACCATAACTAGACACTCCGATGCTTGAGTTAGTATCAATCAATCATCAAAACCTAAACTACCATTGGGTAAAAGAAACCTTACAATTCATTGGGATTTACCATTCCCAATTATCTTCTTATAAAATTGAATTGTTCTTTAGTTAATGGCTTTGTGAAGATGTCTGCAAGCTGAAGGTGTGTTGGGATGAACATCACTTTGACATCTTTCTTCTGAACATGATCCCTTATGAAGTGGTGTCTAACATCAATATGCTTGGTTTGAGTATGTTGAACTGGATTCTTGGCCAAGCTTATTGTGCTTGTGTTGTCACATAAAATTGGGATCTCCTTCAGATTTACTCCCAAGTCAGCAAGTTGTTGCTTGAGCCACAAAACTTGAGCACAGTAACTTGATGCAGCCACATATTCAGCTTCGGTTGATGACACAGCTACACTTGTTTGCTTCTTGCTGAACCAAGATACAAGTGAGTTGCCAAAGAACTCACATTGGCCACTTGTGCTTTTCCGGTCAGTTTTGTAGCCGGCATGATCTGAGTCTGAATATGCTACCAAATGCTTAGGTTGACCCTTAGGGAACCACAAACCTAGTGTCTTTGTGTTTGCAAGATATCTGAATATCCTCTTCACATGTTCAGCATGAGACTCCTTTGGAGCAGACTAGAATCTTGTACATATTCCAACACTGAATTGGATGTCCGGGCGGCTTATAATTAGATAGAGCAATGATCCAATCATCCCTCTGTACTTTGTGATGTTGAAGTCTTTGCCCTCTTCATCAGCATCCAATGAAGTGGTTGTACTCATGGGAGTGTCGGCTCCATTACATTGATCCATCCCGAACTTCTTCAGCAGATCATTTAGATATTTAGTTTGGGAGATGAAGATTCCATCCTTCTTTTGCTTGATTTGCAGACCAAGGAAATAGTTGAGCTCTCCCATCATTGACATCTCAAACTCTCCCTGCATAATCTTTAAGAATTCCTCACACACAACATCATTAGTAGGACCAAAGATTATGTCATCAACATAAATTTGAACAATCAAGATTTCATTTAATTTGTTTCTTTTTATAAACAATGTTGTGTCAGCTTTAACTCTGATAAACCCTTGATCAAGAAGAAATTAACTTAATCTCTCATACCAAGCTCTAGGAGCTTGCTTGAGACCATATAAACCTCCTCTTGAATAAAACCATTCAAAAATGCAATTTTTACATCCATTTGGAAAAGTTTAAAATCTTTAACACATGCAAAGGCTAGAAGAACCCTTATAGCTTCCAATCTAGCTACTGGAGCATAAGTTTCCTCATAGTCTATTCCTTCTTCTTGATTGTACCCTTTTGCAACCAATCTTGCCTTATTCCGGACAATAATTGCAGATTCATCACGTTTGTTCTTAAATACCCATTTAGTCCCAATAACCGGATGGTCCTTGGGTCTAGGTACTAAGTCCCAAACCTGATTTCTGTCAAATTGATGTAACTCCTCTTGCATAGCTATCACCCAATCATTGTCTGAAAGGGCTTCATCTATTTTAGAGGGTTCTATGTGTGATATAAATGCAGAAAAGGTGACTTCATTCAAAGTACTCTTTCGAGTTCTTACTCCTTGATTTACATCTCCTATGACTTGGTCTAAAGGATGATCTCTAATAAATCTCCAAGCCCTAGGTTGAGACTGATCTGGGTTTTCAATATTATTTTCAGGATCAGCCTCAAAAACATTTTCAGAATTTTCAGTAGAAGAAGGAGTAGTTTTCGAAAAGAATTGATTTTTCAAAATATTCTCTTCCTCATCATTCAAGGATTTATCAGTCCCTTCTTCACTGAACACAACATGAATAGATTCTTCAACAACTTTGGTTCTAGTATTGAAAACTCTATAGGCTTTGCTTCTATTTGAATATCCAAGAAATATGCCTATATCAGCCTTAGAGTCAAACTTACCCAGATTTTCCTTACCATTATTGTGCACATAACACTTACACCCAAAGATGTGCAGATGGCTCAGATTGGGTTTCCTTCCTTTATATAACTCGTATGTGGTCTTGTTCATCTTCTTTCTCAGGTATGCTTGGTTGGAGATGTAGCAAGCGGTGCTCATAGCATCAGCCCAGAACACTTGAGAAGTGTTGTTCTCATTCAGCATTGCCCTTGCCATCTCGGTGAGGACTCGATTCTTCCTTTCTACAACACCATTTTGTTGTGGAGTCCTTGGATTGTCACAATATTCAGCAAAAGCATTGTTTTCAAATTCGCTACCATGATCAGTTCTAATGCCTAAAATAGAAAATCCTTTCTCGTTCTGGACCTTCTTGGCAAACACAACAAATTGATCAAATGTTTCATCTTTTGAAGACAAGAAAATAGTCCAGCAAAACCTTGAGAAATCATCTACAATGACCAACGTGTATAAATTACCACCAAGGCTCCTCACCCTTGCTGGACCCACAAGATCCATGTATAGTAATTGTAGAGGTTGATTGGTAGAGATTTCATTTTTCGTTTTAAAAGATGATTTAGTTTGTTTTCCTTTTTGACATGCTTCACAAGTCAAATCATTTTTGAAAATAAGTTTGGGAATGCCAATAACCAAATCCTTTTTGACCAATTTATCAAGTTGAAACATGTTGACATGAGCCAAACGCTTGTGCCACAGCCAACTCTCACTCAAATTGCTTACAAAACATTTTTCAAAGATTGAAGCATTGCTAGAGAGATTAAGAGTGTAACAATTGTGAAAGTTGGAGCTTGATACCCAAGAGGGGGGTGAATTGGGTATCTTTAAAATTTTCGAAACTTGTTCTGTTTTTATACACTTAAAACAGAGCACAACAGAGGAGATAAGAAGAAGAGCTTGACACGCTGCAACTTATACTGGTTCGGTCCTTTCTCTGACCTACATCCAGTCCTCAAGCCTCACTTGGGATTTTCAATCCACTAACTCAACAATTGATTACACACTCTGTACTGAGAGTTGTTCTCTCACTAGAACACACTCCCCCTTACAAGTTGTAATCAATACACCCCAACTACCAAGTCCCCTAACTTGTAGTTATCTCAATCAATAAATGATTTACAAGTGAAAAACTCTCTCACAGAGTAGATAGATGAACACTGAAGCACTAAGTATCAAAATGATACTATTACAAGTGAATGCTAATACACAATAAATGAACTTAGTAAATTTTCGCTCAGAGTAGGTGTATCAATTGTGAATGAAGTTAATGCTCTCTATTTATAGGTAGAGAACATTAAATGACCGTTGTAGGATGATTCCAACCGTTGGAAGTGATTTGCTCTAAGTCTGGTCATCTTCTCTCTCTAAATATCTGCTAATCCAAGGCTTAATGATGTTTGATGTGGCTCTCTGAGTTTCTGCCTGTTGGAATTGACTTTACTTGATGTAGTAAGCTTCCTTTAACGTTCATTAGGCGTGCTCAGATGGATTAGCCGAAAGAAGGTGAGGTTGTGCAGGTGCATTAAATGCACTGTTCACCTTTTTGCTTTTTCTCACAAATCTTCAATAATCTTGATCTGTGCTAACTGAGAAACACTCAACAAACTTGTTAATCATATATGGGAACATGAGTGAATGATATATGAGATCAATTAGATCAAACAACAAGATATAGCAGATTTCACAAATTTGAAAATGCACCAACGGTCACAAACCTTGAGGCTAGTTCATCTAACCTCGAGGTTTGCTTGAAGGTTTCAGGCAAACATAGTTTTTAAAACATCCAACCTCGAGGTTGCTATGTGAACCTCGAGGTTTCTCTTAAAAAGAAACCTTTTCCAAAAATCCCAGAAGCTCACAAACCTTGAGGTTCCAAGGGTAACCTCGAGGTTTGAAGTTTGTTCAAAAATTTCATTTTTCACTGGAGCCTGATAACCTTGAGGTTGAAGTTCCATACTCGAGGTTAGTTTCAAACTTTGTAAAAACAAGACTCTGATTTAAAGGGCTAACCTTGAGGTTTAAAAGAGAGCCTCGAGGTTGATATGTCTTTGTAAAAATCAGTTGCTCTCTGTAAGTAGGAAAACTCGAGGTTTCAAACTGAAACTCGAGGTTAATGAATTTTCCTGTAAACTTGAGTTTCAAAGTAAAGTGGCCAACCTCGAGGTTGAAATATGAACCTTGAGGTTTTCATACTTGATGAAAACCATGAACTCTCTGGATGGGTTAAAACTCGAGGTTTGCTTTCCATACTCGAGGTTACAAGTGTTAATGCAAAAACTTGGATTTTTCAAGAAGGCCAGAACCTCGAGGTTAACTTCTCAACCTCGAGGTTTCACATAGTTTTTGTGAAACCAAGTTTTGTAACATGAGACACTTGAATTTCAGAAGGCTTCTGTAAGGCCAAACCTCGAGGTTACAACATCAACCTCGAGGTTTGCTCTTAAACAGAGTTTTTGACACTTAAGAGAAAAGCCTCTTTAGTTGTTTGTAGTTGTTGGCAATCATCAAAACCATCAGAGAACTAACATTCTCCCCCTTTTTGATGATGACAACATCTACAAGCAATCTCTCTTTCAACACTTAAAAATTATCAGTGACATTATCAGAGAGTTTGAAAAAAAAATTTGCACAAGTAAAGTTCTTAAGAAAGATCAAGATATTATCAGAGATAAGCAGAAGCATAAGATTGATACTAAAAATTCCATTTCAATAAATAATTATCAAGAGTACAATGGAATTCAAAACACACAGCAGCACAAGAAATATCAGAAAACAAATACAAAGCACAAATGCTGCTGCAATCATCAAAACATCCCTAAATCCCTAGACTCTAGTCCTCCTTGCTTGTCTCTCCCCCTTTGTCATCATCATCAACATACTCTGGGTCAAGAATAACAAGAGGAGGCTGGTAAAGAACCATGGCAGTGGTGGGATCAAATGTGGGATCAAGAAGAGAAGGATGGGCATAGGGAGAAGGTGTTGGGAAGACTTCAGTAGAAGGGGTAGGTGGAGATGGAAAGGGTTGAGGCAGAACCTCTGTGGCAGGAGTGACAGGGGAAGGCTGGACCATAGTGGTTGGAGAAGATGGTGTGGTATCAATAGGAGAAGTGTGTGGTGGACTGGGAAAAGAGAAGGAGTGAGAGGGAGGTGAATGAATGGGAGAGTGAGCAGGAGACTCAGTGGGTGAGGGAGGTGAAGATGGGTCAGGTATAGGAAGTGATGATCTAGGGCCATCAGCTGGAGCAGGGATAGGATCAGAATCCATCTCAGGAGCAGGAATAGCAGTGGAAGCTTGTACTGGAACTGAGGATGAACCAGGAGTGGATGAGGAAGCCCCGAGACCAAAATGTCTAAGTAGCATGTCAGCTCTGTCTCTGGCATCAGATACAGCTGAGAGTGTAACAGCTAAAGAGGAGTCCAATTCAGTAAACTTGTGATCCACTTCCTCCTTTAGCTTATTCAAGTGGGACATCACCTCAGTCTGAGCAACTATGACATCCATAAGTTCCAACTTGATGTCAGCCCGTACAATATCCATCTCAGCCTTCATGATGGCTCTATGAGAGATTAATGCAGTATCCACAAGCTGCTTAATCTGACCCATCAGATCATCTGGTAGAGGTGCTTGTGGAGGTGGAGGAGCAGATTGAGCTTCTTCATAGGCTTGAGAAGCTTGTGATTGAGCTGTACCCTCATTGTCAAACTTGATCTTCATGAGATTCATCTGATGTTTACCAAAGTAGAGAGGATACTCAAGGGTATCGGTTGACCCCACATACCAAATTTTGTGATAGTAGAGTATCACAGACACTAAGGAAGGGTAGGGTATGTGTGTCAATGGCTTCTTGGCAAACTTGAAGGTCTTCATCCCTTGAAGCAACCAATCCCCAATGTTGAAGGGAACCTTCCTGACAAATGCTGTGAAGGGTCTGTAGTCCAAGGAAGTGAAGTGGGTGTAGTTTCCAGCCTTAGGAATAAAATTCCTTGAATAGACATACCAAAGTACCCTGTTCACTTTAGGCATATCACTTGGTCTGAAGGTGAGTTTAATAGCTTGGTCAGGTGGGAAAGGTTTGCCAGGGATAAGTGTTTCATACACTTCTTGGTTGGTATAGGAGAAATCAGGAACAGGAGGTGGACTTTCTACTTGAAGAATCTTGTTGATTGTATCAGCAGGAAAAGTGAATTTCACTCCCCTTACTATGGTTGACACCCTTTCCTCTACCAACTCACCATCCTTATCCAGTATACTGTCATCCTTCATTTTGAAATAAAACATCCTAACAAGACTAGGAGTGTAAGGGCAGGATATAGAGACAAATGATTCATATTTCTTGATCCAAGGGGAAAGATTAAAGTTGCATTCTTTATAGAAAGCTTCCAAGTTAATAGCTACTGAGGCACAAAACACTTTCTGGAGATAAGTTTCTCTATACTTATCATTTTCTTTTTTGGTTGAGAGGGAAGAGACAGCAGTGATGAATCCCTCTGGTGGTGATCTGATATTTCTTATTTCTTCAATGGCATTGACAGCAATGTTTTCTTTCTTCTTTTGCTTTGGGGCCTGAGAGGGAGATTGACCTTGAGATTTTGATGCTTTCTTGGTCCTTGCCTTCTTGGCCTTTTCCCCAACTTTTTCTTTTCCTTTTCCAATTGCTTCTGGCACTTTCCTCTTTTTGGATTCAGCTTGACTTGGCTCCTTAATGGAAATGCCCTTCTGTTTGCTCTTGGGAGGAGGAGATGGAGGAGGATCAATTGGAACCCCTGGGATGTGCTTATCAATCCCAGTACGCAGGCGAATGGACCTTGTTTTCTTCCTCACTAGCTTGTTCGATTGAGGTTTAGGTGGAGGTTGACGGTTGGGAGGTGGAGAAGGAGACCACGAGTGCGTTTCATCAGAGGAATTTGTGGCTGATTTCGAGTGGGAAGGGGATTTTGAAGCCATTTATGGGTTTAGAAACTCAGAAATCCACAGAAAATGAGAGATTTGAAGAGAGAAAGACGAAAGAGAACTTGAGAACTCGAGGTTAGGGCACAGAGAAGAGAGATTACACAGCAGACATATATATAGATATGCGATCAACCTCGAGGTTAACATCTCAGCCTCGAGGTTAGATGAATAAAAATTCACTAACCTTTGAACTTCTTACCTCAAACCTCGAGGTTGCCTCCAGAACCTCGAGGTTTTACTGTCTGTTAGATGAGGTGCCTCTTCTGTCTGCCACAAAACTCGAGGTTCACTCTTGAACCTCGAGGTTCCATCCTTCAGAACCCCTTGTAATTTTGTCTGACACCCCGACAACCTCGAGGTTGACTATTGAACCTCGAGGTTTTGCCCTTTGACAGCAAAACCAAGTCCTGCATAAAATTGTCTATGTACTCCGATGCTTAAGTTAGTGATCCATAATCATCAAAACCATAATTTAACATAGAAATAGACAGAGATTACTCACAATTCATTGGGATTTACCATTCCCAATTCTCTCCTTATGAAGGTGAATGGCTCCTTGGCTAGAGGCTTGGTGAAAATGTCTGCCAATTGAAGGTGAGTTGGGATAAACATCACTTTCACATCTCTTTTCTGGACATGATCTCTGATGAAGTGATGTCTCACATCAATGTGCTTGGTCCTTGTATGTTGTACAGGATTCTTAGCCAAGCTGATTGTGCTTGTATTGTCACACAATATTGGGATCTCCTTCAAGTGCACACCAAGATCAGCAAGTTGTTGCTTCAACCACAGCACTTGAGCACAGCAACTTGAGGCAGCCACATATTCAGCTTCCGTTGAGGACACGGCCACGGTAGTTTGCTTCTTGCTAAACCAAGAGACAAGTGAGTTGCCAAAGAACTCGCATTGTCCACTTGTACTCTTTCTATCCGTCTTGTAGCCGGCATGATCCGAGTCTGAATATGCTACTAGGTGCTCAGGCTGTCCTTTGGGAAACCACAGCCCAAGAGTCTTCGTATCAGATAGATATCTGAATATTCTTTTTACGTGCTCAGCGTGAGACTCTTTGGGTGCTGATTGAAACCGAGCACACATCCCAACACTGAATTGGATGTCCGAGCGACTTGCAGTGAGATAGAGCAATGATCCAATCATTCCTCTATACTTGGTGATGTTGAAGTCCTTGCCCTCTTCATCAGCATCCAAGGAAGTGGTTGTGCTCATTGGTGTGTCAGCTCCATTGCACTTGTCCATTCCAAACTTCTTCAGCAAATCATTCAGATACTTGGTTTGGGATATAAATATCCCATCTTTGCGTTGCTTGATTTGCAGTCCAAGGAAGTAGTTGAGCTCACCCATCATTGACATTTCAAATTCACCCTGCATAGTCTTAGAGAATTCCTCACACAAGGAGTCATTAGTAGCACCAAAAATGATGTCATCAACATAAATTTGAACAATTAAGATTTCATTCAACTTATTTTTCTTAATGAATAATGTTGTATCAGCTTTTCCTCTGATAAACCCCTGATTGAGCAAGAATTGACTCAATCTTTTATACCAAGCTCTAGGAGCTTGCTTAAGACCATACAAAGCCTTTTTGAGTTTGAAAACATGATCAGGGAAATGTTCATTTTCAAAGCCTGGAGGTTGTTCAACATACACCTCCTCTTGAATGAAACCATTTAGGAAAGCACTTTTGACATCCATTTGAAATAGTTTGAAACCTTTCACACAAGCAAAAGCAAGTAGAACTCTTATGGCTTCCAATCTTGCCACTGGAGCATAAGTTTCTTCATAATCAATTCCTTCTTCTTGATTGTAACCTTTGGCCACTAATCTAGCCTTGTTACGCACAATAATAGCAGACTCATCACGTTTGTTCTTGAATACCCATTTAGTGCCAATGACCGGATGATCTTTAGGCCTCGGTACCAAATCCCAAACTTGATTTCTGTCAAATTGATGTAGTTCCTCTGGCATAGCAATCACCCATTTATTGTCTGAAAGGGCTTCTTCTATCTTAGAGGGCTCAATATGTGAAATGAATGCAGAAAATGTGACCTCATTTAAAGTACTATTTCTGGTCCTAACTCCTTGGTTTACGTCACCTATAACTTGGTCTAAAGGATGATTCCTTATAAATCTCCAATCTCTAGGTTGGGACTCATCAGGATTTTCAAGATTATTTTCTGGATCAGCCCCAAAAATATTTTCAGAATTTTCAGAAGGAGTAGGAGCATTTTTCGAGAAGAATTTGTTTTTGAAAATTGTCTCTTCTTAATCATCCAAGGATTTATCAGAGTCAGACTCACAGAATACAACATGTATGGATTCTTCAACAATCTTAGTTCTAGTGTTAAAAACTCTAAATGCTTTACTCCTATTAGAATAACCAATGAAAATAGCTAAATCAGCTTTAGGATCGAATTTACCAAGATTATCTTTACCATTATTGTGCACATAGCACTTGCACCTAAAGACATGAAGATGACTGAGGTTCGTCTTTCTTCCTTTGTAGAGTTCATACGGGGTCTTGTTCAGCTTCTTTCTTACATAGGCTCTGTTGGAGATGTAACAGGCCGTACTCATGGCATCCGCCCAAAATACTTGGGAAGTGTTGTATTCATTCAGCATCACTCTTGCCATCTTAGTAAGTACTCTGTTCTTTCTCTCCACTACTCCATTTTGTTGAGGAGTTCTAGGCGCTGAGAAGTTGTGGTCAATTCCCATACTATCGCAGAACTCAGCAAAGGCATGATTCTCGAACTCTCCACCATGATCAGTCCGTATTCCTGAAATTGAGAGCCCTTTCTCGTTTTGGACCTTCTTGGCAAAGGAAACAAACTGATCATAGGTTTCATCTTTAGAAGATAAAAATATTGTCCAAGTAAATCTAGAAAAATCATCAACAATGACCAAAGTGTATAAATTTCCACCGAGACTTTTCACTCTAGCTGGTCCAACTAGGTCCATGTGAAGAAGTTGAAGAGGTCTATTGGTTGAAATCTCATTTTTCGCTTTAAAAGAGGATTTGGTTTGTTTTCCTTTTTGGCAAGCGTCACAGATCATATCATTTTTGAAATTTAACTTGGGAATGCCAATGACCAAATCCTTTTTCAGCAACTTGTCAAGTTGAAACATATTGACATGAGCTAATCGCTTATTGCATAGCCAACTTTCATTCAAGTTACTTACAAAACAATTTTCAGAAACAGAAGCATTGCTAGAGAGGTTCAAGGTATAACAGTTTCCACCTCTAGGTGCTCTAAATAAGGCTTTATTTTTCAAATCATTTATAGAGATCAAATCCTTTTTAACAATAAAGCATTCATCAGAATCAAATATTACCAAATTACCCTTATCGGTGCTTTGACTCACACTTAAGAGGTTGTGACACAATCCCTCTACAAGATAGACGTCTTTGATGAGTGGGCCTTCATTGTTGCCTATCTCACCAATGCCAGCGATTTTCCCGGATTGGTCACCTCCAAATGTGACTCTACCTCCATCTTTTGGCTTTATTGATAAAAACTTTGATTTGTCTCCAGTCATGTGCCTTGAGCATCCACTATCGATATACCACTTGTTAGGTCTTGATGCTCTAAGACATACCTGCAGATCACGAGAGATCAAGTTTTAGGTACCCATCTTTTCTTGGGTCCTTTGGGGTTAGCATGTACTTTGGGAACATATGTTCCTTTTGGTACCCAAACATAATTTCCAACAGGTTTAGCTTTCTTTTCTTTTTGATGAAAACAAGATGAAGTAGAATGGCCCTTCCTATTACAATAGTTACAATGAGCAAAAGGGTTTGAGGAATGAACAGATTTTGTAAAGTAACTCATATACGATTTTTGTCCATTCTTTTTCTTGCCTTTCCTCTTATCAAAATCCGGTTTGTAACCAATGCCTGATCGATCATTTATAAAGCGTTGTTGCTTGAGAATCACATTGAGCATTTCACTTCCCTTAGTGAATTTCTCAAGTGCTTTTGTAAGTTGTGAATTCTTTTTCTCTAAAACAAGGCACTCATCACAAGCTAGAGATTGAGGAAAAGAAAGATTCTCAATCTGCAGTTCAAGGGAAGAGTTTTTCTTTTTCAAAGACATATATTTGTCTGCAAGTTTTTCAAACTCCTTTTGAACAACATTGTATTCAGCAAACAATTCATCATAGGAGGGTAAAGATTCGTATACCTGATTGCTTTCATTATGTTGCTCTTCTTCCTCAGCAACCAGGCATATGTTGGCTTTTTCACTTTCATCCTCTTCAGCTTCATCCTCATCCGATGAGCTATCTCCCCATATAGCTTACACATATGCCTTCTTTTTGTATTTCTTGAATTTCTTCTTCTCTTTCTCTTGGTTTTTTAGCTGAGGACATTCTGCCTTGATGTGTCCGGGCTTCTCGCATTCATAGCAGATGATAGGCTTCTTTGATTCATAGCTGGAACTTGCTTTCTGAAATTTCTTGAAGCCTTGATCTCTTTTATAAAACTTCTTGAATCTCCGGACCATCATGCCAATCTCTTCATCCTCGTCTTCATCTTCCTCATCCTTTTCCACATTGAGAGCAATTCCCTTGTTGCGATTGTTGCCACCATTGACATCTTCTAATTCCTTCTTGAACTTCAGTTTACTCTCGTACTCAGATAAGCTACCAAACAATGCGGCAACTGAAGTCATTGACTCTCCACGAGCTTCTTCAATGGCGGTAACCTTTGCTTCCCAATCCTTTGTCAGAATATTGAGGATTTTCCTCACTTGAGCTCCTTGATCAAAAATCTTTCCTAAGGCCGCTAGCTGATTGGTCAGATGAGTGTATCTCAACTGAAATTCTCCAATACTCTCGCCTTGCTTCATCCGCAACAGGTCATACTCAGTGGTTAGAATGTTGACGCGATTCTCCTTGATTCCAGAGGTTCCTTCATAAGCTATTTCCAGCGCCTTCCACATCTCCTTAGCCGTAGACAAATTACAGATACGAAAGTACTCCTTTTGACTAAGAGCACTCTGAAGCATCAGGATAGCCTCGCTATTGAGAGTGATGTTCTTCTTATCATCATCATCGAACTCAACTTCTGTCTTGGGAACAGTGATGCCTCCTTCTACCTTGACTGGAACATAGTCTCCAGTCTCAAATACTCTCCATAGACCATATTCTGTTGCCATCACGAACACACGAAATTTTGCTTTCCAGAAAGAGTAGTGTTCGCTGTCGAAACCGGGAGGTCTGTTGATTGAAGCTCCATCTGGAAGAATTCCTTCCATAGTGATCCTTCTCGAGTGGTTAAACTCTTCTGAGAAGACTAGGCTTTGATACCAAATGAAAGTTGGAGCTTGATACCCAAGAGGGGGGGTGAATTGGGTATCTTTAAAATTTTCGAAACTTGTTCTGTTTTTATACACTTAAAACAGAGCACAACAGAAGAGATAAGAAGAAGAGCTTGACACGCTGCAATTTATACTGGTTCGGTCCTTTCTCTGACCTACATCCAGTCCCCAAGCCTCACTTGGGATTTTCAATCCACTAACTCAACAATTGATTACACACTCTGTACTGAGAGTTGTTCTCTCACTAGAACACACTCCCCCTTACAAGTTGTAATCAATACACCCCAACTACCAAGTCCCCTGACTTGTAGTTATCTCAATCAATAAATGATTTACAAGTGAAAAACTCTCTCACAGAGTAGATAGATGAACACTGAAGCACTAAGTATCAAAATGATACTATTACAAGTGAAAGCTAATACACAATAAATGAACTTAGTAAATTTTCGCTCAGAGTAGGTGTATCAACTGTGAATGAAGTTAATGCTCTCTATTTATAGGTAGAGAACATTAAATGACCGTTGTAGGATGATTCCAACCGTTGGAAGTGATTTGCTCTAAGTCTGGTCATCTTCTCTCTCTAAACATCTGCTAATCCAAGGCTTAATGATGTATGATGTGGCTCTCTGAGTTTCTGCCCGTTGGAATTGACTTTACTTGATGTAGTAAGCTTCCTTTAACGTTCATTAGGCGTGCTCAGATGGATTAGCCGAAAGTAGGTGAGGTTGTGCAGGTGCATTAAATGCACTGTTCACCTTTTTGCTTTTTCTCACAAATCTTCAATAATCTTGATCTGTGCTAACTGAGAAACACTCAACAAACTATTTAAACATATCTGGGAACATGAGTGAATGATATATGAGATCAATTAGATCAAACAATAAGATATAGCAGATTTAACAAATTTGAAAATGCACCAATGGTCACAAACCTTGAGGCTAGTTCATCTAACCTCGAGGTTTGCTTGAAGGTTTCAGGCAAGCATAGTTTTTAAAACATCCAACCTTGAGGTTGCTATATGAACCTCAAGGTTTCTCTTAAAAAGAAACCTTTTTCAAAAATCTCAGAAGCTCACAAACCTTGAGGTTCCAAGGGTAACCTCGAGGTTTGAAGTTTGTTCAAAAATATCATTTTTCACTGGAGCCTGATAACCTCGAGGTTGAAGTTCCATACTCGAGGTTAGTTTCAAACTTTGTAAAAACAAGACTCTGATTTAAAGGGCTAACCTCAAGGTTTAAAAGAGAGCCTCGAGGTTGATATGTCTTTGTAAAAATCAGTTGCTCTCTGTAAGTAGGAAAACTCGAGGTTTCAAACTGAAACTCGAGGTTAATGAATTTTCCTGTAAACTTGAGTTTCAAAGTAAAGTGGCCAACCTCGAGGTTGAAATATGAACCTCGAGGTTTTCATACTTGATGAAAACCATGAACTCTCTGGATGGGTTAAAACTCGAGGTTTGCTTTCCATACTCGAGGTTACAAGTGTTAATGCAAAAACTTGGATTTTTCAAGAAGGCCAGAACCTCGAGGTTAACTTCTCAACCTCGAGGTTTCACATAGTTTTTGTGAAACCAAGTTTTGTAACATGAGACACTTGAATTTCAGAAGGCTTCTGTAAGGACAAACCTTGAGGTTACAACATCAACCTCGAGGTTTGCTCTTAAACAGAGTTTTTGACACTTAAGAGTAAAGCCTTTTTAGTTGTTTGTAGTTGTTGGCAATCATCAAAACCATCAGAGAACTAACAAATTGCCATCTCTAGGTGCTCTAAACAATGCTTTTGATTTTAGATTTTCCAAAGGGAGAGATTCCTTTTTCACAATCAAACATTCGTTAGAATCAAAGATAACTAAATTACCCTTGTCGATGCTTTAGCTCACACTAAGGATGTTGTGGCATAGACCTTCTACGAGGTATACATCTTTGATGAGTGGACCTTCATTGTTGCCAATCTCACCAATGCCAGCTATCTTTCCATATTGGTCTCCTCCAAAGGTTACTTTGCCACCTTCCTTAGGTTTGATTAAGAGAAATTTGGTTTTGTCTCTTGTCATATGTCTGGAGCATCCGCTGTCAATGTACCATTTGTTGGGCTTTGATGCTCTTAGACACACCTGCAATTCACAGAAGATCAAGTCTTAGGTACCCATCTTTTCTTGGGTCCTTTGGGGTTAGATTTGACCTTGGGAACATAAGTTCCTTTTGGTACCCATTGATAATTACCAGCAGGTTTAACCTTTCTTTCTTTTCTGTGAAAACAAGATGAAGTTGTATGACCCTTCCTATTGCAATAATTACAATGTGCAAACGGATTAGAAGAATGAACCGATTTTGTAAAATAGTTCATATATGATTTTTGACCATTCTTCTTTTTACCTTTTCTCTTGTCAAAATCTGGTCTGTAACCTATGCCTGATCTATCATTGATAAATCTTTGTTGTTTCAAAATCACATCGAGCATTTCACTACCCTTAGTAAATTTCACTACCCTTAAATCAGGGCATTCATCACAGACAAGAATTTCTGGAGAAGAAAGTTTTTCAACTTGCAATTCAAGAAAAACATTCTTCCTTTTCAAAATCAGATACTTTTCTGCAAGTTTTTCAAATTCCATTTGCACAAGATTGTATTCAGCAAGTAGTTCATCATAGGAGGGTTGACATTCGTATACCTCATCACTTTTAGCATGTTGCTCTTCTTCTTCAGCAACAAGGCAAATATTAGCTTTCTCTTCTTCATCCTCATCATCTTCATCGGATGAACTATCTCCCCAAATGCTTGAGACATAGGCTTTCTTCTTGAACTTGCTGAATTTCTTCTTTTCTTTCTCTTTGTTGTTGTTCAGCTGGGGGCATTCCAACTTGATGTGGCCAGGCTTCTGACACTCGTAGCAGATGATAGGCTTCTTTGACTCAAAGCTAGAACTTCCTTTGTGAAACTTCTTGAAGCCCTGATCCTTCTTATAGAATTTTTTAAACCGCCGGACCAGCATTCCAATTTCTTCATTTTCCTCTTCTGATTCTTTATCCTCCTTTGCAGCCTTGAGTGCGATGCCTTTGCCTTTGTTATGAACCTCATCAAGTCCCTTCTTGAACTTGAGTTTAGCCTCGTATTCAGAAAGGCTTCCAAAGAGTGCAGCTACTGATGCCATTGAATCTCCTCTTGCCTCCTCAATGGCGGTGACCTTGGCTTCCCATTCTTTGTTGAGGATGTTCAGAATCTTCCTCACTTGAACCGTTTGATTGTACTCCTTCCCCAAGGCAGCGAGCTGATTAATCAAATGAGTGAATCTCAACTGAAATTCACCAATGGATTCTCCAGGTTTCATGTGCATCAGGTCATATTCGGTCATAAGAGTATTGACCCGATTTTGTTTCACTCCAGCCGTTCCTTCGTGAGCAATCTCCAAAGCATCCCACATATGCTTTGCAGATGGTAATGTACAAATCCGAAAATACTCTTGTTGACTCAGAGCACTTTGTAGAAGAAGGACTGCTTTACTATTCAGGGTGACATTTCTTCTGTCTTCATCATCATAATCTTCTTCTAACTTCATGACCCTCATACCATCTTCAAGAACTGTTGGCATTTAGTCTCTTCTTTCAAAGACTCTCCATAAACCATACTCTGTAGCATTTACGAAAACCTTGAACTTGGCTTTCCAGAAGGAGTAATGCTCTCCATTAAAACTGGGAGGTCTGTTGATTGAGGCTCCATCAGGTAGTATTCCTTCCATGATGATCCTTCTCGAGTTGTTAAGCTCTTATGAGAAAACCTGGCTTTGATACCAAATGAAAGTGGAGCCAAATACCCAAGAGGGGGGTGAATTGGGTATTTTAAAAATTTTCGAAAATGCTCTGTTTTTGCACTATGAAAACAGGGATAAGTAGAGTAAGAGAAAAGGAGCTGAACACAAGAGATTTATACTGGTTCGGTCTTAACCACTTGACCTACGTCCAGTCCCCAGACTCTCTGGGATTTCCACTATATCAAAAATTACACACTCTGCACTCAAGAAGTGATTCTCTCACTAGAACTCACTCCCCCTTACAAGTTGTAATCAATGATTCCCAATCACCAAGTCCCCTTGACTTGTGATTCCTTACAATGAATAATTTACAGATAAAGACTCTCTCTTAAGAGTGGATAATGATAAACACTGAAGCTTATAATGTCAAAAGACAAGATACAAGTGAAAACAGAGAAGTAGTTGGAGAACTTGAATGCGTATACATTTTCAAATGTTGTGATTGTTGAGAAGACTTGAATGCCACTTTATTTATATACAAAAGGCATTAAATGACCGTTGTAAAGTGGATCAAACCATTGGAGGTGTTCTGTTGCAACTTTGGTCTTCTTCTCTCTCTAATCTCCACTTAATCCAGGTGGATAATGACTCAGAGTTTACTCTTTGCAAATTAGTCCGTTGGAGAAGAGTTTACTTGTTGTAGAAAACATTCTTTAATGCTTTGAAGTCGTGTGCAATTGGATTAGCCAAAAAGATGCAACTTTCTGATCAACATTTAATGTTCTGAACCACATTTTTGCTTTTGTTCCAACTCATAATTAATCTCCATTAATCTGTTTAAATACTCACAAAGAAAGTGGTTAAACATAGCAGGGAATATGGAAGATTAATTCTGGAAAGCATTAAGCTCAATCACAAAGCATATTCAAAATCGTGAAATTCAAATTTGTAGATCAGCGATGGAAACTCGAGTTTGTTCTTCAAAACTCGAGTTTTCAACTGTGCATTCATCACAAAACTTGAGTTTCAAAACTGAAACTCGAGTTTTCTACTTCCAGTGAGTAATGTCGTGTTCTGAGCTTTTGGACCATAGTTTGAGAAAATCTCAACACTCGAGTTTTGGACTTTTAATGAAATATGTGAGAAACAGTCCAAAACATCAAAACTTGAGTTTTATTTCAAAACTTGAGCTTTTCAAATGTTGAAAACTTCATAGCTCTCTGTTTGGCCAAAACTCGAGTTTACAAAATGAAACTTGAGTTTTCACTTAAGCTGTGAAAACATTGAGAAGTTCAAGTCAGCCCAAAACTTGAGTTTCAAAAATGAAACTCGAGTTTTCAAATCATCGTGGAAATGCATTGCACTCTACCTGATCAAAACTCGAGTTTTGAAATCAAAACTCGAGTTTTCATATTGTTGTGAAAACTTTGAAAAACTGCTCAAGTTGGAAACTTGAGTTTTCTTTTTGAAACTCGAGTTTTCAAAAACTGGGTGAAAAATTGAAAACTCTCTGTTAAGTGAAAACTCGAGTTTTGACGACAAAACTTGAGTTTTGAAATCAAAACTCGAGTTTTCTCTTAACTTAGAGAAAACTTTGAAAATCTTAGAATCAGTTGAAAAGATTAAGTCTTGGCGCAAATTTGGAATTTAAAACCAGAGACTCTCTATATGGCCAAAACTAGAGTTTTCAAAACAAAACTCGAGTTTTGTCTTTAGTTGAAAAACGTCTAAGTCTCTGTAAGAGTCAAAACTCGAGTTTTCAAACCAAAACTCGAGTTTTGTCTTGAGATGAAAGTTGAGTGCTCTATGTAAAGTTCAAAACTCGAGTTTCCAAAGGAAACTTGAGTTTTGCTCAGTTTAATGAAAAAAGAGCAGCTCTCTGTCAAGGTCAAAACTCGAGTTTTGAAACCAAAACTCGAGTTTTGTCTTAACAGTAAGGTTTTCAACTTACCAAGACAAAACTTCATTTTTGGGTTTGCAATTGTTAAATCATCATCAAAACACATAGAGAACTAAAAAAAATGACATTGAGCATTTCAATACCTCTAGTGAATTTCTCAAGTGCCCTTTGTGAGGTGTGAGTTCTTTTTCTCTAAATTAATGCAATCCTCACAATCAGTATTTTTAGAAGAAAGATTTTTAATCTGAAGTTCAAGAGTCACATTCTTCTTTTTCAAAGATACATAATTTCTCAGCAAGTTTTTCAAATTTAGTTTGAAAAATAATGTACTCAGCAAACAATTCATCATAAGATGGTTTTGAATCGTATACCTCATCATTGTTGTCAAGTTGCTCTTCTTCTTCAGCAACTAAACAAATATTTGCTTTTTCTTCCTCATCAGCTTCATCTTCATCAGATGAGCTATCTCCCCATATAGCTGAGACATAGGCTATCCTTTTGAATTTGTTGAACTTCTTCTTTTCTTTGTTCTTGTTATTCAGATTGGGGCATTCTGACTTGATGCGACCAAGCTTCTCACATTTGTAGCAGATGATTGACTTCTTTGCCTCATAGTTGGAGCTATCCTTGTGAAATTTCTTGAAGCCTTGGTCCATCTTGTAGAATTTCTTGAATCTCCGGACCATCATGCTTATCTCCTCATCTTCATCTTCATCATCATCATCTAATTCTTTGACTTCTTTGACAGTCTTGAGAGCAATTCCTTTGCTCTTGCCATTTTCTTCATCGAGTCCCTTTTTGAAGTTGAGCTTTGCCTCATATTCAGAGAGAGACTGCCAAAGAGGGCTGCCACAGATGCCATTGATTCTCCACAAGCTTCTTCAATGGCAGTAACTTTAGCTTCCCATTCCTTGTTGAGGATATTCAGAATTTTGCTCACTTGAATAGGTTGCTCATACTCTATGCCTAGTGCAGCAAGCTGATTAATCAGATGAGTGAATCTCAACTGGAATTCTCTGATGGATTCCCTAGGCTTTATATGAAGAAGATCGTATTCAGTCATAAGGGTATTGACTCTATTTTGTTTGACTCCAGTTGTTCATTCATGGGCTATTTCCTGTGCATCCCACATAGCTTTAGCATAAGTTAACGTGCAAACACAGAAATACTCTTGTTGACTTAGAGCACTTTGCAATAGAAGGACAACTTTAATGTTGAGTGTGATATTCCTTCTGTCATTATCATCATAGTCTTCTTTAGGCTTTTCTTCATAGTTGGTATGTAGTCTCTTCTCTCGAACACTCTCCAGAGACCATATTCTATAGCCATTAGAAAGACTTTGAACTTGGCTTTCCAGAAGAAATAATGCTGTCCATTGAATCCCGGTATTCGGTTGATCGAAGTTCCATTAGGTAGAATACCATCCATAGCAATCCTTCTAGAGATGTTGAGCTCTTTAGAGAAGATCTTGCTGTGATACCAAATGAAAGTGGAGCTAAATCACCAAGAGGCGGGTGAATTGGGGATTTTAAAAACTTTTCGAATTACTATGTTTTTGGACATTAAAAATAGAGATAAACAGAGTATAAGGAAGAAGAGCAAGACACATGAAATTTATACTGGTTCGGTCCAATCTCTTGACCTATGTCCAATCCCCAGACTCTCTGGGATTTCACTATCTCAATTGATTACACACTCTGTAACTCAAGAGTAATTCTCTCACTAGAACTTGCTCCCCCTTACAAGTTGCAATCAATAACCCAATCTCCAAGTCCCCTGACTTGAGAATCTTACAATGAATGATTTACAATAGATGAACTCTCTTTAGAGTGGATAAATATGAACACTGAAGTATAGAATGTATCGACAGATACTTTGATCAAGAAAACTCAGAAAGTAGTTGGAAACTTGAATGAATTTCGTTTTTTGCGGATTGGTTGTTGAGAAGACTTGAATGCAGCTCTATTTATATCAAGAGAGCATTAAATGACCGTTGAAATCCTTAATGTAACTGTTGGAGACATTCAGGAAGAATTAGGATGAGCTTAGGTCTTCTTCTCTCTCTACGCTTTGCTTAATCCAGTTGCACAGAAGTTTATGGTTGACTTCTTGAATATTAATCCGTTGGAAGAGCAATTACTGGATGTGGAAAGCAAACATTAATCCTTTGGTAATGTGTGCAGAAGGATTGTCCAAAGTAATGCAAGCTTTCTGGACTTTGTATTTAATGTGCTAATGTCACTTTTTGCTTTTGCTTATAACCTTCAATTAATATCCTCTAAATCATTTGAAAGACACTAACAAAATGGTTAAACATAACTAGGAATATTAATGAATGATGATAGGAAGTATCAAGATCAAACAAAGTTTTACAAATTCGTCAGATTTGAATTTCAAATTATGCGACATAAACTCGAGTTTGTTCATCAAAACTGGAGTTTGTCACTGTGCACTAATAGCAAAACTCGAGTTTCCATAACTAAACTCAAGTTTCCTATTTCTAGAGAGGAAAGTCGCGATTTGAGCTTTGAGACACATTTTTGAATGAAACTCAAAACTCGAGTTTCCATTGCCAAAGCTCGAGTTTTGGACTTTTAACATAAAATATGGATTTCAGTCCAAAACATCAAAACTGGAGTCCAAAACTGGAGGTTTCAAAACATTGAAAAAGAGCAAAGCTCTCGGCTTGGCCAAAACTCGAGTTTCCAAAACAAAACTCAAGTTTTCATTTAAGTATGAAAATTTTGAGAGATCTATGCCAAGTCAAAACTGGAGTTTTCCATGAAAACTGGCGTTTCAAAAACTGAGTAAAACTTGAAAACTCTCTGTCAAATCAAAACTCGAGTTTTCTCAAAAATTTGGAAAACTTAAAAAATTCATGGCAAACTGAAAACTGGAGTTTCCATATCAAAATTGCAGTTTTCATAAGCTCAAAACGTTGGAGACTCTTTGTATGACCAAAACTCGAGTTTCCAAATGGAAACAGGAGTTTTGTCTTTTCTAGAAAATATTGAGGAGTCTCTGTGTAGTGAAAACTGGAGTTTGTGTAAATGTGAAAAACTTGGAGTGCTCTCTGTAAGACCAAAACTCTAGTTTCCAAATGGAAACTGGAGTTTTGCTTTGTTTATTGAAATTGAGGTATTCTCTGTCAAGGTCAAAACTCGAATTTTGAAACCAAAACTCGAGTTTGCCTTTGCCAATAAGTTTTTCAACTTACCAAAGACAAACTTCACATTATGTTTACAATTGTCAGTTATCATCAAAACACATAGAGAACTAATAGAGTTTTCAAGTTTTGCTCAGTTTTTGAAAACTCCGGTTTTCATAGAAAACTCCAGTTTTGCCTTGACAAAGATTTCTCAAAGTTTTCATACTTAAATGAAAGCTCAAGTTTGGATTTAGAAATTTGAGTTTTGACCAACCCGAGAGCTTTGCTCATTTTAGTGCTTTTGAAAACTCCAGTTTACATTGGAAACTATAGTTTTGCGGTTTTGGACTTAAACATGTTCTACACTATAAAAGTTCAAAACTCGAGTTTGTCATTAATAAACTCAAGTTTCGCTCGTGTGGTAAAATGTGCTTCAAAGATAAAATTGCGACATTTGTCTCTGGAAGAAGAAAACTCGAGGTTCAGATGGAAACTCCAATTTTGTCTTCTGAGCATAGTTAAAAACTTGAGTTTAGAGAAACAAACTCGAGTTTGTGTCGCAGATTTTGAATTTCAAATCTGACAAATATGTGAAACCTTCTTATTTGGTCTTCATACTTCCTATCATCATTCATTAACATTCCTAGCTATGATTAACCACTTTGTTAGTGAGTTTCAGATGATTTAGAGGATATTAATTGAAGGTTAAAATCAAAAGCAAAAAGTGATGTCAGCACATTAAATGCAAAGTCTAGAAAACTTGCATGCTTTCGGACAATCATTCTACACATGTTGTAAAGGGATTAATGTCTGCTATCCACATCCAGTAGCTGCTCTTCCAACGGATTAATATTTAAGAAGTCAACTATAAACTTCTGTGCAGCCGGATTAAGCAAATCATAGAGAGAGAAGAAGACCTAAGCTCATCCTAATCCTTCCTAAATGACTCCAACGGTTACATTAGGGATTTCAAAGGTCATTTAATGCTCTCTTGATATAAATAGAGTTGCATTCAAGTCTTTTCAACAACCAATCTGCTGAAAACGAAAATCATTCAAGTTTCCAACTACTTTTGAGTTTTCTTGAGAAAAGTATCTGTTGATACACTATGTACTTCAGTGTTCATATTTATCCACTCTTAGATAGAGTTCATTTATTGTAAATCATTCATTGTAAAAATCTCAAGTCTGGGGTCTTGGAGATTGGGTTATTGATTGCAACTTGTAAGGAGAGTAAGTTCTAGTGAGAGAATTACTCTTGAGTTACAAAGTGTGTAATCAATTGATATAGTGAAATCCCAGAGTGTATGGGGATTGGATGTAGGTCAAGAGGTTAGACCGAACCAGTATAAATTTTGTGTGTCTTGCTCTTCTTCCTTATACTCTATTCAGCTCTGTTTTCAGTGTTCAAAAACAGAGCAATTCAAAAAGTTTTTAAAATCCCCAATTCACCCCCTCATGGTGATTTAGCTCCACTTTCATTTGGTATCAGAGCAAGGTCTTCTCTACAGAGCTTAACATCTCGAGAAGGATCACTGTGGATGGTATTCTACTTGATGGAGCTTCGATCAACCGACCACTGGGATTCAATGGAGAGCATTACTCCTTCTAGAAAGCCAAGTTCAAAGTCTTTGTAATGGCTACAGAATATGGTCTCTGGAGTGTGTTCGAAAGAGGAGACTACGGACCAACTGTTCTTACAAATGGCCTCAGAGAAGAAAAGCCTGAAGAAGACTATGATGATAATGACAGAAGGAACATCATACTAAACAGTAAAGTTGTTCTCCTGCTACAAAGTGCTCTGAGTCAACAATAATATTTCCGTGTTTGCACATTGATGTCTCCTAAAGCTATATGGGATGCGTTGGAAATAGCCCATGAAGGAACAACGGGAGTCAAGCAAAATAGAGTAAATACCCTAATTCTTTAATGCTTTGCAACTGTGTGCAGATGGATTAGCCAAAAGAGTGCAACTTTCTGGGCATAACATTTAATGAGCTGACATTGCTTTTTGCTTTTGCTTTATCTCTTCAATAAACATCTTCTAAATCATCTGAAACTCACTAACAAAGTGGTTAAACATAGCTGGGAATATAGAAGATTAATACTGGAAAGTATTGAGATCAAACAGAAAGATTTCACAAATTCGTCAGATTTGAATTTCAAGTTCAGTGAATGAAACTCGAGTTTTGTTCTACCAAACTCGAGTTTTGAACTTTGCACTTAAGCAAAACTTGAGTTTGCATACACAAACTCGAGTCACCTCCTTCCAGAGAGGAAAGTCGCGATTTGAACTTTTGGAAGACATTTTGAAGCACAAACTCAAAACTCGAGTTTCCAAAACCAAACTCGAGTTTTGGACTTTTAATGAAATGTATATTTTAGTTCAAAACATCAAAACTTGAGTTTCCATCTAAGACTCGAGTTTTCAAAACTCTGAAAAACTTCAAAGCTCTCTGTTTGGCCAAAACTCGAGTTTCCAAAGTGAAACTCGAGTTTTCACTTTAATGTGAAAACGTTGAGAAATCTTAGTTGGGCCAAAACTTGAGTTTTAAGAGTGAAACTCAAGTTTTCAAAACATTGATAAAACGCATTGCACTCTGCCTAATCAAAACTCGAGTTTTCATATAGTTATGAAAACCTTGAAAACTAGCAATGCTCTTGGGTTGGTTCAAAACTCGAGTTTCCAATTCTAAACTCAAGTTTTCATATAAAAATGAAAACTTTGAAAATCTATTCAAGTTGGAAACTTGAGTTTTCTCTGAAGACTTGAGTTTTCAAAAACTGAGTGAAAACGTGAAAAACTCTGCCAAGTCAAAACTCGAGTTTTGAAATCAAAACTCGAGTTTTCTCTTAACTCAAAGAAAACTTAGGAAAACTCAAAGTAAGTTGAGGTTCTGGAGTTTTGGCGCAAAACTTGATTCAAAAATCAGAGACTCTCTATATGGGCAAAACTCGAGTTTCCAAAACAAGACTCGAGTTTTGTCTTCAATTGAAAACATTATGAAGCCTCTGTATGATGCAAAACTCGAGTTTTCAAACTAAAACTCGAGTTTTATCTTGAGGTGAAAAACTGAGTGCTCTCTGTTAGTTCAAAACTCGAGTTTCCAAAGGAAACTGGAGTTTTGCTTTGTTCTGTTAGCTTCCAATGTTTTGTTTTGATGATTGAAAAATGGAGCCTAATACCCAAGAGGGAGGATGAATTGGGTATTTTAAAAATTTTAAAACTTGTTCTGTTTTGAGGCAGTGAAAACAGGGTAGAACAGAGCAAGAAGAAGAATATCAAGACACAAGGATTTATACTAGTTCGGTCCTAACAAACTGACCTACATCTAGTCCCCAGACTCTCTGGGATTTTCCACTATATCAATGATTACACACTCTGCACTTAAGAAGTGATTCTCTCACTAGAACTCACTCCCCCTTACAAGTTGTAATCAATGAACCCAACCACCAAGTCCCTTGACTTGTGGTTCTTTACAATAAATGATTTACAATCAGAAACTCTCTTTAAGAGTAGATAATGATAAACATTGAAGCTTAATGTCAAAAGACAGAATACAAGTGAAAACAGAAAGGTAGTTGAAGAACTTGAATGCTTATGCGTTTTCAGTTGTTGTAGTTGTTGGAAAGACTTGAATGTTCTTCTATTTATACTCAGAGATCATTAAATGACTGTTGCTTTCCCAATAAATCCATTGGAGAGATTCATCAGAGGTTAGGAAATGGTTTAGCCACCTTCTCTCTCTGATTTCCACTTAATCCAGCTAGGCAAAGTTTCAGAGTTGACTTTCTACAAATAAATCCGTTGGAGTAGTTGCTGCTGGAAGTAGAAATCATTCTTTAATTCTTTGTAGGCGTGTGCAGATGGATTAGCCAGAAGTGTGCAACTTTCTGGGCTTAGCATTTAATGTTTTGACATCACCTTTTGCTTTTGCTTTAAACCTTCATTAAACATCTTCTAAATCATCTGAAACTCACTAACAAAGTGGTTAAACATATATGGGAATATAGAAGATTAATACTGGAAAGTATTGGGATCAAACATGAAGCATTTGCAAAATCGTGAAATTCAATTTTCAAACTTAGCGATGGAAACTCGAGTTTGTTCTCCAAAACTCGAGTTTTCAACTGTGCACTTAAGACCAAACTTGAGTTTTAAACTCTAAACTTGAGTTTTGTTCTTGCAGAGAGCAAAGTCGTGTTTTGAGCTTTTGGACCAGTGCTTAAGTAAACTCAAAACTCGAGTTTCCAAACCAAAACTCGAGTTTTGGACTTTTAATGAATATAGCATGTGGAAGTCCAAAACATCAAAACTTGAATTTCGAAATCAAAACTTGAGTTTTCAAAGCGTTGAAAAATCTTAAGCTCTCTGTTTGATCAAAACTCGAGTTTCAAAAATGAAACTCGATTTTTCACTTCAATGTGAAAACGTTGAGAAAAGTTCCAAGGCTCTCGGTCTGATCAAAACTCAAGTTTCTAAATCAAAACTCGAGTTTTCATTTGAACATGAAAACTAAGAAAAGTTCAGACCTCTTTGCCTGGCCAAAACTCGAGTTTTGAAACCAAAACTCGAGTTTTCACTTTAAGAGTGAAAACTTTGAAAACGTTGAAACCTCTCTGTCTGGCTGAAACTCGAGTTTTCAAAGTGAAACTCGAGTTTTCATTTTTAAATGAAAACTTTGAAGATTTTGAGCCAGATCATTCTCTAGTTTTCAAAACCTGTGTAAATCGTTGAAAATGCTTAGTCAAGTCAAAACTCAAGTTTTGAAACCAAAACTCGAGTTTTCTCTTAACTCAAAGAAAACTTTGAAAATCTCAAAACATGTTGAAGTTGCAGATTCTTGGTGCAAAACTGGATTTAAAACTTAGAGACTCTCTGTATGAACAAAACTCAAGTTTCCAAACCAAGACTCGAGTTTTGTCTTTAGTTGAAAACATTTTGAAGTCTCTGTATAAGCCAAAACTCGAGTTTCCAAACTGAAACTCGAGTTTTTGTCTTGAGATGAAAAACTGAGTGCTCTCTCTAAAGTTCAAAAATCGAGTTTCAAAAAGAAACTTGAGTTTTGTCATATTTAGAAAAATTGAGCAGCTCTCTGTTAAACCCAAAACTCGAGTTTTAAGACCAAAACTCGAGTTTTGTCTTGACAGTAAGTTTTTCAACTTACCAAGACAAAACTTCATTTTAGATTTACAATTGTCAATGATCATCAAAACCCATAGAGAACTAACATTCTCCCCCTTTTTGATGATGACAACACTTGTAAATCAAAAATTCCAAGATTTTGAGAGAGTTTTGAAAATCATGGTTCAAAAATCAAATTTGTTTTACTAAACACATTATCAAGGAATATCAGAGATAAGCAGTAGAAACAAGAGGCAGATATCATTGATAAAAGTTAATACATGAAATTGCAAGAAAGAGAAATACAGGACAAGTACAAGCAAAAAGGACAAATTTTCCTAGATTTTTCAAATTTAGGTACAAAAACTCCTAAAACTCAAAGTCTCCCTTCTTTCTCTCCCCCTTTGTCATCTTCAAAATGGGGAGGAGAGGGATTGGGAATGAAGGGCTCAGTTGTAGGAGTACTAGGAGACGGAGAAGAATGAGGAAAGATTTCAGTAGCTGGGGTAGAAGGAGAAGGTAGGACAACTATTGGTGGAGTAGTGGGTGAGGGGAGAATTACAATGGATGGAGTGGAAACAGATGCTGGAGATGAAGATGGGATAGGAGGACTAGGAAAGGTGAAGGATGGGGGTGAAGATGTCTCAGGTTCTGGCTTGGGCGAGGATGAACTTGGACCTGTAGTAGTTCCAAAGGTAGATGATGTGCCAATGCCAAGATGCTTTAGGATCTTGTCAACCTTGGTATCCAAATTAATGGTGGTGACTGAATGAGTGGACAATCTAGCATCAAGATCAATTAGCTGATCAAAGTGCTCACCATATTGCTTCTCAGATTGTTCCTTGACCTCATTGATTTGAACCCTCATTGCTTCCTGAGCATCTACCACCTCATGATTGCCACTCCTCACCTCAGCAACTAACTTGCCAATTTCAAATTCCAGTCTGATGGATAAGGATGCAATGGCTGCATCCACAATTCTCTTGCCAATTACAAACTCGAGTTTTCACCATTCTTCAAAACTGGTTGCTCTCTGTAAGATGGAAACTCGAGTTTCCAACTTACAAACTCGAGTTTTCAGCTTCTTCAAAAATCAAGTTTTCTTCTCTCTCCCCGACACTTTGCCAAAACTCGAGTTTTGATATCAAAACTCAAGTTTTCTCCTTTTGTCAGCAAAAACTCTAATTTTGAAACATATCTTGCATAAAACATACCTATACACTTCGATGCTTAAATTAGTAACAGTTAATCATCAAAACCTAAACTAACATTGGGTAAAAGAGAACTTACAACACATTGGGATTTACCATTCCCAATTCTCTTCTAATGAAATTGAATTGTTCTTTGGCCAATGGCTTTGTGAAGATATCAGAAAGTTGAAGATGAGTTGGGATGAACATAACTTCGACATCTTTTTTCTGAACATGATCCCTTATAAAATGATGTCTCACATCAATATGCTTGGTCCAAGTATGTTGAACTGGATTCTTGGCCAGGCTTATGGTGCTTGTGTTGTCACATAAAATTGGAATCTCCTTCAGATTTACTCCCAAGTCAGCAAGTTGTTGTTTAAGCCATAGCACTTGAGCATAGCAACTTGATGCAGCCACATATTCAGCTTCAGTCGATGACACAACCACATTGGTTTGTTAGAGCTTGAATCCTTTGACACAAGCAAAGGCTAGAAGAACTCTAATGGCTTCCAATCTTGCCACTGGAGCATAAGTTTCTTCATAATCAAGTCCTTCTTTTTGATTATAGCCTTTAGCAACCAATCTTGCCTTGTTACGGACAATGATTGCTTATTCATCTCATTTGTTCTTGAATACCCATTTAGTGCCAATGACCGGATGGTCCTTAGGCCTGGGTACCAAATCCCAAACTTGATTTCTATCAAATTGATGTAATTCCTCTTGCATTGCTATCACCCAATCATTGTATTAAAGGGCTTCATCAATCTTAGAGGGTTCAATATGTGATATAAAGGCAGAAAATGTTACTTCATTTAAAGTACTATTTCTGGTCCTCACTCCTTGATTTCCATCACCTATGACTTGGTCCAAAGGATGATTCCTAATGAACTTCCAAGCTCTAGGATGAGATTGATCAGAATTTTCTAAATCGTTTTAAGGATCAGTTTTGAAAACATCTTCAGGATTTTCAATAGAAGCAGGAGTGGTTTTCAAAAAGAATCGATTTTTATGATCATTTTCCTCATCATCATCCAAGGGTTTATCATATTTGAATTCACAGTAAACAACATGCATAGGCTCTTCAACAATATGAGTACGAGTATGAAAGACTCTACAAACTTTACTCCTATTTGAATAACCTAAAAATATACCTTCATCTGCCTTGGGATCAAACTTTCCCAGGTTATCCTTACCATTGTTGTGGATGAAACACTTGTTAGTTATCTATATGTTTTGGTGATGACTAACAATTGTTTCATTTGATAAAAATACTTGAAAGCAATCTTGAGTTCTTTGAAAATGGTTTTAGAAAGTTAGTAACTCAAGTTGATTGATTACAACTCAAGTTACAGGACTTAAAGAATTCTCACAAAAATCATAACTCAAGTTGGAAATCATAACTCAAGTTACAAATCATTTTTCAAAGGGACATAACTCGAGTTATCATTTAATAACTCGAGTTATGGGCTGTACTTCAACTTTCCAGAAAGCTTCTCATGATATAAATTTTTGGTCATCTGATGTAACTCGAGTTATTTGAAACAACTCAAGTTAGTACTGTAGTGATTGCTCTCTATTTGAATTTAATTTTAACTTAACTCGAGTTATGTTTGTGCAACTCGAGTTATGCCAAGTAGCGATTGCTCTCTGTTTGAATTTAATTTTAACATAACTCGAGTTACTCCTGTGCAACTCGAGTTAGGCCAAAAATGTATTGCTCCAATTTTAAAATAACTCGAGTTATTTCTGTGCAACTCGAGTTAGGCCAAAGCAAATTACTTTCTGTTTGAAATTAATGAGAGAGTAACTCGAGTTAATGAGTATAACTCGAGTTGGCCTCCTTCTTCCAAAATCTCCAGAACTTGATTGTAACTCAAGTTACCACTGTACAACTCGAGTTACCCATATCAATTTTTAAATTCAGCGATTTCGAAATCTGAAACTTTGTGATTATGCAATGGGTACTTGATACTATTTGTTTCTTATTATTTCTAATCAACTTTAATCAGTTTGCCAGTGTGTTTTAGACAGGTTTAACAGGTTTAAACTTCAAATGATCATAAAGCAAATTTTTGTCAGAAGCATTTAATGCGGTGCACAGACAATCATCAATTTGGCAAGAAACCATCTGAGCAGACAAAAAGCACTCCAGCTATTTCTCAGACAACATTCCTAATGAACTTCAACGGGCAATTTGAATAAGGAATGTCAACGGAGAATAACGGACGAATGTCGGAGGCATACGAAGAGACAAAGCCACGGAATTCCCAACGGTTACATTTATTACTCACAACGGCTCATTAATCTCTTCTCAATGGTCATTAAATGAAAGCATCAATAAATACAAGAAGCATTCAAGTCTCCACCTACCGAAACTCTGCGCATTCAATTAGCAAACAAGTTCATTTACTGTTTCGACAAAAAGAATCAATATCTTCTGATATTTCAATCTTTAGTGTTTACTCATCTACTCTTTTAGAGAGCTCTTCATTGATTATCATTTATTGTAAGAATCTCAAAGTATTGGGACTTTGAGATTGGGTTATCTGATTACAACTTGTAAGGGGGAGTAAGTTCTAGAGTGAGAGAATTACTCCGAGAGTACAGAGTGTGTAATCATTTGAGTTAGTGAAATCCCAGAGAGTCTGGGGACTGGACGTAGGTCAAGGATTTAGACCGAACCAGTATAAATTTCCGGTGTTCATTCTTCCTTAACTCTACTCTGTTCACCTCTGTTCTTGTAGTACGCTAACAGAGCAATAATTGCGAGAAATTTTAATATCCCCAATTCACCCCCCCCCTCTTGGTGATATTCCGTCTTTCAACACTTACAGTCGAAAATATGCAGATGAGCCAAGGTTGGCTTTCTTCCCTTATACAGCTCATAAGGAGTTTTTTTTTCAACTTCTTCTAGAGGTATGCCCGATTTGAGATGTAGCAAGCCGTACTCATTGCATCAGCCCAAAACACTTGTGAAGTGTTGTTCTCATTCAGCATAGCTCTTGCCATCTCGGTGAGGACTCGATTCTTTATTTCTACAACACCATTCTGTTGAGGAGTCCTTGGGGCTGAGAAGTTGTGGTCAATTCCCATGCTATCACAAAACTCAACAAATGCATCATTATCGAATTCTCCTCCATGATCAGTTCGAATTCCTGAAATAGAGAAACCTTTCTCATTTTAGACCTTCTTGGCAAAAACAACAAATTGATCAAACATTTCATCTTTAGAGGATAGAAATATAGTCCAAGCAAATCTAGAAAAATCATCAACTATGACCAAAGTGTAAAGATTGCCACCAAGGCTTTTCACTCTAGCTGGTCCAACTAGATCCATATGATGTAGTTAGAGAGGTCTATTATTTGAAATCTCATTTTTATATTTGAAAGATGATTTGGTTTGTTTCCCTTTTTGACAAGCATCACAAATCATGTCATTTTTAAAATGAAGTTTTGGAACACCTATCACCAAATCCTTTTTGAGTAATCTGTCAAGTTAAATCATATTGACATGAGCTAATCGCTTGTGTCATAGCCAACTATCATCCAAATTACTAACAAAACATTTTTCAGAAACAAAAACATTTCTAGAGAGATTAAGTGTATAATAATTTCCTTCTCTAGGGTCTCTAAATAAAGCTTTTGATTTTATGTTTTCCAAAGGGAGAGTATCCTTACTTATAATCAAACACTCCTAAGAATCAAAGATAACTAAGTTACCTTTATCAGTGCTTTGGCTTACACTGAGGAGATTGTGGCAAAGTCCTTCCACAAGGTAGACATCTTTGATTTGTGGTCCTTCATTGTTGCCAATTTCACCAATACCAGCAATCCTTCCAGATTGATATCCACCAAAGGTTACCTTGCCACTATCCTTGGGCTTGATTGAAGTAAATTTGGATTGATCTCCGGTCATGTGCCTAGAGCATCCACTATTAATGTACCATTTGTTGGATTTTGATGCTCTTAGACAAACCTGCAAGACACAACAAATCAAGTGTTTGGTACCCATCTTTTCTCGGATCCTTTGGGGTTAGTTTGTGTCTTAGGAATCTTGTAAGATCCCTTTGGCACCCATTGATAATTTCCTATGGGTTTACTCTCTCTCTTTCCTTTTTATGACAACAGGAAGAAGTAGTATGGCCCTTTCGATTACAATAATTACAATGTGCAAAAGGATTTGAAGAATGGACATATTTTCTGAAATAGTTCATATAACATTTTTCTCCAAATTTCTTTTTACCTTTCTTTTTATCAAAATCAAGTTTATAACCAATTGCTGATCTATCATTTATAAATCTTTGTTGTTTCTAATCTTTGCTGGATTTTCAATAGAAGTTTGGGGATCAGCCTCAAAAACATCTTCAGAATTTTCAACAGAAGAAGGAGTAGTTTCTGAAAAGAATTTATTTTTTAAAACATTTTCTTCTTCATCATTTAAAGGTTTATCAAACTTTTCTTCATTGAACACAACATGAATAGATTCTTCAACAACTCTGGTTCTAGTATTGAAAACTCTATAGGCTTTGCTTCTATTTGAATATCCAAGAAATATGCCTACATCAACTTTTGAATCGAACTTACCCAAATTTTCCTTACCATTATTGTGCACATAGCACTTACATCCAAAGATGTGCAGATGGCTCAAGTTGGGCTTCCTTCCTTTGTACAATTCATATGGAGTTTTGTTCAACTTCTTCCGAAGATATGCCCGATTTGAGATGTAGCAAGCGGTGCTCATTGCATCAGCCCAAAACACTTGGGAAGTGTTGTTCTCATTCAGCATAGCTCTTGCCATCTCGGTGAGGACTCGATTCTTCCTTTCTACAACACCATTCTGTTGAGGAGTCCTTAGAGCTGAGAAGTTGTGGTCTATCCCCATGTTGTCATAAAACTAGCAAATGCATTGTTTTCGAATTCTCCTCCATGATCAGTTCTAATCCTTGAAATAGATACACCTTTCTCGTTCTGGACCTTTTTGGCAAACATAACAAACTGATCAAATGTTTCATCTTTTGACGATAAGAATATGGTCCAACAAAATCTTTAGAAATTGTCTACAATAACCAATGTGTATAGATTACCACCAAGGCTCCTCACCCTTGCTGGACCCACAAGATCCATATGTAGTAATTGTAGTGGTCTATTGGTAGAGATTTCATTCTTTGTTTTAAAAGATGATTTAGTTTGTTTTCCCTTTTGACATGCTTCACAAGTCAAATCATTTTTAAAACTAAGTTTGGGAATGCCAATCACCAAATCCTTTTTGAGTAACTTGTCAAGTTGAGACATGTTGACATTAGCTAATCACTTGTGCCACAGCCAACTCTTATCCAAATTACTTACAAAACAATTTTCAAAAACAGAGCTCTTACTAGAGAGATTAAGTGTATAACAATTTCCATCTCTAGGGGCTCTAAATAAAGCTTTTGATTTTAAGTTGTCTAAAGGGAGAAGATCCTTTTTCACAATCAAGCACTCCTCAGAATCAAAGATAACTAAGTTACCTTTATCAGTGCTTTGACTTACACTGAGGAGGTTGTGACAAAGTCCTTCCACAAGGTATACGTCTCTGATGAGTGGTCCTTCATTGTTGCCAATTTCACCAATTCCAGCAATCTTTCCAGATTGATCTCCACCAAAGGTCACCTTGCCACCATCTTTGGGCTTGATTGAAACAAACTTGAATTGGTCTTTCGTCATGTGTCTTGAGCATCCACTGTCAATGTACCATTTGTTGGGTTTCGATGCTCTAAGACATACCTGCAATTCACAGAGGATCAATTCATCCAGACTTGAGCCTAAATATTTTGACTCCAGCCTAGAGTGTTTTTCATTGAACAAACTAACTCCAGCCTACATAGTTTACCTCCAGTTTTGGCTCAGACTTGAGCCTGAATACTGTGACTCGAGCCAACGGGGCAACTATAGAGAAACTTGACTCTAGCCAGAAATCATGACTCTAGCCAAATATGCATCAGTTTGAAAAACCATAATCTGAATTCTATTAAATCTTTCTGTATGGTTTACTTATCTTTTATCTCCATCCATTATTGTTCCTAATCATGTTTAATGAGTTTGCTAATGAGTTTCAGAAGGTTATTATTATGGTTTAACGGTAAATTCAAATTAAAGCAACATGTGTCAGACGCATTTAATGCAAAGCAGAGACATTCACCATTCTGGCAAGAAACCTTCTGTGCAACATTAAAGCCACTCGACCATTCCCTTTGTACATTCTTACTGAGTCTCAATGGACAAATAGAATAAGGAATGTCAACGGTGAATTTTCAAAGAATACGAAGCAGTCGGAGTAAACGTTATTTAACGGAAATATTTATTACATTCAACGGCTAATTGAAGAGTCTCAATGGATAACTTCAAGCTTCTACAATGGTCATAAATGCAATCAACTATAAATATCAGAAGCATTCAAATATCTAACTACGGAAACTCTGCGCAATCAATTCGAGTTTAATTGCATTTGTAGTTTCAACTGTTCCATTGAGTTTGTTCTTCAGTGTTCATATTTTTATCAACTCTTGAGGAGTATTTAAACACTTATTTCATTGTTAAGCTTGTATCTTAAGGTTGAGGAACCTTAAGAGTGGGTGTATTAATTACAACTTGTAAGGGGGAGTGGAGTCTGAGAGCGTTAGGACCATCCTTCGTTTATAGAGTCTGTAATTGCTTTTGAAAGATAGTGAAATCCCAGGTGTTCTGGGGACTGGAGTAGGTCAAAGTGTTAGACCGAACCAGGATAAACTCTCTTGTGCTCATTTCCCTTATTTGTCTCTATTTTGCTTACGATTCGAAGAAAAGTTTAAATTTCTAAAGATCACTTATTCACCCCCCTCTAGGTGATATTCCGTCTTCATTTGGTATCAGAGCTTAGGTTTCTTAGTTGGGCTTAACATCCCGAGAAAGATCATGAAAGGAATATTACCTGATGGTGCTTCAATCAATCGACCCCCAGGATTCAACGGCGAACACTATTCTTTCTGGAAAGCGAAATTCAGAGTATTTGTGATGGCTACTGAATACGGTCTCCGGAGAGTTATAGAAACTGGAGACTATGTACCTGTAAAGACTAAAGGAGGTATTAGTGTTCCGAAGACAGAGGATGAATTCGATGAGAATGATAAGAAGAATATCACTCTCAACAGTAAAGCTATTCTGATGCTTCAAAGTGCTCTCAGCCAAAGAGTACTTTCGAATTTGTAATCTATCATCCACGAAAGAAATGTGGAAGGCTCTAGAGATTGCATATGAAGGTACTTCCGGCATCAAGGAGAATCGTATCAATACTCTAACCATTGAGTATGACTTACTACGAATGAAGTCAGGAGAAACCATTACCGAGTTCCAACTCAGATATACGTACCTAACAAATCAGTTGGCGGCCTTAGGTAAAATATATGATCAAGGTCCTCAAGTCAGGAAGATTCTCAATGTTCTTACAAAAGACTAGGAAGCTAAGGTCACTGCAATAGAAGAGGCTCGGGGAGAATTGATGGCTTCAGTCGCTGCCTTATTCGGAAGTCTATCTGAATATGAGAGCAAACAGAAATTCAAAAAGGACCTGGATGAAGTCAACAGCAGCCGAAACAAGGGAATTGCTCTTAATCTCTTGAAGGAGAAAGAAGAAAAGGACGAGGATGATGAGGATGATGACGAAATGGCCATGTTTGTACAGAGGTTCAAAAAGTTCTACAGAAAGGAGCGTGGCTTCAAAAATAGATTTCAAAGAGGGAATTCAAGTAACAAACGTGATCCTAGAGATAAAGAGCAAATTATCTGTTACGAATGTGAGAAGCCTGGCCATTACAAATCAAAGTGCCCTCAACTGAAAGACAGTGAGAAAGAAAAAGAAGAAGAAGTCTTATCAGTTTACGAAGAAGGCATATGTGTCAGGAATCTGGGGAGATGACTCCTCAGGAGAAGAAAGTAAAGAGGAGAAAGAAACTGCCAATGTCTGTCTGGTGGCAGAAGAAGAAGAGCCAACCAAAAATGGCAATGAGGTATGCTTGAGAGCATCGAGAATCAACAAGTGGTATGTTGACAGTGGATGCTCCAGACACATGACGAGAGACACAGACAAGTTTGTTGCAATGAGATCAAAGGATGGCGGTAAAATCACCTTTGGAGGAAACCAGTCCGGAAAGATCACTGGTTTTGGTGAAATCGGTGCGAAAGATGGGCCCCAGATTAAAGACGTCTATCTTGTAGAAGGTCTCTGTCACAATCTTCTGAGTGTGAGCCAAAGCGCTGACAAGAACAACTGGATCATCTTTGACTCAGAAGAGTGTCTCATTGTCAACAAAGACGATCTCCCAATCGATAAAGGTAAACTAAAGGTATTGTTCAAGGCTCCATGTCAGGGAAATTGTTATACCCTAGATTTACCAAAACTAAATTCTGAAAAATGTTTTGTCAGCAACTTAGATGAAAGTTGGTTGTGGCATAAACGCTTGGCTCATGTCAACATGCATCAACTAGACAAGTTGCTCAGAAACGATTTAGTGATTGGTTTACCCAAACTTCGTTTTAAAAATGATATAATTTGCGATTCATGTCAACGAGGTAAACAAACTAAATCATCCTTCAAAAACAAATCTAAAATCTCGACTAACCCTCCTCTTCAATTACTCCATATGGATTTAATTGGACCAGCAAGAGTTAGAAGTCTTGATGGAAATCTATATACTCTTGTGATTGTCAACGATTTCTCGCGTTTTACTTGGACTATATTCTTATCCTCTAAGTATGAAACATTTGTTCTGTTTGTTATGTTTGCCAACAAGGTGCAAAATGAGAAAGGTATTTGTATTATAGCTATTCGAACGGATCATGGAGGTGAGTTCAAGAATCAAGCGTTCAGTGAATTTTGTGATGCTCACGGGATTGATCACAATTTCTCGGCTCCAAGGACACCAATACAGAATGGTGTAGTCGAAAGGAAGAATCGTGTACTAACTAAGATGGCTCGTGCAATGTTGAATGAAAATCAGACATCACAAGTCTTCTGGGTAGATGCTATGAGCACGGCTAGCTACATATCAAATCGAGCCTATCTCCGGAAGAAGCTCAACAAGACTTCATATGAGCTCTATAAAGGGAGGGAACCGAACTTGGCTCATCTCCACATCTTTGGCCATAAGTGTTTTGTTCATAATAATGGTAAGGACAATTTGGGGAAATTTGATCCCAGATCCGAT
Source organism: Acacia crassicarpa (assembly GCA_034222035.1). NCBI lineage: Eukaryota > Viridiplantae > Streptophyta > Magnoliopsida > Fabales > Fabaceae > Acacia > Acacia crassicarpa. Next base: position 28,932,198 of record JAWXYG010000002.1, on the reverse strand, counting down.
GAAGGTATATTTCTTGGTTACTCTAATAGGAGTAAAGCATACAGAGTCTTTAACAAACATACTCGTGTAGTTGAAGAGTCAATACACGTTGTGATCTGTGAATCTAAGTTAGATGAATCTCTAGATGATGATGAAGAAAATATTTTCAAAAACCAATTCTTTTCGAAATCTACTCCTGCCTCTATTGAAAACACTGAAGATGTTTTTGAAACTGATCCTCAAAACAATTTAGAAAATCCTGATCAATCTCAACCCAGAGCTTGGAAGTTCATGAGGAATCATCCTTTGGACCAAGTGATTGGTGATATTAATCAAGGAGTGAGGACCAGAAGAAGTACTTTGAATGAAGTAACATTTTCTGCTTTTATATCTCAAATTGAACCCTCTAAGATCGATGAAGCCCTATTAGACAATGACTGGGTGATCGCAATGCAAGAGGAATTACACCAATTTAATACCATACCTAGGCCTAAAGATCATCCGGTTATTGGCACCAAATGGGTATTCAAGAACAAACGAGATGAATCCGCAATTATAGTCCGTAACAAGGCTAGACTGGTTGCCAAAGGTTATAATCAGGAAGAAGGTATTGATTATGAGGAAACGTTTGCTCCAGTGGCCAGATTGGAGGCTATACTGTACTCTTAGCCTTTGCGTGTATCAAAGGATTCAAACTTTATCAAATGGATATAAAGAGTGCTTTCCTTAATGGTTTTATTCAGGAGGAAGTATATGTTGAACAACCTCCTGGGTTTGAAGATGAACATCATCCAGATCATGTCTATCGCCTTAAGAAAGCCTTGTATGGACTCAAACAAGCTCCCATAGCTTGGTATGAACGTTTAAGTAAATTTCTGTTAGATCAAGGCTTTGTTAGGGGGAAAGAAGACACAACTCTGTTTATCAAAACTAATAAGCTTAATGAACTTTTAGTAGTACAAATATACGTAGATGATATAATATTTGGTTCTACTAATGACTCTCTTTGTGAGGAATTTTCAAAGAAAATGTAGGGAGAATTCGAGATGTCTATGATGGGAGAGCTCAACTACTTTCTAGGATTGCAAATCAAACAGCGAAAGGATGGAATATTTATCTCACAAACAAAGTATCTCTGTGATCTACTCAAGAAGTTTGGGTTGGAGCATTGTAATGGGGCAGACACTCCAATGAGCTCAACAGCCTCGTTGGATGCAGATGAAGAAAAGGGCAAAGACTTCAATATAACTAAATATAGAGGAATGATCGGGTCTTTGCTCTACTTAACTGCGAGTCGGCCAGACCGGGATTTCACTAACTCAAATGATTACACACTCTATACTCTCGAATTAATTCTTTCTCTAGAACTTACTCCCCCTTACAAGTTGTAATCAAATAACCCAATCCCAAAGTCCCAATACTTTGAGATTCTTACAAGAAAAGATAATCAATGAAGAACTCTCTACAAGAGTAGATAAGTAAACACTGAAGATCGAAATATCCAAAGATATTAGCACTTAGAGTAGAAACAATAAATAATCTTTTTGCTAATTGAATGTGCAGAGTTTCAGTATGTAGAGACTTCAATGCTTCTCCCTTTTATAGATGCTTGCATTTAATGACCGTTGGGAAGAATTAAATGAGCCGTTGTGGGAAATGAATATATCTGTTGAGATTACGTCGCTCATGTCTCTTCGTATGCTTTCGACATTCGTCTGTTATTCTCCGTTGACATTCTTTATTCAAATTGTCCGTTGAGATTTAGTTAGAGTTTTGTCTGAGAGATAGTCGGAATGCTTTTCGCTTGTTCAGAAGGTTTCTTGCCAAAATGGTGAATGTTTGTACTTTGCATTTAATGCTTCTGACATAATCTTGCTTTATGTTAAATTTAAGTTTAAACTTGTTAATCATGCCTGAAACATACTAGCAAACTGATTAAACTTGGTTAGAAATGATGAGAGACAATAATATCAAGTACCCAATGTATAATCATAAGATTTCAGATTACGAGAACGATAAATTCAAAATCCTGTTACAGCTGACTCGAGTTAATCTAGATGACTCGAGTTATGCTTAAGTCATTTTGAAGTCAGAGAATTTTTGTCAAATAAAATGACTCAAGTTACATCATATGACTCGAGTCATCAATGTGGTATTTCAAAACAGAGAGGAAATTCCAAATAGTGTAACTCGAGTTATTCAGGGCAACTCGAGTCAAAATTGTGATAATTTCAAACAGAGAGGAATTGCGAATAAAATGACTCGAGTTATAAAAGGCAACTCGAGTTATAATTGCCACATAATTCAAACAAAGAAGAATTTGAAATAATATGACTCGAGTTATCCAAAGTGACTCGAGTTATATCAGAACTTTATATCAGTTAAGTTCTCTGTGACTCCTTATGACTCGAGTTATACATCATGACTCGAGTTATGCTTGTCTTAGCAAAATCTGATATCGCGATGTCATTTTTGAAAACCTAAGGTACAACCGATAACTTGAGTTGTTAAGTGATAACTTGAGTTATGGCTTTGCAAAAACCAGATTTTCTAAGAGCTTTGAGTTGAGTTACTAAACTTGTAAGATATTTCAAAGAACTCAAATCTTTGCCATTTGAAATATTAGTTATTACAATTGTTAGGCATCATCAAAACATATAGGGAACTAACAGCACCTTTTTGGCAAATCATTCCCTGAACTTTACAAAGGATTAAATGTCATCCTTCCCTCTATGGAAACATCTTCTTCCAACGGATTTATTTCAAGGGAAGTCAACCAAAAACGTCTGAGCACCTGGATTAACTCAAAGCTAGTAAGAGACTGGACCAAGTTTCAACCTAACAGCTAGATTAATGTCTCCAAAGGTTACATTAATCAATCCAACGGTCATTTAATGCTTTCTTCATATATAAGCTTAAGCATTCAAGTCTCAACAACAACCAATATATAGAAAACGAAAAGCAATCAAGTGTTCATCTGCATTTAGTGTTTTCACCTACTTGTAAAGTATCTTTTGATACATTATACTTCAGTGCTTATTCTATCTGCTCTTCTGGAGTATATCATTAAATATCATTTATTGTAAGAATCTCAAGTCGTGGGACTTAGAAATTGGGTTTATTAGTTTACAACTTGTAAAGGGGAGTGTATCCTAGTGAGAGGGTAACTTTCGAATGTAGAGTGTGTAATTGATTTTGTGAGTTAGTGGAAATCTCAGAGTATCTGGGGACTGGACGTAGGTCGAGAGTTAAAACCGAACCAGTATAAATCCTGCTGTGTCATTCTTCCTTCCTCTATTTGCCCCTTTTTACACTATTTGTGTTTGGTGTAACACTTGCTTTAAATACCTCATTATTTTGCGTACACGGAAGCATTCTTTGAGTTTGTTACGTGAACTCACTATTCACGTATACGGACTATTCACTATTCACGCACACAAATACTTTACACTTTAGTAATACACAGCTGACGGAAGTAAAACCTTTTTCCATCTTGATCCACATGTCCATGATTACCTTCTTCGTTCTTGAGTCTTCTTACACGAGCAACAAATTAGCTAATTCAAATATATGCTGGGATTCAAATGAATCTCAGAGTAACAATTAATCTCGCATAAAATGCATATACAGAATATAATAATTACTCACAATTCATACTTACTATTCAATTCATTCAATATTCAAAGATACATTTAATATGCAAGTATTTACTTCATTCAAAGGATTCACAGATTCATTCCCACAGCACTGGGTATTCTATTAGGCATTGGCCCTTCCATTCTGAATTCAATAGTAAATACATGTGAAAGCGCAGCTAAATCACCAAGAGGGGGGGTGAATTGGGGATTTTTAAAATTCTTTTCTAATAAGCTCAGTTTCAAAATAAAGTTTGAAGAAAGACAACTGAATGAAAAGAGTATGAAAAGGAGAATAAGAGAACACAGAGCAATTATCCTGGTTCGGTCTCAACAGATGACCTACGTCCAGTCCCCAGATCTTCTGGGATTTCCACTAACTTCTTAATTACACCTTCAGCAAACGAAGGAGGATTCACAATCTTGAACTCGCTCCCCCTTACAAGATGTAATTGTACAATCCCAATCTCAAAGTCCCTCTACTTTGAGATTCCTTACAGAAAATGGATTACAACAATGAAATTTCTCTCTAAGAGTGAATTCTGATAATCACTGAGGTACAATAATATCAAAAGAGCTGGACCTTTTTTTTTTGAGTTTTCAAGCAAGAATGTATATATGATAGTTCTGTATCTTCCAGGTTGAAATCCTTAGCTATTTATAATATCTTGAGGCTTGTGAACGTTAGAAGACCGTTGGGGATGATTTCCTAATGATCAATTGATCTTCTGCAACGGCTATTTGATCTTGTTTAACGGCTAGTGATCCAGAGTTACGTTTCTCCGTCATTTCAGCAGATTTCCTAAAATGGCTCTGTTTCTTTGATTCTTTATTCAAATGTATAAATTTCCTGTAATCTCATGAATACACTCATTAGAACAGTTCAGGAATATACATAAATGATTTATGTGAAGTAAATAAACAATGGGTTTCTTAAAAGATCAAAGATTAAGATAATTTTGGCAAATTTAAACGAAAGTCGTTTTTCAGTTATAATGGCCAACACTCGAGTGTTGAGTATCAACACTCAAGTTATGAACTGTGCTAAGTTCATAACTGGCAGTGTTCAAAAACAACACTGGCAGTGTTTGGTTTTGTTCCTCTACACTCGAGTTTTACCTTCCAACACTCGAGTGTTGAATGTTTTCAAGGTAAAGAGTATTCTAAGTTAAAATAGCAATACTGCAGGTGTTGAGAATAAAACTGGCAGTGTTGATCTTAAAAAGAAAACAATGCTCTCTGTCTGGTCAACACTTGAGTTTTTCTTCTCAACATTCGAGTGTTGAAACTTTGATAAAAAGTTTCAAACTCCAAAACTGTAGTTTTGAGTCATCACTGGCGGTTTTCAACTGGATGATTTTTAAAGGCTCTCTGCCTTGTCAACACTTGAGTGTTGGTATGCAACACTCGAGTTTTCACTTATATTGAAAACTCAGGTTCAGTTGAACACTGGCAGTGATGGAGCAACACTGGCGGTGTTGAAACTTTGAAAACCATGGGTTGCTCTCTGTCTCTTCAACACTGGAGTTTTGGTTTCCAACACTCGAGTTTTGATCTTTCTTTGAAAAAATTAAAAGGCTCAAGACTGCAGTGTCAGACTAACACTGGAAGTGTTGGGGTTTTGTTTTGAAAACTTGATATCTCTCTGCCAGGCCAACACTCGAGTGTTGAAACTCAACACTTGAGTGTTGAACTTTTCATAAGTTCAAAACTGGCAGTTTTGCTAGAACACTGGCGGTGATGTTTTCTAAGCATCTTGCCAATGTCCAACACTCGAGTTCTGGAACTCAACACTAGAGTGTTGCTATGTTTTAAAAATGATCAATTGTTTTTCTCTTTTAAAAACTCATATCTTCATCTCCCAATGATTTCCAATTTGTTCAATCATCATCAAAACCTTATGAGAACTAACATTCTCCCCCTTTTTGATGATGACAACCCTTGAAAAACAAATTTTTTGGAATTTGAGAAAATCTGATTTGGAAATCATGAAGTTCATTTATCATTTCAAAAACTTATGCATCAAAATAAGTTTAAACATAAAGGACTAAGACAGATGACTTCATTCATGTAATTCAACTAGAGAATCAAGTGTTTGACAAGA